>CM040121.1:375261148-376627795 GCA_022559845.1 Amorphophallus konjac
GTTGTGTCCGAAATTTTGTTTCGGACATCTTTCGTGTTCGGATCGGCGCGATCCGGAGTCGTTTCGGAGGCCCGGAGGCATTCCGCGGCTTTTTCCGCGTGTGTTTTCTGATTCCCGGCGTGGGTTTCGGCTTTCCCTTCGGAACCTCGTTGCGGGTGAACCGGGCCGTTCACCTAGGCGAGTGTGGTACCGTTGCGATCGGTGCGTTCCGAGGATCGCGAGGGCGTGATTTTCTATTTTTCGGGATTTTCTTGATTTTTCAAATTTTCCTATATATACCCCCCCCCACCCTCTCTCTTCCTCTCATTTCTCACTCTCACCCTCTCTCTCTTCTCACGCTCTCTCCTCTCACTCTCTCCTCTCCGGCGGCTGACGGACCGAGGCGGGGGCGAGGCGGGGCGATGCGGGCGAGGAGGACGGCGAGGATGGGTCGAGGATCGAGGCTCGAGGGCGTGGTGAAGCTCGACCGTGAGTTCGTGGAGCGGCGAGGCTTCAACGGCGTTTTCTTCGTGGATCGGCGTCCACGGTGCACGAAATCTTCGGTGGAGGTAGGGTGATGGACCCCCAGCTCGTGCTCTTCCTTTCCCGCAAGTTTCGTAGGCTACGGTGAGCCGAGCGGGCCAAACGGGGTGATTTGGGCAAAATCCATGTTTTAGGGCTTGTGGGCCGATCTCCCGTTTCATTGCGTTTTAGGCCGATCCGAGGCCATAGATGCATGCTAGGGGTTGTTTGGGGGCTTCCCCTATGTTTTCCCCTTCATCCGTGGATGATTGGGGCGTGGCGTGGATTTTTGGGTGTTTTCCCGCCGTTCCTGGTTTTCCGAAATGATCGCGATCCACCAGAAACCGCTACCATCTGGTCGCGGTCCTGGGAGAACCGCTTTCACCCTTGTGTTTGGGTCAGAAGGCCTTCGAGCGTCGTGGTCGTGCGATAGACCGCTTTAGCCTAGTCGCGGTCATGGGTCGACCGCTACCCCCCAACGGTGGCGCCGAAGTCTTCCAAGCCCTCAACGCGAAACTGGATATCCTTGTGGAACTCATGAAGAACTAGGCGGCTAGGGATGGAAGGTCCCGCGCTCCGTCAGGGAGCCCTCCCTGTGAAAATACGTCCCAGCACACCGCTGGAGGTCGCTTCACTCTCCGCGGCCAGCAGCTCATCCGTAATAGGATTGGAGGACCCTCGCAAGCTCCGCCTCCGGAGCAAGAGGCTTCCTCCACGCCAAGAAGGGGAAAACTGGGGGCGCGGCGTCCAAACCCGGAAGCTGACGTTCTCGGAGATCGCCAAGATGCTCCCCCCAGCCCCACAGCATGACAGCAACTGGAACTATCCCTCCGGCTGCGAGATTTCGAGAGACGCTTCGCAGAACAGGAGCGTGCCCTCCGCGCCCTGCAGAAGACCTCTTTCCCTGAGGACGAGGAGAAATCCCCGTTCTCCGAGTACATCTTGAAGGCAGAGGTATCTCCCAGAACCTCCATTCCGACCTTCAAGCTCTACGACGGCCAGGGTGACCCGGCCGATCATTACGACAGCTTCTACGCTCTGATGACCCCGCACGGAGTGTCCGACGCCATCAAGTGCCGAGCCTTCGTGACCACCCTGGTCCAAGGCGCTCAAGCATGGTTCCGGGCCCTCGCCCCCGGATCCATTCGAGACTTCAAGCAATTTAGGTGAGTCTTCAAAGAGAGTTTCACCGGAAGTGCCCCCCCAAGATCGGTAGCGGGGCTCCTGACTCTCAAACAGGCGCAAGGGGAAAGACTCGGGGCTTATATTCACCAATTCAAATCGAAAGCCCTGAGAATCTCCCGCCTGGGCGTGGCCTCAGCCACAACCGCACTGACTGGGGGCACCCGGGACGAGAATCTCTGCCATGAACTTGTCCTCCACCCTCCCTCGACCCTTGCTGAGCTAGTGACTCTGGCACTGCGCCACGCCGAGTGCGAAGAAGTGCTCAGTGCTTGCCGAGACGCAACCGGCTCGGGTCGGGAGGGGGACAAGAAGCGGGCTTCCGAGCCAAATTCAAGCTCGGGAAAGAAGCGAGACCGTGATGGGGAGCGCAAGCGGAAGTACGAGCGTTACACCCCACTAGCTACCCCGGTCTATGAGATTTATGAAGACATCAAAGACTCGGGACTCCTCCGCCAGCCCAAGCCGATGAGGTCGAAGAACCGCAATCGCGACAGGCAATGCTTGTTCCATAGCGATCACGGGCACCACACCGGTGACTGCCGCCAGCTCCAAGACGAGATCGAGCGCCTCATCCGTCAGGGGCACCTGGCTCGGTTCACAGCCGAGCGCAAGGAAGATCGAGGCGCCGCAGAGGAGATCGACAACACCCCCCGAGGGGTCTACATCAACGTCATCTCCGGAGGGACAACATCAGGAGGCGACAGCAGCCGAGGAAGGAAGCGTCATGCTGAGCGGGCGAGCCGAGACATAGAGCCCCCCAAGGCCCCGCCGAGTGAGCCCCAGGTCATAGTCTTCTCCGACCGAGATCTGGAAGGGCTGAGCACCCCGCATGACGACGCCCTCGTAATCTCGGCCACAATAAACCATTGTAACGTAGATATGATTCTAGTTGACAATGGGAGTGCCCCTGATGTGTTGTCTTATGACTGTTTCCTTAAGATGGGGGAAGATCCATCCAAGCTCCGCCCAGTCCGAACCCCCCTCTGCGGGTTTAATGGCCTGGCCACCTATCCCGAGGGAGCCCTAAGCCTGTCGGTTACCTTCGGCACCCCACCCAGAACCGTTACGGTCATGGTGGACTTCACAGTGATTAAAGGTATGATAACGTACAACGCCATCTTCGGCTGGGGAATCCTCAGCCGAATAAAGGCCGTACCGTCTACCTATCACCAAAAAATGAAGTTCCCCATCAAAAATGGGTTCGGGGAAGTCCTGTTAGTGTTGGTGTGCTACAGGCCAATTTTGGGTCGGGTAGACCCAATAGTTATACGATCTTGTTCATTAATAAAGTGGTGTTTGAGCGTAAATATGCGATTGTGTTACTTTACGTTGTCCCTAGGATATGTGGTTGTAAAGTCAGCTCGAGATGGGATCTCGAACATGAGATTGACTTTACATGTACACATACCTTAAACTGTTCCTGGTTGGAGGGTAATCACTCGGGGACTTTGATTACCTATTAAACCAGTACACATGATGTGTCAGTGACCAGTCTCATGGTCATTGGTGCGGGGTACCAACACATATGTGTATGTGTATGTCCTTGGAGGATGTGCACTGAACTGATCCGCTATTGGATCTTCAGATGGTTGATTATACCTAATGTCAACTGAAGATCCAACGGTCACAGCAGCATCGTTGGTCCTTTGACCTGAGACATTGATCGGATCTTACACGAGGACTGGAATGATTTAATTACTTAGCTAAGTGACTTTAACCATAAGTCATGAGTTGCCGAGTCATTAACCACTCCAGGATACGTGTGAAGATCATCAATGGTCAAGAGGGGATCGCTCACTGTCGGGTATATTTCAGACAGTTAATGGGTCATGACATTGACGCTCCGTTAAATCCCTGGCCAGGGTCGTGTGAGTTCGTTTAGAACGGACGTCATACACTTTAAGGAGGTCATAGTCAAATGGTACGATCATGGGGTTTGACAGAAACCGTACCCTCGATCGTACCAGACTCATAGAAGGAGCGAGGGATTATATCGATGCGGTAACTGTGGACTTACAGGTACCAGACAGGTTGGTTTAAACCCGGGGTCATCTAGGATCACGCGGATTTGCTTGACCCAACGTGATCAAAGGTTCGGAATAAATTAAACTATTGTTCGGATCTAGTAGAAGCGAAGAATACGTTTAATTTACTTCTAATTGGGAATTAGAAGTTAATGGACCTTAAACTAGAGTGACTTTGGGCCTAGAGGATCACACACAATGGATTCTTGGGTGACAGATAATTATTATACAAGTGTATGTATTATTTTCATTTAATTCCTTTTGGAAAGGAGTGTAAACGGAGTCTAATACATATGTATAATATGATAAAGGACATATATACAGTTTTGGTCTTTTAGAACCCTTTTCTAATAAACCTAAACTCTATATATAGCCACCTACGTGAGTTCATTCGAACTCTTGCTTCCTTCCTTCCCTTAAGCTAACAAGCATTAAGCTTAAGGGAGAGGATTAACCTCCCCCTTTCTCCCTCTTGCTCTCTCTCTCTCCTGAAGGTGATTGAGCTGGGGAAAGTTATGCCGGGGAGGTACCGTCGCTGCGCAAGGGTCCGTGTGGATCTGCTCTAGAGGCCGTACAGCTGTGCGGCTCGTTATTCTGCATCGGGCATCGCGGACAGCGTCGTTCCGCGCAAGGTGAAACACGCAACCCGTTATTAGGGTATTAGAAATACCGATTAGAGCACAGATTAAGCTTTCCATAACACCGGGATTGGGCAATTAAATTTTGTTATCCGCTGCGTCGCCCGTAGGTGCTGTGCGAAATCATACAGTGGTATCAGAGCCAGGTTCGCGCTCTGGTCGGTGTTTTTATCGCCATTTAGAACCTTGTTTTAGGGGTAATAAAATCTTCAATTATAATTTGTAGAAGGGGATGTTGGACATCCCCGTTCTTCCAGGATGCTGGGCATCCCTAGAGCAAAATTTAAAAAAAAAAAAATTTTTATTGACCCGTTTGGGCGCACTGCGCCCTGGGCGCAGTGCGCCCGCCGCGTGCGCCGCGTGGGAGGCGCACGCGGCACCCGCGGTCAGCGCCTGTGGGCGCTGACCGCGGGGGCGGGCGGGGCGGCGCCCGCCTGCGGGCGCGCCGCGTGGCGGGCGATGCCCGCCACGCGGCGGGCGCCGGAGGCGGCGCCCGCAACGCGGACGCCCGCCACGCGGGCTCCCGCGTGGGGGCGCGGGCGCGCCCGCCCACGCCTTCCGCGTGGGCGGCCGCGCCCCCCCTGCAGGGGCCGCGAAATTAATAAAAAAAAAGTTTTTTTTAAAAAATTTTGCTTATTATTATTTTAATTTATTGATGCATATATAAATATATATATTAGATATATATATTAAAATGTACAGTAAATTAAATAGAATTTTATCGAATAGGTTAAATAGTGTTATCTCAATGGTCAATGTCAAATGTTAATTTTTATTTAACCGTGTTGAATTTACCGATGTGAGATAATTACTATTTACCTTGAGATAAAATAGTAATAATTGAAGTTACTTCAGTAAAATTTAAATTTTTGAATTTTTAATTATTAGATAATTAAAAAATTCAAATTTTAAATTTTATTGAAGATAAATGTGAAAATTTTAATTATTTGAATTTTTAATTATTAGATAATTGTTAAATTCAAATTTTCGAATTTTAGAAAATTACTAATTGTGGATAATTGCATTATTTTAAATTTACTTTCAAACAAAATTATTGGATAATTAGTTTGAATTTAAATTTAAATTATTGACATGTTTAAATTTTAAATTTAAATTTGATTATTGGATAATTAAATTTAAATTAAGATTTAATTAATTATCTCAATTAGATGCCCCTGTAGAAAATGATGGTTCTTTACGTGCTTTACTTTAATTACCTTGTATTGGCCTGCTTATGTGTTTAATTTTAGTTAATCATACTTTAATTTTTAAAATTAAACAAAGCTAGCTTGTTTTTGTTTGCACATCCCATTTTTAAATTCAAAAATAAGGATTATTTTCAGAAAATAACCCTTGATTGATTTTATTTAAATGGGTTGGCAAGTGATCATGGACTTGGATTAATGTAATTAATTGGGGTCTGTGAACCTCCTTTATCTCTCTATTGAAATTCTAATGTACTTCTATCTTCCTCCATTGTTGTACTCGCCCTGAGGGCTGCTGGAATTTGAGTCACATGTAATTTAATTTTTCTGGCCTGCGTGCTGTGTAAAAGTTGTAATTGATGCGGCGTCGGAGTTTGAAAGCGCGGAGCACACCCGATGAGGACGATCCAGCTGCTTCGGAAGCGGGCCGGATGTCTTAGTTACATTAGGGTTAAAGTCCATGATCACTTGCGTTTATTTTGCATTGGATGCATTTATTTTGTGCAAACTACTAGATACGGCAAATATATTGGATATATTTATATTACCACCTAGGGTGAGATCAAGATAAAATTAAATTCCCTCGCGATTAAATTTTAGATCTGGTAAGCGTGGCTCTAGGAGTCGTCGTGGCCCTCCATCATTATAGAGTGAATGAACGTCTTCATTTCATGGATTTGTTGTGCTTTCTACAAGGTCCATGAGTTTGGGGGCGGGATTAAACTCCAAGGCTCGGTCTCAATGGGGTGAGGAATTGAACTCGGCCTTGTTGTGCTTTCCACAAGGGTCGGGTCATGAACTCATTGCTATGTAGTAATGATGGTTAGATCTAACCGAGAATATCATTTGTTGTGCTTTCCACAAGGGGATGATTTCTCGGGGGCCGAATATCGGATATTGCATTAGATGCAAGTGCTTGTTGACTGCCCTTAAGATGGTGTGTGGCTTGTTGTGCTTTCCACAAGATCGTACATCAGTCTCGTTGGGATTCCGACCCACTAGGTAGATCTCGCTGATCTCCCGTTCTATATACTGAGGGTTATATAGTCCGACCAAAAAAATAGTGGGACTAACTAAGATAGAAAATCACATCTAAGTTAGAATTTGAACACATGCTAAGTTGTCTTTTATTTCTTATCCAGATTACAATGTCGTCGTCCAACCCCCTCCGCGGCATCTTAGATGCAAATAGATTAACTAGACCAAACTACTCGGATTGGCTGCGTAATCTACGCATAGTCCTTACCGCCGAAAAGATTACGTACGTGTTGGACACGGTTCATTCTGAGCCAGCTCCTGATGCCGACGAGGGTGAGTTACTGGCTTATGCCAAGTGGTCTCAGGACTCCTCCCTTGCCCAATGTTACATGTTGGCCTCTATGGCTCCCGAGCTGCAGAGGCAATTTGAAAAGATTGATTGTAGAAGTATACTTCTCAATCTACGCCAGCTCTTCGGGGAGCAGGGTAGGATTGAGAGGTATGACATCTCCAAAAGGCTTTTCAGGACATGGATGTCAGAGGGTTCATCAGTACAGGCCCATGTACTGAAAATGATGGAGTGGATTGAAAGACTCAATGCATTGGGGTTCAAGTTGGATCTTGAACTATGCATTGATCTTATACTCCAGTCATTGCCCGATTCCTTTTCTTCCTTCATCATGAACTTTAACATGAACAGGATTGAAGCAACTCTCCCAGAGCTGCTCAATATGTTAAAGAGTGCTGAAGGAACCATGCAGAAAGATAAACCATCTTCGTCTGTAATGGTTATTGGTCGGGCCAATAAGAAAAGGAAGGCCTCTCAAATATCCACCACGAGTAACAAAGGAAAAGGAAAGAAAAAGGCCACGGGTAAGCAACTCGTCAAAGTTGACAAAGGGAAGGGCAAGAAGAATGAAAAGGAAGATAAATGTTTTCGATGCGGGGAAACTGGGCATTGGAAAAGGAATTCCAAGGCAATTCTAAATGAAGGTATTTTTGTCATAGACCTTAATTTGTCATATATGGAATCCACATCATGGGTATTGGATACTGGATGTGCATCTCATATCTGCAATTCTATGCAGGTGCTGGCAAATAGAAGGCGATTGGGCAAAAAGGAGATTGAACTGAGGATGGGCAATGGAGCTTTAGTTGCTGCCAAAGCTGTCGGGACTGCACGCCTCAGTTTACCTTCAGGAGTCATTCTGGAGCTGAATGACTGTTATTATGTTCCTAATATTATTAAGAACATTATTTCAATCTCTGGCTTGTATAACATTGGATATACATTGGCTTTTAATAGCACTGGGTGCTCTATAATGAATAATGGTTTGGTTATAGCGAATGGTTCATTGGTCAATGGTCTATATGTATTAGATACACGTTCTAATGTTATGCAAATTTCCAATGCTGATGAAGTGAATTCTGCATATCTATGGCATTGCAGACTTGGTCATGTAGGTGAGAAAAGAGTCTCTCACTTACACTCAAATGGGTATTTGAATTCATTCGAATACAAGCCATTTGATACCTGTGAGTCGTGTCTCATGGGGAAAATGACTAAGGCTCCCTTTGGTGGACATGCAGAGAGGGCTGTTGACCTTCTCGAGCTCATACACTCGGATGTGTGTGGACCCATGTCCATAGAAGCAAAAGGAGGTTATCTCTATTTCATTTCTTTTATTGATGACTTCTCTAGATATGGCTATGTGTATTTAATGAGACATAAGTCACAAGCCTTTGAGAAGTTTAAGGAATACAAGAATGAAGTAGAGAAACAGACTGGCAAAAGTATTAAGGCTCTTCGATCGGATCGAGGAGGTGAATACTTAAGCCATGAATTCACTTCTTATCTTAAAGACCATGGAATAGTTTCTCAGTGGACACCACCGTATACACCACAGCACAATGGTGTATCCGAGAGGAGAAACAGGATCTTGTTAGACATGGTCCGATCTATGATGTCTATGTCAGGACTACCCTTGTCTCTCTGGGGCTATGCATTAGAGACTGCGGCTTATTTATTGAATAGGATATCAAGTAAATCAGTTCCTTCTATTCCATATGAGATATGGAAGGGCAGGAAACTAAATTTTAATCACATTTAAATTTGGGGGTGTCCTGCTCATGTAAAAAAGAACGAGAGTGATAAGCTTGAGTCAAGAACCGATAAGTGTAGGTTTGTGGGATATCCAAAGGAGACGTTTGGATATTATTTCTATCACCCTTCTGAGCAAAGGGTCTTAGTGGCCAAGAGAGCTGTATTTCTGGAAAGAGAATATCTACTCCAGAAAAACTGTGGGAGCCAGATAGAATTGGACGAGGTCCAAGAATCACAACCCATAGACACAAACTCATTAGAAGATACTGTATCGGTTGATCCTATTCAAGGTGAAACACTGACACTACGGAGATCTGGTAGACTACCGAGAGAACCTGAGAGATATGTTGGACATGTCTCAGAGGGGTCCTCTAAGGTATGTATCGATGAGGATGATGATCCTCAGTCGTACCAGGAGGCGATCCGTAGTGTAGACTCCGAGAAATGGTAAGAGGTAATGGATTCAGAGATCCAGTCCATGTACACCAATAAAGTTTGGAACTTAGTTGATGTACCCGAAGGGAAGGTCCCTATCGACTGCAAATGGATTTTCAAAAGAAAAATCGGTGCAGATGGACAGATTGACACATACAAGGCTAGACTAGTGGCGAAAGGATATCGTCAAAGGCAAGGCATTGACTATGACGAGACATTTTCACCGGTAGCTATGGTTAAGTCAATCAGAATCCTCCTTGTCATTGCTGCATACCTGGATTATGAAATCTGGCAAATGGATGTGAAGACAGCTTTTCTTAATGGAAATCTGTCAGAAGAGGTGTACATGGTACAGCCTGAAGGATTCACCTCCAAGTTACATCCTAATAAGGTATGCAAACTTCAAAGGTCCATTTATGGATTAAAGCAGGCATCTAGAAGCTGGAACTTAAGATTTAACGAGGCTGTCAAATCTTTCAACTTCATTCGGAATGAAGATGGACCCTGTGTTTACAAGAAGGTCAGTGGGAGCTCAGTGACCTTCTTGGTCCTTTATGTTGATGACATCTTACTCATTGGGAATGATGTAGGGATGTTGACAACAACTAAGTCTTAGTTGTCCAAGACTTTCTCCATGAAGAATCTGGGAGAAGCATCCTATGTGCTGGGCATAAGGATCTATCAAGATAGATCTAAAAGGATGCTAGGATTATCCCAATCCATGTACATAGACACTATCCTCAAAAGGTTTAGGATGAAAAATTCCAAGAGAGGTCTCATTCCCATGAGACATGGAATTTGCCTATCCAAGGGGATGAGCCCTAAAACTTCTGAGGAGGTGGCACACATGAATAAGGTACCCTATGCTTCGGCGATGTGAGCGACGTCACGCGGTTCGGAGAAGAGCGGGGAAGAGGAAGAAGCGGAGAGCGCGCGGGCTCCTTCTTTTTTGTTTGTTTTGTTTGCTGCAACACAGAGATGAGAGGAAAGAGAGAAGGGGCCACCACGGGAGATTGCTCCGGCGGGGCGAGCGGGACAAGTATGATATAGCAAAATATGGGGATTAAACGGCCATAGCGGGAAGTGACTCGCCGCGACCTCGGGGGGACGGGAATGATGCAAAAATTAAATAACAAGAATTGAAACGGCCATTGGGGAAGTTACTCGCCGCGGCCTCGAGAATATGAACAGAATATAACAGAATATAGAGAAAATATGAGAACAGAAATTTAAACGGCCATTGGGGAAGTGACTCGCCGCGGCCTCGATGATATGAGCAGAATATAACAGAATATAAAGAGAATATAAGAACGGAAATTTAAACGGCCATTGGGGATGTGACTCGCCGCGGCCTCGATGATATAAGCAGAATATAACAAAGCATAAAGAGATTATAGGAATAGAAAATTAAACGGCCATTGGGGAAGTGACTCGCCGCGGCCTCGATGATATAAGCAGAATATATAACAAAATATATAAGAGAATATAGGAAACAGAAATTTAAACGGCCATTGGGGAAGTGACTCGCCGCGGCCTCGATGATAAGATGTGATCGCCAGGGGCCAAAAGACCCCAAAATAAGAAGGTGATCGCGCCTACCTCAAGAGCGAGAGATGGCGGGTTGCTTCTTCCTCTCCTTCCGGCCGGCCGACGGAGAGGGCTTTCCTCGGGTACCCTTGCAAGACAACGACAAATAAATGACAAGTGGATTAGAAAGATGGAGGTGTAGTATTCGAATCCTTGCGATAAAAATAACGAAATGATGGCAAGACACACACCTGGTTGGTGTTATCTTTTAAACCCCTCTCGGACTCGAGTAGGAGGAAAATGAGATGATGGATGTAAGAAGTATAAGAGAAGAGGCCCCCTTGTGAAGGGGGATAGATGATGCAATATGATGAATGTAAAGGACTATGGAGAAAAAGGGGAAGAAAAGGCTTATTGGATGAGCCGAGGGTGAAATCCGGCGGAGCTCCGGCAGCGTGGGGACGACGTGGAAGCGCGGTGGATGAAGACGACCTTCCTCTCGCGAGCGTGGGCACCCGAGAAGCCGGCAGAACCTCCACCTACAAAAGAACCCACGGGTTAGAAAAATGACTCCGTAGCCTCTGGGCTCCGGCAGCCTATCGGATCACTGCTTAGCTCCATTAGAACTGAGGGGTGGGCCTCTATTTATAGAGTTCCGGAAGGTGGAGGCGTCCAGGACCCTGGACACCTCCATCAGGGCCGAAATAATATTTTATTCTATTTTTATTGATTTTTTTAGAATACTTTTATGGGGGCGTCCAAGGTCCCGGACGCCTCTAACAGGTCCACCGAAAACCGACGACGGCCGCACGCGGTTTGGCACAACGCGTGGTTTTGTGAGCGGCGCCTCGTGATTCAGAAATGGGCGCGTCCAGTCAGCTGGACGTCTCTAAATTTGGCTTTTTCACACACAACAAACCGTCGTTCGGTGGGC
The DNA here is from genome assembly GCA_022559845.1 of Amorphophallus konjac. Lineage (NCBI taxonomy): Eukaryota > Viridiplantae > Streptophyta > Magnoliopsida > Alismatales > Araceae > Amorphophallus > Amorphophallus konjac. The sequence continues at coordinate 375,272,680 of CM040121.1, forward strand.
GGCGCCCGTGAGGGAGTTTACGGAGGCGTCCAGGGGCCTGGACGCCTCCAAAATATATATATTTTTATTATTTTTTTGTCTTTTATGACAGGGCTGGCATTTTGAATTTTTATATTTGTTTTTTATGGAGGCGTCCAGGGGCCTGGACGCCTCCATTAATATGTATTTTTTTATTTTATTTTTTTGTGTTTTATATGCCAAAAAGATTTTTATTATTATTATTTTTTTGGAGGCGTCCAGAGGCCTGGACGCCTCCATTAATATATATATTTTTTATTTTGTTTAGGGCCCTGAGAAAATAAATAAATAAAAAAGAAATTAAAAATATGGGGGCGTCCAGGGGCCTGGACGCCCCCATTAAAATCGACCCGGGTCCTCAAATGGCGGCCGCCCGGCAGAACCTTCTGGGTTCCGGAACCTTCTGATGCGTCCGACGGGTGTTGATGCCGTCCGAATGCCGTGACGAAACGATTCCGGTTGCCGAAAAAGGCAGAAGAAGATCCAAGAAAAGGAAGCACTCGAGTGATTCAAAATGCGTAAGCCGTTGCGGGGCGTTGTATAGTAATATGAGACTTTCTCAAGAGACGTCAAGAATGGCGTGTCTACAGGCGATAGGGTCAATCATGTATGCAATGCTATGTACACGGCCTGATGTAGCCAATGCTTTGAGCATTGTCAGTAGATATCAGGTAAATCCAGGCGAAGAGCACTGGAAGGCAGTAAAGGGCATCCTTAAGTACCTGGGAAGGGCTAAGGATCTTTTTCTGCTTTATGGAGGAGATGACCTATAGCTTAGAGCTTACACAGATTCTAGTTTCCAGTCAGATACAGATAACTGCAAATCCATGTCTGAATTTGTATTCATGTTGAATGGAGGGGCAGTCAGTTGGAGAAGCCATCTGGATGAAGAAATTCATCTTGGAACTCGGCGTAGTTCCCGAGATAACAGCTCCCATCCCATTATTTTGTGATAATAATGGGGCCATCGCCCAGGCGAAGGAACCGAGATCTCACCAAAGGTCAAAGCATATTCTCAGGCGCTTTCATCTTATTCGGGAGATTGTTGATCGTGGAGATGTGGCGGTAGAGCGTGTACCGTCAGAAGACAACATAGCAGATCCACTGACTAAGCCTTTGACACAGACTATATTTGAGCGTCATCGGGATAAGATGGGCCTCAAAGTTGTGGGTAATTGGCTGTAGTTCAAGTGGGAGATTATTAGTGTTGGTGTGCTACAGGCCAATTTCGGGTCGGGTAGACCCAATAGTTGTACGATCTTGTTCATTAATAAAGTGATGTTTGAGCGTAAATATGCGATTGTGTTACTTTACGTTGTCCCTAGGATATGTGGTTGTAAAGTCAGCTCGAGATGGATCTCGAACATGAGATTGACTTTACATGTACACATACCTTAAACTGTTCCTGGTTGGAGGGTAATCACTCGGGGACTTTGATTACCTATTAAACCAGTACACATGATGTGTCAGTGACCAGCCTCATGGTCATTGGTGCGGGGTACCAACACATATGTGTAGGTGTATGTCCTTTGAGGATGTGCACTGAACTGATCCGCTATTGGATCTTCAGATGGTTGATTATACCTAATGTCAACTGAAGATCCAACGGTCACAGCAGCATCGTTGGTCCTTTGACCTGAGACATTGATCGGATCTTACACGAGGACTGGAATGGTTTAATTACTTAGCTAAGTGACTTTAACCATAAGTCATGAGTTGCCGAGTCATTAACCACTCCAGGATACGTGTGAAGATCATCAATGGTCAAGAGGGGATCGCTCACTGTCGGGTATATTTCAGACAGTTAATGGGTCATGACATTGACGCTCCGTTAAATCCCTGGCCAGGGTCGTGTGAGTTCGTTTAGAACGGACGTCATACACTTTAAGGAGGTCATAGTCAAATGGCACGATCATGGGGTTTGACAGAAACCGTACCCTCGATCGTACCAGACTCATAGAAGGAGCGAGGGATTATATCGATGCGGTAACTGTGGACTTACAGGTACCAAACAGGTTGGTTTAAACCCAGGGTCATCTAGGATCACGCGGATTTGCTTGACCCAACGTGATCAAAGGTTCGGAATAAATTAAACTATTGTTCGGCTCTAGTAGAAGCGAAGAATACATTTAATTTACTTCTAATTGGGAATTAGAAGTTAATGGACCTTAAACTAGAGTGACTATGGGCCTAGAGGATCACACACAATGGATTCTTGGGTGACGGATAATTATTATACAAGTGTATGTATTATTTCCATTTAATTCCTTTTGGAAAGGAGTGTAAACAGAGTCTAATACATATGTATAATATGATAAAGGACATATATACAGTTTTGGTCTTTTAGAACCCTTTTCTAATAAACCTAAACTCTATATATAGCCACATACGTGAGTTCATTCGAACTCTTGCTTCCTTCCTTCCCTTAAGCTAACAAGCATTAAGCTTAAGGGAGAGGATTAACCTCCCCCTTTCTCCCTCTTGCTCTCTCTCTCTCTTGAAGGTGATTGAGCTGGGGAAAGTTGTGCCGGGGAGGTACCGTCGCTGCGCAAGGGTCCGTGTGGATCTGCTCTAGAGGCCGTACAGCTGTGCGGCTCATTATTCTGCATCGGGCATCGCGGACAGCGTCGTTCCGCGCAAGGTGAAACACGCAACCCGTTATTAGGGTATTAGAAACACCGATTAGAGCACAGATTAAGCTTTCCATAACACCGGGATCGGGCAATTAAATTTTGTTATCCGCTGCGTCGCCCGTAGGTGCTGTGCGAAACTTTACAAGTCCGAGGTAACCAGGCCACGGCCAGAAGGTGCTACAATATCTCTGGTGAGGACACGAGACGCTATCCTCGACGGAGCACCCGGCACACCGCTACTTCCTTGTGGCTCGGCGATGGCGGCATCTTCTAGCTATCTTCTCTGCTTGCTCAGGCCATGTGGGCCTTGGATTAGTCCCTGCGTGGACATGTTATCTAGTTTTATTGCTATCAGACTATGTGTAGGGATAATGGGTCTTTTTTTTTTTTCTTTTACTATTGGGCTTGGCCTTGGCCCATAGTGTTTGGATTAGGGTTAGGGTTTGGGGCGCATTCCCCCTTCCCCATCCAAGGTGGCTGCGCCACCTTCCCCACCTTGCCTCCTCTTCTTTCCTTTTTGGGCACACCCCTTTCCCATTCCACCTCCCTCACCTTTCTTCTTTGGGCGCCCCCCTCCCCTTGATCCCTCCTTGATTGGAGGAGGCTTGGCCGCCCCCCCCCTTGAATGGGGAAGGTCCTGGTCGCACCCCTCCTCCCTTGGCTGGGTGAAACCCTAATTCCCCTCCCCCGATATATAAGGCATGTAATTTCCTTTTGTGAGAATTAATGAATGAATGAATTTTGAAGATTGTGCTTGAAGGTGGCTGCGCCCCCCTCTCTCTTTCTCTCTTCTCCTGCGACGGGAGATCGGCGAGGTGCGACGCCTCAGCCCCCGGTGGACTCCGGGGTTCCCCTTTACCCTCTTCTTCTTCGTCTACGGTTCGTGTGCGGAAGATCAGATTTCTACACCGACTTGCAGCAGATCTCGCCCCCACTCTTGGACGAGTTTGGCTCCCTCCTATTTTCTGGAGATACCTTGGAGGATCAGCTTCGCGTTGGCGCTGGTTTCGCGTCAATCGGAGGTCGGCACCGCCCGTACCGATTTTCTCCGTCGACCTGCGCCAGCACCCCCTTCTCTGCTCGCCCAGCAGGGAGGCCCTTCTTGCGAATTTTCCCCAGGCCTCCACGCTGCGCCTTTTACCCTGGTTTCTTCAGGGTTCGTAGATCTCCAGGTCCTCTGTCCGATGCCGCCGACGGCGTCACGTTTCGACGTCGTCACCGTCCGTGGCAGTCGTTCTAGTGGGCTTGCGCCGGCGGGCCTGCACAGTCCGGCCAGCGAATCAACACCAACTTCCAGCGGCTCCTGCGACTAGTACCGGCGTCATCTGCCCGCGCCGTTTGACCGAGGACGACTTCTACCAGTCAGCTTCCACCTCCAACCGGCCTGGACCTGTTCGGATACCAGAAGGCCGTTTTCCGGATTTTACCGTCGGCGTGCGCTGTTCTGCGACCCCAGAACCAGACCTGAGTTGCAGCAGCGCCCACGGCCACCACCGGCGGAACCAGCGCGTCCCCTCTGACCGGAGCGTACCTGCAGCAGTCAGTGACACGTCCTCCCTGACGGCACCTCATTCGGACGTCGCCTCAGTCCGTGGGACCCATCTCCGTCCAGGCGCGCGCGACACCGATTCTGCAGCATCGTGCCCGTCACCGAGTGCGGCCCGTCAGCCCGTGCCCGGCAGCCCCGAATGCGTCGCTTGTAGCCTTTTACCTCCCTGCGAGGAGTGGGCCACTATTGGGTTGTATTTTATTGGTCTTCAGTGTATCGGGGTTGTTGGCCCACGGCCGGGGTTCCTTCCCCACGCCTAGGCGTGGAGGTACGCGTTCCGACTCCTCTCTTGTGCTTGCTCTTTTAGTATGCTTTTGATTATGCCGCGTGAGAGAGAGTAGGCGCCTAGCTACTTTGTTGCCATCACCGCGGATCGTGAGTGAGAGCACCCATCCCTTAGCACCAATAGAGCATCGAGCTAGAACGCGACTCCCCTTGTCTTTGGAAATCGACTTTACGCCTAGACACGTGCGCTTCCCTCCTTGGGACGGCCGAGGTCGGAGTTTCTGTTGAGAGACGTCCTTCACTCTGTGGGGTATCACGGTGGTCAGCCACTTGGCGACCCTTGAGCGTGCTACTGCTTGCCTCAGTTAGAGTCCTTGTGAGTCTTAGTCCGTGTCGGTCCCCGTCCCCCATCAATCTCGGTGGAAGCCACAAGGCCGGACGAGAAAGATAAGGGTCCCCGGAGAGTCGAGGATAAAATCGGAACCACCGAGCCTGGTGGCGAATTACTGACGGGTTTCCTAAACGATGACCCGACCCTAGGAGTAAGGATCGGAGCCGACCTACCGCCCAAGGTTCAGCATCAATATAAAGAATTCCTTTCTAAGTACATCCGAGTCTTTGCTTGGTCCGATGATCAACTGCCTGGAATACCAGAGGAGACCGTGATGCACAAGCTCAACCTCGACCCCGCCGTGAAGCCCGTACAGCAGCGCAGAAGGAAGCATGCACCAGAGAAACAGACGATCATCAAGGCGTAGGTCACCAAGGGGCAAGAGACTGGCCTTTTTAGATCGGTCCTGTACCCGACGTGGCTAGCCAACGTCGTCCTGGTACCTAAAGCTTCGGGCAAATGGCGGATGTGCGTGGACTTCACCGATCTGAATAAAGTCACTCCTAAGGACTACTATCCGTTACCGAGCATCGACCAATTGGTTGACTCAACCTCGGGCAACGAGATACTCAGCTTCCTAGACGCCTATTTAGGTTATAATCAGATCAAAATGGATCCAGAAGGTATCGAGAAGACCGCCTTCATCACCGACTACGGCGTATACTGCTACACCCGGATGCCTTTCGGGTTGAAGAACGCTGCAGCTACATATCAAAGGCTGGTCAATCACATGTTCGAGGAGCAGTTAGGTCGGAATGTCGAGGCTTACATTGACGACATGCTCGTCAAGACCCCCAAGGCCCAAGATCACTTCACCGACCTCACCGAAACCTTCGGCACCCTCCTAAAGTACAACATGAAGCTCAATCCTGCCAAGTGCGCCTTCGGAGTAAGATCTGAGAAGTTCCTGGGTTTCCTGGTCACTCAACGTGGGATCGAAGCCAACCCCGATAAGGTCCAGGCCGTCCTGGACATGTGCCCGCCCACTTGCGTCAAGGACGTCCAGCGCCTAACCGGGCGTGTCGCCGCTCTCAGCCGCTTCCTGTCCCGTGCGGACGAACGATGCTTGCCCTTCTACAAACTTTTGAGGGGGCCCTAATTGGCATCTGCTACGTTCGCATGGGATGAGGAATACCAGAAAGCGTTCGCCGAGCTCAAGGTGTTCCTGGCCTCACCCTCGGTGCTCTCCAAGCCCGTTCCGGGCGAAGTCTTGCTGCTCTATCTCTCGGCAACACCATCCAAAGTCAGCTCGGTCCTGGTCAGAAATGACTCGGGAATCGAGAGGCCGATCTACTACACCAGCAAGGTGCTCAACGAGGCTGAGAGGAGGTACGCCGCAACCGAGAAACTCGTGCTAGCGTTGGTTACCTCCGCCAAGCGCCTCCGACCCTATTTCCAAGGACACCCTATCACCGTGCTAACCGGCGAACCATTGAAGAAGATTCAAGCCCACGCCGAAGCTTCAGGGCGACTCGTCAAATGGGCAATCATGCTTGGGGCCTACGATATCTCGTACCGCCCGCGCTCGGCTATGAAAGGCCAAGCGCTCGCCGACTTCATCGCCGAGAGCACCATCCCGACTGAAGAGAGATCTCCGTCTACGCCCGGGCCGACCTGGGAACTATTCGTCGACGGATCTTCCAACTCGGTCGGTAGTGGTGCAAGGATCCTCCTGAGGTCCCCCGAAGGAGTAGAACTACAATACGCCTTGAAATTCAGCTTTCAGGCGTCCAACAACGCTTCCGAGTACGAGGCCCTTATCTCGGGAGCTCGCATGGCTCGACGGTTGGGGGCTGAGCGAGTCAAAATCCACACCGACTCCCAGCTGGTCGCTAGCCAAGTCAACGGCGAATACGAAGCTCGAGAGGCCCCAATGGTCAAATACCTCCAGCTGGTCAGAGACCTGGCCCAACAGCTAGAGCGCCCGAGCATTGACTCGGAGCTCCTGGCCGTTGACTCGGCCCTTCCAAGCGACTGGCGCTCCCCCTACCTGTCTTGGCTCCAGGACTCCCGAGAGCCCTCCGACCCTCGGGAGGCACGCCGAATGAAGTATCAAGTTCGGCGCTTCGTCATCCTCGACGACACTCTCTACTGGAGGTCCTTCTCTGGTACCCTCCTGAAGTGTCTCGGCCCCGACGAGGCCAACCGAGCCATCCAAGAGACTCATGAAGGCCTGTGCGGAGCGCATTCAGGAGGAAGGTCTCTAGCCAGGATCCTGCTATGGCAGGGGTACTGGTGGCCAACCTTGCAGCGCGACTGCATGGCTCACGTACAACAGTGCGACCGATGCTAGCGATTCGACCACTTGGTCCATCAGCTGGCTACGAAGCTCATCACCCTTACCGAGCCCTATCCCTTCGCTCGGTGGGGGATCGACATTCTCGGGCCGTTCCCTACGGCTCAGTCCCAGAAGAAGTTCATCATCGTCGCCATCAACTACTTCACCAAATGGATCGAGGTCGAAGCCACGGCGAGGATCACCGAGACAGTCGTCTAGAGTTTCGTATGGAAGTCGATCATTTGTCGCTTCGGCATCCCCCGGGTGATTGTGAGCGACAACGGTCGGCAATTCGATTCTCATTATTTCCGAGACAGATGTGCCGACCTAAACATTCGCAACCACTTCACTTTGGTCGCCCACCCTCAGGCCAACGGGCTGGTCGAAAATGCCAATAAGACTATCTTAAAAGGCATAAAGACCAGACTCGGCAAGGCCAAGGGTAGCTGGCTCGAGGAACTGCCCAACGTACTTTGGTTACACCGAACGACTCCCAGAATGGCAACCGGTGAAAGTCCTTTCCAGCTGGTGTATGGCACTGAGGCCGTCATTCCGTTAGAAGTGGCCAACCCGTCTCTCCGAGTCATCCGCTACTCGCCCGAGGTAAACGAGCAAAAATTACTCGAGAACCTCGACCTGGCTGATGAACTCCGAGAGATCACCAATATCCGAGCTACGGAGTACCAACGCCGCCTCACGCGATACTACAACGCCAAAGTCCAAAACAGACACTTTCAACCGGGAGACTTCGTCCTCAGGAAAGTCGAAGCCTCTCGACCACTAGAGGCGGCGGGCAAGTTATCCCCTAACTGGGAAGGCCCCTACCGAGTGGTCGAGACGCTCGGGAAAGGTGCGTACATGCTAGCTACAGCGGAAGGGGAACCCATCCCTCGGACGTGGAACGCAGCCGCACTACGCAAATTCTACTTTTAAATTTGTGCAAACAATTTGAGGGAAATAAAACTCTTTCCTTTTCATTCAATTGTTGGTACATCAGAAAGGCAAAAGCCAGTACATTGCATAGCAAAAAGCAAAAAAGTCCATCTAGCACCACTGCAAGAGGCCATCACTCGGCCGACTTGGTCTTGATCTCCTTGCGTCCAGCCACTGGCTCTGCCTCGCGCAGAAACTGGCTCGGTCAAAGGGCGGTCGACCCAGTTGGCTCGGGTGCCCCGTGACAAAGGTGACAGAGGGATTAAAAAGAAGGAAGGCTACCTTCCAAGTTGAACTTGGAAGAGGAAGAGGGAAGGAACGCCTATGAAGGCCTCCTCCTTTCCAACCTGCCAATTCTTTGGAACGTACAGAGAGCAAGCAGCCTCCGCAGAGTGAAAGAAATGACAGGGGAGGGCCCAGAAAGGAGGGAGCTTAATTTGCTTCCTCCCCACCCCTGGAGCGAGCAGAGAGAGAGAGTGGCGGCGGGTGTCCCGGATGCCCCCATCCATCCTCCATCTCGGCGCCCCCCGGGAAGCCTCGCGGGAACTGATAAAGGGTAAAAGGCGTGCCACTGCACGACGAACCCTCTCCAGATCCGCGCGACGACCATCGGACCCGTTTCAACCCCGCGCGACGACCATCGGACCTGCTCAACAGCCCAAGGTAGCAAGAACTCTCTGCTCCTCCGTCACCGGCAACGACACATCACAACATGGAGTAGGGGCGAGGAAAGACTGTTAGTGAAAATACTAAGCGGTGGAGAGGAAGGGACTGTTAGTGTTGGTGTGCTACAGGCCAATTTCGGGTCGGGTAGGCCCAATAGTTGTACGATCTTGTTCATTAATAAAGTGGTGTTTGAGCGTAAATATGCGATTGTGTTACTTTACGTTGTCCCTAGGATATGTGGTTGTAAAGTCAGCTCGAGATGGGATCTCGAACATGAGACTTACTTTACATGAACACATACCTTAAACTGTTCCTGGTTGGAGGGTAATCACTCGGGGACTTTGATTACCTATTAAACCAGTACACATGATGTGTCAGTGACCAGTCTCATGGTCATTGGTGCGGGGCACCAACACATATGTGTAGGTGTATGTCCTTGGAGGATGTGCACTGAACTGATCCGCTATTGGATCTTCAGATGGTTGATTATACCTAATGTCAACTGAAGATCCAACGGTCTCAGTAGCATCGTTGGTCCTTTGACATGAGACATTGATCGGATCTTACACGAGGATTGGAATGGTTTAATTACTTGGCTAAGTGACTTTAACCATAAGTAATGAGTTGCCGAGTCGTTAACCACTCCAGGATACGTGTGAAGATCATCAATGGTCAAGAGGGGATCGCTCACTGTCGGGTATATATCAGACAGTTAATGGGTCATGACATTGACGCTCCGTTAAATCCCTGGCCAGGGTCGTATGAGTTCGTTTAGAACGGACGTCATACACTTTAAGGAGGTCATAGTCAAATGGCACGATCATGGGGTTTGACAGAAACCGTACCCTCGATCGTACCAGACTCATAGAATGAGCGAGGGATTATATCGATGCGGTAACTGTGGACTTACAGGTACCAGACAGGTTGGTTTAAACCCGGGGTCATCTAGGATCACGCGGATTTGCTTGACCCAACGTGATCAAAGGTTCGGAATAAATTAAACTATTGTTCGGCTCTAGTAGAAGCGAAGAATACGTTTAATTTACTTCTAATTGGGAATTAGAAGTTAATGGACCTTAAACTAGAGTGACTATGGGCCTAGAGGATCACACACAATGGATTCTTGGGTGACGGATAATTATTATACAAGTGTATGTATTATTTCCATTTAATTCCTTTTGGAAAGGAGTGTAAACGGAGTTTAATACATATGTATAATATGAGAAATGACATATATACAGTTTTGGTCTTTTAGAACCCTTTTCTAATAAATCTAAACTCTATATATAGCCATCTACGTGAGTTCATTCGAACTCTTGGCTTCTCCCTTCCAACCCCCCTTAATGCTAATCAAGCATTAAGCATTAAGGAGAGGATTAGCCTCCCCCTTTCTCCCCCTTGCTCTCTCTCTCTCCAGAAGGTGTTAGAGCCGGGGAAAGTTGTGCCGGGGAGGTACCGTCGCTGCGCAAGGGTCCGTGTGGATCTGCTCTAGAGGCCGTACAGCTGTGCGGTTCGGTTTCTCTGCATCGGGCTTAGCGGACAGCGTCGTTCCGCGCAAGGTGAAACACGCAACCCGTAATTAGGGTATTAGAAACACCGATTAGAGCATAGATTAAGCTTTCCACAATACCGGGATCGGGCAAATTAAATTTTTGTTATCCGCTGCGTCGCCCGTAGGTGCTGTGCGAAACCTTACAGTGGTATCAGAGCCAGGTTGGCGCTCTGGTCGGTGTTTTAGCGCCGTTTAGAACCATGTTTTAGGGGCTATTGAAAATCTTCAATTATAATTTGTAGAAAGAGATTTAGATATCTCTGTTCTTCCTGGATGCTAGGCATCAGGAACGTAAATTTTTTTAAAAAAAAAAAAAAAATTTTTGGGGTTGCGATGGGCGCACTGCGCCGCTGTGGGCGTAGTGCGCCCGCCCGCGTGCCCCGCGGGACGCACGCGGGGGCCCCGCGGCGGGCGGGCGCCGCCCGCGTGGCGAGCGCCCCGCGAGGCGGGCGCCGCCTGCGTGGCGGGCGCCCGCACGCGGGGTCAGCGCCCGCGTGGCGGGCGCCGACCCGCGTGGCGGGCGCCCGTACGCGGGGTCAGCGCCCGCCTTGCGGGCGCCGACCCGCGTGCGGGCGCGCCCGACGCGGGCGGGTCTGCGCCCGCGCGCGTGGGCGCCGCCCACGCGCGCGGGGCGGCCCCCCCGCCCATTTTTTTATTTAAAAAAAAAAATTTACATTATATTCCTTTTAATTTATTGTGTACTTAAATAGTAATATATATATTAGATATATATATTAAAATACACAGTGAATTAAATAGGACTTTATCTTGTAGGTTAATTGTATTATCTCAAAAGTAAATGTCAAATGTTAAATTTTATTTAACCGTGTTGAATTTACCGAGGTGAGATAATTACTATTTACCTTGAGATAAAATGGTAATAATTGAAGTTACTTCAGTAAAATTTAAGTTTTTGAATTTTTAATTATTAGATAATTAAAAAATTCAAATTTTAAATTTTATTGAAGTTAAATGTGAGAAATTCAATTATTTGAATTTTTAATTATTAGATAATTGTTAAATTCAAATTTTGAATTTTAAAAAAATTACTAATTGAGGATAATTGCATTACTTTAAATTTATTTTCAAACAAAAATTATTGGATAATTAGTTTGAATTTAAATTTAAATTATTGGCATGTTTAAATTTTGAATTTAAATTTGATTATTAGATAATTAAATTTAAATTTAAATTTAAATTTAATTAATTATCTCAATTAGATGCCCCTGTAGAAAATGATGGTTCTTTACGTGCGTTACTTTATTTACCTTGTATTGACCTGCTTGTATGTTTAATTTTAGTTAATCATGCTTTGATTTTTAAAATTAAACAAAGCTAGCCTGTTTTTGTTTGCACATCCCATTATTAAATTCAAAACTAAGGATTATTTTCAGAAAATAACCCTTGATTGATTTTATTTGAATGGGTTGGCAAGTGATCATGGACTTGGATTAATGTAATTAATTGGGGTCTGCGAACCTCCTTTCTCTCTCTGTTAAAATTCCAATGTACTTCTATCTTCCTCCATTGTTGTACTCGCCCTAAGGGCTGCTGGAATTTGAGTCACATGTAATTTAATTTTTCCGGCCTGCGTGCCGTGTAAAAGTTGTAATTAATGCGGCGTCGGCGATTGAAAGCGTGGAGCACACCCGACGAGGACGATCCAGCTGCTTCGGAAGCGGGCCGGATGTCTTAGTTACATTAGGGTTAAAGTCCATGATCACTTGCGTTCATTTTTGCATTGGATGCATTTATTTTGTGCAAACTACTAGGTACGGTAAATATATTGGATATATTTATATTACCACCTAGGGTGAGATCAAGATAAAATTAAATTCCCTCGCGTTTAAATTTTAGATCTGGTAAGCGTGGCTCTAGGAGTCGTCGTGGCCCTCCATCATTGTGGAGTGAATGAACGTCTTCATTTCATGGATTTGTTGTGCTTTCCACAAGGTCCATGAGTTTGGGGGCGGGATTAAACTCCAAGGCTCGGCCTCAATGGAGTGAGGAATTGAACTCGGCCTTGTTGTGCTTTCCACAAGGGTCGGGTCATGAACTTATTGCTATGTAGTAATGATGGTTAGATCTAACCGAGAATATCCTTTGTTGTGCTTTCCACAAGGGGATGATTTCTCGGGGGCCGAATATCGGATATTGCATTAGATGCAAGTGCTTGTTGACTGCCCTTGAGATGGTGTATGGCTTGTTGTGCTTTCCACAAGGTCGTACATTAGTCTCGTTGGGATTCCGACCCACTAGGTTGATCTCGTTGATCTCCCGTTCTATATACTGAGGGTTATATAGTCCGATCGAAAAATAGTGGGACTAACTAAGATAGAAAACCACATCTAAGTTAGAATTTGAACACATGCTAAGTTGTCTTTTATTTCTTATCCAGATTACAATGTCGTCGTCCAACCCCCTCCGCGGCATCTTGGATGCAAATAGATTAATTAGACCGAACTACTCGGATTGGCTGCGTAATCTACGCATAGTCCTTACCGCCGAAAAGATAGCGTACGTGTTGGACACGGTTCATTCTGAGCCAGCTCCTGATGCCGACGAGGGCGAGTTACTGGCTTATGCCAAGTGGTCTGAGGACTCCTCCCTAGCCCAATGTTACATGTTGACCTCTATGGCTCCCGAGCTACAGAGGCAATTTGAAAAGACTGATTGTAGAAGTATACTTCTCAATCTACGCCAGCTCTTCGGGGAGCAGGGTAGGATTGAGAGGTATGACATCTCCAAAAGGCTTTTCAGGACACGGATGTCTGAGGGTTCTTCAGTACAGGCTCATGTACTGAAAATGATGGAGTGGATTGAAAGACTCAATGCATTGGGGTTCAAGTTGGATCTTGAACTATGCATTGATCTTATACTCCAGTCATTGCCCGATTCCTTTTCTTCCTTCATCATGAACTTTAACATGAACAGGATTGAAGCAACTCTCCCGGAGCTGCTCAATATGTTAAAGAGTGCTGAAGGAACCATGCAGAAAGATAAACCATCTTCGTCTGTAATGATTGTTGGCCGGGCCAACAAGAAAAGGAAGGCAACCCAAATATCCACCACAAGTAACAAAGGGAAGGGAAAGAAAAAGGCCACGGGTAAGCAGCGCGCCAAGGTTGACAAAGGGAAGGGCAAGAAGAATGAAAAGGAAGACAAATGTTTTCGATGCGGGGAAACTGGGCATTGGAAAAGGAATTGCAAGGCAATTCTAAATGAAGGTATTTTTGTCATAGACCTTAATTTGTCATATATGGAATCCACATCATGGGTATTGGATACTGGATGTGCATCTCATATCTGCAATTCTATGCAGGTGCTGGCAAATAGAAGGCGATTGGGCAAAAAGGAGATTGAACTGAGGATGGGCAATGGAGCTTTAGTTGCTGCCAAAGCTGTCGGGACTGCACGCCTCAGTTTACCTTCAGGAGTCATTCTGGAACTGAATGACTGTTATTATGTTCCTAATATTATTAAGAATATTATTTCAATCTCTGGCTTGTATAACATTGGATATACATTAGCTTTTAATAGCACTGGGTGCTCTATAATGAATAATGGTTTGGTTATAGCCAATGGTTCATTGGTCAATGGTCTATATGTATTAGATACACGTTCTAATGTTATGCAAATTTCTAATGCTGATGAAGTGAATTCTGCATATCTATGGCATTGCAGACTCGGTCATGTAGGTGAGAAAAGAGTCTCTCACTTACACTCAAATGGGTATTTGAATTCATTCGAATACAAGCCATTTGATACCTGTGAGTCGTGTCTCATGGGGAAAATGACTAAGGCTCCCTTTGGTGGACATGGAGAGAGGGCTGTTGACCTTCTCGAGCTCATACACTCGGATGTGTGTGGACCCATGTCCATAGAAGCAAAAGGAGGTTATCTCTATTTCATTTCTTTTATTGATGACTTCTCTAGATATGGCTATGTGTATTTAATGAGACATAAGTCACAAGCCTTTGAGAAGTTTAAGGAATACAAGAATGAAGTAGAGAAACAGACTGGCAAAAGTATTAAGGCTCTTCGATCGGATCGAGGAGGTGAATATTTAAGCCATGAATTCACTTCTTATCTTAAAGACCATGGAATAGTTTCTCAGTGGACACCACCGTATACACCACAGCACAATGGTGTATCCGAGAGGAGAAACAGGACCTTGTTAGACATGGTCCGATCCATGATGTCTATGTCAGGACTACCCTTGTCTCTCTGGGGCTATGCATTAGAGACTGCGGCTTATTTATTGAATAGGATATCAAGTAAATCAGTTCCTTCTATTCCATATGAGATATGGAAGGGCAGGAAACCAAATTTTAATCACATTAAAATTTGGGGGTGTCCTGCTCATGTAAAGAAGAACGAGAGTGATAAGCTTGAGTCAAGAACCGATAAGTGTAGGTTTGTGGGATATCCAAAGGAGACGTTTGGATATTATTTCTATCACCCTTCTGAGCAAAGGGTCTTAGTGGCCAAGAGAGCTGTATTTCTGGAAAGAGAATATCTACTCCAGAAAAACAGTGGGAGCCAGATAGAATTGGACGAGGTCCAAGAACCACAACCCATAGACACACACTCATTAGATGAGACAGTATCGGTTGATCCTATTCAAGGTGAAACACTGACACTACGGAGATCTGGTAGACTACCGAGAGAACCTGAGAGATATGTTGGACATGTCTCAGATGGGTCCTCTAAGGTATGCATCGATGAGGATGATGATCCTCAGTCGTACCAGGAGGCGATCCGTAGTGTAGACTCCGAGAAATGGCAAGAGGCAATGGATTCAGAGATCCAGTCCATGTACACCAACAAAGTTTGGAACTTAGTTGATGTACCCGAAGGGAAGGTCCCTATCGGCTGCAAATGGATTTTCAAAAGGAAAATCGGTGCAGATGGACAGGTTGACACATACAAGGCTAGACTAGTGGCGAAAGGATATCGTCAAAGGCAAGGCATTGACTATGACGAGACGTTTTCGCCAGTAGCCATGGTTAAGTCAATCAGAATCCTCCTTGCCATTGCTGCGTACCTGGATTACGAGATCTGGCAAATGGATGTGAAGACAGCTTTTCTTAATGGAAACCTGTCAGAAGAGGTGTACATGGTACAACCTGAGGGATTCACTTCCAAGCCACATCCTAATAAGGTATGCAAACTTCAAAGGTCCATTTATGGATTAAAGCAGGCATCTAGAAGCTGGAACTTAAGATTTGACGAGGCTGTCAAATCTTTCAACTTCATTCGGAATGAAGATGAACCCTGTGTTTACAAGAAGGTCAGTAGGAGCTCAGTGACCTTCTTGGTCCTTTATGTTGATGACATCTTACTCATTGGGAATGATGTAGCGATGTTGACATCAACTAAGTCTTGGTTGTCCAAGACCTTCTCCATGAAGGATTTGGGAGAAGCATCCTATGTGCTGGGCATAAGGATCTATCGAGATAGATCTAAAAGGATGCTAGGATTATCCCAATCCATGTACATAGACACTATCCTCAAAAGGTTTAGGATGGAAAATTCCAAGAGAGGTCTCATTCCCATGAGACATGGAATTTGCCTATCCAAGGGGATGAGTCCTAAAACTTCTGAGGAGGTGGCACACATGAATAAGGTACCCTATGCTTCGGCGATAGGGTCAATCATGTATGCAATGCTATGTACACGACCTGATGTTGCCAATGCTTTAAGCATTGTCAGTAGATATCAGGCAAATCCAGGCGAAGAGCACTGGAAGGCAGTAAAGGGTATCCTGAAGTACCTGCGAAGGGCTAAGGATCTTTTTCTGCTTTATGGAGGAGAGGACCTACAGCTTAGAGCTTACACAGATTCTAGTTTCCAGTCAGAACCAGATAATTGCAAATCCATGTCTGAATTTGTATTCATGTTGAATGGAGGGGCAGTCAGTTGGAGAAACCGTCTGGATGAAGAAATTCATCTTGGAACTCGGCGTAGTTCCCGAGATATCAACTCCCATCCCATTATTTTATGATAATAATGGGGCCATCGCTCAGGCGATGGAACCGAGATCTCACCAAAGGTCAAAGCATATTCTCAGGCGCTTTCACCTTATTCGGGAGATTGTTGATCGTGGAGATGTGATGGTAGAGCGTGTACCGTCAGAAGATAACATAGCAGAGCCACTGACTAAGCCTTTGACACAGACTGTATTTGAGCGTCATCGGGATAAGATGGGCCTCAAAGTTGTGGGCAATTGGCTGTAGTTCAAGCGGGAGATTGTTAGTGTTGGTGTGCTACAGGCCAATTTCGGGTCGGGTAGGCCCAATAGTTGTACGATCTTGTTCATTAATAAAGTGGTGTTTGAGCGTAAATATGCGATTGTGTTACTTTACGTTGTCCCTAGGATATGTGGTTGTAAAGTCAGCTCGAGATGGGATCTCGAACATGAGACTTACTTTACATGAACACATACCTTAAACTGTTCCTGGTTGGAGGGTAATCACTCGGGGACTTTGATTACCTATTAAACCAGTACACATGATGTGTCAGTGACCAGTCTCATGGTCATTGGTGCGGGGCACCAACACATATGTGTAGGTGAATGTCCTTGGAGGATGTGCACTGAACTGATCCGCTATTGGATCTTCAGATGGTTGATTATACCTAATGTCAACTGAAGATCCAACGCTCTCAGTAGCATCGTTGGTCCTTTGACATGAGACATTGATCGGATCTTACACGAGGATTGGAATGGTTTAATTACTTGGCTAAGTGACTTTAACCATAAGTAATGAGTTGTCGAGTCGTTAACCACTCCAGGATACGTGTGAAGATCATCAATGGTCAAGAGGGGATCGCTCACTGTCGGGTATATATCAGACAGTTAATGGGTCATGACATTGACGCTCCGTTAAATCCCTGGCCAGGGTCGTATGAGTTCGTTTAGAACGGACGTCATACACTTTAAGGAGGTCATAGTCAAATGGCACGATCATGGGGTTTGACAGAAACCGTACCCTCGATCGTACCAGACTCATAGAATGAGCGAGGGATTATATCGATGCGGTAACTGTGGACTTACAGGTACCAGACAGGTTGGTTTAAACCCGGGGTCATCTAGGATCACGCGGATTTGCTTGACCCAACGTGATCAAAGGTTCGGAATAAATTAAACTATTGTTCGGCTCTAGTAGAAGCGAAGAATACGTTTAATTTACTTCTAATTGGGAATTAGAAGTTAATGGACCTTAAACTAGAGTGACTATGGGCCTAGAGGATCACACAAAATGGATTCTTGGGTGACGGATAATTATTATACAAGTGTATGTATTATTTCCATTTAATTCCTTTTGGAAAGGAGTGTAAACGGAGTTTAATACATATGTATAATATGAGAAAGGACATATATACAGTTTTGGTCTTTTAGAACCCTTTTCTAATAAATCTAAACTCTATATATAGCCATCTACGTGAGTTCATTCGAACTCTTGGCTTCTCCCTTCCAACCCCCCTTAATGCTAATCAAGCATTAAGCATTAAGGAGAGGATTAGCCTCCCCCTTTCTCCCCCTTGCTCTCTCTCTCTCCAGAAGGTGTTAGAGCCGGGGAAAGTTATGCCGGGGAGGTACCGTCGCTGCGCAAGGGTCCGTGTGGATCTGCTCTAGAGGCCGTACAGCTGTGCGGTTCGGTTTCTCTGCATCGGGCTTAGCGGACAGCGTCGTTCCGCGCAAGGTGAAACACACAACCCGTAATTAGGGTATTAGAAACACCGATTAGAGCATAGATTAAGCTTTCCACAATACCGGGATCGGGCAAATTAAATTTTTGTTATCCGCTGCGTCGCCCGTAGGTGCTGTGCGAAACCTTACAGGGATGCCCTTCGGTCTTTTTATAAGGCTAAGGGAGGCTACTTGCTTTAAATGACTCCCCCCTCGAAAACACGCCAAAGGATTTTTCCCCTCTGAACGGTCACCTCAAATTCCTCATTTTCCGCCTCTGCGGGAAACACGAAGCGGCCTGGCATTCAAAGTGTGAGAAAACGGAAGGACACCCTGTCAGGAATCCACCCAACCAGCGTGCGAAAACCACGCAGGACGTATCGGCACTTTCCAACTACTACTGATACGCTAACCAAATTATGGCAACGAACACAAGAAGCAAGTAAGTCATTTATTGCCTCGCAAAAAGAAAATCTTTCTTTTTTTTTCAGAACAGGAAAAGAGACAAACGGAGAAAGAGGTAAAACAAGGCAAAATACATCAGGCCTCGGGTCCACTTTGAAGCTCGGGAACGGTAGGTATGGGTATTTCGCCCCCGGCACCCTCGGTGACGGCCGACCCAGACACTGACCTCGCCTGTGCGAGAACTGCCTCGGTCGCGAGCCCTCCCGAGGCAGCCGGAGTTGGTGACCCCGTCGGAGGAGAGCCCTCTGGATCTTCCCTGCCCGATGCAGAAGAGTTAGAAGCCGACTCCTCCGAGTCATAGCACTGGGCGGAGGGGAAATCGATCCCAGAGTCTCGCTCGTCGGCGTAATCCACTGCCCGTCGATAACCCTGCTTGAACCCCTTGCGGGCGCCTCGGCGAAGCGCTATCTCGTAGTACGGAAGGGCAGCTTCCTGAAGGTCGGCTTGGTAGGCCTCTGAGCCCCTGTACTACTCGATCGCCTCCGCCCCGACCTGCCCCATCCTTTCAGCAAGTTTGGCCGACTTCCGCTCCGCCTGGGACGCTCGCTCCTCTGCCTTCGCCATCCGTCTCTCTGCCTCGATCGACTTCCGCTCTGCCCCGGCCGCCCGCTCCTCGAGCTCGATCGACTTCCGCTCGGCCCCGGCCGCCCGCTCCTCGAGCTCGATCGACTTCTGTTTGGCCTCGACCGATCGTTTCTCCGCCTCAGCTCGGTCCGCCTCGGCCTTCGAACGACGGTGCTCCGCTGCCTCCGCCCGGTCCAGCAACTCAGGGCGCTCAGCCTCCCAATGGCCGTCTAGCTCGAGATGGTGAAGGCGCTCCTCCTCAAGGAGTTTGTTTTTCCTCTCGAGTGACTCCCGAGCGTTGGCCAGCTGCTCGGTCAACGCTCCAGCTTCCAGCCGGCTCGATCGTGCCAAATCCCTGATCGCGGAGAACCCCCATTGAAGCCCCTCGTGCGCCTCATTGAGTCGGGCTAGCTTCCTCTCGCACCCTCCGAGAGTCCAGGCGAGATTCGACCGCTCTGACTCCGTCCGGGCGTAGGTCTCCGCCATGGTGGCCCCCATCTGGGCCATGATCAAACCGCCCTCCATGATGATGTCGAGGACCCCGGAAGCAGAATGGCGCCTATCTCCTCCTCTCATCCTCGCGGACACCTCGCGGCAGAGCTTGTACAGATTGCTCGAGATGCCGAGCCTCTCCAAGGCCTCCGGCATGGACACCCGATCCGCCCCTGGCCCCGCGCCGGAAAGCCCGGACCGAGCTGCTGAAACGGCCTCCCCGCGCACTACGGTCGGTTGGGGTTGCGACGTCTCCGTAGGCGAACCCCCAACCTCGATCGACGCAGCAAGCCCGGTCGCCTCGGGCGCCACCGATGGTTGGGGTTGCGACGCCTCCGTAGGCGAACCCCCAACCTCGACCGACGCAGCAAGTCCGGTCGCCCCGGGCGCCACCGATGTTTGGGGTTGCGACGCCCTCGCAGGCGAACCCCCAACCTCAATTGTCTCGGCCCGCATTTCACTGCCCGAGACATCGCCAACCTCGATCGGCCCCCCAGTCTCGGCCTCGTCTACTTCAGCTCCGGCCCCCTCTGTTCCCACCGAGGGGAGAGCCGACCCACCGTCACCACCCTCTGAGGGGCCCCTGGTTTCCTCGGCCCGCTCTCGCCCGGTGGATGGGGGAGTCGGCCCGGTAGGGTCGGCCCCATTTTGCCCCTGAGAGGGGACCGCCGCCGAGCTAGAGTCGCCCCCGGTAGTGGCGAGAAGGCCGGCCTTCTTGGCCCGCTTCCTGGCCTTCGCGGCTTCTCGCAACTTTCCCTCCATGGGATCCTTGCGCTTTGCACCGCCCGGTCGTGAAGTTCCCTCGGATGCCGCCCCCTTGCCCTTATCCCGGACTTGGGAGTGTCCCACAAGAGCATCAGGCTCATCGGCCGCCGAGTCATCTCCAAGATCGACGACCTCAGCAGCCTCCTCCAGAGGCTCACGCCTGATGTCTACAACAGAGAAGAAGGCATGGTCAGGAAAAGAGAGATGATTCCCACCCCTGAAGAAAAATCCGAGTGGTGGTACCTTACGGTTTCAGCCGCGTAAGGAGGCACCGTTCGACATTCTCCGGCGTCACCAATTCCTCGGTCGACTGGCGATTCTTCAGCAGACGAGCGGCATTTTCTCCACGTGAGGAGGGAACTCCTCCTGCCGGGGAGGAATGTTCGGATGAAAGTTGGGCATCACCTGGCACCTCCAGCTTTCGTCCAACGCCTCCGCCTTCACCCAGAAGAATTGGGTCTTGCACCCTTTGTGCGAGGAATCCTTCGCCGCCAGCGGAATACAACTCATGTTCCTCCGCGCCTGAATGAAGTAAAAGCCCTTCCCCGCCAACGAATGCGCTTTCAACTCAAAGAAATAATGAAAGAGGTCCAAGGAAGGAAAAATCCCATGCTGACGGCAGAGGATTCGAAAAGCGGAAAGAAGAAGGTATGAGTTGGCGACCAACTGAATAGGCGCCAACTGGAAAAAATTAAGGGTCTGAAGGACGAAAGGCTCGAAGGGGAGGCGAAACCCGCTCTTCCAAGTCAGAAGAAAAGTGCAGATATGACCCGTGCGATCGTCCAGGCTCGTCTCGTACGGGGCAGCGGCGGCAAAGCTGTATCTGAGAGGCAAGCGAAACCGGTGCTCCAGCTTCTTCACCTCAGCTTCCCCCAGCTCGCTGCGATTCGGGACCGGCGCCCTTACCTCCAACTCCTCGCCCGAACGCTGGCCCGCCATGGAACTAAAGGAGGAATTGAAAGCAGAGCTCTCGAGAGAACCCGAAGACTCCGGGGGAGAAGGAAGCTGCCGGACCGCCTCTGCGGTTATGCGCGCCAACTCCTCAAACGCCGCCGCGAGGTTATGCTCCTCCGTCGTGACTTCACGGCGCATCAAGGAGCCCAAAAAGCAGAGGAATGAAGAAAAGCCAAAAACACTAGAGAGTCTGGGATGGCAAACAGCGCCCAACGACTATAAACTCTCATGGGAGGCGGCGCGTCGTTCTGACCTCCGAGAAAAAGGGGGCCCCTTCATTTCAAATCCGTCAGGATCACTATAATTACGGGCCCAGGTGACCACGGCACGTGGCTATTTAACACCGTCAGATCTCCACCCACCTGAGCCACGTCGGTCCGACGCCCTCATAAACTACTCTACCGAGCCTCCTTTGGCTTGGGAGTAGGAGGGGGACAAGTGGAGAGGGGGATTTCTGCAACCCATTCAAAGAGCATCCCAACTAGGCCCGGCAGGGCCCAATGAGGCCAAGCTCACCCAAGTGACAGCCCACAAGGCCCACTTAGGGAATTAAGCCCAATAAACAGCGCTCGAGGAAACAACCCTCTTAGGCAGCCTCAAGGCTCGGAGGGCCCGAGCATCGGTCAGGTCACGAGAAAGGCCTGCGCCCGAGCCATCCCTCCGCCCGAGAGAGGGAGGCGTAGGCTAGCCTATCCGACCCATCTTTTACCGAGCTAAGCCTACCGCCCGGATAGGGCTGGCCCCTCTGAGCTCGGAACGACCGACGAATGTTTATCTTTGCAGCCGTTAAGAGTCCGCAGCAGGCAGGAATTCAGGAAGACAAGAGACTTCTTCTTCCCCACGATGATAACGCTCGCACGATAAGGCCATAAAAGCCCACAATGAGGACGTAACCCCCACCTGAAACCCTCGGCTGGCAGGACTCCAAGAGACGGCGTACTATTTAAACCAGGGATACCCTCAGGCTAAAGGTAAGCCAAGAAAGGTAATCATACGCTCAAAACTCCTGAGCAAGAACCGCTTCACCCTTCTGGTGCAAAGGGATCTCGCGCACAAGCTCTCTCCTCCCTACTATTGCTCTCACCATAGCCCCACTGACTTAAGCATCGGAGGGTTTGTCCCAGGGATTCTCCCTGGGCCCTCTGATCCGTTTCCCTATCTTGCAGTTCACGATCCGGTGTTCCCTAATTTTTTTCCTGTCAAGAAAAAAAATGAGTATAATGGGCGAGCAGATGTGTGGATCAATTTTGTATACGTCAAATCATGATAAGATTGTCTTAATTAAAATCTTAAAAATATTGAATTAATCACTTTGGTTCATGAAAAAATTACTATTCTTTTTCATAATTGTTTTCGTTCTTTCCTATCATGATTTACCCTGTACGGCCGTCCACGTCGACTTCACCCCGTGACCCCGACCACCTTCTTCTGAAAGAAAAAAAACAATACACACCCCAAAGTGTTTAACATGTTAAGTTCACTTCAATGAGTATAAGATACTTGTTTATTGTAGTATTTGATAGTTTACATCAATTGTCAAGAATGCCACAATGAGATCTTATATGTTCCTTCATTGTACGTACATTATATTGCAACCCAATGAAAGGGAGTCGCCACGAGTCTATGACATAAAGAATTATATATGCAATTGCTGCGCCATATATATTCGCAATCTATATATATATCTCAGAGCTTTGAAGCGACTTGATCGGTGGCTCCCTTAAGAGAAGGGACGCATTGGGACAGGGCAGCAACCAATCTTCTAATGTCTTCCGATGTGTGTGCCGCATTCAGTGTCACCCGCAACCTGCAAGAGAACAAGATGCATTACTTCTTCGCGTAACAGAAATCGATCGTCACGAAGGAGATGAACATCACCAAAGATAGGTGTACGTCAGTGGATGAACCAGAGGAAGATGGCTCACCGGCACGCGTTCGGGGGAACCGCAGGGGTTATAATGGCGGTCACATGGAAACCACAATCCAACATGTGCTTGCTCGCGTTGAAAGCTTCCTGTTGACTGCCGACAAGGAGAGAGAGGATGGGACTGGTAGCTGGGTATTTGGTCAAGTCCGAGAATTCTTGCACTCTGCTCCAAAGTGCTTGCCTACGCCAAGCCTCCTTCTTGGCCACCGTGACAGCAGCTGCATATATATATATATGGCACGGGGCCAGGAAGAAGCCACATGCAGAGGTCATAATCTTGTAATTAAATTTACCAAAAAATAAACTAAGTAGACAGCATAACGTTCTATACATGTTAACTGTCACAGTACTCGTGGGAGAATACGTACCGTAGGCAGCAGCGATGACGGGTAAGGGACTGGCGGTGGTGAACATGAAAGGCCTTCCCCTCCCTTGGATCAGATGCCTCCACTTCTTGCTGCAAGCAATAAAACCGCCTAGGCATCCAACGCCCTTGCTCAGCGTCCCAATGCATATGTCAACCTGGTCTTCGATTCCGAACACCTCCGCGATGCCACCACCATTTTTGCCACAGACTACCACTGTATGCGCCTGCGGTGACGTCATGAGCCAATTAAAGGTTAGCCGCACGACATGATGACTAGCTTGCACTTATATATATATATATATATATATATATATATATATATATATATATGTATGCTTTGTGGTGTACGTAGGCTCGATCACATACCTCATCAATGACGAACAAGAAGCCATGCTTCTTCCGGAGCTCCACAAGCTCAAGCATCGGGGCAAAGTCTCCTTCCATACTGAACAAGCTGCAGCATGCATGAGAGTGCAAGGAAAGAGTAAGAACTGATTAATTAATTGCATGCATGAATGATGAAATAACAGAGTAATTAGTTTATCGATGGATAAAAGGGAGCGGGGATGGAGATCATGCTATTACTAACTAAATTAAAAGCTGCCAGCTTGCTGTGGAATTTAAATTAGTGGAAGCTAATTAATAATTGGGATATGTATGTCACCTGTCCGTGATGACGACCTTCTTCTCAACTTGACAGTTTGAGAGGAGTTGGTCAAGATGCTTCATGTCCTTGTGTCTGTACACGAACACATCCGCTTCTTGGTGACGCTCGACCATGCGGAGGCCATCGATGATGGAGGCATGGTTCAACGCGTCGGAGAAGATGGCGATCTTCTCGTGCTTGGCCGGCCTCTTTCCCGCACACGTAAGGGAGGCAACGTTTCCCAGCGCTGCGATGAAGGCGGTGTTGGCAGCGAAGCCAGTAGGGGTGACGAGACAGGCCTCCTTCTTGGTAAGCTCTGCCAGGGCTTCCTCCAGCAAGCGGTGGTAGTCGGTGTGACCGCTCACCATGGAAGAGGATCTCGGACCCATCCCATACACCAGGGCGGCCTGTTCATATATGTATGTATATACCACGTACGTCGATCAGATTAATTAACTTGTTCATTGGAAGATCGAGAGGAAGGGTTATACAGCATATATATGCATAAGGATCATATATATATGTGCGTGTTGTCCAGCGCGTACGTACCTTGGCAGCAGCCTTTTCAACGGCGGGATGGGTGCTGAGGTTGAGGTAGTCATTCCCGGAGAAGAGGATCACCTCCTTGCGAGCAGCTGGATCTGCCCCCTCCGCGACGGCTGCCGCGGAGCTCTCCACCTCGAGCTCCAACATGGTCCGGTCCCAAGGGCCGGGGCCGTCGAACGTCTCGATGTCGGCGAGGGGGTCCTCCGCCGGGCTCTTCGGCTTCTTGACACAGATGTTGGGAAGGTAACTCATGAAGTCATGGTTCACTCTGGCTGCCGCCTTCACAACCAGCTCCTCCCACATTGCGGCGATGGGATCCATTTCCAGTACTGATGAGACGAGCTGGACCTAGGGGCCGGGGAGAGAGGAGGTGCCGGTGAAGAGATCTAGAGAGAGAGAGAGGGAGAGTGTGTGTGTGTGTTCTGGAAAACCTTACCCTTCCGGCTATTTATAGAGGAGGTGGTCGATCATAGCAGAGAGACGTACGTTTCGTTTGCCGGACTCCATCGGTGGTTTCGCAGGACCTTCCATGCAGGCATGGTTGTGTGGGCGGCCGCCAGGCGTCCGGTCATCCGGAGATGCTCGTGATAATGCCTGTTTAAAATTTGGCGGTCCACGGTTGTGTGCGCGAACGCGGGTCACGTCAAAAGGTCACCAGCTGTATAATATATACCATTGGATCATTGATCGGACAGTCAAAAAAAATCAAGAAAAAAAATGACGGCGCACGCCTTGTTTGTCCACACCAATGGTCTATGTATAGACTCAGTGCACAAATTATTACTCGAAGTAAATTTGTTGCGCTGTTTCTCAATGTAAATAAAAAAAGCAGAAAAATAAAATTTATGACATCAAATTTGGTGGTCTTCGGGTCCCCAGTTATGCAATACGTACCATCATCAACACTGTGTATCGTATCATGTCCTTTGTCACGGTAGCTTAAAGTTTTGGGTTCAAAACGTAGTCGACCCGGAGTCTTTTGGATTACATATAAAGCCAATAAGCACGTGTGTCAGATTTCAATTCGGTTGATGGATTCGAAAATCCAACGGTCAAGATTATTCTTGTTTTTTGGGCGTCAGATTTTAATATATCCTCCCCACTCTGCAAGTGCAGTGGGGAAAACTTAACTTCTGTCTTCCATACACTACTTGATCTTCAGATATATTTATATTTTATAGTCCTGACATCTTTCCAGTCTTCACAAATCTCCACCAAGCAGCCCCGTGTTGTGACATCTTGATGCATAAAAAGAAAGATAATTAAATCTCCACCATCCATTCCCTTCTACCGTTAGGGCGTGGTTGCTTTGCATAATATTTTAGTCGCCAATAATAATATAAGAAATATATAAATATATATAAATAAATAATAATATAAAATAATAAAAGTGATGGGTAAATAAAAATATAAAATAACAATAAGAACAAAAATAGCATAGGTGTACATACACATTAATATTCGAGGAGCTAACGGTGCCTGATATGGGTCCCGTACCTCTCATATCTTGTGTGATGGGAATAGACATTGTGTCCTCGCAAGTTAGGTTTAGATTTTAGGGTTTGTCCCTTAGGTTGAAGGGGGGTTGGGAGTATATCTAAGGAAGGGAAACTCAAAGGTTTTCCATAAGGGTGCTACCTCAAGTGTTGTGTTTTGTATGGGGATATTAGTCCCACATTAGAAAACACAAAGAGGTGAGGGGACCTTATAGTTCCTAGGACCCCATGGACTATGTCTTATAGACATAGTGGAGGTAAGCTAGATCCAATCACACGCACGCACGCGCCGGGCCGGGCGGGGCTGGGCGGGCGCGCGTGTGTGAGGTGTGGGTCCAGCCGACTTGCCTTGGCATTTTTTTGGAATTCTTTTTGCTATTCTATCCTTTCCTTGGAGAGAAAGAGGGGTTTCCGAACTTATCGTTTCGGATACGAACCGTCGCGGGCGTGGGGCACATAAGGAGAGTAATTAGGATTACCCTAATTACTGCTACTCTTTTTTCGTGTCTGTTCGACTTAAAAGAGGAACCTCTCGCAACGTCGCTCTCTTGCTCTCGTCTCCGGCTCCTCCTTGCGCCATCCCGCGGATATCGCTGCTGTCTTCGTCCCGTGCGTTCGCCACCGTCTTCGTCGCTACGCACGCTCACGGACACTTGCAGCTCTTGTTCTTCGGTGTTCGGTGCATGCTTTCTAACCTTTTTAAAAGAAGCGATTTAGGTTTTTCGTGTAGTAATTATTACAAGATTCTTAAGAGTGCGCTTAAGTTTCTTGTGTTAGTAGTCGTATCCTGGGAGAAGATCGCTATATCTATCGCACCGTGTTTGTGGGGGCGATATCTTCTCTAAGGGGAGTCTCTTTGAGGCGCTTCTACTAATCCAGTTGTTTAGATAGATATAATTGATTATTCCTTCATACTTAATTGTTCAACAATCATGCTTATGTTTGATTCTTCTTGGTTGTCCTTATTTGAATCAACCTCCTATGTAATTTTACTATGGTTTGCATTGCATCTACTGTGGTCCGTTTATTGCCATGATGTTGTCCCTGCACACTGTTTGTTATCAACAGTCTTAGAGAAGATATCCTTCATGGCATCGTCGTCTTCGATGAGTTTTGGAAACATGGTGGACATGTCTGGGATGCCCGCGAAGTTTTCCGGGCAACACTTTAAGCGTTGGCAACAACGCATGAAGATGTGGTTCACCATGGTTGGCCTAATCTCATTGATAGAATCGGACCCCCCTGTGATAGATGAAAACGACCCCGAGAGTACTAGGAGGGTTGAAGAGTGGACTAATAGAGACAGGTTAGGACATGTGTGCATTCTAACTGCACTGTCAGATGTCCTATTTGATGTCTATAGTACCTCCACCTTCAACACTACTAAAGCTCTGTGGAATGAACTTGATCGGAAGTACAATACCGAGGACCAAGGTCTGGAAAAGTACTCCGTTGGCAAGTTCCTTAAATTCCAAATGGTCGAGAATAAATCTATAGGGGAGCAGGCACATGAGCTTCTTCTTATGTTCCATGGTTTGGCTGAGGCAGAAATGAAAATGCCTGAAAAGCTCCAAGTCATGTGCATCATAGAGAAGTTGCCTAGATCCTGGGAGGATTTTGGCATGGGCCTAAAGCATCGAAAAGGGGCCATTTCTCTTGATGATTTGATGAGGGCAATAGCTATTGAGGAGGAACATAGAAAGGAAAAGCCCAAAATGCCTGTAGATGCAAGTGCAAACTTAGTAATGAAACAGAAGGGTAAAGATTTAAAAGGAAAGGCCAAGGTTGATTCCACTGTGCAGATGAAACCCAAAGGAAAGATAAAGAAGAAGAAGGTGCTAGGACAGTGCTGGACATGTGGTGATAAGGGTCATATGCGCAATGAATGTCCCAAAAAGAAAGAAAATGTGCTGAACAGGGCCCTGTTGATCCATGATGTCCCAGCACAGGTCAATGTAGTGACCGGTGGATCTTCTTCTGGTATGGAGTATGTTTCTCTTAATCCTCAGTTGTTTACTATTTATGAACCAAATGAATGGCTGGTAGACACTGGAGCCAATGTGCATTTATGTGCTGACAGGGCTAATTTTGTGTCTTATCAGGAAATCCATGATCGCTCCGTGACAATGGGAAATGGGAGTACAGCTAGGGTGCTCGGAGTTGGACGTGTGAGCCTGAAGTTTACTTCAGGGCGTGTTCTTACTCTTTCCTTAGTGTACCATGTTCCTAGTGTCAAGAGGAACATTTTATCTGGTTCTGTGTTAGTAAGAGAGGGTTATGAACTGAACTTTAAATGTAATAAGGTTGTCATACTCTATTTGAAGACTTTTATTGCAAAAGGTTATCTTTCTGATGGTTTGTTTAAAATCTTTGTGGATCATGTGATGAACAGAAATGTGGATGTTAATGCTTCCGTTTCTACTTCTGTTCCTGTTGCTTATAATGTTATAGATTCATCTGAATTGTGGCATGCTCGTTTAGGTCATCTTAATTTCAATTCCTTGAAACGTATGATGAACCTGAAATTGATTCCTGAACATACTGTTGATAAAACTAAGAAATGTGATATCTGTGTACAGGCTAAACAACCCAGAAAACCCTTTCATTCTGTGGTTAGAGATTCAGAAATTCTGGATCTGGTGCACTCAGATATTTGTGAGTTTAATGGTGTGTTGACTAGGGATCATAAAAAGTATTTCATTACCTTTATTGATGACTGTAGTAGATACTGTTATGTGTATTTGCTTAGATCTAAGGATGAGGCTTTGCAAAAGTTTATCATCTTTAAGAAAGAAGCAGAAACACAATCTGGCAAAGTTCTTAAAAGGTTGAGGTCTGATAGAGGAGGAGAGTATACTTCAAGTTTGTTTGTGGAGTATTGCCAAGATCATGGCATTATTCATGAAACAACTGTCCCATACTCTCCTCAGTCTAATGGGATAGCAGAAAGGAAGAACAGGGTATTCATTGACATGGTCAACTCTCTCCTGCAGAGCTCGGGACTACCAAAGTATATGTGGGGGGAAGCTTTGAATACGGCTTGCCTTATTCTAAATCATATTCCCCTGAAACATAGAGATAGTAGTCCAATTGAACTTTGGAGACATAGGAAACCTAGTTTGAAATTTCTCAAAGTGTGGGGGTGCCTTGCAAAGCTACTTGTTCCTGAGCACAAGAGAAAGAAACTAGGACCTAAGACAGTTGACACAGTCTTCTTAGGCTATGCTGAAAATAGCTATGCGTACAGGTTTCTGGTTGTCAAATCAGAAATTCCTGGCATAGATATTAACACCATAGTCGAGTTTCGTGATGCCACGTTCTTCGAAAATGTTTTTCCCATGAAGACTGGTTTGACTCAACATTTGTCTTCTGAGACTGTTGCCTCTACATCTGATTCTATTCCAGAACATGTGGAAAGAATGACTAATGTGGGGGCTGATGCATCCGGACCTAATCTTGATGCTGATGATCAAGAAGAGGTTGAACCTAGAAGGAGTAAAAGACTAAGGGTTGCCAAGGATTATGGTAGTGATTTTGTCACTTTCCAGATCACGAGTGATCCTCCCACCTTTCGAGATGCCATGGCTTCAGCTGAAGCTAGGCATTGGAAGGATGCCATTAAGAGTGAGATGGATTCCATTCTTGCTAATGGCACTTGGGTGTTAGTTGATCCTCCTCCTGGTTCAAAGACCATTGGATGCAAATGGGTCTTTAAGAAGAAACTAAAACCAGATGGAACCGTTGACAAGTATAAAGCTAGGCTAGTTGCTAAGGGTTTCAAACAAATAGAGGGAATAGATTATTTTGATACCTATTCCCCGGTCACTAGGATAACCACAATCAGGGTGCTTGTAGCACTCACTTCCTTACATAATCTCTTTATCCATCAGATGGATGTCAAGACTGCTTTTCTTAATGGTGATCTTGATGAAGAGATTTATATGGATCAGCCTGAAGGATTTGTGGCTCCGGATAGTGAGAATAAAGTTTGTAGACTTGTAAAGTCTCTGTATGGTTTGAAACAAGCTCCTAAGCAATGGCATGAAAAATTTGATATGACTATCATATCATTTGGTTTTATAGTCAATGAGTTTGATAAGTGTATCTATCACAAAGTGAAGGGTAGTGAATTTGTAATATTGTGCCTATATGTAGATGATATCTTGTTGTTTGGAAGCAGTTTGGGAATCATAACTGAGACCAAATCATTCTTAAGTAGCAGATTTGAAATGAAAGATATGGGTGAGGCAAATGTGATTCTGAGGCTGACTCTTATTAGATCAGCTGAAGGAATAGCAATTTCTCAATCTCACTATGTTGAGAAGGTTTTAGAGAAATTTGGCTATCAGAATTGTAAAGCTGTCTGTACACCCTATGATCCTTCTAGAATTTTCTGCAAGAATAAGAGTGGTGATCCTGTGTCTCAATTGCGGTATTCTCAGGTTATAGGAAGCTTAATGTATCTTGCAAACTGTACTAGACCAGACATTTCATATGCTGTGTCTAAACTCAGTAGATACACAAGCTGTCCTGACCATACTCACTGGGAAGGCTTAGATAGGGTGCTGAGGTACCTAAAGGGTACCATGACCCTAAGCTTGCATTTTCAGAAATTCCCTGCTGTACTTGAGGGATATAGTGATGCAAGCTGGATAGCTGAAAACTCAGGGAGCAATGGTGTCACAGGGTATGTCTTTACCCTGGGAGGTGGTGTAGTTGCCTGGAGGTCAACTAAACAAACCATCTTGTCTCGGTCTACTTTTGAGGCTGAGTTGTGTGCTTTGGATACTACTGGTATGGAGGCTGAATGGATCAGGGGTCTTCTTTCTGAACTCCCTCTGATGAGTAAGCCTATACCTGCGATATCTGTGCATTGTGATAATATGACCACAATTGCCAAGATTAAAAGTTCAAAGTACAACCAAAAAGAAAGGAGACATATTCAACTCAGACTTAAGTCTGTAAGAGAATTAGTGTCTCAGGGAGTGATAGCTGTGGATTTTGTTGGTACCAAGGATAACATAGCTGATCCTCTGACTAAAGGACTTAACAAGAGTCAAGTCCAAAAATTTAGATGGGGATGGGACTGAAACCCATCAGTTGTTCTCCTGCAGTGGCAACCCAACCTATCTGAGTAGAGATCCTACAAAGAAGGTTCAATGTGGTAATAACAAGCTGTTGAGAGGACTGGAAGGCACTTGTTTAAATAGATACTTTGTATCTGAGTTCCTCCCCTGTAATCCTAAACAATCTAGTGCCTGTTACTGCAAGTTAAGGTTAAGTTGTATACTTTTAATGGGTTCAAGCTTGGTAAGGCAGGATGTTTGCAGTGCATCCTTGGAGAAGCCCACCTATATGAGTACAACTGTGAGGCCGCAGTTAAAGAATTGAGTTATTCTTGAAAGTACTCATGAAACAGGATTGGGCACATGGCCTTTAAAGTGCCAGTTACTTTTTGCTACCAATAGAACCTTATTTCATGTTATTTTCTAATAAGTAGCCCTTCACATAAAGGATCAAGTTCAAGATTTAATTCACTTCGATCCTGTGGGGGGGGTGAAAATTAGAACACTTAGGTGAAGGTTCAAACCCGAAAGGTACCTTTACTAAAAGCATGATTTGTTCATATCTCTTCTGTTTGTTCCCTTTTATCAAACCTTGAGTTTGTGGGGGAATGTTAGGTTGAAGGGGGGTTGGGAGTATATCTAAGGAAGGGAAACTCAAAGGTTTTCCATAAGGGTGCTACCTCAAGTGTTGTGTTTTGTATGGGGATATTAGTCTCACATTGGAAAACACAAAGAGGTGAGGGGACCTTATAGTTCCTAGGACCCCATGGACTATGTCTTATACACATAGTGGAGGTAAGCTAGATCCAATCACACGCACGCACGCGCCAGGCCGGGCTGGGCTGGGCGAGCGCGCGTGTGTGAGGTGTGGGTCCAGCCGGCTTGCCTTGGCACTTTTTTGGAATTCTTTTTGCTATTCTATCCTTTCCTTGGAGAGAAAGAGGGGTTTCCGAACTTATCGTTTCGGATACGAACCGTCGCGGGCGTGGGGCACATAAGGAGAGTAATTAGGATTACCCTAATTACTGCTACTCTTTTTTCGTGTCTGTTCGACTTAAAAGAGGAACCGCTTGCAACGTCGCTCTCTTGCTCTCGTCTCCGGCTCCTCCTTGCGCCATCCCGCGGATATCGCTGCTGTCTTCGTCCCGTGCGTTCGCCACCGTCTTCGTCGCTGCGCACGCTCACGGACACTTGCAGCTCTTGTTCTTCGGTGTTCAGTGCATGCTTTCTAACCTTTTTAAAAGAAGCGATTTAGGTTTTTCGTGTAGTAATTATTACAAGATTCTTAAGAGTGCGCTTAAGTTTCTTGTGTTAGTAGTCGTATCCTGGGGGAAGATCGCTATATCTATCGCACCGTGTTTGTGGGGGCGATATCTTCTCTAAGGGGAGTCTCTTTGAGGCGCTTCTACTAATCCAGTTGTTTAGATAGATATAATTGATTATTCCTTCATACTTAATTGTTCAACAATCATGCTTATGTTTGATTCTTCTTGGTTGTCCTTATTTGAATCAACCTCCTATGTAATTTTACTATGGTTTGCATTGCATCTACTGTGGTCCGTTTATTGCCATGATGTTGTCCCTGCACACTGTTTGTTATCAACAGTCCCGCTATGAAAATAGCCTAATTTTGCCTTAAGACAATATCCTCTCTCAATCTGACTTGCTTCTCTCGGGGTTCATCCCGCCCCTGTCGTTATCATACATCATATTTATCGTATCCCCGACAGGTATGTTCTATTTTCATCTCATAAAAAGGATAGAATAAAATTTATGTACACGATAACTCTCGAGAGTTTTATCCCTAAATTTACTCTCCATTGACATCAATATATATTTAAATTTTAGGTCTATCGCTTAAATTATTTTTTGATGGATGCGTGAGTCTGTAAGGATATATATATAATGCGCCTTCTATGACATGCACATGGTTGCATCGACCGGCTCACTATAAAAATGTGGATAGATGCCCGAGTGTACAAGGGTGTGCGGGTGGTTGCATGGCATATATGGTAGTCCCCAATTTATATATATTAAAACTCATATCTATCTTTTTTTTAATCATTTTTTAGCGAGGTTCGTCATCATTCACATTGATAAAACAGTTTAATAATTATAATAGCAAGTGAGTCAATAGCATGCATCGAACATTTGGTCAACAGGTATCAAGTCAATTATACACACACACACACCGAACGCCAATGCGCATGTCGTATATCATATCTTACCAGCTGGGCCCCCCCAGCCGTTCAACTTTTGAATGGCTATGTCGACGACCGACTTGATTGGCCACATATGTGCATATAAATAGGGTTCGAAAATTCTTGCAGTAACAGCATCACCCGCGTTTGACTGGTCTTTTCCCACATGTTTTATAATTTCGGATAGCATAGCCCGTTTCAAAAGAAAGAAAGAGACAAAAAAAATCTGTCTGTGGCTGCGAACTCGTCATTTCCGACTGCGTGAGTACACAATTGAGATAATATTAGAGAGTAAGGTTCACCAACTCGTTGATCCGTATCAGATCGGAATCCTTTTAATCCGATACGGTATGTCTGAATCGTATCTGACTCGCATCCGCTTAGGTCTGACTCGACCCTCTCTCTCTCTCTCTCCCCCTCCTCTATCTCTCTCTCACTGTGACTCGGTCTGACTCGGCCGATTCTGAGGGTGATCCGCAGTATACCGAGTTTACCCTGATATGGTACAGTACGTTCGAGTCGACCTGAGTCAGACCGAGTCGACAAATCATGCTAGAGAGCACAACCCCTGATCAGGCAGTGCCCCCCCCCCCCCTCTGCCTCAAAATAAAGAGATAAAGGATGTTGAAGTCTTGATCAACCGTTAATTTTTCATCATTTTTCTGATGGAACCGACGTACGTTAATTCAATATATATATATAAAGAAGGGCTCTCACAATTCAAAATTTTAACAACCCGTGAATGAATAACGAGTGCAATAGATGAACATCAAAATGCTCAATTGAAATATAGAGGATGAATGAACAATGAAATGTATTGTACATGCTGAAGAAAGTATCGAAGTGTGAACTAGCTATATATATATATATATATATATATATATATATATATATATATATATATATATAATTAGACACTTAGTAGGATGTAATATATAGATCGCCAGTCCATGTCCACACCACCATCTTCGTCACAAGAGAGTTGTAGACTTTACTCCACAATAAGATGGGTAGGATAGGCACAATGCAGACTGTTGGCTTTGCGATGCCTGAAGACTCAAAAATGGGAGCCTAACAGTTCCTCCACAATAAGAAGGGTAGGATAGGGCCAATCAAACTGACTATAGATGCAATACATGATTGCACTACATCAATAAGTGCCTATACACATGACGGAGGTCATAGATAAAGATAAAAAAATCATAAGTGTAGCTTTTACCTCTGATGACTCTCTCTATGACTTTCGTTCATCGACTAAAATAACGTCATTAAATTCTTACCTACGCGAGATATAATTTCATAGGTGCTTATCACCTATTACTACGACACGATAACCATATGTTAATTTCACCCACACATTATCTCATAGCAAAGGAGGGTCCTACGTGGATACATTAGATAGTAGAAAAATGAAGCCCCCCCCCCCCCCATTTTCACTTGGTGTATTTGGGCATATGACTTGTACTATGTTACGAGATCTTTCCCCTAGGATACATTGGATAATAGAAAAAGGGAGCCCGCCCCACTTTCACTCGATGTATTTGGACATCTTGCACTATGTTACGACATCTTTCCCTTACGAGTAATGATTAATGCACACTAAGATTACTGCACATACTCTAAGACGGTAGACATTTTTTCTTTTTTTACCGAGTCAGTCACTAAGATTTGAAAAATTAAGGTATTACACCCTCCCAACTAATGAGGCTTCGTGAATCCCCACGAGACGAAGAATCAACGGGACTATCCAACTAGTTTAGGTGGACGCTTTCTCGCCGTTGAGAAGCCTCAAAAAGTTGTTCAACTTTATTTCAACGGATCCGCAAAGTTGACATTTTTTTTCTCTTCTTCTCTCTCCACCATCTTCTATTTCATCGTTTAAGTTGAAACACATGCTCAGGTATTTGAAAACATTTGGGGGCTGTTTGATAACCGAGCACAGTTAGAGCAAGTGAATTGCCCTAATTGACCTCGGTTAACTCTTTTGTGTGTGATAAGAACGCGGTGGGCCTACCTCTCTCTATCTTAGCTACTCCTCCACCCTAATCGGTTACCAAACAGCCCCTTAATTAGGGCTTCTCCTATCTAAAAAGTTGGAAGACGCCTACTTTTGAGGACAAGGCCTCTTACACGCTCAAGTCCTGAAGGGCAAGTTTTTAAAAATTTTCTTTCTAAAATATTACTTGTTCATAGTAACTCAATTACAAAAACATCCCCTCACTTTTTAAGGGTGACCATTTATATAGTGGGCAATTTTTGGGTAAAAATGTATCTTCCTTTCAATAGCCCTTTCCAACCACCTAAATGCCCGTTCCCACGAGTTTTCTGGAATGTAGATCTACCGGTTAGTTTGTCTCTGTCTCTCCTCTGTGAAAAATCATATGTGCACAAACAACGATGTCACAAGGATCCATTTGAAAAAGCTTATAATCTGTCGGATGCTTCGATCCAATGATTGAAAGTCACCCAATAAATCTTACTAAACAGACTCTTATATCTTATAAGGGATTCCAATGATTGGAAGTCCCCTCTGGTGCATTTCAAAATGACACCTAATTTTTTTCCTGTCAAGAGAAAAAATGAGGATAATGGGCGAGCAGATGTGTGGATTAATTTTGTATACGTCAAATCATGATAAGTGTGTCTTAATTAAAATCTTAAAAATATTGAATTAATCACTTTGGTTCATGAAAAAATTACTGTTCTTTTTTATAATTGTTTTCGTTCTTTCCTATCAGGATTTACCCTGTACGGCCGTCCACGTCGACTTCACCCCGTGACCCCGACCACCTTCTTCTGAAAGAAAAAAAACAATACACACCCCAAAGTGCCCCAAAGTGTTTAACATGTTAAGTTCACTTCAATGAGTATAAGATACTTGTTTATTGTACTATTTGATAGTTTACATCAATTGTCAAGAATGCCACAATGAGATCTTACATGTTCCTTCATTGTACGTACATTATATAGCAACCCAATGAAATGGAGTCGCCACGACGATGACATAAAGAATGCAATAGCTGGGCCATATATATTCGCAATCTATATATGTCTCAGAGCTTTGCAGCGATTTGATCGGTGGCTCCCTTAAGAGAAGGGACGCATTGGGACAGGGCAGCAACCAATCTTCTAATATCTTCCGATGTGTGTGCCGCATTCAGTGTCACCCGCAACCTGCAAGAGAACAAGATGCATGACTTCTTCGCTTCACAGAAATCGTCACGAAGGAGATGAACATCACCAAAAATGATAGGTGTACGCCAGTGGATGAACCCGGAAGATGGCTCACCGGCACGCGTTCGGGGGAACCGCAGGGGTTATGATGGCAGTCACATGGAAACCACAATCCAACATGTGTTTGCTCGCGTTGAAAGCTTCCTGTTGACTACCGACTAGGAGAGAGAGGATGGGACTGGCAGCTGGGTATTTGGTCAAGGCCGAGAATTCTTGCACTCTGCTCCAAAGTGCTTGCCTACGCCAAGCCTCCTTCTTGGCCACCATGACAGCAGCTGCATATATATATATGGCACGGGGCCAGGAAGAAGCCACATGCAGAGGTCATAATCTTGTAATTTTACCTAAAATAAACTAAGTAGCCAGCATAACGTTCTATACATGTAATTGTTGGGTACTGTATGGCAGGCACAGTACTCGTGGGAGAATACGTACCGTAGGCAGCAGCGATGATGGGTAAGGGACTGGCGGTGGTGAACATGAAAGGCCTTCCCCTCCCTTGGATCAGATGCCTCCACTTCTTGCTGCAAGCAATAAAACCGCCTAGGCATCCAACGCCCTTGCTCAGCGTCCCAATGCATATATCAACCTGGTCTTCGATTCCGTACGCCTCCGCGATGCCACCACCATTTTTGCCACAAACTAACACTGTATGCGCCTGTGGTGACGTCATGAGCCAATTAAAGGTTAGACACATGACTAGCTTGCACTTATATATCTATATGTATGCTTTGTGGTGTACGTAGGCTCGATCAAATACCTCATCAATGACGAACAAGAAGCCATGCTTCTTCCGGAGCTCCACAAGCTCAAGCATCGGGGCAAAGTCTCCTTCCATACTGAACAAGCTGCAGCATCCATGAGTGCAAGGAAAGACAAAGAACTGATTAATTACATGCATGCTTGAATGATGAAATATCAGACTAGCTGCAGGCTAATTAATTTATTGATGGATATATAGAAGGGAGTGGGGATCGAAGGAGATCATGCTATTATATAATAACTAAGTAATTAATTAAATGCAGCCAGCTAGCTAGCTGTGGAATTTAAATTAGTGGAAGCGCTAATTAATAATTGGGATATGTATGTCACCTGTCCGTGATGACGACCTTCTTCTCAACTTGACAGTTTGAGAGGAGTTGGTCAAGATGCTTCATGTCCTTGTGTCTGTACACGAACACATCCGCTTCTTGGTGACGCTCGACCATGCGGAGGCCATCGATGATGGACGCATGGTTCAACGCGTCGGAGAAGATGGCGATCTTCTCGTGCTTGGCCGGCCTCTTTCCCGCACAGGTAAGGGAGGCAACGTTTCCCAGCGCTGCGATGAAGGCGGTGTTGGCAGCGAAGCCAGTAGGGGTGACGAGACAGGCCTCCTTCTTGGTAAGCTCTGCCAGGGCTTCCTCCAGCAAGCGGTGGTAGTCGGTGTGACCGCTCACCATGGAAGAGGATCTCGGACCCATCCCATACACCAGGGCGGCCTGTTCATATATATGTATGTATATACCACGTACGTCGATCAGATTAATTAACTGGTACTGGTTGTTCAGAAGAAGATCGAGATGAAGGGTTGTACATATATATATATATGCATAAGGATCATATATGTGCGTGTTGTCCAGCGCGTTACGTACCTTGGCAGCAGCCTTTTCAACGGCGGGATGGGTGCTGAGGCTGAGGTAGTCATTCCCGGAGAAGAGGATCACCTCCTTGCGAGCAGCTGGATCAGCCCCCTCCGCGACGGCTGCCGCGGAGCTCTCCACCTCGAGCTCCAACATGGTCCGGTCCCAAGGGCCGGGGCCGTCGAACGTCTCGATGTCGGCGAGGGGGTCCTCCGCCGGGCTCTTCGGCTTCTTGACACAGATGTTGGGAAGGTAACGCATGAAGTCATGGTTCACGCTGGCTGCCGCCTTGACAACCAGTTCCTCCCACATTGCGGAGATGGGATCCATTTCCAGTACTGATGAGACGAGCTAGATCGAGAGGGGAGCGAGGAGGTGCCGGTGAAGAGATCTAGAGAGAGAGAGAGAGGCGCTAGCTGGAGTATAATTAAGGCACGGGGAGGGGGTTGAGTGGTCGAGAGTGTGTGTGTGTTCTGGAAACCTTACCCTTCCGGCTATTTATAGAGGAGGTGGTCGATCATAGCAGAGAGACGTACGTGGTGCGTGCGGCATGTGGGGGAGGGACACGGCGGCATCGTTTGCCGGACTCCATCGATATCGGTGGTTTCGCGGGACCTTCCATGCAGGCATGGTTGGGTGGGCGGCCGCCAGGCGTGCGGTCTTCCGGAGATGCTCGTGATAATGCTAGTTTTAAATTTGGTAGTCCACCGCGGCGTGCGCGACGCGGGTCACATCATTATAAGGTCACCAGTTATATAATAAGTACCATCATCAGACCATTAAGAGCAGTCCAGAATGGACTAATTAATAAATTCTAGCACATGTGTTCTCTAATTTAGAATTTTGCGCCGGTCACCCTAGCTAGCCACACAGAGGAGGAAATTAAGATCAGTCGATAATGGACTATTATGTCCGTCCATTAATCTATCTTGTTCGTTTCTTTACATGCATACATGGGTAATTAATAAACATTCAATTGCGGATTCGGTGTTTGAACGAAGAACACGATCGATGATGGCATCTGCCTAGCTAGCTAGCCACAGTGGAGGAGGAGGAGGAGGAGGAGGGAGGAACTTAATTAATTAAGAGCAGTCCAGAATTGACTAATTAGTAAATTCATCAGACCCATACCCACCCATCACCTGGGCTTGACGTCTCGGCATTCCCAATCTTCCCGGTCGACAGCGAGTGATTAAAATTTATTCATCAGATCCCTTTCATACCTAACCTAAAGAATTCATGTCTATATCTTCTTTGTTCAAATTTATAGTATTAAATAATTTATTAATTTGTTTTTTAAATAACACCTTTGATTTATTCATATATGTCTAA
The DNA here is from genome assembly GCA_022559845.1 of Amorphophallus konjac. NCBI lineage: Eukaryota > Viridiplantae > Streptophyta > Magnoliopsida > Alismatales > Araceae > Amorphophallus > Amorphophallus konjac. The sequence continues at coordinate 375,312,295 of CM040121.1, forward strand.
TGTTATTATTTTTTTCAATATAAGATCATCTAGCGGATGATGACGGAGGGGACGAGCAGGACAGGGTGGATGAAGATATGGAGGACGCGGAGGATATTTGTTGATTATTTTTATAATGATATAATAAAATTAATAATTTTAAAATGTTCTATTTAAATAGTGTTGTATCATAATTTAATTATTTATTTTATTTGTCAGTGTGATGTGTAGATGTTGTGCTCTATTTTTATATAAACATATTTTTATATGTATTTTATATTTTTTAAAAAATAAGAGACTTTTCAGATAGAACTTCCGACAAATTATTTTTCCCGTCGGAATTTGATCGACGACATTTTCGACGAAGTGACTATTTCGTTGGGATTGTTCCCACGAAATTTCAGATGAAGTGTTGTTTCTCGACGAAATATTCCGTCGGAAAAATATTTTGACGGTATTTTTGACGTTCATGATTCCGTCGGAAATTTTGGGCAGATTTTCGACGAATTTTTAAGACCGTCGAGAATTACCGACCTAGAATATTTGACGATCATTTTTCTGCGGACTAAAAATCCGTCCAAAATTATGTTTCTGACGAATTTTTGATAAAGTTTTGACGAAAATTCACCATCAGAAATTTCTTGTTTTCATATAGTGATCCACAGGAGATGACGATCAAGAATTTCATTATATACGAAGAATATTACATAGTCACACCCCATCCACAGACTAACAAGTCTTCTTTATAAAACTCTCTCTAAGGACACACGACTTCTACCTTAGATTCTCTCTCTCAGAAACATAAACAAACACTTGACTAGATTCTTATCTCAGAAATGCTCCACCGGATGCACAAAAATCAGTGTTTTAAACAAATGGGTGGGAGAGGGGGAGGGTCTATTTATCATTATAGAGGTGGAGGGGCCGATTCACCCCGTCGATCAATGTCTCCGGTCAAGTCTCTGCCGTGCCGCACGCGATCAACCCCAGAACAGGAAGGTGGGCCGAGTTACTCGCCCCGGTTAGGTTCGCGCGACGTGATTTAAACTATGGTTTGTTGACCCGGTGCGTCTCGCACTGACTCGCACGACCCGACCCGACCCAGGCCGGGACCGGGTCGGCCGGGCCGTGGGTCGCCACCGGGTCGGTCTATTATTTTAATATTATATTATATGATATTATATATATAATGTGTGTTTTCTTATTTTATTATATTATTTTATATATTATATATATACATAAAGTGGTGTTTTAGAACGAGACGAACCGGGTCGGACCGAGATGGGACCGACCCGACCCGACCCAGGCCGAGATCGGGTCGGCCGGGTCGACCGGGCCGGCAAACCATGGTTTAAACCCATGTGAAAGAGAGCCCAGTCTGGACCCTCGTGTGGGTGCTACTACCCCCCGTCTTCACGTGGCAAAGAGAACGTTCCACCGCCATCGCGGCGAGGAAAGTCGACACAAAGAGGGGTCCGCGCGTCCATTTTATCAGTCTGCGCCCCCGTCCTCGTGAATAACAAACAATGTGTTAGTAAATGTGGAGAAAATAAGTATTGTGTTGAATCTATAAAATCATAGTGTTAGGATACACAGGTTAAGGGTCATAAATATATGAATCACAATTCATTTAATTAATACGGGACTATTATCCAGGGGAGTATACTCAAATATTTTAACAGTCCCCTCACGATCAAGATGGGCCGTGAATATTAATTGTCGGTGGAGGTGACAAGATAAGAAACATATGGAGTTGGGTCAAGACGATGCTCTGATACCATGTTGAATCCACAAAATCGCGGTGTTGAGATACCCAGGCCCAGGATCATAAGTACATGAACCACAACTCATTTAATCAATACGGGACTATTGCCCCCGACCTCGTGAATAACAAACACTGTGTTAGTAAATGTGGAGAAAATAAGCAGTGGGGGAACAACGGTATTGGGGGGTCAACACAACAGGGCAGCGAAGAGTGGGAGCAACTTGAACGGGGCTCTTGGGTCGTGGGGGTGGAAGTCTATTTTGACGTACGCTAGTCTTTTGTGATCGTCTTAACAAACAATATTTAATGTGGACTACAAGTAACATAGACGTACGGCTGCAACAACCAACAGTCGGTCATAAGGCGGTCATCTGAGATGGTTACATATATATATCAATATATATATATATATATATATATATATATATATATATATAGGGAAATGTTCATATGGGGCCGACAATTTACCATGGGGTCGAGATCTGGGCTGTTAAATGTATGGGGCCAGCATATAGAGAGATGATCTTTTTTTTTTGATCAAAAGCCCTACCTTATGATTAGTTAGAGAGTGCTCCCCAATCCGGGATACACTTCCCCACCTAACACCAAGGGGGTGTATTATTGATAACTGAAGAAGAAAATATTTACAATAATCGGATGCTAGGCATACCTACCTTATCTAACCTGCCAACACCCTTGACCGAATTGGGAAAAAGAGACCGTCGGCTACGGCCTGACATTGTAGTACTCGAGATGATTAGGCCTACGTCGATTCTTTCTTTTGCTCCTGCGGGCGGGCTGGAAAGAAGCATCAAACTCCATGCCCTGCTCATCAACAGAACCATCAAACTCGTCGGGGGCAGCATCATGAACCGGAGGGAGGAGATCATGTTGCAGTGGTAGCGTGGGGGGGCCCCGGGGAGCATCAATCAAAGCAGTCGGGGGAGGCTGCTGACTGGGTATGTCACTGGCGGAACCATCGGCAGCCTGAGCGGAGATAGCAGGTAGTGGAGGAACGTCATCGCGAGGCACATCGTGAGGGGGCTGCAAGGCCGACGGAGACGGCGCCAAGGGCGTTGCAGCACTGTAGGGCCGAGGAAGGCAAGAAGCCCCAGGCCGAGAAAAGGCTAGAAGAGCGTTGATTTAATCCCTCATCACGCGAAGAGCAACCATACAGGCCAATCGGTCCGCTTCCTTAGGGAGGACGACAGCAGTCGGGCCCATCAGGGTAGCCGGGAAGGCCGGAGAAACACTGTCAGGGGAGACTACTGGTTGGTCGGAGGCGCACTCTGCCCTCACCTTGTCACCACCTTCAGAAGAAGCAGACACTACAGGGGATCTTTGGAAGCCCCGAGCATCCTGATGGGGAACAGCAGCAGGGGGGATCACAAGGGTGTCAACATCCTTAAGTCCCTCATCAACCTGAGCTGGAGACTGATGATCATGAGACAAAGCTGCAGGAGGTGGCGCTGGCACTGGACGAGGGACGACTGCATCGAGAGGCATCGCAGGCCCACCAATATCCTCCAAGACATGATTAGGCCGGGCATCAACGCAAACTGGAAGCTGTTCAGAGAACTGAACTGCAGGAGGAGGGGCATTAGAGGGAACAATGCCAACAGGGGAGATGTCGTCCCTAGCAGGAGAAGGAACCTTGGCAGGACCGTGGGCAGCATCCTCAGCAGTAAGATTGTCAGCAGGGGAAGAGTCATCCCCGGGAGGAGGGGGGCCAACTCTTACAGCTCCAGTCGCATCAGCAGGAACACCCAGGGTGGTAGGGCCACCAGGAGCATCCGAAGGGGCAATGCGATTAGGCATATAGGGGGCCAAGGAGTCCTCCAAGCAGGTCGGTTTGGGACACGGATGCTCACCCAAGTCACCTGCAGAGGAGGCAGACCCTTCCTGTAGCATGGCGCCCGCAAGGGATGAGGCATCGACATGGGCAACCGGCAACACAGGGTCCCCAGGAGATTGGGACATCAGCAGGGGCATCTCTGGCAGGGAGTGGGCTGTCTTTGGGCTGGCAGAAGACGCATGCGCTTGGTCTGCAGGAGGAGACTGCTCACGAACAGGAGCTGCATCACCCAGGGGAGGAGCAGGGGGTCCTGTGGGGTGCCAGCTAGTGGCTTCAGCGGTCGACCGCCAGGAGCCACCGTGGGAGGATGTCCATCACGCCCCAACCGGGGGATAGCTTCCTTGCACTTGGTGGCCAAATGCCCAAGGCACTTGCAATGGGAGTAGAAATGTGGGGAGTTCCATGTCCATGTCCAGCTTGGGTAGGGCCACAGATTGGAGCACCACTTGGGCGAAGGATGGGATCGCCATCGGGGGGGAAGCTCCTGCAAGGGAAGTGACGGAGCACGGACCTAGGGAGAAGGGGCTGGACCCGCGTTGGCTGGTTGTGCTGTAGCAGTGGTGGTGCCCAAATGGACACCAACGACTGGCTTACCAGAGATACCTAGCAAAGACCCCAACTCGCCAGTGACGGAGGGGGTGGCCGGGTCCGCGCTTGTAGAAGGAAGAGTGATGGCGGCAGGGAGCTCGGATGTAGGGGGCTGGATGTTGGACGGAGAAGATGACAACACAGGGCCCTGAAGGGGAGGTCCTTGGGGCGAAGACGTAGCAACGGCAGCCACGGTCGTGGCGGGGTAAGGTGTTGCAGAGGCACCCGACGCGTGGACCACCGTTGTGGACGGATCTGGTGGTGGCCCGATGGGGACGGGCCCATCTGAGGTAGATGAGACACGGCCGGGGCCAGAGGGGCCAAGGCTGGAGTGAGTATAGTAGCATCTCCTGACGGTGGCACCAGAGGCCCTTCGACCAAAACCTCAGAGGCCTGACGGACGGCGGATGAGCGGCCCACAGTGGGGAGAGGAGGGAACTCCTCAGGGCCAGGGAGGACCGCTACAGATGTGCCAGCCGCAGACCTTGGGGGGGAAGAAACGGTACGAGCTGTACCAACGTGGCTACCAGCACGAGCCTCCGTGTGAGCGAAGGAGACGGATATGGTAGGGGATGCGACACCGGCACGACCCTGCGGAGGGGGAGAAGCCCTAGGGGCAGGGGTAGACCGACGGGCAAAGGCCTGGCCTCTCCCGCATGGCTGGAAGCCACGGGCGGGAGCTTCAAACCAGAGGTGGGAGAGGGAACACGGGAACACGGGAGAGGCTTTCCAATTGGAGTTCAACTATAAAATCTGTATAGAGAGATCATCTCCCATACATTTAAGGGCCCATATTCTGGCACTATGACAGTTTACCATGGGGCCGGTCCCATATGAACATCTCTTATATATATATATATATATATATATATATATATATATATATATATATATAGAGAGAGAGAGAGAGAGAGAGAGAGTCGTTGCTTACAATCTCCCTAAGAGTGCCGGGTAGAACGAATATATATACATATATCATGGTTGTGTATAATCTCTAAAAAGTGACGAGTAAAACGAGCTGTATCTTATAATTAATAAGAGAAATGTTAGCTGCCATCTCAGACGGGGTATAAAAGGTATTCATCCGATGTATTATTGGTCTATGTCATTGGCACGTAGATTTCACTCATTAAATTTTTTAAACATTTTTTAAATATTTATGTATATTTTTATCTATTTGTCACATTTATTCGTATATTTGTCATCTTTAGATAGTTATTTTTCATCCTTAAATAGTATTATAAGTCTTATTCATCGTCTCGAGAATAAGTAAAAATTGACATGAGTTAATTATTTGTCACTCTTACATAGTTATTTATCACGCTTATATAACTATTTTTACTCTTACATAACTATTTGTCACTCTTAAATAATATTAGAAGTCTCATTCGTCGTCTCGGAGATGCACGAAAACTGACAGGACTTGACTATTTATCACCCTTACATAGTTATTTGTCACTCTTTGATAACTACTTTTCACCTTCAAATAGTTATTTGTCACTCTTATAATATTAAAATTTTCATTATAAACACATGTAAAATTGATAAAAAGTGAAATCCACACAATATATATGAGACTTAATGAAAAATAGGACGGGTAATAAACTTACCCTTATGCACGGATAATAAGTATTCCTCAATTAACAAACAAGAACATCCAAAAAAGTGTCGTCGCAATGTGCTCGTTTAAAATGGGGGGCACACCGCAAACATGCACGTGTCCCTGGGTATCTTGCGGGCCTTTTTAATCCGGTCTAGACACTCCAATTATTGGGCCGGGCCTCTGAGGCCTCCAGGCCAGGCGACCCGGTTAACACTCTGATGAGGCGGCAAGCCACCTGCACTCCATGAGCGGCAGCTCAAACAAATTAAATATTTTTTTTGGATTTTTTAAGCACCGTTTCTCCCAAGTAATCCCTCCGTACCATCCGATCTTAGGTCGAACAGTTGAAAAAAATATGAAAAAAAAAGAACAAACGATCTTCCCCAGCAGAAATGGACCAACCAAAAATGGCCGAATGAGGATGTCTATTCTTGTTTTTTCTCTCTCTCTTTTTGGATCTTTTTCAACTGTCCGATCTAAGATCGGACGGATTGTTTGAAGAGGGGATACCTAAAAGAGTAATGCTTTGTGCACCCATCGCACTAATTACAGCCACCGGTGTAATTAGTGCAACACTTAATATATTTTTTTTGAATTTTTTTTTGAGTAGCTTCCACGTTTAATTAGGTTGGTGTGTCGATCACGTCACCGGATGACGTGACGTAATTAAGGGCCAATTAAATATAAAATTGTCGTTTTGTGAATAGTGAAATTGACTCAATTTCACGAGTTAAAATTTTTTATTTAATTAGCCCTCACGTCACGTCAACCGATGACGTGACCGACACACCAAGAACAACAGATAAGCCCCGCAGCTGCAGGTGTTCACACATGAGCTATCGTGATGACACCGCGAAGCTCTTGAGGAGTTACGCACTCTTTCCATCATGCACATTAATTAATTACTAGGATTTTCTTTTTCACTTGTCCTGTCCCCCACTCTCAAATTTTTCGTAGTATACATATACCCTTCACGAGAATTGATGGTTTGGACTTTAATTTTGTGTTAAGAATTGACTGCACTGGTGTTATTTTTTTTCATCCACAGATGTGATATATTGCTTGAGACTTGAGAGGTAGCTCATGGTTCATTTCATTATTTCCCAATGTTCCTATGATTTGCCTATCTATCTATGTAAACATTTATTTCTAGTTCTCCATGTAACTATCAGTCAAAACTAACTATATATGTCAGTTCACTATCTGCATAACCATCTATTAAGTTGTCTATGTATTTTTGTCTATCTAACTATCTATCTTCTACTCTTATCTACTTATCTTTCTATCCAAATTATGTATGTGCATATTTATTTACCTACCTGTCTATCTGAATTATCTATTGTCGGAACGAGACATTTAAAAACACACATTTTCTCATATTGTTCATATCTTTGTATATTTTTCATAATATTTTTTAATTTTCGACCCCTACAATCTAGACTACATTAGACATCAGCCCTCGTAATACAATTATTTATTAATAAGTCATCAAATTCTTCTTACCCATGTTAAAAGAACCCTCAGAGTTAAAAAAATGTCCAAAAAAGATAATATTCTATGGAATATTTCTTCCTTTACCCACCGCTGTATTTCTCTACCCAAATTACCCTTGGGTAAAGAAGAGAGAGAGAGAGGAGAAAGAGAGACATGAAGAGAGAGAGAGAGAGAGGAAGAGTGAGAGAGAGGCATCATAGATGGTCTCCCCCTCCGATGCTGGCACCGCCACCTACTGGGGTGGGGTGCGTAGGGGGGAGAGAGAGAGTGAGAGAGAGCTCATCTTTAGAGACAGAGAAGAGAGGGCACCAAAGGGGGTCTCCCTCTCCTACCGGGCATTCCTCATCGGCCCCCTTATTTCTTCCATGTGTGAGTGAGCGCGCGGATGAAGGTGATGTCCCGCTTGTTAGGTTCGCCCCCGATGGCCTTGTCCTTGAGCTTGGAGATGAACTCCTTGGAGAAGTGGGCGGAGATGTTCTACATCTTGGACAAGGAGGCACCAACATCGATATATAGCGGGGAGGGAGGCCGTGTGCCAGAATTCCACGCCCAGGTGGTCGAACTCGCACCTGGGAGGGTTCCCGGGGTGAGCTCGCCACAGGCAAAGCGGGTGAGCTGGATCTGGAGAAGCACTTCAACGCCCTCCGCTGGGTGGGGGTGCAGGCTGATGAAGTTAGCGGAGGCGTCGAAGGGGAAGTGGCCCTTCAGGGGGTGGGCGTCATGGCCACCTTGTAGCTGTGCTCTTTGGGGATGAAGCGGCCGACGAGGTGGGGGAAGTAGGCCAGTACCCGGGCTAGGCACTCGTGCATGACATCGTTGTAAGGCATGGGGGCGCAGATGGTGTATAGGATGCTGACATGGCAGTTGTAGTTGGCCATGTCCAAGGGGTGAGGGGAACCTGGGCTTTAAATAGAGGGTGGGATGCGGATGAAGGCGTGGAGAAGGGCCGGAGGATGTGTCGCTGGTCACCTGGACGCCCTCGCCCAGGGCCTCCCCGACGACGAGGTCACCAAGGTGCAGCTGGTGGTGAATGGCCGACAGTGGATAAAGCCCCCTATCCTTCGACTGTGGGTCAAAGAGGGCTAGAGAGGAGGGGGCGACTCCGGCGGGGATAGGGGAGCTAGGGTGGGGTGGGCGGGAACTCTGGCGGGGAGGGGAGAGCCAGGGTGGGGGGGGGTCATGTGGGGAGGGGGTTGGGGGGCAGGGGAGGACACCAATGGGAGGGCGGAGCTAGGGGGGCCACTCCAGCGGAAGGGGAGGGTTCCGGTGGGGAGGGGGGTTCCAAGAGTGGGGTTGGTGGAGGGAGGACACCGGCGGGAGGGTGGAGTTAGGAGGCACTCCGACGGGTGGGGAGAGCCAGGTGAGGGTGGGGTGTGGGAGGACACCAGCGGGAGGGGGAGCAATTCTACTCTCTCTATCTCTCTCTCTCTCCCTCTCTCGTTTTCGCACTCTCTCTCTCTTCTTTAGCCTTGGGTCAAAGAGTTAGCCAAGGGCATTAACGTCTTTTTCACTACACATGTTAATGTATACCATGGTTAAGTTAGAGAAGTGGATGCAGACCGACGGTAGAGGTGTTTTATTGTAACGATGATGATTTGGGTGGCTTCTTAATAAATAGTGAAATTATAGGGGTTTATTTATAATATCAAAAGATTATAGGGGCTTATTCCTAAAAAACCCTTCTCATATGCCTAGAGGTTAGAAAGGGTTAGGGATAATACCTTTTGTTGAACCTAGCCTATAAACTTTAACCAATGGGGTTTGGCATATCAAGGTTTGAGCCTGGACTGCCTCTACTGATCTCAGTAAGTGCCATTTATATCACTTTTATGAGCGAAGTCCCTTGATTAACTTTGTCCTTTGGTAATGCCTGAAATAAACAAGTTAATTATCAAATTTAACCATTGTAACATGATTTGCTATAAGCCTTTGAGGCTCCTTGTGACCTTAAAGGGTTTTAGGGATGTTTAAAAGGTTCAGAAAAAGTTTGAGACCAATCAGTCAAGCTTTCTAAATATGGAAAGATTTGATTTTGAAGACAAACTGTCCATTTTTTGGTGATACGTTTGTTCTGATGGATTGCAAGTGTTTTAAAATCCTGGGATGTCTTTTCGGGACACTTTGGGTGTTCAGGAACACACCTGCTATTATTGAAAACCTTTACATTTCATTGATATTTAATGTATTTTGAGGGTTTAAACATTTTTTAGTGTTTTTAGTGATTTTTTTAGTGAAAGTAGGTTGGATTTGGCCATTTTTAGCAACATGGTTTGGGGTATATTTTAGGTGTTTTGAAGTTTCTAACATTTTCCATGATATTTTATGATTGCAGGTGACTAGTGTAAAACATTCCATTTTAGGGAATTTTGGTTGATTTCAGGGATATCTGAGGTATTTTAAATGTCTTACCCTTTTTTAGAATTTTTCTATGATTTCCAGTGATTCCAGGTGACTAGAAGAAAATACTTTCTGGTTTTAGCAATTTGGATATTTTGGGTGCATCTTACATGTTTTAAGGGTTTTTATATTTTTCCAGATTTTTTGAAAATTTTTAATGATTTTTATTCAACCTTTGAAATCTCTTCATTTTCATGGAAAATTTTGGGTTTGGGGAAGTGTCTTTGGCATTTTTCCTATTTTTTGAGATTTTGGTGATTTTATTGATGTTTATGGGTTTTGAATGTGATTTTTAAGATTGAGGGCATTTTGGGTATTTCGGTGAAGTTCAGGGGTGTTTTAGAAAATTTATAATTTTAAGGCATTTTCATCATTTTTTCATAGTGACTTTTTGATATTTTTATAAATTTAACGTGATTTTTACATATTTTGACTTGAAGGGTATTATGGTAATTTGGGTATCTAGATCTTGAGATTATGGGTCACATTTAGGGTTATGGGATATAGTATGATGGGCTTAGGTTGCTCTTGGCCCATTAACTATCTACAGATGGAATTGGTCTAACTGGCATATGAGGCCCAATAAGAATTATTAGCGGATTGAGGCCCAATAACAATCTATTAACCCGCTAATAGATCGAGACCCAATAAAGATCCATTACTAGGTTAAGATCTGTTAAGGATCTATTATTTGATTGGGGCCCATTAAGGATCCGTTATTGGATCTAGGACCCAATTAGGATCTATTTAGGTAAATTGGACTCAAGTAGGATCCATTAATGATCCATGGCCCCATAAGGATCCAACGTACACATGTCCACATGCATGATCATCATTCATGCATCACAGCGTTCTTGTATCATTATATTGAAATATCCGTACTCGTGCATCATCTACATCATCATCGTATAAAAAATGTCGCATCATCTCGTTTCTCATGGTCATCCCATGGTTTTTAATAGTACATGGGCATGTCACATGAGCATGCATATATATATATATATATATATATATATATATATATATATATATATATATGTGGGTGTGTATTCTGAATTTTGATTTTTTAGTGGTCTGAGGCTTCTATTTTTTGATAAATTATTCATATGTCCTAAAAGTTTTAAATATTATGCCTAGACCCCTATCTTTATGAAATTTACCCCAATATCCCTTAAATCTTTATGACAACTACATCATGTCCCTATCATCAATGATCACTCACAATAGTTAATCCCAGTTGGATCAGTAGGGGTCTAACGACTAGGTTACTCGTTGGTTTGCTCTAGGCTGTGGTGGAGGGGCGATGATGCCCCAGCGAAGGTGACGACAACTCCTCGCATGTGGAGAGATAAGCAAGGTGGAGGGGTGGCGGTGGAGAAGGGAAGCGCAACGAGGAGGAAGAAAGAGATCAGAGGAGGGTGGGTAGGGAGTTGTATTAGCCGGCTATGGATGTGTGGAAGGAGCTTGGTTGCTCTCCCTTCACTGCCACAAGTAGGAATGGACACCACCTCCACTATCTTCCTTCTTCTGGACCCCGCTTCAGATGACATCAAGGAGGGCGTAAAGGTGGTCAAGGGCCACAACATGGTCACCGTCGAGGCAGAGAGGTAACTTGGCATGGAGTTAGCAGACGACGAAAGGGGGGATGGATCCAAAGTGGCCAAAGTAGGCGATGCGGTGGCTGGGGGCCGTCAAGGTCGACCGTCATCGCCACCTAGTGACGCGCTTTTTATAAACATTTTGGTTTCATTTATTTATTATTGTTATTGGCGTGCCAGTCACCGGAGTGACAAATTTATTGTGCGCTCGTTCTGACTTGGTCAGACAAATGTGAAGTTCGTGTCAGGACCAGAAGTCCGTCATACCATAAAGGCTATGACGTTAATTACATCCTTCCAGAAGAAGGAAAACCCTTGATTAATCGTCAGAGATTGAGGACCTTTGGGGCCGAGGAGAAAATACGTGACAACAATGTTCATCGTGCAAAGCAGGTGATAACATATGCAGATGTAACAAACCATAGAAATAGATGATATCACTAAATCAACGGTCCAGGGACCGAGCTTAAGAAGGAAGAGAGACTTTCAGTCACAGGCAAACCGAGTCATGGCCATCATGGGGACGATCTCCTGGAATCTAGACACAGCTGCTGGGACTTCAAGTATATATTTCCCTTGCAGGGTACGAGGGAGATGAGAAGTCCGCAAATTCCACCAGAATGTATGGCTTATTGTGTTTTCTTTTGTTTTATTATTATTCTTTTTTTACTTTGATTCATTTATTGGGGGTTCAAATTGAGAAGGGTAGGAGCGCCGATGATGTCCCCAATCCTTGAGGAGAGAGAGATATACCATTGAGTTTGGGAGGATTGCAGCAAAGTGCCTTCGAGCACATGTTTTAAACTTATTTATTTGTTTATTTTCTTTTTTTATTATTATTTATTTATGTATTTTTAAATAGATTATGGCCCACGTGGGATTGACAGGTGGAGAGAGCGAGAGCTGGTCAGATGAGAAGTTGACTCATGGAGTCGACTCCCTACTGCCCCAGGTTTAATTCTGCAGAGCTGAATTGGCTAGCTGCCTAAGTGTGTTATGAACAGCAAGTCAAAGGGAGGATTTATTTGGAGGGACATATGGAGATGATGGCGTTGGAGGAAGTTCATGAACAAATGTCACAATGAGGATCAGTCGTTCAGATAGAAATGGTTTTGGGAGGGACATAACGCCCGAGGATCGGAGGATCAGGAAGGGTGCTAATTTTAAGATTTTTTTCAGCCGCCTCGACCTGCCCGTGGAATGCATCGACCTGCCCATGCCATTCCCTTTCAACTGCATTGATCTGCCTTTGTGTACTTCACGCAGCTCCTCTCTTCCAATGGAATTTCCTCCTAGATTCAGTTTGGTGACACCAGTAATGGAAGTGCTTGCACATACTCTTATTAAATCCTGTGACACCAACCCACAATATGATAGATCAAGCTTCACCAATTCTCCAAGACCCTCAGACAATGCATCAGTTAATTGCATTGTTCCATCTGATCCAATATATTCGTCCTTCCAATCATCAGAACTGACAGATTAAAGGATCTGGCTAGTTGATGAACACTTTCCACCACAGGCTTGTTTAATTTTATACCGTTCAGGCTCAGTTCAGAAAATCTCTTCAAGGCAGCAAGTTTACTTAACAGATTAACTATGGTACCTCCTGAAATTGGGCCATTTCTCCTTATAAAGAGCTGCAAAAGTACACATCCATCATCCAGTGCATCGGCGATCTTCTGAATTGTTCTAGAAATGATAGCAGTTTGTTCCATGTTTAAGCTATAAATCACTTTGCAGTTTACCAGGACAGTTGAAATGTGAGAACTGCATGCAATCAGTGAGACGGTTTTCAGAAAGATTGAGCACCTCTAACCGAGCCAACAGCACAGGATGCTCACAGATCTGGAACAAAGCAGTAGGACCGAATTGGTTGCGGTGCAAATCCAATGACAAGCCACCATATCCTTGGCTTGAGTGGGCTAATATCTGATGAAGCTTTTCCATTGTCTTATTTCCTAAGAGGTTATGGGAGACATTTAAGACAGCAAGAGTTTTATGCTCCTGCAAAGCATCTAAGAAAGGTGATATAGATATATCTTGCAGACCACAGCCAGAGACAATGACCTCATCTTCTGAAACCTCCAGGTTGTATAACTTTATCAGTAACTTCATAATAGGTTATCCGGGCAACTTCTTACAGCAGTCAATATACAACTTCTTTAGGTGCTTTGGGACCCATCCCTCAATAACAGCTTCATCTTGGTCCCTTTTGATCTCTTTTCTTCAGGGAGCTGTAAATAGTAAAGGCAAGATACTGCTGCTTTTACATATTCCTTGCTCAGTTTATCACCATCCATGCAAGAATGAATGTCCACATTAATGAAGTAGTCACCAATTTTAAATGTGACGACATGAGCATGCACATCATCACAATTGGAGAGGACATCTGCATCATTGTGTCTCTGAAGGATACTGCAAGGGGCATGATTATGACCCATTTTTGACCCACTTGCAAGACCCCTGGCTGTATACATGCATCCAGCAGCACTCAAGGAACCACACTCCATTTCGTTCTCATAACTAAGCTTTGGGCTCTGGGATTGGAAGGAACAGATACTTTCTTCAAGATGGATGGGTGTGCAGGCACTAGCTTCATCACATGCACTGCACCACTGCTCATCCCCAATGCAATCTGATTTGGCCCAGATGGATGGGTGGCAATCACCATATGGTACACTGCTCCACCGCCAACTAGAGGTGTTACATATACAGATGGACCATGTGAAGACAGTGAGCTTGGTGTTTCATTAAACACTTGAGGTAGATTATCTTCCCAACTAAATCCCTTAAAACCTGATGGCTAAGGAACTTGATCACAAATCTTTTGGGAAGCCTTGGATGAATTGGCTCTTATGCCCAGCAGGTTGACCCTTTCACACAAACTGTACTGCAGAAAGAGAAGGTACCGAATAAGCTTAACTCCCTGCTCGTTTTTTTTTACATTCCAAGAAGGTTCAACCTCTAGCTCTAGACCATAATTTCCATGTTCTTCATACCAATTCCAAACATCAACTAGTAAGACATCAATCATATTATGACTGCAAGCATCATAATGCCTATAAACAGATGGAACAGAGACAATAGGAGAAGCAACATATAGTAGTTTTCCAAACCTCAGTTGCTAAGTTTATATATTCAGACGCCATTGTAATATGTCAGAAACATTTAGAATTTGGAATGCCATCTGTGAGCTAATGCATACAGAACTATCATTTCTTCTGCACCCGGAGGTAGCATTTGCGTTCCATTCCCTCAAATAGATTTCCACCATCTGAGTCAAGTCTATCAGAACATTTGTATTGCTGCACTTTTGTTTCTCACTGTCTGACGTGTTCCAAGGAAAATCAAATGTCTCCGCACATTCCTTGTTTCTAATATAGGTACATGGGGCATCTACACCACCTGAGGAAGGTTTTATTTTCTCTGAAACAGAAATGGTCTGAACTGTCCTGCTGCAGTCGGGATTGAGCCCATTAACAAAGTTTCCTGTTCCCCCCCCCCAGACAGAGGTAGTATCTCAGTAGTTCCCGTGGTGCTTTCAGCCACAAGACAATGGGGTCGACCCCTGATGCAGCAGATGGCAGACAGAGTGTGGATAGAGAAGGGGGGGGAGCTGTATGCATCTGAAGTGCAGCAGCTTGGACTATGCATAGACCCCCCCTTTTTTTATATACCATCGGTGCAGCAAGAAATGCCTGCTGTGCTTGACAGTTTTCCTTTTCTATTATGCAAAAGATTCCTCAGTTTAATTCAGAAAGGGGCCAGCGGGGACCCTGTGCCAGTTGGATGCGTGGACAAAGGTTCATTGAAACTCATGATGATTATGGCACTGTGTATGAATGAGAGAGAGAGGTCCTTGGCATGATGTTCAGTAAATGAAAAGATTCATTGACTTAGCTCAGAACAATTCGGCAGTGAGCTAGGATTATTCCATCAGCTCCAATGTTTTCTTCTTGTTTCATTCCTCTCATTCCTTTATGATTGCCATTAAGAAATGTTGAACTTTATTTAGATGTTTATATATCACAATGTTATTGTTTCATTATCCTGTTGTTAAATTCATGTTATCACATTTGGTTTTCATATTTCCCTAAGTGTTAAATTCTGGGAAAATTTTGACAGCATCTCCCCCGGACCGAGCATTTACCGGGTGCTAAGAGAAGCGCATCCATAGGGAGATGGTCTCTAAAACAGAGGAAGCCGCAAACGGGCTACCCCATAGTGGGCAAGGAAGAAACCTCCGAGGGCTAGCCTGCGAGGGGAACTTCACAAGTCCGGAGATCGACCCCGAATTGGGTAGGGAGACCCCGAGGGCTAGCCTACAAGGGGAACTCAACATACCTGGGGTTAATCCTTCCATTCCTCAAGAGAGTAAGCCATGAATGGCTACTCCAAGACCCCGAATTGGGTAGGGAGGCATCCCGAGGGCTAGCCTACAAGGGAGCTCCACATACCCGGGGTTTATCCATCAATTCCATCCCTCAATGTGCAGCCCATGGCTGCTGGCCCTTGGGCCATCAATATTAGTGTTCTGGAAAGCATTCCTCCAGAGCTCCCACCATGGAGAGGTGGGCTCCAAGGATGTGAAAACGTCTAAGAGGGTGTTTCGACTGCACACAAAGATAGAAATAATGTGCCTCCTTCTCAGAAATAGGCCCGATGTAATGAAGCTTTAACGGAATCCAAACTACATGACATAAAGAAATTAATCACCAAAGGCAACATGCTGCTGTCACCACACAGGCATGAAGTGGGATGCATCTGTGTGCGCAGCCTTCTACAGCCACCAGCCACAGGGGCACTCAGACGAACACTCCCATGTCTAGACATAATGAATATGGAGACCAGCGTGCGGAATAAAAAAAAAAGGACAGTAGGAGACATTAGCTTCGAGACATTTTGGACTAGACCTGGACCTCAGCAACCCATAGACGTGGGTGATGAGGGCCACATGGCCGTTTCCACGGAGATCACAGATGTGCTGAAGGCGACAGATACACATCAAAACACAGAAATCACATACATCGAATGGATCAGCTCTGCCCAGACTAAGAACAGTAATCAGGATCTATCCGATGCATTGAGAAAGGGGATTCACATATTCAACACAGCCCACGCTATCAAGGGAATAACGGAGACATCAAAGAACAAAATATAAATTCTGGGGATGGGAACAGAAAGACAAGGCATGCAGCGACATATTTATCCATGATTGAACATACCCGAGCTCAATTCCATGATTCATTTGCATAAGAAAGGAATATACAGTGTACCGGGAGCATGAAATCTGGGCGACGATTACATATAAGAAAAGGAAAAAAAAACAAGTGGTGTACAATCCTGAGCGAACAGAAAAGAAAGAAGGGGGAGGGAGAGGCATTGACCCCGTTCCCTCCCCAGGCACACCTTCGCTCAAAACTCTCTTCCTTTCTCTCTTTTCTCCTCTCGGAGGCGGACACTTGCAGGTGGACGAAGTTTGAGGGCTGGGCATTCTCTGCTCGCAGAGGGATTCTTCGCTTTGGGCGCTCGAAGGTCCAGGCAGAGTAGTGGAAGAGAGTCCGGAGGAAGAAGAAGAAGTCCGGAGGAGCTCCTGGCTTCATTCGAAGACCCTTGGCTTTATAGCCGCTGGAGCGGCTCCTTCGCACGGGGAAGCTTCGCCTGGCGCGTGCCTCGCTCGCCTTCACGCGTGTGGGGGCTGCCGAGCGGCGGGATTCCAGTGTGGCTGACGGCACAGAGGTCCACCGGAAGTAGCGGCCGCGTGGATGGAACGGCGTTTGCCGGACCAGGACGCCGAGGATCCCCGTCGGAGTTGGCTTGCGCACTCGTCGGACCATAGCACCGGAGGTCGCCGATGGAGGGTGAGCTGCGTACACTCGAGGAGAGAGAGTGAGGGAGCACGAGGCTCCTCCTCTCATTGGTTCGGCGGGGAGAAAAGGCCGCAGCTCTCTTTTGTTTGCCCATTCGTTGTTTCATCATATTTATTATTATTTTTTGTGTTGTTTGTTGATTTGTTTTTCTTCTTCTTTTTTGTTTCATCTTATATATTTATATATATACATATATATCTCTTTCTTCGATTTATATTTTACTCCTTGTTATTATTATTGTTTTAATTTTGTTTGTAACTCTACTATTATTTTTTTTATCACAATTGATTTTATATTTTTTTTGATTGATTGATTTTTTTAAAAAAAATATTTTAGGTGCCAACGCCACCCTTGTGGAGGGAGTGACGGTGGTTTTGGGTCGGAGTGGTGGCACCAATGGGAGAGGGCAAGGAAGAGGGGGAAGTGTGAGGGATTCCTTATTCTCCCCTTCAATTCGCCTTCCTTGCTGCTGCCATCCCAGTCTTCAAATCTCCCTCTCCGTCCTTTTTGTCCACCTCATCTTCAAGGTAGAAGTTGGTGATGGCGGTGGTGGCATTGGGAGGGAGGGACATAGGGGGCGGTGATGTGAGTTGCAATAGTAGGCCTACAGGTGGAGGAGGGTGGCGATAGTTTTAGGGTCAGATGTGGTAGCACCAGCATCGAGGGAGAGGGAGAGGGCAAGGGCAAGGAGGAGGAGGTGGAGAGGGTGAGGGATTTCTCTCTCTCTCTCTACTTCCAACAAAGATGAGGGTAAATGTAGCACCTCGGATAATCCTAGAAAATTTTTAAAAAAATAAATAGATTTAATTAAGCATTTAATATGGGCTTAAAAGGTTAAATGGGCTAATTAATAAATTAATAAGTTGAAGCCTTGGGAATTAAGGCTCAATTATCAACCACTAATTTGAACCCACTTATAAAAGGCTTTAAAAAGCCAAAATTAGGCCTTTTAGCGCAAGCCCAACCCTAGATACGTAATAGGGTAATTTTTCTAATTAAAATAGATAATTAGGGGATAATTATAGGAGGAATTTGACCAAAATTCAAATTCTGGCACACGCGCAGGTCGCGGTTAATCGCGTGACTGCTTTCAGAAGATAGCGGTCTCCACGCGACTGCGTTCAGGTTCCGTAAATGAGACTTTGAGAAGCATGGAAAGATTAGATTTTTATCAACCATATCGCCATGGATCGATGTGGCCTGGCATGGAAACCTGCCTAGGACTCTTAGGGATCGACTCTAACCCCAATAAGGACTCCCAAATCGATCTAAGCCCTCAACCCTAGGCCAACCCTATAAATTGGGCCCGATTTTGACCTGCACGAACCCTAGTTTTGGCTCGCGTAGTTCGAAGGTATAGTATGTGATGGGAATCGACGCCGAGCATGTACCTTTTCTTTTGCATTTATGTCTTTTAGTTTGTGTTCATATCCTTGGGAAAGTATATGCGCAATTGTACGGCTTTGTAAGCCAATGTGTCATTCCCTTGGATTGCGTGGATTTTTGTGCAATTGTGTAGTAGGTCTAGCTAGGGGGCCCTCAACCCTTTCCCATTGGTCCATGGCATTCATGTGGGGCTGGTCAACCATCCTAGGTGGCCATCTAGAAGGGTTGAATGCCAATTGACCACATGGGAGACAAAGGGGGTAAAATTTCCAAGGTAGGCTACCTACCCTTTCCAGCTTGTCCCCTCTTGGTCAAGGGGGCGCCCCTCCCCTTATTATTTTATTATTTTTTGTGTGTTTATCACACTTAATCCCAGCCTTTCATTCCACATCCCTAGATCCAAGGGTGTACATTTGATTTGATGAGAGTCATATAAAACCTTGTATTTTCATTTGGAAATTAATGAAAAGTTAGAAAATTTGTTGGAAGCTTGAAGCTCCTTGCGCCCCTCCCCTCTCTCCTCTGGTGTTCATCTCCTCCAACCCCCAATTCTAGAGTGGATATCTTCTATCTCCTCCCCCTCAATCTCTGAGTTCATCTCCGATGCCGTCGCCGCCGTTCGTGTCGCCTTCGAGCCGCCGCGAAGTCGACTTCGGTGTTATGTCCATCCTGGGCAGAAGCCTCTTCTCGGAATTCCTGCTATCAACTCTGAGTTCTTCTTGATCTGAAAATTTTATGGTGTGTTCCTATCTTCAATCCCCACCACCAAAAAAACAATCCCGTCCAAATTCCATCATTTACTATTTTTCAAATTTCGTGTGTTTCTGTTTCCCAGTTCTGTCCAGTTTCATATCTGTGTGACACCACCCCTGTAATCCCCCCCTCCGACCATTTTGTTGATTTTTTCAAACCCTCCCAATTTTACTGGGAGTTCTGTACACCGTCCCCTCACTCCATGAATTTTCCTGATTTTTGATCAGCCTTCCATCCATTTTTCAAAATTCATCCTCAGAGCTAGATACAGTGCTTTCCACCTGTTTTCAGATCCGACCTCTGTCCAGTGCAAAAATCATATCAATTCGTAGACACCTCCAATCAGTCCAAAAAAAATATTTCCATCTTCCTTGTTCAAAATACTATAACTTTTGTGAAGAGCTTAGGAGCTGAATCGGACATCTACCTCGCGGTCAACGGCAGTTCTCAGACAAGTTCCCTGCTAATCTGAGAGTTCGGCTACTGTACAACAGGAACTCAAAAATTCAGAAAAGCCTAGATACGTGCAGATCCAGGTCCGATCTCCAGGCCTAGGTTGAAGTACTTCCAGAGAGCTTTCCAACGGCGCCAGTTTCGTGTCGATCCGACATCGGGGCTGATCGCAGCGTCTGTTCTCGCCGGAGCGCGAGCCAGAAAATAGAACCGGCAGATCCGTGGCCGGTTATTCCGACCGGTGCCGAACGGAGCCGCCCGGCCTCCGGTCAACGTTCCAGCGTGCAGCCAGCCCCGGGAACGCTTCCCAAGTGTCCCCACCATAGTGGTGCCACCGGGCCCCACACGGTGTAATATCTCGGACCTTTCGGATCCTTCTTCGTGGATCCCGGATCTGGTTTTCGGAGCGTCCGGCTCTGTTGTGTCCGAAATTTCATTTCGGACATCTTTCATGTTCGGATCGGCGTGATCCGGAGTCGTTTCGGAGGCCCGGAGGCGTTCCGCGGTTTTTCCGCGCGTGTTTTCCGATTCCCGTCGCGGGATTGGGCTTTTTCTTCGGAAGCTCGCTGCGGTTCACCCGGGCACGAGTGGTACCGTTGCGATCGGTGCGTTCCGAGGATTCCGGAAATATATTTTTCTATTTTTTGGTATTTTTCCGAAAATTCAGATTTTCTATATAGCCCTAATTCTTTTTCTTTTTCTTTTCCTCTTTCTCTTTCTTCTTCTTCTTTCTCCTTCCTTCCCCAACCGTGACCGCACTCCTCTCTCTCCCTCTCTCCCATTCGGGCGCGGCGGACCCCTCTCCGGCTACGGACGGTGGCGGGGTGACGGCGCGGACGTGTGGGCGGCGGCGAGGCGAGCTCGTGGGCGTGCGGCAAGCGTGGGAAGCGTGGGGAGTTCGTGAAGCTTAAAGCGTTCTTCGCGATCCGTGGTTGATTCGGCGGAGCATTCGCTCCATTGAGGTAGGGTGACGTTCATTAGCCTCTTGCCGTTCAATTCCGGTGATTTGTAGGCCGCGGGGAGGCCGAGAGGGGACCGTTTGAGCATTTTGAGGTTTTTCCATGATTTGGGGAGAGCTCGCCCGATCTATAGATTAGATGCTTGGATTCGTGTTTTGGTGGCCTAGAATCATGCTAGGGGTCCCCAGGGGTCTTCCCCTTTGATTTCCCCCTCTCCGGTGGAGGTATGGGGGCGCGGTTGGAATTTTTGGGCGTTTCTACCGTTTTTGGGCGCGGACTGAGAACGCGCTATACTCCAGTAGCGCGTTCTTGAGTGTCGCGCTGCCCCGACGGGGCGCGTTCATCGGAGAAGATGAACAGTAGGGCGGTTCGTGTCGCGCTATGGGGTCCTAGCGCGATTAGCCTTGTCGCGCTAGGAGTACCTAGCGCGATGGTCCTTGTCGCGCTAGGGTTCCCTAGCGCGTTCTTCCTTGTCGCGCTAGGTATCCCTAGCGCGATCTTTTCCGTTGTCGGGTGTTCCCCTTGGGCCGTGTGTGTGTCCTGGGCACCCCGTGGAGTTCCGTGACCGTGTCTTCGGGCATCCGGAGATTTCGGTTGCCTTGGTCATGTGGTTGGCCCTGGGCAGTGTGTCAGTTCTTCTTCGACTGTGGTCACCGTGCGATGGTGATGGTACGTGGGACGGTCCTCGTACTTCGTCAGTTTCGGGCGTTGTTTTCCGTTGACTTGAGAGTCTACTCCTTCAGTGACCCTCCACTAGTCGTAACCCACCAGTACGAGGTGCTGGTCTCACCTGGGAGTGGTGTACGGGCACCCACCTTTCGAGACGGTTTGTGGACCGGTTACCGTAGGCCCCTCGTCTTAGCCAGAGTCCGGCTGCGGGGGAAAACCGGTCAGAGGGCCAAACCTAGGACTCGTGGTCTGTGTGTGCACACGTGGTTGGGGGCGGTTGGACCCACGTCGACGGGCGTGACCCCAGCTAGTCACTTGTTGTGAGTTACTTGTACGGTGTTTGCGCCTCGGGTAGGACCTACCACGTCAGGCGGCTCACCTGCGGCGCGGTGTCAGACGTCAGGGGACGCTACCGGCTGTGCTTCTAGTGGGTGGTACTCCTGTCGAGTACGGAGTGTCAGACTGTCAGTCGTGTGTTTCCGACCTTCAGGTTTGTCGGTTTGGCCGTTGAGCTTTGGTCTTCTTACCGTGGCACGGGTGTCGATTTGCGTGCCATGGGACCTTTGTCTTGTAGAGTACAGGGCTTTCTTTTCGAGGTACTCTCCGACCGCTAGTGTAGTGGTTTCTCGTTTTACGAGGTATGGTTCGAGTGATCCCTACTGAGTCTTGTTCCGAGACTCATTCCCTGCGTGTTTTCACCGTGTTTCAGGTGAGGCGCCACCTTCGGGGAGCGCGTCAGGAGCGCAGCGTGGTGCGGGTGCCCAGAGGTAGTGCCAGAGGTCAGAGCCGGGGTATGCCCCGTGTAGTTGTACTTTCTTTTCTTGTCTCCGTACTAGTTGTGGACTGCTGTCGTGGTTATTGTTATTGTGGACCATGTAAAATGTTAATTTATTTCCTACTTAATATTATAACTGTTTAATTTCTGTAATTATTTGTGATACTTGTGTAGTCTCCACACCATCCTTTTAACCCTTCCGAGCCTTCGGGTTCGTGGGTGGCGGTGCGAGTCTCGAGTTATCGGGCCTTCCTGGTAATCGGATTCTCGGGTCGTTACAGCTGGTATCAGAGCGCGGTTTTGGAATTACATGAGAATCATAGGTGATTGTAGTGGTCCACTAGTCCACAGCAATGATGTACAGGTGACGCTGGCATTGGGCATCGTGTGTTTGTTTTGACCTTGCCGTTTTCGTGTTTTCTGTCTTTTGCTTCAGGAGCGAGTATGGCGCCGAGGAGGAGTTCTCGCTCTCAGCAGGGGCAGTCGGTTGGAGATGAGGAGATCCAGCATGGGGTCCAGAGGGACCAGGAGGAGCTTAGCAGAGCGCCACCGAGTGCTACCGAGGCTGCGGATGCTGCCAGAGCTCCGGGGGCCGAGGATCTCTTCCGTGGCATGTATCAGCTCATGTCTCAGCAGTTCGGCGGAGAGGCTGGTGAGGGCTCGTCAGTCAGGGGTGGGCCAGGCCTAGCGGTGAGGGACTTCATGCAGTTCCATCCACCTTACTTTAGCGGCCAGGCAGACCCTGATGCGGCTCGTGATTGGCTCGATGAGATGGAGCGGGTGTTCAGTTCTGCGAAGAGTGCTGCCGAGGACAGAGTGGTGTTGGCCTACAATCAGTTGCAGGGTACGGCTCGAAGGTGGTGGTCTTCCGAGTGAAAGACGTCCTTTCAGCTTCGTCCACTTGAGCAGATCGAGTGGGATGACTTTGTCAGTGCTTTCGAGCGTACGTACTGTCCAGATATTGTTGCCACGCAGCGGATGCGGGAGTTTCTGGAGCTGGTGCAGGGTGACATGTCCGTGTTGCAGTACAGGGCCCGATTTGTCGAGCTGGGTCGGTATGCACCTCACATCATGGAGTATGAGTGGGTGAGGACCGCGCAGTTTGTGCAGGGCTTGAGGCTGGAGCTGAGGTACCATTTGATCGCGAACGGGGCCACTGATCTAGAGACAGCGTCTCGTGTTGCGATTTCTTTGGAGATGGATATGCAGAGGACTCGAGGACCGGTCAGCCAGGGGCAGTCCTTGTCAGGTCGCAGCCAGCAGTCGGCTACCCAGCAGCAGGGTTTCTTCCAGCATGCGTCGGGTGGTTCAGGAGTACCGGCATCGGTAGCTTCGGTGACAGGATCTGCGTCCTTTGGCTCGAAGGTCAAGAAGTTCTTGAAGAAGAATTTCCGTAAGAAGCACAAGGATCAGGGGCAGGCTTCATCGGGTAGTGTACAGCAGCCGATTCCTTTGCAGCGTCAGGGATCAGCGGGTGGAGCGCGTGGACCTTGTCCACGGTGTGGTGGGACCCACCCAGGCAGGCAGTGCACGGCGCCGATCATCTGTTTTCGGTGTGACCAGCCAGGGCACATGGCGCGTGACTGTCCTCAGAGACCGCCGCAGCAGCAGTTTCCTCAGCAGCAGCAGGTTCCCCAGCAGTAGAGGCAGCAGCAGCAGCAGCAGGGACAGTATCCGCCGCTACCCAGGTCAGCCAGCGTGGGAGGCAGGCAGAGGGCTCGAGGCCAGATCACGCACATGACCAGGGCAGAGGTAGTGGCGTCGCAGCTCGTGGAAGGTACCGTTCAGATTTTGGGTTGTGCGGCTCGGGTTTTGTTCGACTCTGGCGCGTCTCATTCGTTTGTTTCGGAGGATTTTGCGTCGAGCGTCGAGGAGCCGGTGACCCAGTTGTCCTGTGATTTGGCAGTGGAGTTGCCTTCGGGTGATTTTATGATCACTCCGTATTGCTTCGATCAGGTTCGGTTTGGATCGATGGGCGGAGTATGCCAGGCAGGTTGTATGCGTTGCAGCTTCGGGATTACGATGTGATTTTAGGCATGGATTGGCTCGAGACTCATGGAGCGGTGGTGGATTGTGGGATGAAGAGGGTCTACTTCCAGCATCCGAGCAAGCGGACCTTCTATTTCCAAGGTATCCGTTCCACCTCTTCTCGATTCCTTATCTCTGCTATTCGAGCCCGTCGATTGCTTGATTCAGGTTGTCAGGGTTTTCTCGCGTCAGTGGTTGTGTCTGACCGGATGGAGCCGGATGTCGAGGACATTGCGGTGGTGTGCGAGTTTCCCGACGTTTTTCCCGAGGAGTTGCCTGGATTACCTCCCCAGCGGGAGATCGATTTCGTGATCGAGGTTGTGCCTGGTACGGGACCTTTGGCAAAGGCTCCCTACCGTATGGCCCCCGCTGAGCTGAGGGAGTTGAGGGCGCAGTTGCAGGAACTGTTGGCCAAGGGGTATATTCGTCCGAGCTTTTCCCCTTGGGGTGCGCCCGTGTTGTTTGTGAAGAAGAAGGACGGTAGTCTGCGGCTGTGCATTGACTATCGGCAGCTGAATGACGTGACCATTAAGAACAAGTATCCGTTGCCGCGGATTGATGACTTGTTCGACCAGCTTCAGTCTGCGCGAATGTTCTCGCAGATTGATTTACGATCCGGTTACTATCAGCTGAGAATTCGCGAGTTCGATGTGGAGAAGACTGCATTCAGTACGAGGTACGGGCATTATGAGTTCTTGGTGATGCCGTTTGGGCTCACCAATGCCCCTGCAGCCTTCATGGACTTGATGCAGAAGGTGTTTCATCCGTATTTGGACCAGTTCGTGGTCATCTTCGTGGACGACATCCTTGTTTATTCGCAGTCTGCTGAGGAGCACGCGTACCATTTGGGTGTGGTGCTGCAGACGTTGCGAGATCACCAGTTGTATGCGAAGCTCAGCAAGTGTGAGTTTTGGCTCAGTGAGGTGCACTTTCTGGGGCATGTGATTTCTGGTGATGGCATTTCCGTGGATCCCGCCAAGGTCGAGGCTGTGATGCAATGGCCGAGGCCGAGGTCGGTGACGGAGATCCGGAGTTTCTTGGGGCTTGCGGGTTATTATCGTCGGTTTATCCAGGATTTTTCCCGCATTGCGACCCCGATGACTAGGCTCACGCGGAAGGATATACCTTTCATTTGGTCCGAGGAGTGTGAGCAGAGCTTCAGGGAACTGAAGAGATTGCTCACCTCGGCTCCGGTGTTGGTTTTACCTTCTGGATCGAGAGGTTTCGTGGTGTGTACAGATGCTTCCGGCGTTGGACTGTGTGCTGTTTTGATGCAGCATGGTAGAGTGGTGGCTTATGCATCTCGGCAGCTAAAGCCCCACGAGGAGAACTACCCCACCCATGACCTTGAGTTGGCGGCGGTGATCTTCGCGCTGAAGATCTGGAGGCATTATCTGTACGGTGAGAAGTTCGAGGTGTTCACTGACCATCAGAGTTTGAGGTATGTGTTCTCGCAAAAGGATCTGAACCTTAGGCAAAGGCGTTGGATGGAGTTCATGAAGGACTACGACTTCACCCTGTCTTATCAGCCGGGCAGGATGAATGTCGTTGCCGATGCCTTGAGTCGGAAGGTTGCGGTCAGTGCCATGATGTTGAGGAGGTGGAGGCTATGGGAACAAGTGCCCGAAGTTTCTTTCAGGCTCAAGGTTCCCCAGGAGCCAGGGTTGGCGGTGCTTGCGAGTCTGACTGTCACTCCTGCTATCCGTCGTCAGGTGACAGAGGCTCAGCATGCGGACCCTGAGTTGCCCCGGATTCTGGCTATGGCTGATGTGGAGCTTGGCGAGGGCGGTGCTGTGAGGTTTCGTGGCAGGCTGTACCTCCCAGCCGAGGAGCAGGTTCGTCGTGCGGTGCTGCGCGAGGCTCATGGGAGCAGGTACACCGTACACCCGGGTGCGACGAAGATGTATCGGAACTTACGGAGGTAATTCTGGTGGCCTGGCATGAAGAGAGATGTTGCCGAATTTGTGGCCAGGTGCCTGATCTGTCAGCAAGTGAAGGCGGAGCATCAGCGACCAGGAGGTACTCTTCAGCCCTTGGATGTTCCTGCTTGGAAGTGGGACCATGTGACCACGAATTTTGTGGTGGGGTTGCCGAGGACCCCGAGTGGGTAGGACAGTATTTGGTTGCTGGTGGATCGGCTGACGAAGGTGACTCGGTTGCTACCGGTCAAGGTCAGCTGGAGCGTGCCTAAGTTGGCTCGTCTTTATGTAGAGCGGATCGTGCCGTTGCATGGGATTCCCATTTCGATCGTGTTGGATCGGGATCCGCGTTTCACTTCTGGGTTCTGGAGGAGTTTCCAGCGAGCTCTTGGCACGGAGTTGGCATTTAGCTCAGCGTATCATCCTCAGTCAGATGGTCAGTCTGAGAGGACCATTCAGACTTTGGAGGACATGCTGAGATCCTGCTGCTGGAGTGGCAGGGGAGTTGGATTCATCACCTACCGTTGGTGGAGTTTGCCTATAACAACAGCTACCATTCGAGCATCGGCATGGCTCCTTATGAGGCTTTGTACGGGCGTCCTTGTCGGACTCCACTTGATTGGTTTGAGGTGGGTGAGCGTGTTTTGACGGGACCGGAGTTGGTGCAACAATGTGCGGATGTTGTGCACCTGGTTCGTCAGAACATGTTGGCGGCCCAGAGTCGGCAGAAGAGCTATGCTGACCGTAGGAGGCAGCCCCTCGAGTTCGCCGTGGGCAATCATGTGTTCTTGAGAGTTTCTCCGATGAAGGGGGTGATGCGTTTTGGACGGCGTGGGAAGCTGAGTCCCCGCTATATTGGTCCTTTCGCGATTGTGGAGCGCATCGGTGAGGTTGCTTACCGGTTACAGTTACCTCCTGAGTTGGCGTCGGTGCATGACGTGTTCCACTTCTCGATGTTACGGAAGTATATGCCCGATGACTCTCATGTGCTCGAGTTTTCGGTTTGGCCTGAGGTGGAGGACATCCCAGAGTTTCCGATCCGCGTGGAGGATAGGCGAGAGCAGCGCCTGCGGAACAAGGTCATTCCCTTGGTAAAGGTCGTGTGGCAGCGACACTCTGGTGGTGAGGCTTCTTGGGAACGTGAGGACGAGATGCGTCAGCAGTTTCCGTATCTATTTGAGTGAGTCTTCATCTTCTTTCCCCTTTGGTTGTTCTCAATTTCGAGGACGAAATTCCTTAAGGGGGGAGGGCTGTAATATCCCAGACCTTTCGGATCCTTCTTCGTAGGTCCCGGATCTGGTTTTCGGAGCGTCTGGCTCTGTTATGTCTGAAATTTCGTTTCGAACATCTTTCATGTTTGGATCGGCGTGATCCGGAGTCGTTTCGGAGGCCCGGAGGCGTTCCGCAGCTTTTCCGCGCGTGTTTTCCGATTCCCGGCGCGGGATTCGGCTTTTTCTTCGGAAGCTCGCAGCGGGCGAACCGGGCGGTTCACCCGGGCACGAGTGGTACCGTTGCGATCGGTGCGTTCCGAGGATTCCAGAAATGTATTTTTCTATTTTTTGGTATTTTTTCAAAAATTCAGATTTTCTATATAGCCCTAATTCTTTTTCTTTTCCTCTTTCTCTTTCTTCTTCTTCTTTCTCCTTCCTTCCCCAACCGTGACCGCACCCCTCTCTCTCCCTCTCTCCCATTCGGGCGTGGCGGACCCCTCTCCGGCTACGGACGACGGCGGGGTGACGGCGCGGACGTGTGGGCGGCGGCGAGGCGAGCTCGTGGGCGTGCGGCAAGCGTGGGAAGCGTGGGGAGTTCGTGAAGCTTAAAGCGTTCTTCGCGATCCGTGGTTGATTCGGGGGAGCATTCGGTCCATTGAGGTAGGGTGACGTTCCTTAGCCTCTTGCCGTTCAATTCCGGTGATTTGTAGGCCGCGGGGAGGCCGAGAGGGGACCGTTTGAGCATTTTGGGGTTTTTCCATGATTTGGGGAGAGCTCGCCCGATCTATGGATTTGATGCTTGGATTCGTGTTTTGGTGGCCTAGAATCATGCTAGGGGTCCCCAGGGGTCTTCCCCTTTGATTTTTCCTTCTCCGGTGGAGGCATGGGGGCGCAGTTGGAATTTTTGGGCGTTTCTACCGTTTTCGGGCGCGGACTGAGAACGCGCTATACTCCAGTAGCGCGTTCTTGAGTGTCGCGCTGCCCCGACGGGGCGCGTTCATCGGAGAAGATGAACAGTAGGGCAATTCGTGTCGCGCTATGGGGTCCTAACGCGATTAGCCTTGTCGCGCTAGGAGGACCTAGCGCGATGGTCCTTGTCGCGCTAGGGTTCCTTAGCGCGTTCTTCCTTGTCGCGCTAGGTATCCCTAGCGCGATCTTTTCCGTTGTCGGGTGTTCCCCTTGGGCCGTGTGTGTGTCCTGGGCACCCCGTGGAGTTCCGTGACCGTGTCTGCCTTGGTCATGTGGTTGGCCCTGGGCAGTGTGTCCGTTCTTCTTCGACTGTGGTCACCGTGCGATGGTGATGGTACGTGGGACGGTCCTCATACTTCGTCAGTTTCGGGCATTGTTTTCTGTTGACTTGAGAGTCTACTCCTTCAGTGACCCTCCACTAGTCGTAGCCCACCAGTACGAGGTGCTGGTCTCACCTGGGAGTGGTGTACGGGCACCCACCTTTCGAGACGGTTTGTGGACCGGTTACCGTAGGCCCCTCGTCTTAGCCAGAGTCCGGCTACGGGGGAAAACCGGTCAGAGGGCCAGACCTAGGACGCGTGGTCTGTGTGTGCACACGTGGTTGGGGGCGGTTGGACCCACGTCGACGGGCGTGACCCCAGCTAGTCACTTGTTGTGAGTTACTTGTACGGTGTTTACGCCTCGGGTAGGACCTACCACGTCAGGCGGCTCACCTGCGGCGCGGTGTCAGACGTCAGGGGACGCTACCGGCTGTGCTTCTAGTGGGTGGTACTCCTGTCGAGTACGGAGTGTCAAACTGTCAGTCGTGTGTTTCCGACCTTCGGGTTTGTCGGTTTGGCCGTTGAGCTTTGGTCTTCTTACCGTGGCACGGGTGTCGGTTTGCGTGCCATGGGACCTTTATCTTGTAGAGTACAGGGCTTTCTTTTCCGAGGTACTCTCCGACCGCTAGTGTAGTGGTTTCTCATTTTACGAGGTAGGGTTCGAGTGATCCCTACTGAGTCTTGTTCCGAGACTCATTCCCTGCATGTTTTCACCGTGTTTCAGGTGAGGCGCCACCTTCGGGGAGCGCGTCAGGAGCGCAGCGTGGTGCGGGTGCCCAGAGGTAGTGCCAGAGGTCAGAGCCGGGGTATGCCCCGTGTAGCTGTACTTTCTTTTCTTGTCTCCGTACTAGTTGTGGACTGCTGTCGTGGTTATTGTTATTGTGGACCATGTAAAATGTTAATTTATTTCCTGCTTAATATTATAACTGTTTAATTTCTGCAATTATTTGTGATACTTGTGTAGTCTCCACACCATCCTTTTAACCCTTCCGAGCCTTCGGGTTCGTGGGTGGCGGTGCGAGTCTCGGGTTATCGGGCCTTCCCGGTAATCGAATTCTCGGGTCGTTACACACGGCCCCTCCGGATAGCACGTGGGCCCCACAGTCACAAGTTCGGGTGCTGCCAAAGAGACGCGAGAAGCCGCCCGTCAACCCGAATTCGGTCCTCCCGGGCCCATTTGTGTAGCCCTTTACCTCCCTGCGTGGAGTGGGCAGTGAGTCATTGCTGTCATTATTGTGTATTAATTGTTCCGGGAGCACGGTTTTCGGCCGGGTCCGTCTTCCCCACGCCGGGAGCGTGGAGGTATCGTATTCGCTCCTTGCTTGGCATTTCGCTTATTTCCATATATGCTTTATATGCCGCTGCTAGAGAGCATGTTTTAGGACCTAGCTTGCTATATATTTTCATATCACTGCTGCTGTGAGAGAGAGGGAAGCCGTCCAGTGACCCGATCCGGGCACGAAAGTGCGAATTGACCACCCTAGCTCTTGCCGGTTTCTCAACCGTACACGTCCGACGCTTCCCTCGTTAAGGGACAATCACGAGCTCACCTAGAGTCCGAGGACTACATTCCTCATTCGAGTCGTGTCCGTGGTCCGTCCCGCATCAATTTGGTATCAGAGCGAGTTTGAGTCTAGGGTGTCTAAAAACACAAAAAAAAAGAGTGTCATTTACGTATAGTCATTAGTCATTGTCTAAGTCGTGTTTAGGGACATTATTGCTTTAAAACAAAAAAAGGTGTCTTTTTGCATTTACATCCCTTTACTCGGTATATCAAAAGGTGTTGTCCAAACGTTAGGCTACGCCTATCGGGAAGGCCGCACACTTGTGGGAGTGATCTTCGGATCGGTTAGCTCCGCCACGTACCGAGTCTTGGTCGTCATGTCTAGGGTTGTAGTCCATTGTCTAGTTGGTTTATCTACTAGTGTCGGCATGGCCATCCTCTAGCTTCCCCGTGTCCCATGGATTACCAAACACCCGGATCTTATCCATGGTGGCGATACTATCTCAAATGGAAGGACCACCCGAACCACCCCACTAGGCCTGAAACCCGAGACTTCTATGGGTCCGATGACCCAGGTGAGTACCTAGAGTGGGAAGCCATTGTGGACGACTACTTCGAGGTGTACAATATGTACGGGCCCATGCAAGTCGATGTTGCCAAAAGGTGACTTTTTGGTGAAGCCGCCGAAACATGGAGGGACATCAAATATTGGAGGGAGGATAGGAATCTAAGGCCCATCGAGTCATGGTGGGAAATGAAGAGAGCGCTTAGGAGAGTCTACTTTCCCCGCCCACCTACCTCCAACCACGGAGGTCATAGCACTCACCAACCCCACCAACTCACCCACAATCAAGTGGGCCACACCTCTACCCAATCGCACCCCTTCACCGCCGTCCAAACCCACCAAGGCGACCCCAATCTAGTGGCCCGCCCAGTCACCTCCAACCAGCCTCCCCTTGGCACCCCCATCCCAACCCCCTCAAGTACCTCCAACCGAGTGGAAGCCCCGCTTATAGCCGAGCCTAGGACCCCACCTAGGCCGAGGGACGAGGAGCGAGTCCACCCCAAGGTCCCTACTCCAACCCGCTCCTTTGAGGAATTCGAGAAAATGATTTCGGATTTGTTGGAAAGGATAAGAGCTTCTTCACCCTCGAGAGCTCCAATGCCACCACCCTCTATGTCCGAACGTGATTCGGAACCATCTCATTTGGAGCCATCAAGGCTCGAGCCACCCGTATTTCTAACGGGTACACTATACATCGCCGAGCCGCCTTTTAGTTGGCTCAAGGATGACTTGGTCCCACCTCCCTTTCCATCCATGGACCCCATCCTCCCTTTAGTGCCGGTCAACTCCTTCCATACCACATTTCGATCTAGTCACCATGTTGACATATTGGACGATCTTGTCATGGGATTAGATTCACAATGGAAGTTGACGCATCTTTTGGCGCGAGGCTTTGACCAACCTGCTAGTCTTAGCTTCACCCATCCGGCCTTCGGGTCCATTACCTCCGAGTGCACCGTGGGTTGTGTCACCACGGAGGTTCTTCTACTTCTCCCGCTACCGGACGAGCCCGAATTCATACCCTTTTGTCCGAGGGAGGAATCATACTTCTTGCCTACGATCCCCGTCCCACCCGTCACAATTCAAGAAGGTGACTATCCACACCTTCAAAACTTCTACACGTGGGACCGTGACTTGTGGGAACCCACCACAAGGGGTCATACCTTCTTTGATCCCTTTGACCCACTCCCTAGTGGATCCTTAGACCCTCCATATATACTTCACTTCTTAGAGGGAGTCCACTATCACACTCCTACCCCACGGGCCGGGTCATCTACGCCCACCAAGCCCGTACACCTACAAGATACACCATCATCTAGGGGTAATACTCCTGGTCCTCCCACATCCACATCCCATATGCATGCATGGCCCACCTTAGGAGGTCTAGGATTTCCGCATGATGTCAACCACCGGTTACGTCAGATGCATGCATGGCATACGTTCGGGTGTCCTGGTCCACCGTCATCCATGTACGGGTCGGACTAACATTAGGTGTGTCTAGGGTCATAGTTGAGTCAATGTGCTTTTCTTTGTGTGGTTTGTTTTGTGTGGTTTGTTTGCATGATTTGTGTGTCGTTTGTTTGTCTGCATGTGTCTTGTGCAAGCTCGTCGATGTAAGTCTCTTATGAGTAAGAGGCGATTGGACTCACTCGATGAGTATGGGATCGGTTCTACATCTATACCCGGATCAGTCACCTACAGGGACCCAGCGGTGATTCCTAGTGAGTCTTCGAGCTGCTTCCTTCCCTTTTGAGAGTGCCCCACCCGGAGTGTCCACCTTTAGCCCATAACAGTTCACGCATATCGAGTATATATGGGATGAGCAGGTGACGATCACTTCGAGTGGAGAGTACCCGCGTTACTTGGCAAAGTGACGGATCCGCCGGAGTACTCGAGCATCCATACCCCTACTCGACGGGGTCGAGTTCCTCCCACCCGGGGAGTGTTGATGGGAATTGACGCCGAGCATGTACCTTTTCTTTTGCATTTATGTCCTTTTAGTTTGTGTTCATATCCTTGGGAAAGTATATGCGCAATTATACGGCTTTGTAAGCCAATGCGTCATTCCTTTAGATTGCGTGGGTTTTTGTGCAATTGTGTAGTAGGTCCAGCTAGGGGGCCCTCAACCCTTTTCCATTGGTCCATGTCATTCATGTGGGGCTGGTCAACCATCCTAGGTGGCCATCTAGAAGGGTTGAATGCCAATTGACCACATGGAAGACAAAGGGGGTAAATTTTCCAAGGTAGGCTACCTACCCTTTCCAACTTGTCCCCTCTTGGTCAAGGGGGCGCCCCTCCCCTTATTATTTTATTATTTTTTGTGTGTTTATCACACTTAATCCCAGCCTTTCATTCCACATCCCTAGATCCAAGGGTGTACATTTGATTTGATGAGAGTCATATAAAACCTTGTATTTTCATTTGGAAATTAATGAAAAGTTAGAAAATTTGTTGGAAGCTTGAAGCTCCTTGCGCCCCTCCCCTCTCTCCTCTGGTGTTCATCTCCTCCAACTCCCAATTCTAGAGTGGATATCTTCTATCTCCTCCCCCTCAATCTCTGAGTTCATCTCCGGTGTCGCCGCCGCCGTTCGTGTCGCCTTCGAGCCGCCGCGAAGTCGACTTCGGTGTTCTGTCCATCATGGGCAGAAGCTTCTTCTCGGAATTCCTGCTATCAACTCTGAGTTCTTCTTGATCTGAAAATTTTATGGTGTGTTCCTATCTTCAATCCCCACCACCACAAAAAAAATCCCGTCCAAATTCCATCATTTACTATTTTTCAAATTTCGTGTGTTTCTGTTTCCCAGTTCTGTCCAGTTTCAGATCTGTGTGACTGCACCCCTGTAATCCCCCCCTCCGACCATTTTGTTGATTTTTCCAAAACCCTCCCAATTTTACTGGGAGTTCTGTCCACCGTCCCCTCACTCCATGAATTTTCCTGATTTTTGATCAGCCCTCCATCCATTTTTCAAAATTCATTCTCAGAGCTAGATACAGTGCTTTCCACCTGTTTCCAGATCCGACCTCTGTCCAGTGCAAAAATCATATCAATTCGTAGCCACCTCCAATCAGTCCAAAAAAAATATTTCCATCTTCCTTGTTCACAATCCTATAACTTTTATGAAGAGCTCAGGAGCTGAATCGGACATCTACCTTGCGATCAATGGCAGTTCTCAGACAAGTTCCCTGCTAATCTGAGAGTTCGGCTACTGTACAACAGGAACTCAAAAATTCAGAAAAGCCCATATCTGTGCAGATCTAGGTCCGATCTCTAGGCGTAGGTTGAATTATTTCCAAAGAGCTTTCCAACGGCGCCAGTTTCGTGTCGATCCGACATCGGGGCTGATCGCAGCGTCCGTTCTCGCCGGAGCGCGCGCCGGAAAATAGAACCGGCAGATCCGTGGCCGGTTATTCCGACCGGTGCCGAACGGAGCCGCCCGGCCTCCGGTCGACGTTCCAGCGTGCCGCCAGCCCCGGGAACGCTTCCCAAGTGTCCCCACCACAGTGGTGCCACCGGGCCCCACACGGCCCCTCCGGACAGCACGTGGGCCCCACAGTCACAAGTTCGGGTGCTGCCGAAGAGACGCGAGAAGCCGCCCGTCAACCCGAATTCGGTCCTCCCGGGCCCATTTGTGTAGCCCTTTACCTCCCTGCGTGGAGTGGGCAGTGAGTCATTGCTGTCATTATTGTGTATTAATTGTTCCGGGAGCACGATTTTCGGCCGGGTCCGTCTTCCCCACGCCGGGAGCGCTGAGGTATCGTATTCGCTCCTTGCTTGGCATTTCGCTTATTTCCATATATGCTTTATATGCCGCTGCTAGAGAGCATATTTTAGGACCTAGCTTGCTATATATTTTCATATCACCGCTGCTGTGAGAGAGAGCGAAACCGTCCCGTGACCCGATCCGGGCACGAAAGTGCGAATTGACCACCCTAGCTCTTGCCGGTTTCTCAACCGTGCACGTCCGACGCTTCCCTCGTTAAGGGACAATCACGAGCTCACCTAGAGTCCGAGGACTGCATTCCTCATTCGAGTCGTGTCTGTGGTCCGTCCCGCATCAGTATGCTTATTTCAATATCTTCTTTTAGAGTTTATTGTTCCCCTTAGTGTCTTCTAACATTCTATAAATTCCCTTGTTAGGAGAGCAAGCCACTAAAGAGTTAGTCGGTCTGGAAGTTTTTGGTTCCACGTAGAACACGCAGGAACGAGGGTGTACTTCCAACGATAAATTTACACTCTAGGAGCAACCCCAGAGGTAGGTTATCTCATGTTGGCTTAAACATCAAATTAGGAATAAAACCCCTCTATTACCTCGTGATTTCGTGCATACACGGAGTATTTAGCATTTTTCTATGATTGTGCAATCATGTCTTTTACTGTATTCTATCCTTACAACCCCAATCAAAAGATAAGAACTTTTGCTTTAATTCAAGTCTTTTCCACGTACTCACTTTACCCTAAACATGCTATCATATATTATCTTCTTGTTTCCTATAGTTTCCATGCATTTATTGCCTAGAATAAGCCCTACACAACGGTTTAGCTTCTGTCTGATAAAGGCAGAAGGCGGTTCCACAGAGATCGTTATACTCAAGTAGCGGCCCCCGACAGACCGCCACCTTAAGGTAGCGGGCCTATATAGACCGCTACCTGCTTTATGTAACCAGCCCCAAACTTTATTTATTTCCTTATTAAATATGATACTAAGCATGCTATATTTCATTTATTTTGTCCTGATCATGTCATGTTTTCATAAGGTAGTGCTAGCATGTGCGAAAAACTTATTTTTCATGTATGTTAATTTTCATGCCCAAATCTTATAGTTTGTACTTGAAGAAATTTTCATGACTTAATTGCATCGTGATTTGAGTTTTCATTTGTTCCCTTCTCACCTTATTTCTGTTTTAATTATTAAGTTCACATATAGCCCGTACTCCAGTACGACGCTACTAGATCACTTACACTTGATGGAACATCTCTTGGACTTAAAATCCTCTCCGTCGGATATTCCTTCTGTCGGACTAGGTGATCTTGTTTCAAGGCCTCCGTATGTCTCCGCGAGCTTGGGATTCGCACTAGGACGCCGAGCTAGTTGTATCCTAAAAACTCAATAGTTTAGAAAGCACTTGAGTTTTCAGCATTTTCTGCAACCTATGTAGATCGCAGCCAACAGGTGACCGCTACTTCTAGATGGCGGCCCTAGCGCAACCACGTTCTTCCAGGCTTGATCACTGCATCGACCCCTTTTCTTTCTGGCGTCGACCCTGTCAGATTGCGGTCTTGACTTGAGCGCCTTCTCAAGAAAACGGTCATGATCCGACTGCGTTCTGCTATCTTATGTCAAACCCGAGGTCTGATCCAAGGGTTGATCCTACTCTGCTCTCCGGTGATCTTCTGATCGTCTAGAACCCAACATATTATACATTAATTTATTAATGAACTTTGGAAACATAAGAATGTACCGTTATGCTATCGGATTCCTCCCGTGACATAATATCCTTTAATTCATTCATGATTTATAATTTGGTACGTTCTTACTTTGATATTGTTGTCATGAACTATTGTTTGAATTTGACATTATTGACCTACATTTATATTTCTCATGGAAGTAGCTTGATTTATAACTTGACGATGCAAGAGGGGCATGGACGGCATCCAAGGGCTCCACGCTAGTCCCCTCGGCAAATGACCAGAAACATACTGTGAACCATGGGGTATGATGCATACTGGAGTCGCATTGCGTTGGGAGTAATTTTTTTTAACGGATGAAATCCACAATGTCTCATACTTGATTATTACATGCTTGTTACATGATTGTCTAGTGTATAGCCTTTTTAAGGTTATGAAAATACATTCTCGTTAATGAAAGGTCCTATTATAATCTTGCTTGATTTTGTTCTCATATCGTCTCATATCTCTGGTTGTTACTTTGGTTCTATTTGCATGTTTTATTGCACCTTATATCATTGCCTTTTTATAGAGCTAAAATATTAATTACTTTCACATGCTTTCATGTTGATACTAAGATACCTACTGGACGAGTGCGCTCATTCCCTACTTTTCAATCTTTTTCAGGAGACTCTAGCGGGTCGGATTCGGATTATTCGAGTGGCGGATCCGAGAGTGATTGATGAACTAGTGAAGCCTAGATAGTTAAAGAGTCTGGAGTGAGTTATTGTAATTTGAGTTCCTTCACTATAATAGGTAGTGAAGTTGATCATGTGATGTAAGTTTCTTTTATTGAGTCTAGTTAAGTCAAGAGAGTCAAAGTCAAGTGTCTTTTGTAACCTTTGACTTATTATTCAATAAAGTTGGAGTTTATTTATATATGGTGTTCACTCTTTTATGTGTGAATGTTACGCTCTGATTATATTGTTAACTTGAGATTTTAAATTTCCAGTTGTTTACGTTCCCGACTTAATTCCACTGCATATCTCGAGACGTGACAGTAAAAATGTCATTTCACATAAGTGGGTTACCAGTGTTAGGCATGTAACTCACCGAATGTAACCTTAGGAGATGAAAACTCTAGTGAGTAGATTTGCTAGGGATTAGGTAAATTTCATAAGGATAAGAGTATAGGAGTAATATTTAAATATTTTAAGAGTATAAAGATAATATATTTTTATGAGGGTTTAGGAATGGAGGCACAACATTTCACTATTTTATCTCTCTCGCATGGAGATAGTCATTTTCTTTTGAACATTGTGCACATGGAGGGGCTAGGAATTAGAGAGGAGGATGCCCCCTACTTCTATTGGGCATTATACATAGAGGAACAAAACTTATACTTTTATTAGTCTGTGTTATACATGGAGGGAAGACTTTCAAAATGGAATTTAATTTATGTGATGATTTGTATATCATGCTGACTTAATTGGTGCAATATCGTCGACTTATATTGTATCTAGAGGGTTTTGAGCCATGAGTCAACCATATCATATCATGTCGCTATGAATTATTTAAATAATAATATAATATTTAAAATTAATTTAATATTTAAAATTAAAAATTTATAACGATCATATAATAGTAGTCATAGATCTTGTATTTTATTGATGAAAGAACATTAAACTCTACGGTCAAGTTTATTTCAAACATATGACTCGGTCGAGTTTGTTCGACTCAGACTTGAGTTAGATCAACTCGTACTAGATCTGAAAAAATCTAATACGATGCATATCTACAAGAGAGTGAACATTGATTTATTGTTTGAACAACATGCGGAATTTTGAAAGAAAGGAAGAAGACAAGGGGTTTCATATAAAAATGTCAATACATGATTTGCATAGTAATGTACATTATATGTAAGATGTACATTAAATAATTATAGATAAATTGTACATGAGTTCAACACCAAATTATCAAGTCACCTTGGTACCAAAATGACTATGCCAATATACTCCAACATGATTCAAGACCATTGAACTATAGTCTGATATGTGCTAGATTAAAAGAGTTAGATGAAGTAAGAAGTCAAGTCTTCTTCAAAAGAAAAAAGGAAGAAAGAATGAAAGTAAGTAAGAAGTCAAGATCAAATCCTACATTTTGCAAGCTTTCTCGTGGGCATGCAATACTTCGTGATTACACGAGGATTAAAATTGGTAATTTGATTTATATGTGCGTTATCAAAACTTTGCATCTTTGACTGATCAGATGCACCCTACATTCTTTTTTTTAAGTTGACAAATCAGGTGCAAATCTTTCTAACTGCTTGTAGAGATCTTTATTTGATACTTATTTATTTTTAACTTGGTAATTCTATATGGTCTTGCTGTGTTGTGAAGTCTATCAGCGACATATATCACTCACGCTGTGACCATCCTTCGGTTGTTCATGATCATCAAAAGAGAGGTTCACCGCAATAATAGAAAAATTTACTAGGCTCGCTTCAAATAAACCTTCATTAATGCAGACCAAGCATGTGCCTAACTTTGGTAGTTGCTTTGCGCCTTGATTAGTGCAATTAACTATATAGATTTGTACACACTGACGTAATCAAGACCAGGTCAAATTCCTGTAGTACACCTGGGGCATAGCTTAATCACATGCAATAGCAGCTGGACCATGAAAACTCATTGGAGGGGAATCCGGTCAAATGGCCGCTCAATCAGAAAAAGTATAGATATTACCAGAGAGTTCCAGTGCTTGAAGCTCAGAGTTGTTGAGAAGGGCAAGAATGTTTGGTAATAACAACTTTATCTCTTCACAATTCGCACTTACAACATATCAAATGGTGAACCTTCTCAACATATTGGATGTTCCAGTCGATTGGCTATTGATGCCAACGACACTAGTTATGGTACTATTTGGCTTACATTTGTCCATACTGAAAAATCTGTGTCACAAGGAGATCCTACGATCCTTGTAGCGAGCGAATAGGAGAGGTTTGATGAAATTAAAATTAGAAAAAGCAAACACATGTTTCGGACAACATATATATATAGCTTATGCAATTCTTGCTTCCATTCTGGGACATATCACAGTTTTGCAGCTGCTTGATCAGTAGCACCCTGGAGAGCAGGGATGCATTGGGACAGGGCAGCCACCAGCCTTCTCATGTCTTCTGATGTGTGCGCAGCAGTCAATGTCACCCGCAGCCTGCAAGAGAACAAGATGCATGCATGATTCCTTTGGCATAATATATAGAAATCTTCATATATATATATATATATATATAAGGTAGGAGGTCTCCATACGTATGGAAAGATGATGCTATAGGTACGTTAAATTGATGAATATGGATGAGCTAGCGATTCACCTGCATGCATGCGGGGGCACCGCAGGAGTTCTAATGGCGGTCACATGGAAACCACATTCCAGCATGTGCTTACTCGCCTTGAGAGCTGCCTCTTCGGAACCGACAACGAGAGATACGATCGGACTCGTAGCTGGATACTTGGTTAACTCCGAGAATTCTCGCACTTTGCTCCACACTGCTTGCCTGCGCCATGCTTCCTTCTTGGCCACCATTATCGCAGCTGCATGCCACCCAGGAAGATTAAACAAACCGCTGTATATATTGTTCATATATAATTATCGAACTGAGATGCACATCCGTACGTAAACGTTTTTGCAGACGTAAGC
Source organism: Amorphophallus konjac (assembly GCA_022559845.1). Classification (NCBI taxonomy): domain Eukaryota; kingdom Viridiplantae; phylum Streptophyta; class Magnoliopsida; order Alismatales; family Araceae; genus Amorphophallus; species Amorphophallus konjac. The sequence continues at coordinate 375,352,043 of CM040121.1, forward strand.
GTGGGTAAAGAAGAAGAAGAGATACCGTAGCAACCAGCGACCACGGGCAAGGGAGAAGCAGTGGTGAAGATGTAAGGCCTTCCCGTCGCTCGGATCAGGTTCTTCCATTTCTTGGTGCAGGCAATAAAACCGCCCTGGGATCCAGTGGCCTTGCTCAATGTCCCAATGACTATGTCGATCTGATCTTCGATGCCGTACATCTCTCCGATGCCGCCACCGTTTTTGCCACACACAAGCGTCGTGTGCGCCTGTCAATCGTGTTACAGAAACAATAGGGCAAAGGTCAGAGATTAGTGTGGAGAGGATATGAGGATTAGCTTTGCATATACTTGACGGCCGGGAAGGTTCACATATATACTTCATCGACCACGAGTAAGAAGCCGTGCTTCTTCCGCAGCTCTACGAGTTCAAGCATCGGGGCAAAGTCTCCTTCCATACTGAACAAGCTGCATGGAAACAAAACAGGAAAAACAACAGGGTTGTGGTCTCAGGCTCTTGTTTCGACCAGACTATATAGATATGTGCATGCTGAAGTATCATGCTTGATAGAAGGGACTAACAATTAAGGATCGGAGATGCAAATCAATTAAATGGCTTGGAATGTAGAGCTGGCGATATGTCATCATCTCGTGTACCTGTCAGTGATGACCACCTTCTTCTCAACTTGGCACTTAGAGAGGAGTTCATCAAGATGCTTCATGTCGTTGTGCCTGTACACGAACACGTCAGCTTCCTGGTGACGCTCAACCATGCGGAGCCCATCGATAATGGAGGCATGGTTCAGCGCATCGGAGAAAATCGATATCTTCTCATGTTTGGCCGGCCTCCTTCCTGCACAGGTAAGAGATGCGATGTTTCCCAACGCTGCAAGGAACGTGGTGTTGGCAGTGAAGCCAGTGGGGGTGATGACACAGGCCTCCTTCTTTTTCAAATCTGCCAAGGTATCTTCAAGAAGGCGGTGGTAGTCGGTGTGGCCACTAATCATGGAAGATGCTCTTGGACCCATCCCGTACACCAGGGCGGCCTGTTCATATATCCCAAGCATGCATGGTTAGATGACTAGCTAATTGTTCAGAGAGGAAGCAAAATGGGGCTATACAGGGGCGTAAGTCATCATATCTGTTTCTATGGTATATAGGACAAGGATGTGCACGTAGTTGCATACCTTGGCAGCAGCTTTTCGAACAGCCGGATGGGAGCTCAGGTTGAGGTAGTCGTTCCCGGAGAAGATGTTCACCTTCTTGCGATCTGGTTCACCCGCAGCAACGCCGGCCTTGGGGTTCTCCATCTCGACCTCCAACAGGGTCCTGTCCCAAGGGCCGGGGCCGTCGAACGTCTCGATGTCGGCGATGGGGTCCTCCTCCGGGCTCGCCTCGGGGACACAGATCTTGGGCAGGTAGCTCAAGTAGCCGTTCTTGTCCACTCTGGCTGAAGCCCTCACCGTCAATTCGTCCCACGTTGCAGCAACGGCATCCATTTTCCCCCCAGCGACTAGGATGAAACGAATACTAGGGACTGGAGAGGAGAAGCAGAAGCTGGACTAGCTAGCTTACGAGGAAGCTTTGAGTGCTTAACAGCTTGAGGACGTGTAGATATGCTTTGTGAAGCTACCCCTTCCAGCTATTTATATAGTGAGGAATGGCAAGGGCCGCGCAGGGATCGAGCTATAGAGTGCAGACCGGGTGGAGATATATTCTTAGCAGAGAGGAGCTAGGCGTGGTCATCGTGCATGCGGTGCGTGAGGGAGGGAGATGATCACATGGGGCCTGTTTTGGACCAAGTGGGTTTGCTGTGTCTTTCATGGTTGCCGGAAACGACCTGGCGTTCGGTGTCTTAATCTACTTGTAGAACTTCGCATTCGATCGAAGCCATACGTCGGGTCTACCTGCATGCCAATACAGATGCAAGAGAGGCTTAGACTGTTAATTAGTCTCCGATAATTAAGGGACTATTAATTTCTTTGTAATCTTTCATGTCCATTCTCTCTTTCTCATAACCTATTTAACCATTTTTAAATATGAAGTTGAGTAAAGAAATAACATTAATACACGTTTCTGTATAGTATGTTCAATGTAAATTCAACGTTGAGTAGATAATCAAGTGCGTCGAATAAATAAATACGATGCTATTTTAATATTACATTTATCTGTACGATGTTATTTTTGAAATAGGTTGCAAGAGTTAAAAGTAAAATAAGATAAAACATGCAGCGGGAGGTGTGATATTGTCTCTATACTGTTAATTAAGCCCACTTTAATAATCGAGTGAGATTGAGGTCAAATATATATCATTCATCTTAATCGGGCGAATGGCATATTCGACCTAAGACCCTCGAACGGGAAACTCTTGATTTCCCACCCCCCCCCCCCCCACATTTCGGAGTTTTGGGTGGTGTATTCGACATTTTGCCAAATCCCTGTCGTTATTGGCGAAATCGGCAAAACCGACCTCTAACCGGCGAATGGCATGTATATTCTTGGTCGGGTTATTCCCCGGTCAAAGTGGGGCTAATCTGACATATACTTTGGCATGTACATTCTTGGAGGATAACTGATTACGACAACTGTTGATTTTGTCCGCTGCAAATTGGAGGGTACGAGGTGTGAACGATCCTCAGCCACGTCCCTCTGCTAGTTTGATCCACGAGTAAGGTCGAACAGGTTCCGTATTCGTTGGTCACGAGCAGTGGCGGAGTCAGAAATATTTGAAAGGGGGGGGGGGGAAATATAATTAATATAATAAAAATTATTACATTTTACAAGTGAGTTATCCACGATGGATCTTCATATTTTGAAAGCGTTATATTATTGTCTCATTGTCAATACTCTCGAATGTCTCCTTCTCAATATATGTCATAAAATTATCATTCATCCATTGATCACCGCAAAAATTACTTTAGCTTCAAAATCAGGTGCATTGTTTCCGACGAGTGAGAGCTGACTTTGTATTATGTACTCGAGATAATGAATCACAAATAGGAATAACTGAGAGGGAGAACCAGGTTAAGCTACCGAGACATGCAAAATCCCCGTGATTGAAAATAAAAGAAACAAGAATTAAAAAAAAGATAAAATCAGAGTCCTGAATAAAATATCTTCCGCAGGTAAAATTCCATGGTAAAGTCCTACGATTCCAGCAAAAGTCACCAAATAGATAACAGGAGAACTGAACAAAGGAGAAAACTCACCGTATTGACATAGAAACTCGTTAGAGTGGAGTGGGGTGGGGGGAGGGGGACAGACGTGTAGATCGGAGAGACCTTCTACAAGCCTGCAAATCAACCTTGTGCACAGTCCGATAGCCTTATTTTATTTATGCTCAACCATCAAAAAATAACCCTACATAGCTACAGACAAAGTTTCTCAGCCGACAGCCGCAAAACTTTTTTACGGTTCTACTGTGTTACTTTTATCCTCTTTGTCTCTTTTAGGTTTCTATCTTACAAAAAAAAATCTCCATCGTCGATTTACGGTTAAACAACCAACCAATGAACGTGGGTGAGAAATATCCACCATCAGTAGATATTTTAACTTAATCGTAAAACCTAGATATCCACTATCTAATAGGCTCAAAAAACCCAACAGGGATGGGGTGCAAATACAAAGAGAGAGAGAGAAATTTACCAAGTCAAGGGGGGGGCAATTACCCCCCTTGACCCCCCTGGCTCCGCCACTGGTCACGAGCCCTTGTTCGTCGATATCATCCAAAATTGAATTTGTTGGAGCCTAAAATAAGCAAGTTGAACGGACTAAAATGCTCTCATTTTGCTCGACTAAGGTGGTATACGTGTTCTACCTGGATAGGCCGAATATGCTATTCTCACTGGCAGGCCACTGGTTCCTCTTGTTTTGTTCATCTATCAAACATATTAAAGAATAAAAGTCGTCCCCTCACAAAAAGGAAATGCTACCGCTACAAGTGCTATTATTCTATACGTAGAGGTGGAAAGTTAATTGGTTCCCAGGTCACGTATTATATTTTTAAATTTATTTGTTGGGGAAGGATCATCCGGCACCCGTGCAAATTTGTAAACACCAGAAAAGATGAGTCAGAAGGAGCCCTGGACGTTACTATTGAATCCACAAAACCGCGGTGTTGAGATACACAGGCCCAGAGTCAAAAGTACATGAATTACAACTCATTTAACCAATACGGGATTATTACCCGCCCAAATTCTAACACTCTCCCTCACGGCCAAGATGGACCGTGGACAATAATTGGGTAGAGGTGGCAATAAGAGAGTTGGGTCATTTAACCTGCTCTGATACCATGTTGAATCCACAAAACCGCGGTGTTGAGATACATAGGCCCAGAGTCAGAAGTACATGAACCACAACTCATTTAACCAATACGGGACTATTGCCCGCCCAAATTCTAACAGTTACCCCAGATGACAACCCTCCAATACTTAAGTCAGCACTTTGGAAGGAGAAGAGTAAGAGAGAACAAGAGAGAGAGAGAGAGACGAAAGTTGATTATGTAGGTCTGGAGGGGCGGTCGCTCTCCTAAAAGAGTGCTCGCCGTATCCAGTGGACACTCAGAGAGTGCTCGCTGGGCGATAAGGGTGCTCGGAAGATGACCGGTGCTCTCTTTCATGGAATCAACTCTCCGTATGTGCCTCTGTCTATCTAGGCGTGTGTGTCCGTCGTTTGTGCCGCTGGTAAGGGATCCTTTTATAGGGCCTTGTCCTGGCGGTGGAGGCATGTCCCTTAGTAGGAAAGGGCACAAGTCGTGGGGTAATACCTCCCCGCGATTGTGGGGAGTTTCTCGTTGAGGGTCCGTTCTTCCGGAGTCGGGCGATTCTCCGGCGAGTCTTACGGCACCTGTGAGACGTGCTCGCCCTTAATGAGGTCGAGGCCGACGCCGTGGGAGGTAATGTTCGGTCACCGGAGGGTCATCCGCCGTCCGTTGCGCCTGAGCTGATGCCCTCCGTACGCTGGCGAATCCTAGAACTATCCGTCCTGAGCTGTCCACTGTGGGCCGCGACTGTCGAGGGCCCATTGTGTGCGTTGTAGAGGTCCGGTCAAAGTGAGCCTGACGTAATTGACCTTATGTAGGTCGAGCTAATTTTACCCTCCTCCTTGTACATTGAAAAAAAAAATTCATAAATGAAGTGGTAAAAAGAGTTGCGCTGTAGTATTAATTTATATTTTTAAAAGATAATTAATTTGAACGAAAAAACAAAAGCAGGACTTTAAGTTCAGTACGCTCCTGAACATGTATAGGATCATCATCTACTAGCTATAAGAGGAGTTTGTTTTTCATCTTCTCTCATATATATATATATAACCGGTTGTCATACGTTGCACGATTCTATTTCCCTCATAATTATAATTAACACGGTAAGATTTAACACATTAATATATTAAAAATTATACATGTGTCAACATGTTAATGTTCTAATACCTCAACGTGTTAATGTTTTATCTTTTTGGATGTTAGAACATTAATTAATACTTTAACACATATCAGCGTGTTAACTGCAGGTACGAAATTCTAAAACGAAAACCTCAAATAATATAGAGAGGAAACTTAATAAGTTAGACCTACTCAGTACAAAAACAAACAGCTGCCAATGGAGACTACACAAATATGCAGGCACGACTTTGACCACACAATCCGGTCGCTTCGTATTCGGGAATGGTATTGTCACCGATGCACTGTTAATATATTTTCTCAAAATGCTGCTCTCTCACATCACACTGTGTGAGTGTGGTGGTCCTTCATCCCGGCCGCCAGGGAGGACCATTCTTCAACGATTGATAGTGTGCTCCCAGACTATTCACCTCTTCTCCTGCATAGTCCAATTTAAACATATATAGCAGAATTAAAGATAATATGCTTACATAAAAAATCAAAAAGGCCACTTCCCATCCACCTGTTTTTTTCAGACTCAATGTCGATATATATCTGCCACTAATCTTGCAATAGCGATTATATGAATATCAAATGTTCGATCAATAAGGTGCATCTACAATCCAATGACATGCAAGATCAAGCCTGTTGACTCATCTCAATTAGTAAAAAATGCTTCCATTTTATCGTGTACGTTACACTTGAATTTATTTTGACATACAGAAAATAAATTACAGAGGGATCGAAGATGTCAAAATATAGATCCTGACAATAAGCATGGGAGCTCAGGTACAGAGCCTGAGAATGGACAACCTAATTAACATACTAGGGGGCTGTGGACGCACTTTTTGATACGCTCATTCGTTTGTTCTTTGAGTCGGTTTATTCGGTGAGTTTATTCGTTTATTAAGTGCGTGGACGTGCCAGTCACAAAGTGACGATTTATTGTGCGTTCGATCTGACTAATCAGACGATTGTGTGGTTCGTGTCGGGAGCAAAATCCGCCGCGCAACAAAGATAACGGCGTTATTTACATCCCTTCGGAGAGGGGAACACCCTTGATTAATCGCCAGGAATCAGGGCCTCATGGCCAGAAAGTTATATCGAGAGAAGCAAGACGATAGTGATCCTGAATCAGTCGGAAAGTCATATGTCTGGGGAAGCAAGCATTCGAAACATGTCGGTCACTCAGGGGACCATTTGATATTCGGACGAGTATCCAACTTGAGAGCAGCGTGATCGTCACAGGAAAATCGGAGCATATGTATGCCGGGGTACGGCAAATTTACTGCTCAGATGAATGGAAAACATTCGGTTAAATCCCGGTCAGAGTGGTCGGAAATCAACGAGTTTATTGGCCCTGTGCAAGATCAAGCCAAGACCATTCTAGGGAAGCTTCCCGCAGTCAAAGCGAGACTTGCGTGGGCACCGTCAATATTTCCGGTGCCGAAGGGAAGCGAAAAAGTGTCCCGGGATTATATCCCAAGATGAAGACGTGTACAGAGATGGCTGGCTATAGGCCTAGGATGAGGGCCAGGCAATGACCATAGTTGGGACGAACCCGAGGTCCAAGCATGACTCACGAAGCTCTTATCGATATTCTCATGCGTAGGGTTCGGGGAGGACGAAAGCCGCCTGGTCTCATTCAGATTTTGTCGGTCATTCATGGACCACTTTATGTTCAGATAAAGGTCCGCATTGAAGGTACGATGTAAACAGAAATAAACTCGTACAAATGTATGTCGAGAGATGGCAATCTTGATGAGAAGATGGGATTGGATCCCGGTGGCGAGAGGGGGGGACTTCGGTGAGATATTGGCCCAGAGTGAGGTCGAACCGGAACCATGACGGAGGAATAACTCCCGAGGGCAAAGCCCGGCCTACGAAGGCATCATTAATGTTCCCGAATTCGGGGCCCGAGGGAGACGAAAGCCGTATTGTTCTGTTCATTGTTATTATTATCATTATTTATTATCATCATCATTTATTTATTATTATTATCATTTTTTGTTGACCCCTTTTATCACCTGTGGGCTATGAATTCCTCTCCCACTTATTTTTATTTATTTATTTATCATTGTTATTTTTTGTTATAACCCCCTTTTTTTAAAGAATATTATTATTATTATATGAATTTTCTTTTATCATTATTATATCTCTCCCCATTTTTTAGTATGATGCGGTGTTTTGAATACAGAGTGTGCCGGATGAGAGCATGGGAGAGGGTGTACCGCTGGGTTTAGCCCCAGGTGTGACGGGTGAGAGTATGGGAGAGGGTGTACCGCTGGGGAAGGTGGTAGTGCTGGTCAGAGGGGCTGGACAGTGTGCCGGCTAAGGGGGGGTAAGCAAAAGGGGGTGTACCGCTGGAGGGGGTGTCTGAGCAGTGTGTCGGGCAGAGGGGCTGAAGGGCAGGAGGGTGTGAGGGTGCACCGACCCAGGTGCGGCCAAAGTATACCGGATGGATGGCGAAGGGAGCGTGCCAGGTGAAGGTTGGGCAAGGCTAGTGCAAGTCTGGGCTTGGGTCGGTGCAGGCTTCAGCCAAGCTAGATGTAGGTCGGTGCACATGTGCACCGAGCTAAAAGCGGGGTCGGTGCAAAAAAAAGGGGGGCTGAGGTCGGTGCATGTTGCACCGAGGTTGAAAGCAGGTCAATGCATGTTCCATGTGTGCAAGGGACAAGGTCGGTGCACGTTGCATGGAGGCTGAAAGCAGGTCAATACATGTTTCGCCAAGGTCGGTGCAGGTTTGAGTTGTGAAGGGGACAAGGCCGGTGCACGTTTGCCTGGGCCAAGGCAAGGTCGGTGCACGTTCTGTTAGGCCAATGGGCAAGGTCGGTGCAGTATTTGGGCTGGGCCAGCATGAGGTCGGTGCATATTTGGTTCAGTCCAGGAGAGGTCGGTGCAGGTTTTGGACAAGGTCTGAACGTGTCAGCCAAAGGCTGAGGTCTAGGCGTGCTAGGCAAAGTCTGAGCATGTGCCGGCCAAGATTAAGCTGGAGGTGTGCCGGTAGGAGGCTGAAGTGTGTCGGGCGAGGGCAGACAAGGGGTGTGCCGGACCAGGGCTTGTTCAAGGGAGGTTTCTCTCTCCTCATGGGACGCAGGTGAGGGGGGTGTCTTTTATTCATAAAGTGCATGCAAGGAATTTTCTTTTATTCATGAAATGCATGTGTGGAACTTGTATTTGGTTTTCTTTTTATTCATGTAGATTATGTTCGTGGTTACGTTCGGTAGTCCGTTATATTGATGCAAATGTTCAGTTATTCGGGATCTCCGTGGTTCTTCTGTTATTTCGGCAAAGCCGTTTCATTGGTGTTTATTCTGTTTATTTGTTGCCTCCTTTTGCATTAGTACTTTTCTTCTATTATTAATGTTATTAGGTTAATTCTGACGAAAATTCGGCAGCATCTCCCCTTGACCCGGATGATAAGGGGGGTGAAAGGGGAACACGCCCACAAGGAGTGGCGTGACCCAACAACTCGAGATACGTGCTAAGACAACAACATCTTTAAGAAAGCTTCGAAAAACCTAGGGAAAACAGTGAACGGGAGACACCGGGCTAAAATGGGTTGAGAGTGCACCGGGCAAGAAATGGCTAAGGTGTACCGGGTTGGCCTGGCCAGGGACGTGCTGGGTCAGCCATGCCTATGGTATGTTGGGCAAGGCACAGCTGGGGTGTGCCGGATGAGGCATGGCTAGGGTGTGCCGGTTGAAGGCACGGTCGGGGGAGTGCACCGACCAAAGGCCGTTAGGAGTGTGCCGAGTGAAGCACCCTGAGGGTGTGCCGGGTAAAGGGTGGCCACGGTGTTTGCCGGGTGGGGTGTGCTGAAGTGTACCGGCCAGGCTAAGCCCAAGGTGTGCCGGGTTGGGATGCTTTGGAGATAAAGTGTGCCGGGCAAGGCACGTTAGGTGTGTCGGCAGGGACAAGGTTGAGGGCGTGCCGGGCTAGGATGACTGTCACGCCCCGAACAAGGCGGAAATATCGGGACGTACAGTTAGGGACATGCTGGCATAAGAGAGAGGAAAAAACTAAATAATACACAAGTGCTACAAGATGGAAATACTAAATGATCATTAACAAACCACCACTGATACAACAACCTCAAGTTCAACTTAATACAACTGGAATAATCAACCACTAAAACTCAATAACAAGACTGAGACTAATAGCTCTCCAAAAAAAGCAATTAATAAAGAAAGATAACACACTACTAATACACTAGAACTGATACACTCAAGACATCACTCTTGCCCTTCCCCATCGGTAAGCGCGTCACCTGAAAAGCCTGGAAAGGGGGGAAAACACAACTATGAGCTGACGCTCAGTAGGAAATAACAGACAGGTATAAGTGATTAACAGTTTAATTACATTTTAAAATGTCATGCTACAAATGATAAAAATAATAAAAAGATAACGGTGATGTCACGGAACAGAATTCAAAGATCTTGCAAGGTCAAGAAATATAATGAATAGAATGGTAAGACAAGAATTTACTACAGGAGATAACGATAAAAAGTTGGCCATATCAAGACAATTCAAGTCATGTCAAGCACGTATGTAATTTCATTTCCACGTCCAAGTAATAAGCAAGTACAGTAACCACAAGTAGAGTATAGAACAGTGAAGAGTGGAAAGTGATAAGTAGTAGCAAGTAATATAGAGAGTAGTGGAGAGAGTAGTGGACAGTCCTAGATTTAACACATGTCAAGTACTGGTGCCAAATGCCACACCTAGTCATTCACCTCCCAGGGGGTACACGTAGTGTTCGGGCGCTCTTCCCAGGACCAGACCGAGCCCTTATTTGTTTGCCAGGCATTGATTTCTTTTGGATCAAAGATCCCACGAATCTAGACTTCCACAGTTTATGGCCAGAATTCTAAGGTTTAAGCTAAGTAGCAATAACAACATCAAGTAGGAAAGAGATTCATTTCCACAATTTCAAGGTAAGTATAATCATCAAGGAGATTGAAATCCAGTCACAACAAGAGTTAATCGTGCTGCACTACTGTAAAACAGCAGCAATCAAACAAGCTAATCAACATATTAATCCTAATCACCAAGTTAAGATATCATGATTAACCATTATCATTTGTATTAGCCAAAGTGCCAACAAGCTAGAACAAGTTATCAAGGTAAAGAACAAGCTCTCACAGGAGTGAAAAAGAATGCATTAACAGAGATTTAGTTACACCATTAATCATTAATTAAGTGAGTTTCTATTTAATCTTGTATGCATTGAAATGAAGATGGTAAACGGTGTGTTTTTACACTAAGTTTACATGTAGGAACCAATGCAAATTTGAAATCAAGAGGGGTACATGAATAGGTCAAAAGTTCTTCAAAATATAATTTCAATGGGTCTAAGTTAAATGGGTTGATTCCCCATTGATTCGGATCCATCTTCGGTTCGAAAAACGAAGAAAATTGGGTTTCTGGTGTACGGGTCGACCCCTGGGGTCGACCCCTGAAAAACTGGGGTTCTGGAACTGCATGGGTCGACCCCTGGGGTCGACCCTCGCGTCTGGGCCGAATGGGTCGACCCCAGGGGTCGACCCTCGGGCTGCCTGGATTGCCAGGTGATGGGTCGACCCCTGGGGTCGACCCCTGCAAGAACAGCAACGGCTGTTGCTTCCGGAAAACGGGAAATCTCCCCCAAATGAAGTCCAATTGAGTTGAAATTAAAACCATATGATCTAGGAATCTTGCTAGACATATTAGGGTCATAAAACTACAGTTTGGAAACACTAATTTCATCAGAAATCACAAGAATCACAACCTATTCTATGAAGAACACAAGTAGACCTAGTTCAGGACATACCTCCACTAAATTGTCAAATACTCTCGATATACAAAACCAAATTTAGGGATTTTGGTGTCAAAAGAAAGCTAACTCGATTACGAATCCAACCATGTACTATATGCTACATTAAGATCAAGTTATATGACTCAAAATGAGCCCGTAATCAAGCTCTGGCTTAAGGAATTCTATATGAAACATGTTCTAGATATATTTTTACAAAACTTCGAAATTCAAGATGCATGCTCAATGGAATTTGGGGCTTTCTAAGTTAAATGAAAGATAATAACATGCTGATTACTTCGTGTGAATTAATTAAAGTTTGGTTGTTAGATCCTACCTCAAATCGGAGAGAGAAAACTCAAAACCCTAGGATGAAGAACACTTGGACAGCACCTCACAAAAAGCTCGATTCCTCCACGGATACCTAATGAAAATTGGGGCTTTTGCCACCAATGGATAGAGCTCGATGAGAGGAACAACTTGCTATACTCATGATCAAAATTTGGTTGAGAATTCCTACCTCAATCGATGGATCAAAGAAGGATGAAGGGAAGCCAACGGCCTGCTGACCCACCTCCACAATTCGAACTAGATCTCTCTAGATCTGAAACTTCAGCGAACCCCACAGCAGCCAACTGAAAGAAGACTCGTAGGGCTTCATTTTGATAGCTCATAGAGCTTCTGGAGCCTTCTGAGTTGGGAGTATTCGCTGCTGCAAGCTACGTGTTTAGAAACGGCGCCGAAATCTATGACTTGACCAAACTATGTCGGCAGCACGTTTTGGGGCTACGTTTACCTCAAATTGATTGAGGGTAAATGTTCCTTACATTGTGGCCTTCCATTTGCCCCTGATTTCAGATCATTTGGTTAAGTAATCAGGTCGAATTTCGTGTTTTAATCTAAGGGTTAGGTATGAGTCAAAAGTGTGCACATTTGGGTTTGAATTCTAAATAGATCTTACCACAGATTTACCATGGCTTAAAGCCAGAAGGAAAAGTTGTTATCTACCTCAATATTAATCTATTTACTATTTTTACAGATTTTTCTGAGGTAGTCGAATTATTACTTATACTATTCCGTAATTAATTAAATGTTAAGTTCGGAAGACTAAGTTCACTAATTCCGGCGTAATAAATGATTTTATTAGGCTTAAACGTAGAAGATAAAGTTGCTAAAAAAAATTAATTCTACAAGATGTGATTTTTGGGGATTTTTATAAAATAGTTGAAAAATGACTTATTCTATTAATTAATTAATTAATCTAATTAATTTGGATAATTCTCATTAATTCGAATAACTTCAAATAAATTCTAAATAATTACAAATAACTTTCTAAATAAATTTCTAAGGAATTTGGGGTCTTACACCCTCCCCTACTTAAAGGAATTTGGTCCTCCAAATTCACTGCACTAAAACTGAGAGTAGAAAAAGATCGCTCACCTAGAATAGATCGGGATACCGCTTTCGCATAGTCTCTTCAGACTCCCATGTAGCTTCTTCGGTCCCACGCCGACTCCACTGAATCTTGACCATCGGTATCGAACGATTCCGGAGTTGCTGTTGCTTCCGGTCTAGAATCTTGACAGGTCTTTCCTCATACGTCAAATCTTCCTTCAGTTCAAAATCCACTTGCTGAATGATATGAGTGGAATCGTACACATATTTCCGTAACATAGACACATGGAAAACATTGTGTACGCCAGACAAATGCGGTGGTAAAGCCAGTCTGTATGTCACCTCTCCCACTCTATCTAGAATCTCGAATGGACCAATGTACCTCGGACTCAGCTTGCCATGAATGCCAAATCTTCGGATCCCTCTCGTCGGAGAGACCTTTAAGAACACATGCTCGCCAACCTGAAATTCCAATGCCCTTCTCCTGTTGTCGGCATAACTCTTCTGTCTTGACTGGGCTACTTGTAACCGGTCTCGGATAACACGGATGTTCTGTGATGATTCCGAAACAAGATCTGGTCCAAGCCACTGTTTCTCACCTACCTCGTCCCAACACAACGGGGAACGACAACTTCTACCATATAGTGCTTCAAAAGGAGCCATCTGAATACTAGACTGATAGTTGTTATTGTAGGTAAATTCAATTAATGCCAAATGCTCACTCCAATTACCACCAAAATCAATCATGCAAGCTCGCAACATATCTTCCACTATCTGATTGGTTCTTTCAGTCTGTCCATCTGTCTGTGGATGAAAAGCAATACTGAAATTCAGACGAGTACCCAAAGACTCTTGCAGTCCCTTCCAGAAATGTGAAATAAATCTGGGGTCTCGATCAGATACTATATTCACTGGGATACCATGCAATCTCACCACTTCCTTTATATACAAAGCAGCCAATACATCAATCGTCCACTTGGACTTAATTGGTAAGAAATGAGCCGACTTTGTCAATCGATCGACAATTACCTATATCGCATCAAATCCACCACGAGTCCTAGGTAGACCCATAATGAAATCCATGCCAATACTTTCCCACTTCCATTGGGGTATGTCGAGTGGTTTCAATTTCCCTGCTGGTCTGAAATGTTCGGCCTTAACTTGCTGACATACCAAACATCTACTCACAAAATCTGCAACTTCTCTTTTCATATTTGGCCATCAAAAGGACCTTTTCAAATCTCGGTACATCTTAGTGCCTCCAGGATGAATGGTATATCTGGATCTATGAGCCTCCTCGAGAATCTTGTTCTTTATTGTAGCCTCATCCGGAACACAAGTTCTGCCTTTAAATAATAATCTACCATCATCGGCCAACATGAAGTCAGGTCTGCTACTCAAGCTTCCCTTGATCTCTACCAACTCGGGATCATTATCTTGCAAGGACTTGATCTCTATCAATAATTCATGTTTAAGTTGGATCTGAGCAATCATGACCCGATCATTGTCAATGTTAAGATCCAGACTAGATAACTGTTCCAACAATCTCCATTCTTGTAACATAAGACTTGACAATCTAGCTACCGGCTTCCGGCTTAATGCATCTGCCACAACATTACCTTTGCCTGGATGATACTCAATCGAGAAGTCGAAGTCTTTCAAGTACTCCAACCATCTCCGCTGCCTCATGTTGAGTTCCTTTTGAGAAAATAAATATTTCAAACTCTTATTATCTGAGAACACTGTAAAGGTTTCTCCATACAAGTAATGCCTCCATATCTTCAAAGCAAACACGACTGCAGCAAGTTCCAAATCATGAACAGGATAATTATCTTCGTGCTTCCTCAACTGCCTAGAGGAATAGGCAATCACCTTCCCATGCTGCATGAGTACACAGCCTAAGCCAATACCTGAAGCATCAGTATAAACAACAAATCCTCCTTCACCAGAAGGTAAAGCCAAAACGGGTGCAGTAGTCAAACACTCCTTCAGAGTCTGAAAGCTTCGCTGACAATCATCAGACCAATCAAACTTGTTCTCCTTGCGGGTTAATCTAGTAAGAGGTACCGCAATCTTAGAGAAATCCTGGATAAATCTTCGGTAATAGCCTGCCAGGCCTAAGAAACTTCTGATTTCAGTTGCACTAGTAGGCTGCTCCCAATTCTTCACTGCCTCAATCTTCGAAGGATCAACTGAAATACCTTCCTTGGTGATAATATGTCCGAGAAAGGACACCTCTTGCAGCCAGAATTCACACTTACTGAACTTAGCATATAGCTGATGATCTCTCAACAGTTGCAATGCCATTCTCAGATGTTCAGTATGTTCCTCCTCATTCCTAGAATAAATCAGGATGTCATCAATAAATACCACGACCCACTGATCAAGATAGGGCCGAAATACATCGTTCATCAACTGCATGAAAGCTGCTGGAGCATTCGTTAGACCAAAAGGCATAACGACAAACTCAAAATGACCATACCTACTGCGGAAAGCTGATTTATAGATATCCTCTTCCTTAATCCGCAACTGGTGATATCCAGATCGAAGATCGATCTTAGAGAAATATTGAGCTCCCGCTATCTGGTCAAATAACTCGTCAATCCTCGGCAAGGGATATTTGTTCTTGACAGTCTGCTGGTTTATTTGCCGATAATCAATGCACAACCTCATCGAACCATCTTTCTTCCTGACGAATAACACAGGGGCTCCCCACGGAGAAGTACTAGGACGAATAAAACCCTTCTCAAGTAATTCCATCAGTTGCTGCTTCAGTTCCCTCAGTTCCGCAGGAGACATACGATAAGGAGCCTTGGAAATAGGAGCTGTGCCAGGAATAAGATCAACAGAAAAGATAACTTCCCGCTCAGGCGGAAGTCCTGGTAGTTCTTCTGGAAAGACATCAGGAAAATCTCGGACAACAGGAATGTCCTTGATCTCAATCTGCTGCTCAGGAGTTGCACAAACAAAGGCTAGAAAAGCCTCACACCCATGCCTCAAAAGCTTATCAGCTCGAAGAGCCGAGATGAGTGGTACAGAGTTATGGTGCTTGACTCCCGTAAAAGATAAACCAGAATGTCCAGTAAAAGTCACTGAGCTAGAACTACAGTGAACATTGGCCTCATACTTGGCCAACCAATCTGCTCCTAGGATTACATCATAATCCTTCATATCCATGCAGACCAAATCTGCTGGAAAGTTCTGTTCACCAATCATAACCTTACTAGAAGGATAGAAATACTGGATTGATGATCTAGTGCCAATAGGGGTTGAAATCTCTAACGGAGTATTCATCAAAACAGATTCCACAGCTAATGACTTAGCAAATCTCCGTGAAATAAAAGAATGTGTTGCACCAGTATCAAAGAGAGCAAATGCGGGCTTATCGATTATAGTAAGGGTACCTTCGACGAGTCCGCCATCATCAGAAATCCCAGTTTCATCTGCATGTAAAGCTTGAAGCTTGCCTTGTGGTTTCTTGAAGACTAGTGGTTTTGCCGGTGTAGCTTGTTCCAATATGAGAGGATAATTGGGGATACGGTGCTCCTTGCTTCCACATCGCAAACAGGCGCCTTGCTTGCGCCAGCACTCCTCTATCTTGTGACCCGGACGATCACAATAGTTGCACACGCCCTTGAATGGAACAATAGGGCCAGGCTTCTTGTCTTCATGCCTCGGCATCTTGCCCTTCCACGATCCGGACCCGCTCCACGAACCAGGTCCACTAACAGGCCTCTTCTTGGTATACCCGGGTTTGACACTCCCGGAACCCGTAGGTAATTCTTTCTTGGTGCCTTTCCCACGGATTCTCTCCGTCATCTCAAGAGTATCCTCCAGAACTTGCGCTTTCCTTACCATCTCGGAATACGTGGAAATCTCCATCGGTACCAATTGGTTTATATAATGAAGCTTCAATCCATTGAGAAAGCGCTTCGCCTTCATCTTCTCGGTGGAAATGAGATGTGTAGCATATCGAGAAAGCCGTGCAAATTGAGCCTCATACTCTGCCACGGACAAACCTCGCTGTTTCAAGGCCGCGAACTCTGCCGCTTTCTTCTCTTGCACTCTATCAGAAAAATACTTGCTGTTGAAGAATTCTTCGAATTCTTCCCACATAACTTGCCGATCACCGAGAGTTGCCTTGATAAAATCCCACCAAGTACGTGCATCATGTTCCAGTTGAAATGTGAACAAAAGAACACGCTCTTGGTTGGTGCATTGCATAACTTCAAAGATTCTCCCCATCTCGTCTAGCCAGTGCTCGGCTTGGTCAGGGTCAGTCGAACCAGCGAATCTAGGCGGATTCATTCCGCGGAAGTTCCGGTATAGATCACCGGTGCCATGCTGTGCCGCTCCTGCCTGAGCCACTTGCTGAAGGGCCTGAGTAAGGCCTTGAACTGTACGCTGCAGGTTCCTCCATTCAGCACGATCAGCTGCCATCTACACGAGAAATAGATTACTTAGGTTTAATCAAGATAAATAATTACACGATTAAGAAACGATCTTAACCCAAGTTTCTACCCATTCTCACCAGGTCAGGTCTTAGGCTTTTACAAGGTTAGGGATCTAATGCACCTAGACACGACCAAAAACTCGGTACCTGGCGGAGGTAATCGGTCCGAAGACCACTCGCGCAAGTGTGCGACCTTTCCGATAGGCGTAGCCTAACGTTCGGACAACACCTTTTGATATACCGATTATTGGGATGTAATGCAAGAAAACCTAAAACTTAGGAAACCTAGGAATGTGAAACCTAGGGCTCTGATACCAACTAAACTGTCACGCCCCGAACAAGGCGGAAATATCGGGACGTACAGTTAGGGACATGCTGGCATAAGAGAGAGGAAAAAACTAAATAATACACAAGTGCTACAAGATGGAAATACTAAATGATCATTAACAAACCACCACTGATACAACAACCTCAAGTTCAACTTAATACAACTGGAATAATCAACCACTAAAACTCAATAACAAGACTGAGACTAATAGCTCTCCAAAAAAAACAACTAAAGAAAGATAACACACTACTAATACACTAGAACTGATACACTCAAGATATCACTCTTGCCCTTCCCCATCGGTAAGCGCGTCACCTGAAAAGCCTGGAAAGGGGGGAAAACACAACTATGAGCTGACGCTCAGTAGGAAATAACAGACAGGTA
Source organism: Amorphophallus konjac (assembly GCA_022559845.1). Classification (NCBI taxonomy): domain Eukaryota; kingdom Viridiplantae; phylum Streptophyta; class Magnoliopsida; order Alismatales; family Araceae; genus Amorphophallus; species Amorphophallus konjac. The sequence continues at coordinate 375,369,752 of CM040121.1, forward strand.
TAAGTGATTAACAGTTTAATTACATTTTAAAATGTCATGCTACAAATGATAAAAACAATAAAAAGATAACGGTGATGTCACGGAACAGAATTCAAAGATCTTGCAAGGTCAAGAAATATAATGAATAGAATGGTAAGACAAGAATTTACTACAGGAGATAACGATAAAAAGTTGGCCATATCAAGACAATTCAAGTCATGTCAAGCACGTATGTAATTTCATTTCCACGTCCAAGTAATAAGCAAGTAGAGTAACCACAAGTAGAGTATAGAACAGTGAAGAGTGAAAAGTGATAAGTAGTAACAAGTAATATAGAGAGTAGTGGAGAGAGTAGTGGACAGTCCTAGATTTAACACATGTCAAGTACTGGTGCCAAATGCCACACCTAGTCATTCACCTCCCCGGGGGTACACGTAGTGTTCGGGCGCTCTTCCCAGGACCAGACCGAGCCCTTGTTTGTTTGCCAGACATTGATTTCTTTTGGATCAAAGATCCCACGAATCTAGACTTCCACAGTTTATGGCCAGAATTCCAAGGTTTAAGCTAAGTAGCAATAACAACATCAAGTAGGAAAGAGATTCATTTCCACAATTTCAAGGTAAGTATAATCATCAAGGAGATTGAAATCCAGTCACAACAAGAGTTAATCGTGCTGCACTACTGTAAAACATCAGCAATCAAACAAGCTAATCAACATATTAATCCTAATCACCAAGTTAAGATATCATGATTAACCATTATCATTTGTATTAGCCAAAGTGCCAACAAGCTAGAACAAGTTATCAAGGTAAAGAACAAGCTCTCACAGGAGTGAAAAAGAATGCATTAACAGAGATTTAGTTACACCATTAATCATTAATTAAGTGAGTTTCTATTTAATCTTGTATGCATTGAAATGAAGATGGTAAACGGTGTGTTTTTACACTAAGTTTACATGTAGGAACCAATGCAAATTTGAAATCAAGAGGGGTACATGAATAGGTCAAAAGTTCTTCAAAATATAATTTCAATGGGTCTAAGTTAAATGGGTTGATTCCCCATTGATTCGGATCCATCTTCGGTTCGAAAAACGAAGAAAATTGGGTTTCTGGTGTACGGGTCGACCCCTGGGGTCGACCCCTGAAAAACTGGGGTTCTGGAACTGCATGGGTCGACCCCTGGGGTCGACCCTCGCGTCTGGGCCAAATGGGTCGACCCCAGGGGTCGACCCTCGGGCTGCCTGGATTGCCAGGTGATGGGTCGACCCCTGGGGTCGACCCCTGCAAGAACAGCAACGGCTGTTGCTTCCGGAAAACGGGAAATCTCCCCCAAATGAAGTCCAATTGAGTTGAAATTAAAACCATATGATCTAGGAATCTTGCTAGACATATTAGGGTCATAAAACTACAGTTTGGAAACACTAATTTCATCAGAAATCACAAGAATCACAACCTATTCTATGAAGAACACAAGTAGACCTAGTTCAGGACATACCTCCACTAAATTGTCAAATACTCTCGATATACAAAACCAAATTTAGGGATTTTGGTGTCAAAAGAAAGCTAACTCGATTACGAATCCAACCATGTACTATATGCTACATTAAGATCAAGTTATATGACTCAAAATGAGCCCGTAATCAAGCTCTGGCTTAAGGAATTCTATATGAAACATGTTCTAGATATATTTTTACAAAACTTCGAAATTCATGATGCATGCTCAATGGAATTTGGGGCTTTCTAAGTTAAATGAAAGATAATAACATGTTGATTACTTCGTGTGAATTAATTAAAGTTTGGTTTTTAGATCCTACCTCAAATCGGAGAGAGAAAACTCAAAACCCTAGGATGAAGAACACTTGGACAGCACCTCACAAAAAGCTCGATTCCTCCACGGATACCTAATGAAAATTGGGACTTTTGCCACCAATGGATAGAGCTCGATGAGAGGAACAACTTGCTATACTCATGATCAAAATTTGGTTGAGAATTCCTACCTCAATCGATGGATCAAAGAAGGATGAAGGGAAGCCAACGGCCTGCTGACCCACCTCCACAATTCGAACTAGATCTCTCTAGATCTGAAACTTCAGCGAACCCCACGGCAGCCAAATGAAAGAAGACTCGTAGGGCTTCATTTTGATAGCTCATAGAGCTTCTGGAGCCTTCTGAGTTGGGAGTATTCGCTGCTGCAAGCTACGTGTTTAGAAACGGCGCCGAAATCTATGACTTGACCAAACTATGTCGGCAGCACGTTTTGGGGCTACGTTTACCTCAAATTGATTGAGGGTAAATGTTCCTTACATTGTGGCCTTCCATTTGCCCCTGATTTCAGATCATTTGGTTGAGTAATCAGGTCGAATTTCGCGTTTTAATCTAAGGGTTAGGTATGAGTCAAAAGTGTGCACATTTGTGTTTGAATTCTAAATAGATCTTACCACGGATTTACCATGGCTTAAAGCCAGAAGGAAAAGTTGTTATCTACCTCAATATTAATCTATCTACTATTTTTACAGATTTTTCTGAGGTAGTCGAATTATTACTTATACTATTCCGTATTTAATTAAATGTTAAGTTCGGAAGACTAAGTTCACTAATTCCGGCGTAATAAATGATTTTATTAGGCTTAAACGTAGAAGACAAAGTTGCTAAACAAAATTAATTCTACAAGATGTGATTTTTGGGGATTTTTATAAAATAGTTGAAAAATGACTTATTCTATTAATTAATTAATTAATCTAATTAATTTGGATAATTCTCATTAATTCGAATAACTTCAAATAAATTCTAAATAATTGCAAATAACTTTCTAAATAAATTTCTAAGGAATTTGGGGTCTTACAATGACCATGTTATAGAAACGCGTTGGAAGAAGGCCAGCCTCGTCCCATCACGTCAGAGACACTACCCATTGAATTGGATAGGCTCTACGACGTTTTGGAGGGCAGGTAACCCAAAACAAAAGCGAGAAAACTGGAACGGGCGTAAAGCAAACCACCATATACATCGTGGGGTGAAGGATGGGCAAGATGACACAAGAGGAGTGTTTTCATTCGCAGGGACAGGGTAGTATGAACACTTAATGAACTTTCTATTTCTATTCTCGCGAGAGGAGTGCCCCAAGGGAGCGAATACATTGCAACAAAAAGGGAACGGGGGAAAAGAAAGAAGCAAAGAAAATACAGTGGGGAGGGGAACGGAGGATAGGCTCCTCCCCTCTCGGACCTCAGTCTCTCTCTTCACCCACTCTTCTTCTCTTCTTCTCTTCACACAGACGGTGGTGGACGGGATAGCAGCAAGGGGGCAGGAGCCTCGCCTCCCTTCTTCTCTTCTTCTCTTTTTTCTTCTTCTCTTTTCTGTGTCTCTCTTCCTATCTTTCTCGTTCTGCCTCTGTGGAGAGCCAGCCTACCCGACCGCGAGTTCTTTCGATCTCCTTTTTTTTATACCCCTGGCCACGTTGACCATCTGCTGACGATGGGAGTCAATTGAAGGTTGACCCCCGATCTTGTCTTTTGGCAGGGAGTGCCTGCGTGTCTGGATGAGGCTTCGATAGCTGAGCAAACCCCAGCTGGCTTTGACGTGATCACGCTGCGCGCCACGGGCCACATGCACGAGCATTCAATGCTCAGTGTTTAAGAGAAACAGAGCATCGTGCTATGGATGGGACTTCTGGCAGGTGTGCCGCTGGAGGCTTTCAGCAGGTGTGCCGCTGGAGGCCTTGGCAGTGTGCCATTGGAGGCCTGGGAAGTGTACTGCCGGGGGCGTTCGGTAGTGTGCCGTTGGAAGGCGTTCGGAGGTGTGCCGCTGGGGGCGTTCAGTAGTGTGCCGTTTGAAGGGCTGGAGTTGGTGCGTGCCGTTGAAAGGCACAAGAGAGTGTGCCGTTGGAGGGCACGAGGGAGTGTGCTGTTGGAAGGCAGCAGTGAGTGTGCCGTTGGAGGGCACGAGGGAGTGTGCTGTTGGAAGGCACCAGTGAGTGTGCCGTTGGAGGGCACGAGGCAGTGTGCCGTTGGAGGGCACCAGTGGGTGTGCCGCTGTGGCTTGGTGGGTGTGTCGTGGAAGCCACTTCAAGGTGTGCTGCTGGGGCTTTCTTTTCTTCTGTTCTTCTTCTCATCTTCTTTTCTCCTCTTCTCTTCTCTTTTCTCCTCTTCTTTATTCCCCTGCATGTAGACATGGGGTGAGAATTTTTTAATGTCCACAGGGGCCAGCCGAGCGTTCCGTTCGAGTTCCTGACACAACTCACATACACCATGAACTTGAGGGAGAGGTGACTTGTGCAACTGGGAAGGCCCCCCCTAAAGGTGCCCATCCTGACTTAGTCGCCTCTTAGGAGAGACATGAGTGCTTGTCCTAAGTCTGACATCACTGTCGGGTGCTCCCGTCCATCTACCCTAGTAGTGTCGAGGGGACGCCACTGTGAATGTGCCACGTCTTTTAGTGACTTTATTGTGCGTAACAGTGGCGATGCCTCCAGGTCGGGCAGAGATCTAGAAGTCATTCTTGTTGATTTCCCACTATGTTGGAGGTCGCCTTCCACTTGGGTAGATTGGCCCTACATGTGGCCTAGGGATCGTCCGAGCATACCCACACCTTATATCAGTCGTGATTCTGCCTTTCTGAGCCTCTCTGCGAGGAAGCAAGGACCATCCACTGTCTCAAGTGTATCTTTTCGAGCCTCAATATGTGCAAAAGTACTTCACCTGGGTGAGACATCCCCAAGAGAATCATCCGATGCTTAAGTTAGAAAGCGAGGGTGAAGAAGAGAGAGAGGTTCTCAAGAGGTGGAGGTGGCTCAGGACAAGGTGAGTGGCTAGGCGTAGGCAGGATAGTGTGTCCACGACTCTAGGGCTAAAGTGTTGGATCTTCTCTAGAAGTGGTCTCGTAGCGGAAAGATGAACCTGGCCCTCACTACAAGAAGAAGATACTATATCTACGACACATGTCATAGGTAAAGGTCCAAAAAATCGTAGGTATTGGATTTACCTATTATAGATGCCTAATTTCGGACATCCCACGGACCCTTGTCTAGCCATCATAGAAGTGACACTTCTTATTGGTTGATTGAGAGCGTGGAGCCATCATAGGTAGCCATCATAGAATTTTTTGAGGTGCTATATATGATTCTCTCTATTTTTCATTGATCTCCCTAGAAGGCCAAAGACTTGGCCGCCCACACCCATAGGCGGCCAAAGACCTGGCCGTCCAGGCATTCTAGGGTGGCCACACAGTTGGCCGCCCACATCCCAAGGTGGCCAGACACCTGGCCGCCCAGCCCATTCCACGGCAGCCACACTGTTGGCCGCCCACATACCAAGGTGGCCAGACTATTGGCCGCCCTCACCATCAAGAAGGCCAGTGACATGGCCACCCATGTAATATCCCGGACCTTTCGGATCCTTCTTCGTGGGTCCCGGATCTAGTTTTCGGAGCGTCCGGCTCCGTTGTGTCCGAAATTCCGTTTCGGACATCTTTCGTGTTCGGATCGGCGCGATCCGGAGTCGTTTCGGAGGCCCGGAGGCGTTCCGCGGCTTTTTCCGCGCGTGTTTTCCGATTTCCGGTGTGTGTTTCGGCTTTTTCTTCGGACGCTCGCTGCGGGCGAACCGGGCAGTTCCCCGAGGCACGAGTGGTACCGTTGCGATCGGTGCGTTCCGAGGATTCCGGAAATGTATTTTTCTAATTTTCGGTATTTTTCCGAAAAATCGGATTTTCTATATATTCCCATTTTCTTTTCTTTTCTTTTTCTTCTTTTCTCTTTTCTTCTTCTTCCTTCCTCTCTCTCCCTCACGCGACCGTGGCCGGCTCTCTCCCTCCTTCTCTCCCGTTCGACCGTGCCGACCCCCGTTCCGGCTGCAGACGGCGGCGGTGCGACGGCGCGAGGACGTGGGTGACGTGGTGGCGATCGTGCGGGCATACGGCGAGCGTGGGAGGCGTGGAGAGGCGAGATTCTAGCGGCGTTCTTCGCGACTTCGAGCTCGGATCGGAGCGTTTCGTCGCGGACCGGAGGTAGGGTGACGTTCCTTAGCCTCATGTCTTCCGTCCCCGTGAGTTTCAGCTCGAGACGAGGTCGAGAGGGGTTTATTTTGAGCCGGGAAGGGTCGATCATGCCGCGGGGTGAGTTCGTCCGATCCATCGTTTTGAGCCCCGATTTCACGGTTTAAGGGCGTAGGAGCATGCTAGGGGGCTTGGGGGTTCTTCTCTCGCCATTTCCCCCTCCGTGGGGTTTGTTTTGAGGCCGATTGGGCGATTCCGGTGAGGTTCGCCATTTTCTCGCCGGTGAGCGATGTGCGGTCGAACCAGTGGCCGCACAACCCCTATGCGGTTCCGTTCGGACCGTTCATCGGCTCGGCGCGCTTTGGGTGAGGCTTGGCGCGCAGTGGGCTTGGGCGGTCCATCGAGGGACCGCATATCCTAATGTGCGGCCCCACAGCTACCGCCCAACCCCAAGGGTTTTGACCGTTGGTTGTGACCGTTGTGCAGTGCTCTAGGATGTGCGGCCAGGAGCTGACCGCATAACCCCTTGCACGGCCAGGTGCTGGCCGTACATCCCCTAGCGCTATGGTTGGATGTGCGGTCTGGCCCTGACCGCACAACACCTGAACGGCTAAGCCGTAGCCGCCCTTCCCCAAGTGCGGCTAAGGACTAACCGTCCAGGCTTTTTACCGTTGGGAGACGAGCGGCCAGGAGGTGACCGTTCCTCACCCACGTGCGGTCAAGAGTTGGCCGCACATCTGTTTGAACGGTCCTGTGTTGGCCGTTTATCCGTCGTTTGGACCCTGGGTGGAACGGTCCTGATATGACCGTTCTAATCCTTGTGCGGTCCCTGTGTGACCGCACATCCCTGAGCGGCCCAGTGTGGACCGTTCAAGGGTACGGGTTGCGTCGGTGTGTCTCTCGTCGTACAGAGTGTACCGGGAGATGTTGTTGGCAGCTGGTCACCGTGCGTCGGTGTTGGTACAAGGAGCGTTCCTCGTACCTGCAGTTGCACCGTTGTTTTCCGAGACTTGAGAGTCTACTCCTTCTGTGACCCTCCACTAGTCGTAGCTTACTAGTACGCGTGTGCTAGTCGCACCAGGGAGTGGTGTACGGGCTGACCTTTAGAGACGGTTTGTGGACCGGTTACCGTTGGGCCCCACGTCTTGCAGCCAGAGTCCGGCTGAGGGGAAAACCGGTCAGAGGGCCAGACCAGGGACGCGCGGTCTGTGTGTGCACACGTGGTTGGGGGCGGTTGGACCCACGTCGACGGGCGTGACCCCAGCTAGTCACTTGTTGTAGTTACTTGTACGGTGTTTGCGCCTCGGGTAGGACCTACCATGTCAGGCGGTTCACCTGCGGTGCGGTGTAAGACGTCAGGGGACGCTACCGGCTGTGCTTCTAGTGGGTGGTACTCCTGTTGAGTACGGAGTGTCAGACTGTCAGTCGTGTGTTTCCGACCTTCGGGTTTTGACGGTTCGACCGTTGAGTTTCGGTCTTCTCGTACCGTGGCACGTGTGTCGGTTTGCGTGCCGTTAGGGTCTAGTTCTGTAGAGTACAGGGCTTTCCTTTCCGAGGTACCTTTCTACCGCTAGAGTAGTGGTTTCTCGTTTTTCGAGGTAGGGTTCGAGTGATCCCTACTGAGTCTTGTTCCGAGACTCATTCCCTGCGTGTTTTCACCGTGTTTCAGGTGAGGCGCCACCTTCGGGGAGCGTGTCAGGAGCGCAGCGGAAGCGTGGTGCGGGTGCCCAGAGGTAGTGCCAGAGGTCAGAGCCGGGGGATGCCCCGTGTAGCTGTACTTTTCTTTCTTGTCACTGTACTAGTCGTGGACTACTGTTGCTGTTGTTGTTATTTTATTGTGGACCATGTAAAATGTTAATTCATTTCCTGCTTAATATCATAACTGTTTAATTTCTGCAATTATTTGTGATGCTTGTGTAGTTTCCACACCATCCTTTTAACCCTTCCGAGTCTTCGGGCTCGTGGGTGGCGGTGCGAGTCTCGGGTTATCGGGCCTTCCCGGTAATCGGATTCTCGGGTCGTTACAGCTGGTATCAGAGCGCGGTTGTGGAATTACATGAGAATCATAGGTAATTGTAGTGGTCCACTAGTCCACAACGATGATGTACATGTGACGCTGGCATTGGGCACCGCGTGTTTTATTCTGACCTTCCGTTTCTGAGTTTTCTGTCTTGTGCTTAAGGAGCGAGGATGGCGCCGAGGAGGAGTTCTCGCTCTCAGCAGGGGCAGTCGGCTGGAGGCCAGGAGATCCAGCAGGGGGTCCAGAGGGACCAGGAGGAGCATAGCAGAGTTCCGGGAGCTACCGAGGCCGCGGATGCTGCGAGGGCTCCGGGGGCCGAGGGTTTTCTCCGTGGCATGTACCATCTCATGGCTCAGCAGTTCGGCGGAGAGGCCGGTGAGGGCTCGTCAGTCAGGGGTGGGCCAGGCCGAGCAGTGAGGGATTTCATGCAGTTCATCCACCTTACTTTAGCGGCCAGGCAGACCCTGATGCGGCTCGTGATTGGCTTGATGAGATGGAGCGGGTGTTCAGTTCTGCGAAGAGTGCTGTCGAGGACAGAGTGGTGTTGGCCTACAACCAGTTGCAGGGTACGGCTCGGAGGTGGTGGTCTTCCGAGTGGAAGACGTCCTTTCAGCTTCGTCCGCTTGAGCAGATCGAGTGGGATGACTTTGTCAGTGCTTTCGAGCGTACGTACTGTCCAGATATTGTTGCTACGCAGCGGATGCGGGAGTTTCTGGAGCTGGTGCAGGGTGACATGTCCGTGTTGCAGTACAGGGCCCGATTTGTCGAGCTGGGTCGGTACGCACCTCATATCATGGAGCATGAGAGGGTGAGGACGACGCAGTTTGTGCAGGGCTTGAGGTTGGAGCTGAGGCACCATCTGATCGCGAATGGGGCCACTGATCTCGAGACGGCGTCTCGTGTTGCGATTTCCTTGGAGATGGATATGCAGAGGACTCGAGGACCGATCAGCCAGGGGCAGTCTGTGTCAGGTCGCAGCCAGCAGTCGGCTACTCAGCAGCAGGGTTTCTTTCAGTCTGCGTCGGGTGGTTCAGGAGTACCGGCATCGGCAGCTTCGGTGACAGGATCTGCGTCCTTTGGCTCGAAGGTCAAAAAGTTCTTCAAGAAGGGGTTCGGCAAGAAGAAGTCCAAGGATCAGGGGCAGGCTTCATCGGGCAGTGTGCAGCAGCCGTTTCCTTTGCAGCGACAGGGATCGGTGGGTGGATCGCGAGGATCTTGTCCACGGTGTAGTGGGACCCACCCAGGCAGGCAGTGCACGGCGCCGATCATCTGTTTTCGGTGTGACCAGCCAGGGCACATGGCGCGCGACTGTCCTCAGAGGCCGCCGCAGCAGCAGGTTTCCCAGCAGCAGCAGCAGCAGGGACAGTATCCGCCGCTACCCAGGTCAGCTAGTGTGGGAGGCAGGCAGAGAGCTCGTGGCCAGATCACGCACTTGACCAGGGCAGAGGCAATAGCGTCGCAGCTCGTGGAAGGTACCGTTCAGATTTTGGGTTGTGCGGCTCGGGTTTTATTTGATTCTGGCGCGTCTCATTCGTTATTTCGGAGGATTTCGCGTCGAGCGTCGAGGAGCCGGTGACCCAGTTGTCCTGTGATTTGGCTGTGGAGTTGCCTTCGGGTGACTTTATGGTCACTCCGTATTGCTTCGACCAGGTTCCGGTGTGGATCGATGGGCGGAGTATGCCAGGCAGGTTGTATGCGTTGCAGCTTCGGGATTACGACGTGATTCTAGGCATGGATTGGCTCGAGACTCATGGAGCGGTGGTGGATTGTGGGATGAAGAGGGTCTACTTCCAACATCCGAGCAAGAGGACCTTCTATTTCCAAGGTATCCGTTCCGCCTCTTCTCGATTTCTTATCTCTGCTATTCGAGCCCGTCGATTGCTTGATTCAGGTTGTCAGGGTTTTCTCGCGTCTGTGGTTGTGTCTGACCGGATGGAGCCGAATGTCGAGGACATTGCGGTGGTGTGCGAGTTTCCCGATGTTTTTCCTGAGGAGTTGCCTGGATTACCTCCCCAGCGGGAGATCGATTTCGTGATCGAGGTTGTACCTGGTACGGGACCTTTGGCGAAGGCTCCCTACCGTATGGCCCCCGCTGAGTTGAGGGAGTTGAGGGCGCAGTTGCAGGAGCTGTTGGCCAAGGGGTACATTCGTCCGAGCTTTTCCCCTTGGGGTGCGCCCGTGTTGTTCGTGAAGAAGAAGGACGGTAGTCTGCGGCTATGCATTGACTATCGGCAGCTGAATGACGTGACCATTAAGAACAAGTATCCGTTGCCGCGGATTGATGATTTGTTCGACCAGCTGCAGTCTGCGCGAGTGTTCTCGCGGATTGATTTGCGGTCCGGTTACTATCAGCTGAGAATTCGCGAGTCCGATGTGGAGAAGACTGCGTTCAGTACGAGGTACGGGCATTATGAGTTTCTGGTGATGCCGTTTGGGCTCACCAATGCCCCAGCAGCCTTCATGGACTTGATGCAGAGGGTGTTCCACCCGTATTTGGACCAGTTCGTGGTCATTTTCGTGGATGACATCCTTGTTTATTCGCGGTCTGCTGAGGAGCATGCGTACCATTTGGGTGTGGTGCTGCAGACGTTGCGAGATCACCAGTTGTATGCGAAGCTCAGCAAGTGCGAGTTTTGGCTCAGCGAGGTGCACTTTCTGGGGCACGTGATTTCTGGTGATGGTATTTCCGTGGATCCCGCCAAGGTCGAGGCTGTGATGCAATGGCCGAGGCCGAGGTCGGTGACGGAGATCCGGAGTTTCTTGGGGCTTGCGGGTTATTATCGCCGGTTTATCCAGGATTTTTCCCGCATTGCGACCCCGATGACGAGGCTCACGCGGAAGGATGTGCCTTTCGTCTGGTCCGAGGAGTGTGAGCAGAGCTTTAGGGAACTGAAGAGATTGCTCACCTCGGCTCCGGTGTTGGTTTTGCCTTCTGGATCGGGAGGTTTTGTGGTGTGTACAGATGCTTCCGGCGTCGGATTGGGTGCTGTTCTGATGCAGCATGGTAGAGTGGTGGCTTATGCATCTCGGCAGCTAAAGCCCCATGAGGAGAACTACCCTACCCATGACCTTGAGTTGGCGGCAGTGATCTTCGCGCTGAAGATCTGGAGGCATTATCTGTACGGTGAGAAGTTCGAGGTGTTCACTGACCATCAGAGTTTGAGGTATGTGTTCTCGCAGAGAGATCTGAACCTCAGACAAAGGCGTTGGATGGAGTTCATGAAGGACTATGACTTCACCCTGTCTTATCAGCCGGGCAGGATGAATGTCGTCGCCGATGCCTTGAGTAGGAAGGTGCGGTCAGTACCTTGATGCTGAGGAAGTGGAGGCTCTGGGAACAGGTGCCCGAAGTATCTTTCAGGCTCAAGATTCCCCAGGAGCCAGGGTTGGCAGTGCTTGCGAGTCTGACTGTCACTCCTGCTATTCGTCGTCAGGTGACAGAGGCTCAGCATGCGGACCCTGAGTTGCCCCGGATTCTTGCGATGGCTGATGTGGAGCTCGGCGAGGACGGTGCTGCGAGGTTTCGTGGCAGGCTGTACGTCCCAGGGGAGGAGCAGGTTCGTCGTGCGGTGTTACGCGAGGCTCATGGGAGCAGGTACACTGTGCACCCGGGTGCGACGAAGATGTATCGGAACTTGCGGAGGCAGTTCTGGTGGCCTGGCATGAAGAGAGATGTTGCCGAATTTGTGGCCAGGTGCCTGATCTGTCAGCAAGTGAAGGCGGAGCATCAGCGACCAGGCGGTACTCTCCAGCCCTTGGATGTTCCTGCTTGGAAGTGGGACCATGTGACCACGGATTTTGTGGTGGGGTTGCCCAGAACCCCGACTGGGCAGGACAGTATTTGGTTGCTGGTGGATCGGCTGACGAAGGTGACGCGGTTGCTACCGGTCAAAGTCAGCTGGAGCGTGCCTAAGTTGGCTCGTCTTTATGTGGAGCGGATCGTTCCGTTGCATGGGGTTCCCATTTCGATCGTGTCGGATCGGGATCCGCGCTTCACTTCTGGATTCTGGAGGAGTTTCCAGCGAGCTCTTGGCACGGAGTTGGCATTTAGCTCGGCGTATCATCCACAGTCAGATGGTCAGTCTGAGAGGACCATTCAGACTTTGGAGGACATGCTGAGATCCTGCTGCCTGGAGTGGCAGGGGAGTTGGATTCATCACCTACCGTTAGTGGAGTTTGCCTATAACAACAGCTTTCATTCGAGCATCGGCATGGCTCCTTATGAGGCATTGTATGGGCGTCCTTGTCGGACTCCACTTGATTGGTTTGAGGTGGGTGAGCGTGTTTTGACGGGACCGGAATTGGTGCAGCAATGTGTGGATGTTGTGCACCTGGTTCGTCAGAACATGTTGGCGGCCCAGAGTCGGCAGAAGAGCTATGCTGACCGTAGGCGGCAGCCCCTCGAGTTCGCCGTGGGCGATCATGTGTTCTTGAGAGTTTCTCCGATGAAGGGGGTGATGCGGTTTGGACGGCGTGGGAAGCTGAGTCCCCGCTATATTGGTCCTTTCGCGATTGTGGAGCGCATCGGTGAGGTTGCTTACCGGTTGCAGTTACCCTCTGAGTTGGCGTCGGTGCATGACGTGTTCCACGTCTCTATGTTGCGGAAGTATATGCCCGATGACTCTCATGTGCTCGAGTTTTCCGTTTGGCCTGAGGTGACTCCAGATCTTTCTCTCCCAGAGTTTCCGATCCGCGTGGAGGATAGGCGAGAGCAGCGCCTGCGGAACAAGGTCATTCCCTTGGTCAAGGTCGTGTGGCAACGACACTCTGGTGGTGAGGCTTCGTGGGAACGTGAGGACGAGATGCGTCAGCAGTTCCCGTACCTGTTTGAGTGAGTCTTCCTCTTCTTTCCCCTTGGGTTGTTCTCAATTTCGAGGACGAAATTCCTTAAGGGGGGAGGGCTGTAATATCCCGGACCTTTCGGATCCTTCTTCGTGGGTCCCGGATCTAGTTTTCGGAGCGTCCGGCTCCGTTGTGTCCGAAATTCGTTTCGGACATCTTTCGTGTTCGGATCGGCGCGATCCGGAGTCGTTTCGGAGGCCCGGAGGCGTTCCGCGGCTTTTTCCGCGCGTGTTTTCCGATTTCCGGTGTGTGTTTCGGCTTTTTCTTCGGACGCTCGCTGCGGGCGAACCGGGCAGTTCCCCGAGGCACGAGTGGTACCGTTGCGATCGGTGCGTTCCGAGGATTCCGGAAATGTATTTTTCTAATTTTCGGTATTTTTCCGAAAAATCGGATTTTCTATATATTCCCATTTTCTTTTCTTTTCTTTTTCTTCTTTTCTCTTTTCTTCTTCTTCCTTCCTCTCTCTCCCTCACGCGACCGTGGCCGGCTCTCTCCCTCCTTCTCTCCCGTTCGACCGTGCCGACCCCCGTTCCGGCTGCAGACGGCGGCGGTGCGACGGCGCGAGGACGTGGGTGACGTGGTGGCGATCGTGCGGGCATACGGCGAGCGTGGGAGGCGTGGAGAGGCGAGATTCTAGCGGCGTTCTTCGCGACTTCGAGCTCGGATCGGAGCGTTTCGTCGCGGACCGGAGGTAGGGTGACGTTCCTTAGCCTCATGTCTTCCTTCCCCGTGAGTTTCAGCTCGAGACGAGGTCGAGAGGGGTTTATTTTGAGCCGGGAAGGGTCGATCATGCCGCGGGGTGAGTTCGTCCGATCCATCGTTTTGAGCCCCGATTTCACGGTTTAAGGGCGTAGGAGCATGCTAGGGGGCTTGGGGGTTCTTCTCTCGCCATTTCCCCCTCCGTGGGGTTTGTTTTGAGGCCGATTGGGCGATTCCGGTGAGGTTCGCCATTTTCTCGCCGGTGAGCGATGTGCGGTCGAACCAGTGGCCGCACAACCCCTATGCGGTTCCGTTCGGACCGTTCATCGGCTCGGCGCGCTTTGGGTGAGGCTTGGCGCGCAGTGGGCTTGGGCGGTCCATCGTGGGACCGCATATCCTAATGTGCGGCCCCACAGCTACCGCCCAACCCCAAGGGTTTTGACCGTTGGTTGTGACCGTTGTGCAGTGCTCTGGATGTGCGGCCAGGAGCTGACCGCATAACCCCTTGCACGGCCAGGTGCTGGCCGTACATCCCCTAGCGCTATGGTTGGATGTGCGGTCTGGCCCTGACCGCACAACACCTGAACGGCTAAGCCGTAGCCGCCCTTCCCCAAGTGCGGCTAAGGACTAACCGTCCAGGCTTTTTACCGTTGGGAGACGAGCGGCCAGGAGGTGACCGTTCCTCACCCACGTGCGGTCAAGAGTTGGCCGCACATCTGTTTGAACGGTCCTGTGTTGGCCGTTTATCCGTCGTTTGGACCCTGGGTGGAACGGTCCTGATATGACCGTTCTAATCCTTGTGCGGTCCCTGTGTGACCGCACATCCCTGAGCGGCCCAGTGTGGACCGTTCAAGGGTACGGGTTGCGTCGGTGTGTCTCTCGTCGTACAGAGTGTACCGGGAGATGTTGTTGGCAGCTGGTCACCGTGCGTCGGTGTTGGTACAAGGAGCGTTCCTCGTACCTGCAGTTGCACCGTTGTTTTCCGAGACTTGAGAGTCTACTCCTTCTGTGACCCTCCACTAGTCGTAGCCTACTAGTACGCGTGTGCTAGTCGCACCAGGGAGTGGTGTACGGGCTGACCTTTAGAGACGGTTTGTGGACCGGTTACCGTTGGGCCCCACGTCTTGCAGCCAGAGTCCGGCTGAGGGGAAAACCGGTCAGAGGGCCAGACCAGGGACGCGCGGTCTGTGTGTGCACACGTGGTTGGGGGCGGTTGGACCCACGTCGACGGGCGTGACCCCAGCTAGTCACTTGTTGTAGTTACTTGTACGGTGTTTGCGCCTCGGGTAGGACCTACCATGTCAGGCGGTTCACCTGCGGTGCGGTGTAAGACGTCAGGGGACGCTACCGGCTGTGCTTCTAGTGGGTGGTACTCCTGTTGAGTACGGAGTGTCAGACTGTCAGTCGTGTGTTTCCGACCTTCGGGTTTTGACGGTTCGACCGTTGAGTTTCGGTCTTCTCGTACCGTGGCACGTGTGTCGGTTTGCGTGCCGTTAGGGTCTAGTTCTGTAGAGTACAGGGCTTTCCTTTCCGAGGTACCTTTCTACCGCTAGAGTAGTGGTTTCTCGTTTTTCGAGGTAGGGTTCGAGTGATCCCTACTGAGTCTTGTTCCGAGACTCATTCCCTGCGTGTTTTCACCGTGTTTCAGGTGAGGCGCCACCTTCGGGGAGCGTGTCAGGAGCGCAGCGGAAGCGTGGTGCGGGTGCCCAGAGGTAGTGCCAGAGGTCAGAGCCGGGGGATGCCCCGTGTAGCTGTACTTTTCTTTCTTGTCACTGTACTAGTCGTGGACTACTGTTGCTGTTGTTGTTATTTTATTGTGGACCATGTAAAATGTTAATTCATTTCCTGCTTAATATCATAACTGTTTAATTTCTGCAATTATTTGTGATGCTTGTGTAGTTTCCACACCATCCTTTTAACCCTTCCGAGTCTTCGGGCTCGTGGGTGGCGGTGCGAGTCTCGGGTTATCGGGCCTTCCCGGTAATCGGATTCTCGGGTCGTTACAACCCAGCTCCTTCGAACGGCCATCACCTTGGCCGCCTCCTGATAACTGCAGTCAAACCCACGTTTCCGCCCACTCCGGGCACGTCCTTCACAACCATCCCCACTCGGGGGGGTTCGAGACCCATGTAACCTCACACGCACTCTATTTTCGAATGATTTATGGAGGGAAATCCCCCACATACAAAACCCCATTCCGATCTATCTGACGGGGGGGTTGGACATTTTCTCACGAGGGGTTGGACATTTTTGGAGGAGGAGAGGTTGCTAGTTTGAGAGAGAGAGTTGTGAGCATGAGAGCGCCTTCCGGACCTTCCCCCAATAGCAGAACCTGAAGTTGGAGAGCTCCGCCACGGGAGAACATAGTTTACAGGGGGCGGCCATCGACATGGCCACCCACCATCCTTGAACAGCCACATAGCTGGCCGCCCTCTGCATGGTCGGCGGAAAAACCCCGTCCTTCTTTCCCTTGTTCCCTATATTGCTACGTTCCTTCCTATTTTACTGCATTCATGCATGCTAGAATTGCCTAGATCCTTTTCTTTAAAGAGGTTTTCCAATCTAAAACATAGGGAAGGCGGATGGTCGAAAGTCTCGGCCATCCCCCTTTCCGCCCCCCTTTCCGGTACGATTGACCCCCAATTGCATGTTTTCTTTTCTTTTGAGCATATACTACACTGTCACAGTCTAATGGGTTTTCTTTTACTGTTTGCTGGTTAACTTGCATGCACTTCATCATCGACTTACAGAGCTCCTTGTTCTTGGCCGGTCGAGAGCGAGGACAGAAGAACCCACCATCTCCCCACTCCTATGGCATCCACGATCATCATCCTGTGGGGCTCAGGTAATAGTCTCTGGCGATCACATCATTCCTATCTTTCTAACATGTGCACTGTAGGTAGAACCAGCACAAGTTCGGGAGGACATACGCTCGCGCGCCGTACGCGGACGTACCTTTCCGGAACCTACACCTACGACTCTCGCTACGACCACTTGTGGATTGTAGAAAACGCCTCAATAAATTAATCTGCAAATGTCGTAGGTGTTAGACATGTCTATTGCTACGCTATAAGAAAACCTTACACACAATCCTTAGCCGTAGGTAGTGTAATATACTTTGTAGATACCCTTTGACATACTCCGTAGGTAACTTGTATACTCCGTAGGTAACCTATATACTTCGTAGGTAATTAAATTACAGCATACTCCGTAGGTAACCCGTATATTCTGTAGGTAATATATGATGTACTCCGTATGTAACTATAATATACTCCGTAGGTAATTATACTATATTCCATAAGTAATATTTAATCCGTAGGTAACTCAAACATACATAGTTGTATTCCGTAGGTAACTTGTGTACTCCATAGGTATAAGTAACATGTAACTTTTCGTCAAAATCGATAACTTTTCTGCCCTCGACGTCACGACATTCCGTCGAAGCCAACATGCATTCTACCCTTGGTGTCAGGACCTTCTGTCTAAGCCAAGTAGTTCGGCGTCACGACATTCCGTCGAAGTCTACAGGCATTCTACCCTTGGCGGCAAGACCTTCTGGCTAAGCCAAGTAGTTCGGCATCACGACACTTTGTCTAAGCCGCCAACTACCCTACCTTTGGCCCAAACCATCTGTCCAACCCAATGAATAAAATGACCCCCTTTCTTTCGGCATCACAATAGTGTTGGCACCTGAAATATCATCATGTGGTAAATATGCCTTAACGGTGAAGAAACATATTGGTTGACCAATGAGCAAAGGCCGACACAGCCTGCAAAGAGGCTCACTCAGACAGCTGAGGCCCAAGGACATGCACCTGATGGAAGACCAGGGACCCCCAATCTATCCCTCTGACAACTCGGTAATGTCGTACTGTAAGCCGAAGTTAACAAACTGGTACTGACTCGCTCATTCCGAAACAAACCCCACATTTCATCCGATAAGGATGAAAACACCCTTGGCAGTTCACCACCTGAAGAAAATGTCTTTCGAGATGAAGAGGCGTCCCTGATCCTGCAACACGAGATTCTGAGGGCCCTACCAGTCGAAGAACCCAAACCGTCGGATCAAAATATGGCTCGTGTCGGAAACAACCTGGTTGGAAACCCACAGACCTCGAGGACACTCCTCGCAATGGCTCATCGAGTCAGAGGTGGTCTAGAGCTTAAAACTCCTCCTAGGCTAGTCTGGATCCCACAAAGCTATCAAAGGCCTAGTAACTAGTACAAAGAGGCCTTGAGTCAGCGGCTTTATACAATGCTGAATCGGCGGCCTCGTGCGTTGATGAATCGGCGGCGAAGATGAGTCAGCGTGCATCGACGCCCAAAGGGGCATGAATCGGCGGCATGGTAGGGGCCTTGAACCAGCGTGAGAAAGGGGAGGCACGCCAGTGATCCGACGCGCACGATCCCACACCGGACCACTGGCAGTTCCCAATTCACCTATAAATAAACCCCTGTTCGATCCAAAAAAAGAGAATAAGAAGGCAATTGGAAGAAAGAAAGCACTAGGGGAGAGTAGAAAAAAAAAAGGAGAATGGAGGAGAGCCATCTGGGTTGAGTCCCAATCCTTCTTCCATGGCAGAGAGATTGAAGTCCGATACTTTGTTTTCTTGTTCCGTAGGTAGCAGTTCTTATTGTGATTAGAAACCCCTAGGAGCAAGGGGGTTAACGTTTTTTCTCTCTTCCCCCATATGTTGAATCTTTTTTTTACGATAATGTAGTTATTGCATTGATCTCGTTATTGATCCAATAGATGTGCATGAGTCCCTCGGGACAATATTACTACTTCTATTTATGTTGATCATAGCTGTGGAAATTGTGATAAGTGTTCTGGAAGTTTTTTTTTACTCGAATCTCGTCTTTAATATTTCATGTTTTCGTAACTCCTGTGCCCCTTCTTCATCGCTGAAATATCCTCCGGATGGGAGGAGGCCCTTTTGGGGCTACAGAAGTTCCTAATCCCGTGGGCATTAATGCAATTACTGCGATGTGTGATTAATGGCCACCGGCTACGCCCTCGTGGGCGACATAAATTCTCCCCCTGCTTTGCTGGATCCTGCATTCATGTTTGCTTGTGAGTTTCTGTAACTAATGATCTCTCTGTCTTGATGAGAATGCGGGTTGCTGTGTTCCGATCACGCATAAGATACTTGTAGACGCACTTTTTATTTAAATCGTTGTTTATTTGTTTATTGAGTTCGTTTATTGATTTATTAAGTGCGTGGACGTGTCAGTCACAAAGTGACGATTTATTCGGATCTCATAGAAGTCCTTGGTGCGCTCGATCTGACTTGGTCAGATAATTGTGTAGTTCGGGTCAGGATCAAAACTCGCCGCGTCATAAAGGTCGCGGCGTTAATTATATCCCCTCGGAGAGAGGAACACCCTTGATTAATCGTCAAGAATAAGGACCTCATGGCCAGAAAATTAATATTAATGAAACCGAGTTTTGAAATTCACGGTTGCGTGAAAATGCCCCTCGATGGGGTGAGAATATCTAAATCATGTCGATCATTCACCGACCATTTTGTGTTAGGACGAAAGTCCCTGTTGGAAGCGTGACAAAGACAGATACAAAATCCGTGCAAATGTATGCAGAGTTTACGGAAATTTAAATATAAGAGCAGAAACGAATCCCAATGGGAATGAGTCCGGTTTGACGAACTATCGGCCCAGAACAATGTCGGATCACGGCCATATCGAGATGGTTCCCAAGGTCCGAACCCGACTTGGAGGGGCGACGTTAATATTCCTTTTACACTGAGCCTTAAGGAGAAACGAGACTGCGGAGCAGGTTTCATCACGTTATTATTGTTTTATTTTATTATTATTATTTATTTCTTATTTTCCATTATTTTTTATTTTTTATTATACGTTTTTTGTTATTATTATTATTATTATATATTTTTTATTATCATATATATATATATATGTGTATTTTTTACATTTGGAGCGTGTGTGAAAGGTCCAGCCAAAAGGGGATGACGAGAGGTTGACTTGTCCTGAAGACAAGTTGACCTTAATGAAATCAAGGTTGGAGATAGGTAGACCTCGAAGGGTTTGAGCTGTAGGTAGGTAGACCCGTGCGGGTCGGTGCACATTAGGAACTTCTTCAGTAAGGTCGGTGCACATGAGGAACAAGGTCGATGCACATGAGAAATTCTTCATTGAGGTCGATGCACATTTGGGTTGAAGGTCGGTGCCTGTTTGGGTTGAGGTCTGTGCAGGTTTGGGCCTGGTCTGTGCATGTTAAGGCTGGGTTGGTGCATGTTAAGGTTTAAGGTTGATGAACATGAGATGAAGTCTTTGCACGTGCGGGTTTAAGGTCAATGCACATGAGATGAGGTCTCTGCAGGTTTTGGGTTTAAGGCTTATGCATGTGGGATAAGGTCGATGCACATTAGGCAGTGGTATGTGCATGTTAGGATGAGGTCGATGCACATTTGGATTTAAGGTCCATGCATGTTGGGCAAGGTCTGTGCATATGAGATGAGGTCTGTGCACATGCGGGTTTAAGGTTGATGCACATTTGGGTTTGAGGTCTGTGCACATGGGACTGGGTCTGTGCACATTCAGAACAAGGTCGATGCACACGAGGGTTTAAGGTCGAGGCACATTTGGATTTGAGGTTTGTGCACATGGGGTAGGGTCTGTGCATATGAGATGAGGTCTGTGCACATGCGGGTTTAAGGTTGATGCACATGTGGGTTTGAGGTATGTGCATATGAGATGAGGTCAGTGCACATGAAGCACAAAGGCTCATCAAGGTATGTGCACATATTTGACATTTATCAGCATGTTTCACATCAAACTTCGGTATTAAATCAAAATACAACATTCTTTTGTTGGTATTAAAATTAACGTGACCAAGTCTAGTATGCCACAAGTCCCTAATTTTTACATGAAAATTGACAGAAGAAGAAGATTTATTTAACGAAACACTGTCTGAAACATTGAGTACAAATAAACCATTACACAAATATTATTTTCCTACAAAATTTCCATGTCTGGTGATTACAACTTCGTTAGACTTAAAATACAAGTTCATAGTCTTCCGCGGGAGACCAATATCCCCAGTCAAGTCTCAGCCGTGCCGTACACGATAAACCACAGAACAGGAAGGTGGGCCGAGTTTTTCGCCCCAGAAAAATGTGGGTCCCACTTTCTTCTCTCACACTCAGTAGTGATATATGCTAATTAGGGTGCGTGACGTATTCCGTTCCCGCGCAGAAGTGCGAATCCACCGTCCGACTCTGATCACAAGAGAGCCCTTGAAAGAAAGAGACTCCCAGCCTGGACTCGTTGTGTGCTGCTATTACTACCCGTCTTTCAGTTCACGTGGCAAAGGGAACCTTCCACCGCCGGCGAGGAAGTCGACACACAGAGGGGCCCGCGCGTCCATTTTATTAGTCTGCGCCCCGGTCCTCGTGAATGACAAACACTGTGTTAAACCAGTGGGGGTGGGTGAACCACACAGTATTGGGGGGTCCCAGAGGGCGGCTCTTGGGTTGGGGGGGGGGCGGGGGCCTCGGTGGTCCATTTTGGCGTCCGCCGGTCTTCTGTGATCGTCTGAATAAACAATTACTAATGTGGACTCATGTGGACTACAAGGAACGTGATGCAGCCAAATAGGGATATATATATATATATATACATAGTCGTTGCTTAGAATCTCCCTGAGATAAAACAAATATATATCTATACATATTTAGTGGTTGTGTATAATCTCTAAAAAGTGACGGGTAAAACGAGTTGTATCTCATAATTAACGAGAGAAATATTAGTTACCTTCCTAGACGGGTAGAAAAATTATCATTTAGTCCATGTCATTGACACGTGAGTTTCACTTATTAATTTTTTTAAACACTTCTTAAATAATTATGTACACTTTCATGATCTATTTATCATCCTTATTTACGCAGTTATTTGTCACCTTTAGATAGTTATTTTTTACTCTTACGTAATTATCTGTCACTCTTAAATAACATTGAGAGTCTCATCCGGCACCTAAGGAATGCACAAAAATTGACGGGATTGAGCTATTTGTCACTCTTATAATAGTTATTTGTCACCTTTATAATATTAAAAATCTCATTAAAAATACGTGTAAAATTGATTAAAAATGGAGTCCACTCACTGTATATATGACCTAACGAGAGATAAGACGGGTAATAAATTTACCTTTGGGGACGGGTAATAAGCATTTCTCTATTAACAAACAATAACATCTAAAAAAGAGTCGTTCTCAACGTAGACGTTTAAAATGGGGAGGCCAACGGCAAACGTACACGTGTCCTCGAGAGTATATTGCGTGCCTTTTTAATCGGGTCCAGACGCTGCACTTGTTGGGCCGCGCTTCTGGGGCCTCCAGGTCGGGCGAGCCGATTATCCAAATATTATTTTGGGATTTTTCTAGGCACCCTCTCTCCCAAGTATTCCCTCCGTACCATCCGATCTTAGATCGAACAGTTGAAAAAAATATGAAACAAAAAAACAAACGGTCTTCCCCAGCAGAAATGGACCAACCCAAAATGGCCGAATGAGGCTGTCCATTCTTGTTTTTTTTTATTCTTTTTGGAGAGGAGATACCTAAAATATCATAAAATAAATTATTTTCTTTTCTGACTTAGCTACACCGGATGCAATTAATGGTCCATATATGGAGTCGAGTCTGTGAAGGATAAACATTCTTAGCATTATCTATTGTAACAATCTCTTTTTGTCCTCAAGAAATCTTTAGCAGTGAAGTAGGTTTGTCGTGTTGTTACGATAGATAATGTTAAGAATGTTTATCCTTCACAGACTGAGAGCACAAAGTATTACTCTTCACCGTTAGCAGTGAAAGTAGGTTTGTCGTGTTGTTTGTCGATGCAAATGAAAAAATTAAAATTTATCACATCAAATGCAAGGTATTTACTCTTTTATTTTTGGCTATTAAAGATCATCAGGATTGTAAAATATACGGGTGCAATGGAACTTGATGTGATTGTTTTTTTTTTAAGGAAAAAAAACTTGCAACAGGGCGGCACATAATAGTTAGGGATGAGTGCGTATGACTGTATTGGCTGTCTTTTATGAACAAGAAGGAAGGTGGAACGGGACCGATGTCTCCGATGTCTTTTAGTGAGGGCCAGGCTGCTGTCGTCTCCCTTTCTAGCTAGCTTTTCCCGTTTCAAAACCCACATCTGTGTGTGTGTGTGTGTGTCTGTGTGTGTGTGTTCAGACAGTAGGTGTTGCATGCGATGCCTGTCTCTCTGTTCCGGCAACCTACCTCCTCATCTCAGACCAGAGCACACAACGGCGTCTCGTCGCCCCCCAGCGCTGTCGTCCCCGTCATCTCCGGCCTCTCAACGCACGCATCTTTCAGCCCCCACCCTCGTCCCGGTCCTCTCGATCCGGCTGCTCCCTCCGACCTCTGCTCCGGGCCCGGCGCCTCCAAAGCCCGTGAGCATGCTCTTCTATGAATCATATTTCGACTTATGATTATTCCTTATTGGGTTTATTCGAGTTTTATTTAGAAATCTTGTGTATTGCTCGTGAAGAAAGAGAGAGATGTATTGCTGTCTTGTCTCTCTCCAAAGGATCGAACATTTTTGGGTAGAGGTGTGAGAAAATATGATTTTAATACATTAAAATTTTGTTATCCGTGAGTCATTGAGTTGCTGTATATGTTTCAGATTATTATTTCTGTGATTATCCTCGAGTGGCAAGAAATGTTAATGTGATAGCGGGTAATTAAGGGCAGTACGTGCAGAGGAGGGAAAATTACCGTCGAAATGGCAATTCCTATCAATCTGTTTCTGAGGGATGCCCTGAGCAAGTGAATGAAAAATTAAACTGACTCTTTCCATCATGCACATTAATTACTAGGATTTTCTTTTTCACTTATTCTGTCCCCCACTCTCAAATTTTTCGTAGTATACATATACCCTTTACGAGAATTGATGGTTTGGACTTTAATTTTGTGTTAAGAATTGACTGCACTGGTGTTATTTTTTTTCATCCACAAATTTGATATATTGCTTGAGACTTAGAGAGGTAGCTCATGGTTCATTTCATTATTTCCCAATGTTCCTATGATCTGCCTATCTATCTATGTAAACATTTCTTTCTAGTTCTCCATGTAACTATCTGTCAAAACTAACTATATATGTCAGTTCTCTATCTGCATAACCATCTATTAATTAAGTTGTCTATGTATCTTTGTCTATCTAACTATCTATCTTCTACTCTTATCGACTTGTCTTTCTATCCAAATTATGTATGTGCATATTTATTTACCTACCTGTCTATCTGAATTATCTATTGTTGGAACGAGAAATTTAAAAACACACATTTTCTCGTATTGTTCATCTCTTCGTATATTTTTCATATGATTTTTTAGCTTTCGACCCCTACAATCTAGACTATATTAGACATCAGCCCCCGTAAAATAACTATTTATTAATAAGTCATCAAATTCTTCTTACCCACGTTAAAAGACCCCTCGAGTTAAAAAATGTCCAAAAAAGATAATATTCTATGGAATATTTATTCCTTTACCCACCGTTGTATTTCTCTATCCAAATTAGCCTTGGGTAAAGAAGAGAGAGAGAGAGAGGAGAAAGAGAGAGAGAGGCATCAGAGATGGTCTCCCCCTCCGATGCTGAAACCGCCTCCTAGTGGGGTGCGGTGCGTAGGGGGGAGAGAGTGAGTGAGAGAGAGCTCATCTTTAGAGAGAGAGGAGGGGGTGCCAAAGGGGGTCTTCCTCTCCTACCGGCCATTCCCCATCAACCTGCTTGTTTCTTCCATATGTGAGTGAGCACGCAGAGGAAGGTGATGTCCCGCTTGTTGGGTTCGCCCCCGATGGCCTTGTCCTTGAGCTTAGAGACGAACTCCTTGGAGAAGTGGGCGGAGATGTTCTACATCTTGGACAAGGAGGCACCAACATCAATAGTGGGGAGGGAGGCCCTGCGCCATAACTCCATGCCCAGGTGGTCGAACTCGCACCTGGGAGGGTTCCTGGGGTGAGCCCGCCACAGGCAAAGTGCGTGAGCTGGATCCGGAGAAGCACCTCAACGCCCTCCGCAGGGTGGGGGTGCAGACTAATGAAGTTGGCAAAAGCATCGAAGCGGAGGTGGCCCTTTAGGGGGGTGGGCGTCATGCCCTCCTTGTAGCCCTGCTCGTCGGGGATGAAGCGGCCGACGAGGTGGGGGAAGTAGGACAGTGCCCAGGCAAGGCCCTCGTGCATGACGCCGTTGTCGGGCATGCACGGGGGCGCAGATGGTGTATAGGATGTAGGCATGGCAGTTGTAGTTGGCCATGTCCAAGGGGTGAGGGGAACCTGGGCTTTAAATAGAGGGTGGGATGTGGATGAAGGCAACGAGAAGGGCCGGAGGATGGTGTCACTGGTCACCTAGACGCCCTTGCCGAGGGCCTCCCCGGTGACGAGGTCACCAAGGTGCAGCTGGTGGTGAATGGCCGGCAGCAGATATTAAGCCCCCTATCCTCCGACTATGGGTGAAAGAGGGTTGGAGTGGAGGGGGCGACTCCAGCGGGGATAGGGGAGCTAGGGTGGGGTGGGGGGGAACTCTGGCGGGGAGGGGAGAGCCAAGGTGCGGGGGGTTCGTGTGGGGAGGGGGTTGAGGGGCAGGAGAGGACACCAACGGGAGGGGGGAGCTAGGGGGGCCACTCCAGGGGAAGGGGAGGGTTCCGGTGGGGAGGGACGTTCCAAGAGTGGGGTTGGTGGAGGGAAGACACCGGCGGGAGGGTGGAGTCAGGGGGCACTCCGGCAGGTAGGGAGAGCCAGGTGGGGGTGGGGTGTGGGGAGGACACCAGCAGGAGGGGGAGCAATTCTGCTCTCTCTCTCTCTCCCTCTCTCTCTCTCTCTCTCTCTCTCTTGTTCTCATTCTCACACACACTCTCTCTCTTCTTTACCCTTGGGTCAAAGAGTTAGCCAAGGGCATTAGCGTCTTTTTCGCTACACATGTTAATGTATACCATGGTTAAGTTAGAGAAGTGGAAGCAGACCGGCGGTAGGGGTGTTTTATTGTAACAGTGATGATTTGGGTGGCTTCTTAATAAATAGTGAAATTATAGGGGCTTATTTATAATATCAAAAGATTATAGGGGCTTATTCCTAAAAAACCCTTCTCATATGTCTAGAGGTTAGAAAGGGTTAGGGATAATACCTTTTGTTGAACCTAGTCTATAAACTTTATCCAATTGGGTTTGGCATATCAAGGTTTAATTATATCACTTTTATGGGCGAAGTCCCTTGATTAATTACGTCTTTTTGTAATGCCTGAAATAAACAAGTTAATTATCAAATTTGACCATTGTAGCATGATTTGCTACAAGCCTTTGAGGCTCCTTGTGACCTTAAAGGGTTTAAGGGATGTTTAAACATTATTAAAGGTTCAGAAAAAGTTTGAGTCCAATCAGTCAAGCTTTCTAAACATGGAAAGATTTGATTTTGAAGACAAACGGTCCATTTTTTGGTGATTTGTTTGTTCTGATGGATTGCAAGTGTTTTAAAATCCTGGGATGTCTTTTCGGGATACTTTGGGTGTTCATAAACACTGCTACTATTGAAAAGCTTTGCATTTCATTGATATTTAATGTATTTTGAGGGTTTAAACATTTTTTAGTATTTTTAGTGATTTTTTTTTACTGAAAGTAGGTTGGATTTGGCCATTTTTAGCAAATGGTTTGGGGTATATTTTAGGTGTTTTGAAGTTTCTAACATTTTATAAGACTTTCCATGATTTTTTATGATTGTAGGTGACTAGTGTAAATCATTCCATTTTTTGGAATTTTGGTTGATTTCAGGGATATCTGAGGTATTTTAGTTGTCTTACCATTTTTTAAAATTATTCTATGATTTTTAGTGATTCCAAGTGACCGGAAGAAAATACTTTAGCAATTGGATATTTTGGGTGCATCTTACATGTTTTAAGGTTTTTATATTTTTTCAGATTTTTTGAAATTTTTTAATGATTTTTATTCAACCTTTGAACTCTCTTCATTTTCATGGAAAATTTTGGGCTTGGGGAAGCGTCTTTGGCATTTTTCCTATTTTCTGATATTTTTGGTGATTTTATTGATGTTTATGGGTTTTGAATGTGATTTTTAAGTTTGAGGGCATTTTGGGTATTTCGGTGAACTTCAGGGGTGTTTTAGAAAATTTGTACTTTTAAGGCATTTTCGTCATTTTTTTCATAGTGACTTTTTGATATGTTTATAAATTTAACGTGATTTTTATATATTTTGACTTGAAAGGTATTATGGTAATTTGGGTATCTCTTGATATTATGGGCCACCTTTAGGGTTATGGGATATAGTATGATGGGCATAGTTGCACTTGGCCCATTAACTATCTACAGATGGAATGGGTCTAACTGGCATATGAGGCCCAATAAGAATTATTAGTGGATTGAGGCCCAATAACAATCCGTTAATAGATCGAGACCCAATAAAGATCCATTACTAGGTTAAGATCTATTAAGGATCTATTATTTGATAGCAACATGCAGAATTTTTAAAGAAAGGAAGAAGTCACGGGTTTCATATAAAAATGTCAATACATGATTTGCATAGTAATGTGCATTATATGTAAGATGTACATTAAATAATTATAGATAAATTGTACATGAGTTCAACACCAAATTCTCAAGTCACCTTGGTACCAAAATGACTATGCCAATGTACTCCAACATGATTCAAGACCATTGAACTATAGTCTGACATGTGCTAGATTATAAGAGTTAGATGAAGTAAGAACTCAAGTCTTCTTCAAAAGAAAAAAAGGAAGAAAGAATGAAAGTAAGAAGTCAAGATCAAATCCTACATTTTGCAAGCTTTCTCGTGGGCATGCAATACTTCGTGATTACACGAGGATTAAAATTGGTAATTTGATTTATATGTGCATTATCAAAACTTTGCATCTTTGACTGATCAGATGCACCCTACATTCTTTTTTTTAAGTTGACAAATCAGGTGCAAATCTTTCTAACTGCTTGTAGAGATCTTTATTTCATACTTATCTATTTTTAACTTGGTAATTCTATATGGTCTTGCTGTGTTGTGAAGTCTATCAGCGACATATATCACTCACGCTGTGACCATCCTTCGGTTGTTCAAGATCATCAAAAGAGAGGTTCACCGCAATGATAGAAAAATTTACTAGGCTAGCTTCAAATAAACCTTCATTAATGCAGACCAAGCAGGTGCCTAACTTTGGTAGTTGCTTTGCGCCTTGATTAGTGCAATTAACTATATAGATTTGTACACACTGACGTAATCAAGACCTGGCCAAATTCCTGTAGTACACCTAGGACATAGCTTAATCACATGCAATAGCAGCTGGACCATATGAAAACTCATTGGAGGGGAATCCGGTCAAATATACGGCCGCTCAATCAGAAAAAATATAGATATTACCAGAGAGTTCCAGTGCTTGAAGCTCAGAGTTGTTGAGAAGGTCAAGAATGTTTGGTAATAACAACTTTATCTCTTCACAATTCGCACTTACAACATATCAAATGGTGAACTTTCTCAACATATAGAGATCCTACGATCCTCTTCTCTTAATTTATTTATGTAGCGAGCGAATAGGAAAGGTTTGATGAAATTAAAATGAGAAAAAGCAAACACATGTTTCGGACAACATATATATATAGCTTATGCAATTCTTGCTTCCATTCTGGGACATATCACAGTTTTGCAGCGGCTTGATCGGTAGCACCCTGGAGAGCAGGGATGCATTGGGACAGGGCAGCCACCAGCCTTCTCATGTCTTCTGATGTGTGCGCAGCAGTCAATGTCACCCGCAGCCTGCAAGAGAACAAGATGCATGCATGATTCCTTTGGCATAATATATAGAAATCTTCATATATATATATAAAAGGTAGGAGGTCTCCATACGTATGGAAAGATGATGCTATAGGTACGTTAAATTGATGAATATGGATGAGCTAGCGATTCACCTGCATGCATGCGGGGGCACCGCAGGAGTTCTAATGGCGGTCACATGGAAACCACATTCCAGCATGTGCTTACTCGCCTTGAGAGCTGCCTCTTCGGAACCGACAACGAGAGATACGATCGGACTCGTGGCTGGATACTTGGTTAACTCCGAGAATTCTCGCACTTTGCTCCACACTGCATGCCTGCGCCATGCTTCCTTCTTGGCCACCATTATCGCAGCTGCATGCCACCCAGGACGATTAAACAAACCGCAGTATATATTGTTCATATATGATTATCGAACTAAGATGCGCATCCGTACGTAAACGTTTTTGCAGACGTAAGCGCGGGTAAAGAAGAAGAAGAGATACCGTAGCAACCAGCGACCACGGGCAAGGGAGAAGCAGTGGTGAAGATGTAAGGCCTTCCCCTCCCTTGGATCAGCTTCTTCCATTTCTTGGTGCAGGCAATAAAACCGCCCAGGGATCCAGTGGCCTTGCTCAATGTCCCGATGATTATGTCGATCTGATCTTCGATGCCGTACACCTCTCCGATGCCGCCACCGTTTTTGCCACATACAAGCGTCGTGTGCGCCTGTCAATCGTGTTACAGAAACAATAGGGCAAAGGTCAGAGATTAGTGTGGAGAGGATATGAGGATTAGCTTTGCATATACTTGACGGCAGGGAAGGTTCACATATATACTTCATCGACCACGAGTAAGAAGCCGTGCTTCTTCCGCAGCTCTACGAGTTCAAGCATCGGGGCAAAGTCTCCTTCCATACTGAACAAGCTGCATGGAAACAGGAAAAACAACAGGGTTGTCGTCTCAGGCTCTTGTTTCGACCAGGCTATATAGACATATGCATGCTGAAGTATAATACTTGATAGAAGGGAGTAACAATTAAGGATTGGAGATGCAAATCAATTAAATGGCTTGGAATGTAGAGCTGGCGATATGTCATCATCTCATGTACCTGTCAGTGATGACCGCCTTCTTCTCAACTTGGCACTTAGAGAGGAGTTCATCAAGATGCTTCATGTCGTTGTGCCTGTACACGAACACGTCAGCTTCCTGCTGACGCTCAACCATGCGGAGGCCATCGATAATGGAGGCATGGTTCAGCGCATCGGAGAAAATCGAAATCTTCTCATGTTTGGCCGGCCTCCTTCCTGCACAGGTAAGAGATGCGACGTTTCCCAACGCTGCAAGGAACGCGGTGTTGGCAGTGAAGCCAGTGGGGGTGATGACACAGGCCTCCTTCTTTGTCAAATCTGCCAAGGTATCTTCGAGAAGGCGGTGGTAGTCGGTGTGGCCACTAATCATGGAAGATGCTCTTGGACCCATCCCGTACACCAGGGCAGCCTGTTAATATGTTCAAAGCATGCATGATTAGATGACTAGACAAGTGTTCAGAGATCGAGGAAGAAAAATAGGGCTATACGTACGGGGGCGTAATTTATCATCTGTTTCTATGGTATATATGACAAGGATGTGCACGTAGTTGCATACCTTGGCAGCAGCTTTTCGAACAGCCGGATGGGAGCTCAGGTTGAGGTAGTCGTTCCCGGAGAAGATGGTCACCTTCTTGCGATCTGGTTCACCCGCAGCAACGCCGGCCATGGGGTTCTCCATCTCGACCTCCAACAGGGTCCTGTCCCAAGGGCCGGGGCCGTCGAACGTCTCGATGTCGGCGATTGGGTCCTCCTCCGGGCTCGCCTTGGGGACACAGATATTGGGCAGGTACCTCATGTAGTCGTTCTTGTCCACTCTGGCTACGGCCCTCACCGTCAATTCGTCCCACGTTGCAGCAATGGGATCCATTTCCCCCCCCCCCCCCCCGCGCCTAGGATGAAACGAGTACTAGCGACAGGAGAGGAGAACCAGAAGCTGGACTAGCTAGCTTACGAGGAAGCTTTGAGTGCTTAACAGCTTTGAGGGCGTGTAGATATGCTTTGTGAAGCTACCCCTTCCAGCTATTTATATAGTGAGGAACGGCAAGGGCAGCGCAGGGAGCTACAGAGTGCAGACCGGGAGGGGATATATTCTTAGCAGAGAGGTGGCGTGGTCATCGTGCATGCGGTGTGTGAGGGAGGGAGATGATCACATGGGGCATGTTTTGGACCAAGTCGGTTTGCTGTGTCTTTCGTGGTTGAGTAGATAATCAAGTGCGTCGAATAAATAAATACGATGGTATTTTAATATTACATTTATCTGTACGATGTTATTTTTGAAATAGGTTGCAAGAGTTAAAAGTAAAAGAAGTTAAAACATGCAGCGGGAGGTGTGATATTGTCTCTATACTGTTAATGAAGCCCACTTTAATGATCGAGTGAGATTGAGGTCAAATATATATCATTCGTCTTAATCGGGTGAATGACAAATTCGACCTGGGACCCTCGAACGAGAAAATCCTCATTTTTCTCACATTTCGGAGTTTAGGGTGGTGTATTCGACATTTTGCCAAAACCCTGTAGCTATCGGCAAAACCGACCTCTAAGCGGCGAAAGGGTAGCCTTGGTGGTCATATTCCCCTGTCAAAGTGGAGCTAATCTGATGTATACTTCGGCCGCGTAATTCTAACACAACTGATTACGGCAACTGCTGACTTTTGGGAGGATAACAGGTACGAAATTCTAAAAAGTTAATGTTTTGTCTTTTTGGATGTTAGAACATTAATACTTTGAACACTTATCAGCCTGTTAACAGGTACGAAATTATAAAAAGAAAACCTTAGAGGATCAAGTCAGATCACGAACAATGTTCGCAAGTCCATCTGTTTGACTAGATCTTCTAAAATGGCAGGTGGAAGCCACCTTCGTTTGCTGACTACTTCCGCGTTGACCCTTTCAAACAGTTGCCAATGGAGACTTCACAAATATATATATATATATATATGTAGGCGCCTGACTAAGAACGGAGTCGACCCCCACTCATTTGAATCACGTTTGTTTACTGGTGAGGCACGGCTGAGGCCACGCAATCCGGTCGCTTCGTATTCGTGAATGGTATTGTCACTGATACACTGTTAATATATTTTCTTATAATGCTGCCCTCTCACGTCACACTGTGTGGGTGTGGTGGCCCTTCATCCGGGTCGTCAGAGAGCACCATTCTTCAACAATTGATGGTGTGTTCCCACACTATCACCTCTTCTCCTGGATAGTCCAATTTAAACATGTATAGCCAGATATCTTAAAGATAATATGCTTACATAAAAAAACAAAAGGGCCACTTCCCATCCACCTGTATTTTTCAGACTCATGTCGATATCTGTCACTTATCTTGCAATAGCGATTATATGAATATCAATTGCTCAATCAATAAGGTGCATGTACAATCCAATGACATGCAAGATCAAGTCTATTGACTCATCTCAATTGGTAAAAAATGCTTTCATTTTGGTGTGTATGTTACACTTAAATTTATTTTGATATACAGAAAATAGCTTACAGAGGGGACCGAAGATGTCAAAATATAGAGCATGAGAATAAGCATGGGAGCTTCGGTACAGAGCCTGAGAAGGAGCGGCCTAATTAAGGTACTCGAGGGCCAACCGAGCGTTCTGTTCGAGTTCCTGACACAACCTGCATACACCATGTACTTGAGGGAGAGGTGACTTGTGCAACTGGGCAGGGGCCCCCTAAAGGTCCCCTCCCTGGCTTAATTAGTCACCTCCGAAGGAGAGACCGGAGTGCTTGCCCAGAGTTTGACATTGATGTCTGGTGCGGCCGTCCGTCTACCATACTAGTGTCTAGGGAACACTACTGTGATTATGTCACGTCTTTTAGTAACTTTCTTGCGGGTAACAGTGGCGACGCCTCTAGGCCGGGTAGAGATCTGGAGGTCATTCTAACTTGTTGACTTTCCACTAGGTTGGAGGCCACCTTCCACTTGGGTAGATTGGTCCTGCATGTGGCAAAGGGATTGGCCGAGCATACCCACACTCTATATAGGTCGTGATTAATTGTGCCTTTTCGAGCCTCTTTGTGAGGAAGCAGAGACCATCCACCGTCTCGAGTGTATCTTGTCGAGTCTCAATATACACAAAAGTTCTTCACCGGAGTGAAACATCCCTAAGAGAACCCTCTAATGCTTAAGTCAGTAAGCGAGGGTGAAGAAAAGAGAGGTTCTCAAGAGGTGGAGGTGGCTCAGGACAACATGAGTGGCTAGGCGTAGACAGGATAGTGTGTCTACAGCTCTAGGGCAAAAGTGTTATATCTTCTCTAGAAGTGATCTCATAACGGAAGGATTGATCTGGCCCTCACTACAAGAAGAAGAGACTATATCTACCATGCATGCATGTCATATGTAAAGGTGCAAAAAAATTTAGGTATTGGATTTACCTACGACTCTCGCTACGACCGCTTGTGGACTGTAGAAAACGCGTCAGTAAATCCGCAAATGTCATAGTTGTTAGACATGTTTATTGTTACGCTCTAAGAAAACCTTACACACAATCCTTAGTCGTAAGTAGTGTAATATACTCTGTAGATATCCTTTGACATACTCCGTAGGTAACTTGTATACTCCGTAGGTAACCTTTGCCATACTCCGTAGATAACTTGTATACTTTGTAGGTAAATTGAAGCATACTCCGTAGGTAACCCGTATACTCTGTAGGTAATCGATGATATACTCCGTAGATAACTATAATATACTCCGTATGTAATTATACTATACTTTGTAAGTAGCATATAATCCATAGGTAACTCAAACATGCATAATTGTATTCCGTAGGTATCTTGTGTACTCCATAGGTATAATTAACATGTAACTACGTATCCACATATCCACACATGCTACACATCCACACAACCACATATTCTACGCATCCACACATACATGGAACCACATCCATATTAATCATAGATCAAGAAAAATCGTATTTTCATTCTATGCAAAATATGTACATCCATCATAACACATTTGCATTCAAATAAAATATTTACATCCATATAGCACATTGTACCATAAAGTATATAATGTGATATATAGATCCACGTTCACCAAAAATTGATGCAATTAGTTGTATAATGAAGAACATAAGCAAATGCAACCTCTTAAGCAACTATAACATAAAGAGGGAGGAGGGACAATGTAATATCTACGGGTATCGGATTGTGTCCTGGCAAGTATAGGACTATATTCTCGAGCGTGTTTGGGTTTTGAATAATAGATCTTCGGATCCCCAAATAATACATATTAAATCATTTCAGAGTTGTCATGACGTAACGACTGAGTTATGCTTTTCTCGGGTCGTTCAGGTTAAATTAGATTAATTTCTAATTTTGACAAATTTTAACTTCAGGAAAAAAAGAAATAAATAAAATATAAAACCTATATAAAACATCTCACCCCTTCTTCTTCCTCTCATTCTTCTCCTTCCCCTCCTCCGTTCCTCTCCTTCCATCCTCCAGGCGACCGACGGAGATCGTGGAGGGCAAGATGACTGGGTGACTGTGGCGGCGATGGCGAGGTCTAGAGGCGAGATTGGGCGATGGAGCGGCTCGCTTCGTTCACAGAGGTGGCGGACTGACCTCAGGGATTTCATGATTTCATCATGATTTAGCGATTTCTAGAGTGTGAAAGCTTTTTTTTTTTTAACTAAGGCAATACCTAGGCAGATCCGAAGATCAGCTAGGCATTTTATTAATATAACAGAAAAGGAGATATTACAAGGATACGTGGGCTAACAGAAGACACCCTACGCAGTGCATAAAGTCCAGCCCAAAGGAACAAGATAAAAACACATGGGGGACAAGCTCAAAAGACAAGAACAACCATAGCCACAGTCGTCAAACGAAGGTGACACATCAATTCTGATCGCGGTCAGGACTCAAGGATCTGAATCTGCGCGGAGGACGGCGAGAACGAGAAGGCCTGGAGGGCCGGGAAGATCTGGGGGGACCTTGATCAGAAGCGTCAACCCAGTTAGCATGGACACGACATAAATCTACAGGCCGAGATGACTCATAGCTAGGAACCGTTAACACTTGATCTTGATAGATAATAGGGGGCCGGAGGATGCCACCATCCGAGGAAGCTGCAAGGGAGACATCTGGAGAGGCGGAGGGAGCTGGCACAGGCTGAGAGGTGTGTGTAGCAGGAGCAGGGCTGGGCTTCCCTTTGGCAGCCTTGCGCACAGCTTGCGCAAAGGAGAGGTGAGGCGCGACCGGGGTAGAGCCCTCGGCCACGACAGAACCAGTAGGCCGCGACTGGCGAGGCTGGCAGCCCACTGTAGCCGTGGCTGGTTGCTTCGAGTGCATGGGCCCTGATTGAGAAGTAGGCGGAGGTGAGGCCGAAACATCAAAAGAAGGAACATGGAGGCCTCTAGCGAACGAAAGAGAAGAAGCCACATTAGGTGGCACTTCCACAGCAGGTGCAACGAGTGAAACGGGGGCGTTGGAGGGAGGAGGAGGCTGAACGTCAGTTGGGACGTCTGGTAGCGATGAGGGGCCGGGTAGAACACTAACAGGTGGTAGTGAGGTGGTAGTGGGGCCTACCAGTGAATTGGGAGGCGCCTCTTCAACGCCTTCGGCAGCAACGGACGCGAGAGGCAGCGAAGAGGTGCCAAGTGAAACGGCCCGGCGGCCAATAGGACCATTCGCACGGGGGACGACCCCTGCACAGTCACCAGTAGCAAAGCCGTCAATAGAATCTCCAAAGGCATCAGGGTCTGCAGTAACCGGCTGCATAACAAGTGCAACCGTAGGGGCTTGAGTAGCCTTGGGAGCACGATCCCCGATGGGTAAAGAGTCCTTTCGGGGGGGGGGAACCGCGTGCTGAGAATTCTGAACCGCTGGGGCCACTAGAAAAAGGGACTGAGCAGCGACAAAACCACCCGAGGCATCATGGGGATGGGGACTCTTTGAAGCCATGTGGT
Source organism: Amorphophallus konjac (assembly GCA_022559845.1). Taxonomy (NCBI): domain Eukaryota; kingdom Viridiplantae; phylum Streptophyta; class Magnoliopsida; order Alismatales; family Araceae; genus Amorphophallus; species Amorphophallus konjac. Next base: position 375,405,111 of record CM040121.1, read on the forward strand.
GCTGCAAGGAGGCCGAGCCCACAGGAATAGACAACGTGGCAGGGCAGACACCTCCACCGCAGCCTTGGCAGATCTCCGCATGCGCTTGGGCCCTGACTGAGAAACAGTGGGAGGCAGAGGGCCCTTGCTGGAGGCCGGAGCAACACCGCCCCGTTGTTTTGTGCCAATTTTAGGGAGGCGGAAGCGGAGACCGAGCGGGCGACAACACGTGGGGGACGATGAATGGTGTGGGGAGTCCGAGAGTGGCGGCGAGGAGGGCGAGTGGAAATCGACGTCGTTGGGGATCGAAGAGGGACCTGATGCCCTGCATGACCGAGGAGGGGCCTGGCATCCAGCAACGAGGGTGGCATTCGGCTGCGTGCAGTGGACGCGGGGATTTTGGAATCCCCAGGGGAACCAGATTGGGCGTAGGGATCTGGGGATAACGGGGGAATCCCCATTTTTCTTGCCATGTTAATGAGGAGATCGAGACTGGCCTCGCACTCTCACGCCGAAGTTCCAAACCTTTCCCTACTGTGTGGTGTGGGGCACGACTGTCGAAGTATCAAAATATATCTTTTCCTACGGTGCGGGGTGGGAGAGTGCTCCCGTCTAATCCTACGGCTTTACTAAACTCTCGGTATACATAAATTATCTAAGACTTTCACTACCCACGATTTAAAATAATATATCTTCCATAATTTCATAGGTAAATTCTAATCTACTCCAACACCCAAGTAAGTACTCGACGTAGATATATGTTGTTCTTCTTGTGGTGGCTACCTGTATGTTGATGCCAAACGACACGTATCATGGTGATAGTTGACTTACATTAATTTGCCCATACTGAAATCTCACGTATAACTACATAAATGCCCATATATGTCACAAGGAGATCCTACGATCCTTCTCTTAATTTATATAGCGAGCGAATAGGAAAGGTTTCATGAAATTAAAATGAGAAAAAGCAAACACATGTTTCGGACAACATATATATATAGCTTATACAATTCTTGCTTCCATTCTGGGACATATCACAGTTTTGCAGCGGCTTGATCAGTAGCACCCTGGAGAGCGGGGATGCATTGGGACAGGGCAGCTACCAGCCTTCTCATGTCTTCTGATGTGTGCGCAGCAGTCAATGTCACCCGCAACCTGCAAGAGAACAAGATGCATGCATGATTCCTTTGGCATAATATATAGACATCTTAATATATATATATATATATATAAGGTAGGAGGTCTCCATACGTATGGAAAGATGATGCTATAGGTACATTAAATCGATGAATCTGGATGAGCTAGCGATTCACCTGCATGCATGCGGGGGCACCGCAGGAGTTCTAATGGCGGTCACATGGAAACCACATTCCAGCATGTGCTTACTCGCCTTGAGAGCTGCCTCTTCGGAGCCGACAACGAGAGATACGATCGGACTCGTGGATGGATACTTGGTTAACTCCGAGAATTCTCGCACTTTGCTCCACACTGCTTGCCTGCGCCATGCTTCCTTCTTGGCCACCATTATCGCAGCTGCATGCCACCCAGGAAGCTTAATATATAATTATCGAACTAAGATGCACATCCGTACGTAAACGTTTTTGCAGACGTAAGCGCGGGTAAAGAAGAAGAAGAGATACCGTAGCAACCAGCTACCACGGGTAAGGGAGAAGCAGTGGTGAAGATGTAAGGCCTTCCCCTCCCTTGGATCAGGTTCTTCCATTTCTTGGTGCAGGCAATAAAACCGCCTTGGGATCCAATGGCCTTGCTCAAGGTCCCAATGCATATGTCGATCTGATCTTCGATGCCGTACACCTCTCCGATGCCGCCACCGTTTTTGCCACATACAAGCGTCGTGTGCGCCTGTCAATCGTGTTACAGAAACAATAGGGCAAAGGTCAGAGATTAGTGTGGAGAGGATATGAGGATTAGCTTTGCAGACACTTGACGGCCGGGAAGGTTCACATATATACTTCATCGACGACGAGTAAGAAGCCGTGCTTCTTCCGCAGCTCTACGAGTTCAAGCATCGGGGCAAAGTCTCCTTCCATACTGAACAAGCTGCATGGAAACAAAACAGGAGGAACAACAGGGTTGTCGTCTCAGGCTCTTGTTTCGACCAGGCTATATATATATATATATATATGCATGCTGAAGTATCATACTTGATAGAAGGGAGTAACAACTAAGGATTGGAGATGCAAATCAATTAAATGGCTTGGAATGTAGAGCTGGCGATATGTCATCATCTCATGTACCTGTCAGTGATGACCACCTTCTTCTCAACTTGGCACTTAGAGAGGAGTTCATCAAGATGCTTCATGTCGTTGTGCCTGTACACGAACACGTCAGCTTCCTGCTGACGCTCAACCATGCGGAGGCCATCGATAATGGAGGCATGGTTTAGCGCATCGGAGAAAATCGATATCTTCTCATGTTTGGCCGGCCTCCTTCCTTCACAGGTAAGAGATGCGACGTTTCCCAACGCTGCAAGGAACGTGGTGTTGGCAGTAAAGCCAGTGGGGGTGATGACACAGGCCTCCTTCTTTGTCAAATCTGCCAAGGTATCTTCGAGAAGGCGGTGGTAGTCGGTGTGGCCACTAATCATGGAAGATGATCTTGGACCCATCCCGTACACCAGGGCGGCCTGTTCATATGTCCAAAGCATGCATGATTAGATGACTAGGTAATTGTCCACCGATCGAGGAAGAAAAATAGGGCTATACGTACGGGGGTGTAAGTCATCATATCTGTTTCTATGGTATGTAGGGAGAAGGGTGTGCACGTAGTTGCATACCTTGGCAGCAGCTTTTCGAACAGCCGGATGGGAGCTCAGGTTGAGGTAGTCGTTCCCGGAGAAGATGACCACCTTCTTGCGATCTGGTTCACCCTCAGCAACGCCGGCCATGGGGTTCTCCATCTCGACCTCCAACAGGGTCCTGTCCCAAGGGCCGGGGCCGTCGAACGTCTCGATGTCGGCGATGGGGTCCTCCTCCGGGCTGGCCTTGGGGACACAGATCTTGGGCAGGCGGCTCATGTAGCCGTTCTTGTCCACTCTGGCTGCGGCCCTCACCGTCAACTTGTCCCACGTTGCAGCAATGGGATCCATTTCCCCCCCGCGCCTAGGATGAAACGAGTAATAGGGACAGGAGAGGAGGACCAGAAACAGCTGGACTAGGCTTAATGACGAGGAAGCTTTGAGTGCTTAACAGCTTGAGGGTGTGTGTGCTTTGGAAGCTCGCCCTTCCGGCTACTTACATATATATAGTGAGGAATGGCAAGGGCAGCGCAGGGGGAGTGCAGACCGACGATCCAGAGAACAGATTTTTAACAGAGGAGACGTCGTCATCGTGCATTGCGGCATGTGAGGGAGCGAGATCAGATGGGCCTTGTTCTGGATTCAATGGGTGGGTTCGCAGTATCTTAATTCCATGGTTGCCGGGAAGTACGGCCAGGCGTTCGCTTTCTTAATAATTAAAACCTTGCGTTCGATCGAATTAATAATAAACTCACTGTGACGAGTGCATGTGGCGCGCACCAAGATTCACGGGGAGGTAAAGGTGAGTTTTGTTCAAATCGAATTCAAACCATCCAATCAAGTTGATCGGACAGGCGTGGACCTGACCCTGGGCGGAAACTTTAACCGTTGGTTCTCAATCTGACAGATGGAACAGTAACATAGAGGATCCATCATCAGTACGAGGAACTAACAATGTTACCACGCGTGGTGCGGCCAATATTGTTTCTTTTTCCATCCTTCCAGCTATTTCATTCTATCCAAATATAAAAATAAAAATACATATATCTATATATATAAGAATTCCATAGTCAGAAAAGATCGCAAACAACGCTTAATCCATAAAGAAGCGCTCCCATAGCTCATAAACATTCTTGTAGAAACTAGCTAGCACGAGAGGCCCTCACATAACAGAGTTAAGCAGAAAAGCAGAAGCTTGATGATCCATCCCAGAAGATCTTGAGAGGACTTCAACTATGGATAAACCTAGTGTATTAAAACTTCATGCGGCTGCTTGAAAGCAGGAAAATTTCGGATGGCATATATATATATATATATATATATATATATATATATATATATATATATATACCCTCAAGTGCTGGAGTCATGAGATAAAATACATAAACACGAGGTACCCGGAATAAAGAATAAACAAAAACAAGAAGACTCCACGAAAAATAAAGAATAAAAAAACAAACAAACACATGGACATAACAAATGCAAGTCTTGCTCCATCCCAGCATAATGCGCATACATATAATTCATGGTTTGTCGACTCGGTCCGACTCGGGTTGACTCAGACGTGCCGTACCGTATCTGGAAAAACCCGATACGTTGCAGATCACCCCCAGGTTCAGCCGAGTCAGGTCGAGTCACAGTGTGTGAGAGAGAGAGAGAGGAGGGGGAGAGAAAGAGAGAGGGAGAGAGAGAGGGTCGAGTCAGATGTGACTCGAATGTATCGTATCGGATCAAGAGGATCTCGATCCGGTACCACTCAACGAGTCGACAAACCTTGATATAATTAAGGACCGTGTAACTACCGGACTTAATCTAATATATGTCTTCCGATTAATATTTCAGCAGTCGATCAGTGTCACCGCAACCTACACAGGAGAACAAGATGCATGATTCCTGGATCTCCGTGTATTAAAAAAATGTTGTGGGTATATTAATTATTGATGAAATAGGAAGTCCAACCCTGCGATCAAAAAAAAAAATGGAATTCAACTCACCGGCGGCATGCGTTCGGCGGAACTTTAGGAGTTCTAGCCGCGATCACATGGAAATTAATCACGCCCCACTTTTCTTGTACACTAAAAAATTAAAAGAAGAAGCAAATGTACATGTAATAAATATTTATCTAAAAAAATAAAAGAAGGAGCAAATGTTGTTGTCAAGCTTCTGCTCTGACAGGACCATATATGTACATGCGAAGGTCAAAAGTGTCAGAGCACTAGATAGAATTAAGGGAGTAATAACTACCCAAAAAAAATGGGCCTATAGCGATGGAATCTTTAGCAACTAAGTGAAATTGGTCGGAGAAATGGTATTATAGCAACCAAACAAATTCACTGGTCGCCAACGATTTGATTTAAAGTCACCGACACAATATTGATCGTTAAAGGATACTAATAACGATCATTTTAAGATTGGTCACTACGTGTAATCGCCAATGAAAACCCCGGATGATCATACATGTCAACAGTGACAGACACTTGGTCACTATAAAGTTTACAACAGCGACAACGAACGAATTAGTCGCTAGATCTTAAAAATATCTAGCGACCAACGTGTGATGGGCCGCTAATATCGTCAAAACAAGTAGCGACCAAGACGTGATGGGCCGCTAATGTCATCAAAACAAATAGCAACTAATGTGTAATCACTGATTATTCATTTTAGTGATGATTTTTCATCTTAGTCACTGTTAAGTTGTAAACTAAGTAGCGACCAACATTCATGTTGATTGCTAATGTTAGATTATAGGGTCCAATATAAATTTTCTCTTTAAAAGGTTACAAGTTAGCAAGTAATTAATATATGAGATTATACCTGAAGTTCAATCACTTATTTGCTAAAAAATAATATTATTAGTTACTTATTTACTAAAAAATAAATTTGTTAGTTACTTATTAGACAAAAAATAATTGTATTACTTAATAGCTACCAAGGTTTAATTAATCATTGAAGCTTGAGCATCGATGATTACTATATATTTAGTGAACAAGTTAATTAACATATTATATATAGATGTATAATCTCACTTTGATCGAGCAAGTAGGGGGAATATTTACTTTTAACTCATAGAGTAGGGTTTTACACAACAAGCTAATTATCTAAGGGCCTCTTTGATATCCCGAAGGGTCGATTACGGTACTCGGGGTCGGTTACCGGGTTTATGTGAGAGGGAGGGCGAGCGAAGGCGGGGCCCACCGGTTAGTCGGTGTCGGCTAACCGAGGACAATCCCGTTGTCAAAGACGCCCTAAGTGATTACTGAATTCTAGGAACAAACTAACGTGTCAAAACCCTTCTCTCTATTAGATCGATCATCGGTACCACATATTGAGGTAAAAAGTGGTGATTAGATCCACCATCTAAGTATTGCTGGATAGAAACATTATATCTGAGGGGGGAATAGTACTTAAAAGATTATATTTTGATTGACATTAATATTATATAGCATCTTTACATGGTTTAGAGGCAGATCCATCGACACCGAAGAAGAGAAATATATAGAGCTACGGGTTTGAAGAGATAATGCTTAGAGATAATGCTTAGAGAAAAGCCTTCGCGGAGCCGAGCGACCGCTGCGCGGTGCACCTGGAGCGGTGGTCCCTGCTCCGGTCCTTCTACGACCCCAAGCTCCTCTGCCGCTCCGTCCGTTTCCCTTCCCCGAAGCGACAGGCGACAGGCGACAGGGGCGACAGGGGCAGGAAGGTAAAGGCCAAGTCGGAACAGACGGAACCCACCTCACGAGGTGGGATTCGAAACCCGGGATTATCCCGTGGTTAGCCCACCTCATCCAAGGGTTAGCCTTGGCCTGCAATCAAAGCACAATCGGATGCATGCCTAGGGTTACACTGTGGTTAACCACAGTGTAACCCCTTTTCAAAGCGGAGCTAAACGTTTTCCCCTCTCCGAGGCGATATAATTAACGTCGTCAATTTTATGGCGCAGTGGATCTCTAGTCCCTACTCGATACTCATGATCGTCTGATTAGTCAAACGGAACGTTGTTGGCGATTAAAAAAATGAAATGAAGAAAGGGGCAAGGGGGGCCCACACTCCAAATGACCCAAACCATATGGGAGAGCCCAAATATGAAAAGAAGCCCGTTGAAGCAAACTGGCATGTGAATGGGGCAAAGGCCCAATATGAAAAGGTGAGGGGGAAGAGAAATGGTAAAAAAAAGAAAAAGAAAAGATCCCACATTCTTTCCCACTTCCCCCGTTCTCCTCCTCTTCCGGAGAACACAACAGCACCCAACGGTGCCACTGTAGCTCCCGCCCTTGGGCCAGCCTGGTGACCGGCGGATCGACGGCCGACCTCGGAGGAACCGGACGCCGCGGCAGAGGAACCCCAGCGCCTTCAGGATCGAGGAAAGCCCCGTCCGGTTGGCCGCAGGCCTACGGTGGTAGCAGCGGCGATAGAGCCCCAGCAACGGCGGTGGCAGCAGCAGAAGGGCCTGGAGGGGCGCGCCGTCGAACAGCCCTCGGACGCCTCTATAACAGGGAGGCCCGCGCGTCCGGGAAGAAGGCTGGAAAAAAAAGAGAGAAGGAGGGCCCTGCTGCGATTTTCAGGTTCTTCTTCCACCTCCCAATCCCTCCGATCCCGTGGGTCCAAAGGTTAGGGAGTTAAGGGGGAAATGAGGGTGTGAGAGAGATTGTAAAGGGGGTGGGTTGTCTTCTCTATTCTCCCCTTCTTTTGTTTCATCTCTCGTTTTTTTTATTAGTCCGATATGTAATCTCCGGGGTGTAGCCCCTTCTCATTTGAATAAGAATGGATAGGGGGGCTTTTTTGCTCCCCTGATTTTCTTTTTTTACATACGTGGTGACCATCTTTCCTCTATGCGCATATATATAGGTATGTTATGAATATATCTCTTTGCTGTGCCTTCTATGCTTCTCTACTATGTATTGCTTGTCCCTGGCTTTGTTTTTATATGAGTCGATGCCTGCGTATATAGCAGGGATATGCATATATGTGCATGATATATATATATATATATATAATGTGCATGACGAAATGGGCATATGGGCTAGATATTCTTATAAACCTCTCTTTGCTGCCCCAATTCTCTGCAGCATCATTTCCCCGGTGTTTCGACCACTCTTGGATCTCCGGGGGCTCGTTCCCTTGTAATGTGGACCCCGGGTGATTCCCTTTGAAGGAAACATTAAAAGTCACACGGCTCTACGATAGACTTCATAGTTGTCAAGGCGGGCGCCTAGGCGTCGCCTAGGCGCCCATGCCCTCTTGAAAGGGCTAGGCGCTGCAGCGCCTTGTTGACATTGGAAAAGGTGAGCTGGGCCGCCACCTAGGTGGGCTAGACGCCAAGGCGGGCGCCTAGGCGTCAAGGCGGGCCAACCGTGACCCATCCGAACCGGATCCGATCTGTACATTTAACTCTTTCTTTTTTATAATTTTCTTGATGTTATTATATTCTTTTATAATTTTTCTGAATTTTTTACATTTACTTTTGAATCTTTTGCATTTACTTTTGAATTTTTTTGTAATTTTTTGATACAATTTAATTTTCTATAATTGTCACATAACTTAATTACTACAATTTCATCATGTAATTTATTTTTTTTGTATTTTTCACATTTTTTATTTTTGATTTATATATTAGAGGATATATATTTTAGATTTTTTAATTAGTGGTCGAAGTGTTGCGTAGGCGACGCCTAAGTATACGTCTTGTCGCCTAAGCACTTAGGGATCCCGTGAACGCCTTGGGTCGCCTTGTCGCCTTGACAACTATGACGATAGTTCAAGACCACGTCCCGGAACCGGGATTAAGGAACCCCTTGGTCGTTGGAATTCCTAGTAGGCTCGTCCTCGGGATTCTTCCACGGCCAAGGTGGATTATTTGACGTTGCCGCTTCCGTGCGCGCCTTTCATGTTGGGGTCATCTCGGAGTCTTCTTCGTGGATGTGTATCTGTTTTAACTCCCCCAAGCTCCGGGTTAAGGGGAGATATTGTCAGATTTCTGCCGAGTGGGTCAAAGTGATAACAATGTCAAAGGAAGAATAATGGGGGTCGGGTGCGCTGAGCTAAGGATCCATGGTTGACAATCAAAGAAGAACAGATGGACAGTTCAGAAAATCTCATGGCAAACTAGAAATACAGAAAATGCAACAACTGGGTTCAAATTCTGGACATTGCTAGAATAAAAAAAAAACAGAAACTAGAGATGGGAATGTTGATCACAAAGTCTCTAAATTAAAAAAAAACTAAAGTGCAGTCGAACCAATACATGTCAACAAGTGTGCATTAATAAACTCTGGAGCTGCTGCAAACTGAAATTCAGAAAGTGTAATGGCCAAGCGCAATTCTGAAGATCACTGAAAACAAAAAAAAAGTATATGAAGGGTTAATGCTCAAGAAAAAAGGGGGGAAGGATAAATAAGATTCACTGTGGATGGTTCTTGTGAAGGAGGAGGACTGCAGCCTGCAATCCCAACCGAGGATAAAAAGATTGCTTGCAACCATGCAATTGAAAATAAAAACGTGGCCGAGCTTTGCACTATAGGTAATGCAACTTATGGAATGCAAGAAGCAGATAAAAAAGGAGGATAACAACTTGGGAATCCTTCCACCTGGACTTGCTCTCCAAGGTCCACAACCTTCAGGGGTTCAAAAGAGTCTGGGGACAAGGTACTCAAAAATGATGGAAAGACCTTGAGTGATACTGCCAATAGGCCGAAAAAAAATGTGGAGGCCGACCGTTTGCCAGGTCCATATGTTGAGCATAGTGGGAAGATGCATATCTCACTTTTGCAAGACAGGACATTGAAGAATTGTGATGCAACTGTTGAACCTCATGGCAGGAGCTCTAATGTTCAGGGTATTCCCCTGCTTCCAGAAACTTTGTGTTCTGCTTCTTCTGGTGGTTTGGATAGTATGAACCCTCATATGGACGTGGAGAATTTGCAAGAGAACTTATGTCAAAGCCAAACTGAAAGCATTTCACTTGCTGGCCATCATGAAGGTGCACCTGCTACAGTAACCACTTGGGTAGAATCAGTCAGCTTTAAGGAGGTAACCTTTCAGTCTGTGGGGTTACCCAGAAGCTCTTCTCTCCCGAACCATTGTCATTGGAGGATGATGATTGTGGCCCAAGATCTTCTGAACCCAGTTGTACTCCACATGTAGTCATTAGTTGTGCTGAACCTCCTTGTTCCGATGAATGGCATCGATAAGAACTCAATAAAGGGTTGTCTGATTCTGGTGTCCCTCCATCACGCAATCTGCCTCAAATGTCCAGTTTTAACAAGGATTCTGAAGAAGACAAGTATGCTGCTTCTGATGTGAAGCGGAATAATGAACCTGGAGGGGATGGAAGTTTCACATTTGAGGTTGGGTCACTACCGGATGCTTCACAAAGACAAACTGCTAATCAACAGAAACCTTTTTTGTTAAAATGTACAATCCGATGAGCTGCTGCAGGATGGGGAAGGATGTCCACCTACATCCGGCTTGAGGAAAGCCAATGTTAAGGTACTCCGAGAAACTCCTGATAACATTCATCTGCCAGCTGAGGTTGCTAACAGGAGTACTCGGAAAGATAACAGTAAGGCAGCTTCTCGGATTGTGTCTGAGAGATTGACTGTTTCAAAGAGGAAATCTGCCAAAGAATCACTCTGGGTGAATCAAGCGGATGAAAGAGATGGGAAGCCGTGTAGTACACCTGTTGACAAAAATAGCATCATGCCTAAGCCAATGAAACTGGAGGAGATACAGCAACACTCATGTGGTGAGGGAAATAATGTGAAACCCTCCTCTTCTTCATCTGTTCAGACATCTAGCTTGCCAGACTCAAGTACAGCAGTGGCATCATTTCGCCAGCCTTTTACAGATAAACAACAAGTGCAATTGCGTGTACAAATTTTCGTTTATGGCTCTCTAATACAGGGTGCTCCACCTGATGAGGCTTGCATGATTTCAGCATTTGGAAATGGTGATGGTGAGCAGAATGCATCGGAAGGCATTTGGCGCATTGCTGCAGAAAAGTTGTGTACACAGAGATCATCAACAGCTAATTGCGTTATTCTTTCACGTTCTCATCTGGGCATCGGGGCCAATGAACTAATTTCAGAGTCCAATTCCCTCCAAAGTAAAACTCATGGAATCTCTTTGAGTCAAACCAACAGGGGTACCCCTCCAGTTACTTTCAATTCTCCTATGCTTTTGCCATCACAATTGTTTTGTGTCTCTACTCCTCAGGACATACCTCAATCCAACCTCTTAAAAGGTCTACCCTTGGTCTCCAATGAGATATTTTACCCAATGCATATGTCCTATTCTTCGCATGGGAAGCAATATGTTGGAAAAGGTCAACCTCGGCTATCACATGCTTCTCAGGCTTCCCTTATACCTTTGGTTGCATCTTCTCTAACTTCTGTCCTTGATGGTGGATCATCAAAGCTGCCTCTTGCAGAAACATTTGAAGTAAGACCGGTTAGAAGTTCATCTGTTCCATACTATTCAAATCTGCAACTCAAGATGCCTAGTTCTTTCACAACTGCTGGAGTCCATTTGACTCCACCCGCACCATCGACTATGGTGGAAACAATAAAGAAAACAGAAATTTCTGGTCCTGGGAAGCATGCTACCACCAATCAGGGGACTAAAAAAAAGATAAGTGTGGCTCCCGAAATCCCCGCTCCGAAGCCTCAACATTCCTGCACATATGTGTAAAAAAAAAGAGAGAGAGAAAAATGGATGGACTTGACTCAGCCCCCTTTGTTATCTATACATTACCCCAATTTTTTTTTTTTAAGCTGTAGTTGTAGGTGGAGTCGACTCTATCTTGGCATAGAGTCGACAGCATAGAGTCGACTCAACCCACCTTAACTATCCTCTTGTTTCACCTGAATCATCATTTTTCACCCCACACAACTCATTTGTCACCCCCAAATAATCTATTTGTCATTCTTAACGTCTATTTGTCACCCTTGTCATCCATTTGTTACTCTTATCACCTATTTTTCACCCTTACGTATCTATTTGTCACCACTAGGTCCACTACCACTCATTTTTCACCAGTAACACCCTACCACAATTACCTATTTTTTTCACTTCTATGTATCCATTTATCACCCCTAAAACCCATTTGTCACCCTTATCATGCATTTGTCACCCCTATCATCTAATAACGATAAAATAATTATAAAAATGACAAAAAATCATAAAAATAAAAATTAATAAATATCACAATAATAAAATAATTATAAAAAAGATAAAAATCATAAAAGATGATAATTAATAAATATAATAATTGTAAAATAATTGTAAAAATAATTAAAAATCATAAAAAAATCATAATTAATAAATGCAACAATAACAAAAATTATAAAAATGACATAAAAATACCATAAATGATAAAAAAACTCGTATAAAAATACCCTCATTAAGAAAATTCAAACGACGCTCTATCCGGATTTCTTCCCTTCGACCCCGAGTAAGGGGAAATACTAAAGGCGCCCTCGCAAGACGTCCTTGGCTCCCAGGGACTATCCCGTTAAAGCCATAGTGTAACTCCGCACCGGGCTGATAATACACTGGGTTTGACTTGTTTAACCGAGATTTGACCGAACTTTTCCATTTCCTCAGATATTGAACTTGTTGTGCCCCGGCATACATATGCTCCAGCTTTTATCGAAATGTTTATGATGATTTTCGACCCGGACACTCGTCCGAACATAAAATGGTCAATACATGACCAATATATATATGCTCTGATTTTACTGACACGTCTATAATGATTTTTCACCCGAACTTCAGTCCGAACATGAAATGGTCAATATGCGACCGACATGATATCAACTACCGGGGTTTCACCGAACCGTTCGGTCGGGTCTTCACCGAATAGTCTCCATCTCCCAGATAGCAAATTTGCCTTGCCCCGGCATACATATGTTCCGGTTTTATCGACACGTTTATGATGTTTCAACCCGGACATTCGCCCGAACGTTAATTGGTTGATTTACGACCGACATAACCCCAAATGTCTTTTTGCACTCTAGCATGGGGAATTTCAATGCTTTTCAATACGTTATTTACTTCTCGCATTAAAATTGATGTTTAGGCCATGAGACCCCAAATCTTGGAAACTAATCAAAGGTTTTTCTCTCTCCGAGGGGATGTAATTAACGCTGTGACCTTTATGACACCGCGGGTCTCCAGTCCCGACCCGATACCCATAATCGTCTGGTTAATCAGACGGAGCGCACCGCGAGCTTCAGACCATCCTAGTCTCGAAGCCCGAACACATTGTCACCTAGGTGACTGGCACGTCCTCGCACTAAATAAAACGCTAAAAGATAAAAAAATCACAAATATTGTAAAGAATTTTTAGTGCGTCCAACAAGTGCACCCTTGGCTCCGGACCACCCCAGTGTCGGAGCCAAAATTATTTGTCACCTAGGTGACTGGGACGCCTTCGCACTTGATAAATCGATAAATGACATAATGATATAATATAATATAAAATAAATTTGAGTGCGTCCAACACCTTCATGGCACAGCGACTTTTAGCCCCGACACGTAACTCACTATCGTCTGGTCAGTCAGACGGTGCGCACCCATAGCTCTAAGCCACTTCAGTTCTTGAAACCCGAATAAACTGTCACCTTGTGACTGGCACGCCTGCGCACTAATAAATTAAAATAAAATAAATCAAATAAATAAACAAACAAACAACCAGATAACCAAGCGAAGAGAAATTTTGAGTGCATCTACATTTGTCTATAGAAAAATTGTACTGAGCTAAAATGAATTGCCACCAAGCATATCGTCTTAACTTGGCATTATCTGATAGTTTTCTCTTGAGAAAAGATCATAATGCAGAAGAATCAATTCTCAAGATAAACGTTTCTTTTATCATATAAGTATGAAATTTTTGAACTCCCTTAACAGCAGCCAATATTTCTTTCTCAGTCGGTCAATAATTTAACTCATGTTTTTAAACTGTCCGCTTTGATATGCACAAATGTGTTCTTCTGCATATTGCTTATGAAGAAGAATTGCATACCATGTGTCTTCAGAAGCATCCGTAGATAGAACATATGGCTCAGTATAGGCCAGACTTAATGGAAGAAGGTGCTGACATTCTTCTTGTAATTGTTATACTTCTTTTGTGTTGCTACAGATCATTCAAAGGATTTTGTTCTCATAGCTCGTCGAATATGATGAGTTTTCTCAGAGAGCTTTGGGATAAAATTTCTGAGATAATTGACACATCACATAAATCTTTGACATTGCAACAAATCCGCTAGTTTCGAAAGAAATTTGGATAACTTTTCTAGCGGATGCTTTTAATTGTATGGGAAAATGTTGTCTCTGTATAGTGAGTCCCAAAAAATCCACTTTTTCGATAGCAATTTCGAACTTATCGGCTGATGCTGATAACCTAATTCCATGAGTTTGTATGGTTTCCATAAAAATTTGTAGATGCTCCAAATGTTCATGCATGAAATTTGAGAAGACTGAGAAATCATCAATATAATTAGCAATAAAATGGACATAAGGCTTAAAGATTTCGTCCATTCTGTATTGGAATTGTGATGGTGCATTCTTTAAGTCGAATGAGAGTACCAATCATTCATATAAGTCATAAGGAGAAGAAAATACTATTTTGTGAATATCTTCCTCGGCGATTTTTATTTGATAGTAACCTGACTTGCAATCGAATTTTAAAAATATTTATTTTTGGGCTACCTTTTGACTCAATTCCTTTTTATTTGGTAAAGGCCACTTAATGTCAATAGTGACGGCATTCAATGGTCGATAATTGATAACCATCCACGCTTTTCCCCGTTTTTGCTCAACGTGATTGCGAACTATAAAAGTAGAACAAGAATAATTTGAAGAAGAAGGTCTCATGAGCTGCTTAGAGATAAATTCTTCTATCTACTTTCTTAGTTCAGTCTCATCTTCTAACGAATAGTCGATAGGCTTTCCTTGGATCGGTATATTATGTACAGTAGGAATGTGTGCTTGTGGAGAATCTTTCTCACATTTTGTTCGACACAACATTCTCTAAGCTTGCTTGAAATTGCTGCTAAAGAGTGGACATTTGGTTGTGCTGGCGGAGATAGATGATTTAGTTGTTTAACAATATAATATAATTCAGATTTCTCAACTTACTTTTCTTAGAAGTGCAATAGCTGAGAGATGGATACATCTTCTATGTACCATCAGTATGTTGCTTTGAGTCTTGAAATATGGAGAGATTCTAGGAATAATCTCTCTCTCCTTAGGTATATAATTGCAATCATATCCTTCAATTACAAGGTTTCTTGCCTAATTACCTTGTGACTTTTGACGAAACCCTAATTTCTTCGGTGGTGAACGAGGGGTAACCGTGAGCCGTGCTAATGAGTCTACCCTCAACATCAGAACCTATGTAGAGAGCCTTAAGATTTCTTTGACAGTTAAACAAAGGTGTCCAGACGTTAAGTCGATGTAATCAACACTAATTGCGGACAATGATAAAAGGTCCATTGCTTGAACCCAAATCGTCTGATATGATGCGCACTCACAGAATAAACTTTGCACAAACTTTCATGCAACCCCTCTATGTGCAATCTTTATAGTGTTCTCTCCAAAAGATCACCATATATATATATATATATATATATATATATATATATATATATATATATATATATATATATATATATATATATATACATTTATACTTTATTCTGTGATGTCAACAACGATGTTGATTGTCTCATCCTTTTGATTTTTGTGGGCTTTGCCCTTTGGTGCCTTGGCCTTGTTGGTGTTGGAGCAGCGGAAGTGAGATGGGCACAAAAGGTGAAGAAAGTAATAATTTTATTGAAGAAATAGTACAAGTACAAAAGATCTTGTACAATGTAGAAGGGGAGATGAAAGATGGAAAGGCTTGGTAAAAGGCTTGGAAGGTTGATGGAATGGAGTGAGGCTCTTTGGCTCACTTCTACTTCTACTTGGATCTCTTCGATCTCTCTTGGATACCCACAAGGGTGCCTAGGTGGTGGTATTTATAGTCTCCATAAGAGGTATGAAATTCTTTCTAGATACTTCTTATGCACTGCCATTCTAGAGAATTCTTCTCTCATCTTCTCTCTAGATAAGTGTTTCTAGAGTTCTCTCTTTTTAATGGCATTCTAGAACCTTCTATGCCTCCATCTTTCTTCCACAATATTTTGGAGTTTTCTTCATGCTTCTAGAGAAGTCCAGCACATTCAAATTATTATTTTAACACCCCCTCTTAATTTGTAATGTGCATACTCCTTCTAAAGTGTATAAACTTGTCGGTGGCCAAGGGCTTCGTGAAGATGTCGGCGACTTGCTCTTCTGTCTTTATAAACTTCAGAATGATTTCTTCTTTCTCGACCAAATCTCGGATATAGTGATGACGCAGCTCGATATGCTTCGTCCGTGCATGAAAGACTGGATTCTTTGTCATAGCGATGGCTGACATATTATCACAAAGTATAGTAGTTGGTTCTTCTTGATTTTGTTGAAACTGTGATAATATTCTCTTTAACCAGACAGCTTCGCATGCGGCACTTGTAGCAGATATATATTCGGCTTCTGCTGATGATAGAGCGATTGTTTGTTGCTTCTTAGATGACCATGAAATAGGCTTTGTTCCAAGACAAAATAAATATCTAGAAGTACTCTTTCGGTCATCTGTCGAGCCTGCCCAATCACTGTCTGTATAGCTAATAAGATGATTATTTTCTTCAGAGACATACTTGATGCCATAATTTGTAGTTCTTCGGAGATATCTCAAAATATGCTTGGTCGCTGCAAAGTGTAGTTTGTTCGGCTCATTCATAAAACGTGATACCACACTTACTGAATAAAGAATATCCGACCTTGTATTTGTGAGATATAAAAGAGAACCAACTAAACTTCTATAGACTGAAGTATTAATCTTCTCTGCATCATCATGTATAGAGAGTTTTGTGTTTGCTGCCATAGGTGTAGCCACGATCTTGCAATTGGCCATATTGAATTTTTTCAACAAATTTTCACAATATTTTTCTTGGCTGAGAAATATTTCTCCTTTGATTTACTTTACTTGAATGCCAAGAAAATAACTCAACATGCCGAGATCGGTCATTTCAAACTCTTTCATCATTTTCTTCTTGAAATCGTCTAGCATATCATGGCTAGTACCAAAATAGATTAGATCATCAACATATAGACAAAGGAGTAGGAAGTCCATACCTTTCTTCTTTATATATAATGAGGGCTCGCTCGGACATCTTAGAAAGCCATCTTGTTGAAAATATTGATCGATCTTATTGTTCCATGCTTGAGGGGCTTGTTTTAACCCATATAATGCCTTATGTAGGCGATAAACTTTATCTTCTTGTCCTTTGATTTGATAGCCTTGTGGTTGCTCCACATATATTTCTTCTTCAATATTGCCATTTAGAAATGCAGATTTGACATCAAGCTAAAATACTGGCAATTTCAATTGTGCTGCCAATGCTAAGACAGCCCGTATAGTTTCCATCCTTGCAACTGGTGCGAATGTCTCATTGAAGTCAATACCAGGTTGTTGAGAATACCCTTTTGCTACGAGCCTTGCTTTATATTTATGAATTGAATCATCCTCATTATACTTAATCTTGTATATCCATTTTAAACCAATAAGTTCTTTATCTTTCGGCTGCTCAACTAGCTCCCATGTGTGATTTTTCTCAATCATATTCATTTCTTCATCCATGGCCCTTATCCATTTCTCATCTTTAATTGTCTCCTCATATCTTTGTGGTTCATAGCAGAAATAAGCAACATTACTTCTTTCATATATTTCTTTGAGAGAGCGTTCCTTTTGTCGTGGTGTGTTTGAGTCATTACTTGACTCGCCTTGCTCTCTTGGACTTTGTGGAGGAGAAGGAGCTACTAATTCTTTTTCTTCTATAATTTTTGGTACTTGTTTTTCTTCTTCTTCTTCCCATTTCCATGATGATGTTTCATCAAATATCACATCTCTAGAAATAACCAATTTATTTGTCTTAGGCTCAAGCAATCTATATGCCTTTGATTCCTCACTATATCCAATGAATATATGTTTTTCTCCTTTCTCATCAAATTTTTCTTCTCTAACTTGTGAAGGAATATGGCCATATGCAATGCATCCAAAGATTCTAAAATGACTTACCTTGGTCTTTCTCTTAAACCAGGTCTCATATGGTGTTTTGTTTGGAACTGCTTTTGTTGGAGACCTGTTTAAAATGTAAACTGCAGTATGTACAGCCTTAGCCCAAAAACTATTAGGAAGATTCATACCTTTTAGCATGCTCCGAGCCATCTCTACTATTGTCCTGTTCTTTCGCTCGGCTACTCCATTTTGCTGAGGTGTATATCTTGCTGTTAGCTCCTTCTTTATTCCTTCGTTCCTGCAATATTCTTGAAATTCTTTAGAAGTAAACTCTCCTCCACGATCTGTCCTTAAAACCTTGAGCTTTTTGCCACTTTGTTTCTCGACAAATGCTTTAAATCGTAAGAACATTGTAAATGCCTCTGATTTTTTCTTCAGAAAGTATATCCACATCATTCGGTTATAATCATCCACAAACAGTAGAAAATATCGTGAACCATTAAGTGAGGCAGTTTTTGTTGGACCACAAATGTCAGTATGTACCAATTGTAATGGCTCTTTAGCTCTCCATGATGTTTTAGTGAAGGGTAATCTGTGCATCTTTCCATAGATGCATCCTTCACAAATTTTATTTTCTTCTTCTTTAAAATATGGCAATCCAATGACCATTCTCTTCTTCTTTAGTAATATGAGGCTTCTATAATTCAAATGGCCAAATCTCTTATGCCATATGAGAGAGCTATCTTCTCCTTCAATTTTTAGAGCCATATTTTCTAGTGTCATTTTTAGCGGAAAGACTTTGTTGGGAGCCATCTTGATTTTTGCCACTAACTTTTCACTTCTGTCTTCTATAATGATGCATTCATCTTTTCTGAAATTGGCTGAATAACCCTTTTGCATCAACTGTCCAACACTTAATAAATTTTGAGCTAGGTCAGGAACATAAAGAACATCTGTGATAAACTTCGTCTTACCTCCCTTTGTATGCACCGCTATCACTCCCTTGCCTTTTACTTCATGTAACTTGCCATCTCCAAGCTTCACTTGAGAATGTATCTCTTCATCCAATTTGACAAAGCTACTTTTATTTTCTGTCATATGATTGCTACAGCCACTATCCAAATACCATATATCGCTAGAATTTGAATGACTGGTAAAGCAAGAGTAAAATAGTTGATCCATCTCCAAATAATTAGTTTCATTTTTCTGCTGATAATTAATAACAGTCTCTTTGGGAGTGATTAGCGTTTTTACATTTGGTGCATTTAAATCTGCAATCTTCCATAGCATGTCCAAATTTTTTGCAAATTCGGCATTGGGAGGTAGACGTACCTTTTGGATAATTTTTCTCATATCTTCTTCCTCTGTCCTGACCTTGTTTATGAACTTCTTCTGCCTTGAATTGTCTTTACTGAACTGATGTTGTGAAGAATAGCCTTCCATATTCTCCTTCTTTGACTCCTCTCTTTTATCAAATAATGATACCTTTGATTGAAATGCTTGCTCCATATTCTGATGAGAAAATCTATTCATTCTTTGCTCATGCGCCTCCAGAGAACCCATTAGTTCGTGCATAGAAAATTTTGATAGATCTTTAGATTCTTCAATAGCAGCAACAATATGATCAAACTTGAATGGAAGACTTCTCAATACTTTCTCAACTATTATCTTCTCTTCTATTTTATCCCCATAGCTTCTAATTTGATTTATGATGCCGGCAACTCGAGTAAAAAATGCTTGAATAGTTTCATTTTCTTTCATCATAATATTATCAAACTCTCTCCATAATGATTGTAACTTGATGGAGATTATCTTTGATGACCCTTGAAATTCTTGCTTTAGAAGATCCCAAGCATCTTTCGAGGTTGCAGACGTCATAATACGGGGAAAGATAGATTTGCTTACCCCTTGTTGGATGAATAATAATGCATTCGCATCTTTCTTCTTGTTTTCTTTATACTCCTTTTGCTTTGCCGACGTCCACGATGCGAGAGTTGCCCCGTCCTCTGGTACCTCGTATCCGCCTTCAACGAGCTCCCAGAGATCTTGAGAGATGAAAAGAGTCTTCATTTGGAGACTCCAAAAATCATAATTCTCTCCATCAAAAATGGGGATAAGATTTTGAGAATAGTTGAAAAGAGTTGTGGTAGGTGCCGCCATGATTGGAACTTGAGGGAATGGAGGCTATGGCTCTGATACCAAATTTGTTGGAGCAGCGGAAGTGAGATGGGCACAAAAGGTGAAGAAAGTAATAATTTTATTGAAGAAATAGTACAAGTACAAAAGATCTTGTACAATGTAGAAGGGGAGATAGAAGATGGAAAGACTTGGTAAAAGACTTGGAAGGTTGATGGAATGGAGTGAGGCTCTTTGGCTCACTTCTACTTCTACTTGGATCTCTTCGATCTCTCTTGGATACCTACAAGGGTGCCTAGGTGGTGATATTTATAGTCTCCATAAGAGGTATGAAGTTCTTTCTAGATACTTCTTATGCACTGTCATTCTAGAGAATTCTTCTCTCATCTTCTCTCTAGATAAGTGTTTCTAGAGTTCTCTCTTTTTAATGGCATTCTAGAACCTTCTATGTCTCCATCTTTCTTCCACAATATTTTGGAGTTTTCTTCATGCTTCTAGAGAAGTCCAGCACATTCAAATTATTATTTTAACAGTTGACCCTCTGTCAGGTTGCCCCATCCCCCGGGGACGCTTGTCCCTTGTATCCTCCCTCTTTCCCCCTTTTCTCTATATATAAAATTTTCATGCAGGAAAGGAGGGGTTGATCTATCCCCCTGTCTCTCCTTGCATGTATCAGCTTTAGTTAAAAAAAACAACAGTGTACAAGCTCCTAGTCACTTGTTAGCAATGGAAGTCGCCATTTTCTCAAAGCTCAGCATCCAATACTTAGTCTATGAAGAAACCAATTAATGGAATGCATGCATTCATACAAAAGGAATGACAGCTCTTGAAGTTGACGATCTAGGAAAAACTAATTAAGGATACCAAAAAACCCTTCCATTTCTAAGGTGGAGAATATATATATATATATATATACTTAGAAGTTAGAAATGAGGGGAACCTGTATGAACATTACTAGTAATTTGCAAACCCTAAAAAATTATTTATTCATATTAGCAATAAATTTAAATTGAACAAGTGAAATATCATCAACTACCAAACAAAAAAGTGTTTATCTTAGAATAATATTTTGTAGGGAGGAAAAGTGGTAAGCAGCATTCCTTTCATTCTCATGGAAGAGGGGGAGGTGGGTGGCGGTGTTGTTGTCCCTGCTGCCGGTGGAGGAGGGGAAGGACGGCGATGGCGTCCGAATACCCGTCCTCGTCCCTTAATTCCCCCCTCCCTCTCGACCGCGCATTCGCCGTGACGCACCCACCCTCTGCCCCGGCCCCCCTCCGCCTCTAGCATCCCCCTCCCCCTCCTACTACAGCAGCACTGCTGGCCCCGAAGCACGCCAACACTATCACGTTGTCCCACGCACACCATGAAATAGCCCATTCTCTCTCTCTCACCCTCACCATGAAATCATCTCTCTCTCTCTCTCTCTCTCTCTCTCTCTCTCTCTCTCTCTCTCTCTCGAAACAAAAATGGGGGAAGGAGACGAAGGAGGAGATTGAATAGAAAAGAATAGGACTCTTTTTTAAAAGGACAAGGGAGGCGGAAGTGTAGATGGAGCGGGCGACAAAATGTGGGGGACGGTGAATGGTGTGGGGAGTTCGAGAGCAGCGGCGGGGAGGGTGAGTGGAAATTGACGTCGTTGGGTAAGGGGGACCTAATGCCCTGCATGACCGAGGAGGGGCCTGGCATCCAGCAACGAGGGTGGCATTCGACTGCGTGCAGTGGCCGCGGGGATTTTGGAATTCCCAGGGAACCAGGTTGGGCGTAGTGTTACGTGGATGGCCCCTCTTCTCAAAGACTGTACCGAGAAAACCGCCGCCATGCGATTGCGTAGGAAGGTTAGGAATGGGTCTCCCTTTTCTCAAATGACGGGAGTCAACTCCCATGCAACGAAACGAAGGCCATTCAATTACGAGAGATTCAAAAGAAAGTCTGTTTCTCACAGGACAGGAACGCATGTCTTCTCCTTCTTATAAATAGTTCTTATAAATAGGAGACTCTCCTCTCCTTTGTGTCACCACCCAAGTCAAAAGAGAGCCTCTTAAAAGAGAGACACTAAAAGAGAGTGGATTTGAGGTGAGAGATAAAAGAGAGAGATATCTCGTTTGAAAGTTTGAGAGTTCTTGTAAAAGATTTATTCCTCTAAATTGGGACGTGAGTTTTTTTGTAATTTTTCTCCAGATCTAGTGAAATTCATGTTATCGTTGTCACCCGTGATTGTAGAGGGTAACCTTCGAATCACGTAAAAAATTTTATCTTCTTATCTAATGTGATTGATCTGTATTCTCTCTCTTTCTTCTTGTCATATAAATTAAGATATGAGAAGACACTATGTACGTCGGAGTGATCGTGGTCATATCACGTAGGAATCTGGGGATAACGGAGGAATCCCCATTTTTTTTGCCAGGTTAACGAGGAGAGACTTGCCTCGCACTCTCACGCCCAAGTTCCAACCTTTCCCTACGCTGTGTGTGGGGTACGACTATCGAAGTATCAAAATATATCTTTTCCTACAGTGCCGGGTGGGAGAGTGGTTCCGTCTGATCCTACAGCTTTACTGAACTGTCAGTATACATAAATTATCTAAGGCTTTCACTACCCAAGATTTAAAATAATATATCTTCTATAAATCATAGGTAAATTCAAATCTACTCCAACACCCAAGTAAATACCCGTAGATATATGTTCTTCTTCTTGTAGTGGCTACTGGCTACTTGTTGATGCCAAACGACACGTATCATGGCGATAGTTGACTGACATTTGCCCACACTGAAATCTCACGTATACCTACATACATGCCTATGTCACAAGGAGATCCTACGATCCTTCTCTTAATTTATATAGCGAGCGAATAGGAAAGGTTCCATGAAATTGAAATGGGAAAAGACAAATACATGTTTCGGACAACTTATAGCAAATGCAAGTCTTGCTTCCATTCTGGGATATATCACAGTTGTGCAGCGGCTTGATCAGTCGCACCCTGAAGAGCGGGAATGCATTGGGACAGGGCAGCTACCAGCCTTCTTATGTCTTCTGATGTGTGCGCAGCAGTCAATGTCACCCGCAGCCTGCAAGAGAACAAGATGCATGCATGATTCCTTTGGCATAATATATAGAAATCTTCATATATATATAAAAGGTAGGTCTCCATACATATGGAAAGATGATGCCATAGGTACATTAAATCGATGAATCTGGATGAGCTAGCGATTCACCTGCATGCATGCGGGGGCACCGCAGGAGTTCTAATGGCGGTCACATGGAAACCACATTCCAGCATGTGCTTACTCGCCTTGAGAGCTGCCTCTTCGGAGCCGACAACGAGAGATACGATCGGACTCGTGGCTGGATACTTGGTTAACTCCGAGAATTCTCGCACTTTGCTCCACACTGCTTGCCTACGCCATGCTTCCTTCTTGGCCACCATTATCGCAGCTGCATGCCACCCAGGAATCTTAAACAAACCGCAGTATATATTGTTCATGTATAATTATCGAACTAAGATGCACATCCGTAGGTAAACGTTTTTGCAGACGTAAGCGCGGGTAAAGAAGAAGAGATACCGTAGCAACCAGCGACCACGGGTAAGGGAGAAGCAGTGCTGAAGATGTAAGGCCTTCCTCTCCCTCGGATCAGGTTCTTCCATTTCTTGGTGCAGGCAATAAAACCCCCTAGGGATCCAATGGCCTTGCTCAAGGTCCCAATGCATATGTCGATCTGATCTTCGATGCCGTACACCTCTCCGATGCCGCCACCGTTTTTGCCACATACAAGCGTCGTGTGCGCCTGTCAATGGTGTTACAGAAACAATAGGGCAACGGTCAGAGATTAGTGTGGAGAGGATATGAGGATTAGCTTTGCATATACTTGACGGCCGGGGAGGTTCACATATATACTTCATCGACGACGAGTAAGAAGCCGTGCTTCTTCCGCAGCTCTACGAGTTCAAGCATCGGGGCAAAGTCTCCTTCCATACTGAACAAGCTGCATGGAAACAAAACAGGAAAAACAACAGGGTTGTCGTCTCAGGCTCTTGTTGCGGCCAGACTATATTGGCATATGCATGCTGAAGTATCATACTTGATAGAAGGGAGTAACAATTAAGGATCGGAGATGCAAATCAATTAAATGGCTTGGAATGTAGAGCTGGCGATATGTCATCATCTCATGTACCTGTCAGTGATGACCACCTTCTTCTCAACTTGGCACTTAGAGAGGAGTTCATCAAGATGCTTCATGTCGTTGTGCCTGTACACGAACACGTCAGCTTCCTGAAGACGCTCAACCATGCGGAGGCCATCGATAATGGAGGCATGGTTCAGCGCATCGGAGAAAATCGATATCTTCTCATGTTCGGCCGGCCTCCTTCCTGCACAGGTAAGAGATGCGATGTTTCCCAAAGCTGCAAGGAACGTGGTGTTGGCAGCGAAGCCAGTGGGGGTGATGACACAGGCCTCCTTCTTTTTCAAATCTGCCAAGGCATCTTCGAGAAGGCGGTGGTAGTCGGTGTGGCCACTCATCATGGAAGATGATCTTGGACCCATCCCGTACACCAGGGCGGCCTGCTCATATGTCCAAAGCATGCATGATTAGATGACTAGCTAATTGTTCAGAGATCGAGGAAGAAAAATAGGGCTATACGTACGGGGGCGTAAATCATCTGTTTCTATGGTATATAGGACAAAGATGTGCACGTAGTTGCATACCTTGGCAGCAGCTTTTCGAACAGCCGGATGGGAGCTCAGGTTGAGGTAGTCGTTCCCGGTGAAGATGACCACCTTCTTGCGATCTGGTTCACCCTCAGCAACGCCGGCCATGGGGTTCTCCACCTCGACCTCCAACAGGGTCCTGTCCCAAGGGCCGGGGCCGTCCAACGTCTCGATGTCGGCGATGGGGTCCTCCTCCGGGCTGGCCTTGGGGACACAGATCTTGGGCAGGTGGCTCATGTAGCCGTTCTTGTCCACTCTGGCTACGGCCCTCACCGTCAACTCGTCCCACGTTGCAGCGATGGGATCCATTTCCCCCCCGCGCCTGGGATGAAACGAGTACTTTGGACAGGAGAGGAGGACCACAAACTGGACTAGGCTTAATGTCGAGGAAGGTTTGAGTGCTAAACAGATTGAGGGTGTGTGTGCTTTGGAGGCTCGCCCTTCCGGCTGCTTACATATATATAGTGAGGAATGGCAAGGGCAGCGCTGGGGGACTGCAGACCGACGATCCAGAGAACATATTTTTAACAGAGGAGACGTCGTCATCGTGCATTAATGCGGCATGTGAGGGAGCGAGATCAGATGGGCCTTGTTCTGGATTCAATAGGTGGGTTCGCAGTATCTTAATTCCATTGTTGGCGGTAAGTACGGCCAGGCGTTCGCTTTCTTAATTATTAAAACCTTGCGTTCGATCGAAGGCGTGCGTCAGAGTCTACTAACTATACTTCAATCCGCATCCTGTCAGTTGAAGAGAGGATCTGACTTCGATCAATAGTCTCTAACAAGGGACTACTTTGTAATTTCTCAAGCTAATACTATTTTCTCCTTTAACCTATTCTTACACGTGCCTACGTTCATTGTAAATTCAACATTGGGTAGCTAGATAAATGCATTGAATAATCTCCGCAATGTTGTATTTGAAGTTGGTCGCAACTTGCAAGTGTTACAAGTAAAAAAGGAAAAGTTAGTGGCAAGTGTGTCAGTTCCTTATTAGAAACCGTTGGAGTTAGACTAAGAGTGGATCTAAGTAACTCAAAGTGCTTAAAATAGTTCGAGGTTAACTCATTTCTGATTTGACCGGAGGAAAGTTAACTTGGAATTAAGAAGGTGGATCAAATTATCTTTAACCCAGTATGATTTAATATATATTGAGTTAACCCGATACTAATGACAGATAAAATGTCACATTTATTTCTCTCTTTTTTTATTTTTTATCAATAGACATGCGTTCACTTTAAAATATTTTATTTTATTTTATTTCAAAAATATTTTTAATAAATATTATAAATTAAATATAAAATAAAATAAATATAGTTGGATAAATAACATAATTATTTTCACTAATGAAAATTTCAGAGGAAGAAACGCCCTTAATTATGAGCTTAGATTACTATTCATCTTTAAAAAATATTTTACTTTACCTTTTTATTTTTTGAATATATTCTATAAACTGAATATACCATGGAAACATTTTTTTTGATAAATGACATCCTTAACCTCACTAATTAAAAACTAGAAGACATAAACATCATTAATTGCGGGTTTAAGTTACTGTTTGATTTTTTATTTTAAATTAATTTTAATATATTTATAAAGTAAATATACCCTAAAATGAAATTTACTATGATAAATAACATCATTAACATAACTAAATATAATTTAAAAACCAAAATCATCATTAATTATGAGCTAGATTACTATTCACTTTAATTTTTTATTTTAAATTAATTTAAATATCTTTAATATATTCTATAAATAAATATATCATAAAAATAATTTTATGATAAATTACATTATTAATCTCACCAATTAAAATTTAAGAGACAGATGCTCACTAATTACTAATTTTATTTAGAATTCACAAACACTAGGTACCCGGAAGACGAAGGCCACGAGCGAATCCACGAGTAACCGATCGAGGCAGGCTCCTCCCACCAAGATCCACCACCGACTGGATAATATTAAAAGTCCACTAGGGTTAGGGGGGGGGGGGAGGTTCCTCGTGATAGATGGCGGCGCACATGCACTTATCCCAAGCCTTTATTTATTAATCGGAGACAGCGCATGCATCATGCATGTATAAACAATGTGGCTACCATACTCTTTCCCAATATATATATATATATATATATATATATATATATGTATACATACATAAAAGCATTAAGTAAATCCGCATGCTAATGTTTTCAGCTGGCATGCAGTTTGGGTGCATGTTATTTGTATTCTTAATTAGCTAGTTTACATGTAATTCCCATGTTGAAAGGGTCAGGAGGATCACGATCCTCTTGGTGCAAGAGAAGATCGGATTCCAGCAATCTCCAATAAGTTGGGACTGTCACACACATTAATTTGTAGCCTCTTTCTTTGAACACTCGGTTCCCTTCATCCCTTTGACCTATTAATTAGTCGATCGGTTTCAAATATATATAACGTTGAGCGGGTACATAATGCATTAGCGTTACCGTATATGTAGAGGCGGAAACATGATTCATAACCCTGACCACGTGACACCCGTGGAAGTCTGTAAATACTAGAGAGGAAGGGCGTCGGAAAGAGCCCTAGACGTTACCCCAAGAGATAACCTTTCGATCCTTAAATCAGCATTCGGGAGATGGAGAAGCAGGGAGGAGAGTTAGAGGGAGAGAGTTGCAGGGTGATGCAGTGAGCATGATTGGAGCGAACTGTCTTCCGGGGGAGTTTTCGCCGTGACCAGCGGACACTCAGAGAGTGCTCGATGGGTGGTAAGGATGTCCGGAGTGCGATCGGAGCGTGGCGAAGGCTCTCCCTCTTAGCCACAGGCCGTGGCTTCTCCTATCTCTCGGCCGGAGTTGGAGGTGCGTTCTTGGCCAAGAGGTCCCCCTCCCCAGCCCAAAAGTCCCATTCCTATGCCTGTCGAAGTCTCTTTTATAGGGGGATGCCCTGATGCCGAAGGCTTACCTCTTAATTAATGGAGGTAAGGCCGAGATCGTGAGGGTGTCATCAGGCGGCCGCTTCTCTGGCGGACCTTACGGCGCTAGCAGGGCGTGCTGGCAGGGCATCCTTGCTCTTAATGGCGGTAAGGCCGACATCGTGGGGGGCCATCAGGCGGCCGTTGCGTCTGGGTAGAAATCCTTCTCGTACGTGCTGGCAAGTTTGAATCAACAATATTGTGGGCCGCTTGTCACAAGTTGTGACTGGCGTGGCCCGACAAGCACGCTACGGACCGGGGGCCTGGTCGGGCCTGACGAACGTGCGCCTTATTTAGGCCGAGTCAATTTTACCCTCCTCAATATATAATGTTGTATTTATCTACTTACTATCGTATTTATGCGATAATATCGAGCAGATACATGTAACACTCAGATAAATAAATACAACATTATTTTGACGTTATATACACCTGTCTGAGTAATGTTATATTTGGAACCTGTTGAAAGGTTGAAAATAAAAAAGAGAAAAAATAATAAGTTGGTGAGACGTGTGACAATCTTCAATGGAGTATGATGACACTCTCTTACACTAAGAGCATCCGAACTCATTAAATTAAATAATGCATGCACATATACATATATATATATATATAAGCGGTGATCTTAATTATGATACTAGCAAACAAACAAGAAGACTCCGCGAAAAAATAAAGAATAAAAGAACAAACACATGGACATGTAACAAATGCAAGTCTTGCTCCATCCCCGGATAATTAATGCATATAATTTCAGCAGTCAGTGTCACCGCAATCTACAGGAGAACAAGATGCATGATTCCTGGATCTCCGTGTATTAAAAAAATGTTGTGCGTATATTAATTATTGATGAAACAGAAAGTCCAACCCCCTGCGATCCCAAAATAAATGGAATTCAACTGGCCATCACGCCATCACATGGACATTTAATTGGGGTGTTACAATTTAATTAATAGCGCATGCAGTCTGCCACCTGTCAGTGTACGTAAATTAACGACCTTCTTCTCAGCTGGGCAAATTGAGAGAGGAGTTCATCAGGATGCTGCATGCCGATCGTTGTGCCTGTACACGAGCGGTACTCAGCTTCTTGGGGACGGTCGGCTGGCCATGCGGAGGATACCGATAATGGAGGAATGGCTGAGCGCGGCAGAAGAAACCCCAAGATATATATCTTGTGTTTCAGCAAAGGGATATCGAGGTGACATTAATTTCCCAGTGCTGCAAGGAATGCGGCCGGTGTTGGCAAATTAATAGCAAGGCCAGTAGGGGTGATGGCACAGGCATATTTTTCTTTGTCAACTCTGCTATATATGGTGTCCTGCATCGAGCAGGCGGTGGTACGTAGTCAGTGGTGCATGGCCACTGAGGTCATGTAATTAATTAAGACGCTCTAGGACCCATATGATCTCCGATACCCCTGCAGGGCGAGCTGCATGTTCGTGTATCCAAAGCATGCCAATCAGATTAGCACCGAATGTTCAGAAGAAGAACAAAAAGGTTTTAGAAGGACGTTAAGTTATCATCTGTGTCCGTGATAGGACAAGGACGTGCACGTATATAGCTACGTACACACCTTTGCAGCAGTTCAATTTGTTAACAGCCGGATGGGAGCTCAGGTCGAGGTAGTCGTACGTTTCGGGAGAAGATGAGCTCCTTGTCATCTGGTCCACCCTCGGCAATGCCGGCCATGGGATTCTCCACACTCATGGCTCTGGTCGTGATATAAAATGATTACAGTACCCATAAACCAGAGGATGAACAAATGCACCCCTAAACACCCTACACTGGGAGGTCAGCCTTCATATATGGTGCATTTTACAAAATATATATATATATATACAATCATGTTGGACTCTTCTACAACTCCAGGATTCAACTATTCAAGAGTACGTCCTAGCTACTACAACAAATGGATAAGAGATAGGAGCCCTTGACCCACAGAGACCTAAACCATCTCAACAAGAGGATGAGGCTAGGAGAATATCTATTGATGTTACAAATAATAACAAATCAAGAGTCCTAAGTATAATTCTGCCTAGCCTTCATCTCCAACCCACTTATCAGCAAGAGTCCTAGATGTTGTTCAGTGGATGAGAAGCATGGTTGGGCGATCTTGGTGATCTTGGCAAGCTTGAGGAGTTGGTTGGGCGACCTGCATATATGGGCCATCTACGTGGTCAGCTTGCTTTCATACGCCTCCACCGTGCATGGGTATGCACGTGTAGAGCTTCGCTAACACTATCCCGCAAGCGCAACGAGATAGTTTCAAACGTTGAGCTTGGACTTCAAGAAGGAGATTCGCACTGTGAAAAGTGGTTCAGTGAATAAGTCAGCTAGTTGTCTATGCATGTGTAGACACGTAGGAAACTTTCAAGACTCCAGCAGCAACTCGTTCCCTGACATAGTGGTAATCAATCTTCTCATGCTTTGTGGGCGCATGAAAGACAGGGTTTACTACCATATATATATATATATCAATGTGATGCAGGACAAAAACAGGTCACCCTATCAAAATAGTTTGAGCTCGTGTGGGCATTTTATCAAACACATGACATGCTGCAATTTTTGTTATTTGGACTCAAATCAGATCAAGTATATTGATGCAGGACTAACATCCATAAAGATCAAATCACAAATATTTACTGAGCATACGTATCTACGTCCAGATGTCAAAATCATGCCAACTTGAAGTTACAGATAGCAAATAAAACACCCCAAACTATGCAACAGTGAACGAACATCACCTGATTGAATGCCACATAAATAAAGCACTGTACTGACAAGAAACTTCCCATATGATAGCTTGATGTGGTGCGTTGAGAATACACTGCAAATCTATGCTCAAAACTCATGAAATCTAATTCACAAATACTTGTCCAAACTCAAGTCACATAAACTATTTTTTTTTCCTCTGTCAAACTCTGGAGCCGTATAGAATATCAACCATATCAAACATGAAATCACACCATATTAAAGATACCACTGGGAGACCTGCCACAATGGTTGGACGTGTTGCTGCTACTGGCTTCTTCGGCGGACGTGACTGGTGGCAGTGCTTGCAGATGGCGAAGTCAAGAAATCACCTCGATGCTGGTGCGGTAGGGGCTGGCAGGTGGCAGCCTGGACTGTGCGCAGATGGCAACCGGTGTGGACCGGATGCCGGTCGGGGCAAGGAGGGCGGCAGGCCCACCCGTGGACGGGGCCGGGAAAGGGATAATGAACAGTGTCCCAGGGAAGAAATCCGCACGTTGCAAGGCGACTTTAATGGAGGGAAGGGATGGGAGATGTGAGTGCGTCGTGTGGGGAGAACAGTAAGTTAAGATCTGTGAACATTGGTGGGTGGTACGGTGGAGAGAAAGAAAGGCCAATGAACACACAGGGAAGGGAAGAAAATGGAGATGTGTGATAGGGTTACCGTGGAGAACAACGGGACGGAATCAAATCCAAAAGAATAATAGAATTGGGGGTTTGGCCTCACGCCAGGAAGAACGCAGAAGGGGGCTTTGGCATCTCACCAGAAGGAGAACACACAATCGTGCTGCATAATTTTTTTCTAACCATTGCTTAACCCTAATTAGGGCTAGCACAGTAATATTTATAGAGAAACAAAATTACAAACAGACCCAATATTGTTCCAACTTTAACACCGACGATATCCAGACTATTAAAATAACAAAACGACATAACCGACTAAATAAACTCTAAACTAAAAAAATCTATAAATTAACTACGAAAATACAAACAGCAGAGAAGGAAGAAGAGAAAAAAATCAACCACACAAGAACACAGGGATTTTTACGTGGTTCGGAGACAAGATGTCTTCCTACGTCCACGGCCGCAACATGATTCCACTAGTAATCACCAACCAGATTCAGGTTACAATACAAAGAGACAGCCCACCCTTTTATACTAGGAGATTAGGGAGTCACTAATCAGGGCATTAAGGATAATAATATCCCTAATAAATAGAAACCCTCTTCCTGGATACATTAGACGCGCATGCTCGCCTGTCCCACCGGATGCTCTCCTGGGATCGAGTATGCGCTCCAGCGACTGCAGATGCTCTCCTACCAGCAGTCAGATCACTACATTGCCAAGACTGCGTCGACGCACTCCAAGTGACATCGACTTGCCTTGAACCCGCATGCATGCTCCCCTGACGCCAGTGATGCTCTCCAGAGGCCATAGATGCTCCCCTGAGACTTCATATGCACCCGTGCGAGAACGCACAAAGGCATGCTCTCCTGGCATGCTCTCCTGGCACAGTGGATGCTCCCCTAGAGCAGTGGATGCTCCCCTGGAGCAGCGGTTGCTCCCCTGGAGACAGCAAGTGCTCGCCATGCTCCGCTGATGCAGCGAATGCTCCCCAGGAGACAGAAGGATGCTCCCCTGGAGACAGCATATGCTCGCCATGCTCACCTGACGCTGAGAATGCTCCCCTGGAGCAGTGGATGCTCCCCTGGAGCAGCGGTTGCTCCCCTGGAGACAGTGGATGCTCCTGAGACAGAGTGTGATCCCGTGCAGATGCACATGAGTTCTGACTCCACACTCTAACAATCTCCCACTTGGAGTCTGAACTCCAAACAAAGCAAACATCTCAATGTATTAACCATGCTTAATGTAACTGTAGAAATAAACTGCTACGGCACCCCTCCATCAATCATCCATGGAGGCCAACTGAGGACTTGCACAGTCTCAGTTTCTCTTTGGTAACCACCTTGGTCAACATGTCTGCTGGGTTCTCTGCACCAAGTATTTTTTCCAACAGTAAAACATCATCTTCAAGCAAACCACGAATGAAGTGATATTTCAGTTGTATGTGCTTAGTCCTTGCATGAAAGACTGGATTCTTGGCAAGGTGAATTGCACTTTGACTGTCACAAAACAGCACACTGTTGCTTTGTTCCTTGCCCATCTCCTTCAGAAAATTTTTCAGCCATACCATCTCTTTGCTAGCTTCAGATATAGCTACATACTCTGCTTCTGTTGTTGAGAGAGCAACAACCTTCTGAAGTTTTGAAACCCAACTCACTGCAGTGCCACCCAAGGTGTAAACATATCCAGTGGTACTTCTTCTGGTGTCCAGATCACCACCAAGATCTGAATCAACAAAACCTTGTAAGATAACATCACTTTTCTTGAAACAAAGTGACTTACCTGAGGTGCCTTTTAGGTATCTCAGAATCCATTTCACTGCCTCCCAGTGTTGCTTGCCCGGATCTGCCATATGTCTACACACAACTCCCACTGCATGTGCTATATCCGGCCTGGCACAAATCATGGCATACATCAGACTTCCTACAGCTGATGCATAAGGAATTTTCTTCATGGACTCATGCTCTTCAGCAGACTTTGGTGACTGCTCTTTAGACAGCTTGAAGTGACTTGCCAAAGGAGTGCTAACTGGTTTTGCATTCTGGATGTTGAATCTGCCCAACACCTTCTGGATGTAACCTTCTTGAGATAGCTTCACAGTGCCAGCTGTTCTATCTCTCACAATTCTTATCCCAAGAATTTGCTTTGCTGCTCCTAAGTCCTTCATAGCAAATTCCTTTGATAATTGTATTTTCAGATTGTTAATCTCTGTCATACTTGATCCTGCTATAAGCATATCATCCACGTACAACAACAATATGATATAACAATTATCAAATTTCTTAAGATAACAACAATGGTCCATATTGCACCTAATGAAACCATTGTTACATATGAATCCATCAAACTTCTTGTACCATTGTCTGAGGGCTTATTTCAGACCATACAAGCTTTTCTTGAGCTTGCACACAAGGTTTTCTTTGCTTGGGACTGAAAACCCTTCTGGTTGTAACATGTAGATGTCTTCCTCCAAATCACCATGGAGAAAAGCTGTCTTCACATCTAGTTGCTCTAAATATAAGTTCTCAGCAGCAACAATGCTCAACACCAATCTAATAGTGGTTAGTTTCACAACTGGAGAAAAGATCTCAGTGTAGTCTATATCTTCCTTTTGCTAGAAGCCCTTCACTACCAACCTTTCTTTGTACCTCTTACTGCCATCAGGTTCATCTTTGACTCTGTAAACCCACTTGTTATGCAATGCCTTCTTGTTCTTAGGGAGTTTAGTTAGCTCCCAAGTCTGATTCTTTTGCAATGAGTTCATCTCATCTTCCATGGCTAACTCCCACTTAACAGAATCTGTAACATGTATTGCTTCATCATAACACTCGGGTTCACCTTCGTCAGTCAACAGTAGGTAATGTAAAGATGGAGAATACCTTTGTGTAGGCCTAGGTATTCTTGCAGATCTTCTCAGTTGTACCGGTGTACAAGGTTATGCTTCTATTTCAGATACATCATGTATCTTATCATTCACATCATCTTGTGAAATTTCTTCTAGCTCAACCTGTCCACCATTCTCATTTTGTTTCCCTGCACTGTCAGATTCTACAACAGCCCTGTCTTTGTACAAGACATTTTCATTGAATATAACATTTTTCCTTCTGAGGATTTTTTGATTTTCATCATCCCAAAATCGATATCCAAACTCATCAGAACCATATCCAATGAAAAAGTACTTTATAGACTTAGCATCTAGCTTATCCCTTTCATTAGAATCTACATGCACATATGAAACACAGCCAAAGACTCTCAAGTGTGAAAGATTTACCTCTTTCCCTGTCCAGGCCTCCTCTGGAATTTCACCATCCAAAGGGACAGATGGTCCTCAGTTTATCAAGAAAGCTGATGTGTTAATTGCATCTGCCCAAAATATTTTAGGCAGTCCAGCATGTATCCTCATGCTTCTAGCTCGTTCATTCAAGGTTATATTCATGCGCTCGGCAACTCCATTCTGCTGTGGTGTTCTTGGAACAGTTCTTTCCATTCTAATACCACTAGCTGCGCAAAAGTCCTTGAATTCCTTGTTGTCATACTCTCCACCATTGTCTGATCTCAGACACTTCACCTTCAAACCTGTCTCATTCTCTACAAGGGTCTTCCAATTTTTGAAAGTAACAAATACATCAGATTTCCTTTTCAAAAAATAAACCCATACCTTGCGAGTAGAGTCATCAATGAAAATGACATAGTAGAGTGAGCCTCCAAGAGATGGTACTGGTGAAAGACCCCATACATCTGTATGTACAAGCTCTAGCTTCTGTGTCTTCAAAGTTCTTACAGTCTTTGAGAATGTAACCTTCTTTTGCTTCCCAAAAAAATAGTCTTCGCAAAGACCAACTTCCACATATTTTAAGCCAAATAATTTTCCTTTTGACAGCAGTACCTTCATCCCTTTCTCACTCATGTGACCAAGCCTGCAGTGCCATATATTGGAGTCAACTCCTGAATTTGCCACTGCCATTATATCTTTGTTGTTACTAGTCATGTAGAGAGTACCCATCTTGTTGCCTCGTGCTATAATCATAGCACCTTTGGTGATCTTTCAAGATCCACCCACAAAGGTTGTGACATAACCTTCATCATCAAGCTGTCCAACAGATATCAAGTTCTTCTTCAAGCCAGGTATATGCCTTTGTGGACGCACTTCTCGTCGAACCATCGTTCTGGTTCGTCTGTTGGTCTTATTAAGTGCGTGGGCGTGCCAGTCACCGAAGTGACAATTTATTCGGGCCCCGAAGAGCCCATGGTGCGCTCGATCTGACTTTGTCAGACGATTGTGTGGTTCGTGTCGGGACCGAATCCCGTCGCGCCATAAAGGTCACGACGTCATTTACATCCCCCACACGAGGGAATACCCTTGATTAATTGCCGAAATTAGAGGCCCCACGGCCGAAAAGAGTAATACTAATTATGCGAGAGAGATAGGGATAGATCACACTGAAGGTTGTATTAAGGCCATAAACTGTCGACCGTGTCGGCCACTCGTAGACCTTTTGTATTCGGACACAGGTCCGTGGCAGCGTCACAATGAGAAAACCGAGGTAGATCCCTTCAAATGTCTGCCGAGCATGCGGCAATTTTAATGAGGATTCGGAAGGTATCCGGAACGAGAAAACAAATCCGGTCCGATTAGGATGTCGGCCCGAGGTTAGATCAAAGTCTGGCCATATCAGGGTAATTCCCGAGACTCGGTCCCGACCTGAAAGGGTAGCGTTGTTATTCCCTTTTGCCCCGGGTCCCGGGGAGAGAGAGAGCTGCAGTGTGGGCATTAGCGTCTTTTATCTGGGGCTTTCTTAGTTATATCTTCTGGGATTTCTGATTTGATGTTTACTGTTTATTCGTGCCTTTGTCCGGGATGATTTCTCTTCTTTTATTCATGATTATTCTTGTTATTATCATTCGTTTGTTATTTATTTTTTTATTACCCCTCCCGCCTCTTTATTGTGATTAATATTGCACATTCGGAGTCCTTTAATTAGCGTAATTTTTATTAATTTGTTTGCTATTGTTAATGCCTTTATCAGGCTGTATATGTGTATATGTATAGTGTGCCGGCGAAGAGAAGATAGGGGTGTACCGGTGAGGAGGGAAGTGTGCTGCTGGGCCTTTGAAAAGGAGTGTGCCGCTGGGGAAGAAAGTGTGCCGCTGGGCAAGGAAAAGGTGTACCGCTGAGGGTTTAAAAGATTGTGCCGGGGAATGTGGGCACAAGTGTGCCGGCAAAGGGCTATTGAAGAGTGGAGGCCATGTGCCGATGAAGGGTCTTTGAAGCGTGCCGTTGGAGGCTGGGAAAAGTGTGCCGGCGAGAGAATTGGATGAGCGTACCGCTGAAAGGTTAGGGAAGTATGCCGGCTAAGGAGCCAATCAGGGCGTGGGGGTGGATATAAAGTCTGTACATTCCCCCCCCCCCCCCCCCCCCCCCCCCCCCGGGCTCGAAGTCCATACGCTGCCAAGCCCAAAGTCCATACACTGGAGCAGAGTGGAGCAAAGTCTGCACGTTGCAATATGAAGTCTATACGTCGACTGGTCCGAAGTCTATACACTGGCCGTCATGAAGTCTACACGCCGGCTGGCCCAAGTCTATACATTGGAACGTGAAGTCTGTACATTGACCCTTTGACTGCAGCTCGAAGTCTATACGTTGCCAAGCCCAAAGTCTGTACGTTGCAACGTGTAGTCTGTACATTGGCTCTTTGACTGCAGCTCGAAGTCTATACGTTGCCAAGCCCAAAGTCTGTACGTTGTAACGTGAAATCTGTACATTGGCTGGCCCAAAGTCTATACATTGGCCAAGTCTATACATCGGCCAACCCCGAGTCTATACGCTGCAACATGAAGTCTGTACGTTGGCTGGCCCAAAGTCTATACATCGGCCAAGTCTATACATCGGCCAACCCCAAGTCTATACGCTGCAACGTGAAGTCTATACGTTGGCTGGCCCAAAGTCTATACATCGGCCAAGTCTATACGCTGCAACGTGAAGTCTGTACATTGCCCTTTTGATTGCAGCTCGAAGTCTATACGTTGCCAAGCCCAAAGTCTGTATGTTGTAACGTGAAGTTTGTACATTGGCTGGCCCAAAGTCTATACATTGGATCCCGTTGAGGCGGTGGCTGAGGGTGTAACAGCGAAGGGAGGGAGCGTGCCGTTGAAAGGGTCAAGGAAAGTGTGTCGCTGAAGGCCAATGGGAGCGTGCCGCTGAGGGCCAATAGAAGCGTGCCGCTGAAGGCCAATCTGGGTGTGCCGCTGAAGGCCAATGGGGGCGTGATGGTGGAGGTTCGATCAGTTTTTGATTATTTATTTTAAGGCTTTTCTTTTCTTCTTATCTTAATTTTCGTGTAGTTTTATACAAAATTCCTCCCTTTGTCCGTTCTCTTTGTTCGGTTCGGTCTCTTTTCTTGCGGGTCGGACGTTCGGGCTGCCGGGTGGTTAATTAGTTCGGTTCAGTTCTCATTGTGGTGCCAGCAGTGGTTTGATGAGTTGGAAGGTTTCATTAATTATCCCACTCGTTTGTTGCTTCCTTTTACCTCTTTTAATGTCTTGTTATTCTCTTACAAAAATTCGGCAGCATCTCCCCTTAACCCGGGGCGTAAGGGAGATAAAGGGAATGCGCCCACATGGAGTGGCGGAACCCGACAGCTGGAGGTGGGCCCCCGGGGGAGCAACACCTTTATAGAGCCTCGAAAAATGTGAAGGAGAGGGTTCGGGGGGCGAGGCCAAGGAGTGAGCTGCTGAGGGATTGAAGGGTGTGCCGCTGAGGGCTGAACAGGGGGTGTGCCGCTGAGGGCTGAACAGGGTGTGCCGCTGAGGGCTGAACATGGTGTGCCGCTGAGGGCCCAGAAGGGTGTGCCGCTGAGGGCTGAACAGGGTGTGCCGCTGAGGGCTGAACAGGGTGTGCCGCTGAGGGCCCAGAAGGGTGTGCCGCTGAGGGCTTGAAAGAGCTGAATGTATAGGCTGGGAGACTTAATGGCTGTTCAGGAGAAGAAGAAGAAAAGAGGGGGCTTCAAGGCCGGGAGTGGTTTACTGGTAACTGGGTAATCGGGAAGAAAGTAAGGGTCTCTCCCTCCCGTGAGGGGGCAAAGAACCCGGGAGACTAAGGATCATAGGGGAAGGATCACATCACCACGAAGACTCCAAAAACGCCGCAGAAGAGAAAATGAACAAAAT
Source organism: Amorphophallus konjac (assembly GCA_022559845.1). Taxonomy (NCBI): domain Eukaryota; kingdom Viridiplantae; phylum Streptophyta; class Magnoliopsida; order Alismatales; family Araceae; genus Amorphophallus; species Amorphophallus konjac. The sequence continues at coordinate 375,443,276 of CM040121.1, forward strand.
ACCATGCATTATGAAGGTGGGAGCAAACCAATAGAAAAGACAGGAGAGGCCCAAGAAGGGTGGTTTTTCATTCATGGGGGGGGGGCCAAAGGCTATGGCCCTATATGCATATTACAAAAGCAAACAGGAATGCCCAGGATGAGGCCGTGGACAAGGGGAAAAACCCAAAGAAAAATAGAACATGAAAGGGGGAGACGGAATACAAGACGACAGGAAGCGTTAGGGGCTTGGACGCCGGCCATTGCCCCCAACTCTCTCCCCTATTACATCAAGCTATCTCTCCCTTACTCTGGCTTCTTTCCGGTGGTCGTCGGAGGGGGCTCACGCCGGGAGGGCCTCTCCTTCCCTTCTCTCTTCTCCTCTTTCTCCTATCTCTCTCTTCTTCTGCCCTAGCTCTTCCTTTCTATCTGTCCTCTCCCCTTTTGTTGAAAGCAGAGGGTCTTTTTATACCCCGGGCCGCCGGAGCCTTTGGAAGACGACCCTGAGGGCGGGAAGTGGCTTGCGATCATGGCGGCTGACCTGCCCCGTCCTGGGTGTCAGTGGGGTAGGCTACGTGGCCTAACGATCGGCCGCCACCTCAGACGGCTCCACTGCGCGCCAAGGATGCGTAGGGTATGGACTGCACGTCGTCTTGCCGTTGAAAAGCTTCACGCTGTGCCGCTGGCGGGCTGAACAAGCGTGCCGTGGGGGAGCCAAAACGATGTGCCGTTGAAGTCCCTAAAGGGCGTGCCGCTGAGGCCTGCTGAGGGCGTGCCGCTGAAGCCTGCTGAGGGCGTGCCGCTGAAGCCTGCTGAGGGCGTGCCGCTGAAGGCCTCAATGGGCGTGCCGCTGAAGGCCTCAATGGGCGTGCCGCTGAAGCCTGCTGAGGGCGTGCCGCTGAAGCCTGCTGAGGGCGTGCCGCTGAAGCCTGCTGAGGGCGTGCCGCTGAAGGCCCCAATGGGTGTGCCGCTGAGCACCCCAGGGGGTGTGCCGCTGAACACCCCATGGGGTGTGCCGCTGGGACCCTGAAGGGGCGTGCCGCTGGAGCTCCATCAGGGCGTGCCGTTGAGGCCCCTTGGGGGCTGGGCGTGCCGCTGAAGGGCTCCCCACGGGGTGTGTATATGGGGCTCGTTCTGAGCCCGTTGCGAGCACGAGTCATGGCCCGTTTGATTTCCTTTGGGGCCCATGGGCTGTGGGGCCTTTTGTGCTTGATTTCTCCGGGGTTTCTTCACTCGGCGCCGTTGTTGATGCTGGGCCGAGCATGACATTTAGATGTGCAATTTTCGGTGTCCACAAATGCCCCCCACCCACGGGTATCGCAGGCGAAAGATGAGCCGGGCGGTGCCCGCGGGTGTCTTCGTCTCTTCTCTCTTTGTCGATGCCGACGGGGTGTCGAGAGCCGACCGGGTTTGTTGTTTGTTGGTCTCTTTATTAGTGCCGACGGGGTGTCGGGAACTGAAGTAGTATGTTGGTCTCTTTATCTCTTCATCAGTGCCGACAGGATGCCGGGAACTGAAGTAGCATATTGGTCTCTTCGTTGTAGACACGCCATTCTTGACATCTCCTGAGAAATTCTCATATTACTATACAACGCCCCGCGACGGCTTACGCGTTTTGAATCACTTGAGTGTTTCCTTTTCTTCAGTCTTCTTCCTCCCTTTTCGGCATCCGGAATCGTCTCGTCACGGCATTCGGACGGCATCAACACCAGTCAGACGCATCAAGAGGTTCCGGAACCAAGAAGGTGTCTGCCGGGCGGCCGCCGATTGAGGACCCGGTGGGTCTTAATGGGGGCGTCCAGGCCCCTGGACGCCCCCATATTTTTAATTTAATTTATTTTATTTTATTTTCTCAAGGCCCAAAACCAAATAAAAAATATATATATTAATGGAGGCGTCCAGGGGCCTGGACGCCTCCATAAAAACAAATATAAAAAATTAAAATTCCAGCCTTGGCATAAAAGATAAAATCAAAATAAAAAATAATATATTTTTGGAGGCGTCCAGGCCCCTGGACGCCTCCATCAACTCCCTCACGGGCGCCGGCCACCGAACAACGGTTTGTCGTGTGTGAAAAAATCCAAATTATGGAAACGTCCATCCAGCTGGACGCGCCCATTTCTGAATTACGAGGCGCCGCTCACAAAACCACGCGTTGTGCCAAACCGCGTGCGGCCGTCGTCGGTTTTCGGTGGACCTATTGGAGGCGTCCGGGGCCATGGACGCCTCCACAAAAATATTCTAAAAAAATTAATAAAAATAGAATAAAATATTAGTTCGGCCCTGATGGAGGTGTCCAGGGTCCTGGACGCCTCCACCCTCCGGAGCCCTATAAATAGAGGCCCACCCCCTCAGTTCTGGGGGAGCTTCGAAGAGATCCGATAGGCTGCCGGAGCCCAGAGGCTACCGGAGTCATTTTCTAACCCGTGGGGTCTTTTGTAGGTGGAGGTTCTGCCGGCTTCTCGGGTGCCCACGCTCGCGAGAGGAAGGTCGTCTTCATCCACCGCGCTTCCACGCCATCCCTACGCTACCGGAGCTCCGCCGGATTTCACCATCGGCACATCCAATAAGCCAATCTTTCCTTTTCTTCTTAGTTCTTTTGCATTCATCATCTCGCATCATCTATCCCCTTCATAAGGGCGCCTCTTCTTATATACTTCTTGCATCCATCATCTCATTTTCCTCCTACTCGAGTCCGAGAGGGGTTTAAAAGATAACACCAACCAGGTGTGTGTCTTGCCATCATTTCGTTATTTTTATCGCAAGGATTTGAATACTACACCTTCATCTTTCTAATCCACTCGTTACTTGTTTGTCGTTGTTTTGCAAGGGTACCCAAGGAAAGCCCTCTCCGTCGGCCGGCCGAAGGGGGAGGAAGAAGCAACCCGCCATCTCCCGCTCTTGAGGTAGGCGCGATCACTTTCTTCATTTTGGGGTCTTTCGGCCCCTGGCGATCACATCTTGTTCTCGAGGCCGCGGCGAGTCACTTCCCCAATGGCCGTTTAAATTTCGTTCTTATATTCTCTTTATATTCTGTTATATTCTGCTCATATGCTCGAGGCCGCGGCGAGTCACTTCCCCAATGGCCGTTTAAATTCCCGTTCTTATATGTTATATTCTTATCTATTCATGTTCTCGAGGCCGCGGCGAGTCACTTCCCCAATGGCCGTTTAAATTCTCTTTATATCATGTCATATTCTTATCTATTCATATTCTCGAGGCCGCGGCGAGTCACTTCCCCAATGGCCGTTTAAATTCCCGCTCTTTATATTCTCTTATATTCTGCTATCTTCTTATCTGCTCATATTCTCGAGGCCGCGGCGAGTCACTTCCCCAATGGCCGTTTCAATTCCTGCTATTTAATTTCTGCACCATTCCCGTCCCCCGAGGTCGCGGCGAGTCACTTCCCGCTATGGCCGTTTAACCCCATATCTTGCTATATCACATTTGTCACGCTCGCCCCGCCGGAGCAATCTCCCGTGGTGGCCCCTTCTCTTTTCTCTTATTTCTGTGTTGCAGCAAAACAAAAAGAAGGAGCCCGCGCGCTCCGCGTCCTCTCCGCTTCCCCGAACCGCGTGACGTCGCTCACAGATTGGCGATCACGGTGGGACCTCTACTGCTTCCTTTCGGCTACCCTTGCAAGTTCGGCACCATCCGTGCCTCTCCACCTTGGCGCCCGCGCGCGCCCCCGTTGTGCTCACGGCAGCACTGTCAGTTTTGATTGGTTGTTTGTTTATTACATGTCTGTTATTTCTGTTGTTTTCCCACTCCATATCTCTGTCAGCATTTCATTGCATGCATCCATCCCTCTTTTCTATCCTTTTTTTCATTTTTTTGAGGATCACCCTTTCCCGGTGAAGGAAGGACTCTCCGTTTGAGAATTCCTCTCAACGGACTAGAATCTCCTCCACTGGGACCTCCGTAAGTCCCCGACATCGAAGAATCTCCTCTTCGTTCACTGGGCTGGTTGTACCATTGAAGTTCCCCGAGTTAGTCATTTCATTCGTGGTGAGACGAGAGACCCTAGCTGACACGGCGGTGAAACAAAAATAAACTAGGGTCCCCATTTTGTGTGAACTTCGGATCTCGCTAAAAACACAAAAAAATCATCAAAATCAAAACACAAAAAAAGGCGTAAAGGCATCCACTTGTTTCATAATCTCTGCTACCTGCTTGCTAGTGTATGTTTTTACGTTCTGGGAAAACTGTGAGCATGGCTCACGAGTCTTTTGAGGAGAACCACCCTAGTCGTGGTTTGTCAGCCGACCCGCGAGTCTATGCTATGGACTCGGGTCCTTCTCATGAGCACTCGCATGAGGTGCAGGTTATTGCCGGGGACACATCCCCACCGCAAGATATCTCTTCCTTACTGGGCGTCCTCGCCAACACGGAGCTTACCTCTGAACAGCTCCGGGCCTTCCAGGCCATTCTAAAGGGGAAATCTGTTTCCCCCACGCCCCAGGAATCAACTCCGGCCATCGCACCTCTCCAAGAGTCCGTGCAGGCCATTCCATCTCCTTCGTTGGCACAAGCCATCCAGTCTCCCTCGCTTCAAGGACAAGCGAGCCAACAACCACCCTCATTCCAGTTCCCGTCACAATCTCAAACTCCCGTTGTTCCCCACACACCGCTTCAGCCAGGGCCAACTGTCGGCGGTCCGACAGCTCCCTCTCATTCCGGGTTCCCCCCTCAAGTCTCCGGGAGACAGTTTCTCCCCCAGTGGCAAGTGCCACCTTCACCTCCAGAGGAGCTCGCCCAATCGCTCCTCAATAGGTTCAATCGCATGGACGAGCAGTTTCAAAATCTGAGAAGGATGGTGGACGTGAAAGCCACCCCGGAGGTTGCTTTGCCAATCCTTCCCGTCATTCATCTTCCTCCCTCCGAAATGCCCACGTACCGCAGATACAATGGTACCGGCAACCCCTTCATTCACCTCAAGGATTTCATGTATGAATCCTCCTATTGGCAAAACGATCAGAGGTCCCTGGCATACCTCTTTCGGAGATCATTGGATGGTCCCGCGCTTGAGTGGTTCTATTCCTTGGAGCCCCGCGAGGCCGAGAATTTTGAAATAGTCCAGAGAAGGTTCTTGCAGAAATATAGGGATAGGGTCGGTCCCTCACTCTCCATTACCGACCTAGTGGCCGAAAAGATGAAGCCCGACGAGGATTTTGTCCGCTATGCTGATAGATGGAGGTCTCTGGCGGAAAGAATAAGGGATACCCTCTCCGAGCCCGAACAAGTGAAGATGATTGTGTCTAATGCAACCCCACAGTTCAGACACGTCCTGGCCATGAATAAACTTACTACAATGGAGGAACTCTATGAAAGGGCCCGATACATCCAAACCCAGTTAAAAGACTCCCCCATTATGAACATGTTTGAGTCGCCGAAGCCCAAAGTGGTCAGAAAGACAGGCGCTGGTGTCCCGGGCGGAGCCACAGAAGGGGTCGTGACAAATGAGCAAGTGGGTGCGGTCAACAATGCCAACTATGCAGTCAACCCAAGGCCTCCACAAATGCCCCGACTTCCCCTCCAACCAGGTCCTTTCCCTCTTCGTCCTCCACCCCAAAATAATCCACCCCAGGATAATATGCCTCCATTACGTCAACCCCAGCAACAACAACCACAACCTCAGCAACAACAACCACCGCTTCAGTACAACCAAGTTCCACCCCCGGGGAACTATGGTCCCCAACAGCAACAAAGGAGGCCGCTCGGTCCCAAGAGAGCCTACTATCCACCATTGCCAGAAACCTTAGCAGACATTTTTAATGCCCTCATGGCATCAAACCAACTCGCCCTACCCAGAGAAAGGCCCGTGTGGCCCCCAAATGTTGATACCTCCAAATACTGCGTCTACCACAGGCAGCCAGGACACACAGTAGATTACTGCTTCCATTTCAAAGATTACATCCACGATATGAATGATGAACATCAAATAGATTGGGATGAAATGAGACGATACGTCGCCGCTCTTAAGGCTAGGAGACCTCCTCATAGGCCACAGCAGCAGTTACAACAGCAGCAGCAGCAGCAACCACAACAACAACAACAGCCTCAGCAGGCCCCACAACAACAGCCCGACATGGGCATAATCCAGAATCCATTACCGGAGCACCAACAGCCCAATCATCAGGTTAACCCCATCTCCTCCTTCCCGGAAGTCGGGAGAGAGCAGGTGTGGCACCAGGAAAGTACCTCTATTCTTTCTTCCTCCAACCCATCGTCATGCAACCCCCTCGCCTTGCCCGGGTAGCACCTCTCTCTCATCAACCCGCGTCAGTATCGCCTTCACCATTTCCACTACCATTACGCCCTCTCATCCGTACCCCGATCTCCTATCAACCGACACTCTCCACTACGCCTTCACACCCTCTCATCTTCTCTCACTCCCCCACTTTACCATCCACCTCTACCACATTTACCCCTACGCCTTCTAAACCCCTTATCATCCGTCAACCATACATAACCCCGTCTTTCTCCACCGTATCACCACTAATGCCTTCAAAACCACTCATTACCCATCACCCACCTCAAAATCATTGCCCACTTCAAGCCCTACCCACTTCTACTTCGTCTCCACCTCCACCTTCCAGACCCCTTATCCTTCATAATCCGCGCGATATCCCCTCTACCTCCACCATGCCTCCACCTAACAAACCCCTCATCAGAATCCCTGCTCCCGTCATCACCCCTGCTTCATCAACCATTCCTCCACCACTACCCCTCAAACCCTGTTAAAACCCACTGCTACCCCCACAGAGGTACAAAAGCCGCAGGCAATGGTGCTCCGGAGTGGAAGGATTTTCCACAGGGTTTTCCCCCACAACAGTCAGAATCCTGAGCAATCTCAGCCAGAGAAGGATGATGGAGAACAACCAGAAAGAGCTATCCCTGGAACACAGTATGATCTATTGAAACACTTGGACAAGACGCCTGCTCGGATCTCCATCCTGGAGCTTCTTCAAAGATCCACATCCCACCAGGCAGCCTTAATGGAGTACCTTCAAAGGGTCATGGTGAATGAAGACCTCCCCGTGGAGAAGATTTCGACCGTCCTACCCCAACAGACACACAACCGGCCATCATGTTCCACAACTACGAGCTCGCTCCCAAGGAAGCTCGGAAATATGCATTGTGCATTTCAATAAAAATCAATGGGGTATCCATAAACCCGTGTCTTGTGGACACGGGTGCGTCCATAAATGTGATCTCCATGAGCACTCTTCAGTTGTGTGGGATCGACGAGGAACAAATAAGACCTTCCTCGATCACGGTCACGGCCTATGACAATAGCAAAAGGCCGCCGCAGGGGATGATTATTCTGAAGGCAGAACTAGGCCCCATGTCAATTCCCACGGAATTCCATGTCCTCGACATGGACCCCACATTCAAGGCTATACTGGGTCGCCCTTACATCGAAGCCATGGACGCTGTGCCTTCCACCAACCATCAGTGCATGAAGTTTCCTTACAATGGGAGAATTATTAAAGTGGTCAGTACACCTGTCCTTCACACAGTGGATGCTATCAACACCTCTCTGCCCTCTGTTTGGCCGTCTCATCGGCCCATATTGTCACTACTGGATGTACGTGATTCATCTCACGTTCCACTAGCACCAAAGGAGCCGGTCAGGACAACCGCAACATCATGTCTCCCTTTTCACTCCAAAGGTTGGGAGATTATGAGGAACATCGGCTATCAACAGGGTAAAGGTCTGGGCGCACAATTACAGGGTATGCTCAAACCGCCAAAGGAAATTAGGCCGAACCGTAGGTTTGGCCTAGGCTTCAAAGGACCGTTCAGGGCGGATTGGAAGCCCCTCACATGGACTCTATCAAACCACTTCAACAGAGGGCCCGTTGTTCAGATGGGAGATTACCCACGAGAAGCATATGGGGGATCACATGCTGTATATTTGGCTGAAAAATGTCCGAGGATCACCAAAAGAGGCAAGATCAAAGATCCGGAATGCGAGTGGAACAAATGGTTCGACATACGGGACATTTCCGTTGCACTGGAAAGGATGTTCTCGTCTCCGCAACTTGAAGGACCACCATTGATCTCCGAATACCAGAGAATATTACCACTCTTGCCAAGGTTCCAAACTATCCTCGTCCTCGCCAGAAGGACTCTGTCATCGACGGATCTTCATCCGTCCTCAACATTGCCGTCGACGGCTCATTAGCCGCCATCTTCTCCATCCACTCGTCTCAGCCTTTGCTGATATCTTCTTCCTGGGCCAGACAATTGTCTGATGATCTTCCCAGATCCCCTTCTCTGTTTACATACCTACGCGGGCTTTTCAACCCGCGCCAGGTCTTCAACCATGATCTGCTCTATGAGCCTCACAATCCTCTAGCCATAACCACTTTTCTCTCTCCTCCAATCTCTTTTCACTGCTTTGTCATTAAAAATGAAAACGAAAAAAAAACGTCAATTTTCAAACTCCCCAACAACACATCTTCGTTGAGGAAACCTCCTACATCTCCCACGGGTGCGTACCGCCTTGCGGACCACCCGTCCAAGGTCCGATGAGCGACCTTTTCTACCCCTCCTCTGAGGGGTCTTCTCCTGTACATTCTACACCATCCTCTTCGTCTTCCTCTTCTTCTGTAAATATTGTCAGTCAATCTAGGAATGATAGGCCAAGGGTAGTACCTAGGAAGAAGTCCAAGGGGAGGCAGATCCCTCGTCGATTCCTTCTGGATTTAGCCGCCAGGTGTCAAGCCCTCCTTGCCATCCCCCAGTTGCTAGAAAATCCCATCCGGCTACCGGAAATAGAATGTGAGGGCGACTGTGCATTTGATGAAGGGTATGGAGTCTACGAGATCACGGATGAAGAATGCCCCACTGAAGATGAGGGTGAAGAATATGAGGATGCGGCGGGCGCATACGCTAGTGGAATAAGGAGATTCGACGAGCCGTCAACCGCCGTAGAAGAATCCACCAAAGAAGTCAACTTGGGAACTGAGGAAGACCCTAGGATCATCCTCATAAGTGACAACCTACCACCCTCTGAAGAAGAGGCATTAATTGAGGTTCTCAAGGAATATAAGGACACGTTTGCATGGAGCTACGAGGATATGCCGGGTCTGGATTCAACCTTGGTCGAACACCGTTTAACCCTAAAACCAGGGTCCGTCTCGGTAAAACAAAGGTTAAGGCGTTTCCACCCTCAAATGGCTTTGAAAATGAAAGAAGAGGTCGATAAGCTCCACAAAGCCAGGTTCATTAGAGTCGTTCTTTATCCTCAATGGGTGGCGAACATTGTCCCGGTCATGAAGAAAGATGGGAAAGTCAGGATTTGCATCGACTTCCGGGACCTTAACCGCGCGTGTCCAAAGGATGATTTTCCCTTGCCTCACATTGATGTGTTGATCGATAACACGGCAGGCTACGAGACCCTCTCATTCATGGATGGATTTTCAGGATACAATCAAATTCGTTTGGCAGAAGAGGATCAGGAAAAGACGTCATTCACTACCCCTTGGGGAACATATTGTTACGTGGTCATGCCGTTCGGATTAAAGAATGCTGGAGCTACTTACCAAAGAGCGATGATGGCCATATTTCATGACATGATGCACATATATCTGGAAGTGTATGTGGATGACTTATTGGTAAAATCAAGGACCAGGATGGAACATCCAGAAGTTTTGGCTAAGGTCTTGCAGAGGTCAAGGGAGTTCCAATTGAAAATGAACCCGAAGAAGTGTGTGTTTGGTGTGTCGTCAGGTAAATTGCTGGGGTTCATTGTGAGCAAAAGAGGGATCGAGATAGATCCCGACAAAGCTAAGGCTATCAGGGATATGCCGCCTCCCAAGAATTTGAGGGAAGTCCGAGGTTTAATCGGGAGGTTGCAGTTTATTCGTCGGTTTGTGTCCCAACATTCACAAAGGTGTAGACCTCTCTACGAGTTGACCAAGCCAGGAGTAGAATTCCACTGGAATTCTAAATGTCAGAAAGCTTTTGAAGGGTTGAAGGAATATCTGGCTAGTCCACCCGTTCTCATTCCACCCAAACCAGAAAAACCTCTGATCCTTTACGTCTCAGTCTTGGATGACTCCGTGGGAGCCGTCCTCGCACAAGCTGATGAAGAAGGCAAGGAACGGGCAACCTATTACTTGTCCAAACTTCTCAATCCCTGTGAGCAGAAGTACACCGTCATGGAGAAAACCTGTGCTGCCCTCGTTTGGGTAGTGCAGAAATTGAAGCACTACTTCTTGGCTCATGAGGTCCACTTGATTGCTCGAATGAATCCTATCAAATTCCTTCTGGAGAAAGCCGTCCTTACGGATAGGCTAGCACGCTGGCAAAGTTTTCTCTCTCAGTTCGACATCACCTACATCCAGCAAAAGGCGATTAAAGGCTATGCCATAGCCGAGCATCTCGCTCACCATCCTCTTCCCAAGTTCGATCCCGTCCAATCAGAGTTTCCAGATGAGGAACTAATGTCCGTCAACCAATCAGATGAGCCAATGTGGACGCTATATTTTGATGGAGCTCTGAATTCTCAAGGGAGAGGAATCGGCATCGCCCTCCTGTCGCCTGAAGGCCTCACATTCCCATTGGCATACCAACTCAAATTTCCAGTCACCAACAATATAGCCGAATATGAAGCTCTTCTAGCTGGCCTAGAACTCGCTCATTCTTTTCGTATCACTGAGTTGCGAGTCGTAGGTGATAGTCAACTCATCCTTCGCCAGGTGCTCACTAAATATCGCACTCGCGATCCCAAACTCAAGCCATACCAAGAACTCACTGCTGCCTTTGCCAAACTGTTCGCCAAACTGATCTTTGTTCATGTCCCTCGTCATCAGAATATTCTCGCCGATGCCCTCGCCTCGTTGGCATCATCCATAAGGTTCCCTCTAGGAAGATGGTTTAAGTCCATTTCCATCTACAAACTTCACGCCCCTGCAATCGATGATGCTTCCTACGTAAACATCAAAGACAGGATAGCAAGAAAGATCCTGCAGGAAGATATCCTTGAGAAGAGGGAGATCATGTTGGCAGAGGTTGAAGAAGAACTGGCTGATGAAGAGAAACCATGGTTCTATGAAATTGTCAAATACTGCCAAGATCAGTCTTATCCTGAAGGGGCCACCACAGAGGACAAGAAAGCCATAAGAAGGGTGGCTCAGAAATATACTTTGGTTGGAGGTCTACTCTATAGGAGGAGCCTTACTGGTATTCTGTTAAGATGTCTTGGTGACGATGAGGTTTGGAAATGTGTAGAGGAGACGCACTCGGGCGTGTGCGGTGGCCACGTGAATAGTCAGATGCTCGCCAAGAAGATCATTCGCCAAGGCTTTTATTGGCCCACTATGGAAGAAGATTGTGCTGTCTATGTCCGTAGGTGTGTCAAGTGTCAACTTCACGCCGATAAAATCCATTCACCATCTTCCTCACTTCATCCAATATCTTCCCCGTGGCCTTTCTCCATGTGGGCATTCGACATCATTGGTCCCCTAGGTGATCCCAATTCCCTCACCAAGCAGAAATCTTTCATCCTTACTGCGACGGAATACTTCACCAAATGGGCCGAAGCCGAAGCTTACGCGGAAATCAAGGCGTCAACAGTCTGCAAGTTCATCATGAAGAACATCCTCGCCAGATTCGGCGTCCCAAGCACAATCGTCACCGACAATGGGCCACAGTTCATTTCTCAGGACCTACAGGACCTCTGCAAAAGGTACGCAATTGCATTGCATCATTCATCGCCTTATTACCCACAAGGTAACGGCCAAGCGGAGGCCACCAATAAAACATTGCTCAAAATCATCAAAAAAACCTGCGAGTCTAGTAAGTTTTCAGACTGGCCAGAAAAGCTTATCGAAGCTCTATGGGCCTATCGCACTTCAATCCGTACCCCCACCGGGCAGACTCCATTTGCCCTTACTTATGGTATGGAAGCGGTAGTCCCGTACGAGACTCTGATCCCTTCTCTCAGGGTACAATTGGACGAGGAATTTCCCCTCGACGATCGTCGTAATTCACTCCTCGCCCAGTTGGAACTCTTGGATGAGAAGCGGCTGGCCGCTGCCGAACACGCGCGTGTGTATCAAAATAGACTCGCTCGCTTTTACCAAAAGAAAGTCGTTGAGAGAAAATTCAAAGTCGGTGAGATGGTCGTAAAAAGAATTTTTGTCAAACCTGGAGGTCCGCGTTCTAAGCTCCAACCCAATTGGGAAGGACCATTTGTAATTCAAGCCGTGTACCCTGGCAACGCCTACAAGCTAGTCAACGCCGAAGGGACCGAGTTATCCCACCCTTGGAATGGGCTTTATCTTAAGAAATACTACCCTTAGCACAAACAAAAAAAATGATGAAAAGATAAAAACATCAAAAACAAAGAAATATTGAAAACCACTAAAAATATGGAAAATTCAAAATGCCGATGCCTGGCAGTCACCATGTAGTTAAGTCCCTGCATCTAACCTTCATGTTAGGATAGGGCCCATTAAGGCTTGGTAGGCACCGGGTCTTGGTTTGCCAGAACCGTGGAGATCCCTGTCCGGCCACGTCGGCCTATGCTCGCTCGAAGGAAGCTAACATGTGCTCACTTATGTATTTTATTCAAAAAAGTCGGTAGCATCACCTACGGTGGGGCCCACCCAGAAGATCTCCGGAAGCTGTAATCTTTATTCTTTTCTCTTCGACCAAATGAGACAGTCGGCGCCCTTAAAACGCTGAGCATGAGAAACCGAAACTCAAACCCCAAAGGCAAGAGTAGGATCCATTTCCTCGAGCATCGATCAGAGCACGAGAAGAGGGCAGTGTCCCCGCAGGCATACGAAAAGGGAGCCCACAAACGTCAAACGACTATATCTCCCTCACAAAAAGAAATACAAAATCAAAATCAAGAGAAAAGCCTGGTCGTGACCGTGCCTGGTGCGATAAACGGAACCCCTCAAAGCAAAAGTCTGAATCCACAAAGGGGCCGTGGAATGTAAATGCTCGAGATTTGGTCCGAAGTTGTCTGAAAGGAAAGAGTTAATGGGCCCTTATTCGCTCGCCGGGTTAACGGCTTTGCCGGTCCTCTCAGGAGGTTTATCCCCTACACTCTTCCTTCTCCTCTAAAGATGAAGGTTCGATGGAGTTTCTGAAAGGTGAAAACTGCCCAGGGTCTGCGACCTTATTTTAATATACACATTTGGTTGCCTACTTTGAAAAGCAAAAGCTATCGCTGCGAAGGAGTCTCCGTGTTTCTGGCTGGTCAAGACCCCTGTTTACCACCTTGATGTCTTCTTGTTTAACCTCGGGCTTAGGCCAATGCAAGCGCGTCACCTATGGGTGCGACGGCGTCTGATTCCGGGTCAGCGTCGCGCGGTTGGTCGTTAGGGTTCCAGGGTGTTCCATCATATACCATCTAGAGTTGTGAGGAAACAGACCCGGGTCGGGCAAATCATTTACCTCGAACACCTTTTGGGTGAATCCCTGTGGTCGGAAGCAACTGGGAGCCTAAGCATGGCATGACGGTATTGTCATCAGGGTAAGTCTTAGCCGGCGGGATCATCATTCGAGGGGTCTAGAGGCCCAAATCAACCTAGATGTGCACTTAGGATACCTGGGAGGTTAGTAAGAAACCCCTGTTCTTACGTAGGTTAGGTGCCATTTGGGTGCTTGCCGGGCGTTAGCAACAAAAAAAATTGAAATGATAAAACAACAAAAAAGGAAAAAGAGAAAATGTACATATTTGCAAACAAAAAAATCTTTTTTATGATAAAACAAAAAAATGTCAAATATAAAAAAGAAAACAAATCAATTTTGCATGATTGCATTTGCGTGTAGCATCTCACTTTAATACCGCTTGCATTCGTGTGCTTGCCTGTCGCATTTATCATCACCTCTTCTTTCCCTTGCCTTCTTAAATAAAGGCTTGGCCCCTTGACCAGTTATCAAGGACAGTCACAGTGACCATTTGCTTATTGAGCAAGGGGCCAAGTCAGAACAGAAATTCTGATTTGTTTGTTTCAGTGATGTGTGCAGGGATTCAGGCAACAGAAGCAAAGGTGAAAACCAAACAAACCAAACCTTGTATTTTATTCCAAAAACCAAAAAAATTACATCAAGTTCCGCCCTCTCTCTCTGCATTACTCGTCCCACTACTCTCCGGGCAAAACGCTCTCAAAGGTGCTACCCAACTACGAAAAGCGGTACTCCTACCGCTCTGTACTCCCCTTCCTATTCCCACATCCCGGCTTTGATCCACGGAAACAGCAGAGAAGCTACCAACACGAAAGCCGCGCTCTCGTGCTCTTCGGTAACGCTCCTCACCATCTCTCAGCCACTGTTCAGCAAGGCCAAGGCTGATTCGGAGTTCGAATAGTTGGGCCTCCATGGCCCTTCGTTCCTCCCTTTCAGTCAATCTGTTGGCTCTTTCTCTCTCTGCGTCTCTTTCTCTCTCTGCACGTTCTCTCTCGCGGTCTTCCCTCTCCAACTGGAGAGTGATCCTCAGTTCCACGGCATCCCTAGAGGAGTCGTCATCAGGATGACGCCGCAGTTCCCTCTCCAGTTCTGCTATCCTAGCCTCCTTCTGCGCAGCTTGGCAAGCGCTTCTTCCGTCTCCTTTTCCTGCCAAGTGTACCATCTCAGATACGCGATAAGGCGTAAACAAGAGAACTCAACACTGAAACTTTTACCTGTATACAGAGCATCCCTTCTGCCTCCGCAGCACGCTGCGTGGCGTGAGCAAGTTGCTCATGAAGCAAGTCAAGTTCTGAGGTGGGAATCCACAAGCTGGAAGAGGCACCACCTACTCCCATCGCTGGGGAAGCCGCGCCAATCTGGGCATGCTACGACCGTGTGAATTAGCAGCCAACATCTGGAATCTGGGGTTTTAATTAGGAACGTACTGTACACCTACCAAGGCGCTCGTAGCTCCGCGGGCATTACCCAACTGTTGTTCCATCTCTGCCAAGCGAGTTCGTAAATTCGCTATCATGGCATCCCGGACATCCTGCAGCCTTACGAGTCAGCATTTTTCACCAGAAAACCAAGAAAAGAAGAAAAGAGAAAAAGGGGAAACCTACCTCCACAAGTCCCCGGGGTTGGAACCGCTCTGCGTACTTTGTCCTATATAGACGCAAGTAGTCCTCGCTATCCCGCGCCTGTGATTCTACAATCGTGCCACCCCGTTGCCAGTCTCGTACTGTTCGGGGAATCGCACGCGCCAGTCAATGCAGGTCGCCGGTCCCGCGTCTTTCTCCCGACACGAGGTGGCGCAGCTGAATCCACCCATTCTTGAGCCAGTCCTAAAGTCCTCATAACTAATCGTAGCCGAAGCGGCTCGATTTCATTCAGGCAGTGCATCCACAGTTCCCGTCCGAACCGGGCACGACTTGCTAGAACCCACGGCTGGTCGGCATCGACCATGTCTGAGTAGGGTCTCCAGTTTACCATCGCTGCAGGGAACTCCTGTAGCTCCCGCCTTAGCACCATCAGTTGGTAGGTTAGGGGTGCCGCACTCATGATGGGTTCCCACCGCCTGGCTAGCGGCACCATCGCGGGTCGCCAATGTCGAGCTCTCCCCATGGGGAGGTAATAATAGCTCCACAACTGCTCTGCACATGTCATCATATCCTTCGAAAAACAAACACAAAAAAATACAAAACAAGCAAAACCAAAAATACCTGATGAATGGTGTGAAACCACTCACAGTCATCTCACGGTCCGCTTCTTGGAACAGGCCTGCAAACAAGTGTGCCAGCATGGCGGCTCCCCAGGCATAGTACCCTACTCTTTCAAGGTCTGACAGCAGCTCCAGGAAGCGACATTGGATACCGTCCCCTTTCGAGCTCAGTACCAATCTCCCCAAAAGGAAGAGGAGAAATCTCCTCAAATCTATGTTGCATCTTTCCCAGTTGCCGAAATCTGTGCAGTACACGGCACGGCATCCTATTTCCATCCTTTCCATGAACTCTTCTGAGGATTCATCGTCCCGCCGACGAGTGTCGGTGAGCCCTAATGCATCCATGAGGGACGCCCTAGCTACCGACCTATTTTTCCGACCATCTAGGTCCAAACCCAGTAGCTTCTGGGCACCTTCTCGGTAGTCCGCGTAAGTGACTCCGGTCACTGCCTCGCCCTCCACCTTCAGGCTTGTGATCCGGACCACATCCTCCAAGCTGGGCACCATGTGCCCCCAGGGCATCAGGAATGCCCGACTCACTGGGTCCCATCTCTCACACAAGGCTTGGATCAGACCAGGTCGAGCTGGATCGGCTCGATCCGAAGGAAGGTACCAAAACCCATCACGTCTAGCCTCGCCTTCTGAAAATCTGGGAGGCCCCTGTACGCTGCTACTACCAACTCCCATGAGATTTGTGATTTCATCACAACCTATACATACAAGGAATGGAGGTGAGGTTTGGTCAGAAGAAAGGAAGAAAAAATGAGAAGAGGGCAAGAAAACTTGGCTTACGAGTTGTGATTGGGCCCTTTCGCTGAAGTGCCCTTCGAGGTCCGAAAGCCTCCTGGAACTACTACCACTGACCTGCTTCTCTTCGAGGAGTGGGAAGATTCGCCCTCCATCCAACTCTCGGAATTTTGAACTCCTCCTCTCCCGTGAAAACTTGTGCTCCTCGAGTTAGCTCTCGATATACCTGGGAGGATAAAAGGGACAAGAATTTATAGAAATGGAAGGAGTGCAGGCCAAGATTGCCTCCATCACCTGTTAATGATAGCCCTCGATGAGACCTGCCATGCGGTCCCGTGTGTCACTTCACCGCTCGCACAGGGTGATTGATTGGACGAAGAATATGACGACTAGCCCCCTATGTTGTCTAGGGATACCCTATCATGTTTTGGAGGACGTCCGCAAAATTTGACACAACATCCGGGAAAAGGGACTAGGGCCGTCATTATTGACTTCGACGGCAGATTCCTGTGGAAAATGGTCACAACAAGACGCGATTCTCCGCTCGGGGTGGAGTCTCGACAGACCCATCACATGGGAACAGTGCAAAGGAGAGGAAGTGTAGGGAAGAAGGAACGCACAAGAGAACAAACAAGCAGCAGAAAATCAAATCATTCCATTCATAATTCTACATAAGCTGTCATAAACACTACAATCATAGAGAGGTGGCGGGTCCACTAGCTCGCCAGCTCTTGCCATTATTTCATGCTCGTCCCTCTAGGCGTCCCTCTCCTCTCCCCCGAGGTGAGGGTCCCTCAGAAGCCTCCGGGATCCCCGTGCAGTAGCACCTGCCTCGCCTCTTGGCGCCTGCTCCGCAGCAGTGACTCGCTGCTCCTCCCCTGGCGTGGCGAAGAAGCCACTAGCGGCAAAGCGACCGGACTGGCGAGTCGCTCCCCGAACTCTCGCGCTCTCTCGTAGCGCGTCTCCATCCCTCCTAGCCTCTGCACGACGGCCTGAAGGCCCAGCTGGAGCTCCCTCACTTGGGCCTCCAAGCCCTCCTCTCGGTCTGATCCCGCTGTCGCTCGGACCTTCTCTCGGCTTTCTCTCTCTCTGCCTCTCTCCTCATCATCTGCAGAAGAACCCTTAACTCCAGGATGTCTGGAGAAGGTCTCTCCTCACCACGATGCCGCAGCTCCGCTACAGTCGCCACCCAGGCATCACGCTCCTCCTCCGCCCGGGTCGCGCGGGCCACCGCACCGGCAAGTTGTTCCCGGAGGGAGGCAATCTCGAGAAAAGGGGCCGAGGAACTGGAAGATGCGCCACCAATCATCCCCGCCGTCGCTGTCTGCTGGGCACGCTGGAACAAAATAAACAACGGCCGTCAGTGAAACTCCAAAATCTGAAGATAAAAGTGCGGCACGTAACTTACCAGGAGCGACAGCTCATGCTGAGCAACGGCCAGCTGCCACCTAGCCTCTGATAGTTGGGCGCACGAGCCACCGATGCCACGTGTGTCCCCAGCTTGGGGAAGCCCCGCATAACTCTCTCTCTGTCGCCGCAGGAAGTCGGCGCTGTCCTGCACCAATACACTCCCTTGCTGTCCAGGGAGACGTACGTGCCAGTCCTCGAGCCTCGCCTTGCCGCGACTCTCCCTCCTGACGCGGCTCGTCCGCACTCGCCCACTCATCAGCCAGGCCCAGGGTCCTCGCCATGTCCTGCACCAAGAAAGAAGGGCCTCGCATCATAACAAAGAACGCGTCCCCTGTCTAGGACGCGTCCATCATTTGAGTGCAACACTCGCCGAACCCTTTCCCCCCTCGCGCGGCTCGCTTCAAAACTCAAAATGAATTAAAAGAGGAAGAGATTGGAGGACCTACCAGACCGTGTTCACCTCCCTCCGTGACATCGGGCCCCTCGGGTCCCTCGGGGGCCCGAAGCGGCCCTTCCTCCTCCATGGACGTCGTTCCATGTTCTTGCGTGTCCCTCCTCGGGCGAGGAGTTCCTCGTCCCTCTCCACCTTCACCATGGTCGGGCCCACCGAACTCCATCAATCAAAAGAGAGGAAGACGAAAAAGGGGCAAGCGAGTTTCGGCGGAAGGCGGGCTCGTTTGCGGGTAAGGCACGGGAGAAGAAAGGCCACCCGACGCTTTAAATTTGAATTCAAGGATTAAGACGCGTCCTCGCGCCTGGACGCGCCCAAAAGGAGGAGAAAGGAAACAGAATCCCCCGTGCAAAGCGTAGTTCCCCGCTGTTCAGGGTAAGGTCTCGTGGAGCGTGCCTCGAAGGACAACTCAGTGCAAAGAAGAAAGTGTGGGAGAGAGAAAAGTACACACAACACAAGAAAGCCATTTTCATTTCATATAATAGCCGAAAGTACATCATACAGTGAGAAGGGTGACGTGTACAAGCAACTCTCTAACTCTCACCATCACCCTCCTGGTCATCTCTCTCCTCCCTCCTCTGACGGGGATCCCTAGGGGGCCTCTGCGAACCCTGAGAAGCCGTGCTCGCCTCGCCCTGCGGTGGCACTTCAGCCTCGAAGGCGCGACGACGCTCCTCGGCCGAAGAAACCAGATAGCTGCCCATGAAAAAGAACCAGACTGACGAAGTCGCGCCCCGCGGTCCTTCGCCCTCTGGTACCGCTCCTCGCTCTCCCGAAGCCTCCCCTCCGCCGTGCCAAGACTCAATCGGAGCTCCAGCAGCTCGGCCTCCAGAGCCCTCCTCTCATTCTGATCCCGCTGTCGCTCCTCCCTCTCTCTCTCCCTCTCCTCTCTCTCTCTCACCGCCTCCCTCCTCGACAGCTCGAGGGCGATCAGCAAATCCAGCACGTCACGAGGGAGCTCCTCAGTCTCCCGTCGACGCTCCTCCTCCAGCTCCACAATCCGGGCATCACGCTCCGCAATCCGGGCGTTACGCTCTGCCACCCGAGCGTCGCGCTCCTGCTCGGCACGAACAACATGCGCCAGGGCCTCTCGGATCTCGGCCACCTGTCAAAGCACGCATGCACCGTAAGAGAACAGTGATAGAAGGAGGGCAGCCAGAAGGAGAGTCGAGGTCAGGCAAACGCTCACTCGAGCCTCGCGGTCACGCTCGGCCTCCTCAGCCCGAGCCACCGCATACGCCAGCTGCTCCTGGAGGGCAGAAACCTCCGGAGGAGGGCCCCGCGAACTGGAACCCGCTCCACCAGCCATCCCGACTGCCGCTGTCTGGTGGGCCCGCTGAAACACAGAGCGAACGACAGTTAGAGGCCAAGTATCAAAAATCCAGGTCACAAAAAAATGCATCGCATAAACTCACCAGGATCTCCAACTCCTGTCGGATGGCCACCAACTGCCGCCTGGCGTCCGCCAACTGGGCCCGCAGGTCGGCGATCATGTTGTCACGAGCATCCTGCATTGTACATAAGTTAGTGCTACATGCATATACATATAGAAGAGTGAAGCATTCTCATTTCACTTACCCCTGCCATACCACCAAGGAAGAGGCGGTCCCCATACGTAGCTCGATACCGTCTCAGGTAATCAGTACTGTCCTGTACATGGGACACCACTGGGACCCCGCCCTGCTGCCAGTCCTGGTACTGTGCTGGAAGCGCGTACGCCAGTCCACAACCTTCGCCTTCCCCTTGGTCTTCCGCCCGATGCGGGCCGGCTCTTCTACATCAACCCACTCCTGGGCTAGCCCCAACGTCCTCATAACCAGTCTCAGCCGAAGCGGCTCGATCTCGTTCAGGCAATGGACCCACACGTCCCGCCTGAAACGAGGAAGACCCGCTACAACCCAAGGCTGGCCAGCGTCGCCCATGCCCAGGTAGGGTCTCCACACCACCTACATCATCATACATACATCATATTAGTTGCCATTCAGTCACATAAGAAAACACAAAAAAACATACGCATCATACCATGGCCTCGGGATACTCGCTCAGCTCCCGACGAAGTGACGCCAGCTGGTAGCCGTGGGGTGCTGCAACCACGACCGGCCTCCACCGCCGCGCCAGAGGCACGGCCCTCCTGTTCCCATGCCTAGCCCTCCCCATCGGGAAATAGTAATAGCTCCACACCTGCATTCATCATACATCATTAGTACAATAATTACATATTTAACTGTGAAAATGCATAAATAAATTGTGTACCTGGAGAAAAGGTGCGAAGCCGCTGACTGTCGTCTCCTTCTCCGAAGTCTGGGAGAGATCAGCAATCAAATGGGCAAGCAGAGCCGCTCCCCACGCGTAGTGTCCCACTCTGTCCAGATCCGCCAAGATCCCGAGGAAACGGCAGTGGATGCCATCCCCCTTCGTCCCCAGCAGAAGGCGGCCCAAGAAGAAGAAAAGAAACCTCCGGAGGTCTAGATCCACCAGCTCCCTCTCGCTCGGGTCCTGGGTGAAAGCTGCACGGGCATCTCCCTCCAGTCGTGCCAGAAACTCCGCTCCAGTCTCGCTAACCCGCTGGCGCGGGTCGACGAATCCGAGCGCCTCCATGATCTCCACTCGGCCAACTACCCTGCTGTCTCTATCAGTCACGCTCGTCTCTAACCACAGCAGGTCCAGGGCACTCTCTCGGTAGTCGGGGTAGGTGACCCCGCTCACCGCCTCTCCGTCAACCGTAGCCCAGTGATCCGAGCCACGTCCTCGAGTGTCGGCACCATGTGCCCCCAGGGCATCAGAAACGCCCGGCTCGGCGCGTGCCACCGCTCCCTCAATGCCTGGATAAGAGGAAGGTCGAGCCGGAAGGGCTCGATCCTAAGGAAAGCTCCAAAGCCCATGGCGTCCACACGCGCCCTCTGGAAGTCCGGCAGCCCACGGTATGCTGCCACCACTAGGACCAGCTGATCCGGCCCTTCATCACGCCCTGCACACCACAAAACCAACAAAAAATACATCAGCATCATGAATAATATTAAACAATAACACTGTATATACTACTTATTTATCTTATTTTATTTTTATTTTTAAAAATATTTATGTTTTCTTAGAGGCGTCCAACACCTTGGACGCCTCCATTACATTTTCTTTATTTTAATTTTAGAAAAACCCAAAAACAAAAACAAATAATAAAAATATATATATTATCATGGAGGCGTCCCATGCCCTGGACGCCTCCTTTTTTTTAATTCTTTTTTTATTATTTACAAAAATAAATAAATAAAAAAAGAACAAAAAATAAAATGTGGAGCGTCCAGGCCCCTGGACACCTCCTTCCCTCACACCCGGCGTTCTCCACACAGCCTCTCGTCCGCCCTTTTAACCCAGTGAACCAATAGAATGGAGGTCTAAGGGGCTTACCGGATCGTGCTCGTCCTCTGCCGCGTCGCCAGCGTCCACTGCAGCCTCGAAGGCCAAAGGAAGAGCCTCCTCACCCGCGGCAATCTCCTCCGCCGCAGCAGCCTCGTCGGCATCATCCCTCAGCCTCCTCGGACGACGAGCCCGTCGTTTCCGCTTCTCTGGACCCTGGCTCGATCCTCCTCGCTCCATTGGGACTAAGAATGGGTCGTCTGGGGTGACGGGGTCGTCAGAATGAACAGTACAAGTGAGCAGGGGGTGAGCCCCCCCCCCCCCCCATATATATAGAAACCACTCTGATTGGGGCATCCAGGCGCCTGGACGCCCCCACCTTTTTTATTTTTTTTCAAAATTCAAAATTTTAGGGGCGTCCAGGCGCCTGGACGCCCCCAAAACAAAAAAACCAAAAAAAATAATAAATAAAAAGTTGGGGCGTCCAGGACCGTAGACGCCCCCAAAACAAAAAAATAAAATAAAATAAAATAAAAATTAGGGGCGTCCAGGAACCTGGACGCCCCCAAAACAAAAAACTTAAAAAAATCAAAAAAATAAAAAATTAGGGGCGTCCAGGCCCCAGGACGCCCCCATAATAAAAAATTTTAAAAAAATATATAATAAAAGTAAAAAAGATAAGAGTATGTATATAATCCAAACAAAAGAAAAAACACAAAGAAAAAGAAAAACCACAAAAAAGACAATAATAATTAAGGGAACTGGTCCAAAACTGCCAAATGCCAGATTTTATTCCATCAGAAAAGCAGAATGAACTACATCAGGGGCTTAGGCGCCTTAGGCCTTAACTTCCCCAGTTCGGTTACATAAGCCCTCCACAGCTCACATTCTTCCCCCACGTGCGCTAAGGCCTTTCCCGCGACACTTGTCTTCCAGGGTGCTTTGACGGCCTTCGCTTCCTTCGCATCCGCTTCAGTACCCAACTCTCTCTTCTTCAAAGGAACGATGCCAGTCGATAGTGGGAACGAGTGGCGTGGAATGCCGACCTGGAGGCAGCATCGATGCGCGTTATAAAGGACAAACTCGGTCGCGCCGATCAATTGAAGATCAACTTCGGGGGAAGGCCTCATAAGGAGATCAAGCGAAAGTAAACATGCCGGTGCGCAAGTAAAGAAGCCTTGTGTCACGGTGCGGAAGTGAGACCGCCAGTCTTCACGTTTCTTCAGCCACGGAACGCGGTTCACTACAGTACCACCGAACCCTAACACGTCGGCTATGTGATGAAGAGGGCTTTGTTGGAAGAGCTTCGAAGCGGTTGGCATTCCCTCACGGTGATCAAACTTGAAATGCAAATCCAGCCAGCAGCTCAGGACAAGTGCGCAACCAAAAGGAGGCTTACCCATGCTCGAGGTAGTAAGGCCACTATACAGGTAGGCGAGGACAGCGGGTCCCACCCTCTTTCCACGCCAGATCCCGCAGATAGCACTGAGTTGGTCTTCCTCCACCATGTTGTCGGTATAAGGAAACAAGAGAGCACCCGCCAGACAAATGGTGAACCCCTTCATGATTCCCTCCAAATAGTCATCGTCTGGTGACCCTCTCAGGGCGTCCATGACCCACTCCGCAAGCTTTTGGAGATCGATCCCCTTTTGAGTACGGACCTTTCTGGCTGCGTCGGGCAGCATGAAGCTTCCAAGGACGCTTTCGGAAGTCCCCTGTGTCAGCATCCGCATAGCCTTCACCTTCCCGTCACTCTTGAATTTCTTCAATCCAAGCAGAAGTTCCACCTCCTCGAGGAGGATGGTCACCTCGAAGGTCGGGAAGATAAAAGTGTGGGTCTGGGGATGCCAAATCTCCACTAGTGCGCCCATAGCCGCCCAGTCCATACGAATCTTCTCATAGTGTTTGGCATGAATAAGGAGCCCCTGCAGATGCCACTTCGAGAGTATGGCCCTCATGCCGATGGAGATGTTGGAAGTTAGCTTTGAAAGCCATGGCAGTTTGGAAAACTTCCTCGGGCCTGGGAAGAGTGGATATGGCTGGAAGAGAAAAGAAAGAAGAAGAAAGGAAGGTAGTAAGAAGAAGGTTCACGCGGAGAAATTTGAAATGAATCAGCTTACCATATGCGACATGATCGTCCCACTCAGATGACCCTCGAGGTCGGAGAGTCGCCTGATCTCGCTGCTAGGCCTGCTCCTCTTCATAACGCGGGAAGACTCTCCTTCCATCCTAAAATCTCTAGATTCTCCTCTGTTTCCTCTCCTGAGCTTCCAAAACCCACCTTGATGCTTTTGAATGAACTAGCCTAAGGGGAGTTCTTATAGGAAGGGTAGGGCGCTACAGGATGGAACATGTCACATCAGCGGTCAGTGTCAGGATTTTGGCTAGATCTCCTTTCCATTGTGGTGCGATTCTGTTACGATTCTGTTACTTTCTGATGTTATTAATCCATGCTGGCCTGTGCAGGTCTTACTAACGGACGTCTTTGTCCTATCTCCTGTCCCACCTTTCAATGGTTGGTCCCACCATGTCATGCATCGTAGTATATGATACCTACGCTACTAGAACATGTCAAGGACCTTGCGGCCCGAACAAATCGGGGATTTAAGTTCCCCTTCAACAAAAACAGTGATGATCCCGGAAGAATTTGGGTTGTGTGGATAGGCCGTTAATTTGTGGTAGCATGGGGACGACGGTTCCATTCAGTGAGTTGGTGCGCGGATAAACGGGCCCCAGCCCAGTATCAGCTCATCGGATTGGTATCCTGACCCGTTCTTAACAAGTTGACAATATTATCCTTGACTATTTTCTATTTTAGTTTGTTTTAAATTTTTCTTTAAGCCCAGCATGCATTCATATAGGACTTTGATTTATTGCGGAAGATCATTCAAGTGATTCGATTGCGAAAGCCGTTGTGCTTCAATTCTTACAAATATGAGATGTTCCACTCCGAATAAAATACTGAGTTTCCTTGAAACGGCCCTACGCTGCTCTTCCAAAGGAGACCCTTGTTTGGACAGACCCTCAGATATTCCTTTACTGTTTACCTTGTTTGACCCACCTTGGCCGCAGCACTTCCACATTGGCTGGTAACCGCTCACTAAAGATGAAACCTGCAGGTTTATGACCCAGGTACTTCCACACCGAGAAGTTGGTCTCTTTTTATTTCGTGCCTTAGCGCACATCTCACCCTCCCTTATTTGATCTCCGTCCAAGCAAATCGTCAAAATTTGAAAGACCTCCTTCAAGGTCGCCTCATTGAAACTTCAGGAAAGATTCCAAACAGTAACGTCAAAAGCGTGTCTCATCACACCTTGGCATCAACTTATCAGTCCGCTCCCACTTCATTTCACTCCACTTTGATACCATTCCACTACGTGTCGCTCCCTTGCAAAGCAGACGCTAAGGCGGGGCAGCTGTAGACACGCTATTCCTGACGTCTCCTGAGAAAGTCTCATATTACTATACAACGCCCCGCGACGGCTTACGCGTTTTAACTCACTTGAGTGCTTCCTTTTCTTGAGTCTTCTTCCGCCCTTTTCGGCATCCGGAATCGTCTCGTCACGGCATTCGGACGGCATCAACACCAGTCAGACGCGTCAGGAGTTCCGGAACCAAGAAGTGTGTCTGCCGGGCGGCAGCCGACTGAGGACCCGGGTGGGTCTTAATGGGGGCGTCCAGGCCCATGGACGCCCCCATTCTTTAAATTTATTTTATTTTTATTTTTGTTTTTTTAAGCCCAAAAATAAATAAAAAAATATATATGAATGGAGGCGTCCAAGCCTCTAGACGCCTCCATAAAAAACAAATATAAAAAATGTGTAAAGTGCCCGTTGGCATAAAAGACAAAAAATAATAAAAAAATATAATATACATATTAATGGAGGCGTCCAGGCCCCTGGACGCCTCCATAAAAACAAACATAAAAAATTAAAATGCCAACCTTGGCATAAAAGACAAAACAAAAAAATAAAAATAATATATTTTGGGAGGCGTCGAGGTCCCTGGACGCCTCCATCAACTCCCCCACGGGCGCCGCCCACCGAACGACGGTTTGTCGTGTGTGAAAAAAGCCAAATTATGGAGACGTCCAGCCCACTGGAGGCGCCCATTTCAAAATCACGAGACGCCGCTCACAAAACCACGCGTTGTGCCAAACCGCGTGCGGCCGGCGGCAGTATTCGGTGGACCTGTTGGAGGCGTCCTGGGCCCTGGAGGCCCCCACAAAAATATTCCAAAAAAATTAATAAAAATAGAATAAAATATTAGTTCGGCCCTGATGGAGGTGTCCAGGGTCCTGGACGCCTCCACCCTCCGGAGCCCTATAAATAGAGGCCCACCCCCTCAGTTCTGGAAGAGCTTCGAAGAGATCCGATAGGCTGCCGGAGCCCAGAGGCTACCGGAGTCATTTCTAACTCGTGGGGTCTTTTGTAGGTGGAGGTTCTGCCGGCTTCTCGGGTGCCCACGCTCGCGAGAGGAAGGTCATCTTCATCCACCGCGCTTCCACGTCGTCCCTACGCTGCCGAAGCTCCGCCGGATTTCACCCTCGGCTCATCCAATAAGCCCTTTCTTCCCTTTTCTTCGTAGTTCTTTTGCATTCATCATCTCGCATCCTCTATCCCCCTTCATAAGGGCGCCGTCTCTGGCATACTTCTTGCATCCATCATCTCATTTTCCTCCTACTCGAGTCCGAGAGGGGTTTGAAAGATAACACCAACCAGGTGTGTGTCTTGCCATCATTTCGTTATTTTTATCGCAAGGATTTGAATACTACACCTTCATCTTTCTAATCCACTTGTTACTTGTTTGTCGTTGTCTTGCAAGGGTACCCAAGGAAAGCCCTCTCCGTCAGCCGGCCGAAGGGGAAGGAAGAAGCAACCCGCCATCTCCCGCTCTTGAGGTAGGCGCGATCACTTTCTTTATTTTGGGGTCTTTCGGCCCCTGGCGATCATATATTGTTCTCGAGGCCGCGGCGAGTCACTTCCCCAATAGCCGTTTAAATTTTCCGTTCTTATATTCTCTTTATATTCTGTTATATTCTGCTCATATTCTCGAGGCCGCGGCGAGTCACTTCCCCAATGGCCTTTTAAATTCCCGTTCTTATATGTTATATTCTTATCTATTCGTGTTCTCGAGGCCGCGGCGAGTCACTTCCCCAATGGCCGTTTAAATTCCCGTTCCTATATCTTATATTTTTATCTATTCATGTTCTCGAGGCCGCGGCGAGTCACTTCCCCAATGGCCGTTTAAATTCTCGCTCTTTATATTCTTCTTATATTCTATTATATTTTTATCTGCTCATATTCTCGAGGCCGCAGCGAGTCACTTCCCCAATGGTCGTTTCAATTCTTACTATTTAATTTCTGCACCATTCCCGTCCCCGAGGCCGCGGCGAGTCACTTCCCGCTATGGCCGTTTAACCCCCATATCTTGCTATATCACATTTGTCCCGCTCGCCCCGCCGGAGCAATCTCCCGTGGTGGCCCCTTCTCTTTTCTCTAATTTCTGTGTTGCAGCAAAACAAAAAGAGGAGCCCGCGCGCTCCGCATCCTCTCCGCTCCCCGAACCGCGTGACGTCGCTCACAGAGGGCACCACTTTGTTCTGGTGTAGCCAGGGGCGACCAAGCAACGCCTTATAGGAGGTGTTGGAGTTGATGACGTGGAACTGGACCTTGGTGGTGAAGTCATCAAAGGTCAGGCTGAACTCCGCGACCCCCATGGGCACCTCACATTTCTGGTTCAAACCAGCAATCTTGACATTTCTGACCTCAACCAGGTGTACATGAAAATAATACTTTTGGTACACCCGGTACGGGAGTATATTCACTGCTGCCCCCGGGTCGATCAGGACCCTGTTGATGAGCTGGCCGTTCAGCTGCCCTTTCATGTAGAGGGGCATGTTATGGCTGCAGGTCGGCAGGAGCATGTCGTCTTCTGTGAAAGCCACAACCACCTCAGGTGAGGTTTCTGCCAGGCAAGCTTCAAGGTGCGCTGGCGTCTGGAGTGCGGCAATGATGGCTTGTCGTGTTTCTTCGTCCAAAGACAACATCTCCCACACGGTAAACTGGGTCGAGATTTTCTTGAGGTGTCTGACTATCCATTCGGCGGCCCGCACCTTGAGTAATTTCATCTCTTCGGGCTTGCTGCGCCTGCCTCCTTCCTGGAGCTGGGGTGTCAGGTCAGGGGGCGCTAGCTTTGTGGGCTCCGTTGCAGCCTGCCGAGCCGGCGGGGCCTGCTGGGTTTCCTCCGCCCCCCGCATGAATTCGGCGAGGTTTGGGATATCACTGTTGTCCGCTTCTGGCTGAGGAAGAGTTACCGCCGGTAGAGTTTGAGAGCTGCTAACTTTTTCGGTCGACGGAGACCCCTGGGAGTGCGCCCGCACTGCCGTTCGGGCTAACAAGAATTCGGCGAATGAAGGGGTGCCTTGGCTTCTGGCCCCTCCGGGATCGAGACCCGACGGAGGAGGGATCTCGGTGCCTCGGACCTCAGGGTCGGGAACCTGGTATGGTTGTTCCCCCCTGAGCATGATGTTGAGGTTATCCTGAGGGGGGCGCCCCCACTTCCTTCCCGACCTGGTGGCATGTTGAGAAGTGGAGACTTCAGCTTGATTCACCTCTGGCGGCTCATGGGGTGGCTCTTCTTCTGTTTCCTCCAGGGAAAGGGCAGTGTCGAATAATGCCGAGAGGGTGTTGCAGGCGATGACGACCTCCTTCTTCTTCTTGCCCCTGGGTCTTCTCTTCTTCTTCTTCTTTCCTGCTGCGGCGGATGGCTGCTCTTGGGGAAGTTCAGCCCACAGGGGAGGCTCTTTCTCTGCTTCAGCTTCTGCCCCTGGAGCCAGTTCGAGTGATTTGAACTCCTCCCATGGGACGTACTCCTTCAGCTCCACGGGCTGAATTTCGGGCTGCTCATAATCTTCCAGCCCATCAATAATAGCCTGGAGTCTTTCAACCTCTGGGTTGGTCTTCTTGTGCATTCGCAGCGGGACAGAGCTCTTTTTATTGTGAGTGGGCCACCTCATGACTAGCCGGGGGGCCGTGTCGTGGCGAACTGGGCTTGCTGGGGGCGGTGCAGGCCAGGGCGTTGCATCCCTCAGACGAACTCCGGGGCTGGGTCGAGGGACGTGTGCTCTTCTATTCTTTCTAGTTGCAGTCTGCCAACCTCCTTGATCCTGAGCCGGGGTCATGATGAAGGTCTCATAAGTGGCGCGGGCGCAGGCCTCCGCCCACTCCTCAGGCAACTCCTGGTATAGCGAGACCATGTTGACAGTGGAGGTTATGCTGGGCAACTCATGCGGTTGCGGGGGGTCTACTCTATGCTCCCTCATGTCTAGCTCCCCATTCTTGATTAAGGACTCAATAACATCCTTGAAGACATAGCAGTCTTCAATGGTATGTCCTAGCACTCGGTGGTACGGGCAGAAGCGCGGGTCGTCCTTTCTCTTTAGGTCGCCGGGCCTTTTCGGCTCTGGCAGTGTGACTTTGTTGTAGCTGGTCGCCCATTTGAACAGAAGCTTAGACTTGTCCCGGGCAAATGAATACAGCTTCTTTCTCATTTTCTCCCTTAGTGAGGGGCCTTCCCGCTGTTCTGTAGCTCTGGGAGGAGGAAGGTCGGCAGCCCCCTTGGCTTTCTCTTTCTATTTTTCAAAAGCCTGGAAATCTAATGTGTGCACTTCAGGGGGAGCCGGCTTCTTCTCGGCCTGCCTGGCTCTTTGGCTTGACATGGCCGGGGTGGAAGAGTATCAGGCCAAAAATGCCTTGATCTCTGCTACCACGTTGTTCAGGCGGTCAAAGGTCTTGACCTCGGTGCCGATCATCCTTTCCAGGATTTCTTTCTTCAAGTTCTGTTTGCATATCTGCACCGCATCCTCCTGGTGCGGGAGATGCCTGCACCTTATGCTGAGGTTCCTCCATCTCTTAATATAGTCGAGGGCCGACTCGTCATTCTTCTATCTTGTGGCATAAAGTTCGGCCACGGTGACCTCTCGCTCTGTAACATAAAATCTTTCTTTGAACTTCTTTTGCATGTCGGGCCAGTCGGCGACAGACCCGGGTGGCAGGCCGGATTACCACTCAAAGGCAAGCCCGGTGAGTGTCGAGCCGAAGAACTTCAGGAGGTAGGCCTCATCAGCAGCCAAGTCCCCCATGACATTCACATAATAAGCAATGTGCTCCCTGGGGGACCCTTGCCCGTTGAACTTTTTGAACTTGGGTGGCTTGGTGACGCCGACCGGCAACTTCTTCGCAGCATGGTGAGCCGGGTAGGGCACCCTATAGACGTCGAACGGCGTCTGATCCCCGTCACCTCTCTCGACCAGTTTCATGTCTATCATTTGTTCCAGCATCAACCGGCTAACCATTGCTGGGTCGACCGGACTCGGATAAAAATGAGCGGGCTGCGCGCTCGGGGTGGCCAGCACGGTCGCTTGGGGGGCCATGAGGGACCCTTGGGAAGGTGAGGCCTGTGGAGGGGCCGGTGCTGCGCAGTGTGCCTGCTGCAGTGACACCCCCCCGAGAGGATTGAGGGCTGCTGGGAGGGCTGCTTCTGAAGACTGCCCCCTGTCCCTGGGTACTTCGGGTATAACCTCGGTCTGCCAGGACATCGGGGGCGGTGTGCTCCGCTCATTCAATTGCTTTTTAAGTAATTCGATTTCCTGCTGGAACCGCTGCATCATGAGCAGCATTGCCAGGTCAACCGTGGGGAGGCTGGGCATGCCCCCTGTCTCCTCGGCCGGGGCATCCTCGGATGATGTGGAGGGTCCGCCGCTCGTGTCGCCGGTGGTGACCACGTTAGCCGTGAGGGCTGCAAGGGGCTCTTCAGGTAAAGTCCTTTCGGGGCCTGTGGGTGTCGCGCTGCCTGCCGCTCTCCCTCTTCTAGTAAGGGGTCCCGGTCTGGCGGCGAGTCTAGCCATCTCTTCAGGATCGGTAGGCAGAGCTCCATATCGACCGGGAACTCCTGCCATATTGCCAGTGAAGGTTTGCCATCTCTTGTTTCTCTTTGTCGCCCTCTTGGATGATCTTCCCGGGAACACCAGCCTGTCGAAGACCGATCGTCGGAGCGGCGCTTCCTCCCGGACAGGGGACTGGCGCGGCTCCTCCGAGCGATTCCTCGATTTCGCGCTGGGTGCGGGCTGGGCTCCCTCTTCCTGGAAAGCGGAGGTCATTTCCCCCAGTAGTCTCTGGCGGCCGGCGGGGGTGCTACCCGGGCCTCGGAGGTAATTCCTCATAGCTTGCTCGATCCCTTCCCACTCCTGGTCAAGGAGAGCAGCCTACGGTTGCATGTCGATGATAGTGGCAGGGGGAGAGTAGGCCCCGGGTACCGGGCGGGCGACGTTGTGTCGGCACCCGTGGTGGCAGTGGCGAGCTTTCTCGGGCAGCACCGGGGTGACGGGTGCTGGTCGGCAAGCCGGGGTCGTGAGCTCGACCCTTTCATTTCTTCTAGCCCTCCTCGGGCGAAAAATGCTAGGCCCTGCCTGGGCGAGTGCAATGGGTCGGGCCTCCTTGGGGACCCAAACCTGCTTCAGTTTGGCCGGCCTGTGAACCGGCGCAGCCTTCGGCGATGCGGCCACAGCAGTGGGCGTCACCTTCTCCTTCAACTTCTCCAGTCCTCGAAAGGAGTTATGGACTGGGACAGTCGGGACGACACGGTCCGGTGTCACCCGAGAACTCTACCCGTCCAAGCGGACTCGGAGGGCCCCGACAGTCATAGTCTTTCCAGAGTTGGAGGTGCGGCGTCCAGAGCTGGCGCCGGAGTTGCTCCTCCGGAGCCTTCTTCGGTAGGATGCCGACCCTTGGTGGGACGGGCCGGTGGTTTGGTGCAAGTGGTGCACGTTACAGCTTAGCGTCGTTGCTGGGACACTGTTGTTGCTCTTGACCATAGCTCGGCCGGTAGCAGCTTCAGTGGCCTCCAAAGCGGGAGAGTTGATCTGGGACTCCTCAGGCGCCTTCACCTCGAGGATGTTGGCAAAGGCCACCCCCAAGAAGTTGGGGAAGCCGACGGTGGGAGGGAAGCTCCCGAAGTTGAGGGGGACCGCCAGGTAGCCACCTCGGACATGGTTCTCCACGACTTGAGGGCTGCAGGTGACAGCCATCGTCGGCACCATGCTGCAATTTCCTCTCTCCTACATTTGAGAAGGTGACGCAATTAGTATTACAAGAAGGGGGCCGCGGGGCCCCTAATTTCGGCAAAGAGATGAAGGGTGGATCGGTCCCACCGGGCGTGCCAGAACTGTGGGCGCACTTTAATTCGCCGGTTCATGTGGTTTCGTCTATTAAGTGCGTGGGCATGCCAGTCACCGAAGTGACGATTTATTCGGGCTCCGAAGAGTCCATGGTGCGCTCGATCTGACTTCGTGAGGCGATTGTGTGGTTCGTGTCGGAACCGAATCCCGTCGTACCATCAAGGTTACGACGTCATTTACATCCCTTATACGAGGGAATACCCTTGATTAATTGCCAAAATTAGGGGCCCTGCGGCCGAAAAGAATAATGCTAATTGCATGAGAAAGAGGTAGAAGAAAATCACACCAAAGTACGCATTAGGATGCGAGCCACTGGCCATGTCAGTCACTCGCGGACATTTTCATGTTCAGACACGGGTCCGTGATAGAAACACGACGGAAAACTGGGGCGATGAATGAATCCGATCTGATTAGAATGTCGGCCCAAGACTGGATCGGGGCACAGTCATGTCGGGACGAATCCCAAGACTCGGGCCCGGCCTGCAAGGGCGGCATCACTGTTCCTTCTGCGTCGAATCACGGAGAGAGAGAGAGAGAGCTGCAATGTAGAATTATTAATACCTTGTAATGTTTTATCATTATTACTCTTATTATCTTGTTGCTCATTCCTCTTCCCGCATCTGTTCCGGGTAACTTCCCTTATCTTGCTTATTGCCGTTATTGCCCCCCCCCCTTATTATTATTATTATTGCCACTTATTTCACTCGTCATCATTTTTTTTATATGTATATATTTAGGTTTATTTATTCATCATGACTTTTATTTGTTTGTTAGTGCTGCCATTAGATGCCTATATGTATATGTATATGTATGTATTCATATATTGTATATATATATATATATATATATATATTATTATTATTATTATTTTCTTTGGGGGAGCTGGCCCCTAGTGGGTTGAAAGGGGGGCTAAAAGGGGAGTGTATCGCTGAAGGAAGGTGAGCAGAAGAGTGTGCCGGCGAAGGGCTGGAGTTATGTGCCGTTGAACG
The DNA here is from genome assembly GCA_022559845.1 of Amorphophallus konjac. NCBI lineage: Eukaryota > Viridiplantae > Streptophyta > Magnoliopsida > Alismatales > Araceae > Amorphophallus > Amorphophallus konjac. The sequence goes on from CM040121.1 coordinate 375,476,079, forward strand.
ACATGAAGAGGGTGTACCGATGAAGGTCTGAAGGAAGTGCGCCGCTGGGGCGATGGCTGGAGAGTGTGTCGGTGAAGGAGGGGGATTACATAAAGTCTGTACGCTCCTCAGCCTAAAATCTATATGTTGTCTATTCAACCAGCGCACAAAGTCTATACGTCCTTTAGTCCAAAGTCTGTACATTGCGGCTCAAAGTCCATACATTATCCGTTGGCCGCAGTTCAAAGACTGTACGTTGGCCAGCGTAAAGTCTATACATTACAGCTCAAAGTCTATACACTGCAGCATGAAGTCTATACATTGCAGGCCAAAGTCTATACGCTGCAGTATGAAGTCTATACATTGGCTGGCCCAAAGTCTATACATTGGCCAGCATGAAGTCTATACATTGCAGCCCAAAGTCTATACGCTGTAGCATGAAGTCTATACATTGGCTGGCCCAAAGTCTATACGCTGTAGCATGAAGTCTATACATTGGCTGGCCCAAAGTCTATACGCTGCAGCGTGAAGTCTGTACATTGCCCATGCAATCAACATACGAAGTCTATACATTGCTTGTTGCTGTGTTTGTGCCTCTATCTGCCAGGTCTGTACACTGGATCTCGTTGAGACGGTGGATGAGGGTGTACCGGCGAAGGGAGGGAGTGTACCGCTGGGATTGAGGGGGTGTACAGCTGGGGGGGCAACAAGGGTGTACCGCTGAAGGTGCAAGGGTGTACCGCTAAAGGTGCAAGGGTGCACCGTTGAAGGCTCAAAGGGGCATACCGCTGGGATTGAGGGGGTGTACCGCTGAAGGTTGCTGGAGTGTATTATTGAAAGTGGGGAATGGCTGTGCCGCTGAAAGGGGTGAGAGTGCACCGGTGAAGGGTCACTTAAGTGGAAGGTAGGGTTAGGCATGCCGGTGAAGGTCCATTCTTTTATTATTTAATTTAAGGCTTTTCTTTTCTTCTTATCTTAATTTTCATGTAGTTTTATACAAACTTCTTCTTGGCTTTGTTCTTTTCAGCCTCTTCTTGCAGATTGGATGCCCGGTCTGTCGGGTCATTAACTGATCTAGCTCTCGTTGTGGTGCCGGCAGTGGCTTGCTTAGTTAGAAGGTTTCGTTAATTATTTTTGTTCGTTTGTTGCTTCCCTTTGCCTCTTTTAATCTGTTGTTAGTTTTTTTTTTTGCAAAAATTCGGCAGCATCTCCCCTTGACCCGGGGCGTAAGGGAGATAAAGGGAACACGTCCACGCGGAGTGGCGGAACCCGACAACTGGAGGTGGGCGCCCGGAGGCAACAACACCTTTATAGAGCCTCGGAAAATGTGAAGGGAAGGGCTTGGGGATAGGCCGAAGAAGTGTGCCGCTGAGGGCCTGAAGGGTGTGCCGCTGGAGGCTAGAAGGGTGTGCCGGCCAAGGGCTCAAAAGTGTGCCGGCCAAGGGCTAACTGGGTGTGCCGCTGAGGGTCAAAGGAGGTGTGTACCGGCCAAGGTCTAAGGGCCAAAAGTGTGCCGGCCAATGGCTAATTGGGTGTGCCACTGAGGGCCAAAGGAGGTGCACCGGCCGAAGGCCGAAATGGTGTGCCGGCCAAAGGCCGGAAAGGTGTATCGCTGAGAGTTAAAAGGGGTTAGGTATGTGGGCTTGGAGACCGACAGATTATTCAGGAGGACAGGGGAAGTTTAAGGCCAAAGATGGGCCACTGGTAGCTGGGTATTCGGGGAGTGAGTGAGAGTCTCCCTCTCTCTTCAAGCCCGTGGGCACAGTAGATGGCCATGGAAGGGAGTGAAGAGTCCATGAGGCCAAGGATCATGGGAGGACGATCATATCGACATGGAAACCTCAAGAACACTGGAGAAATGGGGAGACAGAGGGAAAATGAACAACCCGTCAAAGACTGTGAAAACTAGCACAAGCCAACAAAAATCATAGAGAAACCCGGAGAGGGTGATTTTCTTTCATGGGAGGCAAAGGGCCGAGGCCCTACATGCACATTACAAAAGAAAGTGCCCCAGACGAGGCTGTGGGTAGGGGAGAAACCCAAAGAAAAAATGGAACAGGAGGGGGAGGAACGGAGTACAAGAGGAAAGCAAGCCGTCCCCAACCCTCTCCCCTATTACATCGAGCTCTCTCTCTCTTACTCTTGCTTCTTCCCAGTGGTCGTCGGAGGAAGCTCACACCGGGACGCCTCTTCTTCTCTTCTCCCTTCTCTTCATCTGTCTCTATGTGTATATCTCTTTGTTCCCCTCCGTCCTCCTTCTTTTTCTCTCGTCGAAAGCAGGGAGTCTTTTATACTCCCGTCGGCGGGGACTTTGGCCACGGCCATAGAAGGCGGGAAGCAACCCGTGATGATGGCACTTGACCTGCTCCGTCCTGGGTGTCAGGGGACGAGCCTGCGTGGCCCACACATTGGTCGACACCTCGGATCGGCCACTGCGCGCCTGAGGTGCGTAGGGCATGGGCACCACGTAGCTTGGCCGTTGAAAATGCCTCACACTGTGCCGCTGGCGGGCTGAACGAGCGTGCCACTGGAGAGCCACAAAGGCGTGCCGTGGGAGCACAAAACGGTCGTGCCGTCGAAGCCCATTGGGGCGTACCGCTGAAGAACCTTGGGGCGTGCCGCTGAGGGCCCATTGGGGCGTGCCGGTGTGGCTCAAAACGGGCGTGCCGCTGAAGCTCACAACGGGCGTGCCGCTGAAGACCCTTGGGGCGTGCCGCTGAGGCTCAAAACGGGCGTGCCGCTGAAGCTCACAACGGGCGTGCCGCTGAAGAACCCCCTTGGGGGTGTACCGCTGAAGGCCTCCCCCAGGGGGGGTGTGCCGCTGAAGACCCCCCAGGGGGGTGTGCCGCTGAAGGCCCCCCTGGGGGGGGTGTGCCGTTGAAGACCCCCCAGGGGGGTGTGCCGTTGAAGACCCCCCAAGGGGGTGTGCCGTTGAAGGGCTCTAGGGGCAGTTTTGAGCCCACTGTGAGCATGAGCTGTGGCCCGTTTGATTTTCTTTGAGGCCCACGGGCTGTGGGGCCCTTTGTGCTTGGTTTCTCCGGGGTTTCTTCACTCGGCGCCATTGCTGCCGCGAGGCCGAGTAGGATTTCCAGGTGTGCAATTTTTGGTGTCCACAGCTGTCCCATGGAAATATGGGCCCAGCGGGTTCTATTGTTGTTAAAGTTTATACATCGCCGGGACTTCTTGGCACATATTATGTCTGACAGACTGGCAGCTTTGAAGTTGCAAAGGAAGGAGTGCAAATCTGAGCTGGAGAAGATGGACTCTGTTCTTCAGGAGCGCCAATGCCAACTGCAGTCTCTGGCGCAGCGGGAGCAGTTCGTGCGCAGCCGGATAACCATCCTGGAGGCTAAACTGTTTGACCTCCGGGCTGAACTGCCGCAGCTAACAACTTCTCAGCCGCAACTTGCGGAGGAAGTAGCTCTGTTGGAGGGGCAGGTGGCATCCTTTCAGGATGAGTCTGCTCGGCTACAGGAGGAGGAGGCTCGACTTCATGAGCTGGCGGCTGCCCCGCATGTAGGGCTTCTGGCCTTCGAGGACATATTCCGGCCCCCGTGAATATCTGTTTCCCCCCTTTTTGTAATACAATTCCCCCTCAGGGGCCCTTCTTGTATTCCCTTTTTTTTATTCAATGGAGAGGAATCTTTATACCAGTCTCATATGTGGTTTGTTCTTAACTTATCGCACCGTCAATATTTCATGGCGATTTGGCAGCGGTTTCAGCAGTCCCTATGGGAATAGCCCGTACCTAGCAGGAGAGCGCCCACCCCTTCAGAGAAAGGATGGGGAACTCGCTCCACCGCGTGACGGCCTCCGGGGGGGTGCTTTAAACTGAATTCTGTTGGTGGTAGCAAACGTCCTTCTTGGCCATACGTGCCGCAAGGGAGACAGTTTGCAGGAATGTGAGCGAAGAGGCTCAAAGCACTATCCAGAACGGGCAAATGGTCCGTCCCGGGCAGGTTTCAAAGCTAGTCGGGGTAATGTGCCAATCGACCAGTACATGATTTCATCATCGATATAGGGTTTATATCGATGCAAAAGAGTTTTACAAGTTTTATCAGAGTAGACGTAAGGTCTAGACTGGGTAGAGGTTATCGCAGGTGGGACATTGAAGGGTGCGTGGTTTTCATCAGGACAGACGTAGGGTCTGAACTGGATAGGATTTCATCATTGATCGGGCGAGGTACCGGTCGATCAATAGCTAGTTTCATCATCGATATTGGGTGTATATCGATGCAAAGAAAGTGTTATAAGTTTCATCAAAATAGACAAAAGACCTAAACTGGCAGGGTTTTAATTGGACATGGTTTCATCACTGATCGGGTGAGGTGCCAGTCGATTAGTGGTTGGTTTCATCATCGATATGGGGCTTATATCGACGCAAAGAGTTTCATAGGTTTCATCAGTATAGACGTAAGGTCTAAACTGGACAGAGGATTTCATCATTGATCGGGCGAGGTGCCAGTCGATCAACGGTGGGACGTATGTAGAGGTGTAGGTCTTGTCAGGACAGACGTAAGGTCTATTCCAGCGGGTTTTATGGTGGGTGGGACTTTGCCAAGAAATACGTAGGTTTCATCAGGCTAGGTGTAGGGTCTATCCTGGCAGGGTTTTATCGTTGACCGGGTAAGGAGCCGATCGATCAAGGGAAGGTTTAGGAGTTTGATCAGGACAGACGTAAGGTCTGAACTGGCCAGGCTTTATCAGAATGATGACGGGTTTTATTGTCGGTGGGACATGTGAAAGAGGGTATGTAGATTTCATCAGGGTAGACGTAAGATCTACCCCGGAAAGGCTTTATCATCGGTGGGGCATAGAACCAGATGACCAACGGAAGGTCTCATCAGTGAAGGGGAGGTGAAGCCAACGTGCCGGTTGGCATGGAACTTCTGAATTACCACATTACCGACCCAAGCGCCCTTTCAGGTTTTCGCCGGAGCCAGCACCCTCTTACTTTTGCCCACGCGTCCTTTCAGATTTTCACGTGACGGGGTACCCGATTTTGCCTGCAGTGCCCTTTCGGGTTTTCACCACAGCTGGGTTTTAGCCATTTTTACCCTTGTCCAGAATGCCTGAACAAGTCTGGCGGGGTATCTCTATTTTCAACCCCATTTCTATATATGTACTTTTTGTCATTTTCTTTCTCTTTTCCTTTTCATTGTCTTTTCTGGGACCAGAACTTTCATCCTATGGACCATGGCGCCATATGTTTATTGTGGACACACGATCATTGATGTGGGTGTCAACATCAATGCAAAGGGAAGTACGGTTTCATGATCTATCCAGACGAAAGGTCCGAATTGATTTAGAGGATATAGATAGCAACTCGGGCACGAGGCCGTTTGCTGAAAATATGAGTTTCATCGTTAATGCGGGGTTTAACATTCACGCAAAGGAATAGAGTTTCATGATCCATCCAGACGGAGGGTCTGAATCGATTCAAAGAGCAGTGTTGTGCTATGTCAGAGCGGACGGAAGGTCTACCCTGGATGGGTTTTAGCGTCGATCAGGCAGCGTGCCAACCGATCGATAGTAGGTTTCATCATTGGTATTGGATCATACCAATGCAAGGATTTCATATGCTTCATCAGGATATACGTAGGGTCTAAACTGAGTAGGGTTTTTATCATTGATATTAGGCGAGGTGCCAATCGATCAATGGCGGGTTTCATCATTGGTATTGGATTTATACCAATGCAAGGAGTTCATGGATTTCATCAGGATAGACGGAAGGTCTAAACTGGATAGATTTCATCATAGATTGGGCAGTGTGCCAATCGATCAACAACAGGTTTCATCACGGCGGGACGTAGAATAGGTTTCATCGGGATAGACGTAAGGTCTAAACCGGGCAGGTTTCATCGTGGTGGGTCTTAGATAGAAACAAGTGGAAGTGTTTTATCAGAACAGACGGAAGGTCTATCCCGAGGTGGGCTTATTATCGAGGGAATTTTTCTTGAGCAATGCATGAAGGCTTCAACATAATAGACGTAAGGTCCAATCCGGATGGGTTTAATCGTTGATCGGGCAAGGCACCGATCGATCGACGAGGAGTTTGATGGCGGGAGGTGAGGCTTTCTTTGGAATCACCACATTACCGACCCAGGCGCCCTTTCGGGTTTTCACCGGAGCCAGCCCCCTCTTACTTTTGCCCACGCGCCCTTTCAGGTTTTCACGTGGCGGGGTACCCGATTTTGCCTGCAGTGCCCTTTCGGGTTTTCACCACAGCTGGGTTTTGGGCCATTTTTGCACTTGTCCCTAATATAAGAGCAAGTCCGGCAGGGTATCTCTATTTTTAACCCCAATTTTTTTTTTGTTCTTTCTTCTTCCTTCCTCTTTTTTTTTTTCTAGAGGGTGACAGGTCGGAATGCCACCAGCTCAAGATGAGGGTAGCTTGGTTAGGGCGGAGTGCCACTAGACCAAGAAATGGGTAGCTCGGCTAGGGCGGAGTGCCGCTAGATAAAGAAAGGGTAGCTTGGCTAGGGCGGAGTGCCGCTAGACCAAGGAAAGGGTAGCTCGGCTAGGGCGGAGTGCCGCTAGACCGGGAAAAGGGTGCGGCTTGGCTAGGGCGGAGTGCCGCTAGACCAAGAAAAAGGTATCTTGGCTAGGGCGGAGTGCCGCTAGACCGGGAAAAGGGTGTAGCTTGGCTAGGGCGGAGTGCCGCTAGACCAAGAAAAGGGTAGCTCGGCTAGGGCGGAGTGCCGCTATACCAAGAAAGGGTAGCTTGGCTAGGGCGGAGTGCCGCTAGACCAAGGAAAGGGTGTAGCTTGGCTAGGGCAAAGCGCCACTATACCAAGAAAAGGGTGTAGCTTGGCTAGGGCGGAGTGCCGCTATACCAAGAAAAGGTAGATTTTGCCCGATTACTCGGGGAATGTTGGTTGTGCTGTATGATACAGCTTCAGATGTCTTCCGTTGAGTGGCGAGAATTGGATTTCCCCTCGATGGTTAACAACCACGTAGGCCCCTCCTTCATAGACCCTCTGTATCACATAAGGACCTTCCCAATTAGCATTCAGCTTTCATTTTGGGTTGGATGCCATGACTTATTTTTTCTTGACCATGACGAGGTCACCTTTCTTGAATTCTCATCCTCTTACGAGTTTGTTGAATGCAGTGGCCATGCGGGCCTGATACATTTGGATACTCTTCTAAGCTCGGAGGCGCTTCCCTTCCAATTCAGCCAGTTCTTCTAGTCTTCTTTCTGCATTGGTCTGTTCGCCACGGGCCAGGCCATATTGGACTGCCACTCTGAGTGACGGGACTTCCAGCTCTAGCGGAACCACTGCCTCTGAGCCGTATACCAGCGAGTATGGTGAGCACCCTGTAGGTGTCTTGACGACAGTGCGGTATGCCCACAGAGCTTCGTACATTTTCTCCTCCCAGTCCTTCTTATTAGAACTGACAACCTTGGCCAGCAAGGTGCAGAGAGTCTTGTTAAAAGCTTCTGCCAATCCATTTTCCTGTGGATTGTAAGGAGTGGAGGTCCTCCATTCGATCTTATACTTCTCAGCAAGCCGATAGACCTTCTGATTTCTGAAATGACTTCCATTGTCGGATATTATTCGGCTGGGGATCCCGAACCGGAAGATAATGTTCTGTTTGATGAATATGGCGACCAATTCCCCAGTCACTTCTCTTAATGCTATAGCCTCCGCCCATCGGGAGAAGTAATCTGTTATGGCCAGTATATACTTATGTCCGGTCGAGGAAGTCGGCAGTGGCCCGACTACATCAGTTCCCCATTGTGCAAATGGCCAGCTGGGAACTGTAGGGTGCAGAGTCGTAGGAGGCCTTCTAGGCACAGTAGCATGCTCCTGGCATTTCTGGCATGATTTTGCAAATTTACAGCAGTCTTCAAACATGGTGGGCCAATAGTAGCCCAGCTTCTTGATTTCTATCTTCATCTTGGGACCAGCCTGGTGGGCACCTACTGTCCCAACATGTGTTTCTTTCATCACTTGCCAGGCTTCCTCAGTGGACAGACAGCGGAGTTGAATCTTCTTGCGTGCATCTGCCATTATTCGGAACAAAATTCCATTCCTGAGTTCATAAGAATCTTTCATTCTTAGGAGTTTCATCTTTTCTTCTCTTTTCTGCGACAGTTGTTGGTGTAGAAACCACTGCAGCAAGTGTTGTCTCCAATCAGATGCTTGTTCTGTGCTGATGGTGGCAACCTCGTCTCCTTCGGGGCACTCTTCTAGCATACTGGGGACTTGCCGCCGGTTCATAACGACGATGTTCAGTGTCTTATTTGGTGGGACTACTAGTGAGCTGGCCAGCTTCGCAAGTGCATCAGCCTGGGCATTGTGTCCACGGCCCACATGCTTGAGATCAATATGGTAGAATTTCGCCATGAGGCGCACAGCTTTTTGGTGGTAGGGATTCAGTTCTGGCTTCCGCACTTCAAACTCCCCTTGGATCTATTTTATTATCAACATCGAATCGCCGAATACTTGAAGCATTTGGATACCCATGTTGAGGCTGATATATAGCCTGATTATCAGAGCTTCATACTCGGCGTCATTATTGGTGCAGGGCTTGTTTATAGAACAGGAAGTATGCACAACCTCCCCTTCTGGTGATTTCAGCACAATACCTGCTCCAGCCCGTATTCTGGTCTTTCCATTGGAGTCTGTCTCTGTTTTAGATGCTCCATCAAAGAATAGTTGCCACATAACTAACTGGGTCTGGCAGGCCTCGAGTGTCTCATCATCGGGCAACTCAGTCCCTAGCATATCATTTTCTGGCACAGGATGCTCTGCGAAGAAATCAGCCACGGCCTGTCCTTTTATCGCCCGCTGGGGTGTATAGGTAATATCGAATTCCATCAGGATCACTGCCCATTTGCCCAACCGGCCCTTCAGTACTGGCTGAGTCAATATGTATTTGAGCGGATCTGCTGTAGATATCAATCTGACTTCATGTGACAACATATAGTGTCGGAGCTTTTTGACAGCAAAGACTAGCGCCAAGCAGGTCTTTTCTATGTAGCTGTAGCTTTCTTCAGTTCTAATCAGCCTCCTACTTAGGTAGTACAAGGCTTGTTCTTTGCCTTCTTCATTTAATTGTGCCAGCATTGCCCCCAGGGAACAGTGTGTGGCTGTGATGTATAGTATTAAGGGCCTGCCCTTAACGGGTGCCCCCAGCACTGGAGGGGTCTTGAGATATTCTTTCAGCTTCTCAAAGGCTTCCTGACAGCCATCGTCCCAGAGGAACGGCACATCTTTCATCATGAGCTTGTGAAAGGGGTGGCATCTTCCCGACAGATTTGATATAAATCGTCGGATATAGGCCAGACGCCCTTGCAGAGATCTCAGTTCGGGCAGATTCCTTGGTGGAGGGAGCTCCTGGATAGCCCTAATCTTGGATGGGTCGATTTCAATGCCCCTATGATGGACAATAAACTCGAGGAATTTTCCACTGGACACGCCGAAGGCACATTTCATGGGATTCATCTTGAGTTCATATTTGCACAGCCTTTGGAATACTACCCTCAAGTCTTGCAAATGGTCTTCTCTTCTTTTAGTTTTTACTACCAAATCATCAATGTAGCACTCTACTTTCTTGAAGAGCAAATCATCAAAGATCTTGGTCATAGCTCTTTGGTAGGTAGTGCTGGCATTCTTAAGACCAAACGGCATCCTTTTGTAGTGGAATATCCCCTTCGGAGTGCGGAACGCGGTGTGCACTCTGTCTTCCTCAGCAATCCAGATTTGGTTGTATCCGGATGACCCATCCATAAATGATAGGGCCTCATGACCAGTAGTCGCATCGATCATCACTTCAGTGATTGGCACTGGGAAGTCATCTTTCGGGCAAGCCTTATTAAGGTCCCGAAAATCAACACATATTCTTATCTGCCCATTTTTCTTCTTTACGGGCACTATGTTTGCCAGCCACGTAGTATACTGATTTTCTTCAACAAAGCCTACATCAATCAGCTTGTCAACCTCTTTGTTAATCTGATTTATTAATTCAGGACGCATTCTCCTAGAAGGCTGCTTTATAGGGCTAGCCTCTGGGCTTATTGCCAATCGGTGCTGTGCCACATCAGAACTCAGTCCCGGCATTTCATCATATGTCCATGCAAAGCAGTCTTGAAATTCTTTCAAGAACTCTACATACTGTTCCCTGGCAGCTGGCTCCAGCAGTGCACTGAGGAATGTCGGCCTTGGCTCATTTGTCGTCCCCAGATTTATTTCCACAAGCTCATCGACGGTGGCCTGACCTCCATCTTGGACCTCGGGCGGGGCTTCTTGCAAGTCAATGAAGCCTCCCGGGATATAATCTTCTTCAGTTTCATGACTCTCTGTTTCGTCATACTGGTCGACAATAGGGTGTTGCATTGTACTATCACGACTCCCTTTTCCTTTTTGCATTTAGACCATCTCTTCTTTTTCTGGGAGTTTGGCTTCTTTGGTTCTTGCCCCCAGAAAGGCTCAGCCTCATCTTTTCCCTGTTCTGCCCCCGGCTGCTCTTTATTTTTCAATTATTCGAGCTGTTCCCAGAGTATACAATCTTTCACCAGCAGGTGTCCGGGCTTTTTCTGTTCATATTCATCGAGCCCATTAATATACTGCTGTAAACGCCTGGCCGCAGGACTTACTTCCATATGTGCAGGTAGGGGGACTTGTCTTCTCCTGTTATGAGTGGGGATCCGGATGACTGGCCCTGTTTCAGCTATGTGCCGTATTGGCTTTACTGGAGGTGGTTCAGGTCTTGGTGTGACACTGCGGATAACTGCTCCATTGGTATTGGCTGCGGGAGTCTTCTCTCTGTTCTTTATGGGTTTCATCTACCATCCTTCCTGATCCTTCAGTGGGGTGAGGAAGCAAGCTTCATAAGTATGCCTGGTACATTCTTCAACGGCCTCCTTAGGCAGCTGCTGGTAGATTGAAATCATATTGGCGGCCATTTTTAATGCCGGAGGCTCATGTGGACGAGGTGGCTCTACCCGGTAATCTCCCAGCTGTAGCTCGCCCTTTTTCACCATGCCTTCCATAATATCTTTGAAGACGTAGCAATCTTCAATTGCGTGCCCCAGCGCACGGTGATATGGACAGAACAGTGGATCACCTTTCTTTGCCGCGTCATCGGGTCTCTTTGGTTCAGGCAATGTTACCTTGTTGAACTTGTATGCCCAGTTGAATAGTGCGGCTGTCTTATCTTTCGGGAAAGAGTACGGCTTTCTCATTTTGTTTCTCAGAGAGACCTTATCTTTTCTTTCTGCTGTGTCTGCTGGCGGGGGAGCTTCATCTGCCCCCTTCTTCCCTTTCTGTTGCTCGAAGGTTCTGAAATCGACGGTGTTGGCCTCAGAGTGCGATGGTCGTCGATCATTAGATTTCCCTTTCGGCACAGTTGGAGCATTGGCCGTCAGACGCTTAGACAGGAACGTCTCGACCTCCGCCACTATATTGTTCAGCCGGTCAAATGTCCTGACATCTGCACCAATCATCTTTTCCAGTACCTCTCTCCTGAGGCTCTGCTTACATATTTACACTGCATCTTCTTGACGAGGAGGTCTTCTACATCTCATAGCTAAGTTCCTCCACCTTTTGATGTAGTCCAGTGCTGTTTCATCTTGCTTTTGCCTGGTTGCATATAGTTCTGCTATTGTAATCTCTCTTTCCGTGACGTGAAATCTGTCGCGGAACTTTCTTTGCATATCAGGCCAATCGGTCACTGACCCAGCCGACAGGCTTGAATACCATTCAAAGGCTATCCCGGTGAGGGATGAGTAGAAGAACTTAAGCAGATAAGCTTCATCAGCTGCCAAGTCACCCATGATTGTGGTGTAGTAAGCTATGTGCTCTCTGGGAGAGCCCTGGCCATTAAAATTTTCAAACTTCGGCGGCTTACTGACGCCTGGCGGTAGTCTCTTAGCAGCATACTGGGGAGGATATGGTACCTTGTACACATCGTAGGTACTAGCATCATCACCAGTCTTTTCAGACAGCTTCATCTCCACAATCTTTTCAATCATCAGCTTTTGGGCTATGGCTGGATCTATGTTTTCCGGGAAGAAGTGAGCTTGTTGCTGACCGTAAGGAGTTGTCATCACAGTTGCGCGCAAGGCCGGCGCGGCAGGCTGCGTCTGAGATACAGAGGGCTGAGCTACCATCTGTTGCAGAACGGGTTGGCTCGGTGTTTTGCCCTTATCAGCCGGGAGAGGATTAGCTGGGATAGCCATTTCTGTTGAGCTGGCAGTCTGCCCCACAGGCTCGGCTTGCTTGGTGACCGGTGTAACTTCATGCCTCTCATTTAGATGTCTTCTGAGAGCATTGATCTCTTGTTGATATCTTCTAAACATCATCTGGATCATGGGATCCAGGGTTGACGGGATCTGTAGATCTTCTGAAGTCCCTTCAGCATCATCGACGAAGGGATTATCTTCATCTTTCGCTGTCACCACATTAACTGTCATAGTGGTGATCTTGCAGGCTTTATCATTAGTCTTCATCTTATCTTTTGCCGCCTGGCCTCTTCCTGTGACGGGGCCTGGTCTGGTTGCTAGTCTGAGCTGTTCATCTGGCTGTGTTGGCAGCATATCCTGCCCTCTGACAAGCCCGGCCATATTGCAGGCAAAGATCTGCATCTTTTCCCTCTGCCTGTAGACTTTCCTTCTCACCTGATCGGGGTATTTGAGCCGGTCAAAGACTGATATTCTTTCTCTAGCTTCTTCCCTATGCAGGTCTTCTTTCCCATACCCGGCTCTGTGGCCTTCTTCATAATCATTGGAATCGGAGGAGGAGACTCTGAGCATCACTTCTTGAAGGGTTTCTTCTTCTTCTTCATCCATGGTGCCCAAGGCACGGGATAATCTTTGCTGCCCGAGGGCGGACTTCCCCAGGTAGTGAAAGTAGTCTTGAGCCACTTGTTTCATCTCCTCTTGATTGTGCCTTCGTGGCTTTGGTTGGAGCATCAATCTTTCCTGGCTCTTCTGCTGATAAGCCAATCTCTCCACCTGAGCAGTCAAGTGCTCGGCTCTGCAGTATTTGAATATATCGGCCTGTCTGGCACAGGCACTTGGTCTTCTTAGAGTGACAGCAGTGATTGGTTCGCTTATTCTCATTTCCTCTTCCTCCCTGAACCTTTTACTCCCATCCTGGCAGCAGTTGGCAGCAGCAGCATAATTCTTCCTTTCCCATCTTCTGCCCCAAGCCATGGGGTGGGTGACCGTGAGGTCTTCCTTCTGTTGATATCTTCGACCCCTCATCCTGGGGTGAATAGTAGTCAGATTTCTTCCTTCATTCCCTTTCTCATCTCTCCTACCCCGAACCCTGGGGTGAATAGCAACAACATTTCTTTTGTCTCTTCCTTCTTCTCTTCTGCTTCCTGCCCTGAAGCGGGCAACAGTGGTATCAACAATGTTTTCTTCCTCTCGACCTGGGACCCAGCTCTGGATTTTCTTCGATCGCCAGATCTGCCTGAACTTGGGCGGCTTCGGCGCCAGTGGCCTTCTATCCTCCTCTTTCATGTCGGCCCTCCTGGTAGCTAGTACCCGGAACCTGTTGGTAGTAGGCACCATCGGGATGATCACGTCCGGCTTGACCGCCCTTGGGCAACCATTGAGGTTTGCCCGGACCTCTCCAATCAGCATTGTCTTTCCTGAGTTGGAGATTCGACGACCCGCAGCATTGGATTGGGCTCTCCTGTCGGATCTCCTCCTTCTTCTAGCAGCAGAGGATGCGCCCCTTTTCGCCTCGTGATGGATGAAGCAGAACACGACCTTAGGAGTATCCTGCATCACCTGGCTCATCTTGGGGCTGGTAGCTTGCGGCAATGTCTCGACATGTAGCAACCCTGATAAATGAATATTGAAATAAAAATAAAAACATACATAGTACAGAAGTAATACAGACAAAATAAAGCAAAAAAAAAAATTAACGCCTCTGAGTAAGGCGTTAATTTAAAAATAAACGCCTCTACATACGGCGTGACTAAAGAAAGGACGCCCACGCATGTGGTCGTCAACTCTCACGCGACCAAATAGGCAAGTAAAATAAACGCCCATGTCTTAGGCGTGTTTCAAAAATAAGGAACGCCCTTATACAAGACGTTTCTTAAGAAACGACCTGAACAAGGTCGTTAATTTAAGAATAAACGCCCTGACCAAAGGCGTTAATTCAGTTCGTGACCCGTTCGAACTCAGAACTTATCCAGGGAAAGATTAACCTAATCTAGTAAGTGTTTATTAGAGTAAGGACTCTATTAGGGATATGTTACCCTCAATCAAACACTACTTTTGTTAAGACTCCAAAATCCTATAAATAGTCTTGATCGAACAACCCTAAACCTATTTGGACGATCAAACTGCACAGGTACGTGAAGAACATATGTTCTTCTATTTTCTTCTTCTGTTCCTTTCTTATGAACGTAGCATGAGAAGAATTAATATTCTTCGTTTCCTCTCTAGGTTGACGGAAGAACGATTGTTCTTCTTCTATTAAGTTGCAGTTGAAGCTTCAAAGCCCTTTCATCTCCTTCATCCAGATCATAAGGTAGGATTTTCTCAAGTCTCGTAGCCCAAACTAAAAATAAATATAAAAAGCACCATGCATGATATATTTATACAGTTTGCATGTAGTTTTAATACGTTTTCTGTAAATTTTTCAAGAAACGCCCTTGAATGGGGCGCTACTTTAAAAGAAACGACCATCAAAGTGGTCGTTAATTAAAAGTATACGCCTTGTATACAGGCGTTAATTTCATGAACAATCGCATGTAATCAATAATTGATCCTGTTTAAAATTCAATAAATATGAAATATCGATTCTAATATCTTGCATGACTCTACCTGTAAATTCCTGCTAATTTTCTTGTCATGATCATGTCTCCTGTCTTGGAAATTTATTTGTTGAAATATTGTAAATTCCTTGAATTCACGACCTTGACAACGTCGTTTTACACCAATTAACGCCCCATCACAGGGCATAAATTGAAAATAAACGCCCCTTTCTAGGGCGCGTTTTCTGTAAATTCCTAAACTATGTATATCCTGTAAAATAAAATTAAACAGTAACGCCCCTTTCCAGGGCGTGGTTTAAATAAGTCCTGAAAATTATTTATATTCTGTCAAATATTTAAATAATGAGACGCCTGCTTATTGTAGACACGCCAAAATTGACGTTTTGTTGATCAAATCTCATGTTATTATATAAATGCCCCAAGTGGACTTCAATATTCCTATAATATGAAGTTTTTCTATTTTTTGTGATTTTTCCTGCATCTTTCCTGCATTTTTGTGATTCACGACTTTGGTAAGGGCGTTAATTTATAAAGTCACGACCTGTAATAAGGCGTTTTCACAGAAAGGACGACCGTGCGACAGGGCGTCAATTCTTGGTATTATACGCTAATTTCTGGAATTATCATAAAAGGCATTTTCTGAGTAACGCCTTTCCTCAAGGCGTGTTTTTAAGAAACGCCGTAATCATAGGCGTGTTATATCAGCGTTTAAACAGAGCAAGTTTTATTTCTAAAATTAAATCCAGGAAGAAACGTCCTTTGCTAGGTCGTGTTTTAAGAAACGCCTTTGTTGCGGTCGTCAATTCATCAAGAGACGTCCTCGATTAAGGCGTGTTTCGCTCCAGAGTCCTTCCTTTTTCGAACTTTCCCTCACAGTTCCCTATCGTAATTTGGTCTCTTGCTCGATCTTAATCCTTCCTTGAATGCCTCATTACCCGTTCTGATCTTACCTTGCTTGATCACATCCAATCGAGGCTATAAATTGAAGCCTGGATCGATCGAAAAAAGGTTGAAGGGTTGAAGCGTTGAAGCATCCGTAAAAGAGGTTGAAACGCTTGTAAGAGGGTTAAGCATTTTTTTCACGAACAGAGCCTTCTTCATCCGGCTTCATCCATATATTTCTGTCGTCTTCATTCATTTTTTCCTTTACTGTCGCCAGGGACAGCAGGATTTCACCCCTTTTCATCTCTTTATTTTATTTATTCATATCACTCCATTCATCATACACGTTCATCCTTTATATTTATTCACACTTTATTGTCATACTCCCCCTCCCTTAAGTCTTGTTAAGGGGTTTTAAAAACAACCAAAAAATAAGGTGCGCATGTGCCTTTCTTTCCTTCATTATTACATGTCTATTTGGATAGATGCTACTGCGTTTTGGGCTGACCCTTCTCTTCTTGTTTGTGTTTATTGTCCGTTTTGCAAGGTAATCAACTAAGAAGACCCACTTCATCGGCCGGCCGATTGAAGTTGGAGGAAGAAATCCACATCCATCCCGCGTCTCAAATTCCACCAGGTATACGCGATCACTTTTCTTCTTATTGAGGTAATCCCTCTGGCGATCACAACTCCTTTTAAGCACCTCGTGCTTCATCATTCATTCATTTTTTTTTTTTTATTTCTATTCATAAGTGTGGATTTTAATCCGAATCTACAAATTGGCGATCACGGTGGGACTTCCACTGTTTTCTTTCTTGATTACCATCTCCATTGGCACCCTCGAGTGCCCTTTCCCCTTGACACCCTCGTGTGTCCTTTCCCCTTAGGCACCCTCGCGTGCCCTTTCCCCTTGGTACCCTCGGTGCCCTCTCCCTTGTGCCCCTCGGGCACCCTCCATTGTGCACTCTGCACACTCCCGGGTCGGTCGATTTCTGCTTATTGACGCCTTTCACGAAGGCGTCTTTTGATTTCACGCCCCTCACAGGGACGTGTTTTGTTGAATCACGCCCCCTTCCAGGGCGTGTGTTTATTACACCTGCTGGCTTTTTGGTTGCTTATTTCATCGTCTGATATTTAACGCCCCTCTCAGGGGCGTGTTTCTCTGAGTAACGCCTATTCCCAGGGCGTCTTTTACTATAACTGCTGCCTGCTGCATGATTGTTTTACTGTCTGTGGAATTAACGCCGCTCCCAGAGGCGTTCCATCTATTGTCAACGCCTGTCATCAGGGCGTGTTTAATTATTATCTGAGTTTTGACGCCCTCCAGTGTAGGCGTCCTTTCCTGAGAACGCCTCACCCTAAGGCGTGTTTTTCCTACTGTCTGTGAGCCCGTCACAGAGTTAACGGCAGCCACCCTGCCGTGTTTTAAGTTTGTCACGACCTATCGCAGGGCGTGTCTTTCTTGCTGTTGTGAACACGCCCTTTCCCAGGGCGTGTCTTTGCTGTTCATTTTCACAGATTGACTATTATTCATTGTTTGGCATTTGTGTTGATATTATTATCTTGATTTGCTGGCTTGGTTGAGAGACCTCCTCTCTCTATCCTAGGATCCACACACCTTTCTTGGAATCGGGACGACCCTCCATTGAGCATTCCGTCTCTTTGGACTGGAAATCCCTTTTCCAAGACCTCCATAAGTCCCCGCACCCGTGGATTCCCTCACGGACGCTGGGCTGGTTGTACCCTCGAAGTACCTGGAGTTTAGAGAACCCATGCGTTGTTAAGAGAGGAAGAACTTAGTTGACCCGGAGATTACACTCGGATCAAACTAGGTCTCATTTGGCAAAAGAGTGAACTTTCACAAATAATTCACCCTAATTCAAACATCAAACCTTAAAATCTTGCGTTTCTTGCCAACCTTGTTTGCATAAACATAGTTGGGTGATTTGATTGCTTGGTTTGGATTGATTATTTTGTGATAGCTCCTTCATTAAAAACATTCTCTCTCTTAAGAATGAAACTCCGTTCAGGTAAAACCATCAACATGTCGGGAAACGGGTATTCTTACGATGATGAGAATGAGAACATATTTGGTCAATATGAGGACCCTCTCCAGGATTCGGTTTATTATGAGGAGAACTATCTTCCTCCTCATCCCTATTACTCTCAGGTTCATGTGGTCGATACCACTAATCATGAGGCGGACCCTCCGTCTCAAGTTCCATCTTCTAATACTTCAGGGAACCCTTCCCCATCCATCAACGTCACTGATTTAATCCAAGCTCTTTCCCAGTTGGATGACTCCCAGCGGCAAGCTGTTCAGGCCGCTTTAAAGGGGAAGTCAGTTCTTTCTTCTTCTTCTAATCCCCCTCCGGCCGTGGGTGGCCATCAGATTATTAATGACCAGGCGGTCTTGCATTCCCCCTCCTCTCGTCCACGAACGCCTACTGCGGCCATGCCGGCCCCACAGGCGAGCTATTCAGCGGTTAGGCATCAATCCTTTCAACCTCCTCAGATTTTGCAAACGCCTACACCGCGTGCTTTCATTCAGAATCAGGCCCCGGCCGAGCCCGATACCAACACTCTGTTGCTTCGAAAGCTAGCCAGCATGGAGGAGCAGCTCAAGAAGGTTACGGCAACTAAGAATGCTCCGGAAATCTCTCTCCCTACGTTGCCGGTGTTCCACTTACCCCCTTCTGAAATGCCGCACTTTCGGCGATATAATGGAACCGGTAACCCGTTCATTCATTTAAAGGATTTCCGTTATGAAACTTCTTTCTGGCAAGACAACAAGGCCTCCCTGGCCTATTTATTCAGGAGATCTCTTGAGGGACCCGCCCTCGAATGGTTTTATTCTCTGGAGCCAGCTGATGCTGGCGATTTCGATATTATTCAAAGAAAGTTCCTGCAAAAGTACAGAGACCGGGTGGGACCCTCCCTCTCTGTTACAGATTTAGTTGCTGAGAAGATGAAGCCCGAGGAGGACTTCATTGTATTTGCTGATAGGTGGCGGTCCATGGCCGAAAAATTAAAGGACACATTGTCGGAACAGGAGCAAGTGAAGATGGTCATTTCTAATGCAACCCCTCAATTCCGGCACATTTTGGCCATGAATCGGCTGACAACCATGGAGGAGCTCTATGAAAGAGCTCGTTATATACAGAC
The DNA here is from genome assembly GCA_022559845.1 of Amorphophallus konjac. Taxonomy (NCBI): domain Eukaryota; kingdom Viridiplantae; phylum Streptophyta; class Magnoliopsida; order Alismatales; family Araceae; genus Amorphophallus; species Amorphophallus konjac. The sequence goes on from CM040121.1 coordinate 375,494,853, forward strand.
ACAAATGAAGGATTCGCCCATCATGGGCATGTTTGAGCCGAAGCCTCGGCTGTTTAAAAAGAATACAACTGTCAACAGTGGGCCCACAACTGAGGGCACTGTCACAAACGAGCAGGTTGGCGTAGTTGGCCACCCCCATCACCATTCAAACCCACGACCTCTGCCGCCTCCACAGCAGAACCCCCATTTTACCTCCGCTCCACAGCGCCATTTCACACCCCAACCTTCTTTTGCTCCATCACCGAGCCAAGCGCCTCGCAACGACCCTCCAGCACCACCACAATACCATCAAGTCCCTCCACCTTCCCACTACGGCCAACAACAGCGGAGACCACCACTTGGCCCCAAGAGGGCCCATTATCCGCCACTCCCAGAGAGTCTCCCTGACATTTTTAATGCTTTAATGGCTGCCAACCTGCTCGTTCTACCAAAAGAAAGAACAGTGTGGCCCGACAATGTTGACACATCCCGCTACTGTGCATTTCACCGCGCTCCTGGTCACAACCTTGACCGTTGTTTCCACTTCAGAGATCATATTTATGATTTGAATGACCAGGGAGGCATTAATTGGGATGAAATGAGGCAAGTCATCGCCACCATGAAAGAGAGAAGGCCGCCTCGGCAACAGCAAAATCAGCAACAGCAGCATCCAGCTCCGCAGCAGGCTCAACCACAACAAGCTCCAGCACCCCAGCAGGATATGGGGATTGTCCGTAATCCACTACCGGACCACGCTCCTAATCAGCACGTGAACCCTGTCACGTCTCTCTACGAGGTGGAGAGAGGGCAGGGATGGCACGAAGAAAACGCCTCTGTCGGGGCATTTCACCATGATACAACCCGAAATCAAACCCCGCGCCTTTTGCGCATTCCCCCTTCTTCTTCTAATCTCCTATCGGGACGTTCCCTTTTACGCCCCGTCAACCCGTCTACCTCCACCAATTCTACAGTCTTGCCGACTCGTTCCCTTCTTAACCACATACCACCCCAACAATCTATCATTCCACCTTCCCCCATCAATCCCACACCCGCGCCATCCAGGCCACTCCTACTTCGCTCACCGCCAGCGCCCGCTACCTCCTCTATCACCCCTACACCGGCAAGAGTTCCTTCACCATCTCCCCAACCACCTTTTGTGCCACGATCTCTCCTTATTCCACCACCTACCAATACTCCTCGTATTCGGATATCCCTCACCTCTCCGGTGAGGGCCCCTTCTTCAAATGCTCCTCCCATGCCTCCCTCGGGGGCACCTTTATTGAACACCACTACCACGTCTCCTATGGAGACACCCCTTTCATTGAATTCCCCTTTATCCCCAAGTGCGGTTTCTGCTACCGACATTCCTTCTTCTTCTTCCAACCCTCCTCCTAAGATTGCCCCGACAGAGGCGCGTCAAGGCGTAGCACCCCTCCGTAGTGGACGGATATTCCACCGTGTTTTCCCCCAGAGAGAGCTAGAGCCCGTGCAGGGGCCACAAGAGCAAGAGCAGGAACAAGATTCAGTGCCGGGAACTCAGTATGATTTGTTAAAGCACTTGGATCGCACTCCAGCCAGAATCTCCATTCTGGAGTTAATCAAGAGGTCCACCACTCATCAGCTGGCCTTGAAGGAATATCTGCAGAAGGTCATGGTCAATGAGGACCTTCCGGTTGAACAAATAATTACAGTCTTAACCCCTACCAGCAGTCAGCCGGCAATCACATTCCACGAATATGAGTTAGCACCTCTACCAGCAAGAAAATATGCCCTATGTATCACGGTTGATATCAACAAAGTGGCCGTTAAGCAATGTTTGGTAGACACCGGTGCATCTATTAATGTGTTGCCTCCGAGCACTCTAAAATCATGTGGTATCCCTGAGAGCCAGATTCGGCCATCTACCATTACTGTCACGGCATATGATAATACAAAGAAACCTCCTCTGGGCATGGTTACTCTCAAAGTCAGCTTGGGTCCAGCCACTATTACGGCAGATTTTCATATTCTGGATATGGACCCAACCTTTAATGGCATCCTGGGTCGCCCTTACATTCAGCAACTTGATGCGGTGCCTTCTACAAACCATCAGTGCCTCAAGTTTCCGCACAAGGGGCGTATTATCAAGGTGACCAGTGTGCCGATCTTGCCAGAGGAAGACATTCATGTAGCTTCATCAGTTCCTTCCATATGGCCTGCCAACAAGCCGTTATTATCTGTGCTGGACATTCCCCGTCCGCGGCCGATGCCGTCCGAGACAGTTACCACAGTTGCCATGACACCTCTGCCTTCTAAGGGGAAGAAGAAAAAGAAAAATATGATGAATACCCCCGGCTGGAACATTCTTATAAGAATGGGATATCAAGATGGTAAGGGCTTGGGCGCCAAACTCCAGGGCAGAGTTAGGCCCATTAAGCCTCAAAAGATGATTGCACGAGGCGGCTTAGGCTACAAAGCACCGGGCAAGAATGAAGGGGAGCCGTGGGCTGTTATGACGTCCACCTTCAAGCCAGATCGCCAACCGCTCACCTGGACTTTAAAGGCACATTTTGTCACCGGTGGCATTCAAAACAACGAGCAGACTACTGTCATTACTTCATTATTTGATTGTCAGGATGTGCACGCCAGACAGTTTGCGCGGCACATTGCCCCACTGGCCACTTACAAAGCCTTGGAGACTTTAAGGCCCGATAAAAGAAGGAAGATGGGTGATCCGGCATGTGACTGGTACAGATGGTTTGACATGAATGATATCACTTTCTCTTTAAGCCGCTTGTTCATGCCGACAGATCCAGAATGGCCACCATTGATTCAAGAACTGATTGAAATGCCTGCCGCAATCACAGATAAAAGGCAGCTGTTAAGTGACTACACAGATACGGGAGAACCAGATGTCCCCTTTGAAGAAGATTTCTCCGTGGATAGGCTGTGGGCCGGCCTTTTCTCCCTCACTTCTGTGCATCCATCAGTGTTGGCTTCTTTCTATTCCCGTTGGTTTGGTCACGTGCCGCGACCACCACCGATTACCATTAACTTGTCTCCTGATTCAATTCAGATTTCCCTTTCGATTGCTCCTTCGCTCCTCGAGCGATTTTCTGAAATCTCCATCTCGCCCCCGCATGGGCCGTCTTTGATTAAATCTTTCTCCAAAATTGCAATCTCCACTCCCACCGCTATTCTCCCTTCGCATTGCTTTTTACTTGAAAAAGAAAATAAAAACAAAGGAAAAACTAAAAACGAAAAAAAAACGCCAAATCTCCAACATTCCGGTCCTCCATCTCTATTGAAGAGATTTCCTATTTTTCTTCCGAGTGCGTCCCAACCCAGGGGCTGCTCTCTCAAAATTCCTTGATAAGTCTTTTCTCCCCCTCTGGTGAGGGGCCCTCCTCTGTATCACCTCCTGTATCCGCTTTTTCATCTCCTTCCCCTAATCAAGCTAGTTGCTCTTCCTCCTCTTCTTCCTCTTCTTCTTTTAAAAGTCAGGGGTTAGTTCCACATAAGAAGGCCAAGGGTAGGCAGATTCCTCGAAGATTTTTGTTAGAATTGGCTGCCAGATGCCATGCTTGTTTAGCAATCCCTGAGTTTGTGGAGGATCCAATTATCCTGCCGGAGCTAGAATATGAGGATTCCATTGCTTCCTATGAGGGTTTGGGCGTTTATGAAATAATGAATGATGAAGACCCTATTGAAGAGGGGGATGAAAGTTATGAAGAATATGAGGACGAGGCTGATGCTTTTGCTAGTGGCATAAGACGATTCGACGAACCATCAGCCTCAGTAGAAGAGCCAACCAAAGAAATCAATCTGGGTACCGAGGAAGACCCTAGGATTGTCCTCATCAGTAAAAATTTGCCGCCCTCCGAGGAGGAGGCGCTTATTTTGGTTCTTCAAGAATACAAGGACACGTTCGCTTGGAGCTACGAAGATATGCCTGGATTAGACCCTGCGCTCGTTGAACATCGCCTTACACTTAAGCCAGGGTCTGTCCCGGTAAAACAACGGTTGAGGCGTTTCCACCCTAGCATGGCTTTGAAAATGAAAGAAGAGGTCGATAAACTCCATAAGGCTAGATTTGTTAGAGTCGTCCTTTATCCCAATTGGGTGGCTAACATTGTCCCGGTTATGAAGAAAGATGGAAAAGTTCGAATTTGCATAGATTTTCGGGACCTCAACCGGGCGTGTCCTAAGGATGACTTCCCCCTCCCTCATATTGATGTGCTGATTGATAACACGGCAGGATTTGAGACTCTTTCGTTCATGGACGGCTTTTCAGGCTACAATCAGATTCGTCTAGCTGAAGAAGATCAAGAGAAAACCTCATTCACTACACCATGGGGCACATATTGTTATGTGGTCATGCCTTTTGGACTTAAGAATGCTGGAGCCACTTACCAAAGGGCTATGATGGCAATTTTTCATGACATGATTCATATTTATATTGAGGTGTATGTGGATGACCTGGTTGTGAAATCAAGGACAAGGATTGAGCATCCTGGGGTTCTGGCTAAGGTTTTGCAGAGATCCCGAGAATTTCAGTTAAAAATGAACCCCAAAAAGTGCGTATTTGGTGTTTCTTCAGGGAAATTGCTTGGTTTCATTGTTAGCAAGAGGGGTATTGAAGTTGATCCCAACAAGGCAAAAGCCATTAGAGATATGCCTCCTCCCAAGAATTTGAAAGAAGTTCGAGGATTAATAGGGAGGTTGCAATTCATTCGCCGCTTCGTCTCCCAGCACTCACAAAGGTGTAGGCCGTTCTACGAGCTTACTAAGCCGGGAGTCAAGTTTAATTGGGATGACAAGTGTCAGGCAGCCTTTGACGGATTGAAGGATTATTTGGTCAATCCTCCTGTCCTGAGGCCGCCAATTCCAGGCAAACCACTTATTCTTTATGTTTCAGTCCTGGATGACTCCGTAGGTGCTGTCTTAGCTCAAGTGGATGAGGAAGGTAAAGAGAGGGCAGCATACTACTTATCTAAACTCCTTAACTCCTGTGAGCAGAGATACTCAGCTATGGAAAAGACTTGTGCAGCTTTGGTTTGGGTAGTTCAAAAGTTAAAACACTATTTTCTAGCTCACGAGGTTCACCTCATTGCGCGCATGAATCCAATCAAATTCCTCCTTGAAAAATCTGTCCTCACTGATCGATTAGCTCGCTGGCAAAGCTTCCTTTCTCAATTTGACATCACTTACATTCAGCAAAAAGCTATCAAAGGTTACGCCATTGCCGAGCACCTTGCTCACCACCCTCTTCCCCACTTTGATCCTGTCAATTCGGAGTTCCCAGATGAAGAATTAATGTCCATTAATCAACCCCACGATCCTATGTGGACATTACATTTTGATGGAGCCCTTAACTCTCAAGGAAGAGGGATCGGTATGGTTCTTTTAACACCCGAAGGGGTCACCATTCCATTTGCTGCTCGGCTTACTTTTCCCGTCACCAATAACATAGCTGAGTATGAAGCTCTTTTGGCCGGTCTCAAAACCGCTCATCAATATGGTGTCACTCATTTGCGAATTGTCGGTGACAGTCAGCTTATTTTGCGCCAGGTGCTGGTCAAGTGTCGCACCATCAATCCTAAGCTCAAACCCTATCAGGAACTCGCTTCAGCTTACGCCAAACTCTTCACTAAATTGATTTTCGTTCATGTCCCGCGTAGCCAGAACATCTTGGCCGACGCACTTGCTTCTTTAGCTTCCGCCTTAGTCTTCCCTCCTCAGCGTGATTTTCATGTTCCCCTGATTCATCAGCGTGATACTCCAGCTATTAGGGATCGTGCTTTTCTTGATATTAGGGATCAGGTGCTCGAGAAGGTTAGACGGAAAGAAGCTCTTGAAGGCAAAGAGGTCATGTTATTGGATTGGCAAGAAGAGTTGGCGGATGAAGAAAAGCCTTGGTTTTATGAGATTGCCAGATACTGTAATGATCAGTCTTACCCCGAGGAAGCCACAGCCGAAGAAAAGAAAGCAATCAGGAGAGTGGCTCAACGTTACACTTTGGTTGGAGGTGTACTCTACAGAAGAGGGCTCACCGGTGTTTTATTAAGATGCCTCGATGATGATGAATCTTGGAGGGTCGTGGAAGAGGCGCATTCTGGTGTGTGTGGGGGTCATGTGAATAGTCAGATGCTAGCTAAGAAGATTCTTAGACTAGGGTTCTATTGGCCCACTCTTGAAGAAGATTGTTCTATCTATGTTCGAAGGTGTGTTAAGTGCCAACTGCATGCCGACAAGATTCATTCTCCTGCTTCTTCACTCCACCCTACATCCTCCCCATGGCCTTTTTCCATGTGGGCTTTTGATATCATTGGACCTCTTGGTGATTCGAACCTCCTGACCAAGCAAAAATCATTCATTCTCACGGCAACGGAGTACTTCACCAAGTGGGCGGAAGCAGAAGCTTACGTGGAGATTAAAGCATCAACCGTCTGCAAATTTATCATGAAGAACATCATCACGAGGTTCGGGATCCCAAGCACCATCGTCACCGACAATGGACCTCAATTTATCTCCCAAGATCTCAAGGATCTCTGCGACAGGTATAACATTGCATTGCATCATTCTTCTCCCTATTATCCGCAGGGCAATGGCCAAGCAGAGGCCACTAATAAAACCTTGATCAAAATTGTTAAGAAGACGTGTGAGGCTAATAAATTTTCGGACTGGCCGGACAAGCTGGTTGAAGCTCTTTGGGCTTACCGCACTTCCATTCGAACCCCCACTGGGCAAACTCCTTTCGCCCTTACTTATGGGATGGAGGCCGTGGTCCCTTATGAGATTCTTATTCCCTCTCTGCGAGTACAATTGGACAAGGAGCTCTCTATCGATGAGCGTCGTGATTCACTCCTTGCCCAGTTGGAACTCCTAGATGAGAAGCGTCTGGTCGCCGCTGAGCATGCGCGCGTTTACCAAAACAGGCTCTCACGTTTCTATCAAAAGAAGGTAATTGAGAGAAAATTCAAGGTCGGTGAAATGGTAATCAAAAGAATTTTTGTAAAGCCGGGTGGCCCTCGTTCAAAGCTCCAACCAAATTGGGAAGGGCCGTTTGTCATAAAAGATGTTTATCCGGGCAATGCTTATAAACTAGTTAATGCTGAAGGAGAGGAATTAACTCACCCCTGGAATGGTTTGTATCTCAAGAAATATTACCCCTAAACAAAAATCCAAACAAAAAAAATTGAAAACTTCACAAAAATCCAAAGAAAATGGAAATCTCCCAGGTAATCCAAAAAAATCTGAATATTTCCCAAAATCCAAAACAAAGAGAGTTTTCTTCATGGTTCTCCTTTTATTGGGCTGACATGACATGTAAAGGTCCCCGGTCCAAAGGGTTAAAATTCAGAATCCATTTCATCAGTCTTGCTAATTTAAAATGGGAATTGACCCCGCACACACTACACACTTTACTCTTGAGATCAAGCAGTGCAAAATCTGATGGAAAGTTGAAACCGGATCAAAGGTGAAAGACGATATCCATTTTCTTCTTCTTCGGCCCACAAGGGAGGAAGGGAGGTCTCGAGGTAGACCTACCAAGCCTATCCACCGCCCTAGTAGGAGGAAGTCAAGGCCCAAAAGGGAACAAATGCCACAAAAGCCCAAGTACAATTAGGTTGTTCATCAGTTCTACTTCAATGCAAGCCAAGTTCCAAAGTGAAAGTCAATGGTGAAAAGAAAAGCATGTCAAGAGGGCAAAGTCCCCGCAAGGAAAACCTTGGGCGTATGCATGCAATGTGAAAAGAGGCAAAAAGGCAACAAAGCGTCCCTACGCCAAAGACCGAACCCCAACAGGCATAGGGTAGGGGAGGTGGCTTTGCCTCGAGCATCTTTAAATCTCTTGTGAGCTTCCTCATGCTTTCTCTTTTATTTTGGAAAAGTCATGAACCAGCGGAATGGTCGAAACCAAACTGAAGAGAATGCACTGTACGAAATCTCGTGTATAAGTCCAACTATATGCACGCCAATTCCCCTTTTAATTATTCAAGAAAGGTTAATGGAACTTAGAAGATGACCAAGTAGGACCCACCACCTTGATTTCTTTATCAGCCCAATTTGGGAGGAATAAAATTAACGCCTTCGTTCAAGGCGCTTTTATGCTGATTCACGCCTAGATCTTAGGCGTTTCTTTAAAAATAACGCCTCTTGGAAGGTCGTGTTTTCAACAAAATTCAAAAATCTTTTCACAGTAACGCCGTCTCCGAGGGCGTCTTTTACGAGAGTAACGACCTAATCTAAGGCGTGTTTTTCAGAAAATCAAAAAAAATATATATACAGATAATGAAAAGAACAAAAATAAATTCTTCATGTTGCATGAATTGCACTCTTGCCTGGACAGCTTTTAATTATTGTTTGCATATGTGTGATTGCATGAGGCATCTCCCAGTTTTGGTCATTTCATTTTTGCCTTATTTTAATTAAAGGCTTGGCCCCTTGACCCATTATTAAGGTCAAAATATTTACACCCCTTGCTCAACGGGCAAGGGGCCAAGTCGAACAGATGAATTAACCTGTTTGTTCAAGTGAAAATCACAGCCGCAGATACAGGGCAAAAGTAAAGCAAACACGAGGAACGAGAGAAGAAAAAAGTGCACAAACACAAGTCCACAACCATACAAGTACTCAGGTAACAAAAGCTCAAATTTTATATATATCATCATGTATATCATGTACAGGTGTGAAGGTGGAGGAGTACAAGTACAAAACTCTCAGCTCTCGCCTCCACCCTCCTCTACTCTCCTGCTCTCGACCTCCTCCTCACCGCCCCGAGCTGGCGCTGGTGGAGGAGGCATAGGCCCCCGCGAAGAAGCCGGAACCCGAACGTGTCCCCCTGCCTCGCTCCTCTCTCGGAGGGAAGAACCCGCCACAAAGGTGGAGCTGGTGAAGGAGTACCCCGCAGCCCGCGCTCGCTCACGGCCTCGCTGCAGCCGCTCCTCGGACACTCGAAGCCGCTCCTGGGAAAGGATCAACTGGGTCCTCGAGTCCGCCAGCTCACGCTCTCGTACCAACAACTGCTCCTGGAACTGGGCACGCTCCGCCTGGTGCTCCTCGCGCTCACGAACACGCTCCCTCCTCTCCAGCTCCAGGGCAACCCGCAGCTCGGCCACGTCCTGAGGAAGCTCACTGCGCTGCTGCAAGGCCCGCTGAAGCTCTACGATCCGCTGATCACGGATCGACAACTCGGTACGTATCGCCTTCAGCTGAGCAGCCTACAAACAGGTAAACAAATCATCAGTTCCACAGTTCAATGATTCATGAAATGAAATAACAACATGTGACTAAAGGTAGGTCACGCACCTGTGAGCTCGTCGCTCGGAAGCCCTCATCTACGCAGATAAGAGTGGCTCGAAGCTCTTCAGTCTGTAAAAATGAATTTTTATCAGTGCACGATTTGTATCTAATCATTATTTGAATGAGGTTTCGAGCTCAGAATTTACCCGTGAAGCAAGGTCACGCTCCGCTGCCTCAGCTCGTGCAACCGCTCTGGCTAGCTGCTCCGTCAGTGCAGTCACCTCTGCACTAGGACCCCTCGAGCTGGAGGCCTCCCCCGGATCTCTCCTCACTGCTCCCTGCTGGGCACGCTGCATTCATTGAGGACCGTCAGTGGCTAATCATTAATTCAACAAAAAAAATTTTCACTTGCATATAGGAATAATTTAAACACTCACCAGGGTCTCCAGGTCGGCCCGTGTGGCGGCCAGCTGGTCCTCCAGGCTGTGTAGATGGGCCTGGGCATCTATAGCTGCGGTGTCCCTCGCGTCCTGCATCCATTGCATGTTAGTCACATGATAGTCACATAAGCATTTGCATTCAATTTAGAAATAATTGCATTTCATACATACCCCTAAGACCCTCATCTGGGGTCGGCCGGCGTGAACCTCCCAATAGCGCCGGAGGTACTCGGAGCTGTCTGTCGCGTGGGAAACAACTCGGGTCCCGCCTCGCTGCCAGTCAGTGTACTGCTCCTCAAACCGTACCCGCCAGTCGGTCGTCTTAGTGCGACCGCGGGTTTTCTTTCCAATCCCTCGAGGCTCTCCGACCTCGATCCACTCCTGGGGCAGGCCCAGGGTCCTCATCACCAGCCGAAGCCGTAGCGGCTCAATCTCGCTCAAGCAGTGTAGCCACAGCTCACGCCCGAAGCGAGGTCGCCCCGATACGACCCAAGGCTGGCCCTCATCAGTCATCCCCTCATATGGTCTCCACTGCACCTGCATTCATGAACACGCATCATTATCATTTCATCATATTCAAATAAACAACAAAAAAGAAATGCATATCATTCATTCATACATACCAGCGAGGGAGGGAAGTCGCGGAACTCTCTCCGTAAAACCCACAACTCGTAGTCAAGTGGGGCACCAAAGATAACAGGCACCCAGCGTTGCGCCAGAGGGAAGGATCCCTCAGCTCCTGGCCGTGGGTCAACACGTCCCATCGGCATGTATAGGTGGCTCCACACCTGCATCCATACATCGCATTAGTACTATATTTACATGCATCATAATATAGAATAAAAGAAAACAAAAATTGCATACCTGAAGAAGAGGTGAGAAGCCACTGACGGTCGTCTCACGGCCTGTCCCCGTGGACAGATCGGCCATCAAATGCGCCAGCAGGGCCGCTCCCCAAGCATACGTGCCAACCGTCTCCAGATCCTCAAGGATGCCTAAGAAGCGGCAGTTGATGACATCGGCTTTCGTCCCCAGCAATAATCTCCCGAGCAGCAGCAGCAGGAACCTCCTCAGGTCTCGGTCCGCTCTCTCATGGTCAGTCGGGTCCTGGCAGCATGCCGCTCTCACCCCGTCGGTCAGCCGCTGAGCAAACTCACCTAAGGTCTCCCCCGACCTATGTCTGGCATCTCCTAGACCCATCACCGTAGTCAGGTCCGTGCGGAAAATGGTCCTACACTCGCTAGGTCCCTCGTAGACCATCTCAAGCCCTAGTAACCTTCGGGCCATCTCTGAATAATCAGAATAGGTGAACCCACTCACGGCCTCACCATCTACCCGTAAACCTGTAATCCTGGCTACATCCTCTAAACTAGGAACCATATGCCCCCAGGGCATCAGGAAGGTCCGGCTAACCCTATCCCATCTCTCCCTCAAAACCTGGATCAGCGCTAGGTCAGGTCTAAAAGGCTCAATGGATAGAAAAGCACCAAACCCCATGGCCTCTACTCTAACCCTCTGGAAGTCGGGGAGACCCTGGTATGCTGCCCAGACCATGACCCATGAGATACGGGTCCTCATCAGCCCCTGCATGCAGTAAAAAGGAATTATTTTGCTTAATTGATTGGATATTAATGTGGAATTACATTTGGTTTGGCATGCTATTGAATTTTGGTGTTTTTGAATTCACGGCCACCTTCAGGTCGTTTCTTGATGAATTCACGCCCCTGTGGGAGGCGTTTTCATAAATGTGCCTTCTTTTAACGTCCTAAATAAGGGCGTTTTTTATATTAATCACGCCTCCATGTTGGGCGTTTCGTTGGCTTAACTCTAAAACGTTTTTAAATCACGCCTCCGTATTGGGCGTCTATTGTTGAATTCACGCCCTTCGTAAGGGCGTTTCCCTAAATGAGCTTAATTTTTAAAATCGTTAATGATAAGAGAGACGCCCTCTGGTTTGGGCGTCTTCTGAAGATTTAACGCCCTTCTGGAGGGCGTGAGTTTCTCAATTTAACAGAAAATCTAATAAACAACAGCATGCGAAATTATTCCTGAAAAACATGGTTGGAAATTAATTAATAAGCATGGCAGTGATGAAAAATCTTTTTTTAAGAAAACGACATGCTTCGGGGCGTGTTTCATGAAAATTAAGTAATAAAAGGAATTCACGCCCCAGGATAGGGCGTGTCACTTGTGATTAACGCCCCCGTCGGAGGCGTGTCTTTTCTGAGTTGCAGGTTCGTGCCCGAGGGCTATGGCGATCAAAGGAAACCAAATAAAATGAAAATAAAAAGTGGAATTGGGGGAGGGGAACTTACCTTCTTGTGCTTCTGGGGTTGTGGCCGGGGTAGCGGTCGTCTGGGCCGCCGGAGTTGCCCCCGGGGAACGATCGCCGCCGTGGGCGGTGGTCCTTCTTTTTCTCCATCTTCTTCTTCTCCATCTTCTTCTTCTCCATCTTCTTCTTCTTCCTCTCCACCTTCTGCGTCTTCTGCTTCGCCCGTTGCTCCGTCGGCCTCGTCGCCGCCGGCCGTCGCCGGCTCATCTTCATAGGCCACGACGGCAAGCTCCTCCATGGAAAGTTCTTCCTCTTGGGCGTGGGAGGCATCGAGATCGACCACATCTGGGGCGCTGACCCTTTGGCGTTTGGACATGGCTAGGGTTAAGGGGGGAGGGAGATTGAGAGAGTGAGAAAGAGAACGAGAGAGAGAGGGGAGATTGAGAGAGAGGGGTTTTCGGTTAGGGTTTGCAGAGATGAGGGGGCCAAATGAACGAGGGAGGAAGAAGAAAGGGGCCGCTGGCTTTTGGGCTTCGAAAGTGAGACACGCCTTTCAGGGAGGCGTTTTAAATAGAACTAACGCCCATACCCAGGGCGTTTTATTGAAATTGACGACACACATTAAGGCGTTAATTTGTTTTGCATGGGGAACGATAACCGTCGTCAGACGCATTGAATGGGCGTTGATTGATGTAACGGACGTCATCATTGCTGTTTTTTGGTCACGCCTCTGGTAAAGGCGTTTTATTGTTGAAACATGACTAAGGAAGAGGCGTTACTTTTAATGAAGGAACGATCATTTCTTTTGGGTTTGAATATAGTCACGCCTTTTGGGAAGGCGTTATTTAAATAACGCCCACTATGCAGGCGTCATTTGTTCACGCAGGTCGCTTTAGACGCCTTGAGGTAAGGCGTTTTTTTTTGAATTCACGGCGTTCGTTGAGGCGTTTTTCACAACAGAACACAGGCTTTGGAAGATTTCGTTAATAATCAGTAACAGTGGACTCAATGAGAAGTCAATCTTCACTTATTTTGAAAAAAAGGAACTACAATATCTAATGAGCCCCTTTGGCCCTTATTTTTCCCAGTGAAGTTACATAATTCTTCCATTGTTCTTTGTCTTCATCCAAGTCTTCTACAGGTTGGTGGAGTTTGTTTAGCCTCCAGAGAGCTTGAATTGTAATGGCATCCTCGCCATCTTCATTACTGCTTAAGTCTCTTGATTTGATGGGAGGGAGATGAGAGATGTCTTCAAAATGTTGCCTTGGAAGACCCATTTGAGGAAGGCACCGGTGTGCATTATATAAAACGAAGTCCGAAGCACCAATAAGACGAAGGTCCGTCCCGATGGAAAAGCGTGCACGAAGTTCCTGCATTTTAAATACACCCGGGGCGCAAGTAAAAAGATTCTTTGGCATTACCTTTAGGTGCTCCCTCCAATCCCCTCTCTTCTTGATTTGAGGAATTCGGTTGGTCACTCTATTGCTTATACCTAATGAGCCGTTTATATATGAGAGTGGGCTCTTTGAGAAAATTCTTGAAGGTTGTTGGGCTTCATGGCATGAATCAAACTTGAAGTGTAAATCAATCCAACTCGAGAGTGCTAGCATGCACCCATAAATGGGCCTTCCCATGGCCGCCGATGTAAGCCCACTATAGAGATATGCTAGGATCGCCGGTCCCACTCTCTCTTCTTCCCACAAGCTCACCACTGCGCTCAATTGAGATTCCTCTAGAAAGTCTTCCGTGGATGGGAATAGGAGTGCTCCTGCCAAGCACACCACGAAGGCTTTGGACACTCTTTCTATCTCCTCTTCCTCTTTAGCTTGCTCCGCTCTCTTATACACCCATGAGGCGAGCTTCAAGAGGTTAACTCCTTTAGTGACCTTAATTTGGTTCACTATATTTGGGCTAGGTATCAACGAGGTTAGTAACTCATGGGAGGAGATGGGCCTTGGCATGATGGCCATCTTTTCTTCTTCTCCTTGCTTCATCTTTCTTAAGCCTAAGATCATCTCCACTTCCTCTAGCAAGATGGTGGCTTCAAAAGTGGAAAATAAGAAAGTATGGGTGGAAGGGTGCCATATCTCAATCAATGCTCCTATGGCAGCCCAGTCTATGTGGATTTGACTATAATGCTTGGCATGGATTATCAACCCCAGGAGATGCCATCTAGCTACATATACCCTCATGTCTGATGTGAATTTAGAAAGGAGGAGGGGCAACCATTTGATTTGAACATATCTCCTAGCCCCTGGAAGATTTGGGTACTCCTGTGAGGGAAGGGAAAGAAGACAAAAGAAGAGCACATGAGCATAAGAAATAAGCATGTTCGACAACAGTATGCACAATATAAAAAAAAAAAAAAAAAAACACCAACCTGATTCATGCATATCCTGTTGCTTACATGACCTTGGATGTCGTTAATCCTGGGAGTTGAGGCCTTTTGTCTTTTTAGCGCCCTGTCCATCGCGGAGAGATTGGAGGACGCAACCTGCAGAGCGGAGGAAGCAGAAGAAAGGAAGAAAAGAAAAAAAAACAAAGGTTCGGCGGGGTTGTGATTGTTTAGGTTGAAGGAGGGCCTCCTATTAATAAAGATCTGGAGAGTTGTAAGGCTGTCGGAGATTAGAAGTTCGATCAAATTAAGGACTGTGCTGTTAAAGTACGAAACGGAAGTTCGTGATGAATTAACGACGTTGTTTAGGGCGTCTATTTCAAAATTGACGACCTGACTGACGACGTGTTTTTTATAACGCCCTTCATGAGGTCGTGTTTCTTCTAGGCTTTCGTTATTGATAACGCCTTATGTGAGGGCGTGTTTTTTGATTTTGACGACCAGTAGTGTGGTCGTTTTTTATGTCACGCCCTTTATAACGGCGTGTTTATTTCAAGTTCCTGCTATTGGTTGCGTCTTCAAGTAGGGCGTGTTTTCCATATTACACGACTTGTGGTCAGGCGTCTTTTATTCTGATAGCGCCCTACTCTTAGGCGTGTTCTTTTGGCCTGCGTTTTTTGCCCCATCCGCACTTTTTGATGAACTTAAGTGCTATTATTTGATGGTATTGTTTATAATTAAGCACTTACGATCATGTTCTAAATGAAGAATAACAAGTTTCAAAGTGTAAGAATTTGCAGGATTCGAGGCGTTTGGATCGCTGGTGGGAGTAACATCTTGTCACCCTGTATCCTTTTCTTGTAAGCATTGATTACTATATGATATCTACGCTATTATAGCATATCAAGGACCTTGTGATTCTGATAAACCTGAAATTTGAGTTCCCCTTCATCAAAAACGATGACGATTTCAGGAGAGTCTTTATCACACGGATAGGCCATTGAGTTATTAAAGGCTCGGGACGATGGTTCCACTTTCTGAGTTGATGCGCGGACAAACGGGCTTCGGCTTAGTGTTGGCTCAGAGATATGGATTCTTGACCAGACCTGAATAGCTTAACAATATTATCCTTGATTATTTTCTAGTTTTAGTTTATTTTAATCTTTTTTCTTTTAGCCCAGCATGCATCATGTAGGACTTTGAGTTTCATGCTGAAAATCTTCATATTATGACAATAATGAAGTTCGCTCGTTCTCAATTGAGATAACATGAGATATTCTACTCCAAATCAAGTACTTCATTCTATTTGAAGCCATTCAGGCTGATTCCTTGGAAGTGACCCTTTTGTTGGACTTCTATCCCAATTCTCTTTACTTTCCTGCAAAATTTACCTTGGTTGCAGCACATCCACGTTGGCTGGTAATCGCTCTCCAATGGTCTTTCCCTGTCGTGCCCGCGCGCACACCTTTTACTACTTAGCTTAATCTCCTTCTTTCCAACAAATTGATGTTCCTTGGAATCACTCAGAGTTGTTTCACTCAAGAATCTTGGAAAGATTTCAAATGCTCAATGTCTGAGGCGTGTCACATCACACCTTGGCATCTACTTATCAGTTCGTTCCACCTCATTTACGCTCGTGGCACTTCACTCCATTTCCGTCTCACTCCCTTGCAAAGCAGACGCCAAGGCGGGGCAGCTGTAGACACGCCAAAATTGACGTTTTGTTGATCAAATCTCATGTTATTATATAAATGCCCCAAGTGGACTTCAATATTCCTATAATATGAAGTTTTTCTATTTTTTGTGATTTTTCCTGCATCTTTCCTGCATTTTTGTGATTCACGACTTTGGTAAGGGCGTTAATTTATAAAGTCACGACCTGTAATAAGGCGTTTTCACAGAAAGGACGACCGTGCGACAGGGCGTCAATTCTTGGTATTATACGCTAATTTCTGGAATTATCATAAAAGGCATTTTCTGAGTAACGCCTTTTCTCAAGGCGTGTTTTTAAGAAACGCCGTAATCATAGGCGTGTTATATCAGCGTTTAAACAGAGCAAGCTTTATTTCTAAAATTAAATCCAGGAAGAAACGTCCTTTTCTAGGTCGTGTTTTAAGAAACGCCTCTGTTGCAGTCGTCAATTCATCAAGAGACGTCCTCGATTAGGGCGTGTTTCGCTCCAGAGTCCTTCCTTTTTCGAACTTTCCCTCACAGTTCCCTATCGTAATTTGGTCTCTTGCTCGATCTTAATCCTTCCTTGAATGCCTCATTACCCGTTCTGATCTTACCTTGCTTGATCACATCCAATCGAAGCTATAAATTGAAGCCTTGATCGATCGAAAAAAGGTTAAAAGGGTTGAAGCGTTGAAGCATCCGTAAAAGAGGTTGAAACGCTTGTAAGAGGGTTAAGCATTTTTTTCACGAACAGAGCCTTCTTCATCCGGCTTCATCCATATATTTCTGTCGTCTTCATTCATTTTTTCCTTTACTGTCGCCAGGGACAGCAGGATTTCACCCCTTTTCATCTCTTTATTTTATTTATTCATATCACTCCATTCATCATACACGTTCATCCTTTATATTTATTCACACTTTATTGTCATACTCCCCCTCCCTTAAGTCTTGTTAAGGGGTTTTAAAAACAACCAAAAAATAAGGTGCGCATGTGACTTTCTTTCCTTCATTATTACATGTCTATTTGGATAGATGCTACTGCGTTTTGGGCTGACCCTTCTCTTCTTGTTTGTGTTTATTGTCCGTTTTGCAAGGTAATCAACTAAGAAGACCCACTTCATCGGCCGGCCGATTGAAGTTGGAGGAAGAAATCCACATCCATCCCGCGTCTCAAATTCCACCAGGTATACGCGATCACTTTTTTTCTTATTGAGGTAATCCCTCTGGCGATCACAACTCCTTTTAAGCACCTCGTGCTTCATCATTCGTTCATTTTTTTATTTTTTATTTCTATTCATAAGTGTGGATTTTAATCCGAATCTACACTTATATAGTCGTCAACTCTGAAGAAACGCCCCTGTCCCGGGCGCGTTTTATATAAATTATTGAAATAATGAAATTCTGCAAAACGGAACATATGTAAACGCCCTTATGTTAGGCGTTACTTACCTGACAAACACCCCTGACTAGGGCGTGTTTTTCATGAATTAATAAAATTATTGAAAATTCTGTAAAATAGAAATATGTAAACGCCCTTCTGTTAGCCGTTAATTACTTGAGAAACGACTTGACCTAAGTCGTTATTTTACTGTAAAACTGATTTTTCCCTGTTTTTGTTAACCGATGATTTCATATGTTATATAATATATATATCGGCACTATTCTCCACTCCGTGAGTATAGTCCCACGTTTCACGTTGTTTCATCGATCACACTCAACTCTCATTGACATACAAGCTCTCCATTGGACATTCCGTTCCTTTGGACTAGCGAGTTAGTCATAGAGACCTCCGTAAGACTCCTCGTAGCCTTGGACTCCCTCAAGGCCGACTGAGCTGGTTGTACCCTAAAAACCCATTACACGATCCTTGCCATGTCAATCTAAAGAAACATGGTATACCGGCCCTTATGATTATACAAAGAGTATATCATAAGAAATTCTTAATGGGATGATGATATCATGCCATATCATGTCGTTCTTGTAAACCTCAATTCTATGATAAGAATGAGGGTATCTTGTTTGATCTAATGTTTATGTGGACCTCAATTCTATATAAAGAATGTCCATATTGATTTGTCATGGGACCTAAGTTAAGGGAACCATATTCTACCTAGTTTTATTGATATCGTGATTTTACCGTTATTATCGCCAATCTATGTCCTTTGTCATATTTTTGGACTCTATTCTGTCAAAGTTGTCATACATGTCTACAAGCTTGAATATTGAAACTCTATATTGGCTATATAAACAAGAGTGGATGTCAAAAAATACATGATAAATGTCTGTGCATATAGGGCCCGATCTGGTCCTGGGAGGAGCACCCGAAAGTACTTGTGCCCATGGGAGTTAAAATGATAAGGTATCTGGCATTATACCGAGTACTTGACTTGCTTGATTGGACATTCCACACACATCTTGTACTTGAATCGTACTTGACTTTACATGAAATGCGTGGCCCGAAAAAGGGTAATTTACTTGCTTGATACATGATAGCCAAAGTTCTTGACATGTCTTGTTAAACGTGCTTGCTTGAATACCTTGAATATACTTGTCATCTTGTTGGAAGTTCATGATTAAGTTCATCTTATTTCTTGATATTACATTCTCTCTATCTTATCGTTTTATGCGAGCATGCATACCTTTATTGCATTCATGAAAGATGTAATTACTTAAACCCATTGCTAGTACTTGAGATATAATTTCCTACTGAGCGTTCGCTCATTCCATTTGTCCCTTTGTACTTTTCAGGTAAGTCCGACGACGATGGAAGTCAATCGGATGGGAATGTTCAAGAGTGAAAGTGATAGAGCTGCTCAAGTGTCGTCTAGTCTTTCCTATAGTTTCTTGAGTCAAATATGTATTCTTTTCCTTTTTAATTAAACAGAGTATTGGATTTGTAATAGTCTATCCATTATGAAATAAAGGATTGGGTTATCTTGCTATTTTGCGCATCTCTATCTTTGCGTCGAATACACGACCACTCTGATTGATATGATTGATATAGACACGTCGCGCATCTCCGGGTATCTTCCGCGCTCGGGGCGTGACAGTCTTTGTGGTATCAGAGCCTAAGGTATTCAATTCCTAGGAAAAACCCAAGTCCAAGGATAAGTTGAACCTTTAAACCAGTGAGATTGGGTAGAACCAAGGGTTAGATTTAACATAATATACGAGTCTTTAAATACGATCACGTACTAATATAGTTATTGTAATTGTAGGATAATGGCTGCCGAACGTGCTCAATGGCGCAACATGCAGCGTACCCTTCAAGGGATGACCCAAGTGCTACAACAGGTAGCACAAGGTGGTGCTCCACGAGCTGGAAGGTTACACCAAGCCTTTAAGAATATGAATCCCCCGAAGTTTATGGGATCGACCGATCCGGACGATGCCGAGCATTGGGTTCGGGAAACCGAACGCATATTCCGTGTCATGCAATGCACGGACCAGGACAAAGTGCTATTAGCTACATTTCAGTTAGAGAAAGATGCTAGATGCTGGTGGGAGTCTATTGAAGCAACCATCGATCCTACTCAAGTAACATGGGAAGAATTCGTGGAATACTTCAATGCTAAATATTTCTCGGACCGAGTCCAAGAAAAGAAGGCTACCGAATTCGCTGCATTAAAGCAACGATCCTTATCATTAGCAGATTATGAAGCTCAGTTCTCCAGGTTATCTAGATATGCTAAGCATCTTATTAGCACAGAGAAGATGAAAGCCCGTAGATTTCTTAATGGGCTTAGGCCCCACTATATTACTCAATTGGCGCCTATGGACATCCAAATTTATTCTGAAATAGTGCGCCGAGCTCAATTACTTGAAGATGCCACGGAACTATCTGATAGGATCCATGGAAAAGACAAGAAGGAACAAGTCACGGGTTCGGGTTCTTTCAAACCCAACTTTAAGAAGAGGCCCAGTAATGGAGGTTCTTCCTCTCAAGATCAGAAATTCAAGAAGACCAAGCCTTTCTCTATCACCACTACCCCTTCGAATACAGTCTACAAGCATTGTGACAAGGCTGGTCACAAGACGGAAGAATGCTGGAGGAAATTAGGAGCTTGTCTCCGTTGTGGAAGCCGTGAGCATCGGA
Organism: Amorphophallus konjac; assembly: GCA_022559845.1. Taxonomy (NCBI): domain Eukaryota; kingdom Viridiplantae; phylum Streptophyta; class Magnoliopsida; order Alismatales; family Araceae; genus Amorphophallus; species Amorphophallus konjac. Next base: position 375,514,874 of record CM040121.1, read on the forward strand.
TTCCCGAGTGTCCATTAATGAACGACCAAGCCGGCAATGGTAAACGCCCGGTGACAAAGAATGCTCGTCTTCATGCAATACAGGAGACCGAACCTGAAGAAGAAGGCGGATTAGTGGAAGGTACATTGAAAATTTGTTCCAAATATGCACATGTCTTATTTGATACGGGTGCATCGCATTCTATTGTTTCTAAGAAGTTTGCTGACCCGTTACCTCTAGAACCGGAATGGATGAAAATAGTGTTGTCTACTCCTCTCGAAAACGAGACGGATATCACGCATCATTACCAAAACTGTGAGGTATTGGTTCGAGGAAAGAATTTTCCTATTGATCTTATCTGTTTAGATATAAAAGAATATGATGTTATACTAGGAGCAGATTGGTTATCTAAGTACCAGGCAACGGTTGATTGCCGTAATAGCAAGATCGTTTTCAAAGAATTTCCAGAACTGACTTATACTAGTCCTAAGAGTCGAAGCAAATCCCCTCTTATTTCGGCTCTTCGAGCAAGCAAGCTCGTCAGGAAGGGATGTGTATCCTTCCTTGCTTTTGTCACTGTTAAAGAAGCTAAGAAAACCAAGATAGAAGACGTTCAGGTAGTGCGAGAATTCCCAGACGTATTTCCAGAAGATTTGCCGGGATTACCCCCTCAAAGAGAAGTGGCCTTCACCATTGACTTAGTCCCTGGTGCTGGTCCTGTTTCAAAGGCACCATATAGAATGTCCCCTGCTGAACTCAAGGAGTTGAAGGAGCAGTTGATAGAACTAATCCAAAAAGGGTTTATTAGACCAAGTACTTCCCCGTGGGGAGCACCAGTCTTATTTGTAAAGAAGAAGGATGGATCCATGAGATTGTGTATCGACTATCGACAGTTGAATCATCTTACTATCAAGAACAAGTATCCACTGCCGAGAATCGATGAATTATTTGATCAGATTTCAGGATCCAAATATTTTTCCAAGATTGATCTCAGGTCGGGATATCATCAGTTAAGAATCAAGGATGATGACATTCACAAGACCGCATTCAGAAGCAGGTATGGCCATTACGAATTTGTGGTTATGCCTTTTGGACTAACAAATGCCCCTGCTGCCTTTATCCAGTTAATGAATAGCATATTCAGGCCTTACTTGGATCAATTCATAGTAGTATTCATTGATGATATATTGATATATTCTAAGACTAAGGAAGAACATGAAGAGCATTTGAGGATTGCATTGCAAGTGTTGAGGACAAATCAATTATATGCTAAACTCAGCAAATGCGAGTTCTGGCTTGAAGAAGTGGCTTTTCTCGGACATGTCATATCCAAGGACGGTTTATCTGTAGATCCGTCAAAGGTTGAAGCTGTAAGAAACTAGGAAAGACCCACTAATGCAAGCGAGATCAGAAGTTTCTTAGGTCTTGCAGGCTATTATCGGCGATTCATCAAAGATTTCTCTAAGATCGCCGTGCCCCTCACAAGGTTAACTCGTAAGGAGATCCGATATGAATGGAGTGAGGAATGTGAAAGAAGTTTCCAAACTCTTAAGGATCATCTCACTACAGCTCCGGTGTTAGCTCTACCAATAGAAGGAGAGAAATTCGAGGTCTACACTGATGCTTCTGGCATTGGCCTCGGATGTGTCCTAATGCAACAAGGAAAGGTCATAGCATACTCTTCGCGTCAACTGAAGAAGCATGAGGAGAATTACCCCGTCCATGACTTAGAACTGGCCGCGGTAGTATTTGCCCTAAAGATATAGAGACACTATCTCTATGGAGTACAGTTCACTGTCTACTCCGATCACAAGAGTCTCAAATATCTATTCTCACAAAAGGAGCTAAACATGAGACAAAGACGCTGGCTAGAATATCTCAAGGACTTCGACTTCAATATACAATACCATCCCGGAAAGGGTAATTATGTTGCTGATGCCCTTAGTCGAAAGCCGAGAGCAATGATAGCCAATTGTATGATACAAGAATGGAGGTTACTTGAACAATTCTCCGAGCTCAATATAAGCTTGGACACGGAATCCAAATTTGTTACATTATCTCATGTAAGCATACAGTCAGATTTATTATATGAGATACAAGCACTTCAGGGTAATGATCCTATATTAGTGGAAATCAAGGGCTGATTAGAAGGACAATCTGATTTTCAACTAACTTCTGATGGAAGATTATTACTTAAAGGTAGAACTTGTATACCTGATTGTCCGGAATTAAAGAAGAAGATCTTAGATGAAGCTCACCGATCAAGGTACACTATTCATCCTGGATCAACTAAAATGTACCAAGATATAAAGAGGAACTTTTGGTGGCCCAATATGAAAAGAGAAATAGCGGACTATGTATCACGCTGTCTTACATGCCAACAGGTCAAGGCGGAACACCAAAAGCCTGCTGGAAAACTACACCCTCTAGATATTCCTAAGTGGAAGTGGGAGGATATTGGTATGGACTTCATCATGGGTTTGTCTAAATCTAAAGGAGGACATGATGGAATCTGGGTTATCATTGATCGATTAACTAAATCGGCGCATTTTTTGCCAATAAAAAGTCGATGGTCAATTGATGTGCTAGCTGCACTGTACATCAAGGAAATAGTCAGGATACATGGAATTCCTGTCTCAATCGTGTCTGATAGAGATCCCCATTTTACTTCTCATTTTTGGAAGGGATTACAATATTCGTTAGGAACAAGGCTCAACTTTAGTACTGCTTTCCACCCACAAACGGATGGTCAGACCGAGAGAACTAACCAGGTTGTTGAGGATATGCTTAGAGCATGCATCATTGACTTTGGAGGATGCTGGCACGATCATTTACCACTAGTGGAATTTGCATATAATAATAGCTACCACGCTAGTATCCAAATGGCACCTTTTGAAGCCTTATACGGAAGGAGTTGCAGATCACCCATATGCTGGAACGAAGTTGGAGAAAAACAACTGCTAGGTCCAGACATGGTAAGGGATACAACTGAGAAGATACAAGTAATTAGAGAAAGATTGCAAGTTGCTCAGACGAGACAAAAAGCTTATGCTGATACAAGAAGGAGAGATCTTGAATTCCAAATCGGAGATCATGTATTTCTCAAGATATCGCTGGGACGTGGCATACGAAGATTTGGTGTTAAGGGCAAGCTTACGCCAAGATTCATCGGACCATTTGAGGTACTTGAAAGAGTTGGCGAGGTTGCTTATCGCATCGCATTGCCTCCTCAATTGTCCGAGGTACATAATGTATTTCACATATCCATGTTGAAGAAGTATGTGCACGATCCATCTCATATTATTGAACATAGAGATCTGGTGATCCAGAAAGATCTCACCTATGAACAGAAGCCTATGAAGATCTTAGATCGAGAAATACGAGCTCTAAGGAATAAGGTTATTCCCATGCTCAAGGTGCAATGGAATAAGAATCCCGAACGCGAAGCGACATGGGAGACCGAGGAATCTTTGAAGAAACGATTTCCCGAGTTATTCTAAGAGGTATATACACTCTCCACGTGTATAATTATATATATATTGAATTTGGGGACCAAATTCTTTTAAGTGGGGGAGGGTGTAGCAACCCTGATAAATGAATATTGAAATAAAAATAAAAACATACATAGTACAGAAGTAATACAGACAAAATAAAGCAAAAAAAAAAAAAACGCCTCTGAGTAAGGCGTTAATTTAAAAATAAACGCCTCTACATACGGCGTGACTAAAGAAAGGAGAGGATGCGGTACTTCGGCGCCAGTGGCCTTCTATCCTCCTCTTTCATGTCGGCCCTCCTGGTAGCTAGTACCCGGAACCTGTTGGTAGTAGGCACCATCGGGATGATCACGTCCGGCTTGACCGCCCTTGGGCAACCATTGAGGTTTGCCCGGACCTCTCCAATCAGCATTGTCTTTCCTGAGTTGGAGATTCGACGACCCGCAGCATTGGATTGGGCTCTCCTGTCGGATCTCCTCCTTCTTCTAGCAGCAGAGGATGCGCCCCTTTTCGCCTCGTGATGGATGAAGCAGAACACGACCTTAGGAGTATCCTGCATCACCTGGCTCATCTTGGGGCTGGTAGCTTGCGGCAATGTCTCGACATGTAGCAACCCTGATAAATGAATATTGAAATAAAAATAAAAACATACATAGTACAGAAGTAATACAGACAAAATAAAGCAAAAAAAAAAAAAATAACGCCTCTGAGTAAGGCGTTAATTTAAAAATAAACGCCTCTACATACGGCGTGACTAAAGAAAGGACGCCCACGCATGTGGTCGTCAACTCTCACGCGACCAAATAGGCAAGTAAAATAAACGCCCATGTCTTAGGCGTGTTTCAAAAACAAGAAACGCCCTTATACAAGACGTTTCTTAAGAAACGACCTGAACAAGGTCGTTATTTTAAGAATAAACGCCCTGACCAAAGGCGTTAATTCAGTTCGTGACCCGTTCGAACCCAGAGCTTATCCAGGGAAAGATTAACCTAATCTAGTAAGTGTTTATTAGAGTAAGGTCTCTATTAGGGATATGTTACCCTCAATCAAACACTACTTTTGTTAGGACTCCAAAATCCTATAAATAGTCTTGATCGAACAACCCTAAACCTATTTGGACGATCAAACTGCACAGGTACGTGAAGAACATATGTTCTTCTATTTTCTTCTTCTGTTCCTTTCTTATGAACGTAGCATGAGAAGAATTAATATTCTTTGTTTCCTCTCCAGGTTGACGGAAGAACGATTGTTCTTCTTCTATTAAGTTGCAGTTGAAGCTTCAAAGCCCTTTCATCTCCTTCATCCAGATCATAAGGTAGGATTTTCTCAAGTCTCGTAGCCCAAACTAAAAATAAATATAAAAAGCACCACGCATGATATATTTATACAGTTTGCATGTAGTTTTAATACGTTTTCTGTAAATTTTTCAAGAAACGCCCTTGAATGGGGCGCTACTTTAAAAGAAACGACCATCAAAGTGGTCGTTAATTAAAAGTATACGCCTTGTATACATGCGTTAATTTCATGAACAATCACATGTAATCAATAATTGATCCTGTTTAAAATTCAATAAATATGAAATATCGATTCTAATATCTTGCATGACTCTACCTGTAAATTCCTGCTAATTTTCTTGTCATGATCATGTCTCCTGTCTTGGAAATTTATTTGTTGAAATATTATAAATTCCTTGAATTCACGACCTTGACAACGTCGTTTTACACCTATTAACGCCCCATCACAGGGCGTAAATTGAAAATAAACGCCCCTTTCTAGGGCGCGTTTTCTGTAAATTCCTGAACTATGTATATCCTGTAAAATAAAATTAAACAGTAACGCCCCTTTCCAGGGCGTGGTTTAAATAAGTCCTGAAAATTATTTATATTCTGTCAAATATTTAAATAATGAGACGCCTGCTTATATAGTCGTCAACTCTGAAGAAACGCCCCTGTCCAGGGCGCGTTTTATATAAATTATTGAAATAATGAAATTCTGCAAAACGGAACATATGTAAACGCCCTTATGTTAGGCGTTACTTACCTGACAAACGCCCCTGACTAGGGCGTGTTTTTCATGAATTAATAAAATTATTGAAAATTCTGTAAAATAGAAATATGTAAACGCCCTTCTGTTAGCCGTTAATTACTTGAGAAACGACTTGACCTAAGTCGTTATTTTACTGTAAAACTGATTTTTCCCTGTTTTTGTTAACCGATGATTTCATATGTTATATAATATATATATCGGCACTATTCTCCACTCCGTGAGTATAGTCCCACGTTTCACGTTGTTTCATCGATCACACTCAACTCTCATTGACATACAAGCTCTCCATTAGACATTCCGTTCCTTTGGACTAGCGAGTTAGTCATAGAGACCTCCGTAAGACTCCTCATAGCCTTGGACTCCCTCAAGGCCGACTGAGCTGGTTGTACCCTAAAAACCCATTACACGATCCTTGCCATGTCAATCTAAAGAAACATGTTATACCGGCCCTTATGATTATACAAAGAGTATATCATAAGAAATTCTTAATGGGATGATGATATCATGCCATATCATGTCGTTCTTGTAAACCTCAATTCTATGATAAGAATGAGGGTATCTTGCTTGATCTAATGTTTATGTGGACCTCAATTCTATATAAAGAATGTCCATATTGATTTGTCATGGGACCTAAGTTAAGGGAACCATATTCTACCTAGTTTTATTGATATCGTGATTTTACCGTTATTATCGCCAATCTATGTCCTTTGTCATATTTTTGGACTCTATTCTGTCAAAGTTGTCATACATGTCTATAAGCTTGAATATTGAAACTCTATATTGGCTATATAAACAAGAGTGGATGTCAAAAAATACATGATAAATGCCTGTGCATATAGGGCCCGATCTGGTCCTGGGAGGAGCACCCGAAAGTACTTGTGCCCATGGGAGTTAAAATGATAAGGTATCTGGCATTATACCGAGTACTTGACTTGCTTGATTGGACATTCCACACACATCTTGTACTTGAATCGTACTTGACTTTACATGAAATGCGTGACCCGAAAAAGGGTAATTTACTTGCTTGATACATGATAGCCAAAGTTCTTGACATATCTTGTTAAACGTGCTTGCTTGGATACCTTGAATATACTTGTCATCTTGTTGGAAGTTCATGATTAAGTTCATCTTATTTCTTGATATTACATTCTCTCTATCTTGTCGTTTTATGCGAGCATGCATAGCTTTATTGCATTCATGAAAGATGTAATTACTTAAATCCCTTGCTAGTACTTGAGATATAATTTCCTACTGAGCGTTCGCTCATTCCGTTTGTCCCTTTGTACTTTTCAGGTAAGTCCGACGACGATGGAAGTCAATCGGATGGGAATGTTCAAGAGTGAAAGTGATAGAGCTGCTCAAGTGTCGTCTAGTCTTTCCTATAGTTTCTTGAGTCAAATATGTATTCTTTTCCTTTTTAATTAAACAGAGTATTGGATTTGTAATAGTCTATCCATTATGAAATAAAGGATTGGGTTATCTTGCTATTTTGCGCATCTCTATCTTTGCGTCGAATACACGACCACTCTGATTGATATGATTGATATAGACACGTCGCGCATCTCCGGGTATCTTCCGCGCTCGGGGCGTGACACGACAACAGTCCTTTGCTCCTGGTCGTCGATCTCGAGCAAGTCAGTGAAGATAAGGCCCAGACAGTTGGGCATCCCGACAGCAGGCGGCATCGATCCGAACGAAAGAGGTACGGCCAGGTAGCCTTCTCGAACATGGGCATCGACCGCTTGTTGATCAAAGCAAACGAACATGATTCCCACCGTCATCGTAGCTTCCTGAAAATAGAGAAAGCACAGAAAATTAGAAATTTGAGGGGGGGCCCACTGGGCCTCCTATCTTGGCGTAGAGATGAAGGGAGACTAAGTCCCACCGGGCGTGCCAGACTTGTGGACGCGGGATTTTTTTTATTATCCTTTAGTTATTATTATTTTTATTTATTTATTTTATTTAGTTTGTTAGGCGTGCCAGTCACATGTGTGACGATTTCATTGTGCGCTCGACTTGACTTGGTCAGTCGATTGTGAACTCCGAGTCGGGACCAAAAGTTCGCCATACAATAAAGGCTATGACGTTAATTACGCCCTTCCTAAGAAGGACAACCCTTGATTAAACGCCAAAATAGGAGGCCACTCGGGGCGATAATAAAAGAAAAATAACAGTGCGTGATATTGAAGATATTATTATTCTGAGAAGGTAATTGAGCGAACGATAGTTTATTAAATCAGCATGACCCCCCCTTGTATAGGTCGTGCCGGGTAGAGATAGGACACCGTCCACGCAGCGGCGGGACGGAGCCTGGACAGTCATCGGGGACATATCCCCTTTCATGTTCCTCATCCAGCCAAAGGCCTCGCAGTATTCATATTCCCCGAAAAATCGAGCCAGACGGGAGGCATATGATGGGCACTTCCCGGGACTTATCGGGGTTAAAACATCTATCGACATTTCGACAGCATCTCCCTATAATATAGATTATGCCCAGGGGAGAATAGGCTATCACCCACGGAGTGCCGGGATGAAAGCCGAGAAAAAGGGGGGAGCAAACCCCCCACACTGTACATGTATGCCCTGGGGCAATGTTTGACTCTTCCCTTATAGAAGCCGGTGACACTCGTGCCGTGGCAGAGCTCACCTTAGCTAAAGGGGTTGCTCATAAACCCGGTACGGATCAGTGAGACATAAGGGAGTCTGACTCCCTTTAATTTTATCCTCGGGACAGTTCTGGTGACTCATGGACATCCCTAGGTGGGTTTGATAGAGGAGTCGGAGGCTCATTGGGTGGCAGGGCAGCCTCTTGGCATGGATTTGAATGGGTATATGAGTTCCCGGCGTGAAGACCACCGCGCCGAGAAGAGTTCTTTGCAAGGCACTATTTGGGGCACCGGGAAGCTGGCGTTAGTGGAGTTCTCGGCGTAGACAAGCAGGAAAGCAAAGGGGTCTTACGGCGCCAGGGCAGAAGGGTGAAGGTGTTAGGCTCCCGGCAGGCAAGGAGGCCAAGTAATTAGGGCTCTCGGCGCCAGAAGGATGCCAGAGGGTGAGGGTTCTCGGCGGGTTCAATATGGAGGGTTCCCGGCACGACGGGGAAGAGGCTAGGAAGTAGGCTCTCGGCGCAAGCGCCAAATGGCCAAAGGGGGTTGTCGGCGTGAAGAGGAATCGCTCAAGGGGGGGTTCCCGGCGCGCAGGGGAGAAGTCCAGCTTCCCGGTGCGATGGCAAAGCGGCCAGGGGTGATTCTCGGCGCGGCGGGGAAGAGGCCAGGGAATAGACTTCCCGGCGCGGAGGGGAAGAGGCCAGGGGTTCCGGGCGCGGAGGTCAGAAGGCCAGGACAGTTCTCGACGCCGGAAGGATAGCGCCGAGAGCTGTTCATCTAATTTACTGTATGCGGGGCCAAGAGGTGTGAGGGCGCCGGGATGAGAAACAGAGCTTTACGGTACCCTGTTCTTGGGTCTGTTGAGGATTCAGGGATTTTCCTGGTGATTCGGGCCAAGATAGACGGGCCTTGGGAAATCAAAGAGCTCAATTCATCAGACTACAACTGACTTTGGCTTGGATTTCAAAGGGAAGGCCGGAGGCGGAGAGTGATTTGGGGGAAACACGGTTTAGGGTATCTCTGTGACTAGCGTTCCTGATGATCCGTGAGGATGATTTTGGTATACTTTTCATCATCTCGGGGCCAAGAGATGACTGTCTCTGACCCCGGGGATGACTTCGGCAAAGCCGATGAGCATGAATGCAACATCTAAAACCGAGCGACGGTTGCTATGTATCTATGCTTTGCTTCAGAGGCCAAGGGATAGTCTGTCCCTGGCTCGAAGCAAGCATGAGGAGCGTTCGAGAAACGGGCGAATAAATAGGCGATCGATCGAACTGGGGGGGATAGCATGCTATTGAGTCTTAAGAAGAAACAGAAAACATGGGGAGATAGCAATAGGGTTTCAGAGAAATAGACAGCAGGCCTCAACGGGAGCCTGTAGTTTTCATTCATTCGAACATCACGATTACACTCGCACATCAGGGGCAATACATAAAAGAAGGTATAGGCAGACTATGCCTTGTCCTAGCAGAGTAAAATCGGCTGTGATATCACAGCATACATCAAAAGGGGGAAGAGGCAGAAGCAATCGAAAATTAGAAGAGTAAACTACAGAAAATGGGGAGGGGAGGGCGGAGCATTGACTCATCTCCCTCCCCGTTGCCCACCTTCGATCAGGCTTCGAGACTCCTTTCTTCTTTTTTCCTTCCGCCTCTTCCTATCTCGGATCAGATTGCAGGCTCCACTCTCCTCTCCTTGTTTTTGTTTGTGGCTATCTATTCAGGCTCTCTGTTGCCCCCCTTTTTTTTTATCTGATCTAACTCTCTGTTGCCTCCAAGAGATCTCCCTCTCTTTCTTCGAAAGAGGGGATTTTATATCCCTCGTTGGTGTCCTCCCGGCAGGCTCGTCCCGGCGCACCTCAATTGTAGGCAGAGCTCCCGGCGCGTGAGACTCAAGCTTCTCGGCGCCGCTTCTGGGCTTCGACAAGGGGATCCCGGAGCCACTTTCATAGGCCCATTTAGGGCTTTTAAGACCTCACATAGACTTCGGCCTTTATTGGTCCTTCACATGTATCAGAACCCGAGAAGGCCCTTCACTGGTGACACAGCTTCTATTGAGATCATTCATAGATTTTCATCAGTCGGTAGACTGGGGTTTTATCTGCATTGCCATCTGACTGACGATAAAGTCGGACATCATCTCATCGGTATCGTCACCAGAACGGTGACAAGACCGGACATCAGCTTTAGCCTGAAAAGACTTCAGCCAGGTGACTGCTATTTCATCAGTGCCATCGCCTGACTGACAATGGCATCGGACATCAGCTTGGCCCGGGAAAAGGCTTCAGCCGGGTAGATGGTTGACGAACTTCGTCATTGATCTTTCACTATTGGTCTGATCTTCCTTTCAATTCTGTTTCTGCCCTTGCTCATTTTCAAGGTGTCAACAGCAAGCTACCCCTTTCTTGGTTTAGTGGCACTCCGCCCTAGCCGAGCTACCTCTTTCTTGGTCTAGTGGCACTCCGCCCTAGCCGAGCTACCCTTTTCTTGGTCTAGCGGCACTCCGCCCGAGCCAAGCTACCCCTTCCTTGGTTTAATGGCATTCTGCCCTAACCAAGCTACCCTTTTTCTTGGTCTAGTGGCACTCCGCCCTAGCCGAGCTACCCTTTTCTTGGTCTAGCGGCACTCCGCCCTAGCCAAGCTACCCCTTCCTTGGTTTAATGGCATTCTGCCCTAACCAAGCTACCCTTTTTCTTGGTCTAGCGGCACTCCGCCCTAGCCGAGCTACCTCTTTCTTGGTCTAGTGGCACTCCGCCCTAGCCGAGCTACCCCTTCCTTGGTTGAATGGCATTCTGCCCTAACCAAGCTACCCTTTTTCTTGGTCTAGCGGCACTCTACCCTAGCCGAGCTACCTCTTTCTTGGTCTAGTGGCACTCCGCCCTAGCCGAGCTACCCTTTTCTTGGTCTAGCAGCACTCCGCCCTAGCCAAGCTACCCCTTCCTTGGTTTAATGGCATTCTGCCCTAACCAAGCTACCCTTTTTCTTGGTCTAGTGGCACTCCGCCCTAGCCGAGCTACCCTTTTCTTGGTCTAGCGGCACTCCTCCCTAGCCAAGCTACCCCTTCCTTGGTTTAATGGCATTCTGCCCTAACCAAGCTACCATTTTTCTTGGTCTAGCGGCACTCTGCCCTAGCCGAGCTACCCTTTTCTTGGTCTAGAGGCACTCCGCCCTAGCCAAGCTACCCCTTCCTTGGTTTAATGGCATTCTACACTAACCAAGCTACCCTTTTTCTTGGTCTAGCGGTATTCCGCCCTAGCCGAGCTACCTCTTTCTTGGTCTAGTGGCACTCCGCCCTAGCCGAGCTACCCCTTCCTTGGTTTAATGGCATTCTGCCCTAACCAAGCTACCCTTTTTCTTGGTCTAGCGGCACTCCGCCCTAGCTGAGCTACCTCTTTCTTGGTCCAGCGGCACTCCGCCCTAGCCGAGCTACCTTTTTCTTGGTCTAGCGATAGTCCGCCCTAGCCAAGCTACCCCTTCCTTGGTTTAATGGCATTCTGCCCTAACCAAGCTACCCTCTTTCTTGGTCTAGCGGCACTCTGCCCTAGCCGAGCTACCTCTTTCTTGGTCTAGTGGCACTCCGCCCTAGCCGAGCTACCCTTTTCTTGGTCTAATGGCACTCCGCCCTAGCCAAGCTACCCCTTTCTTGGTCTAGCGGCACTCCGCCCTAGCCGAGCTACCTCTTTCTGGGTCTAGTGGCACTCCGCCCTAGCCGAGCTACCTTTTTCTTGGTCTAGTGGCACTCCGCCCTAGCCGAGCTACCCTTATCTTGATCTAGTGGCATTCCAACCTGTCACCCTCTAAAAAAAAGAGAGAATAAAAGAAAGTAAAAATGGGGTTAAAAATAGAGATACCCCGCCAGACTTGCTCTTATATTAGGAACAAGTGTAAAAATGGCCCAAAACCCAGCTGTGGTGAAAACCCGAAAGGGCACTGCAGGCAAAATCGGGTACCCCGCCACTTGAAAACCTGAAAGGGCGCGTGGGCAAAAGTAAGAGGGGGCTGGCTCCGGTGAAAACCTAAAAGGGCGCTTAAGCCAGTAACGTGGTAATTTAAAGTTCCCTTTTTCACCTTTCCTGATAAAACTCCTGAGAAGGACGATCATCATAAAGTCCCACCGAAAATCCAATCCAACAATTTCTTGTCCCTTGTCATCATCGACAAGATCGGCCGGTCTGTTTCTTTAACCTGGACTCTTCATCCCTGTTAACCTAGTCTACATTCCTGGCAGCAGCTTCATGCCTGGGCCGCCATCCACCGCATGTCCCACTGATGATGAAACCCCGTCGATCGCAAGGCATATTGCCTCGATCAATGCTAAAAAGCCCACCTCGGAATAGACCTTCCGTCTGTTCTAATAAAGTATTTCCACTTGTTTTTGTCTAAGATCCACCACGATGAATCCCATCCAGTCTAGATCTTACATCTATTCTAATAAAACCTACCATACGTCCCGCCGTGATGAAACCTGCTGTTGATCGATTGGCGCACTGCCTGATCAACGATGAAATCTATCCGGTTTAGACCTTACGTCTGTCCCGATGAAACATATGAAATCCTTGCATTGGTATGAACCCAATACCGATGATGAAACTCGCTACTGGTCGATCGGCACACTGTCCGATCAATGATGAAACCTATCCAGTTTAGACCCTACGTCTATCCTGATGAAGCCCATGAAATCCTTGCTTCGATATAGACCCAATATATGATGATAAGAGCAGCTACTAATGGAGCGGTACGCCGCCTGACCAATGCTAAAACCCGTCCGGAGTAGACTTTCCGTCTGCTCTGATGAAGATGCTATCCACATTCTCAAAGTCAATCCGGACCTTCTGTCTGGATGGATGATGAAATCCTATTCTCTTGCGTTGATGGTAATCCCTACATCAACGATGCAGCCAGGCTCCCGGCAAACGGCTTCGCGCCTAAGCCGCAAAACACACTCAAGTCGACCTAGGCTTTCCGCTTAGGTGGACGATGAAACCATATGCCCCTTGCATTGGTGTTGGCACTCACATCAATGATGATACACACAAGCTGAGCACATGGATTACAAAACCAAAGTCAAAAAAAAAAGAGAGAGACAAAATGGGGGCTAAAAATAGAGATGCCCCGCCAGACTTGTTCAGGCACTCTGAGCAAGGGCAAAAATGGCCAAAACCCAGCTGTGGTGAAAACCCGGAAGGGCGCTGTAAGCAAAATCGGGTACCCCACCACGTGAAAACCTGAAAGGGCGCATGGGCAAAAGTAAGAGGGGGCCGGCTCTTGTGAAAACCCAAAAGGGCACTTGGGTCGGTAATGTGGTGATTCAAAGTTCCATGCCAACCGGCACGCTGCCTTCACCTCTCCTTCACTTATGAAGCCTTCCGTCGGTCAGCTGGCTCCACGCCCCACCGATGATAAAACCTTTCCAGGGAAGACCCTACGTTTACCCTGGTGAAATCTACATACCCTCTTGCCCATGTCCCACCGACAATGAAACCCATCACCATTCTGATGAAGCCTGGCCAGCTCAGACCTTACGTCTGTCCTGATGAAACTCTTAAACCTTCCCTTGATCGATCAGCATCTCGCCCGATCGATGATGAAACCCTATCCAGTTTAGACCTCACGTCTATTCTGATGAAACCTATGAAACTTCTTTGCATCGATATAAACCCAATATCGATGATGAAACCAACTATTGATCGACCGGCGCATCGCCCGATCAATGATGAGACCCTACCCAGTCTAGACCTTACGTCTATTCTGATGAAACCTATGAAACTTCTTTGCATCGATATAAACCCAATATCGATGATGAGACCAGCTATTGATCGACCGGCACCCTGCCCGATCAATGATGAAACCCTATCCAGTTTATACCTTACGTCTATTCTGATAAAACTTATGACATCCTTGCGTTAATATAAACCTAATATCGATGATGAAACCAGCTATTGATCGACCGGCGCATCGCCCGATCAATGATGAGACCCTACCCAGTCTAGACCTTACGTCTATTCTGATGAAACCTATGAAACTTCTTTGCATCGGTATAAACCCAATATCGATGATGAAACCAGCTATTGATCGGCTGACACTCCGCCCGATCAATGATGAAACCCTATCTAGTTCAGACCTTACATCTGTCCTAATGAAAACCACGCACCCTTCAATGTCCTACCTGAGGTAACATCTGTCCAGTTTAGACCTTATGTCTATTCTGATGAAACCTATAAAACTTCTTTGCATCAATATGAGCCCAATATTGATGATGAAATCATGCACTGGTCGATTGGCACACTGCCCCGACTGGCTTTGAAACCTACCCAGGATGGACCATTCGCCTGTTCCGGATGACGCTCTAGGCCTCTTCATTCACATTCCCGCAAACCATCTCCCTTGCGGCACATATGGCCGAAGAAGATGTTTGCTACTACCAACAGAGTTCGATTTAATCACACCCCCCGGATGCCGTCACGCGGTGGAGCGAGTTCCCCATCCTTTCTATGAAGGGGTGGACGCTCTCCTGCCAAGTACGGGCCATTCATAGGAGGGACTACTAGAACCACTACCCCACTTCCCAAAGTGATGAAACCACATGGAAAAGACGATGGATACACATGAAGCTGAAGATTCCTTTTCATTAAAAGAGGAGTACACAAAGGGCCCCGAGGGGACATTGTATCACAAAAGAAGACAAAAAAAAGAGAGAAAAAGAAGAGATAATTCAAGGCCGCCGGAAGATATCTTCAAAGGCCAAAAGACCCACATGAGGAGCGGCTCCCAGCTTATAAAGGCGTGTCTCCTCCTCCTGAAGCCTCACGGACGTACCCTGGAGAGACATCATCCGTCCCTCCAACAAGGCCACCTCCTCGGTGGACTGCGGCCGAATGAAGGATAATTGTTGCAGCTCGGCTCGAAATACGGCGAGTTTCGCTTCCAGAATGGCTACCCGGTCCTGGACAGCTTCCTCCCGCTGAACAACACTCTGTAGCGCGGCCCGGCGTTCATCAAGTGCAAGCGTTAGCTTCTCCAGCTCAGATTTACACTCTGACCTCTGCAATTTTAGTGTCGTCAGCCTGTCGGCCATGGTTCGTGCTAGGAAGTCTCTCCGATGCACGAATTTCAGCAGAAGCAGGACCCGCTGATCCCATATGTCCAAAGGGCAGCCCATGGCTTGCAGGCCAGCGGTGAAGCGATTGGCAATTTCCTTCAGTTGCGGTTATGTCAAGCCAGGCTGGGATTCCACTAACTGGCGTAGCATGTCCAAATGTTGCCAGACGAAGCTTTCAGAAGAAGCAAAGCCAAAGGAGGCAGATGAGACGACCTCAAAAGTCACCTCGCCGTCAATATCTGCCCACAGTGCAATATCCGGCTGAGAGGACGAAGATGGCAGATCTATTGAAACAATGGACTGGTCTCTCTCCACGCTTTCCAGCAAAATTAAGGTTTCCTCCGCTACCGCCATCTCGGGAGTTATGGCCTGAGCACCCACAGGTAGAGGATCAATGAATGCTGGAACTGTCTCTTCACGGGTGATGTGAAACGGGCTTGAGGGTCTTCTTCCTTCTGATCACGGTCGCGCTATAGCCTCCTAGCGCGTTCTTGAAGAACGCGCTATATCGTCCTAGCGCGTTCTCAGGCAGCAGAGGAACGATGATCTTCGGCTTTGGGACGCCAGTGGATGTCTTCGGGGGCGTGGATTATAGGGGGAAACACATTGTAGGGTGGGTAATACATGAGGGATCTTAAACAAACACATGAGGGATCCTAAACATAGATTAAACTAACCTAATACTAGCTAGGATAACTTGGTGAAGGTGGAAGCGGGGGTGGGTGACGAGGGAGAAAGGGGCGTGGCAGGGCGTGCTAGGACCATGAGGGGGCTTGGCTGGGGCCTCTCACCCGATCCCATCGCAGGACCGGTGCAACCGAGCTTCCTCTTGACCGTAGCAGCGTTGTTGGCGATGGTGGAGGGCGGCGTTCGTCGGTGGAGGAAGAACGAAGCCCCGGATGGGGCCTCACACCCGATCCCATCGTAGGACCGGTGCATCCAGAACCTCGATCATCCTCTAGAGAAGGTGAAAGGTAGAGGATCAGAAGAAGAGCATGGGCATCACACCCAGAGAGGGGAGGAGGGAGGGGATTCCAAAGATTGGGGGTGAGATAGCCATGCTATACTCAAACTCTTTCAAACATTCATTTTTTTTTCTCTATTGCTTAATCAAACAAGATGGGGTACATATATAGGGGGAAGGGGAAGACAAAACGACACTAAAACATTAATTACACTCATGGAAAATGGTGCACATTGAAGACTTTGGGAGTTCCAAGCGCCGGATAGTTGGACCGTCAGCAACTGCATTCTGTCTGAGATCGCGCTAGGGGAACCTAGCGCCTTCTTCAAGTCGCGCTACCCAAAGGTAGCACGTTCATCAACGATCCAGCAGCTTCCACGATCAGCTTTGGCCAGGCAGCACGTTTTGATTTCCATCAAACCCCTCCACTTTGGAAGGTTCGTGTAGCAACCCTGATAAAAATAAGATTTTTAAATAAATCAAATTAAAATAAAAGATAAGTAAATAGATGACAAAGAGCCTAAATGAGTAAATCATTGGTTAAGAGGAAAATAACGCCTTTTATCAACGCGCTGATTCAAAAGGAAACGCCTCTGTATAAGGCGTTAATTTAAAAGGGACGCCTAGACAATAGGGCGTCAAATTTCAAACGACGGGAAAATAAAATTAAGGAAAGGAAATGAAACGCCCTCTACATGGGCGCGTTTACATAAGTAACGACGTTCGACAAGGTGTCAATTTAAATTCGACGCCCTCGCTTAAGACGTTAATTCAGTTCGAGTTTCGTTCGACCCAGGAGTCTATCCAGGGCAAGTTATGGATAACTACCTCGAAAGTAGAATATAGTAAGGACTCTATCGTGGAAGTATTACTTCCAATACAACTCTAACTCTATTAGGGTTCCTAATAACTCTATAAATATCTTACGGCTCGACCCAGAATGCTATTTGGCGTTCTGTGGATTGTTGCTGTCATACGTGAGGAACAGGTAATGTTCTTCCTCTTTTCATTTCCTTTAGTTATGAATGATGAAGGAAACTAACGTCTTCATCTTATGTAGGAAGTCTACGGTAGGTAGTACCTCTCTTGTCAAAGAGAAGATCGTGGAGTCTTCATCATCATCCTCTTCGTCTGCATCTTCTTCCAAAACCCGTAAAGAAGATATCATAGAAAAGAGTCTTATCCTCTTCTCAGCAACTCTTGTCGTCACTACATCCTCTTCGGTGGGCTGCCGGTGATTAAGTTCGGAAGCAACCATCTTGTGGGTGCTACTCTAGTTACTGTTAGAAGTTCAGGAGGCTCTGTTTGAAACAGAGCATCGTTTTCTATCAGAAGCCTTCACGTTCCTTCTTCCAGATCTTCATAAGGTAGGTTTTCTCAAGAACGTAGCCCAAACTAGTATAAATTATGAAATAAACTCATCCATGATCTCATGCATATAGTTTTACTGCGTTTCCAAATGTTTTTCTGAGTGATTTTAAAGAAGCGACCCAGACAAGGGCGCTAATTCTTGTTTTGACGCCCTACCCAGGAGTCGTCAATTTCATATAATTGATAATTATCCATGTTTAAAATTCTATAACTATGAAACCATGAATCTAAATTAATGCATGATCATACCTATCGAATCCTGCTATTTTTCTTATCCTGACCATGAAATTGTTTCCTAAAATTTTATTATCTGAAAATTGATAAATTATTGAATTAACGACCTGCACAAGGCCGTCTCTTCTTGAACTGACGCCCCAGACCAGGGCGCTAATTGAAAAGTAACGCCCCTGTCCAGGGCGCGTTTTTGTTAAAATTCCAGAATATTGATTTTCCGTAGAATGGAAATATTGAAGGGACGACTAATGTATAAGTCGTCAAATTGTGAATAAACGCCCCTGAGTAAGGCGTTAATTGGATAATTAATAACTTAGCTTAAGTCGCTATTTTCTGTATTACTGTTTTACACTGATTACTATCACCGAAGGGTTATATATATATATATATATATATATATATATATATATATATATATATATATATATATATATATATATAATATATATATATATATATATATATATATATATATATATATATATATCGGCACTATATTCCAGTCCGTGAATATAGTCCCATGTTTTCATGATGTTTTTATCACACTACCCTCAATTCTCATTGACATACAAGCTCTCCATTGGACATTCCGTTCCTTTGGACTAGCAAGTTAGTCATAGAGACCTCCGTAAGTCTCCTCGCAGCCTTGGATTCCCTCAAGGCCGACTGAGCTGGTTGTACCATAAAAACCCATTACACTATTTTGCCATGTCACTCTAAAGAAACATGGTATACCGGCCCTCATGTTATGCAAAGTGTGTATCATGAGAATTCTCTTAATGGGATGAGGTTATCATGCCATTTGATGCTGTTTTTGTAAACCCCAATTCTATATCAACATTGTTATGATGTTCTTGTAAACCCCAATTCTATATTAAACTTGATGTTCTTGTGGACCTCAATTCTATATAAAGAATGTCCATACTTGTTTGTCATGGTACCCAAGTTAGGGAACCAATTCCACCTAATTTTTATCAATAATCGTGATTGTACCGTTATTATCGCCTATCTATGTCAAGTGTCATATTTTAGACTCTATTCTATCAAAGTCTATCCTACGTGTCTACAAGCTTTATCCTTGAAATTCCATATTGGCTATATACAAAAGTGGATGTTAAGAATACATGATTAATGTCTGTGCATATAGGGCCCAATCTGGTCATGGGAGGAGCACCCGAAAGTACTTGTGCCCATGGGAGTTGATTGATCACGGTATTGGCATTATACCGAAGTGCATGACTAGCTTGATTGAATATTCCACAAATCTTGTACTTGTACTTGACATGATATTACATGACTTGCGTGGCCCGAGAAAAGGGTAATTGTATACTTGCTTGACTTGAAACAAATAGCCAAATTCTAACATGACATGATGAATACACTTGCTTGAATATCTTGACATCTTTTTGATATAAGTTCTTGAAAGCTCATGACTAGTTCTTCTTGCTATCGTTTTGTTATACACACTCTCTATCTTGTCGTTTTATGCGAGCATGCATAGCTATAGTGCATTCATGAAAGATGTAATCACTTAAACCCCTTGCTAGATCTTGAGATATAATTTCCTACTAAGCGTTCGCTCACTTAGTGTTTCCCTACTTTTCAGGTAAGTCCGACGACGAGGGAACTCGAACGGATGGGGAAAATCAAGAGTGAAAGAGATAGAGCTTCTTCCGTGTTATCTAGTCTTTTTTCATATTTTCTTGAGTCAACCTTGTAGTTTTCCCTTTATTTTTGTTAGTACTTCCAAGGTTTGTAATAGACATATTCTTATTAAAGGAATTAATGGACTGGGTTATCTTTACTTTTGCGCATCTCTGATTTTGGTGTCGAATACACTAATACTCTGATTGACATGATTGATATAAACTCGTCACGCGTCTCCGGGTATCTTCCGCTCTCGGGGCGTGACAGTTCGTCCTCGAACCTAGTAGCTCAAGACCCCAGTCTGTGAGAACAGGCTGGTTCCCTAAGCTCTGATACCATTTGATGTGAAACGGGCTTGAGGGTCTTCTTCCTTCTGATCACGGTCGCGCTATAGCCTCCTAGCGTGTTCTTGAAGAATGCGCTATATCGTCCTAGCGCGTTCTCAGGCAGCAGAGGAACGACAATCTTCAGCTTTGGGACGCCCGTGGAAGTCTTCGGGGGAGTGGAATACACTAATACTCTGATTGACATGATTGATATAAACTCGTCACGCGTCTCCGGGTATCTTCCGCTCTCGGGGCGTGACAGTTTTTGTGGTATCAGAGCCTAGGGTATTCAATTCCTAGGAAAACCCAAGTCCAAGGATAGGTTAAACCATTAACCAGTGAGATTGGGTAGCACCAAGGGTTGAGTTAACATAGAAATGCTAGCTTCTAAATGAGATCACGTATTGATCTAGTTATCCTAATTGTAGGACGATGGCTGCCGAACGTGCTCAGTGGCGCAACATGCAGTGTACACTTCAAGGCATGACTCAGGTGCTGCAACAAGTAGCACAGGGAGGTGCACAACGAGCTGGAAGTCTCCACCAAGTCTTCAAGAACATGAACCCTCCCAAATTCACGGGTTCTACTGATCCGGACGACGCAGAGCACTGGATCAGGGAGACGGAACGTATATTCCATGTTATGCAGTGCACGGATCAAGATAAAGTCTTATTAGCTACCTTTCAGTTGGAAAGGGATGCCCGAGGCTGGTGGGAATCAATAGAAGCTACTTTAAATCAAGACCAAGTTACTTGGGAAGAATTTGTTGAACATTTCAACAATAAATATTGATGTGACACAACCTAGGACTCAACAAGTAAGCACAATTAAGCATTCAAAACGGACCGATAATGGCAACCGCTCACCCGATGCACACTAAGACCCGGGGTAACTTGGCAATGCCAAGGGGAGGTTGTGTGGGCTGGGCCCTTGCTGGTAGAGGGCCATAAAGGCCAAGGTTTGATTCCCCAAGGGTACGGCTGCCCAAATCAAGGGTCCGACGAAGTGCCAAAGGGCACGGGTTCCACTCTCTTCCCACGATGATCACTTATAGCAAATGAGCTTAAGGATCGGGCTCTCGTCACGGCCAGCGGAGTTTATGAACTAATATTGAAAGAACAAGTATGAATTAGAGCAAAGTTTTGGAGCACTCACTCGACCGGTTTGAAGAAACCGGTCCCGCTCGGAGACGAGGGCGAGCGGGGAAGCGTGGGTTCCCACATGCCGCGTCAGGGTAGCTTGACCTGCCCAAACAAGTTACACCACTACACCTCTCGCAGGAGGGGGATCTTGGGGTGGGGGTTAATGAGATTACAAATAATACTACCTCCACGCAGGGAGGGGCCTTCAGCCGGCCAAGCGGGGCGGGGAAATTAGACTAAAGAGGGATGACTAAGTAACGGCACCGAATCTGCTTGCTGTCTGCGAACAGGGACAGATAGTCGGTGTTGCTGCTGTAGAACCAACTCAGAAATTTTTATGGTGGCGAGACTGGCTGGAAAATCTTCGTAGCTGAGAAGGGAATGCCTCAGAATTTCTTTAATTTCTTCTGGAGTCGCTGCTGGCAGGGATGGAGGTTTGAATGGAGCCTCAGATTCTCGGACCGGAAGCTGCAGACTTCTAACAGCAGATTGCAGAGAATACCCTGGCAGCTCCCTACCTCAGAATCAAGCGCCGTCAGAGTCATTCGAATTGTGGACGAGTCCTCTTCGCAGCAAAACTGACAGGGAAGCCAACCGATGTCGGAGAAGACTAGGGGATGCAGAACAATGGCGAATGGTTGGTGTAGACTGTGGGTAGCAGATCTGCGTAGCTGAGGGAGAAAAATGAGAACTCTAGATCACGAATGCCGAATGAAGTTCTGTTTCTTGATTCTGGAAGTAGACTGGGCGATGAAGAATTTTGAAGAAGAACTCATGGGCTGATTCCTCCGGGGTTTGTCGTGGCAGCGCTTCTCATCTGGCTCAGGTCCTCAACCGAGGCAGAACTGTGCAGTTGTGGGAGAATGGACCTCCTGGACGGCTCGTAGATCGGAAGAAGATGAAACTACTTCTGTTGCCAAGGAGACTGGTGGACGCTTCCGACAATGTCTCCTGGGTCTTCAAACTCGTCCGGAGGAAGTCGTGGTGGCTGCTTCAAGTTGCTGGTTCATCTGTAACCTCCGGACAGCAAACTGCAACTTCGAAGTAGCTTCCAATGACCAAGAAAGAAGAAGGGGAAGGGGGTAGATGAGTGTGGGAGTGACCCCTGGCTGTAAGGGGGTCTTGGAGGGGGTGTTCTAAGGTGTGGGAGGTGGAGAATAAGGTCTGGAAGAGGGTCCAATAGATGGTGGTAGTGGGGGCTGCGAATTTGGTTGGAATGGAGAGAGGGAAAGGATATTCGAAAATATGCTTAAGGGTGGGGTTAATTTTTTGTCTTGGGAATGGGGGGGTTGTGTTGGGGAAGGGAAGGGGTGCTTGGGGTAGTGGGAAGGGTGCTTGGGAAAGTGGGAGGGGTAGTTGGGGGTTGGATGGTGAGGAGAGGATTGGTGGAGGGGGTCTTGGGAAGGGATGGAGTATTGATGAGGGTTGTGGGGAATGGGAAGAGGCTTAAATGGGGTAGGTGGGGAGTGGAGGTGGTTGGGAAGGGAGGAGAGAGAAGAAAATTCGAATTTAGGTGTTGAGGAGAGAGAAAGTGGAGTGAAAAAGAGAGATTAAGAGAGGGAAGGGTGGGGAATCTCTCCCCTAGGGTTTCTCACCCAAAAAATAGAATCTCTCCACTAGATAAGAAGTGTAAACTCTCAAAATGGTAAGTTTTTTTATTCATTGATTCATTAAGTTGAAATGGGGGGAATGGGGTCCTATATATAGACAACCCACATTTTACAATAAGTCCTTGACAAAAGACTCAATGATAAATAACCGAGGGGGTAGGGGGGTGCACTTGGGCCAAGCCCAATGAATTGGGCCCAATAGCTAACTAGACAACCTAATGACACTCAAACTTAGGGAAATGAACACAAGACCAAGGAACATGACTCAAATAAAAGGGAAAATACATCAAATGACTCAAATAAAAATTACATAGGACTCAAAATTAAATGACTAGACCATGCCGGATGCAACCGGGGCGAGGAGACGAGCTGTGAACGTGGGCATGGGAGGTGATGTCCCCATCATACTCCCGGGGTGCGGAGAACTCGACTCCATCAAGTAAGTGTCCTTCCCTCCTTGGAGGGTGTAGAAGTGGTACTGCCCTCAAGTCTTCAGAATGAGACCGATCCATCCACCTGCCGAGATAGCGCTCGTATACCTTGCTCCGGGTGGTAGTGACTTGTTCATCCAATATTCGTTCAATGCGCTCACGCCGGGCTCTCTTGGCTGGTGGTCTCTCCTCACGGGTGGGTGCTCTCTCAACGGAGGGAATAGGCTTAATATCCTCACTAGGTACCACCGTGGGTCCCTTATAAGGCACTAGGTCGGCTACATTGAATGTGGGACTCACTCCATACTCCTCGGGGAGATCTAACTCATAGGCATTATCGCCAATGCGCCTCAGGACCTGGAAGGGACCAGCCCCACATAGCCTCAATTTGGAGATGACTCCCGGGGAGAGCCTCTCCTTCCTCACCATCATAAAGTCACCCATATGGAATTCTTGGTGACGCCGATGAGAGTTGGCCACCCTTTTATCAGTCACATTCTTCTTGCTAATGTGCTTGCGGATCTCTTCATGCAATGTTGTGAATGCAGACATTCTAGGAGTGATGGGTGGACCTGGGCAACTAAAAGTAGACCTATCATGAATGATGCAGTGTAGTCTTTGGTCAGCCTAGGTGGGCCGGGGCACCCGTAGGTGGCCCTATCATGCAAATTGGTGATAAATATTGGGGGACCCGGACATCCGTAGATGCCTTTGACATGCTTAAGACCCATGATGAATGAAGGTGGACCATGACATCCGAATATGGACCACTCATACTTTCTACTTGACATGTGGGTGATATGAATGAATGGACCCAACATAGTGTTCATGCCAAGGGGTATGGTAAGCCTAGACACATGCATGATTTTCCCAAAGGTGACTTCCATGTGTATAGGTGTGGGACATCCTTTGAACTCCCATTGGAAAGGATCAAATGGATCTAAGAAGGTGGTCATCATGGGGTGGGGCACAACCTGATTACCTAGGGATATGTGGCCCAAGGTCATGGCTCCCAAGGTGTAACCCGGGTCATGGATGAGGTGGGTTTGGCCCAATATGGTGGGTGAGGGTAGGAAAGGGTGGGTGGTTGGTAAGATGGTTGGGTCATATGAGTCCCTTGACTCCCATTGGAATGGATCATATTGATCATAAAATGGGTCACCTAGGGGGAGGAACTCCATGTCCTCAAGATCCTTAAAAGGTGCTAAGTCATCATTCTCCATGATAGTTGGGCCAATGTTCTTGACAAGTGGGTCGGCCCTGAGTGGAGGGCTTGGCTTTCTACCCGAGATAAGAAGCTCTAAATCGAGGAGAAGGTTGGGCTCATCGGGTGTAGGGAGGAATAGAAGGAGGTCGCTAGTGTAGCAACCAATGGTGCAAACCGAGGTGATAGACCCTATGCATAGGTGTAGGAGGCTAAGGCTCCTAGGTTGTTCGACCATAGGGGTCAACATGCTAGTCATCTCTAATTGCCATGCTATGCCCTTGAGAAGGTCCTCTAAAGTTTCCACTTGGTAGGATGTTTGGATTATGGTGTGATAGGAGGAGATGTGCACTATGGGAAGGTTTTCCTTTATGGGAAGGCAATCGTGGGTCGTGAACTCTCTTATTGGGATCTTCTTTAGCCAACTAATAAGGGACTCTTCCAAGATGAATTCGACCTTATCTAGAAGGGGTGGTGGAGGGTGAAGATCCTCGTGCGAGGCTTCCTCTTCAATTGGGACATGGGTGCTCTCCATGGAGGGGATAGGTTCCCGAGAGGTATTTGTCTTCATGTGGTAAAGTGGGTGGACTACTTCTTCCAAAGCTAATGGAGTGGGAAGGTTCTTTGATGGTGGGGTGATGATGGCCGGAGTATGGTGCACCCGGGGTGGTGAACAAGGGCTGGATTCCCGCAGGTGGGAGAATACAAGGTTGTTGAATTTAAAGGTTCCCGAAAGGTGTGGCGGATGCACTAGGCAAGTCCGACGTGTTGGGTCGATGTCGGCATTCATTTCATCTAACCATTTCATAGCTAGGATTATACATGGACCCGCCAATGTTCCCTTTTGACACCAAGCCCCATCCAAATACTTAGTCTTCCCGAACCATTTATGGAATTCAATAAAGACTTGGTCTCCATTGTGCACAATTTGTCCGGTCCTACAAAGAGAGGTAATGATATCGGGGGACACCCAATTTTCAGATTCTAGGTCAATGAAATCAATTTCTACGGGCTCTCCATTAGGTAAGCATGCATGGGATATGATTGGTAGAGGGGCCATGTGACCCAAGACTCAATGTTAACAATGATGGTTTGACAATGCACGGTTTGGACAAGAATGCAAGCATGCCCTAGGACTTGACTTGATAGAGACAAGTCAATGACTTGCTCTGATACCAATTGATGTGACATAACCTAAGACTCAACAAGTAAGCACAATTAAGCATTCAAAACGGACCGATAATGGCAACCGCTCACCCGATGCACACTAAGACCCGGGGTAACTTGGCAATGCCAAGGGGAGGTTGTGTGGGCTGGGCCCTTGCTGGTAGAAGGCCAGCAAGGCCAAGGTTTGATTCCCCAAGGGTACGGCTGCCCAAATCAAGGGTCCGACGCAATGCCAAAGGGCACGGGTTCCACTCTCTTCCCACGATGATCACTTATAGCAAATGAGCTTAAGGATCGGGCTCTCGTCACAGCCAGCGAAGTTTATGAACTAATATTGAAAGAACAAGAATGAATTAGAGCAAAGTTTTGGAGCACTCACTCGACCGGTTTGAAGAAACCGGTCCCGCTCGGAGACGAGGGCGAGCGGGGAAGCGTGGGTTCCCACACGCCGCGTCGGGGTAGCTTGACCTGCCCAAACAAGTTACACCACTACACCTCTCGTAGGAGGGGGATCTTGGGGTGAGGGTTAATGAGATTACAAATAATACTACCTCCAAGTAGGGAGGGGCCTTCAGTCGGCCAAGTGGGGCGGGGAAATTAGACTAAAGAGGGATGACTAAGTAACGGCACCGAATCTGCTTGCTGTCTGTGAATAGGAACAGATAGTCGGTGTTGCTGCTGTAGAACTCGCTCAGGAATTTTGCTGATGGCGAGACCAGTGGGAAAATCTTCGTAGCTGAGAAGGGAATGCCTTAGAATTTCTTTAATTTCTTCTGGAGTCGCTGCTGGCAGGGATGGAGGTTTGAACCGAGCCTCAGATTCTCGGACCGGCAGCTGTAGACTTCTAACAGCAGATTACAGAGAATCCCCCGGTAGCTCCCGACCTCGGAATCAAGCGCCGTCAGAGTCGTTGGAATCGTGGATGAGTCCTCTTCGCAGAAAAACTGACGGGGAAGCCAACCAATGTCGAAGAAGACTAAGGGATGCATAACAATGGCGAATGGTTGGTGCAGACTGTGGGTAGCAGATCTGTGTAGCTGAGGGCGAAAAATGAGAACTCTGGATCACGAATGTCGAATGAAGTTCTGTTTCTTGATTTTGGAACTAGACTAGGCGATGAAGAATTTTGAAGAAGAACTCGTGGGCTGATTCCTCCAGAGTTCGTCATGGTAGAGCTTCTCATCTGGCTCAGGTCCTCAGCCGAGGCAGAACTGTGCAGTTGTGGGAGAATGGACCTCCTGGACGGCTCGGAGATCGGAAGAAGATGAAACCACTTCTGTTGCGAAGGAGACTGGTAGACGCTTCCGACGATGGCTCTTGGGTCTTCAAACTTGTCCGGAGGAAGTTGTGGTGGCCGCTTCAAGTGGCTGGTTCATCTGCAACCTCTGGACAGCAAACTGTAACTTCGAAGTAGCTTCCAATGACCAAGAAAGAAGAAGGGGAAGGGGGTAGATGAGTGTGGGAGTGACCCCTGGTTGTAAGGGGGTCTTGGAGGGGGTGTTCTAAGGTGTGGGAGGTGGAGAATAAGATCTGGAAGAGGGTCCAATAGATGGTGGTAGTGGGGGCTGCGAATTTGGTTGGAATGGAGAGAGGGAAAGGATATTCAAAAATATGCTTAAGGGTGGGGTTAATTTTTTGTCTTGGGAATGGGGGGGTTGTGTTGGGGAAGGGAAGGGGTGCTTGGGGTAGTGGGAAGGGTGCTTGGGAAAGTGGGAGGGGTAGTTGGGGGTTGGATGGTGAGGAGAGGATTGGTGGAGGGGGTCTTGGGAAGGGATGGAGTATTGATGAGGGTTGTGGGGAATGGGAAGAGGCTTAAATGGGGTAGGTGGGGAGTGGAGGTGGTTGGGAAGGGAGGAGAGAGAAGAAAATTCGAATTTAGGTGTTGAGGAGAGAGAAAGTGGAGTGAAAAAGAGAGATTAAGAGAGGGAAGGGTGGGGAATCTCTCCCCTAGTGTTTCTCACCCAAAAAATGGAATCTCTCCACTAGATAAGAAGTGTAAACTCTGAAAATGGCAAGTTTTTTTATTCATTGATTCATTAAGTTGAAATGGGGGGAATGGGTCCTATATATAGGCAACCCACATTTTACAATAAGTCCCTGACAAAAGACTCAATGACAAATAACCGAGGGGGTAGGGGGGTGCACTTGGGCCAAGCCCAATGAATTGGGCCCAATAGCTAACTAGACAACCTAATGACACTCAAACTTAGGGAAATGAACACAAGACCTAGGAACATGACTCAAATAAAAGGGAAAATACATCAAATGACTCAAGTAAAAATTACATAGGACTCAAAATTAAATGAGTAGACCATGCCGGATGCAACCGGGGCGAGGAGATGAGCTGTGAACGTGGGCATGGGAGGTGTGGTGAGGACATACGGCGCTATTCTCGACGGAGCACCCGGCACACCGCTACCTCCTTGTGGCTCGGCGACGGCGGCACCTTCTAGTTATCTTTTCATCATGTTTAGGCCATGTTGGGCCTCAGTCTGGACTTGCTCAGGCCTTGTGGGCCTTGTCTTTTGGTCCCTGCGTGGACATCTTATTGTTTGGGCACTTATTGGGCCATATAGTGGCCAATTGGGTTGCTTTGTGGGGTAATGGATCTTGTTATTGGGTCAGGGGCTTATTGGGGCTTGAAGCCCACTTAAAAGAGGCCCATTAGGGTTTAGGGGGCGGCCCCCTCCCCATCTAGAGGAGGAGGAGGCAGCCGCCCCCCCCCTTCCTAGTTCTACTAGGGAAGGTGGGGGGCGCTCCCCTCTCCCTTCCCCTTTTCCCCTCTCCTCCTTTCCCCAACTCCACCCCTTCCTTATCCCACTTAGATTCCTTTCCTATTTTCTAAGCTTGCTGAAATTTGGGCCGCCTTTCTCTCCTTGGAGCTGGGCGCACCCCTCCCTTCTAGTTAGATTAGGGTTTTCCCATCCCCTATAAGTAGTTCTCACCTTGTACCGATTACAGTTTACACATGAATTTGAATACAAGTGAGTATTGTGCAAAGCTTTTTGCACCCTTCTCTCTCTCTCTCTTTCTGCTCCTGCGACGGGAGAACGGCGGGGTGTGACGCCTCAGCCCTCGGTGGACTCCGGGGTTCCCTCTTATCCTCATCTTCTTCCTCAACGGTTCGTGTTCGTGATTCCAGATTTTTGCCCCGACTTGTAGCAGAGCTCGCGCCCCCTTCCTGGACGAGTTTTGCCACGACCTATTTTCTGGAGATACGTCTGCGGATCAGCTTCGCGTCGGCGCCCATTTTGCATCAATCGGAGATCGGCACTGCCCGTACCGATTTTCTCCGCCGACCTGCGCCAGCACCACTTTCTCTGCTCGCCCAGCGGGGAGGCCCTGATTGCGAATTTTCCCCAGGCCTCCACGCTGCGTCTTTTGCCCTGGTTTCTTCAGGGTTCGTAGATCTCCGAGTCAACTTTCCAACGCCGCCGACGGCGTCGCGTTTCGACATCGTCACCGTCCGTGGCGGTCGATCTCGTGGGGTTGCGCCAGCGCGTCTGCCCAGTCCGCCCAGCGAACCAGCCCCGACTTTCAGCGACTCCTGCGGCTCGCACCGGCGTCGTCTGCCAGCGCCATTTGGCCGAGGGCGATCTCTGCCAGTCAGCTTTCACCCCCAACCGGCCCGGACTTGTTCGGGCACCAGAAGGCCGATTTCCAGATTTTACCATCGGCGAGCGCAGTTCTGCGCCCACAGAACCTGATCTGACTTTCAGCAGCGCCCACGGTCACCACCGGCGGATCCAGCGTGCCCCCTTTGGCCGGAGCGTTCCTCCAACAGTCAGCGACGCGTCCTCTCTGACGGTGCCTCAAACGGGCGTCGTATCAGCCCGTGAGACCCCCCCTCCGCCCAGGCGCGCGCGACACCGGTTTCTGCAGCGTTGCACCCGAACCTCCTCGTGGCCGACCCGTCACCGAGTGCAGCCCGTCAACCCGTGTCCGGCAGCCCCGAACGGATTGGTTGTAGCCTTTTACCTCCCTGCGAGGAGTGGGCCGTTATTGGGTTGTATTTTATTGACCTCTGGTGTATCGGGGTTGTTGGTTCACGGCCGGGGTTCCTTCCCCACGCCTAGGCGTGGAGGTACGCGCTCCGACTCCCCTCCTTTTGCTTGCTCTTTTAGTATGTGATTGATTATGCCGCGTGAGAGAGGGTAGGTGCCTAGCCACTTATTGCCATCACCGTGGATCGTGAGTGTGAGCATCCATCCCTAGCACTAGTCGAGCACCGAGCTAGGACTCGACTCCCCTTGTCTTTGGAGGTCGACTATACGCCTAGACACGTGCGCTTCCCTCCTTGGGATGGCCGAGGTCGGAGTTTCTGTTGAGAGACGTCCCTCATTCTGTGGGATATCACGATGGTCAGCCACTTGGCGACCCTTGAGCGTGCTACTGCCGGCCTCAGTTAGAGTCTTTTGTGAGTCTTAGTCCGTGTCGGTCCCCGTCCCGCGTCAAATTTGGTATCAGAGCATGGTTACCAACTTGTCCTTACAGGTTGGGTCTTAGGGTCGTGTCTAGGTTTTGGACGTGTCTTGTTTGAGTCTTGCATCTCATTGCATTCGTGTCCCTCTAGGTCTTCGGGTGTCAGCCTACCCTTCCCTTAGTCTCCTTTGCATGCCCACTCGGGGTGGTTCGGATTACCATCGCCCGGACGCCATGGGTGACCAACACCCACCTCAGGGACGCCCATCTCTAGAGGATCTGATTACCCAACTTATGACCCGTATGGACAGGTCCGACCAGTCCATCAAGGAGTTGACTGAGCATCTAGATGGCCGTCTGAAGATCATTGAGGATCGTGCCAGAGTGTCTGACTTAACCATCCAGGGCCTTGTTGGACGGATTGGGAGAGTTGATGAAGTGCCCCACCAGGACCCTCCTAGAGCCGATCGAGCCCCTCCAGTTGCTGCCGCTCAAGCCCCTCGGGCTCAGGAGCGACGTCCCCGAGCCCCCGACTTTGATGACTATGGGTCCGAGAATGATTTTGAGGGGAATGGGCGCCAGTACCGTGGTCGTCGACCACATCAGGATGAGGATGATAGGATCCTTAGGACCGTCCGTGCCGATCCACCCACTTTCGAGGGGTCCCTTGACCCAAAAGTCTACATAGACTGGGAGAATAGCATGGATAGGTATTTCGAATGGGTTGAGATGTCTGAGCTTCGGCAAGTCCGATTTGCCAAGATGAAGCTCGTGGGGAGAGCCCAGACCTACTGGAGGAATGTCGAGAGCCTGATGTTGCAGAGGCAGGATCCACCCATAGAAACCTGGATTGACATGCGGCGTAAGCTCCGCGAGAAGTATGTCCCTCCTTCTTACCGCCAGAGGCTCATCGACCGATGGCAGACCCTTAGTCAGGGCGATCGGTCCGTGACCGAGTACATCGCCGAGTTTGACGAGTATTATTTGCGATGTGGAGTTGATGAGGAGAAGGGCATGCCTGTTTCGCGTTTTCGCCGTGGTTTGAGGCCCGAGTATCAGTATGAGCTCTACCGTCGCCAGGTAGACACTTTAGAGCTGGCTTACCAGGTTGCCCTAGAGTTAGAGCAATTTGAGTTGGAGTTTGGCCCCACCTTTCGTCAGGGGATGCCTAGTCAGCGGGGTCTTGACCCTCGCTCCACTTCCACCCAGTATGGTCGATATCCGGCGGCTCGGCCCGCGGAGCCTCTTCGCCAGGACCCCACTGGTCCCAGGCCTCGTCCACCCCTTCCTAGGGACCCGTTTCCTCCACCTCGCCAGCAGCCGCCCTACCCCCCCACACGCCCTACACTTCCACCTCCCGCGCACCCTGCGCGTTCTCAGCCTTTACTCCCCGCGCCCCGTCATGATGACAAGGGCAAGAGTCCTATGACCGCTGGAGCCTCATCCAGTGCGGGCGCACGTACTACTTGTTACCGGTGTGGCGGATTTGGCCACTTTGCTGATAGATGCCCCACTCGAGAGAGGAAGGCCCTTGTCGTGGCAGACCCCACTTCCACTGAGTCCCCCACTGAGCCTATTCCTGTTAGTTATGAGGTAGACCAGGACTTGGTTGAGGAGTTCTTCGATGATCTGCTCGAAGGAGAGCAGGATGGTGCCCAGGGTAGCCACTTTCAGGGTGACCCACAGTTAGGGGTAGTTAGGTGCATCCTAGCCCAGCCCCAGGTGAGTGACGACTGGCGTCGCACCACCATTTTTCACACCTTCTGCAGGCTTGGGGGTAAAGCTTGCAAGATTGTCATTGATAGCGGGAGTTGCATCAACGCCATATCTACTGGCACTGTTACCCGCCTTGGGTTAACCCCAGTTGACCACCCTGCCCCCTATAGGGTTTCGTGGGTCGATTCTACCTCCATTCCTGTTAGGCTCCGTTGCCTGGTGCCCCTTCAGTTCCAGACCTATCAGGATGAAATTTGGTGCGATGTTCTACCTATGGAGGTAGGTAGCATTATTTTAGGGAGGCCGTGGTTGTTTGACATGGATGCCACCCTACAGGGCCGTGCAAACACTTGCACATTTGATCACAACGGCCACAGGATCACCCTCCACCCAGCCCCACCTAGGGACCCTACTGTTAGGGGACCAGCCGGCCCTAGTGCCACGACCACCCCTCACCAGGGGAAGGTCAGCCCACCACCACCACCACCTCCGGTGTCAGTTTCCACCCCCTCTCCCACCCTCACCATAGAGGCCCCTCCGACTAGGAGGTTGATGATCATCAGTCCCCGAGAGATGGAGAGAGAGGTTGCTAGTGGTGTCCCTCTTTTAGCTGTGGTTGTCAGGGAGACGGGTGAGGTGGTCCCCAGTCTCGAGGGAGTGACAGACCCTCAGTTAGCTGAGATGTTGCGAGAGTTTGCTGATATTTTCCCGGAGGACCTTCCCGAAGGCCTTCCACCATTGCGTGACATTCAGCACGAGATTGATCTTGTCCCGGGCTCGTCCTTGCCCAATCTTCCACATTATAGGATGAGTCCCGCGGACCACGCTGAGCTACAGAGACAGGTTGATGAGTTGATGAGTAGGGGTTCCCTTAGGGATAGCAAGAGTCCCTGTGCTGTTCCCGCCCTGCTAGCACCGAAGAAGGATGGCACATGGCGTATGTGCATCGATAGCCGTGCGATCAATAAAATCACGGTTAAGTATAGGTTTCCCATTCCCCGGCTAGATGACTTGCTTGATATGATGTCAGGAGCCACGATTTTCTCGAAGATCGATCTTAGGAGTGGCTATCACCAGGTGAGGATCAGACCAGGTGATGAGTGGAAGACTGCATTTAAGACCAAGGATGGTCTTTACGAGTGGTTGGTCATGCCCTTCGGGCTGACTAACGCCCCTAGCACCTTCATGCGGGTGATGACGCAGGTGTTGCGTCCTATGATTGGAGTGTTTGTGGTCGTCTACTTCGACGACATCTTGATTTATAGCCGCACTAGGGAGTTACACCTAGACCACCTTAGGCAGGTGTGTGTTGTTCTGAGACGGGAGAGCTTGTTTGCCAACCCTAAGAAGTGTAGCTTCATGACTGACCAGGTTTCTTTCTTAGGGTTCATTGTGTCCCGTGACGGAGTCTCCGCTGATCCGGAGAAGATCCGTGCCATAGTGGAGTGGCCCGAGCCCCGCTCACTCCACGATGTTAGGAGCTTTCATGGTCTGGCGACATTCTATCGCCGTTTCATTAGGGGGTTCAGTTCTATCACCGCCCCGATCACGGATTGCATCCGTAAGGGCGAGTTTACCTGGACGAAGGCTGCTGCCACAGCCTTCCAGACTATCAAGGATCGCATGACCCAGGCACCCGTTCTTACACTTCCTGACTTTTCTAAGGTGTTTGAGGTTACATGTGATGCCTCAGGTGCAGGCATAGGGGGAGTGCTTAGCCAGGAGTCCCACCCTATAGCCTTTTTCAGTGAGAAACTCAATGATGCCAAACTGCGTTACTCTACTTATGACAAGGAATTCTACGCAGTTGTCCAGGCTTTGCGCTATTGGAGGCACTATCTCCTCCACCAGGAGTTCGTGCTCTTTTCTGACCACGAGGCATTGAGATTTCTCCACACCCAAAAGAAGTTGAATGCCAGACATAGTAGATGGGTGGAATATTTGCAGGAGTTTACATTCGTTCTCAAGCACAAGGCAGGTGCTGAGAACAAGGTGGCCGATGCTCTTAGTCGGCGGGTGATGTTGATATCCACCATGAATGTTCAGGTGGTTGGTTTAGAGAAGTTGAAAGAGGCCTACATTGATTGCCCGGACTTCGGTCCCATCTATTCTGCCCTTCAGTCAGGACCGTCCCGTGAGTTTAGCGAGTATGTCCTTCAGGATGGTCACTTATTTCGAGGTGATAGGTTGTGCATCCCACGGACTTCAGTTCGTGATTTTCTTATGTGGGAGCTTCATGCAGGAGGTCTTGCCGGCCACTTCGGCCGAAACAAGACCATAGAGGCTGTTGAGCACCGTTTCTGCTGGCCCAGTTTGAAGAGGGATGTGGCCCGCATAGTTGCCCAGTGTCGTATTTGTGCCCTAGCGAAGCAGAGGAAACAGAACACTGGCCTTTATACCCCTCTGCCTGTCCCTGATAGTCCTTGGCAGGATATCAGCATGGACTTTGTGCTTGGTTTGCCCCGTACTGCACGGCGGCATGATTCTATTTTTGTTGTGGTTGACCGCTTCTCCAAGATGGCCTTGTTTATTCCTTGTTCCAAGACATCGGATGCCTCTAGAGTTGCCAGGTTGTTCTTCACCCACTGTGTGTCCAGGTTTGGGTTGCCGCGTACCATTGTTTCTGATAGGGATGTGCGTTTTACGAGCTATTTTTGGAAAACCCTTTGGCGGATGATGGGCACCCAGTTGAAGTTCTCCACCGCATACCACCCCCAGACTGACGGTCAGACAGAGGTAGTCAATAGAAGTCTAGGGGATCTTCTGAGGTGTTTAGTGCGTGATAGAGTTGGAGATTGGGACCTTGTCTTACCATTAGCAGAGTTTGCATATAATGATTCGGTCAATAGGTCTACAGGGTTGAGTCCATTTGAGATTGTCACTGGTCGAAGACCTAGGAAGCCGATTGATTTGATTCCCTCCCCCATTCAGTCCCGAGTCTCTGAGTCAGCTGAGTCTTTTGCGGAGCATATTAGACAGTTGCATGACCATGTCCGTCGTCATATAGAGGCCAGCAACGCACGTTACAAGGAGTTAGCTGACGCGCACAGACGCACACGTGAGTTCCGCGAGGGAGAGTACGTCATGGTCCGGGTTAGACCGGAACGGTTTCCTTCGGGAGCCGTAAAGAAGCTCCAAGACCGCGGTGCAGGACCATTCAGAGTGTTGAGGCGTATTGGGTCGAACGCGTATGAGATCGAGCTACCAGACGACTACGGGATCAGTTCGACGTTCAATGTCTCTGATCTGGTAGCTTATCGGGATCCCGCGGTGATACCCAGTGAGTTATTTGGGCCTGACCCTCCTGTTGTGAGTGATACACCTACTGAGAGTCCACCTCCTCCAGCCCCATTACAAAAACACGAGCATATAGATTGCATACTGGATGAGCAGGTGACTACTACCAGGAGCGGAGCCTACCAACGCTTCTTAGTGCGTTGGAGAGGGCGCCCCGAGTCGGACAACACCTGGATTACACGTGGAGAGCTGGAGCGGATCGATCCGGACCTGCTGGAGCGGTACCTCAGCGACCGTGACCCTTACTCGACGGGGTCGAGTTCTTCCCACCCGGGGAGAATTGGTGAGGACACACGGCGCTATTCTCGACGGAGCACCCGGCACACCGCTACCTCCTTGTGGCTCGGCGACGGCGGCACCTTCTAGTTATCTTTTCATCATGTTTAGGCCATGTTGGGCCTCAGTCTGGACTTGCTCAGGCCTTGTGGGCCTTGTCTTTTGGTCCCTGCGTGGACATCTTATTGTTTGGGCACTTATTGGGCCATATAGTGGCCAATTGGGTTGCTTTGTGGGGTAATGGATCTTGTTATTGGGTCAGGGGCTTATTGGGGCTTGAAGCCCACTTAAAAGAGGCCCATTAGGGTTTAGGGGGCGGCCCCCTCCCCATCTAGAGGAGGAGGAGGCAGCCGCCCCCCCCCCCTTCCTAGTTCTACTAGGGAAGGTGGGGGGCGCTCCCCTCTCCCTTCCCCTTTTCCCCTCTCCTCCTTTCCCCAACTCCACCCCTTCCTTATCCCACTTAGATTCCTTTCCTATTTTCTAAGCTTGCTGAAATTTGGGCCGCCTTTCTCTCCTTGGAGCTGGGCGCACCCCTCCCTTCTAGTTAGATTAGGGTTTTCCCATCCCCTATAAGTAGTTCTCACCTTGTACCGATTACAGTTTACACATGAATTTGAATACAAGTGAGTATTGTGCAAAGCTTTTTGCGCCCTTCTCTCTCTCTCTCTTTCTGCTCCTGCGACGGGAGAACGGCGGGGTGTGACGCCTCAGCCCTCGGTGGACTCCGGGGTTCCCTCTTATCCTCATCTTCTTCCTCAACGGTTCGTGTTCGTGATTCCAGATTTCTGCCCCGACTTGTAGCAGAGCTCGCGCCCCCTTCCTGGACGAGTTTTGCCACGACCTATTTTCTGGAGATACGTCTGCGGATCAGCTTCGCGTCGGCGCCCATTTTGCATCAATCGGAGATCGGCACTGCCCGTACCGATTTTCTCCGCCGACCTGCGCCAGCACCACTTTCTCTGCTCGCCCAGCGGGGAGGCCCTGATTGCGAATTTTCCCCAGGCCTCCACCCTGCGTCTTTTGCCCTGGTTTCTTCAGGGTTCGTAGATCTCCGAGTCAACTTTCCAACGCCGCCGACGGCGTCGCGTTTCGACATCGTCACCGTCCGTGGCGGTCGATCTCGTGGGGTTGCGCCAGCGCGTCTGCCCAGTCCGCCCAGCGAACCAGCCCCGACTTTCAGCGACTCCTGCGGCTCGCACCGGCGTCGTCTGCCAGCGCCATTTGGCCGAGGGCGATCTCTGCCAGTCAGCTTTCACCCCCAACCGGCCCGGACTTGTTCGGGCACCAGAAGGCCGATTTCCAGATTTTACCATCGGCGAGCGCAGTTCTGCGCCCACAGAACCTGATCTGACTTTCAGCAGCGCCCACGGTCACCACCGGCGGATCCAGTGTGCCCCCTTTGGCCGGAGCGTTCCTCCAACAGTCAGCGACGCGTCCTCTCTGACGGTGCCTCAAACGGGCGTCGTATCAGCCCGTGAGACCCCCCCTCCGCCCAGGCGCGCGCGACACCGGTTTCTGCAGCGTTGCACCCGAACCTCCTCGTGGCCGACCCGTCACCGAGTGCAGCCCGTCAACCCGTGTCCGGCAGCCCCGAACGTATTGGTTGTAGCCTTTTACCTCCCTGTGAGGAGTGGGCCGTTATTGGGTTGTATTTTATTGACCTCTGGTGTATCGGGGTTGTTGGTTCACGGCCGGGGTTCCTTCCCCACGCCTAGGCGTGGAGGTACGCGCTCCGACTCCCCTCCTTTTGCTTGCTCTTTTAGTATGTGATTGATTATGCCGCGTGAGAGAGGGTAGGTGCCTAGCCACTTATTGCCATCACCGCGGATCGTGAGTGTGAGCATCCATCCCTAGCACTAGTCGAGCACCGAGCTAGGACTCGACTCCCCTTGTCTTTGGAGGTCGACTATACGCCTAGACACGTGCGCTTCCCTCCTTGGGATGGCCGAGGTCGGAGTTTCTGTTGAGAGACGTCCCTCATTCTGTGGGATATCACGATGGTCAGCCACTTGGCGACCCTTGAGCGTGCTACTGCCGGCCTCAGTTAGAGTCTTTTGTGAGTCTTAGTCCGTGTCGGTCCCCGTCCCGCGTCAAGGTGATGTCCCCATCAAATATTTTTCAGACCGAGTCCAAGAAAAGAAAGCTACCGAATTTGCCGCACTCAAGCAACGGTCATTATCGGTGGCGGAGTACGAGGCACAATTCTCTAGATTGTCTCGGTATGCTAAGCACTTAGTTAGCACCGAGAAGATGAAAGCTAGGAGGTTCCTTAATGGGCTCAGGCCCCAATATATTACCCAACTGGCTTCGATGGATATTCAAGTCTATTCGGAGATAGTACGTCAAGCCCAGCTTCTAGAAGATGCCACGGAACTATCTGATAGAATCCGTGGGAAGGACAAGAAAGAACAAGTTACAAGTTCGGGTTCCTTTAAACCCAACTTCAAGAAGAGGCCTAGCAATGGAGGTACTTCCTCACAAGATCAGAAGTTTAAGAAGACCAAGCCTTTCTCCATTACCACTACCCCATCAAATATAGTGTGCAAGCATTGTGACAAGGCTGGTCATAAAGCTGAAGAATGCTGGAGGAAACTAGGAGCATGTCTCCGTTGTGGGAGCCGTGAGCATCGGATTCCCGATTGTCCATTACTTAATGATCAAACCGGTGACGGAAAGCGCCCGGTAACCAAGAACGCTCGTCTTCACACAATTAAGGAGACCGAAGAAGAAGAAGGCGGACTAGTAGAAGGTACACTGAAAGTTTGTTCCAAGTATGCACTTGTCTTATTTGATACAGGTGCATCACATTCTTTTATTTCCAAGAAGTTTGCTAACCCACTACCTATGGAACCGGAATGGATGAAAATAATTTTATCTACTCCTCTCGGAAACGAAACCGATATTACTCACCATTATCAAAACTGTGAAGTCTTGGTAAAAGGAAGAAATCTTCCTATTGATCTCATATGTTTAGATCTAAAGGAGTATGATGTCATACTGGGAGCGGATTGGTTATCCAAATACCAGGCAACAGTCGATTGCCGCAATAGCAAGGTTACTTTCAAGGACTTTCCAGAACTAGTCTATTCTAGCCCTAAGAGTCGGAGCGAGTCACCTCTTATTTCGGCTCTCCGAGCTAGCAAGCTAATAAGGAAAGGATGTGTATCTTTCCTTGAATTTGTCACGATTAAGGAGGCTCAGGAAACTAAGATAGAAGATATCCCAGTTGTGCAAGAATTTTCGGATGTGTTTCCGGAAGATTTGCCTAGATTACCCCCGCAAAGAAAAGTGGCCTTCACCATCGATTTAGTTCCTGGTGCGGGTCCAGTTTCTAAGGCACCTTATAGAATGTCCCCTGCTGAACTCAAGGAGTTAAAGGAGCAATTAATGGAACTTCTTAAGAAAGGATTCATTAGACCGAGTACTTCCCCGTGGGGAGCGCCTGTGCTATTTGTAAAGAAGAAGGATGGATCCATGAGGTCATGCATCGACTATCGACAGTTGAATCATCTCACTATTAAAAATAAGTATCCACTACCGAGAATCGATGAGTTATTTGATCAAATATCTGGATCCAAGTACTTTTCTAAAATTGATCTTAGGTCGGGATATCATCAGTTAAGAATCAAGGATGAGGACATTCATAAGACTGCATTCAGTAGCAGGTACGGCCATTATGAATTTGTTGTTATGCCTTTCGGACTAACGAATGCCCCTGCTGCCTTTATGCAGTTAATGAATAGTATATTCAGGCCTTATTTGGATCAATTCGTGGTGGTCTTC
The DNA here is from genome assembly GCA_022559845.1 of Amorphophallus konjac. Taxonomy (NCBI): domain Eukaryota; kingdom Viridiplantae; phylum Streptophyta; class Magnoliopsida; order Alismatales; family Araceae; genus Amorphophallus; species Amorphophallus konjac. The sequence goes on from CM040121.1 coordinate 375,553,687, forward strand.
ATCGATAATATATTAATTTATTCCAAGACTAAGGAAGAGCACGAGGAGCATTTAAGGATTTCATTACAAACATTGAGGACAAACCAATTATATGCAAAGCTCAGTAAGTGTGAGTTCTGGCTCGAAGAAGTGACTTTTCTCGGACATGTTATATCAAAGGATGGCTTATCAGTAGATCCATCAAAAGTTGAAGCTGTAAGGAATTGGGAAAGACCAACCAATGCTAGCGAGATCCGAAGTTTCTTAGGTCTTGCCGGCTATTACAGGCGATTCATCAAAGATTTCTCTAAGATCACCGTACCACTTACGAGGTTAACTTGCAAGGAGATCCGTTATGAATGGAGTGAGGAATGTGAAAGAAGCTTCCAAACTCTCAAGGATCACCTTACTACAGCTCCTGTCTTAGCTTTACCAATGGAAGGAGAGAAATTTGAGGTACACACTGATGCTTCTGGCATTGGCCTCGGATGTGTTCTAATACAACAAGGAAAGGTTATAGCTTACTCTTCTCGTCAATTAAAGAAGCATGAAGAGAACTACCCCGTCCATGACTTAGAATTAGCCGCGGTAGTATTTCCACTAAAGATCTGGAGACATTATCTATATGGAGTGCAGTTTACTGTATACTCCAATCACAAGAGTCGCAAGTATCTTTTCTCTCAAAAGGAACTAAATATGAGGCAAAGACGTTGGCTAGAATATCTCAAGGACTTCGACTTCAATATACAATATCATCCCGAAAAGGGTAACCATGTAGCAGATGCCCTTAGTCGAAAGCCGAGAGCACTGTTAGCCAATTATATGATTCAAGAATGGAAGTTGCTGGAGCAATTCTCTGAACTCAATATAAGCATGGACACAGACTTTCAATATGTCACATTGTCTCATGTAAGCATTCATCCAGACCTATTAACTGAAATACAAGCACTTCAGGATAATTACACAATATTAGTGGAAATCAAGGGCAAACTAGAAGGACAATCTGATTTCCAAATAACTTGTGAAGGAAGATTAATGTTCAGGAATAGAACTTGCATACCGGATTGTCCCGAGTTAAAGAAGAAGATATTAGATGAAGCTCATAGATCAAGGTACACGATTCATCCTGGATCTACCAAAATGTACCAGGGTGTGAAGAGGAATTTTTGGTGGCCCAACATGAAAAGGGAAATAGCGGACTACGTGTCGCACTGTCTCACATGCCAACAGGTCAAGGCGGAACACCAAAAGCCTGCTGGAAAATTACATCCTCTAGATATTCCCAAGTGGAAGTGGGAGAATATTAGCATGGATTTCATCATGGGTTTATCTAAATCAAAAGGAGGACATGATGGAATATGGGTTATTATTGACCGATTGACTAAATCGGCGCATTTCTTGCCAATAAAGAGCCGATGGTCAGTTGATGTTTTGGCTGCATTATACATCAAGGAAATAGTCAGATTACATGGTATTCATGTTTCAATCGTGTCTGACAGAGATCCCCGTTGTACTTCTCATTTTTGGAAGGGACTACAACATTCGTTGGGAACAAGGCTTAACTTTAGTACAACTTTTCATCCTCAAACGGATGGTTAGACCGAGAGAACTAACCAGGTGGTTGAAGATATGCTCAGAGCTTGCATCATTGATTTCGATAGAAGCTGGCATGATCACTTGCCGTTGGTGGAATTTGCATACAATAATAGCTACCAGGCAAGTATACAAATGGCACCTTTCGAAGCTTTATACGGAAGGAGTTGCCGATCACCCTTATGCTGGGACGAAGTTGGAGAGAAACAACTGCTAGGTCCAGACATGGTAAGGGTTACCACTGAAAGAATACAAATGATTAGAGAAAGATTACAAGTTGCTTAGTATAGGCAAAAGGCTTATGCCGATACAAGAAGGAGAGATCTTGAATTCCAAATTGGAGATCATGTATTTCTCAAGATATCGCCTGGACGTGGCATACGGAGATTTGGTGTTAAAGGCAAGCTTACACCAAGATTCATCGGACCCTTCGAGATACTGGAACGAGTTGGCGAGGTTGCTTATCGCATCGCATTGCCTCCTCAACTGTCCGATGTACATAATGTATTCCACATATCTATGTTGAAGAAGTATGTACACGATCCATCACATATTATTGATCATGGAGACTTAGTGATCCAGAAGGATCTCACATATGAGCAGAAGCCTATGAAGATACTAGATCGTGAAGTACGTACCCTAAGGAATAAAGCTATTCCCATGATTAAGGTACAATGGAATAAGAACTCCGAATATGAAGCTACATGGGAGACCGAGGAATCCATGAGGAAGCGATTTCCAGAATTATTTTAAGGTATATGTTCTACACTCTCCACTTATATATACTATTGAATTTGGGGACCAAATTCTTTTAAGTGGGGGAGGATGTAGCAACCCTGATAAAAATAAGATTTTTAAATAAATCAAATTAAAAATAAAAGATAAGTAAATAGATGACAAAGAGCCTAAATGAGTAAATCATTGGTCAAGAGGAAAATAACGCCTTTTATTAAGGCGCTGATTCAAAAGGAAACGCCTCTGTATAAGGCGTTAATTTAAAAGGGACGCCTAGACAATAGGGCGTCAAATTTCAAAGGACGGGAAAAATAAAATTAAGGAAAGGAAATGAAACGCCCTCTACATGGGTGCGTTTACATAAGTAACGACGCTCGACAAGGCGTCAATTTAAATTCGACGCCCTCGCTTAAGACGTTAATTTAGTTCGAGTTTCGTTCGACCCAGGAGTCTATCCAGGGCAAGTTATGGATAACTACGTCGAAAGTAGAATATAGTAAGGACTCTATCATGGAACTATTACTTCTAATACAACTCTAACTCTATTAGGGTTCCTAATAACTCTATAAATATCCTACGGCTCGACCCAGAATGCTATTTGGCGTTCTGTGGATTATTTCTGTCATACGTGAAGAACAGGTAATGTTCTTCCTCTTTTCTTTTCCTTTAGTTATGAATGATGAAGGAAACTAACGTCTTCATCTTATGTAGGAAGTCTATGGTAGGTTGTACCTCTCTTGTCAAAGAGAAGATCGTGGAGTCTTCATCATCATCCTCTTCGTCTGCATCTTCTTCCAAAACCCGTAAAGAAGATATCATAGAAAAGAGTCTTATCCTCTTCTCAGCAACTCTTATCGTCACTACATCCTCTTCGGTGGGCTGCCGGTGATTAAGTTCGGAAGCAACCATCTTGTGGGTGCTACTCTAGTTACTGTTAGAAGTTCAGGAGGCTTTGTTTGAAACAGAGCATCGTTTTCTATCAGAAGCCTTCACGTTCCTTCTTCCAGATCTTCATAAGGTAGGTTTTCTCAAGAACGTAGCCCAAACTAGTATAAATTATGAAATAAACTCATCCATGATCTCATGCATATAGTTTTACTGCATTTCCAAATGTTTTTCTGAGTGATTTTAAAGAAGCGACCCAGACAAGGGCGCTAATTCTTGTTTTGACGCCCTACCCAGGAGTCGTCAATTTCATATAATTGATAATTATCCATGTTTAAAATTCTATAACTATGAAACCATGAATCTAAATTAATGCATGATCATACCTATCGAATCCTGCTATTTTTCTTGTCCTGACCATGAAATTGTTTCCTGAAATTTTATTATCTGAAAATTGATAAATTGTTGAATTAACGACCTGCACAAGGTCGCCTCTTCTTGAACTGACGCCCTAGACCAGGGCGCTAATTGAAAAGTAACGCCCCTGTCCAGGGCGCGTTTTTGTTAAAATTCCATAATATTGATTTTCCGTAGAATGGAAATATTGAAGGGACGACTAATGTATAAGTCGTCAAATTGTGAATAAACGCCCCTGAGTAAGGCGTTAATTGGATAATTAATAACTTAGCTTAAGTCGCTATTTTCTGTATTACTATTTGACACTGATTACTATCACCGAAGGGTTATATATATATATATATATATATATATATATATATCGGCACTATATTCCAGTCCGTGAATATAGTCCCATGTTTTCATGATGTTTTTATCACACTACCCTCAATTCTCATTGACATACAAGCTCTCCATTGGACATTCCGTTCCTTTGGACTAGCAAGTTAGTCATAGAGACCTCCGTAAGTCTCCTCGTAGCCTTGGATTCCCTCAAGGCCGACTGAGCTGGTTGTACCATAAAAACCCATTACACTATTTTGCCATGTCACTCTAAAGAAACATGGTATACCGGCCCTCATGTTATGCAAAGTGTGTATCATGAGAATTCTTTTAATGGGATGAGGTTATCATGCCATTTGATGCTGTTCTTGTAAACCCCAATTCTATATCAACATTGTTATGATGTTCTTGTAAACCCTTTTTTTTTCTCAATACCGGCCAAGCAGAATCAAATCCAGTCGAGTGCACATTCCCCCAGAAGGGGAATATGTTCTCACTCCTCCAGACCGACCCTGTGACCAAAATTTTTTATTGATAATATGAAAGATTTACAAAATCACCGGGGCATACCCCTGTCCATATCTACATCCAAGTAAACCAAAACTATAAAGCCGATCAGCTAATTACAATTACGAATTGTACGCAATCTGCCCTTGTCCAACCTAAAGGCTCCCCTAGCCAACCGAGGGAGATCCCGCACATTTGTAAAAATTCTATTCACATGAGTCAAACAAGCATAGGAGGCAAGGGCATCAGCAACCTGATTACCCTCCCTATATGTATGTTGCACCAAGACACCACACTTAACACTTAGTTCAAGAATCTCATTCCACCAAGGAAGAATAAACCAACTAGGAGCCACTTTCCTTCGGACTGCAGCCACTAGAAGAACACAATCAGAAAAGACAGCTTTCACCTGTATTCCTCCATTAACAACTAAAGAAAGCCCATCATGAAGGGCCCTAGCTTCAGCTAAGATGCTGCTACCTTCCCCATAGTTGAAAGCAAAACAGATTTTCATATTGCCAAATTGATCTCTAATACAACCACCACCCCCACATCTCCCTGGATTTCCTTTAGATGCTCCATCCACATGCATAGTAAACTGAGAAGAAGCTAGACTACATATAACAGCAATAGATCTCTTAGTATGGACTTTGGGGAATAGCTAAAATTGAGACAGAATGTGCATCTGCTCATCTGAGATCATGGATGAAAAAGACATCTTATCCAAAGCATAAGCAATAGCAACAATAACTTTCCTTTTAATACTATACCCATTTGGAACAGCACCTTCGAACTTCAGAGCACATCTGAACCTCCAAATTTCCCACAGAATCAAGATAGCAGCATACAGTCCAGTAAAACTATAAGCAGACAGCAGGTTAGATCCAGCCAAAATATTCCAACAACGAATAGTTATTTGATCACTTAGACTAATCTTGGCACTAATCAACGGGGAGATCCAATTCCATAATTCTGTTGCCAGCTCACTCTTAGTAAAAACATGGTTCAGGTCCTCCTGAGATGGGTTTTTGCAGCAAACACATTTAGAAGCCAAAGATATACCACATTCAGCCACCCTGCAATCCACTGAAACCGCTCGGTGAAGGAGCTTCCAAAAAAATATAGCAGCCCTTGGAGAGATACTAGAGTGCCAAAGCTTAGCCCACGGGCGTCTAGGTATACCTGTCGGTCTTAACAACTTGTAAGAGGATTTAACCGTGAATTCTCCTTTGGGTGTACCAGTCCAAATACAGATATCAGTCCCTCTGTGCAGTTGAACATTAGACAGCCAATTTACATTGTTGAGGAAAGACCTGGCTGCATGGTTGGGGTCTTGAAGAACCTCACTAACAGTCATCCGAGGTATAGCCAAAATTCTGTTAATAGACCCCTGCTGAACTGTGTTAATAAGAGGACCCTTACCTGTCCAATTGTCTTTCCAAAAGTCTACTCCAATACCATCACCAATCAGCCATCTTGAATTATTAATAATGAGTTTCTTGGCCTGTTAAAAAACATTAAGTGGCATACCAGTAGGGAAGGGCCTAATACAATCATATAAGCTGGTTTTAATAAACCTTTGTCGAGCATAAGATGACCAAAGAGAAGAGCCATGTAGAATTGTCCATAAGCTTTTAGAAGCCAAGGAGACCTGAACTTGATTAAGGTCTCTAATACCTAAGCCCCCTTCCATCTGTGGTTTCTGAATGTTCTGCCAAGATATCCAATGGCGACGCCTCAGAGTTTCAGACCCCTGCCAAAAAAAATTAGCACACAATCTATCAATCATGTGGATGACAGATTTAGGAATAAAGCAGGCTGAAGCCAAATAGATTGGGATGCTCTGAAGAACAGAATTTATGAGAATAGCACGCCCAGCTTGAGAGAGAAATTTAGACTGCCACCCCTCTAATTTCTGTACCACTTTATCCACAATGTATTTAAAATCCGAACATAGGTATCTCCCTTTCTTTATTGGAATTCCCAAGTAGCAGAAGCTAGTGGATTGAACCTTGTACCCAGTCATCAGATGTAAGGATTGCTTGAGAGAAAGAGGGGCCTTCTCAGATACCATAATACAACTCTTGCCTGTATTCACCTTTTGGCCAGAACTGGCTTCATACCTGGCAATAAACTGTAAGAATAGTCTCAAATTTTTTTTTCCAGCATTCATGAATATTAGAGTATCATCCGCATATAAAAGGTGGGAAATTTGAGGTAAGTTCCTTGGCCCACTGTACCCTCTCAAAGAACCCAACTGAAATAAAGTAGCTAAACCACGGCTAAGCACTTCAGAAGCAATTATAAACAAGTAGGGAGCAAGGGGGTCACCCTGCCTAATGCCCCTGCCAGATTTGAAGAAACCTGCCATAGCACCATTCACATTAACAGAGAACCAACAGTTTGAAAGTATCATACCAATGAGAGAAGTGAATCTTGTGCAAAAACCAAACTTCCTCAGGATAGCCAATAGAAAATCCCATTCCATTCTGTCGTAGGCCTTAGCCATATCTAACTTTAAGATAGCATTATGACCCCTGACTTTTCTGTCTATGTCCAAGACTAATTGCCTGGCCAAAGCCACATTATCAAGAATGTTGCGGCCTTTGATGAATGCTCCTTGCTCCTTTGATATAAAATTGGGCAGCAGCAAGCCTAACCGCTTGGCAATGATAGAGGAGATTATTTTATAAGAGAAGTTGCATAAGCTAATGGGACGAAAATCATTGAATGACCTTGGCTCCTGCACTTTAGCAACCAAAGTGATAATGGAGGAAGCCATACCTCTAGGGATAGGGAAACCCCTAAAAAAACATTGAACTGCTGCAATAACATCATTAGCAATAATATCCCATACAGCAGTATAAAAGACCCCTGAAAATCCGTCAAGGCCAGGAGAACTTGATCCTTTGAGTGCCCATACTGTTGCCCGGACTTCTTCAGCTTCTGGAACAGAACATAACAAGTTATTCTGCTCTTCAGTTATATATTTTGGAATGCATTCCAACATGGTCAAATCAATAGCATATTCCTCCGTGGAAAATAGATTTCGGAAATAGATTTCAGCCTGATTCTGTAGAGTGGCCTGATCTTCACACCATTGATCCGAATCTCCAATCCTCAGCCTTCTGATAAAGCCCCTCCTTCTACGAAACTGGACAACTGAGTGATAGAAAGCAGTGTTCCTGTCTCCACTTTCAATCCAATCTAATCTGGACTTTTGGTTCCAAAAAGTTTCTTCCCTGAGGAGAGCCTGTCGAAGATTGGCATTAGCAGCATGCAATTTTCTTCTGTTATCAGTAGAAGGAAACATATCATAAGCCATTTGTTTAAGCTCCACTTCAGATTCAGCCAACTTAACATTTTTAAAAACATCACCAAAAACTTCCTTATTCCACTTGTACAAAGAAGCCTTGACTGCCTTAAGCTTAGAAGATAATCTAACCATGGCATTGGGATGATCAACTTGACACTGACTCCATGTATCAGAAACAACTTGAGTAAAGGAGGCATGAGAACACCACATCTTTTGGAAAATAAATCTGGATGGACCAAATGTTTGACTGTCAACAGTCATTAAGAGTGGAGCATGGTCAGAGGGACCTCTAGGAAGGTGCTTCACCAATAAATGAGGCAACTCAGACTGACAGATGTTATTTAGGAAAATTCTATCTAATCGAGCTCTGATATTAGCTGAGCCCGTTCTGTTGTTGTTTCAAGTCAGAGACTCCCTTGAATATCCAGCATCATTAAGCCCCGCCGAACAAGCAAAAGCATTGAAATCAGTCATAGAAAAAATAGAAGGAGTAACACCACCCACCTTCTCCGAAGGTCACATTACACAGTTAAAGTCTCCTCCAACAACCCAAGGCACCGAAATTGAAGCAGCAAGGGTAATTAATTCATTGAAAAGATCCAATCTGTGTGATGCATTGCAAGAAGCATATATGAATGAAAAACATGCAGTGGTATCAGAGCCCCTTTTAAGACCCAAAGATATTTGCTGAGTGGAGGAAGACAAAATCTCCAAATTACAGCTCTCATGCCAAAAGATCCAAATTCTAGAATCATTAGAAGAATTGACTGAAAATTTTTGCAGTTTAATATATCTTCCCAATTTGGAAGCTTTATCAGCATCCAACATTGGTTCACTAAGAGCAACCAGAAGAATTTTATTACTTTGAACCAGCCTTTTAAGACTTCTCCGGGAGCTGGGATTACCCACTCCTCTAATATTCCAAATTAGATTAGGACTTATCATTGAGCACCTTGTCGGAAGTCACCCATCGATCTAGTTTTAGATCTTGTGAGCATTCCTTCAACTTTTGAAAAACTCGAATCAGTTCCACCCTTTTCATATTCTTCAACTTGCAGAATCGAATTATCAAGCATAGCCTTATCCGCAATAGAAGTACCTACTTGTAAGAGATTTTGTAAATCCATATGCTCATCGACCCTTATTGAATTGGGGTGACGACTCCCAACAGAGCCATCTTCCGCTCCCAATAAATCCAAATCAGTTGTTACTTTTTCTCCATACAAACCTTGAGATTCACAACTGTCATTTTGGAGGGAAAGGTTGTGTTGTCCATCATCCTGATCACAGAATTCATTTTGGTTTGAAAGAAGCTCCACTGCAGTAACAGTATTTTGAACAGAAAATTCTACTGGTTGCCCATTATCAAGGGTAGGTTCATAGCTGCAACAATTCAGGGGCACAATAGGCTGAGTATGGTCAACTTTATTAGTGTCTTTCATATGAACCTCAGCTGAGTTACTACAACTAGGCTGGTCCCGAATATCTACCTCAATTTCCTGCCTTGTAATTTCAGAATCTCTACCAACTTCTTCACTCAGTGAGTGAAGAACAGAAAATCTATTCTCCTTATCGGACAAATGTCGAACATGTTGAGGATCCACTTGAACTAGTCGATAGATCTCCTTTGTACCCATATTTAAGTTTTTTTGCAGAGGAAACGGACGACTGGTTTTACTATGGATCTTTCTACAACTGGTAGCATCATGGCCAATTCTATGACAGTTCGAGCAAAGATGAGGCACCCGGTGATATCTAACTGTCTGCCAATAACCTTGTCCATCTAGGTCAATCCACAGACGCTCATTCCGCTGTGCAACTAAATCCATTTCAATACAGACCAGAGCTTCAGTCGTGTCTGTCATGGCAATAGTTCTTTCATGTATACGGAGGACCTTCCCAAAATTGCCAGCAATCGATCTGACACAATCTTCATGACATAAATTGACAGGGAGAGCCGGAAAACTGATCCACACTGGAACCATTGGGGGATCCGAATCAAAATCAAAATCCATAGTCCATCGAAAGAAACGGAACAGAAAACCCTTAACATATAAATTCTTATGCATCAACAACTTCAGAAAATCATCCTCACACTCAAAACGCAAGAGAAGATGCCGTTGATTTAGCCTACTGATAATGAAATCTGAATGGAGAGACAACCTCTGTATCAGACAACTTTTGATTTCCGGAATCGCTGGCCTCCCATATGAGCATTTGGCAACTAGAGCAAAAGAAAGGGAATGCAGAGAAGCTTGTAAATCTTCCATTGAAAAAAAAAGTTGTCTGATACAGATGTTCTTGTAAACCCCAGTTCTATATTAAACTTGATGTTCTTGTGGACCTCAATTCTATATAAAGAATGTCCATACTTGTTTGTCATGGTACCCAAGTTAGGGAACCAATTCCACCTAGTTTTTATCAATAATCGTGATTGTACCGTTATTATCGCCTATCTATGTCAAGTGTCATATTTTGGACTCTATTCTATCAAAGTCTATCCTACGTGTCTACAAGCTTTATCCTTGAAATTCCATATTGGCTATATACAAAAGTGGATGTTAAAAATACATGATTAATGCCTGCGCATATAGGGCCCGATCTGGTCCTGGGAGGAGCACCCGAAAGTACTTATGCCCATAGGAGTTGATTGATCACGGTATTGGCATTATACCGAAGTGCATGACTAGCTTGATTGAACATTCCACAAATGTTGTACTTGTACTTGACATGATATTACATGACTTGCGTGGCCCGAGAAAAGGATAATTGTATACTTGCTTGACTTGAAACAAAATAGCCAAATTCCAACATGACATGATGAATACACTTGCTTGAATATCTTGATATCTTTTTGATATAAGTTCTTGAAAGCTCATGACTAGTTCTTTTTGCTATCGTTTTGTTATACACTCTCTCTATCTTGTCGTTTTATGCGAGCATGCATAGCTATAGTGCATTCATGAAAGATGTAATCACTTAAACCCCTTGCTAGATCTTGAGATATAATTTCCTACTGAGCGTTCGCTCACTTAGTGTTTCCCTACTTTTCAGGTAAGTCCGACGACGAGGGAACTCAAACGGATGGGGAAAATCAAGAGTGAAAGAGATAGAGCTTCTTCCGTGTTATCTAGTCTTTTTTCATATTTTTCCCTTTATTTTCGTTAGTACTTCCAAGGTTTGTAATAGACATATTCTTATTAAAGGAATTAATGGACTGGGTTATCTTTACTTTTGCGCATCTCTGATTTTGGTGTCGAATACACTAATACTCTGATTGACATGATTGATATAAACTCGTCACGCGTCTCCGGGTATCTTCCGCTCTCGGGGCGTGACAGTTCATCCTCGAACCTAGTAGCTCAAGACCCCAGTCTGTGAGAACAGGCTGGTTCCCTAAGCTCTGATACCATTTGATGTGAAACGGGCTTGAGGGTCTTCTTCCTTCTGATCACGGTCGTGCTATAGCCTCCTAGCGCGTTCTTGAAGAACGCACTATATCGTCCTAGCGCGTTCTCAGGCAGCAGAGGAACGATAATCTTCGGCTTTGGGACGCCGGTGGATGTCTTCGGGGGAGTGGATTACAGGGGGAAACACATTGTAGGGTGGGTAATACACGAGGGATGTTAAAGAAACACATGAGGGATCCTAAACATAGATTAAACTAACCTAATACTAGCTAGGATAACTTGGTGAAGGTGGAAGCGGGGGTGGGCGACGAGGGAGAAAGGGGCGTGGCAGGACGTGCTAGGACCATGAGGGGGCTTGGCTGGGGCCTCTCACCTGATCCCATCGCATGACCGGTGCAACCGAGCTTCCTCTTGACCGTAGCAGCGTCGTTGGCGATGGTGGAGGGCGACGTTCGTCGGTGGAGGAAGAATAAAGCCCGGGATGGGGCCTCACACCCGATCCCATCGTAGGACCGGTGCATCCAGAACCTCGGTCATCCTCCAGAGAAGGTAAAAGGTAGAGGATCAGAAGAAGAGCATGGGCATCGCACCCAGAGAGGGGAGGAGGGAGGGGATTCCAAAGATTGGGGGTGAGATAGCCATGCTATACTCAAACTCTTTCAAACATTCATTTTTTTTCTCTATTGCTTAATCAAACAAGATGGGGTACATATATAGGGGGAAGGGGAAGACAAAACGACACTAAAACATTAATTACACTCATACAAAATGGTGCACATTGAAGACTTTGGGAGTTCCAAGCGCCGGATAGTTGGACCGTCAGCAACTGCATTCTGTCTGAGATTGCGCTAGGGGAACCTAGCGCCTTCTTCAGGTCGCGCTACCCAAAGGTAGCGCGTTCATCAACGACCCAGTAGCTTCCACGATCAGCTTTGGCTTGGCAGCACGCTTTGATTTCCATCAACGGGTCTCCTGAGCAGGAGCTTCATCTCTAGCTGCTCCTTCTGGCAATGGGGACGAAGGTGCTCCAGCTGGTAGAGGCAGAAATCTGGTCTCCGTAGCCACTGTGGCAGGGACCGCTGACGCGGGAGCAATGGACATTACTGCGGCCGGTATGAAAGCAGAGCTTCTGGCCGGGTCTGCCTCAGTCCTAAAATCTGAGGCCCCGACAGAGACGGAACTTTCTCCTGAGGCCCCCAAGTCCAATGATGTTAAGTCAGTTGAAGATTGTATCCTCACTGGCACAGGGCGAATAACCTCAGAAATTCCCATGCAAGTTAAAGGTAAAGCAGGGATAATGGCCAAGTCTGCGGATGAAATAGCCATAGAAACTACGGTCGCGTCTGAGCTGGTGATGACAGGGTCCTGAGGACAAAGCAGAATGACCTTCAGCAATGAATGAAAGAAAATAAATAGAACAGCAAACAAAAAAGAGAAGCTTACCTTCAAGGCGAGGTCTATGCCCTTGAAATGATGTAAAAGGGGAGAAAGCTCCGTAGTTGAAGCAGCAAACAGAGGGGTTATGTCAACCTCGGTGTCGAGCCCGGCAAACTCCTCTTGAAATTCCTCCTCAGAAGATAACACCAGCAGCTTGGGAGGCAGGAAAGGCGGAAGACCCTTTGCAAATACGGGCAAGGCTTCTGATTTAAAAACTTCCTCCTCACTGCCACTGAAATGAACTTCCTCCGCATTATCAGAGACGGTCTCGGAGCTGCCCGAGGATATCTCCACACTAGCTATATGCTGCGGGGTCGCCTCTAGAGCATACCGGGATGCAGACCGGGTGATTATGCGTCTGGCTGGAATAACGCGTCGTTTTGTTGGAGTCCCGTGACTCTCCTGCAGTTGAGGCGACTCTCCCGCTGCTATCATGGCCTCAGTCTGCTCCCTGACTGCCACCTCAACAAAAGGGGACCTCTGAGGGATATAACAGAAAAACAAGGGAAGTATAAAGAAAAGATGAGAAAGCACATTTACCCTCCTCCTCGCCAGCCGGGGTAGGAGAAGGGAGCCTCGTGTCCCTTTCTACAGGCACTGCAACCTGCTCCTGGGCTGTATCAGGTAAAGAGAAGCTCAATCTCGAAGAACTCCATAAAAGATCAGTCAAGAAGACAATGAAGATTGCATCTACAAGCTATTACCGCCACTCTCGGCAGATTCCTGGGCGGCCTCCCTCTGAGATCTGAACTCGTCAAATGAAGGGATGTCTGGAAGAGGGGTTCCGACATCCGCCGCAACCGAAGCTGATTGCTGGACCCGAACAACCTTGGCCCTCTTGGCCTTGGCAACTGCAGCTTTCACCACAGAAGGCTTCCTCTTCTTGCCCGGAGGCAAGGGAGTGGTCGTAGGTGCCGCTGCAGGAATTTCAAAGTAGGCAAGCTTCTCAGCTTGAGCAATAAGCTTCCTGTAAAGTCCCTGCCGCTTTATGTCCAGTCTATCTGTGCAAGACACAAGAAAGGCAGCCATAGTCGACAGATGCAAAGCATAACAATAAAAGAAAAATGCCATGATCGGACAAGAAGAGTCATACCTGTTGGGCCATCATAAAATGTGGAAAGCGGCCAATACAGGTAAGCCACCTCCTTCGATCGGGAAGCAACCTCCTTCACTAGCCAACATATGTCACCAATGGTCTGGCACTTCTCTGTCAAGGCAGCCAAGTCTTTATGCCCGTGGAAGTCGAGGCAATGAAACAGGCCAAGGTAATCTATACACCAGGCATCGACATAATGAAAAGAAATAAAAAGCGGCTTATTCAGAATGCCAGCTATCGGGTTATCCACTGATAGCCCGTGAACATTTAGCAGTACAAAAAGCCAAGAAGTGTGCTGATAATATGTCTGGGTGCGGTCTTCCCTCTGCACAAAGGTCCTGTAAGGGTGAAACCTGTCCACAGGACCCCTCCAGGGGGCTATTGTCGGGAGAGGTTCCTCCGTGGGGAACAGATATTGTACATCCAAATGAACACCCCCTATATGGCCCAACTGCCTCAGATCCTTTGTAAAAGCATCTTCATTAATTTCAGAGAAGACAGGAGTAGGTGGTTCAGAACCTTCCTCTTTCAAAGACCGACGCGTGGCAATATATGTTTCCACCTCCTTCTGGTGCTGTGAATAGAGCCTTTGCAGATGGACCTCATCAATTTCAAACACAGGCCCTGATTGCCGCTTTAAGAAAGAGTGCTCGACCACGTCCCAAAAGGCGCCTCTGCCATCTTTATAGAAGTTGGTGCGTGTATTCCACCACTTAATGTATTCTGATGTGACACGGGGAATACGATTAGAAACGGTCGTGACCATGAAAGTTACGCCCTCTCGGTGATGAAAAAAATCCCACCATGTTCGACCGTCGCTGGCGACGGTGGACCCATGCTTGGCCCGGCTTTCCAAAGGAAACTGAGCAATCGATGGAGGAATGTGCTGATCATAACCAAACCAATACATTGGGCCGAATGGCCATAGCCCACCTGACCAGTTCTGGTTCTAATATGGGCCGGGTGGCATTGACCCCCGAAACAGGATGGACATAAGTTTCTACCTCCTCCATTTTGCATTCCCTCTGAGGGTCCACTAAAGGAGCCGAACCTGCTGCCAAGCTCCAAAAATGAATGCTGCCAGGAGCGTCTACAGGCACTCTTATCAACCTGCCCCTTATCTTAAACAGCTGCTCTGAGAAAGGACCAGGTTCGGCGCTAGCGAATTCGATCATCCGAGGAAGCAATGTGTCCGACTGTAAAGTCCTCGGGGCCAGCTCAGGGAAAATACTGCAGACCCAGGCATTAAAGAAATGAAACGGACCCACGGTCCTTAAGGAGCGGGGAACCCGATGTCTATGCAAATCCCCCAATGATTTGTAAACTAAGCACAAAGCCACTGGGCACAGAGATAGCCTCATCCCCCAGGCCATCTGACAGGACGGATATATAGCTTCCTATCTGATAGTCATCTCGTCCCCTTGAGGAAGAGCGAAGGTGCACAGCCAGAAGGTTAGATAAGCTGCACAGTGAGTGATAGGGTCAACCCCTGCTGGGTTCGGGCCATCTGCACCTGCTCGGCACAGTGAAGCTGGCAATGCTGATTTGTAACGAGGGGTCCTGATTTGCTTGCCAGAAGTCGGTCCCATAGAAGGGAAGTCCGCATATTTCAAGGGACCCCCGAAGAAGTATTGTATCCATTGTCCTACACGGACTCTCAATCTGCTGCTCTTTTCCCAGGGTTGATAGCCTTTGAAAGATCCCCTGCTGTAGGCCAGACAAATGGTACGATAAGCTTTCATTAAATACCGGTATGCATAGCCGAAAGAATATCTGCCCTCTCCATCGGAGGCATCCTATACGGAGTCGTCTAGGCAGACCTCCTCATATGGCTCTCCATCAATAGGCAGACCTGAAAGCTGCGAAAGACTCCAGAGATCGAGAGATACTTCGCCTTCCGCTGTATAGAATGTGTTAAACTGTGGGCAGAATACTTCAAACATGCCGCAACATAGTCCCCAAGAAATGGGATAGCGGAATCTGGATGCGAATACACTATGATAGACCCCAGCTCTGATCAATAAAGGGGCATACTCCTTCAAGACAAATTCGGTAAATTTCACTGCTCCTACCCTGAAGAGATGGGCATCTGTCACTCTGGCATCCCCAAACCAGCCAACGGCTAGTTGATATTTAAATTGGACAGCCAGACAATTCAGAACAAATGGCTCATCCCTGTAACCCCACTTCACAGGCGCTAGGAAGAGTCTGAAGTTGGTCTTCTCTCGGTGGACACGACCGGCTACATGGTCCCACCTCGCCGGAGTGAACTATGGAGCCCGGGTCAACATCTTCTTCTCCGGCTCTAACTCAGAAACACCTAGCACGGCATTCCAGTCCCGCGGCTCGCCTGGAAGATATATAGCTCGGGCACGATAAACAGAACCCTTCATGCTGTCTCTGTCAGTAAGTATTGCCGCTTCCACAGATCGAGCAAGCAGAAGATCCCTCATTCCGCCTATGGTGAAAGTCTGGATAAATGGCAATAGATGGCGATCCTTCGGTAGGTCCGGGCGATAGCCAGCAGCTCTTCTGAAGTTAATACCTTCTATGGAAGAATAAACCCCGGAAGTCAGCACGGTGTCAGTCTCAGAATCAGAGGACTCGTCAACAGTAGCAATCTGGTTATAGCCCAAGCTCAGGTTGTTCACATTCATCCAGTTGACTGAAGCCCGAGATATATCCGGCTGAGCCGATGAGCTCGCCCCCACAGTCATGGGAGCCGCAACAGTAGGGCCGGAAGCCATGTCAGTACCTGCAATCAAAGAAAAATGAGAAGATAAGCCTCGAGAAGATGAATGGGTCTGTAAGGACTAAGTAAATGATGCCGGTTAAATTTCAGCAGCATCTCCCCTTATCCGGGGTCTGCCCAAGAAGAATAGGGGGTCACCCACCAAGAGGGAGTGACTCCCGTACATAAAGTGGGATTCAATCCCGAAATAATGTCCTACTGAGCAAACTATATGAAGACGGGAAGAAAATGGAACGGCCGAGAGGGGGGAGAAGCTCGCGCCGATGAGAAGAGATTGAAGAGAGAGGAAACTCCGGTGAAAATGAGAAGAAAAAGCCCTCCCGGCGCCATAAATAATGGAGATAGAAGAGGGGCTCTCGGCGTGGCATTTAGCGCGCCGAGAACCCTCCTCCTTCTGGTGTAAAAGGCGCACCGAGAAGTAGCCTAATCCCCGCGCCGAGAAGGGCCGGGTCGAGACCAAGGCGTGCCAAGAACGTGCACAACGTCTACGCCGAGAAGCCGCCCAATCCTCGCGCCGAGAAGCCCATGAATGTCATGCCGAGAAGGCTCCAAAATGCTGAAAATAGAAAAAGAATTAGAAGAATATGGAAAATAAAAATTATGCATGTCGAATGATGCTACATCAATATAATCAAGCTGAAGAACAATATCAAAGAGAAATTGAAGAAGATAGCCTCGAATGTTAAAGAGGCACCTGCAAACCACGTGACGTTGTTCCTGTGCTTACGTCGTCCGCAGGTGGGAGGCATTTGTTGACACCTTGAAAATGAGCAAAGGGGAAACAAAATTGAAAAGAAGATTAGACTAACAGTGAAAAATTAATGGTAAAGCTCGTCAACCATCTACCCGGCTGAAGCCTTTTCCGGCCAAGCTGATGTCCGGTTTCGTTGTCAGCCAGACGGTGACACTGATGAAATAGCAGTCACTTGACTGATGAGACCTCCTATCACGCTTTAACAAGAGCTATATTACTACCTCGTCTGGAAGTCTACAGGTGACGATGCTGATGAAATCCCAGTCCACTGACTGATGAAGGTCTCCATAATCCCACTAAGACCCGGGTCCACCAACAAAAGGCCTACTGCGGTTCTGGTATATTCAGGGAGACAACAAGTCCATGTGAATCCTTAAAAAAGGCCCTAAATGGGCCTATGAAATGGGCTCACGAAGGTGGCGCCGGGATACTCTACGGATGTCTAGCGCGCCGGGAGCTGCTGCACTCGATAGAGGCGCGCCGTGAAGATGAAAAGTCACGCTGACTTCCATCTGCCGAGAGGTGAGCAGGGGCTGGGTCTATATAAACCCACTCACTCAGAGAAGAAAAAAAAGAGGAGGAGAGAGTGAAAAGGGCCGGCAACCTCATCCAGAAAGAAAGAGAAAAAAAAATAGAACGAGAGGAAAGAGACCAACAGAGACAGAGAGCCTCCTCCGCTGAGAAAAGGAAAGAAGAGATCAACCCGATGAAAAAGGGAGAAGAAGCTCCAGGTGGGCAGGCAGCTGGGGAGGGAGAGGAGTCAATGCTCTGCCCTCCCCCATGTTTTTTTTCTTTTCTCTCTATGCATTCCTATGAGTTTCATCTCGATTCATCGGATGTAACCGGGAT
Source organism: Amorphophallus konjac (assembly GCA_022559845.1). Classification (NCBI taxonomy): domain Eukaryota; kingdom Viridiplantae; phylum Streptophyta; class Magnoliopsida; order Alismatales; family Araceae; genus Amorphophallus; species Amorphophallus konjac. Next base: position 375,571,738 of record CM040121.1, read on the forward strand.
ATCCCGGCCTCTGTTTTATCTCCTTTCCCTCACTCCCTCCTTGTGATTGGTGTGAGTCTTGGAATGATGTAATGAAATGAAATGCTACAATGGCCCGTTTGGGTGCCGGGTGATTGAAATATCTGCCATCTACCTCTCCGTCTGCCTGCTGTTGTTTCTCTGAAGCTCCGTTGCCATCCCTCTATGTCTTCTTTTAAATTCCATAACATGTTATCCCCCTCCCCAGCCTGATTATTAGTCTGTCGCTTCGTTTAGTTTTCAGATGTCTGCTGTGCTTATTCCAGAGCCAGGGACAGACCATCCCTTGGCCCCTGGAACAAAGCGAAGCTATATAATGACCGCTGTTTATGAGACTCCGGAGTTTCAGATGCTTTCGCTCTGACTGCTAACATTATCGAAGTCATTCCTGGGCCAGAGACAGCCATCTCTTGGCTCCCAGGGTGATGAAGGATAACATCAAACTGTCCCTGGGACTCTGCGTAATAATGGTGACAGGGATCCTCTGGACCCTGATCTTCCCCAATTCATCTTCGATCCTGGCCTTCCTTTGGAACCTAAACCTAATCCAGTCCCAATCTGATGAACTGATCCACTTTGGCCCCACAGAACCCATCTACCTTGGCCTGAATCATCAAGAAACCCAAAAACAGGGCTCCAGAAACCATTCAAAACCATCTCGGCGCCGTCTCTTATACATCCCGGCGCCACGAACAGTAGAATAGGTAAATAGTTCTCGGCGCAAGCCTTCTTGCACCGAGAACCCCATCTCCTGGGCGCGCCGAGAACCTATCTCCTGGGCGCGCCGAGAACCCATCTCTTGGGCGCGCCGGGAACCCCTTTTCCACGTTACCTTCGCGCCGGGAATCCCATCCAACTTGAGTTGCGCCGAGAATCACCTTGTCGTCCAATTGAGCCTCCAATAGCTTGATCAGACCCACTCAGAGACACCCATGAGTCACCAAACCTGTTCCGGGGATAGATTCGAAGGGAGTCAGACTTCCTTCATGTCCTGCTATGCCGCATCGGATTCAGGGATAACCCCTTTAGCTCGGGAGGTTTCTGTCACTGCATGAGTTCCACCGGCTTCCTTAAGGGAAAATCGAACGTTGCCCCCATGGCAGACATATGCAGTTCGGGAGGTCCGGCCTCTCTTTCTCTCGGCTTTCATCCCGGCACTCCGTGGATGATAGCCTATTTCCCTCTGGGCATAATCCAGATTAAGGGGAGATGCTGCCGAAATATCAATTGATGCTTTAACCCCGACAAGCCCCGGGAAACATGTATCATATGCCTCCCGTCTGGCTCAATTCTTCGGGGGATACTAATACTTCGAGGCCCTTGGCTGGATGAGAAACGTGAAAGGGGACATGTCTCCGATGATCGTCCAGGCCCTGCCCCGCCACTGCGTGGACGGTGTCCTGTCTCTGCCCGGTACGACCCACACAAAGGGGTCATGCTGATTTAATAATTTGTCGTTTATTCATTTACCTTCTTAGAATAACAACAACTTCAATGTTATGCACCGTCATTTTCAACCGCCCCAAGTGGCCTCCTATTTTGGCGTTTAATCAAGGGTTGTCCTTCTTAGGAAGGGCGTAATTAACGTCATAGTCTTTATGGTATGACGGACTTCGGGTCCCGACTCGGACTTCACAATCGACCGACCAAGTCAAGTCGAGCGCATAATAAAAATTGTCACTCTAGTGACTGGCACGCCTAATAAATCCAACCAATGAAACATTCCAAGACGGAAAAGAATCCGCGTCCACAGCTGGTTACCGTGGGCCTCCTACTGTGGCGGCTCGAGTGCAGGCCAGGAGGATGAACCAGCTATAGGGCCTGACGTAGCGCAGTTAGTCAGTGTATGCACACGTGGTCGGGGACTTCGGACGCGTGCTGATGAGCACGACCCCGACTGGACCCTTGTTAGTGTTACTTGTGAGTGTTTCAGTTTGCGCCTGGAACGAGTAGGGACACACGGCGGCACGGTGTAGGTCATCAGGGGATGCATCCAGCTGTTCTTCTGGTGGTTGGTTGTTCTATCTTTGTGTGGTAGCGACTCTTGGGTTTTTGACGAGTTGTCTCGGTTTTTGTGCCGTGCGTTCGGTACTAGACATAGCAAAGCTTTCCCGTTTATTTATTCCTTTAGCTATTTTCCTACGTCTGCTAGTGGTAGCTTGTAGCTGCTTTCCGCGGGATTTCTTGGTTTACGAGGTGGGGACCGGATGATCCCTACGGAGCCTTTTGTTTTAAGGCTCATTCCCTGAGTGTTTTTACCATGTTTCAGGTGAGACGAGGCTTCCGAGGAGCGCTTCCGAGGCTCCACGTGGTTCAGGTGCCCAGGGTTTGTTTCCAGTTGCCAGGCCGGGGTATGCCCCGTGTAGTTGTACCTTCTTTTTCTGTGTTGTACTAGTTGTGGACTACTGTTATATTTTGGACTACTGTTATATTGTTGACCATGTAATTTAATCAATGTCATTATTTATTTCCTACTTATTCATATTAACTGTGTAGTTCTGCAATTATTTTAGATTCTTGTGTATCTCTACACCATCCCTTTAACCCTTCCGAGTGATGGGAATCGACGCCGAGCATGTACATTTTATTTTGCATTTATGTCCTTTAGTTTATTTGTATATCCACGGGAAAGTATATGCGCAATTGTACGGCTTTATAAGCCAATGCGTCATTCCCACAGATTTTTTGGGTTTCTTTGTAATATGTCAGTAGGACCAGCAAGGGGGCCCTCAGCTCTTTCCCATTGGTCCATGTCATCCATGTGGGGCTGGTCAACCATCCTAGGTGGCCATCTAGAAGGGTTGAATGCCATTTGACCACATGGGAGACAAGTGGCTTAATTAGTCCAAGGTGGGTTACCTACCTCACCTACCCATTCAACCCCATTAACCATGGTCAAGGGGGCGCCCCTCTCCCCTTGATTTTTTATTAGTTTTTGTGTGTTTATCACACTTAATCCCAGCCCTTCAATACCTATCCCTAGATCCAAGGGTGCACAATTGATTTGATTGGAATCATATATAAGCTTGTATTTTTATGAAAAAAGCAATGAAAAATCAGAATTTTTGTTGAATGGCCAAGAGCTTGGTGCGCCCCCAGCCCTCTCCCCTCTGGTTCTTCTCCTCCAACCTCAAGTTCTAGAGTGTTTCTACCTCCTATCCCCTCCCCTCTATCTCCAGTGATGGTCTATGCCGCCGCCGCCGCCGTTCGTGCCGCCTTCGAGCCGCCGCGAAACCGTTCTCGGTGTTCTGTCCTGCTGGACAAAGGTCTCTTCCCAAAATTCCTGCTATCAGCCACGGCCTCTTCGTGGTCTGAAATTTTTATGGTGCATTCTTCCCTTGTATCCCAAGCTCCACCTAAATTTTCACGCCCAAATTCCATAGTTTAGTATTTTCCCATTTTCGTGCATCTTTCATTCCTAGTTCTGTTTTGTCTCTGTCTACAATGATAGCAGCCCTGTGTTTCCCACCTCCGGCCATCTTTTTGATTTGTATAAACCCTCCCAATTTTACTGGGAGTTCTATCCATCACCCCCTACATCCACAAATTTTCTTAATTTTTTATCAGTCTTCTATCTATTTTTAGAAATTCGTGTTCTTCCTCAGTTACAGTGTTGTCAATCAGATCCCAGATCCGACCACCCTAGCTCTTGCCGATTTCTCAACCGTGCACGTCCGACGCTTCCCTCGTTAAGGGGCAGTCACGAGCTTGTCGTGTCCGTGGTCTCATCCTGCATCAATTATGGTATCAGAGCGAGTTTGAGTCTAGGGTGTCAAAAAAAAATGACGTCATTTACGTCTAGTCATTAGTCATTGTCTACGTCGTGTTTAGTGTCATCATTATTTTAAAACAAAAAAAATGTCTTTTGGGTCGCATTTGCATACCATTAGTCGGTATATAAAAAGGTGTTGTCCGAACGTTAGGCTACGCCTATCGGGAAGGTCGCACACTTGCGCGAGTGATCTTCGGATCAATTAACTCCGCCCCGTACCGAGTCTTGGTGTCTTGTCCTTAGTATGCATGCATCCCAACCTTTGCATTAGTCGGTCTAGTGTCTTGTCTCCATGTGTATGCATGTCCATGTCCGCTATCCATGGCCGTTCCCCAAGGCCATGCGTCCAAGTGGTCATCTCTGGTGGCCCAAGCCAAGGCCTTCCTAGCCCGACCCTATATCGTTTCTAAAGCCACTCTACCTAATGGGTCCACAACGGAACTCCATTTCACCGATAGGGAGTCAGATAATTGGGTTGCTTTTGATATCGTGGAGTCTCTCTCCAAGACAGGCGAGATTATCCGTGATGGCGATTTTGCTTGTGTTGAGTTCTATAGGAAGGTCGGCTCCGTTCTTTACACCGATGGTGCATGGTGCAGGATCGGCACACTTGCTGGTCCATGCATCATTTTAGGGAAAACGTGGTTAGGAGAAAGAAAGGCTAATCTTGACTGTGGCAAAAGGACTTGCACCTTATACCCACCTTACCTACCTGGCAAGATCATCCTTAAGGATAGGGCTCAATCGAGCACCCTTGTCTTTCCCGCCACCCAACCCCAGTGGCCCACTCCACCTTCGGATTCATGCTTGCCACCTCTCCTGGAGCCCACCCCTCTAGCCACCCATCATGGGAGTGATGTGACACAACCTAGGACTCAACAAGCAAGCACAATTAAGCATTCAAAACGGACCAATAATAGCAACCGCTCACCCGATGCTCACTAAGACCCGGGGTAACTTGGCAATGCCAAGGGGAGGTTGTCTGGGCTAGGCCGTTGCTGGTAGAGGGCCAGCAAGGCCAAGGTTTGATTCCCCAAGGGTATGGCTGCCCAAATCAAGGGTCCGACGAAGTGCCAAAGGGCACGGGTTCCACTCTCTTCCCACGATGATCACTTATAGCAAATGAGCTTAAGGATCGGGCTCTCGTCACGGCCAGCGGCATTTATGAACTAATATGGAAAGAACAAGCATGAATTAGAGCAAAGTTTTGGAGCACTCACTCGACCGATTTGAAGAAACCGGTCCCGCTCGGAGACGAGGGCGAGAGGGGAAGCGTGGGTTCGCCACACGCCGCGCCGGGGTAGCTTGACCTGTTTAAGCTATTACAACACTGCACCCCATGCAAGGGGGGGATCGTGGGGAAGGGAAGATGATAGTTACATCCAAACACTACATCCACATAGGCAGGGGCCTTCAGCCGGCCAAGCGGGGAGGGGAATTTGAGAAGGGAACACCGAAGATGGGAGGTTGCCGATTCTGCCCAGTTCTGTGGGTGCTGACATGAGACTGATGAATTGACTGCTGCAACTGCTACCGAATTTTCTGGGGGACGAAAGCACTGTAAAATCTTCGTAGTAGGCCGGGGAAGTCGTCCAAATTTTATTAATTTCTTCTGTCATCGATGCTGGTCTGGGTGGAGGCCCGAACAAGGAGGCAAATTCTCAGACTCACAGCTCCTGGTTTCCAACAGCAGGTTGCAGAGGTTGCCCCGATAGCTCCCGAACTCAGAATCGAGCACCGTTTGAGTCTTTGGAACCGTGGACAAGTCTTCTTCGCAGAAACACTGACGAGGAAGCCAAAAGATGCCGGAGAAGTCCAGGAAACTCTGAACAATGATGACAAGTTGGTGCAGACTGTGGGAAGCAGAACCGCATGGCTGAGGGAGAAAATTGATAACTCCTGATACAGGATGCAGAACATAGTTCTACTTCTTGATTCTAAAAGTAGACAGAAGGAGAAAAAACTTTGCAGAAGGGCTCTTGTCTTGATTCACGCTGGATTTGTCGTGGCAGAGCTTCCAATCACGTTCAGGTGCTCTGTCAGGAGAGCTTCACGCAGTCAAGGGAGAACGGCTCTCCCGGGCAGCACGGTGCTAGGACGACAATGAAACCACTTCCGTTGCGAAGAAAACAGGCAGACGCTTCCGACGATAGCTCTTGGACCTCCAGGGACGCCAGGGGGAAGACGGGGTCGCTGCTGCACTCCACCGGTTGTCTGCAGTCTCTCAGCCAAGGTGGAGGAAGGGTGATGGGGTGGCTGCTCTTAGTAGAGTGGAGTGGAGGGAAGGGGATGGGGGTGGCCTACTCAATGGGGAAATGAGTTGGGCGACTTTGGGCTATGGAGGGAAGGGGATATTCAAATTCAAATGGTCTTGGGAGGTGGAGAGTTGCATGGTGGAGAGGGAAGGGTGCTTGGGAAAGGGATGAGGTGGTTGGAGGGTGGCTTAGTGATTGGGGATGCTCCCTTGGGACTAGGGGGTGGAGTAATGGGATGTGTGGGGAAGGGGAGTGGCCTTTAATGGGGGTAGGTGGGAGAGTGGTGGTTGGGAAGGGAGGAGAGAGAAAATTTTCGAAATCGGGTGTGAAGGAGAGAGAAGGGGAGTGAAAAAGAGAGATTAAGAGAGGGATGGGTGGGGAATCTCTCCCCTAGGGAAGTTTTTCATTCAATAAATCCAACCAATGAATGAAACATTCCAAGACGAAAAAATGGAATCTCTCCACTAGATAAGAAGTGTAAACTCTCAAAATGACAAGTTTTTCATTCATTGATTCATTAGTTTAAAATGAAGGGAATGGGGCCCTATATATAGGCAACCCATATTTTACAATAAGACCCTGACAAAAGACTCAATGACAAATAACCGAGGGGATAGGGGGGTGAACTTGGGCCAAACCCAATGAATTGGGCCCAATAACTAACTAAACAACATAATGGCTCTCAAACTTAGGGAAATAAGCACAAGACCTACGGACATGACTCAAGTAAAATGAAAATTATATCAAATGACTCAAATAAAAATTACATAGGACTCAAAATTAGATAACTAGATCATGTCGGATGCAACTGGGGTGAGGCGACGAGATGTGAACGTGGGCATGGGAGGTGATGTCCCCATCATACTCCCAGGGTGCGGAGAACTCGACTCCGTCGAGTAAGTGTCCTTCCCTCCTCGGAGGGTGTAGAAGTGGTACTGCCCTCAGGTCTTCCGAATGAGACCGATCCATCCACCTGCCGAGATAGCGCTCGTATACCTTGCTCCTGGTGGTAGTGACTTGTTCATCCAATATTTGTTCAATGCCCTCACGCTGGGCTCTCTTGGCTGGTGGTCTCTCCTCACGGGTGGGTGCTCTCTCAACGGAGGGAATAGGCTCAATATCCTCACTAGGTACCACCGTGGGTCCCTTATAAGGCACTAGGTCGGCTACATTGAATGTGGGACTCACTCCATACTCCTCGGGGAGTTCTAACTCATAGGCATTAGCGCCAATGCGCCTCAAGACCTGGAAGGGACAAGCCCCACATAGCCTCAATTTGGAGATGACTCCCGGGGAGAGCCTCTCCTTCCTCACCATCACAAAGTCACCCATGTGGAACTCTTGGTGACGTCGATGAGAGTCGGCCAACCTTTTATCAGTCACATTCTTCTTGCTAATGTGCTTGCGGATCTCATCATGCATTGTTGTGAATGCAGACATTCTAGGGGTGATGGGTGGACCTGGGCAACCAAAAATAGACCTATCATGTAATGAGGCAGTGTAGTCTTTGGTCAACCTAGGTGGGCCGGGACACCCGTAGGTGGCCCTATCATGCAAATTGGTGATAAATATCGGGGGACCCGGACATCCGTAGATGCCTTTGACATGCTTAAGACCCATGATGAATGAGGGCGGACCATGACATCTGAATATGGACCACTCATACTTTCTACTTGACATGTGGGTGATATGAATGAATGGACCCAACATAGTGTTCATGCCAAAGGGTTTGGTAAGCCTAGACACATGCACGTTTTCCCAAAGGTGACTCTCATGTGTATAGGTGTGGGACAACCTTTGAACTCCCATTGGAAAGGATCGAATGGATCTAAAAAGGTGGTCATCATGGGGTGGGGCACAACCTTATTACCTAGGGATATGTGACCCAAGGTCATGGCTCCCAAGGTGTAACCCGGGTTTAGGATAGGGTGGCTTGGGTCAAACATGGTGGGTTGGGATAGTGAAAGGTGGGTGGTGGATAAGGGGGTTGGGTCACATGGGGAACTAGACTCGCATAGGAAGGGATCAAAGGGGTCGTGAAAAGGTCTTCCTAGAGGGAGGCACTCTATGTCTTCAAAGTTCCCAAATTGTGAGTCATCCTCCTCCAAGGTAATTGGGCCAAGTTTTCTAGTGGGTTAGCCGATCAAAGTATTTGGGATCTCAATGGTAGGAGAGTGGATCGAGATGGGTTCTTCTACTATAGGGAGAAGAAAAAGGAGGTCGCTAGTGTAGCAACCAATGGTATAGACCGAGGTGATTGACCCGATGCATGGGTGTAGGAGGCCAAGACTCCTAGGTTGTTCGGCCATAGGGGTCAACATGCTAGTGAACTCAATTTACCATGCTAAGCCCCTAAGAAAATCCTCCAAGGTCTCTACTTGATAAGATGCTTGGATTGTGGTGTGATAAGAGGAGATGGGCACTGTGGGATAATTTTCCTTCATGGGTGGGAAATCGTGGGCCGTGATCTCTCTTATTGGGCTCTCCTTTAGCCAACTAACAAGGGGTTCCCCTAAGATGAGATTGACTCCAACTAAAGATGGTGATGTAAGGTGAAGACCCTCGTATGTTGTTTCTTCTTCAACTTGGACTTGGGTTTCCTCCAAGGTGGAGAGTGGGTTTGGAGTGTTCACCACTATGGGGTGGGGTATGGGTTCTTCTTCCAAGGAGGTGAGAGGGGCTTTTGAGGGTGTGGTGATGATTGGGGCATAGTGTATCCGGGGTGGTAGGTGGTGGGAAACGTGGGTTAGGATAGGTAAGGGTAGTAGTTGAGGCTTTGGACATGGGAGTTTTGGGGGAGGGAGTGGGAGATGAGTTGGTTGGGGTGGCTTGAGTTGGTCAGTCATGGGGGGAGTGTCCCTTATAGGGAAAAATGGAGGGGTAGTGGTGGTCCTTATTGGGGAAACTGGGTCAGTTAGGGGTCTCTTCCCCTTAGGATCGGCCAGTTGTGGGGGGGTGGAAGTGGGGGGCAATTGGGTCTGGATAGTGAGATTTGTGGAAGGAGGTTTTGGTTGGGGTGTGGGGATCCTCATGGGATTTGGCGGAGAGGTGGGTGCTTGGTTTATTTGGGTCTTAAGGGAGAGGACTTGGTCATGAAGTGTAGTTATGATGGTTGAGAGGTGATTTGTTGGGAGTGGTGGGGGTGGAGACCAAAGGTCGATCTTAAGTTGGCCGGGTGGGGATGGAGGAGTGGTAGTGCTCCTCGGGTTAGGGGTGCTTGAGTAGGAGGGGTGGGAATGTTTGGGGATGTAGATCTTTCTAAGTTTTTTCTTCATCTCTTCCCATGAGGAGATGGGCTCTTGCCCCCTAACCCTTCTTAATCCCTCTATGTGTTCCCACTTACTTTTGGCTTGACCCCGAAACTGTCCCTTCGCCCTTCGGACTCTCGCGGATCCATATACCCAATTATTGTCAAAGTACTTTTCTATGGTAGCCTCCCACCTAAGATAGTCACTAGAACATGATCCGTCAAAGGTAATATCCCTATCTAGGACGAAGTCTATGGGTGGTGAGTAGGCTAAGTAGGTGGTCATGATGATCGGGGGGATCAATGCAAGGGTCGGATTGATGATGACACCAATGCAAGCATGCCCTAGGACTTGACTTGATAGAGACAAGTCAATGACTTGCTCTGATACCAATTGATGTGACACAACCTAGGACTCAACAAGCAAGCACAATTAAGCATTCAAAACGGACCGATAATAGCAACCGCTCACCCGATGCTCACTAAGACCCGGGGTAACTTGGCAATGCCAAGGGGTGGTTGTGTGGGCTAGGCCCTTGCTGGTAGAGGGCCAGCAAGGCCAAGGTTTGATTCCCCAAGGGTATGGCTGCCCAAATCAAGGGTCCGACGAAGTGCCAAAGGGCACAGGTTCCACTCTCTTCCCACGATGATCACTTATAGCAAATGAGCTTAAGGATCGGGCTCTCGTCACGGCCAGCAGAGTTTATGAATTAATATTGAAAGAACAAGCATGAATTAGAGCAATGTTTTGGAGCGCTCACTCGACCGGTTTGAAGAAACTGGTCCCGCTCGGAGACGAGGGCGAGCGGGGAAGCGTGGGTTCCCCACACACCGCGCCGGGGTAGCTTGACCTGTTTAAGCTATTACAACACTACACCCCATGCAAGGGGGGGATCGTGGGGAAGGGAAGATGATAGTTACATCCAAACACTACCTCCACACAGGGGGGGGCCTTCAGCCAGCCAAGCGGGGAGGGGAATTTGAGAAGGGAACACCGAAGATGGGAGGTTGCCGATTCTGCCCAGTTCTGTGGGTGCTGACAGGAGACTGATGAATTGACTGCTGCAACTTCTACCGAATTTTTTTGGGGACGAAACCACCTGAAAAATCTTTGTAGTAGGCCGGAGAAGTCGTCCAAATTTTATTAATTTATTTTGTCATCGATGCTGGTCTGGGTGGAGGCCTGAACAGGGAGGCAGATTCTCGGACTGATAGCTCCTGGTTTCCAACAGCAGGTTGCAGAGGTTTCCCCAACAGCTCCCGAACTCAGAATCGAGCACCGTTGGAGTCTTTAGAACCGTGGATGAGTCTTCTTCGCAGAAAAACTAACGGGGATGCCAAACGATGCCAGAGAAGTCCAGGAAACTCTGAACAATGACGACAAGTCGGTGCAGACTGTGGGAAGCAGAACCACGTGGCTGAGGGAGAAAATTGATAACTCCTGCTACAGGATGCCGAACAGAGTTCTGCTTATTCTGAAAGTAGACAGAAGGAGGAAAAACTTTTTAGAAGGGCTCTTGCCTTGATTCACGCTATATTTGTCGTGCCAGAGCTTCCAATCACGTTCAGGTGCTCTGTAAGGAGAGCTTCACGCAGTCGAGGGAGAACGGCTCTCTCGGGCAGCACGGTGCTCAGACGACAACGAAACCACTTCCGTTGCGAAGAAGATAAGAAGACGCTTCCGACGATAGCTCTTGGACATCCAGGGACGCCAGGGGGAAGACGGGGTCGCTACTGCACTCCACTGGTTCTCTGCAGGCTCTCAGCCAAGGTGGAGGAAGGGTGATGGGGTGGCTGCTCTTGGTAGAGTGGAGTGGAGGGAAGGGGATGGGGGTGGCCTACTCAATGGGGAAATGAGTTGGGCGACTTTGGGCTATGGGGGAGAGGTAAGGGTGCTTGGGAAAGGGATGAGGTGGTTGGAGGGTGGCTTAGTGATTGAGGATGCTCCCTTGGGACTAGGGGGTGGAGTAATGGGATGTGTGGGGAAGGGGAGTGGCCTTTAATGGGGGTAGGTGGGAGAGTGGTGTTTGGGAAGGGAGGAGAGAGAAAATTTTTGAAATCGGGTGTGGAGGAGAGAGAAAGGGGAGTGAAAAAGAGAGATTAAGAGAGGGATGGGTGGGAAATCTCTCTCCTAGGGTCTCTCACCCAAAAAATAGAATCTCTCCACTAGATAAGAAGTGTAAACTCTCAAAATGGCAAGTTTTTCATTCATTGATTCATTAGTTTAAAATGAAGGGAATGGGGCCCTATATATAGGCAACCCATATTTTACAATAAGACCCTGACAAAAGACTCAATGACAAATAACCGAGGGGGTAAGGGGGTGAACTTGAGCCAAAACCAATGAATTGGGCCCAATAACTAACTAAACAACATAATGACTCTCAAACTTAGGGAAATAAGCACAAGACCTAGGGACATGACTCCAGTAAAATGAAAATTACATCAAATGACTCAAATAAAAATTATATAGGACACAAAATTAGACAACTAGATCATGCCAGATGCAACTGGGGCGAGGAGACGAGCTGTGAACGTGGGCATGGGAGGTGATGTCCCCATCATACTCCCAAGGTGCGGAGAACTCGACTCCATCGAGTAAGTGACCTTCCCTCCTCGGAGGGTGTAGAAGTGGTACTGCCCTCAGGTCTTCCGAATGAGACCGATCCATCCACCTATCGAGATAGCGCTTGTATACCTTGCTCCTGGTGGTAGTGACTTGTTCATCCAATATTCGTTCAATGCCCTCATGCTGGGCTCTCTTGGCTGGTGGTCTCTCCTCACGGGTGGGTGCTCTCTCAACGGAGGGAATAGGCTCAATATTCTCACTAGATACCACCGTGGGTCCCTTATAAGGCACTAGGTCGGCTACATTGAATGTGGGACTCACTCCATACTCGTCGGAGAGATCTAACTCATAGGCATTAGTGCCAATGCGCCTCAAGACCTGGAAGGGACAAGCCCCACATAGCCTCAATTTGGAGATGACTCCCGGGGAGAGCCTCTCCTTCCTCACCATCACAAAGTCACCCATGTGGAACTCTTGGTGATGTCGATGAGAGTCGGCCAACCTTTTATCAGTCACATTCTTCTTGCTAATGTGCTTGCGGATCTCATCATGCATTGTTGTGAATGCAGACATTCTAGGGGTGATGGGTGGACCTGGGCAACCAAAAGTAGACCTATAATGTAATGAGGCAGTGTAGTCTTTGGTCAACCTAGGTGGGCCAGGGCACCCGTAGGTGGCCCTATCATGCAAATTGGTGATAAATATCGGGGGACCCGGACATCCGTAGATGCCTTTGACATGTTTAAGACCCATGATGAATGAGGGTGGACCATGACATCCGAATATGGACCACTCATACTTTCTACTTGACATGTGGGTGATATGAATGAATGGACCCAACATAGTGTTCATGCCAAAGGGTTTGGTAAGCCTAGACACATGCATATTTTTCCCAAAGGTGACTTCCATGTGTATAGGTGTGGGACAACCTTTGAACTCCCATTGGAAAGGATCGAATGGATCTAAGAAGGAGGTCGTCATGGGGTGGGGCACAACCTTATTACTTAGGGATATGTGACCCAAGGTCATGGCTCCCAAGGTGTAACCCGGGTTTAGGATAGGGTGGGTTCGGTCAAACATGGTGGGTTGGGATAGTGAAAGGTGGGTGGTGGATAAGGGGTTTGGGTCACATGGGGAACTAGACTCCCATAGGAAGGGATCAAAGGGGTCGTGGAAAGGTCTTCCTAGAGGGAGGCACTCTATGTCTTCAAAGTTCCCAAATTGTGAGTCATCCTCCTCCAAGGTAATTGGGCCAAGTTTTCTAGTGGGTTGGCCGATCAAAGTATTTGGGATCTCAATGGTAGGGGAGTGGATCGAGATGGGTTCTTCTACCATAGGGAGAAGAAAAAGGAGGTCGCTAGTGTAGCAACCAATGGTATAGACCGAGGTGATTGACCCGATGCATGGGTGTAGGAGGCCAAGGCTCCTAGGTTGTTCGGCCATAGGGGTCAATATGCTAGTGAACTCAATTTGCCATGCTAAGCCTCTAAGAAAATCCTCTAAGGTCTCTACTTGATAAGATGCTTGGATTGTGGTGTGATAAGAGGAGATGGGCACTATGGGATAGTTTTCCTTCATGGGTGGGAAATCATGGGCCGTGATCTCTCTTATTGGGCTCTCCTTTAGCCAACTAACAAGGGGTTCCCATAAGATGAGATTGACTCCAACTAAAGATGGTGGTGTAAGGTGAAGACCCTCGTATGTTGTTTCTTCTTCAACTTGGACTTGGGTTTCCTCCAAGGTGGAGAGTGGGTTTGGAGTGTTCACCACTATGGGGTGGGGTATGGGTTCTTCTTCCAAGGAGGTGAGAGGGGCTTTTGAGGGTGTGGTGATGATTGGGGCATAGTGTATCCTGGGTGGTAGGTGGTGGGAAACGTGGGTTAGGATAGGTAAGGGTAGTAGTGGAGGCTTTGGACATGGGAGTTTTGGGGGAGGGAGTGGGAGATGAGTTGGTTGGGGTGGCTTGTGTTGGTCAGTCTTGGGGGGAGTGTCCCTTATAGTGAAAAATGGAGGGGTAGTGGTGGTCCTTATTGGGGAAACTTGGTCAGTTAGGGGTCTCTTCCCCTTAGGATCGGCCAGTTGTGGGGGGGTGGAAGTGGGGGGCAATTGGGTCTGGATAGTGAGGTTTGTGGAAGGAGGTTTTGGTTGGGGTGTGGGGATCCTCATGGGATTTGGCGGAGAGGTGGGTGCTTGGTTTATTTGGGTCTTAAGGGAGAGGACTTGGTCACGAAGTGTAGTTATGATGGTTGAGAGGTGATTTGTTGGGAGTGGTGGGGGTGGAGACCAAAGGTCGGTCTTAAGTTGGCCGGGTGGGGATGGAGGAGTGGTAGTGCTCGGAGGAGGCACTCTATGTCTTCAAAGCCACCCTCCCTTCGAGGAGCCACATTTAGAGGATGTCATTCCCGAGCCACCCGTGTTTCTTACGGGTATGCTATACATAGCCGAGCCACTTCTTAGTTGGCTCAAGGATGGCTTGGTCCCACGTCCTTACCCTTCTATGGACCCCACCTTACCTATAGTGCCCGTCAACTCTTTCCACACTACCTTTCGGTCTAGTCACCATATTGATACATTGGATGACCTTATTATGGGATTAGACACGCAATGGAAGTTAACGCACCTACTGGCCCGAGGCTTTGACCAACCCGCTAGTCTTAGCTTCACCCATCCGGCCTTCGGGTCCATTACCTCCGAGTGCACCATGGGGTGTGTCACCACGGAGATTCTTCTATTCCTCCCGATGCCGACCGAGTCCGACTTCGTTCCCTTTTGCCCAAGGGAGGAATCCTATTTTCTACACATGTTCGTCGTCCCACCGATCATAATGTATGACGGTGACTATGAATTCCAAACTTGGGACCATGTCATGTTGGAACCCATATCACGGGGTCATACCTTCTTCGACCCTTTTTCTAGTGAACCTCCCGAGCTACCATCTTCACTCCACTTCCTCCGCGGAGTTCACTATCATGCCTTTTCCACTCGGGCCAAACAAACTCCACATAGCCATAGGTCCGAACCATCATTTGGGGGTAAGGAAGACTTTGATTTCCCCGATCCCTCTAAACCACTTGCACCTCCCGGACTTCTCGCATCCAAGCCCAATGTCCATGATTGGTGCATCGTAGTATGTCTAGGAGTTCCCCATGACGTCAACCTCCGGTTACGTCAAATGCATGCATGGCACACATTCGGGTGTCCTGGTCTGCCGTTACCCATGTACGGGTTGGACTAACATTAGGTATGTCTAGGGTCATAGATGAGTCGGTGTGCTTTTTCTTTGTGTGGTATGTCTGTCTGCATGTGTCTTGTGCAAGCTCGTTGTCGTTCTCTTATGAGTAATAGGCGATTGGACTCACTTGATGAGTATGGGATTGGTTCCACATCCATACCCGGATCAGTCACTTATAGGGACTCAGCGGTGATTCCTAGTGAGTCTTTGAGCTACTCCCTTCCCTTGTGAGAGTGTCCCACCCGGAGTGTCCACCTCTAGCCCATAGCAGCATGTGCATATCGAGTATATATGGAATGAGCAAGTGCCAATCACTTGGAGTGGAGCATACCCACGCTACTTGGCACGGTGACGGATCCGCCAGAGTACTCGAGCATCCATACCCCTACTCGACGGGGTCGAGTTCCTCCCACCCAGGGAGAGTTGATGGGAATCGACGCCGAGCATGTATATTTTATTTAGCATTTATGTCCTTTAGTTTATTTGTATATCCACAGGAAAGTATATGCTCAATTGTACGGCTTTATAAGCCAATGCGTCATTCCCACGGATTGTTTGGATTTCTTTGTAATTTGTCAGTAGGACCAGCAAGGGGGCCCTCAGCCCTTTTCCATTGGTCCATGTCATCCATGTGGGGCTGGTCAACCATCCTAGGCGGCCATCTAGAAGGGTTGAATGCCATTTTACCATATGGGAGACAAGTGGCTTAATTAGTCCAAGGTGGGTTACCTACCTCACCTACCCATTCAACCCCATTAACCTTGGTCAAGGGGGCGCCCCTCTTTTTATTAGTTTTTGTGTGTTTATCACACTTAATCCCAGCCCTTCAATCCCCATCCCTAGATCCAAGGGTGCACAATTGATTTGATTGGAATCATATATAAGCTTGTATTTTTATGAGAAAAGCAATGAAAAATCAGAATTTTTGTTGAATGGCCAAGAGCTTGGTGCGCCTCCAGCCCTCTGCCCTCTGGTTCCTCTCCTCCAACCTCAAGTTCTAGAGTGTTTCTACCTCCTATCCCCTCCCCTCTATCTCCGGTGATCGTCTGTGCCGCCGCCGCCGCCGTTCGTGCCGCCTTCGAGCCGCCGCGAAACCGTTCTCGGTGTTCTATCCTGCTAGACAGAGGTCTCTTCCCGAAATTCCTGCTATCAGCCACGGCCTCTTCGTGGTCTGCACTTTTTATGGTGTATTCTCCCCTTGTATCCCAAGCTCCACCTAAATTTTCACATCCAAATTCCATCGTTTAGTATTTTCCCATTTTCGTGCATCTTTCATTCCTAGTTCTATTTTGTCTCTGTCTACAGTGACAGTAGCCATGTGTTTCCCACCTCCGGCCATCTTTTTGATTTGTCCAAACCCTCCCAATTTTACTGGGAGTTCTGTCCATCACCCCCTACATCCACAAATTTTCTTAATTTTTTATCAGCCTTTTATCTATTTTTAGAAATTCATGTTCTTCCTCAGCTACAGTGTTGTCAGTCAGATCCCAGATCCGACCACCCTAGCTCTTGCCGGTTTCTCAACCGTGCACGTCCGACGCTTCCCTCGTTAAGGGACAGTCACGAGCTTGTCGTGTCCGTGGTCTCGTACCGCATCACCGAGTCTTCGGGCTCGTGGGTGGCGGTTCAAGATTTAGGTTATCGGGCCTTACCGGTGTTCGGATCTTGGGTCATTACAGCTGGTATCAGAGCAGCGGTTGTGGATATATATAAGAATCATAAATAGTTACAGTGGTCCACTAGTCCACAATGATGATGTACAGTTGGCACTGGCTTAGGGCATCGTGTGTTTTATTGATTTCACCATTTTCCGTGTCTTTCGTCTTTTTGAAGTAGGCGAGTATGGCGTCGAGGCGGAGGACTCGCTCTCAGCAGGGACAGTCGGTAGAGGAGCAGGAGCAGCAGAGCAGAGTGCCACCAGCTACCACAGAGGCAGGGGATGCAGCGAGAGTTCCGGGGGCTAAGGATTTCTTTCGGGGCATGTTCCAGTACATGACCCAACAGTTTGGCGGTGATGCTGGTGAGGGCTCGTCGTCAAGGGGTGGATCTAGTCGTCCAGGGCGGGACTTTTTACAGTTTCAGCCACCCTATTACGATGGCCAGCCAGATCCCGACGTGGCCAGGAGATGGTTTGATGAGATGGAGAGAGTGTTCAGTTCAATGCGCTATGCTGAGGAGGACATGGTGATGTTGGCTTGCAACTAGTTGCAGGGTACGGCTCGAGATTGGTGGTCTTCGGAGTGGAATACGTCCTTTCAGTCACGCTCCCTCCAGCTGATCGTGTGGAAGGACTTTGTTACGGTCTTTGACTGTACTTACTGCCCATCCTATGTTGGTATGCAGAAGATGCGTCAGTTACTGAAGTTGGTGCAGGGCGACATGTCAGTGTTGCAGTACAGAGCTCGGTTTATTGAGTTAAGCCGTTATGTGCCCCATATCATGGAGCATGAGGGGCTGAAGATCGAGTAGTTTGTTTAGGGTTTGAGGCAGGACCTGAGGCACCTCTTGATGGCGAACGCTGCTACTGATTTGGAGACGGCATCTCGTGTGGCGGCATCTCTGGAGCTGGATATGCAAAAGGTCTGAGGATAGGTTGGCCAAGGGTAGTCCCAGTCTGGACGTAGCCAGCAGTCGGCTACCCAGCAGTAGGGCAACTTTCAGCATGCTACGGGTAGTTCGGGAGCATCAGTGCCGGCGGCATCAGCGACATGATCTGCAACTTTTGGCTCGAAGGTTAACAGGTTCTTAAAGAAGAACTTTAGAAAGAAGCGTAAGGATCATAGGCAGGCGTCTTTAGGAAAGGTACAGCAGTCGATTCCTTATCAGCGTCAAGGATCAGTGGGTGGATCGCGAGGACCGTCTCCCCGATGTGGCGTGTCCCATCCAGGCAGGCAGTGCTTGACACCGGTGATTTGTTTTAGGTGTGACCAGCCAGGGCACATGGTGCATGACTGTCCCCAGAGGCCGCAGCAGCAGCAGTATCCTCAGCAGTTGCAGTACCCCCAGCAGTAGAGGCCACCGCAGCAGCAGCAGCAGCAGGTGCTGTATCCGCCACTACCCAGGTCAGCGAGTGTGGGGGGCAGGCAGAGGTCCAGAGGCCAGATTACACACATGACCAGGGCAGAGGCAGTGGCGTCGCATCTCGTGGAAGGTACCGTTAGGATTTTGGGTTGTGCGGCTCGAGTTTTGTTTGATTCTAGCGCGTCGCATTCGTTTATTTCGGAGGATTTCGCGTGGAGCATTGAGGAGCAGGTGACCCATGTAACACCCCGGTTAAATAATAAAATATAAAATTTTAAATTTTGAAGTATGTATTGAAATAAAGGTGACAAATGGTTATAAATAAAAAATGTGCGATTAATTATCGTGTGAGAGTGAGGTCAAGTTAGTAAAGGGGTAAAATATACATTTTCTTAATTTATGATTTCAATAATGTTTCTTAAAATAATTAATTGATTTTGACAAAACTATATAAATTGAAAGGGGATAATTATTTTTCTATCATGACCATAAAAGAAATTTCATATTTTGAGACGCAATTGAATTTTTCGCGATAATGTAATATATATATATATATATATATATATAATGTAATTAATTGATTTTTCACCATTCGCTAAAGTTTTGACCAATTTATAAAAATATAGAAAAATTATATTCTTATAGAGAACAAAATGTTTTACAATATTGTTAACTGAGCCAACCCCTAATAAAAATTTGATAAGGCCGAATTGAAGAGGTTTTAGTCCAAAATCGTTGTTCTTAATAGCCCAACCTTAATCGACCAAAATCGAGCCCATTTCTCAACCATTCGAGCCCAGACTAGGCCCATTTGATAGATAAACCCTAGTAGATCATTTTTCCACTGAAACCCTAGCTTTTAGATGCCTCACTCAACGGCGGGGACGTGGATTAGGTAGGCATACCGAGTTTTTCATCGATTCTTCTCCTTTGGACCCTCTTAGCCAATTCGATCTCTAGAAGCCTCCTCAACCTCTATAAGTAGAGGGCTTTCGTAGCCCTAGACCTTTTATTTTTCCAACAGGTGGCGCAGGCAATCGTGGTAGATCGTGGGTGAATTAGGGCGAGAACGGTGACGTGTTCGCAATTAGGGTTTTAGCGCATCTTTCCTTTTTTCTTCCAAATCGGTAGGTGTCTCTCAGGCTGAACTAAAATTTAATTATACCATCGTGTTCGCATTTCCATGCTCTTTCTTTTGATACCAAATTGCCCAAATGCCATGCACCATGTTACTCTAATTTCATTGTTTACCCCGAGGTACATCAAAAGGGTTAAATTCCATATTGATCTGTTTTATGTTAGTTAAATTACTTTAGATTTTAATTGAAGCATGTGATCTGATGCGGTTTTGAATGATCTTTCTAATGGTAGTATTTTCCCCAATTTTTATTCACCCTAACGCTTGAAATCAAAGTTTTTATCATGATGTGTTGAGGCTCGTAGTGGGTGGAGTCTCGAGTTGGTAAACTATCCTTTCAGATACCGCTATTAATATAGTTGTCGATCAATAGACCGCTTCAAGCCTTGCGCTTTCAAATTTAATAAAATTTATGCATATTTACATGCTAATCAAGAAACGGCCCTACGATAGACCATTTTATGCTTCAGGTGACCCTTATATAGACCGTTTCATGGCTTCTGGCAGGAAGTTCTAAACTCTGTTTTATGCATTTTTAACTAGAAAACTTACCCTGTCTAGCATGATATCTTGAGTTGTAACTACACAGAACGCAATATTAATCTAGTATCATGGTTAGAAACATAAATTTCCATTTATTTACATGAAATTTGCTTTAATAATCACAATTTAATGATCATAAGAAACTTGATAAAAGCTTGGTTATTAATCTTTTAATCTCACACCATGCTGTTATACATTCCTCATATTATGTTGCTGATATCATTGTTTGACAGTCATGCCGCTCCGGTGGGATTGACTAACCGCACCGTCTCGTTTTTCATGTTTCATATAGCCTCAATCTTGTAATAGTTGGGACTCTCCGCTAGATATTCCATCCGTCCGACTAGGACCACTATTATGAGACCTCTGTAAGTCCCCGTGAGCCTGGGATTCCTACCAGGACGCCGGGCGGGTTGTACCCCCAAGACCTGAACCCCTCGACGTGTTTTGATTCGGGTTTGGGCCAGTCCAAATATGGACTGCTCTGCGACCGTAGCGGCCCAACCTGAGACCGCTAAGCGATCCTTGGCGGCCTAGGTTTAGACCGCTATCCCTCTCTTGGCGTAGGTTAAGTAATGGGCTTGGGTTTAGTCTGATTCTTTTGAGCACAATCAATTCTAACCTAGCCCAATATGTTCTATTTGACTTTAGCTTCGTGGGCTGAACTCTTGTTTGAACCCATTCTTATTTGGGATAGATTGGGGACCTTTTTGGGTTCACCTTAAGAGCCTGTTATACTTAACTGTGCGCGGTCTAAGGTTAGACCATCAATATCAACTTAGCGGCCCAGTTATTGACCACTAAAATCGATATTTAATATGATTTTCCATGTGTTATTGTTGTGATAGCAGTCATATCAAGGATGGCCTTGAACTACGAAATCTTGCTTGATCCTTGTTCTTCCACTTGATATCCATTCCAATTCTATTGAAATATCATTTGATCATAGTTGGTAAGTTACATAGCTTAAACTTTGGAACTCTTGGTTATTAAACATTGTGGATGTCCAGATTTCGTGGGATCTATGATCCAAACAAATCAATGCCAAGGCAAACACATTAAAGGGCCCAGTCTTGTCTTGGGAGGCACACCCGAAAAGTACTTGATCCCCGGGGAGGTGAATGACTAGGTGTGACATTTAGCACCGGTACTATCTAGAGTGTTGGGTCTACGACATTCCACACTTTTGTGATACTTGCTATACTTGCTTGAAAGCAGGAAGTGCTTGCTTGCATGACTCGACTTGACTTGACTTGATAAATGGCCATTCACTTATTATCGTGCATGATGTGTTGACTTGACTTGACTTGGCATGTGGCCACTCACGCGAAATTCTGGTTATTTGTTTTGCTATCTCGATTTGTAACGTTCCTTTCCATTTATCTATCAATTATCTTCTGATCTTGTTGGTTACCAGCTTGTTTTATTGAATTCTCGCTTTAATTATACATTCATGAAAATGATTAATTACTTAAACTTCGCCTGATGATAGAGTATAATTCCTAGTGAGCTTCTCGCTCACCCCTCCCTTATTTCCATCCTTTTCAGGTGGCACGGTAGGTGGAACATTTGCAATTGGGATCGGGTCAACGTTGTTGACACCCGTTTTATGACCAATAAGTTGGGTCATCTCCTTATTTATCTTTATAATGCTCCGAATTATTCACTGTTTACTGAGTGATTTTGGTCAGTTTTCGAGGCTTATTGTATGGGTCATTCTCCTTGATGGGTCTCGCTCCTTATTTGTTTTTTGTGGGTTGAAGCTTAGTAGGCATTTCATTCATTTTGCCACTACATTGTCTCTAGCGGTCTATCCAATGTGTGTTTGATGACGTTTGGCGGCCTATACTAAGACCGTTTGCTGACGCCAGAGTCCAGAGCCCACATCTTTCTTTTCGGTCTTATCCATTTGTTATCCGTTGAGCTCTCGCGATTTATCGCAGGGCCGTTAGAGGTGCTATGGTAGTTTTACCTTAGATCGTTTCTTGGCTTCAGAGTTCTGATTACGAAGTTCTCGCCCGTAGGCCTTATCTTCTGTAGTGTCCAAAAATTTATATAAATAATTTTTGGATGATTTTTAGAATTTTCTGGAATTTATTAGGAATTTATAAAGCTTAAATTGATTATAAGGCCCAACTATGTTAAAATATCAATCCAGCTTTGATAAATAAAACCCAAAAGGTTTAAGGACCAAGCCCATTAAGTTTGGCCCATATTCTAGAAGGTTATTTAGCTTATTCATGAATTTTAAAGATAAATACTCGTTTATTAGATAATTATGTTGATAAAATAATAAAGAGTTTGAATTTTGTTGATTTCTGTGAACGGTGGATGTAGCGGTCTATCGTGCGACCGCCACAGTCACGTAACGTGCCAATACACGACTGTTACACGCTGTCAGTTCCGTGAATGGAAGAACAAGCAAAAAGATTAGATTTTTGCTAGTTTATCTCTTAGGGATCAAGATGGGAGGACTAGTAAGCATGTTAAGGACTCTCAGAAGTCGATCTAAGTCTTAACAAGGACTCTAGAATCGATCTAATCCACAAACCTTAGCTAAAACCCTATAAATAGACCCTAGTTTTGACCTGCGCGAACCGTTACATTGGCTCGCGTGGAACTAAGGTAAGGAGATAGTATTTTGGGTAAGTTCTTTAGAACTTTTTGTTCCTTATACATACGACTAATCTTTCTCAAAATTTTGTGCTAGGAGATCAACTACACAAGAAGTTTGAAGCTTCCAAAGTTGCTGGTTCGACCATAGCAACCCAGGAATCTGAGCAAAAGTCTACTGAAGATCAAGAGATTAGAGCACCAAAACGAGGTAATTAGCCTAAGTGTCTTTAAGCCTTTTTGTTCCCAATAGTTTCACCTTCTTACCCTCAAAATTCTACGTCCTTAGGTCAAGAGATTGAGGAGTTAGAGCGACGTGAAGTTGCTGAAAAATCACAGGAAGGGAAGAACTAGGGCGTGGTTTGAAGTCACAAATTGGAAGTTGAAAGCCCAGGAAAGAGGTAGGTCATCTCATGAACGGCAAGAATAGCATGTTAGGGATAAAAGACCTCTGGTTCTACTTGATTCCATGCACTATAGACCATGAATTTCATGTTTTATTAGAATCATACATACATGCATGTCGTTAGCCTTAAATAAAGATAAAAGATATTCTCTTGTTCATTCTCTGCAACCTATGCATCTAGATGGACTATACTTCGTTTTATCATGACTAGAGTAGTTAAGTCTTTTCAAAACATGACATGTTTTTAAAGCATAGTCTTTATCTTTTTACTTTCCTGACAACAGGACTCTAACGACCTATAGTTAGACCGTCAGAGGGACGTAACGGCCTTACGATAAGCTGTCACACTCCCTGTTATACTTATGTTTCTCTGTTATCTCTGACGGACCATAACCGGAGCGTTACAACACTCTAACTGTTCCACGATAAATCGTCACAGCACTGTGACGCGCCCATGTTCGACCGTCAGAATAACTGTGTTATGTCAACCTGAGACAGAGTTAAAAATAGTCAAGTTTACTTATGAATAAGCCTAGTTATCTAAGTTTTGACCTATTTTTCATAACTTTGAGTTTATAAATTGATTCATGTATGTTTAAAAGCACTTTGAGTTATTTTATAGTACATGTTAACTTCATTGGTAAAACTCTATAGTTTTGTATTAAAACATGATTTTTACTGATGTATTGACGAAGTTTTATCATGATTTCACATTGTTACATATTCTTTCTTTCTATAGTGTCAATTTCTCTAAGTGCATGGCATATATTCCGATTTATGACCATTAGTTCACACTTTTACACTATAGGAACATATCCTTGGACTTGAGGACCTCTCTATTGGATATTCCTTCCAATGGACTAGGAAATTTGATTTCAAGGCCTCCGTAATTCTCCACGAGCCTGGGATTCCCACTAGGACGCCGAGTTGGTTGTACCTTTAAAGCCCAATTGATTAGAAAGTACTATCGATATTTTCTGGTTTTAACTATGTAACGGCCTAAACTAGACCGTCAGGCTCATCTAACAGTCCAATATACAACCGTTACATTCACTGAGTCCAATTATTTTTTCTGGATTCAATCTTTTGTAACGGCCCAATTATAGACTGTCACGTTCATGTAACGGCCCATTAATTGACCGTCACAGTTCTTGAGTGATTTAACCCGAGGTTTGACCTAAGGGTTGATATTCCAAAGTTCCTAGATGGATTATTGATGGTGAAGGATTTGTCATATTGTTCAAGATACTTAATCTTAAATTATGAAAGTTAAGAAATAAACCGTTATGCTGCCGATTTATTTTCATGGCATAACCTAGTTTTATTATGTTCATTGAAATTCTTTAAATCAAATAGAAGCATTCTTATGATGGATTACTTTATCTTGAACCTATCGTTGAAATTGTACATTCTTGGCCATATTGTTTACATGCGTGGAAGTAGCATGATTTATACTTGAAGATGCGGACCGAGCACTGATTGTGTTCAAGGGCTCTATGCTAGTCCCCTCGACTGATTGTCGGAAACATACTATTATAAACTATGGGGTATGATGCTACTGGCGTCGCATTGCGCTGGGAGTACTTTCTCGATAAATAAGTGAAGATCCACAGCATCGTTATGTAAAAATCCACGACACGATATATACACGTACATGACTTTCTAGCTTATTATATGTTATTCCACAGAAATTCATGAATTACTTGCTACTAAGTGAAGAGTACATTCTTGATTGATACATGACTTTCTAGTACATTCTTGGCTATGAAAGGCCATATCATATTCTTGTTACAATCATACTTGCTCATTCTATCTTACATGATCGTCTTGTTATCTTGGTTTAATCGCATGATTGATCGCATTCGCATGATTTTACCTTATTCTTTAGAGCTAAAATACTAATTACTTAAATATTGATAATCATGTTGATGCGAAGATACCTACTGGGCAAGTGTGCTCATTACCTATTTTTTAATCTTTTCAGGAGATGGAAGTGATACGAATTCGGATTCGAGTTATACAAGTAGCGGATCCGAGAGCGAGTGAAAATCATATCAAAATGAGAGTAAAGACTTAGGAAAGTCAATAATGTTTAGATCAAGTCTTTGTAATTTCCTTTTTCTTTGAGTCTAATGGATTATTGAAGGTTGAAAGCTATTGTATTGGGATATTTTGATTATTAAGGAAATAAAGTTGGAGTTTGATTAAACTATTGTGCAATTGCATCTTATGTGTGATTGTCTGGCGCTCTGATCATTCTTGCTTGCAAGAGACTTACCATGCCGATTGTTCACGATACCCGAGTTAGTCTTTTGCTGTAAATAAAGGCTCGGGGCGTGATAGTTAAGTTGGTATCAAAGCCTAAGTCTCAGGACTTAGGGAAAAGAGTCATGTCATAGGATAAGTCCAAGGTTAAGGACCCCTACCTATGAACTAAGGAAGAAATTTCCTCACCTATGCGAGAACTGGGTAGAGCCCGGGATAAGATAGTTAATTAGTTTTAAGATTAATCTCTTTCTAATTCCATGAGAATTAACATTTTGTTATTTCTCTCAGGTACCTCATTATTGCAATGGCACATCGCGTAGATTGGGGTGGCATGCAACAAACGGTTTCCGGCCTTACTCAAACATTACAATCTATGGCCTAGGCAGGTGCAGGGGCAAGGGCTGATGACTTACATCACAATTTTTGGAGCTTAAACCCTCCACGTTTCTACGGTTCTTCTAATCCGGATGAGGCAGAAAACTGGATAGATGAGATGAATCGCATTTTCGATGTCATCCAAAGCACGAAGCAAGAAAAAGTGTGTATTGTAACCTTCCAACTCAATAAAGATGCACGCACATGGTGGAAATCAGTACCTACACCTCCGGCTGATGCACCTCATACATGGGATGGTTTTCTCACTCTATTTCGTGCTAAGTACTTTTTCGAACATGTCAAAGAAAGAAAGGCTGTGGAGTTCACCTCTCTTCGTCAGGGAATGATGACTGTCGCGGAGTATGAACTTCAATTCTCCAGGCTAGCACCTTATGCACCGCATTTAATCAATACTGATTTATTGAAGGCCAATCGGTTTATGGACGGGTTACGACCCGGCTTCATTCAGCAGCTCGGGACCCAAAATATCCATACCTATGCGGAGATGGTTCAGCGGACGTATTTATGCGAAAGGACCTTAGAGAAGGTCGAGAAGTTGAAAGGAAAGGGAGAAGAGTCTAGCCGACGATCTGATCGGCGTTATAAGAAGGAGAAATTCTGCATCACGGAACCCTACAAAAGCCATGATAGTAAGAAAAGATCCAGGAGCGTCAATGGTGAAAGTTCCCAGAAGCACAAGAAAGTCAAAGAGGAGAAGGAGCAAGTCATAGCGACTTGCACATTTTGCGAGAAGTTCGGCCATTCAACTGAAGAATGTTGGAAGCGCCTTGGTGCGTGTATACATTGTGGAAGCAGGGAGCATCGTATGCCAGATTGCCCCCTTATAAAGGATTAACCGTCATGTGGAGGACATAAGAGGCAAGCTCGCCTCAATGCTATTCTAGAAGAAGAAGAAGCACCAAAGGATGGTGGACTTATGGAAGGTACCCTTCCAATTTGTTCCTGTCCTGCATTTGTGCTATTTGATACTG
This sequence comes from Amorphophallus konjac, assembly GCA_022559845.1. Taxonomy (NCBI): domain Eukaryota; kingdom Viridiplantae; phylum Streptophyta; class Magnoliopsida; order Alismatales; family Araceae; genus Amorphophallus; species Amorphophallus konjac. The sequence continues at coordinate 375,598,187 of CM040121.1, forward strand.
GTGCCACTCATTCTTTTATCTCCACTACTTTTATAAAAATATTACCAATTGCATCAATTCCCTTACCTTCAGATCTTACTATTACTACACCTTTAGGTTCTGGAACAAAGCTTACCGAGTATTATCCTGATAGTGAGGTAATAGTGGAAAATCACAATCTCCCCGCAAACTTAGTATGCCTTGACATGAAAGGTTATGATGCCATTTTAGGGGTAGATTGGCTTATAGAGCATGATGCTGATATTAACTGTCGAAATAGGATTATATCCTTTCGAAAACCTGGTCTTCCAAGATTTTCTTTCCTTGGCATCAAGTATAGGAAACATCCTACTATCATATCCTCTCTTCACGCTTGCAAACTTATCTCGCGAGGATGTGAAGCTTTTCTTGCTTCTGTCATTATTATCGAGTCCAAGGAAATCATCATAGCAGACATCACTATAGTAAATGAGTTTCCAGATGTGTTCCCATCAGAATTACCTACTTTACCACCCGAGAGGGAAGTAAACTTCACCATCGAACTCATTCCAGGAGCAGCACCTATTTCTATAGCCCCTTACAGGATGTCCCCCACGGAACTTAAGGAACTAAAAAGGCAGTTACAGGAACTACTAGACAAGGGTTTCATCAGACCTTGCACATCCCCCTGGGGTGCACCAGTTCTTTTTGTCAAGAAGAAGGATGGCTCTCTCAGGCTATGCGTCGACTACCGGCGACAGAATCAACTTACAATCAAAAACAAGTATCCGTTGCGGCGTATTGATGAGCTCTTCAATCAACTTTCGGGAGCAGAGTATTTCTCCAAGATAGACCTCAGGTCAGGTTATCATCAGCTTAGAATTAAAGAAGAAGACATTTATAAATCAGCTTTTCGAAGTCGTTATGGCCACTATGAATTCATGGTAATGCCGTTCAGGTTAACAAATGCCCCAGTAACATTTATGCAACTTATGAATAATATTTTCCAGCAATATCTGGACTAGTTCATTGTTGTCTTCATTGATGACATCCTGGTACATTCCAAGACAAAAGAGGAGCATGAAGAACTTTTGAGGATAGCTTTGCAAACACTTAGAGAACATAAACCTTATGCCAAGCTTAACAAGTGTGAATTCTGGCTCAAGGAAGTTTCATTCCTAGGCCACATTATTTCAAGAGAAGGTATCGTTGTGGATCCTTCTAAAGTACAAGTTGTCAGAAACTGGAGCCGACCAATGACGGTATCAGAAGTAAGGAGCTTTCTTGGTCTAGCTGGCTATTATAGAAGATTCATTAAGGACTTCTCAAAAATTACTGTTCCTTTACTAGACTCACAAGAAAAGAAAATCCTTTTGTCTGGTCAAAGAAATGTGAAAAGAGTTTTCAAACTCTTAAGAATCATCTTACTACAGCTCCTATTCTATCACTACCGGTGGAGGGTGGTGGATTTGAAGTATATACGGATGCGTCTGGCATTGGCTTAGGGTGCGTCCTCATGCAAAATGGAAAGGTAATCTGTTATTCATCAAGACAATTAAAATGTCACGAGAAAAATTACCCCGTGCATGACTTAGAACTAGCAGCTGTTATTTTTGCCTTAAAAATTTGCCACCATTATCTCTATGGAGTGAAATTCACGGTCTACTCGGACCACAAAAGCTTGAAATACTTATTCTCTCAAAAAGAATTAAATATGAGACAGAGGAGATGGTTAGAATATCTCAAAGATTTTGATTTTTCTATTCAATATCATCTTGGCAAGGCTAATGCTGTAGCAGATGCACTCAGCAGAAAACTAATGGGAAGGCTATCAAGTCTCATGATTAGTTTGACTAATCTTATTCCTCAATTCGCTTAGTTGAACTTAGATATTGACATAAGGGAAGAAGATTGTTTCATAGCTAATATTCAAGCTCAACCTACATGGATAGAGGATCTGGTCAAGCTGCAAAATGATGATCCCGTATTGATGGAAATTAAAGCCAACATAGAACAAAGATCGGATTTTTCTATTTCCAATGACGGAAGATTGCTATTTAAGGGCCGAATATGTGTACCAGATCATGTGGATACGAAGAAACTGATCCTAGATGAAGCACATAAATCCAAGTACACCATTCATCAGGAGGTACAAAAATGTTTCAAGATCTCAAAAGAAATTTCTGGTGGCCCAATATGAAGAGGGAAATACCTGATTTCGTGTCTCGCTGTCTCACTTGTCAACAAGTAAAGGCAGAGCATTTTCGACCCATAGGTAAATTACATTCCTTTGATATTCCAGTATGGAAATGGGAAAGTATAGGAATGGGTTTCATTATGTGTTTACCAAAGACAAGAGGTGGACACGACAGTATCTAGGTAATCATAGACCGATTGACAAAATCTGAACATTTCATACCAATCAAAAGTCGATGGTCTATGGATATTCTAGCAGCCTTATACACGAAGGAAATTGTCAAGCTACATGGTGTCCCTATCACTATCATATCTGATTGAGATCCTAGATTCACATCATAATTTTGGAAGGGTCTACAACATTCACAAGGGACTTGACTAAATTTTAGCACGGCATTCCATCCACAAACTGATGATCAGACTGAAAGAACAAATTAAGTGGTGGGAGATATGCTCAGGTCTTGTGCTATTGACTTCGGAGGAAGTTGACATGATCACTTGTCTCTGGTGGAATTTGCATATAACAACAGTTATCAGGCCAGCATACAGATGGCACCTTTTGAAGTTTTATATGGAAAAAGCTGTAGATCACCGATATGTTGGATTGAAATAGGGGAAATGCAAATTCTAGGCCCCGACAATATCAGGGATTCCTCAGAGAAAATTAAGCTCATTCAAGAAAAATTACAGATTCCACAAGATAGGTAGAAATCTTTTGCTGACAATCGAAGGCGCGACTTGGAGTTTCAAGTAGGAGATCATGTGTATCTGAAGGTTTCTCTGGGTCGTGGTATTCAAATTGGCATCAAAGGCAAGCTAACTCCAAGATTCATTGGCCTATTTGAAATTCTTGAAAGGGTCGGTGAAGTGGCTTATAGATTAGCTTTACCTCCACAATTAGCAAGAGTTCAAGACATATTCTACGTCTCTATGCTAAAAAAGTATGTATATGATCCTTACCATGTTATCACTTACGATAATTTGGAGATTCAGAAGGATATGACGTACGAGCAAACACCAATAAAGATTCTGGATCGGGAAGTGCGTCAACTAAGGAATAAAGCTATTCCTATGGTCCAAGTTCAATGGAAGAAATCATGGCCATCCGAAGTAACTTGGGAAACAGAAGAAGCTATGCAGAAAAGAATCCCAAAATTATTCAAATGTAAGTACACTCTCCATATAATCCATATATTGAATTTGGGGATAAAATTCTTCTAAGTGGGGGAGGGTGTAGTGCCCCAAAATTTATATAAGTAATTTTTGGATTATTTTAAGAATTTTCTAGAATTTATTAGGAATTTATAAAGCTTAAATTGATTATAAGGCCCAACTATGTTAAAATATTAATCCAGCTTTGATAAATAAAACCCAAAAGGTTTAAGGACCAAGCCCATTAAGTTTGGCCCATATTCTAGAAGGTTATTTAGCTTATTCACAAATTTTAAAGATAAATACTCATTTATTAGATAATTATGTGGATAAAATAATAAAGAGTTTGAATTTAGTTGAATTCTGCGAATGGTGGATGTAGCGGTCTATCGTGCGACCGCCACAGTCATGTAACACGCCAATACACGACCGTTACACGCTGTCAGTTCCGTGAATGGAAGAACAAACAAAAAGATTAGATTTTTGCTAGTTTATCTCTTAGGGATCGAGATGGGAGGACTGGTAAACATGTTAAGGACTCTCAGAAGTCAATCTAAGCCTTAACAAGGACTCTAGAATCGATCTAATCCACAAACCTTAGCTAAAACCCTATAAATAGACCCTAGTTTTGACCTACGTGAACCCTTACACTAGCTCGCGTGGAACTAAGGTAAGGAGATAGTATTTTGGGGAAGCTCTTTAGAACTTTTTGTTCCATATACATAGGACTAATCTTTCTCAAGATTTCGTGCTAGGAAATCAACTACAGAAGAAGTTTGAAGCTTCCAATTCAGAAAATAAAAAGGAAATTAGAAATTTTTATAATTTTTGAAAATTCGTAAATTGCATTGAAAATGCACAAATTTAGAAAAATACGTAAAAATAGCTAAAACGATCATCACAAAGGGTACGTCGCAATTGTATCGTCCACAAGTCAAAGAATTGAGAAATAATCTCACCGCAAGGTTCCGTAGCTAGTACGAGAGAAAAAACCCACACGGATCGTGAAACTCAACTCGGGAGCTACAAAAGCGATCTGAAACTCTCCAAAAAGGACCCGAAAGACCTAATAATGATCCAATAAAGATCCGGGACATTACAGTTACCATGATCTTTATGAGTTTTGAAATTAGTTTATTAGGATGATTTCATGAGTTTTTGAACGTATTTTATCACACTAGTTTTACAGTCTTAATAACCATGTTTTAAACCTTAATATATGGCCTATGTTACACCTAATACGTTCATGTTTTAAAACTGGTTGGACCCAGCTCTCTGGTAAATGGCGCCCCTGACCAGGGTGCGAATTACCAAATTGAAGACTCCGCACGGAGTCGTCATTTAAATGAAGACACCCCCAGTGTCGTCAATTAAATTTCTGCAATTTCCCATAATTGATAATTAAACACATTCAAATATTCATAACTATCAAACTAAAGCATGAAATTTTTGCATGAACATGTTTCTAGAATCCTGACATTTATCTCAACATACTCGTACCATTACTTCTTGATTCGGAGCTTTTTCACACTGATGAATAGTGGACAACTCTCTATAAATGGCGCCCCTAACTAGGGCGTCAATTACAGAATTGAAGACTGCCCACAAGGGCGTCAATTAATTGAAGACATGAGCCATGTCGTCAATTTAGTTTTCTAGAATTTTCAGAAATCAGTAAATCGACGCATTCAAAAATATATAACTAAAAAATTGGACCATGAAAATTATGACTGAATATACTTCTGTAACCCTGGGATTTTTCTCCACCTGACCATGTCTTCGGATTTTGATTCGGAGAAACTTTGAAGAAATGAATAGTAACTTGTATCACAGAACTTACAGTTCTGATGCGAAGCACAACTCATTTGGAAAACAACTCAAATGGTGTGTCGTCAATTCGAGTTGAACCTGTACTTAAATTGAAGACACCCTGGAAGACTTCAATTAAATGAAGACTGCTTACAGGGGCATCAATTCTACTTTCTTAGAAATTAAAGATATAACATTAGAAAATTCATATCTGAGAAACCAAAACTCAATAATTGTATCTGAACATGTTTCTGGACTCCCGAGGATTTATACTACATATTTTTGTCCTTATTTTCAAATTTCGAGAAACTTTTTCAAAATGAACAGTGTTTTGAGTCACGAAACGCACCTGTTGGGTGAAAATCAGCCACTGTAATTGGCGCCCCAAGCCAGGGCACCAATTCATCAAATGGTGATGGCCCTCAAGTCTTCAATTAATTGAAGACTGCATGGGGGGCGCCAATTTCAATATGTATATATTTTTTCTGTAAAAATCAAAATTTTGAAAGGTTGGGCAACCCTCAGGCGCCAATTCTTAAAATGAAGGCAGCCAGCAAGTCTTCAATTAATTGAAGACTGCTTGTAGGGGCGCCAATTCTTTATATACATATATATATTCCAAAAAAAATAGCCCATGCAATTGGCCCCCCAAGACAGGGCGCCGATTACTTAAAAAGCGACGGCCAGGACGTCTTCAATTAAATGAAGACATCCTGGGGGGCGCCAATTTGATATATCCCTATATAACATTCTAAAAATTGAAAATCTGAAGGATTGGCAAATCAGTAATTATAACTTCTGATCTTGATATGTCTCGTGAATTATGCAAACACAACCCTAATCCATACTCTTACATATTGAGTTCTTGAAATTCCATTCCATGGAAATCTACTTTGTGTATATCCTACATGGTCAAACCTTAAACCCCTTAAACTACCATTTGGGAGTGTTGGAGCTAAGTGCCATGCAAGGCAAAAAGCTATGTTGTGGGAGCCACCTCTTGAGGCCGTACAGCGCAAAGTGCTACACGACGGGAGCCACCTCTTGAGCCTGTAGGGGCCACCTCTAGAGTCCTCCATAACCAAATTACTAGTTAATCTCGTCTGTAATACTACGTTTCTAAATTCTTGAATTTCTATATTGGCTATAAACAAGAGTGGATACCAAAGGTAATACATGAAATGCTGTGCATATAGGGCCCGGTCTGGTCCTGGGAGGAGCACCCGAAGGTACTTGTGCCCATGGGAGTTTATTAACCACGATGTTTAGCATTGCACCGGAGTACTTGCTTGACTTGAGAGACTCCACCCCTATTCTCTCTCCTTACTTACTTGACTTGCGTGGCCCGGAATGGGCAATACTTGACTTGTGGCCCGAGAAAGGATAAAATACTTACTTGATAATAGCCAATTCTACTGATACGTACTTAAACATTACTTGCTTGAATTGAATTTTTACTTGCTCATACCTGAGATATACTTGTACATGAGTCCATTCTTGCACTTGAGTTCATACTTGTACATGAATCCCTGCTTGCCCCGAAGTGGCATTTACATCTGTAAATTCTTGAAATACTACTTGTCGAATACTTGAAATCTTAATATACTCTCTTTATACAGTTCTTGACCTCTTATTGTTCATCATGCCTATATTTATCTATATACCTGATTTTCTTATACGTACATCATGCATAGCCATACTGATAATACATGTAAATTGTAAATCACGTAAAGATTGCTCGTATTTGAGATGTAATTCCTACTGAGCGATTCACTCATCCAGTTGCTTCCTAACATTTTCAGGTGATTCGGATAGCGACAAGAATGTGATTGAGACCGAGTGAAGAGTGCTAGAACGCCAGTCACCTATCATTAGCTAGTCGCATCCTTGAATTTTATTTGAGTCCTACTTTGTATTCCAGTATGTCAGTTTACTTATCCGAACCATGTTAAGGCACTTAGCCTAGTGTCGTCTTTTAAAATCTGGAATTTGTCATGGACTATCTTTATTTCCTTTAGTTAATCAAATAAATGTCACTTGGACTATTGGGATTATTAGATTTTACTAGTCTTCTACGCACTCCGTAATTATGTATGGTAAAAATTTTATCGCTCTAATGACACGATCTACATAGACGCGTCACGCAACCGAGTATCCACCACGCTCGGGACGTGACAAAACCAGCCCCTTGGGCTAGTCCGCCTAAACCTCCCTCCCCCACTCCGTGAAATAAAATAATAATAATAATAATAATAAGAAAATATTTTTTGAGGGGTTTACCCGGACCAAGTTGAACCCTCAACTTGGTCCGCCTAAACCCCACCCCCCACCCCTTCAACTTCCTATAAATTCCCCCCTTAGAAGCTCAAGGGGCAATGAATGAACGCATGCATGAGCAGACGCACATACGGACGAACAAACACCCCCGACCTAAATGCCACACCCTCGGACTCCCGAGGCTTTTGGCAAGGGTCGGGAACGCGAGAAGCTAAGTGGGCGAGTGGTTGGCTTGCTAGTCGGCTCATACACGCCGAGGGTATGTCACGTGTACTTCCCTCACCTGATGTTTAGCCGTCTCACACAAGTCCATCCTTGTCGCATGTAAGATGATTATGTAAACGACGAGTACACTCGCATCTCGGGTCCGCCCATGTACGCTAACTTATGATGATGAAACGCACTCCATGATGTCGCGCCTAATTTTGACACGGAATCACATGCCTACTGCTCATTCCCCCAGCCAACCGTTGGCCACTCGGATTAACAACTCGAGTCTAGTTGGACCTCTGGCACGGGAATCATAGTCCCGGGGCCGACCTCGACTCCCCAGCATGACGACAGTCGCCGTCCGAGACCCGGACCCAACCGCTCACCTCGAGCCGTGTCTGACCTCCACCAGGCGCCAGTCCACGTCCGCCCCCGCCACCAAGGTAATCGAGCTCGCATCGATCCCTTTATAAAGAGTTTCTGTAAAACACGTGGATATCCGCTTTATTATGCAATGACCCGGGGACCGGCCCACGTGTCGGAGTTGTCCCGTGACTTGCGCCAGTTGTACTTTGGCCCCCTCGGCCTATTTGTAAGGCCCACGTGGCCCTCACACAGCATAAAACTAGTGGAATACAAGCGCCTGCATTCAGGTCCTCAGCTTTCTACCTACACCACTCGGCATATGTGCCTAACATTCTGACTCCAATAAACACCCCTCAGTCGAAAGCGCACCCACAGCTGCGGAATGCTCATGGCCCTCTACCTACGGCTTCAGATATATATACAGGCTTCTCTTCAACATGGAACGAAGGTGTTCGGATTCAATCTGATGTAAATAAACACCAGTTGCTTACGACCGATGGGGAAAGACGTCCAGTACACGATTCCGACAATAGCTTGCGCATTCGCACCCGTGGAACCCCTTCTCTCCATGTGTCGCCCGATCTATCGAGCCCACGTGCCGCGTCCTGGTGACGCTTCTCCGGTCAACCATTTAGTTCCACGGGTGATTGTCGAGAAATCGACTAGCACGCCCGCACCCTGTCCGGCTAACACATACCCTTACATTTATGTGCCATTCGACCCTTTTCGACTTTTCGTAAGAGGAGAGTGCCCGATACCACCGTGAGAGGCATGCAACCGTAAGGAGTATACCCGAGATACATCAAACTCCCGTATTTTTCTTCCCCCGCTGTATCCCTTCCTTCACCCCGATCATCGGCATAAAAACCCCCGCAACAGTAGCACATTGAAGCAATAGGGTATATTGTGACTGCCCTACCTATACATGTTGATATTGATGTGTTGCATGTGAGATTCATACAGGAAACATTACATGAATGTATACAGGTGTAATATGATTGCACAATGAGTATGTAAAAAAAAAATACAATATACCTACATTTTTTAATTGAGACTGGTTCTTTTTCCTACGTTTTTAAGACATTGACGCTAATACTTTTTCATATGTTTCTTTCACTATGTGGCCAAAAGTAATACCTACATTTTTATAAACGTAGGTACAGCCTCTTATATGCGTATGTATACATGTTTTTAACATACGCTTCTATTGGACTATTCCTATGCTTTAGAAGCGTAGGTATAGATTGATATATACTCACATTTCAGAGAAACATAGGTATAACCTATAGTCACGCGAGCAAACGCCACACTTTGAAAGTTTGGCAAGCAAACATAGGTAAAGGATTTACCCACGTTTTTTGGACCAATACCTACGTTATTAAAACATAGGTGAAGGCCAGTTTTCCTATAGTGCACTCTATTAAACCGTAGGTATGAAATATAACTTACCTAGGACATTGACCATAGGTAATATACAAATTCAAAAACCGTAGGTAATGATCACTCTATAGGTGATTACTCTATTTCACTAGTTTCGCCTATTCCTATGACATTGCTAAACGGTAGGTATGTGACATCATGTATCTACGACCCTAACAGTAGGTACTTTAGTATAGCTATCTATTCCTATGACACTATCGAATGGTTGGTACATGACATCGCATACCTACGACTTTAACCATAGCTAGTTCAGTATAGCCATCTATTCCTATGGCTCTACTAAACCATAGGTATAATGCACCACTTACCTAAGACATTGACCATAGGTAGTTCAGTATAGCTATCTATTCCTATGGCATTACCAAATTGTAGGTAAGGTACCCCATGTACCTACGACCTTGACCGTAGGTAATATATAAATCCATAAAATCGTAGGTATAGTCTAATCTATTCCTACGACTAACAGAATCGTAGATAAGTGTCGTAGGTGAATGTCTTCTTTGGTGTAGTGGCAATTGTAAACAATTCTCTTTGTTTGGTTTTCCATAGTGTTGTGCAAAAGTTGGTTTATTTCGAAAGGTCAACAAACCTATCTATGTTGTTGTTGTTGTTGAATTTTGCTTTCTATTTGATTAATTTTTAGAATTTGGTTCACTAAGAAATAGTCGTTTATGGCCTTTTTTCTTTTGTGGGGGTCGGTATCTCACCGTATCCATACAGGTGATCTTCGTGGTTGATACTAGTGGTAGCATGTCTCTGAAATCGCACTCAAAATGCAAAAGGTGCAACATGGTTGGTATATCAGCTCTTTTTCAGGACATCCAATATGGGACTCTCGAAGAAAAGAAAGAAAATAGGCAGCACCTACCAGTTGTGCAGTGAGCATGTGAGAAACTTTTCATTTAGGCATTTGCTGAGACCCGTGCTAGAGGTAGAACTAGGATGAAGGATCTTCAAATTGGAGAGAATTTACTTCTCATGTTCTCAATTTTTCTAAGCCTTATTTATTTCAGTTTGTAAAAATTCATTTAAAATGGCAGGAATAATATGAGATGATGCATGGTGAGGAAACATTATGTTCATACTATGTATGAATGATGTCCATCGTTTTTTGCAGTCCTAAAGATGTCGTTAAATTCACTACAATACAAGAGTGCATCAAAAGAAAGTTAGATGCAAGTTTCGAACCTTTTTCAAACATGCTATCTTCTATTTCTGCATTATTGGGATCATGGGAAGCAAGATGTTTTTCTACATCTATTGTTCCTTACGATGATTATCTCAACCAATTCAACAGTTTATTTTGTAACTTCTTTATGTCCTAAAATATCTAGGCAGATTATATGTGATGAGGCCATTGAATGACAAAAGAAATCATTCCACAAACTTCCTCGGGTACAACATCTTTTGCTCGATTATCTAGTAGGCTAAACCGTGAAGATAATGAGGTAGACACACTATGATAGCAATAAAGTTCAAATGCAAACATGTTGGTAGTCCATAGTTGGATTACCTAACATTCTTGAAACTAGTTTTCAGTGATTAAATGTGTTTTATTTGCAGGTTGACATCTTGCATATCTTCACCCAACTCCAGCAGTTTGTGGATTGCCTACTGAAGAGGCACGCTAAGTTTATAGGTGAAATTAGTATGCAAATCATCATATTTGATCTTGCGTGGCTATTCATATATGTTTTTCCCTATAAAATAGTGCAAATTGATAGAGTGAGTTACATGAGAAATAAAACTATTAACCTATTTGGTGCTTTGTAAGGCTTTTGTACAGTCAATTGTTCAATCAATTACCAATGCATGACACTAGTTTTTTAAACCATTTTCTATAGACATTTGATCGTGGAATGTATATCGGACGTGTTGGTTGGTTTGGGGGAAGTGAGACTGAATTTGTTATTGGCATACGATCAACTTTAGTGGAAAAGCGCAACCAGAAAAAGTGGGATTTCAGACGGCTGGATTCCGTCTCAAATCCGTCTGAAAATCCGTCCGAACACACGTTTGTAACGGATTTCAGAAGGATTTCAGACGGAAGACGGCCATCACATATTCTTAGTCACAAATTTGTGACAGTTCCATATTCCGTCTGAGTGTCCGTCTGAAAATAAAAATTTCAGACAGATTTAATTCAGTCACATATTCCGTCTGAATGTCATACGATATATATTTCGTCTGAAATACCGTCTGTACTTCTTTCCATCTGAAATTTCAAACGGTAAAATTTTTGTGTGAAATTCTGTGTTAAATATTCCGTCTGAAAAGTGGTGCGAATAGCCGTCGGAATTTCAGAGGGATTATTTTGTCTATATTTCAGACGATTACACATGAATGTTCGTCTGAAATTTCAGACGGGTATCATTTCGTCTCAACTATCATTTTTGATTTCAGACGGATGCGTTTGAAAATCCGTCTGAAATATCAAAATTTATTTTTTAAAAAACATCTAAAATTATTATAAAAAACATGTTGAATACATAATAACCTGCGGACCGAAAAAAAAAACCCAATATCTCAAATAAATACGACCGAAAAAAAAACTCCCACCCTGCTGATCACAAATATCATCATCAAACGTCAAGAAATATCCCTGCTGAAAAAAAATATTGGGAACCTGCTGATCAAATAAACACCACCGAAAAAAAAACTCAACACCCTGCTGAACAAATAAATACGACCGAAAAAAAAACACATCAACCTTGTTGATCACAAATATCATCAAACATCAAGAAATATCCGGTACATCATCCATATCCTGCTCCCTGCCCTGCTCATCTCCTCTGTCGCCGTCCGCAGAAGGATCTCCCTACATTAAAAAAATAATAACATTCAATCATAGATAAAAAAATTAGTGCAAATATAAATAAGCATAAATTGAAATCAAACATATCAAATTGATAACTGCATAGATTTTATAGACCAACTAACCTAGCTTGAAACAGTATTTAAATTAATTACATTTAGAGAATGCACTTTTGAGCGCCGAGCTCGAACGGGGTATCTGATTTAGATTCCGCCAATTCTGACAAGTCACTTTCATCTGCCAGGTCGTGTTGGAACGATCGGCACACCCATCAGACCGGTATTTTAGCTTTTAGACCCACTGACCCGACTTGGGTGAAATTTTGATTAAGTGTATTTAGAAAATGAACTTTTGAGCGCCGAGCTCAAACCGGGCATCCGATTTGGATTCCGTCAGTTCTGACAAGTCACTTTCATCTCCCAGGTCGTGCTGGAACAATCGGCACGGCCATCCGACTGGTATTTCAGATTTTAGACCCCCGGACCCCACTTGACAGATCACTTAAACTAAGTGTATTTAGAAAATGAACTTTTGAGCGCCGAGCTCAAACCGGGCATCCAATTTGGATTCCGTCAGTTCTGACAAGTCACTTTCATCTCCCAAGTTGTGTTGGAATGATCAGGATGGCCATCGGACCGGTATTTCAGATTTTAGACCCCCGGACCCGACTTGGCTGAAATTTAAACTAAGTGTATTTAGAAAATGAACTTTTGAGCGCCGAGCTCAAATCGGGCATCCGATTTGGATTTCGTAAGTTCTGAAAAGTCATCTTTATCTCCCAAGTCATGTTGGAATAATCGGCACGGCCATCTGACCGGTATTTCAGATTTTAGACCCCCGGACCCGACTTGACCGAAATTTAAACTAAGTGTATTTAGAAAATGAACTTTTGAGCGCCGAGCTCAAACCGGACATCCGATTTGGATTCCGTCAATTCTGACAAGTCACTTTCATCTCCCAAGTCATGTTGGAGCAATCGGCATGGCCATCCGACCGGTATTTCAGATTTTAGACCCCCGGACCCGACTTGGCAGTTCACTTAAACTAAGTGTATTTAGAAAATGAACTTTTGAGCGCCGAGCTCAAACCGGGCATCCGATTTAGATTCCGTCAGTTCTGACAAGTCACTTTCATCTCCCAGGTCATGTTGGAATGATCGGCATGGCCATCTGACTGGTATTTCAGATTTTATACCCCCGGACCCGACTTGGCAGTTCATTTAAACTAAGTGTATTTAGAAAATGAACTTTTCAGCGCCGAGCTCAAACCGGGCATCCGATTTCGATTCCGTCAATTCTGACAAGTCCCTTTCATCTCCCAGGTCCCATTGGAACTATCGGCATGGCCATCTGACCGATATTTCAGATTTTAGACCCCCAGACCCGACTTGGCAGTTCACTTAAACTAAGTGTATTTTGAACATGAACTTTTGAGCGTCGAGCTCAAACCGGGCATCCGATTTGGATTCCGTTAGTTCTGACAAGTCACTTTCATCTCCCAGGTCATGTTGGAATGATCGGCACGGCCATCCAACTGGTATTTAAGATTTTAGACCTCCGGACCCGACTTGGCAGTTCATTTAAACTAAGTGTATTTAGAAAATGAACTTTGTTGCGCCGAGCTAAAATCGGGCATCCGATTTGGATTTCATCAGTTCTGAGAAGTCACTTTCATCTCCAAAGTCGTGTTGGAATGATTAGCATGGCCATCCGATCGGTATTTCAGATTTTAGACCCCCGAACCCGACTTGGCAGTTCACTTAAACTAAGTGTATTTAGAAAATGAACTTTTGAGCGTCGAGCTCAAGCCGGGCATCCGATTTGGATTCCGTCAGTTCTGAAGAGTCACTTTCATCTCCTAGGTCATGTTGAAATGATCAGCATGGCCATCCGACAAGTATTTTAGATTTCAGACCGCCGGACCTGACTTGGCAATTCACTTAAACTAAGTGTATTTAGAAAATGAACTTTTGAGCGCCGAGCTCAAACCGGGCATCTGATTTGGATTCCGTCAGTTCTGACAAGTCACTTTCATCTCCCAAGTCGTGTTGGAATGATCGGCATGGCAATCTGACTGCTATTTTAGATTTTAGACCCCCGGACCTGACTTGGCAGTTCATTTAAACTAAGTATATTTAGAAAATGAACTTTTGAGCGCCGAGCTTAAACCGGGCATCCGATTTACCGTTAGTTCTGACAAGTCACTTTCATCTCCCAGGTCGTGTTGGAATGATCGGCATGGCCATCCGACTGGTATTTCAGATTTTAGACCCTCGGACCTGACTTAGCAGTTCATTTAAACTAAGTGTATTTAGAAAATAAACTTTTCAGCGTCGAGCTCAAACCGGGCATCCGATTTAGATTCCGTCAGTTCTGAAAAATCACTTTCATCTCCCAGATCATGTTGGAACGATCGGCACGGCCATCCGACCGGTATTTCAGATTATAGACCCCATGTCACGCCCCAATGCGGAATATCAGAACGTACAATCAGAAATAGCTAGAAATAAAGATAAGTTAATCTAAGCATTAACACAAGTGCTATGAAAAGATATAACTTTATTGGTCATGAAACATCTCAAATCTAGTACAATATCCTTAAACCAACTTTAATGCAAACTGAGGCAGTAGCAACTTAACAATAATATCATAATTGTAGCTAAACACGCTCTAAGGCATAACTAAGAGTAGGATAACTATGCCAACTCAAAATCTAGAAATGGTACACTCCAATCATTACTCCTGCCCATCCCCAACGGTAAGCGCATCATCACTTGAGCTGCCTGAAAAAAGGGGGAGACAACTATGTGAGCGAACGCTCAGTAGCTAATAACAGGCAAGTTTACGTAATTAACCAATTATTCCATTTTTATATGAAATGATAAGAAAAGAAATGATGATACAGAAGAGAAACAACATAATATAAAGATCTTGCAAGGTCAAGAAAATATAAGATACCTAGATTTCAACAAGAATATCATGTAATAAGTGTAACAGGAAATTGTAACGAGGAAATGGCCACCATAAAGTATTTTAAACAAGTCAAGCACGATCAAGTAACAAGAGATAACAAGAGATTTCTATCGTAGACATCACGCTAGTCATGCACTCGGTGCAATGTCTCACCTTGTCATTACAAACTCCCATGGGCACAAGTACTTTTCGGGTGCTCTCCCCAGGACCAAACTGGGCCCTTATGATGCGTTGGCATTGTTTTTATCGGATTCAAGATCCCAAGTTCCATCTAGACATTTAGTCAAGTTTATGGCCAAATAATCAGAGGAATTATTGTCGAGAAGTTCAAGATTTAAAGGACTAATATGTCCTTCGATTCAAGAGCATAAAACACGATAAAACTCATCTCTGAGAGATGTACGGTCATACATAGGCCGCTCAAAGGATATATACGGCTAGCACTGGGCCGCACTTATAGGAAGTGGACTGAAACTCAGCCCACGAGGTCAAGAATGAACGGCTGATAGTGTGCTGCTCTAAAGGATGAACGGTAAGTTCTGGGCCGCGCAGGTCCAGAAGACCTTAAGACCCATGAACATGATGTACGGGACATACAGGGCCGTATTAAAGATATGCGGTCCTAGAGAATCCGCATAAGGTTTGAACGGTCATATTCCAGCCGCATGTGGACATCAAAAAAATGATGATGATCATGCGACATGCACGTCTCAGCACTCGAGAGCGAGTCGAAGACAGGAAAGCCGAATAAATCCTATGCCTCCTCCAAGCAGGACGAATACCTACCCGGTACTCCGCCACCCAACAAAGAAGCCAATCGGGCTGAAGATCGGCTCTTCAGTCGGCATTATCGAAGGATGAATCATAAGAAACTCAGGAATTCAAACACATGTTCGGCACGCACCGGAGATCACTCAAAGTTCTGAATCGGGATTCAGAGGCCCTGAACTAAACACCCCGACGGTGGTGCATTACGACTAAAGCAACACGAGAGGACAAGCATCTGTTCGAATAGCCGCGAAGCTGAGGTGAAGTCTAAACCGGCGTGGCCAGCCCTTAAACCGGCGCGCCCTTGCATGGTCCTTAAACCGGCATGCCCTTGCATGGTCCTTAAACCGGCGCGCCCTTGCATGGTCCTTAAACCGGCGTGCCCCCCTCTTCCTTGGCTGATCCGGTGCCCCTATTCACTTGGTGATACGGCGTGCTAATTGCATTTGGGTTTAAATCAGCGCGCCCCTGGCCACGCCGGTTTAACCCCATTCTGTCCCATCTGTCAACCGATACTTTGTTCTCCTATCGGATTCAGGTGCAAGTTCAAGGGGGCATAGCATTCAATGCTACCAAGCTTTGCCTCCACATCCGTTCGACAGCACAGAAGCGGCAACGGTGAAGCAGGCCCTGACAAATCCGTGAGCATCCCATCCTCGGACGAGCAGCAGCGTACGGCACGAACCAGCAGCATCCAGCGCAACGAGTCAACTCCAGCGTTGCTGCGAGCAAGGCAGAGGTGGCGAGAACCCTCCCCCCACTGGCCATTCTTCGAAGAAAATGCAACCCGTCCTATATATAGGTGGGTGGAAGAAGAGAGGAGAGGCTGGCCATTGAAGAGAAAAGATGAAGAGAAGAGGAGCTCCATTCCCCTACGCCTGTGAGGTGAAGAAGAAGAGAGTGAGTGTGAGACAAGCGAGGTGAGCTTGGAGGGGGAGGTTTGTGCTCCGTTCTCCTCCCCAACCGATGTATCTCTTTCTTCTTTCTTTCTTCGATGTATTTTTCCTTGCTTTGGGGTAAATTCCCTTCTGTATCTCGTCTCCCCTCCTTTTGTGGATGAATAAAAAAGTAAAGCCCTTTTCGTAGCATATGGTGTTCTTCTGCTTCCCTCTCTTTCTCTCTACCTTCTCCTCATCCAGGGCCGTTCGAGGCTTGCTTCTCCATAGCATGGCCTTCGAAGGAGTCCGTCAGGGGATGACCATTCATGGCCTCGTGGCATACATTTGTCCCGCTTCATGAAACCATCACCCGTGAGTTGTGGGAGTTTTTGAAGGCTAGTCCTCGAGCTTCATACACTCACTTATGGGTTATCGGACCGCCGTGAGGTCTGCATTTTGAGGTTCGCCCCGGAGCAATCCGTTTGGCGTTCCTCTATTTTCTCTGGCAATACCTTAGTCCAGGGGAGATGCTACCCAAATTTTGACAGACGAATAACACATAAGAACAGACGAACAAGCTAAGCTCTTGGGGAGTAAGAATGGCGCATGCTTGAAGCCTCTGAATCAGACTGAGCTACCCTGCATAATAAACCTTTCCAATAAAACATCCAAACTTTCATGCCAATTCACCTTAACAAATGATCAAACACTTTCTATCAACTTAATCTACCAATTCGGTGAACAAACCAATCAACAAATTAATTTGCAGTTGAAAGAAAGAAGAAACAAAGCCAACAAGAATGAAAGAAAACCTCATAGAAGCTATCCCGGCATGCCCTTAATCCGGCGTGGGCTTATCCGGCGCGGTCCCCCCCCCCCCCCCGCGCCGGTTTAACTCTACACTCAAAACCATTTTCAAAGTATTGGAATGAATAGTGCCCCAAATCCGACGCGCCCCTCTTCTTGAGCCTATTCCGGCGCGCCCCATTCATCCTGCAAAATCGGCGTGCCCCTCTCTTGTACAACCCCTTAATCCGACGCGCCCCCTCTTCTTGGCCTTATCCGGCGCGCCCCTCTCTTGCACCCATTAAACCGATGCCCCCCCCCTTAGCACTCTTAACCGGCGCGCCTCTTCTATCCCACTTAACCAGCGTGCCCCATAAAAGAAAACAGAAATCTGCATGCGAAGGTGCACGATCGCGAGTTCGGGCTCCACACCGACCAATCCGCTTCCCCGGACTGTGTTTGAAGAGAAATGTAATGATGCCCCACTAGATCAAACTTGGATCTCGGGAGCCCTCACCTGTACGTGGCCATGATCCGAACTTATCCCAGGTCGATAGTTCGTTAGCTCGACCCGTCTTCATCGGGATCCGATCCCGCACCCACATTAAACTTGCCGCACCTACGGCAGACATCCGTACGGTTTTATCGTCATCCTCGACGCTACTAATGCAGGCTCTCGTCCAAACAAAGAATGGTCCGTTAGTGACCGACATATATATACCGGGATCTAATCCCGCACCCACATTAAACTTACCATACCTACGGCAGACATCCGTATGGTTTTGTTGTTGTCTTCGACGCTTCAAATGCGGACTCTCGTCCGAACGACGAACGGTCCGTTAGTGACCGACATACATACCGGGATCTAATCCCACGCTTGCATTAAACTTGCCGTACTCACGGTAGATGTTTGTACGGGTTTATTTCCATTTACGTCTTACCTTCAATACGGATCTTTGTTCGAACATAAAATGGTCCATGAATGAACAACAAAATATGAATGGAACGAGACGGTTCTCGTCTTCCCCGAACCCTACGTGTGGGAATGTCAATAAGACCTTCGTGAGTCACGTTTGGACCTTGGGTTCGCCCCAACCATGGTCATCGCCTGACCCACATCCTAGGCCTAGAGCCAGCTATCTCTGTACACATATTTGTTTTGGAATCTAGTCCCAGGACACTCTCCCGCAGCCCTTCCGCACCAGAAATATTAATGATGCCCACGTAAGCCTCGTTTGGACCGCGGGAGGCGCCCCCGGAATGGTCCTGACTCGATCTCGCACCGGGCCAATATACTCGCTGATTTCTGACCACTTTAACCAAGATTCAACCGAATGTCTCTTATCCCTTTGAACGATAAACTTGCCGTATCCCGGCATACATATGCTCCAGTTTTCCCCGTGACGATCATGATTCTCTGAAGCCGGACGCTCGTCCAAATATCAAAATGGTCCCTTGAGTGACCGACATATTTCGAATGCTTGCTTCCCTAGACATAGGGCTTTTCAACTGATTCGAGATCGCTATCGGCTTGTTTCTCTCGATATAGTTTCCTGGCCATGAGGCCCTGATTCCCGACGATTAATCAAGGGTGTTCCCCTCCCCCAGAGGATGTAAATGACGCCGTGACCTTTATGGCATGGCGGGTTTTGGCCCCGACACGAACTACACAATCGTCTAATTCGCCAGATCGAGCGCATAATAAATCATCACCTAAGTGACTGGCACGCCAAACGAATAAACCCACCAAATAAATCGACTTAAAGAAAACAAACAAACGAGCGTGTCAAAAAGTGCGTCCACACCGCACCACCCGGGCTTGGCTAGAAAGCTGAGAAATCACCCTATTGGACTCTGGGCTGCCAAAGACGGGGTAAAGCTAAACCGGGGTCTAGTCTACTGTCTATTCGTCAGTCCAGGGCTTAACAGTTTGGTCGAAGATTGATCAAGGTTAATCGACCAACACTTAATGGCATAAGCTAGGAATATGCGGTCATTATTGGGCCGCCTATAAGGATATGCAGTCCACTACTGGCCGCACATGCCTCTCTTAGCCCAATTCGATCCAAGACTTATAATCCAGCGGTTCAGTCACGTAAATTGATGTTTCTGGTGGTTCATTAGGTTCTTAGCAGGGATATACAGAGATCCCAAGATGATGTTAAGTCCGTCGGATGGAGTGTCCGGGGGTAAGTTCAAGGCTAGCACAACTAATAGGGCTAATGACTTATTAGAAGTCCGCAAATTGGTCAAACCGTTCTACTGGAGTAGAATGGCTGTCAAGCAACCTAGTATTCATTTCAGTCCTAATTTTTGTGTCAATTTATCAAGGATCATGATTTACATTAATTTGATTGCCAGAAAGATTAATCAAGATGCTAATGATAATGAACAAGATCATGTGGGAATAAAAAGCATGCATTTTACAGAAATTTACTTGCATAATTTACCACTTATCATATGAGTTTCTAATTTACTAATTATCAATTAAGATACTAATATGAATCATGTAGAGTTCACACTAAGTCATTTCTGCATAGATGTGCGGTTGTTACAGGACCTTATATCTACTGGACTGAAGGGTACTTGTGCGGCCAGGGCATGGCCGCCCACGGGGTTGGACGGTTAGGAGAGGGCCGCCCATGGGTTATGTGTTCATGCAGGAGCCGCCCATCCAGATATGTGGTCTTCTGGGGGCCGCCCATCCTGTCAGCGTTGTGTGGTCTTGAAGGAGCCGCCCACCAGGATGTGTGGTCTAGCAGGAGCCGCCCATATAGGATGTGTGGTCCTTCAGGAGCCGCCCATCCAGGATGTGTGGTCTATCGTAAGACCGTCCAAGTCTGGTAAAAAATCTGATTGAACCAACCCTTGCCCGCCCTCGGCGAGGTTTTTAGGGTCACAATAAAACACGAAATTCGAAGGGTATACATCATGGAATTTGGTGCTTTTACTACCAATAGAAAGAGCATGAAAAACTCTACAAGATGCATGAATCAATTTTAGATTTACAGCCTGAAATCGCTACTGAAATCAAGGGGAACAAGTTATGCCCTAATTCTGACATGCCTCTACCAAACCATGAAATTAGCGCAGGATACCTAATGGAATTTACGGCTTTATAACTCAAAAGAAAGAGGACTAGACGCTGATTCCATTCATATATCACACTTTATATTGGGCTTGTTCTTACCTACCTCAATTGGATGAAGAAGGAAGAAGAGGGGCACCGACACGTCTCCACTAATCGCCAGAGATCTCCCTTGATCAATCTCCACTGCGGCTGCCGCTACTCCCAAAGGATTCTAGGGTTGCAAAGCTTTATTTTTATAGCTCATACACCTTTTGATCCTTCTGTGCTAGGAGAATTCGTTGGAGCAAGTGGAGTGATTGAAACGTCGCCGTAATTGTTGACCTCATCCAAGCTCGGCCGACCACAAGTTTTAGGGTTAGGGTTTCGATGAATTGGTAGAGGGGAAACAATCCATAGATCGTGGCCTTTCATTTGCCATCGATTTGGGCTCATTTGATGGGGTATTAAGCCCGAATTCTACGGTTTAAGTTAAGGTTAGGAAAGTGTGCACTTTGGGCTCAATCCATTGATTAGACCTAGTTACAATTTTTTGTTGGGTCGACCACAGAAGACAAAGTTGTTAAATAAATTGTCCTTTACCAAATTAACATTTTTCTAGAATTTTATAAGGTAGTCAAAATTCCACTTGTCCTATTCACTAAGGAATTAAATATTAAATTCCAAAATTCATTCATTTTAATTTCATTTCAATTTCTAAATCGGGGTATTACACCCTCCCCTACTTTAAGGAATTTGGTCCTCCAAATTAACTGCACTAAATACAGAAAATAGGGAATGAGATAGCTCACCTAGAATAAGGTGGGATACCGCTTTCGCATAGTATCTTCAGACTCCCAGGTAGCCTCTTCGGTCCCACGCCGACTCCACTGAATTTTGACCATCGGTATGGAATAATTACGGAGTTGCTGTTGTTTCCGGTCCAGAATCTTGATATGTCTTTCTTCATAGGTTAAATCTTCCTTCAATTCAAAATCCACATGCTGAATGATGTGAGTGGGGTCATACACATATTTCCATAACATAGACACATGGAAAATATTGTGTACGCCAGACAATTGAGGCGGTAAAGCCAGCGTATAAGCAACCTCTCCCACTCTACCTAGGATCTCGAATGGACCAATATATCTCGGACTTAGCTTGCCCTAAATGCCAAATCTTTGAATCCCTCTCGTAGGAGAGACCTTTAAACATACATGCTCGCCAACCTGAAACTCCAATGCTCTCCTTCTGTTGTCGACATAACTCTTCTATCTTAATTGGGCTACTTGTAACCGGTCTCGGATAATACGGATGCTCTGTGATGATTCTGAAATAAGATCCGGTCCAAGACATTGTTTCTCACCTACCTCATCCCAACATAACGGGGAATGACAACTTCTTCCATACAATGCTTCAAAAGGAGCCATCTGTATGCTGGATTGATAACTGTTGTTGTAGGAGAATTCAATCAATGCCAAGTGATCACACCAACTGCCTCCGAAATCAATCATGCATGCTCTAAGCATATCTTCCACTATCTGGTTGGTTCTTTCAGTCTGTCCATCTGTCTGTGGATGAAAAGTAGTACTGAAATTCAGACGAGTACCCAGAGACTCTTGCAGTCCCTTCCATAAATGCGAAGTAAATCTGGGGTCTCTATCAGACACAATGCTAACTAGTATGCCATGGAGCCTTACCACTTCCTTCAAATATAAAGCAGCCAATACATCAACTGTCCATTTAGACTTAATGGGTAAGAAATGAGCTGACTTTGTCAATCGATCGACAATCACCCATATTGCATCAAATCCACCACGAGTCCTAGGTAGACCCATAATGAAGTCCATGCCAATGCTTTCCCACTTCCATTGGGGTATGTCGAGTTGTTTCAATTTTCCTGCTGGTCTGAAATGTTCAGCCTTAACTTGCTGACAAACCAAGCATCTACTCACGAAGTTTGCAACTTCCCTTTTCTTAGTCATCCACCAAAAGGATCTTTTCAAATCTCTGAACATTTTAGTGTCTCCAAGATGAATGGTGTATCTGGATCTATGTGCTTCCTCAAGAATCTTGTTCTTTATTTTAGCTTCATCAGGTACACAAGTTCTTCCCTAGAATAACAATCTTCCATCGTCAGCCATCATGAAGTCAGGTCTGCTGCTCAAGCTTCCCTTGATCTCTACCAGCTCGGGATCATTATCTTGCAAAGACTTGATTTCCATCAACAATTCGGGCTTAAGTCGAATCTGTGCAATCCTAACCCGATAATTGTCAACATTAAGGTCCAGGCTAGCTAATTGTTCTAGTAGCCTCCACTCTTGTAACATGAGACTTGACAATTTAGCTACAGGCTTCCGGCTTAATGCATCTGCTACAACATTTCCTTTTCCAGGATCATACTCAATCGAGAAGTCGAAGTCCTTCAAGTACTCCAACCATCTTCTTTGCCTCATATTGAGTTCCTTCTGAGAAAATAAATATTTTAGACTCTTATGATCTGATAACACTATGAATGTTTCTCCATACAAGTAATGCCTCCATATCTTCAAGGCGAATACCACCGCTGCTAGTTCCAAATCATGAACATGATAATTCACTTCATGCTTCCTCAAGTGCCTAGAAGAATAGGCAATCACTTTCCCATGCTGCATGAGTACACAGCCTAAACCAATACCTGAAGCATCAGTGTATACGATAAAACCTCATTCACCAGAAGGTAAAGCAAATACATGTGCAGTAGTTAAACATTCTTTCAAAGTCTGAAAGCTTCGCTGGCAATCTTCTGACCAATCAAATTTGTTCTCCTTTCGGGTTAATCTTGTCATAGGTACCGCAATCTTAGAGAAATCCTAGATAAATCTTCGGTAGTAGCCTGCTACGCCTAGGAAACTTCTAACTTCAATCACATTGGTAGGCTGATCCCAATTCTTCACTGCCTCTACCTTTGAAGGATCAATAGAAATTCCTTCTTTTGTGATGATATGTCCGAGAAAGGACACCTCTTGCAACCAGAATTCACACTTACTGAACTTGGCATATAGCTGATGATCTCTCAATAGTTGCAATGCCATCCTCAGATGTTCAGCATGCTCCTCTTCATTCTTGGAATAAATCAGGACATCATCAATGAATACCACGACCCATTGATCAAGATAGGGTCGAAATACATTGTTTATCAACTGCATGAAAGCTGCTGGTGCATTCGTTAAACCAAAAGGCATAACGACAAATTCGTAATGACCATACCTGCTGCGGAAAGTTGTTCTATAGATATCCTCTTCCTTAATTTGCAATTGATGATATCCAGATCGAAGATCGATCTTAGAAAAATACTAAGCTCCCGCTATCTGATCAAATAATTCGTCAGTCCTCGGTAATGGATATTTGTTCTTGACAGTCAGCTGGTTCAATTGACGATAATCGATGCACAATCTCATCGAACCATCTTTCTTCCAGATGAATAATACAGGGGCTCCCCAAGGGGAAGTACTTGGATGAATGAAACCCTTCTCGAGCAATTCCATCAACTGTTACTTTAATTCCCTCAATTCCGTAGGAGACATACGATAAGGAGCTTTGGAAATAGGAGATGTGCCAGGAATGAGATCAATAGAAAAGATAACTTCCCGCTCAGGCGAAAGTCCTGGCAGTTCCTCTGGAAAGACATCAGTAAAATCTCAGACAACAGAAATGTCGTTAATCTCGATCTGCTGCTCAGGGGTCGCATAGACAAAGGCTAGGAAAGCTTTACATCCTCGCTTCATCAGTTTATCAGCTCGAAGAGCCGAGATAAGTGATACGGAGTTATGGTGTTTAACTCTACAAGAGAAAGTCTCGGGTGCCTAGTAAAAGACACAGAGCTAGTACTGCAGTGAACATTTGCCTCATATTTAGCCAACCAATCTGCTCCTAGGATTACATCATAATCCTTCATGTCCATGCAAACTAAATCAGCTGGTAAATTCTGTTCATCAATCATAACCTTACTAGAAGGATAGAAATACGGAATTGCTGATCTAGTACCAATAGAGGTTGAAATCTCTAACGGAGAATCCATCAAAATAGGCTTCACAGCTAAAGACTTAGCAAAACTCCGAGAAATAAATGAATGTGTGGCACCAGTATCAAAAAGAACAAATGCTGGCTTGTCGAGTATAATAAGAGTACCTTCGACGAGTCCACCACCCTCAGTGGTTCCTGCCTCATCTGCTTGTAGAGCTTGGAGCTTGTCTTGTTGTTTCTTGATGCCTTGTGGTTTTGCCGGCATAGCTTGCTCAGATAAAAGAGAACAGTCAGGGATACGGTGCTCCCTACTTCCACATCGTAAATAGGCGCCCAACTTGCGCCAGCACTCCTCCATCTTGTGACCTGGACGATCACAATACCTGCATACACCTTTGAATGGAACAATAGAGCTAGGCTTCCTGTCTTCATGTTTCGACATCTTGCCCTTCCACGGTCCAGACCCACTCCATAAACCAGACCCACTAATGGGCCTCTTCTTGTCATACCTGGGTTTGATATTCCCGGAACCCATAGGTTGTTCCTTCCTTGCACTTTTTCCACGGATTCTCTCTGTCATTTCTAGAGTATCTTCTAGGACTTGAGCTTTTCTCACCATCTCAGAATAAGTTGGGATTTCCATTGGTGCCAATTGGTTGATATATAGCAGCTTCAGTCCATTAAGAAAGAGCTTAGCCTTCATTTTCTCGGTGGATATCAAGTGAGTAGCATATTGGGATAACCGAGAAAATTGAACTTCATATTCTGCCATAGATAGATTTCGGTGCTTCAAAGCCGTGAACTCCACTGCCTTCTTCTCTTGCACTCTATCAGAAAAGTATTTGCTATTAAAGACTTCCTCAAACTCCTCCCATGTGACTTGCTGATCACCAAGGGTAGCCTTCACTGAATCCCACCATGTTCTTGCATCACGTTCAAGTTGAAAAGTTGATAGAAGGACACGTTCTTGATTGCTACATTGCATTACCTCGAATATCCTTCCCATTTCTTCTAGCCAGTGCTCGGCTTCGTCAGGGTCAATCGAGCCACCAAATCTCGACGGATTCATCCCCCGAAAGTTCCGATATAAATCACCAGTGCCATGGTTTGCAGTTCCTGCTTGGGCCACTTGTTGCAAAACTTGAGTAAGGCCTTGAACCGTGCGCTGCAAGTTCCTCCATTCCGTGCGATCTGCTGCCATTGCAAAGGCCTACACGGGGAATAGATTAGTTATGTTCATTAAAAATAGATAATATCACAATTAAGGTATGAACTTAACCCAAGTTTCTACCCAAATCTCACCAGGTTGGGTTCTTAGACTTATAACAAGGTTATGGGTCCTATATCAACACTTAGACCCCTAGAACTTAGAAAACCTAGAACCTTAGAAAACCTAGGAATGTGGAACCTAGGCTCTGATACCACCTAAACTGTCACGCCCCGACGCGGAATAACGGAACGTATAGTCAGAAATAGCTAGAAATAAAGATAAGCTAATCTAAGCATTAACACAAGTGCTATGAAAAGAGAGAACTTTATTGGTCATGAAACATCTCAAATCTAGTACAATATCCTTAAACCAACTTTAATACAAACTGAGGCAATAACAAATTAACAATAATATCATAACTGTAGCTAAACACGCTCTAAGGCACAACTAAGAGTAGGATAACTATGCCAACTCAAAATCTAGAAATAGTACACTCCAATCATTACTCCTTCCCATCCCCAACAGTAAGCGCATCATCACCTGAGTTGCCTGGAAAAAGGGGGAGACAACTATGTGAGCGAATGCTCAGTAGATAATAACAGGCAAGTTTACGTAATTAACCAATTATTCCATTTTTATATGAAATGATAAGAAAAGAAATGACGATTCAGAAGAAAAACAACGTAATATAAACATCTTGCAAGGTCAAGAAAATATAAGATACCTGGATTTCAACAAGAATATCATGTAATAAGTGTAACAGGAAATTGTAACGAGGAAATGGCCACCATAAAGTATTTTAAACAAGTCAAGCACGATCAAGTAACAAGAGATAACAAGAGATTTCTGTCGTAGACATAATGCTAGTCATGCACTCGGTGCAATGCCTCACCTTGTCATTACAAACTCCCATGGGCACAAGTACTTTTCGGGCGCTCTCCCCAGAACCAGACTGGGCCCTTATGATGCATTGGCAATATTTTTATCGGATCCAAGATCCCAAGTTCCGTCTAGACATTTAGTCAAGTTTATGGCCAAATAATCAGAGGATTTACTGTCCAGAAATTCAAGATTTAAAGGACTAATATGTCCTTAGATTCAAGAGCACAAAACACGATAAAACTCGTCTCTGAGAGACGTACGGTCATACATAGGCCGCTCAAAGGATATATACGGCTAGCACTGGGACGCACTTACAGAAACTGGACTGAAACTCAGCCCACGAGGTCAAGAATGAACGGCTGACAGTGTGCCGCTCTAAAGGATGAACGGTAAGTTCTGGGCCGCGTAGGTCCAGAAGACCTTAAGACCCATGAACATGATGTACGGGCCATACGGGGCCGTATTAAAGATATGCGGTCCTAAAGAATCCGCATAAGGTTTGAACGGTCATATTCCAGCCGCACCACCCGGGCTTGGCTAGAAAGTTGAGAAATCACCCTATTGGACTCCGGGCTGACAAAGATAGGGTAAAGCTAAACCGGGGTCTAGTCTACTGTCTATTGGTCAGTCCAGGGCTTAACGGTTTGGTCGAAGATTGTTTAAGGTTAATCGACCAACACTTAATGGCATAAGCCAGGAATATGCGGTCGTTATTGGGCCACCTATAAGGATATGCGGTACACTACTGGCCGCACATGCCTCTCTTAGCCCAATTCGATGCAAGACTTATAATCCAGCGGTTCAGTCACGTAAATCGACATTGTTGGTGGTTCATTAGGTTCTTACCAGGGATATACAGAGATCCCAAGATGATATTATGTCCGCCGGATGGAGTGTCCGGGGGTAAGTTCAAGGCTAGCACAACTAATAGGGCTAATGACTTATTAGAAGTCTGCAAATTGGTCAAACCATTCTACTGGAGTAGAATGGCTATCATGCAACCTAGTATTCATTTTAGTCCTAATTTTTATGTCAATTTATCAAGGATCATGATTTACATTAATTTGATTGCCAAAAAGATTAATCAACATGCTAATGATAATGAACAAGATCATGTGGGAATAAAAAGCATGCATTTTAAATAAATTTACCTGCATAATTTACCACTTATCATATGAGTTTCTAATTTACTAATTATCAATTAAGATACTAATATGAATCATGTAGAGTTCACACTAAGTCATTTCTGCATAGATGTGCGGTTGTTACAGGACCTTATGTCTACTGGACTGAAGGGTACTTGTCCGGCCAGGGCATGGCCGCCCAAGGGGTTGGACACTTAGGAGAGGGCCACCCATGGGTTATGTGGTCATGCAGAAGCCGCCCATCCAGATTTGTGGTCTTCTGGGGGCCGCCCATCCTGTCAGGGTTGTGTGGTCTTGAAGGAGCCGCCCATCCAGGATGTGTGGTCCTTCAGGAGCCACCCATCCAGAATGTGTGGTCTAGCAGAAGCCGCCCATCTAGGATGTGTGGTCCTTCAGGAGCCGCCCATCCAGGATGTGTGATCTATCGTAAGACCGTCCAAGTCTGGTAAAAAATCCCATTGAACCAACCCTTGCCCGCCCTCGGCGTGGTTTTTAGGGTAACAATAAAACAAAAAATTCGAAGGGTATACATCATGGAATTTGGGGCTTTTACTACCAATAGAAAGAGCATGAAAAACTCTACAAGATGCATGAATCAATTTTAGATTTACAGCCAGAAATCGCTACTGAAATCAAGGGGAACAAATTATGCCCTAGTTCTGACATGCCTCTACCAAACCATGAAATTAGCGCATGATACCTAATGGAATTTAGGGCTTTATGACCCAAAATAAAGAGGACTAGATGCTGATTCCATCCATATATAACACTTTATATTGGGCTCGTTATTACCTACCTCAATTGGATGAAGAAGGAAGACGAAAGGAAGATGAGGGACGCTGACACGTCTCCACTAATCGCCAGAGATCTCCCTTGATCGATCTCCACTGCGGCCGCCGCTGCTCCCAAAGGATTATAGGGTTGTAGAGCTTTATTTTTATAGCTCGTACACCTTCTGGATCCTTCTGTGCTGGGAGAATTCGTCGGAGCAAGTGGAGTGATTGAAACGTCACCGCAATTGTTGACCTCACCCAAGCTCAGCCGACCACAAGTTTTAGGGTTAGGGTTTCGATGAATTGGCAGAGGGGAAATGATCCATAGATCGTGGCCTTTCATTTGCCCCCGATTTGGGCTCATTTGATGGGGTATTAAGCCCTAATTCCGCGGTTTAAGTTAAGGTTAGGTAAGTGTGCACTTTGGGCTCAATCCATTGATTAGACCTAGTTATGGATTTTTGTTGGGTCGACCACAGAAGTCAAAGTTGTTAAATAAATTTTCCTTTACCAAATTCCCATTTTTCTAGATTTTTATAAGGTGATAAAAATTCCACTTGTCCTATTCACTAAGGAATTAAATATTAAATTCTGAAATTCATTCATTTTAATTTCATTTCAATTTCCAAATCGGGGTATTACACCCCCGGACCCGACTTGGCAGTTTATTTAAACTAAGTGTATTTAGAAAATGAACTTTTGAGTGCCGAGCTCAAACCGGGCATCCGATTTGGATTCCGTCAGTTCTGGCCAGTCACTTTCATCTCTCAGGTCGTGTTGGAACGATCAGCACGGCCATCCGACCGATATTTTAGATTTCACACTGTATTGGTGGTTGCTCGGCTGGGTTTTTCTTATTATCTGACCTTTGTATATGCTTCATGTAAGCGGCTGGATTGGTGTGTTCTTTTTGATTCTCTCATGTACTTTGGTGCCCATCTTTAGTAGGCCTGGATGATTGGGGGAGACTTTAATACTATTGCTTCTACAGAGGAGAAGGCGGGGGGTAATATGCAATTCCTGAATTCTATGGTGGACTTCCATGCTTTTCTCTCGGCCATAGGGCTTATTGACGCGTGGTTCAGAGGTAACTCTTTTAGACCCCCGGACGAACAATCAATAGCCAGCAAGGCCAATCAGCCTGTTAAGAAATCAGCGGCACCAGATCAAGTTGATCTATCAAGAAATCAATAGTCAGGAGATGTTCCCTTTTCAGAAACATTTGATTTGATGTGGGTCTATGTACTCAACATTTTTATTTATTCTTCTTAGATCCCATTAATATCATTATCTTCTTCTCAACTTTCTTTCTATACCTCAATGGCTCAACATGCAACCGAGTTTTTATGACAAGGTGATAGGAAATTTATGTTTGACATCCGGATGACATAGTGCATAACTGCATATCTCTTCAGTTTGTTCTAGGGTATGACTAAAGATGGTCTGAACCATGGCTCTTATATGGCTCTTATATCTCTTCATGTCTATTCAATCCTGGGTTGTATGGAGAATTTAGAACCTCAGGAGATCACTACATAAATTGGTTGAGACAGTAGAAATATCTCTTAAGTATTTTACATTTAGGACCCCTGAACCCCGGATTTTCTCAATTCTTCTAAACTAAGTGAGTTTTGAAAACTAGGGAGTTTTAAAATTTCAAATGAACATAATTGAGTAATTCCATCAAAATAAAAATATAGTAAACACTCACATGTGCGGCCTGTGCTGTGGTGGTGGTGGATCGCTGTGGGACCATTCCCCCCTGGGAGAGGAGGCTACTGATTGCTTGCAAAATGATTGCCTACTGACTAGAGATCTCCTGTTGGAACTACTGCTGCTGCCGCTGCAAATCAGAAATCTGCGATCGGACCATGTCCATCATGTCGCTGGCAGAAGCGCTGGGGGTAGGTGGAGGTATAGTGAAGGCACTGCTACTGGTTTGGGCAGAGCTAGAACTCGCACACGATGATATCACCGCGCTAGCGTCTAGGCTCTCCCCAAAACCATATATTCTGCCTTTATTCGCACACGATGATTCCATAAAGTTTGAAATCACAAAAGAAAATTTTAATGGCATATAAATAGACATGAAGATGCCAAAAGTTTACCAGAATTTGATACTTAGAAAAATATGCAAACATGAAGCACACAACGGGCTATGATGAAATGATGATAGAGTGGTGAATAGACATATAAATGGAGTTTATCATTTTAATGGCAATAATGAAGGAATGCATAAGAATAAGAGAAGGCCAATTGAGTGGACAATGACAGTCGTGACTTTAGAGCATTATGAGCCTTTCATGGCGGTTTTCTGTGGAAAATAGGCCCGGATGTCTTCCTATGTATGAATAGCCGCACCCTTGATCAGAAACTGACCCTTCCACTGAATTTCATCCTCATTTGGAATCAGATTCCACACATTGAATGTGGCCCCAAGTGTTCATCATTCATATACAATCTCAAAGTCTTGTAGACTGCACCTTGAATCTGATCTGGGAAGCTGAGATTCAAAAGATCACCATATAGATTT
This sequence comes from Amorphophallus konjac, assembly GCA_022559845.1. Lineage (NCBI taxonomy): Eukaryota > Viridiplantae > Streptophyta > Magnoliopsida > Alismatales > Araceae > Amorphophallus > Amorphophallus konjac. The sequence continues at coordinate 375,629,429 of CM040121.1, forward strand.
CATTAACCATCTCTTTCCTTTTTAAAAGATATCTTTCAATAATAATAAGATCAACATATGCATCGTCTAGTCATGCCTCTTACTCAAACCTAAAACACATTGGACTAGGAATATTTAATCCAACTGCCGCCCCCACCACTCGCACCCTTCCCTCGAAAATCCACTCTCCAAATTTAGCTTATCCTTCACCCCTGGTTCTACAGATTGAGCTCTTCCAGAAAAAGGGAGTATGACATTGTTAAAATTAAGTGTCCGAACCCCGGATTCGTCTATGTTGACCCACTACATGCTCCACCCTACCTCCATGTGGGGTCTTTTTTGCTGTGCTAGCCCAAGCGGGGCACCAAATGCTTGTGGCGCCCATTTGAACTGATACGTGCTCGCAGGATTACATACCATGTGAATCCTTGCACACCAGGCTCCCACTCCCTCCCACGTCACCGATATGATCTCGGCCGTCCATCGCCTACTTGACGAGTGAGGGGGATAATTTAAAGTAGAGCATTCATATGATTTACACCCCATGGAGGATAATTTAAAAACTCTAGATGATGCTAAATCTCTACAATCTGATAGACTACTTCAGGAAGAATGTTTTTGGAGACAGAAGTCTGGAATTAGATGGATCCTTGAGGAGGATAGAAATATCAGATTCTTTCACACATCTATTATGGCTAAGAGACATAAACTTTGAATTACTCAGCTTCAAAATTCTGCTGGAATTCTAACCTTAGATCATGAGGAAATGAAAGAAATTGCTGCATCTCACTTCCAAAAAGCCTTTACATCTCAGGACCATTTTATAGAAGATTACCCTTTGAATTGCATTCCTTCCTTGGTTACTTAGGAAGATAATGATATGCTTTGTGCAATTCCTTCTGAAGTTGAAATCAAGGATGGAGCCTTCAATTTTTCTTTAGATTAGTACCCCTGGGCCCGATGGGTTCACAGGTGCCTTTTATCAAAAGGCATGGCCAATCATTGCTGGTTTGGCTGTTAGTGCTGTTCAAGAGGCATTTAGTTCCCAACATGCTTTCCCACGAAGTGTGACTTCTACTCTAATTGCTCTTATTCCTAAAAAGTTCAAGAGCAGATCAGCATTTTCTTTCTTACGTATAAGAACTAAAAATGTTGAATTTAAGCTCTTAATCATCCAAGGTTTCCCCTGAAATTCTCTCATTGCTGCCATAAGAGCAACCTTGATGACATCCCAGAAATGATGGTAGAACCCCATTGAAAGCATGGTATTCAAAACCGCTCGATACATATCGAAACTGGCCCCTGCGGTCTAGTTATGCCTGTTTTATATTGGTACCGGCTAATACCATTTAAAAAATTAAAAAAACTGGGGCCAAACCGGGTGGTTCCATCCAGTTCACCCATCAGGACCATCCGATAACTCATTGGCATCCCTCTCACGGGCTGCACTGTGTGACCGCTCGTGAGTGAGAGATCCCCCAGACGGCCACCTGCTCCCTCCTTTGCCGCCGCCAGCCCCACCACCAGTCGGCTGCCAAAATGCTACTGAAGATAAATGTACAACTCCTTTTACTAACTCCATTTTGATGCTTAGGTCCTACTGAAGATAAATGGTTGTTTTATTGCTGGAGAGGGGGATTTCTGTAGTCCATCTAAGAGCAGCCGAACTAGGCCCATCAGGACCAAACGAGGCTCGGCTCATCCAAGTGACAGCCCCATAGGGCCCACTTAGGCAAAAAAGCCCAATAAAGATTACTCAGGATCCCACCCTTTCTCGGCGACCCTTAGGCTGGGAGGGCCCGAGCGTCAGAACGGAGGAAGACCCATGCCCAAGTTATCCCTTCATCGGGATAGAGGCAAGCGCTCTGCGCCCACTCCGACCTGACTTCATCCGAGCTATGCCTATCGCCCGGATAGGGTTGGCACCTTTGATGCTCTGACCGACTAACGATTGCTTATCCACGCTGCCGTTGAGAGCCCTTTATGAGTAGGAGTTTATGAGGATAAGGGACCCATGATCATACGATGAGGATGTAAAGATCCCACGATGAGGACGTAACTCCCGCCGGAAACTCCTCAGCTTACAGGACTCATAAGGTGAGCACACTATATAAACCAGGGACTCCCTCCAGTGGAAGGTAAGGGCAATACACGCCTAAAATCTCCTGAGCAGGAACCACTTCACCACCTTGGTGTTGGGAGATCTCGTGCACCTCTTTCTGCCTCCCTCCATACCTTTCACCATTGCTCTACTGACTTAGGCATCGGAGGGTTTTCCGCAGGGAGCCATCCCTGGGCCTCCTGATCCGTTTCCCTTTCTCTGCAGTTCACTATTCGGTCATCATCCTCCCAGCTCAGGACAAGCGCTAGATCACGCCCCTTCATCTGGCGCCGTCTGTGGGAAACGACCAAAGAGTCAGTATGGTGTGAAGAAGTTCAGGGAGGAGGTCCGCCGGTGATAGGGGAAAGGCCATGGTGGTGGCGGGGGGAGGCCCCTCTCAAGCCTCCCAAAACCCCCCCTCCGGTGCCAGCACTCCCGCCGACGGACCGCCCCCTCCCCCTAAGGCAGGGCTGCTGCCCCCTCCCCCCGCGGCAGGGCTGCCGCTTAACGGCGGCGCTGACGCCTTCCAAGCCCTCAACGCGAAATTGGACGTCCTCGTGGAACTCATGAGGACCCAGGCAGCCAGGGATGGAAGGTCACGCGCCCTTCCGGAGAGCCCTCCCCGTGAGAACATGTCCCAGCACACCGTCGGAGGTCGCTTCACCCTCCGAGGGCAGCAGCTTATTCGCAACAAAGCAGGAGGACCCTCACAAGCCCCCCCTCCGAAGCAAGAGGCTTCCTCCACAACAAAACGGGGTAAGCATGGGGCACACCGTCACCTGCCGGAGACCGAAGTCCCCAAGGAGCGCCAGGACAGCCTGCCATCACGCCCCCTCAACCCTACGGCGCAGCGACAGCCGGAGCTATCCCTCCGATTGTGAGAATTCGAGAGGCAGTTCGCAGAACAGGAGCGCGCCCTATGAGCCCTGCAGAAGACCTCTCCACCAGAGGACAAGGAAAGATCCCCATTCTCCGATCATATCTTGAAGGCAGAGGTATCTCCCAGAGCTTCCATCCCGACCTTCAAGCCCTACGACGGCCAGGGTGACCCGGCCGACCACTTCGACAGCTTCGACGCCCTGATGACCCATCATGGAGCATCCGACACCATCAAGTGCCGTGCCTTTACGACCACCTTGCTCCAAGGCACCCAAGCATGGTTTCGGGCCCTCACCCCCGGATCCATCCAGGACTTCAAGCAATTCGGGCGAGTATTCAAGGAGAGTTTCACCGGCAGCGGTCCCCCAAGGTCGGTAGCGGGGCTTTTGGCCCTCGAACAGGCGTAAGGGGAGAAGCTTCGGGCCTACATTATCCGATTCAAATCGGAAGCCCTGAGGATCCCCCGCCTGGACGTCACCTCGGCCATAACCGCACTGACCGGGGGCACCCGCGACGAGAACCTCCGCCGTGAACTTGTCCTCCACCCTCCCTTGACCCTTGCTGCGCTAGTGACTCTGGCATTGCACCATGCCGAGTGTGAAGAAGTGCTCAGCGCATGCCGAGACGCAACCGGCTCAGGTCGGGAGGGGGACAAGAAGCGGGCACCCGAGCCAAGTTCGGGCCAAGGAAAGAGGCGGAACCGAGACGGGGAGCATAAAGAACCGTCCAGGAAGTACGAGCGGTACACTCCCCTAACCGCTCCGGTATATGAAATATATGAAGACATCAAAGGCTCGGGCCTCCTCCGCCAACCCGAGCCAATGAGGTCGAAGAACCGCAGTCGCAGCAAGCATTGCCTGTTCCACAACGACCACGGACATCACACCAGCGACTACCATCAGCTCCAGGACGAGATCGAGCATCTCGTTCTTTTGGGGCACCTCTCCCGGTTCGTGGCCGGGTACAAGGAAGATCAAGGCGCCCCAGAGGAAATCAACAACGCCCCCCGAGGGGTCCACATCAACGTCATCACCGGAGGAGCTGCATCAGGAGGAGATAGTGGCCGAGGAAGGAAGCGTCATGCTGAGCGGGTGAGCCGAGCCATCGAGCCTCCCAGGGCCCCGCCGAGTGAGCCCCAGGTCATAGTCTTCTCCGACCAAGACCTGGAAGTGCTAAGCACCCCGCATGACGACGCCCTAGTCATATCGGCCACAATAAACCATTGTAACGTAGATAGGATTCTAGTTGACAATGGAAGTGCCCCTAACGTATTATCTTATGAATGTTTCCTTAAGATGGGGGAGGATCCGTCTAAACTCCGCCCGATCCGAACCCCCCTGTGCGGGTTCAATGGCCAGGCCACTTATCCCGAGGGAGCCCTAAGCCTGTCGGTTACTCTCGACACCCCACCCAAAACCGTTACGGTCATGGTGGACTTCATAGTGATCAAAGGTATGATAGCATACAACGCAATCTTCGGCCGGGGAATCCTCAGTCGAACGAAAGCGGTGCCTTCTACCTATCACCAAAAGGTGAAGTTCCCCACCAAAAATGGGTTGAGGGAAGTCCGAGGCAACCAGGACATGGCCAGAAGGTGCTATAATATCTCAGTTGAAGCCACAAGGCCGGACGGGAAGAACAAGGGTCCCCGGGAAGTCGAGGAAAAATCCGCAACCGCCGAGCCTGGAGGTGAATTGCTAGCGGTTTTCCTAAACGATGACCCGACTCTAGGAGTAAAGATCGGAGCCGACCTTACAATAGATGTTCAACATCAATATAAAGAGTTTTTTTCCACGTACATCCGGGTCTTCGTATGGTCTGATGATCAACTCCCTGGGATACCGGAGGAAACGGTGATGCATAAGCTCAACCTCGACCCAACCATGAAGCCCGTGCAACAACGTAGAAGGAAGCACGCACCAGAAAAGTAGGCGATTATCAAGGAGCAAGTCACCAAGGGGCAAGAGACTGGTCTCTTTAGACCGGTCCTGTACCCGACGTTGTTGGCTAACGTCGTCCTGGTGCCAAAAGCTTCGGGAAAGTGGCGAATGTACGTGGACTTCACCGACTTGAACAAGGCTACTCCAAATGACTGCTATCCAATACCGAGCATCGACCAACTGGTTGACTCAACCTTGGGCAATGAGGTACTCAGCTTCCTGGATGCCTATTCAGGTTACCATCAGATCAGAATGCACCCCAATGACATCGAGAAGACCGTCTTTATCACCAACTTCGGCGTACACTGCTACACCCGGATGCCTTTCAGGTTGAAGAACGCTGGAGCCACGTACCAAAGGCTGGTCAATCATATGTTCGAGGGACAGCTCGGTCGAAACGTCAAGGCCTATATTGACGACATGATCGTGAAAACCCCCAAGGCCGAGGACCACTTCGCCGACCTAGGGGAAACCTTCGACACCCTCCTGAAGTACAACATGAAGCTCAATCCTGCCAAGTGCACCTTCGGAGTAAGGTCTGGGAAGTTCTTGGGCTTCTTAGTCACCCAGCGTGGGATCGAGGCCAACCCCGACAAGGTCCAGGCCATCCTGGACATGCGCCCACCCACCTGCATCAAAGATGTTCAACGCCTTACCGGGCGCATTGCTGCGCTCAGCAGATTCCAGTCCCGCGTAGCTGAACGATGCCTACCCTTCTTCAAACTATTGAGGGGACCTAAAATGGCATCTGCAACATTCGCGTGGGGCGAGGAATGCCAAAAAGCGTTCGTCGAGCTTAAGGAGTTCCTGGCTTCTCCCCCGGTGCTTTCCAAGCCTGTCCCAGGTGAAGCCTTGCATCTCTATCTCTCGGCGACTCCATCTACAGTTAGCTTGGTCCTAGTCAAAAATGACTCAGGATTCGAGAGACCGGTCTACTACACCAGCAAGGTGCTCAATGAGGCTGAGAAAAGGTACCCCGCAATCGAGAAACTCGTGCTAGCGTTGGTTACCTCAGCCAAGCGCCTCCGACCCTATTTCCAAGGGCACTCCATCACCGTGCTGACCGGCGAACCGTTGAAGAGGATCCTCGCTCACCCTGAAGCCTCGGGATGCCTCGTCAAGTGGGCCATCATGCTCAGGGCCTACGATATATAGTATCGGCCTCGCTCGGCTATCAAAGGCCAGGCGCTCGCTGACTTCATCGCCGAGAGCACCATCCCGACTGAAGAAAGATCTCCGTCCACGCCCGGGCCGACCTAGGAACTGTTCGTCGATGGATCTTCCAACTCAGCCGGGAGCGGCGCCGGGATTCTCCTGAAGTCCCCCGAAGGAGCGGAGCTACAGTATGCCCTGAAGTTCAACTTCCAAGCATCTAACAACGTTCCGAGTATGAGGCCCTCATATCGGGAGCCCGCATGGCCCGGCGGTTAGGAGCTGAGCGAGTTAGGATTCACACTGACTCCCAACTGGTCGCTAGCCAGGTCAACGACGATTATGAAGCTCGAGAAGCACCGATGATCAAATACCTGCAGCTGGTCAAGACCGTGGCACAACAGTTTGAGAGTTTTGAGGTAGTACGAATAGCTCGGGAATAAAACTCCCGACGGACGCCCTCTCTTGGCTGGCCTCTTCTCTTGACCCCGAGGGTTGTCGATCGGTCCTTCTCGAAGAGCTAGAGCGGCCGAGCATCGATTCAGAGCTCCTAGCTGTTGACTCAGCCTCCCCAAGCGACTAGCGTACCCCCTATCTGTCGTGGCTTCAAGACTCTCAGGAGCCTCCCGACCCTCAGGAAGCCCGAAGATTGAAGTACCAAGCTCGGTGATTCGTCACTCTGAATGGCACTCTCTACCAGAGATCCTTTTCCGGCCCTCTCTTCTAGTGCCTCAGCACCGACGAAGCCAACCGAGCGATTGAAAAAGGTCATGAAGGTCTGTGCGGAGTGGATTTAGGGGGAAGGTCACTCGCCAGGATCTTGCTACGGCAAGGTTATTGGTGGCCCACCCTGCAACGCGACTGCTCGGCCTACACACAACACTGTGACCGCTGCCAACGATTTGACCACTTGGTCCAACAGCCACCAACGGAGCTCGTCACCCTAGCCGAGCCTTATCCTTTCACTCGCTGGGGAATCGACATCCTCAGGCCGTTCCCCACGGCCCAGGCCCAGAAGAAGTTCATTATCATCACCATCGATTACTTCACTAAGTGGATCGAGGCCGAAGCCACAACAAGGATCACCGAGACAGTCGTCTGGAATTTTGTATGGAAGTCGATCATCTATCATTACGGCATCCCCCGGGGGATAGTAAGCGATAATGGTCGGCAATTTGATTCTCGTTATTTCCAAGACAGATACCCCGACCTTAACATTCGTAATCACTTCACTTCGGTCGTCCACCCTCAGGCTAACGGGCTGGTCGAAAATGCTAATAAGACTATCTTAAAAGACCTCAAGACTAGGCTCGGTAAGGCCAAGGGTAGCTGGCTTGAGGAATTGCCGAACGTACTTTGCTCACACAGAACGACTCCCAGAATGGCAACCGGTGAAAGCCCCTTTCAGCTGGTATACGGTACCGAGGTCGTGATCCCGTTGGAGATTGGCAACCCCTCCCTCCGAGTCATCTGCTTCTCGTCCGAGGCAAACGACCAGAAACTGCTCGAAAACCTCGACCTAGTAGATGAAGTCCGAGAGATTGCCAGCATCAGAGCAACGGAATACCGATGCCGCCTCACTCGATACTACAATGCCAAAGTCTGAGACAGACACTTTCAACCGGGAGACTTCGTCCTCAGGAAAGCCGAAGCCTCTCGACCACTTGAGGCGGCTGGCAAGTTATGCCCTAATTGGGAAGGCCCCTACCGAGTGGTCGAGACGCTCGGAAAATGAGCATACCATCTATCCACGATGGAAGGAGAACTCATCCCTCGGACTTGGAACGCAACTACATTATGCAAGTTCTACTTTTGAATACTGAACATTGTGCAAACGACATGAGATAAGACAAAAGGCTCATTTCTTTTATTCAAACAACTCGCTTGTACATCAGGAAGGCCAAAGCCAAAAAAATACATGTCAAAAAAGCAAAAAATCCATCTGGCGCCGTCGTATGAGCCCATCGCTCGGCTGACTCGGATGACCTTCCTGCGTCCAGCCACTGACTCTGCCTCGTGTAGAAACTGGCTCAAATAAAGGATAGTCGACCCCGTTGGCTCGGGCAGCTCGAGACAAAGGTGATAGAGGGATTAGGAAGGAGAAGGCTACCTTCCAAGTTAAACTTGGAAGAGAAGGGGGAGAGGGAAGGCATATGAAAGCATCCTCCCCGCCAAACTGCCAACTCTTTGGAAGAAAGACAGTGCAGGCACCCTCCGAAGAGTGAAAGAAAGGAGGAGTAGAGCAGAAGAGGGAAAAAGAGGCTGCGAGAAAGAAAAAGAAACCAGCAGAGCTGGACGAGGAGGCAAGGGAAGGCCCGGAAGGGAGGCCGTGAAGCAAGCAGGAAGGGACGGGAGGTAGGGATGTCTGATGCCCCCATACGTCCACCATCTCGCCCCCCTGCAAGCACCGCCAGAACTGATAAAGGGAAGACGACGTGCCTCCACACGTTGAACCCTCTTCAAGTCCGTTCACCGGCCGTCGAACCCTCTTCAAATCTGAAGCAGCAAGAACTCTCTGCCCCTCGTCGTCGGCAGCCTCATCTTCTAGAGCGTACTCCATGCTCCAAATACAACGGCACAACGCTACGTGAAGAAGGAATAAGGAAAGACTGTCAGGGAAACCCCTAAGTGGTGGAGAGGAAGGGACGCCCTTCAGACCTTTTATAGGCAAAGGGATGATATTTGCCTTAAATGATTCTCTCCTCGAAAACACGCCAAAGGGATCTTTCCCTACGAACGGTCACCTCAAACTTCTCAATTTTCACCACAGAGGGATACATGAAGCGGCCAGGCATTCAAAGCATGAGAAACTGGAAAGACACCCTGTTAGGCGCTCACCCAACCTTCAGGCGACATCCACGTAGAAAGTATCGGCTCTTTCCAACCACCGCAGATACGCTGAACAAAATATGGCAATGGCGATACAGAATAGATAAGTCTTCATCATAACGCTATTGCCTTATTTATTTCTACACAGAAGAGGAAGTTTTTTCCTTCAAAAAGAAAAAAGACATACAAAAAGAGGAAGCGAAGTAGATACATCAGGCCTCCGGCCCACCTTGAAGCCCGGAAGTAGAGGGCTCCAATGGTCTGCCCCCGCATCTTCGACGACGGCCGACCCTGGCACTGACCCCACCGGCGTGGGAACTGCCTCGGTTGTGTGCCCTCCCGAGGCATCCGGAGTTGGTGACCCCTAGAACGATGAGTCCCCGTGATCCTCTTCATCGTACGTCGAAGCGGAGGAACTGGAGGATGACAAGTCCGAGACATAACATTGCCCAGACGGGAAGTCAACTACTCCGGACGCCTGCTCCTTGGCGTAAGAGATGGCCCGGTCGTATCCCTGCTTGAACCCCTTGCGGATGCCCTGGTGAAGTCCTAACTCGTAGTAGGGCAGGGCAGCCTCCTTAAGGTTGATCAGGTAGGCCTCTGAGCTCTTGTACTCCTCGAGAGCCTCCGCCCCGGCGGATCCCACCCGACCAGCGAGCTCGGCCTCCTTCCGCTCTGCCTCGGCTGACTTTCGCTCGGCCTCAGCCATCTGCTCTTCGGCCTCCGCCACCTACTTCTCCGCCTCGGCCCGATCAGCCTCGACCTCACGCTGAAGGCGCTCGGCTTCCTCTGCTCGGTTTACCAGCTCTGCACGCCGGTCTCCCACTGGCCATCCAGCTCAACGCGTGCAAGGCACTCCTCTTCGAGAAGCCTGCTCTTCCTCTCGAGGGATTCGCGGGCCTTGGCCAGCTGCTCCGTTAGCACCCGAGTCTCCACCAGGCTCGACCACGCCAGCTCCCTGACTGAGGAAAGCTCCCGCTGAAGCCCATCACGCTCCTCGACAAGCCGAGCCAACTTCCTGTCAGATCCACCAAGGGTCTAGGCCAGGTTCGCTCGCTCCCACTCCGACCGAGCATACACTTCTGCCAGGGCAGCCCCCATCTGGGCCAGGGCCAGGCCGCCCTCCGTAACCCCAGCAAGGGCCACAGATAGAGAGTACTGCCTACCTCCCCCCCTCACCTTCACGGCTATTCCGCGGCATACCTGGTGCATAGGGCCAGAGATACTAAGCCTCACCAAGGCCGCCGAAACGGAGAACCCCCCATCGCCTGGCGCCCCACCGTGTGGCTCGGATTGAGCCCCAGCCTCGGTCGCCTCTTGCGCCTCAGTCGGATTTTCTCGCGGCCCCTAAACTTGGTCCGGCTCGGCACCTGCACCGCCACCTGCAGCGCCAGCTTCGGCCACAGCCCCCTCGGCTCTTGCCGAAGGGAGAGCCGGGTCGGCACCGCTGCCAGTCGCAGGAGCACCCTCGGCCCCCTCGGTTCCGGCCAAAGGAAGAACCTAGCCCGCATCGTCGCCGCCCGCAGGGGCAGCCCCAACCTCCTCGGCCCCCTCTGGCTCGGCGGGTGGGAGAGCTCGCCCGGTAGGGTCGGCTTCATCATGCTCGGCGGAGGGGCGAGCTGCGGTAAGGTCACCTTCAACCGTGGGTACGAGCAAGACCTTCTTGGCCCGCTTCCTAGCCCTCGCGGTAGCCCGGATCATACCCTCCATGGGATCCTTGCACTTGGATCCCCGTGGTCTGGAAGATTCGCCCTGGGCCGCTCCCTTACCCTTATCTCTGGTTCGGGAGCAACCCACGGGAGCAGCCGATTCATCAGCAGCCGAGTCATCACCAAGCTTGATCACCTCTGCGGCCTCCTTCAGAGCCTCCCGCCTGGTGTCTGCACGAAAAGGAAGACATATTCAAGAAAAGAAAGATGATCCCCATGTTCAGAGGAAGAGCCTAGTTTGTGGCACTTGAGCCCGACGGATGTAGCCGCGTAAGAAGACACCGCTAAATATTCTATGGAGTAACTAGCTCTTCGGTGGATTGGCGGTGCTTTAGCAAGATGGTTGCATATTTCTCCACATGTGGAGGGAACTCATCCTGCCTGGGAGGGATATTCAGGTGGAAATTGGGGATTACTAGGCACCTCCAGGTTTCCTCCACTGAACAAATCCCCACCCAGAAGAATTGAGTCTTCCACCCCTTATGCGAGGAATCCTTCACCGCCAAGGAGATACAGCTCCTATTCCGCCTCGCCTAGATGAAATAGAAGCCCTTCCCTATCGAAGGATGTGCTTTCAACTCAAAGAAATAATGAAAGAGGTCCATGAAAGGAGGAACTCCACACTGGCGGCAGAGGATGCGGAAGGCAGAAAGGAGGGGATAAGAGTTGGCTACCAACTGAATGGGCGCCAACAGGAAAAAATTGAGAAGCTGAAGAACAAAAGGTTCGAAAGGAAGGCGGAATCCACCCTTCCATGACAGAAGAAAAGTACAGATGTGGCATGTACGAGAGTCCAGGCTCATCTCATGTGGGGAAGCTGCGACAAAGGTGGAACTTATGGGGCAGGCAATACTGGTGCTCCAGCCTTCTCACATCCGCCTCCCCCAGTTCGCTGCAGTTTGGAACCGGCACCTTCACCACCGGCTCGTCCTCCCACTCCTCAGCATCTGAGTGCTGGTCCGCCATGGAAATCGGAGAAGAGTTTGAGGAAAGGTGATCTCGAGACCCTGAAGATTCCGGGGGAGGAGGAAGCCACCGGACTGCCTCCGTGGTTATCTTCGCCAACTCCTCGAATGCCGCTGCAAGCCTCTGCTCTTCCGTCGCGTCGTCACGGCGCATCGAAGAGCCCCAAAAGCAAGAACGGAGGAGAGCCAAAACCCTAAAGACGGAGGGAGTCTGGAATAACAACAAGCGCCCAACGCTTATATCCCCACGTGGGACGCGGCGTGTCGTTCCGACCTCTGAGAAAAGGGGGCCCCTTCAGTTCAAATACGTCAGGATCATCATTAACACGGGCCCAGGTGACCACGACACGTGGCTTCCTAACACCGCCAGATCTCCACCCACCTGAGCCACGCTGGTCAAAAACCCCAAACAGCTACTTTTCCGAGCTTACTAAAGCTCGGGAGTAGGAGGGGGGCAAGTGGAGAGGGGGATTTCTGTAGCCCATCTAAGAGCAGCCGAACTAGGCCCACCAGGACCAAACAAAGCTCGGATCATCTAAGTGACAGCCCCGTAGGGCCCACTTAGGCTAAAAAGCCCAATAAAGATTACTCGGGATCCCACCCTTCCAGGGCGGCCCTTAGGCTCAGAAGGCCCAAGCGTCAGAATGGAGGAAGACTCATGCTCGAGTTATCCCTTCATCGGGATAGAGGCAAGCGCTCTGCGCCCACTCCGACCTGACTTCATCCAAGCTATGCCTATCGTCTGGACAGGGTTGGCACCTTTTATGCTCGGACCGACTGACGATTGCTTATCCACGGTGCCGTTGAGAGCCTTTTATAAGCAGGAGTTTATGAGGATAAGGGACCCATGATCCCACGATGAGGACGTAAAGATCCCACGATGAGGACGTAAGTCCCGCCTGAAACTCCTCAGCTTACGAGACTCATAAGGTGAGCACACTATATAAACTAGGGACTCCCTCCAGTGGAAGGTAAGGGCAATACATGCCTAAAATCCCCTGAGCAGGAACAACTTCACCACCTTGGTGTTGGGGGATCTCGTGCACCTCTTTCTACCTCCCTCCATACCTTCCACCATTGCTCTATTGACTTAGATATCGGAGGGTTTTCCCCAGGGAGGCATCCCTGAGCCTCCTGATCCGTTTCCCTTTCTCTGCAGATCACTATTCGATGATCATCCTCCCAGCTCAGGACAAGCGCGAGATCACACCCCTTCAATTGCCGTCTATATACTTGTGAGACATTGGCAACTACAATAGTTGACACAGAGAAAACTGGCATATACACATGTTATATAATTAGAAGATCAACAAATGCACATTTGTTTCTAAAGAGTCTAAAAAACATACAAAGAGAAACCTGAAATATTTGGAATATAGACCATGATGAAAATGAGACACATTATTGGCAAACACCGATCATCTCCTTAAAGCACAAAAACAATAATTGTTTCTTGTCAAATGCATTCTTAACATGAATGAGAAAACTATTCCAAGAAGTTGCATGGCCATATTACTTCAGATCCTAATGTTCACCAATAAAACCACCTATGAAGGCACCCTCTACTTATCATAATTTAATTTTTTGTCTGATTTGAATTTCCTTAATTTTTATGAAGGCTCGGGAGGGGAACCGACCCTCTACTTCTGGATCGGTCGTGCCACGCTGAGAGAGGGAGAGGGCCGGAGAGGGTCGCTGAGAGAGGGAGAGGGCCTGAGAGGGAGAGTGGGAGAGGGTCGGTGAAATGGGTCTGGCTGCCGGTGAGAGGGAGAGGGCGCGTCGGTGAGAGAGGGATGATGAGAGAGGGAGAGGGCTAGAGAGGAAGACGCCGGAGAGAGATCGACGATGAGAGAGGGAGAGTGGGAGAGGGAAATGGTGAGAGAGGGAGAGGGCCGGCCGAAGAGGGTCGCTGAGAGAGGGAGAGGGCCTGAGAGGGAGAGTGGGAGAGGGTCGGTGAAATGGGTGTGGTTGCCGGTGAGAGGGAGAGGGCGTGCCGGTGAGAGAGGGATGGTGAGAGAGGGAGAGGGCTGGAGAGGGAGAATAGGGCTGGAGAGGGAGAGTGGGAGAGGGAGAGCATCGGTGAGAGGTAGATGGCAGGTGAGAGAGGGAGAGGGCCAGAGAGGAAGACACCGGAGAGAGATCGACGATGAGAGAGGGAGAGTGGGAGAGGGAAACAGTGAGAGAGGGAGATGGCCGCCGGAGGGATACCTGGGCGCCAGAGGGAGAGCTGCCACCGCCGTCGATCGCTGATCGCCAGAGGGAGAGCTGCTGCCGTCGCCGGTCACCAATCGCCTAGGGAGAAAGCCGGAGGGAGACAGCTAGAGGCGGGAGGGTCGGTGATGGTCTCTCGATGGCAGAGGCACGGTGAGAGGGTCGTGCGTGTGTGGAGGGAAATAATTTTTTTCCCACGGATTTCACACGGATTGCTTTATCCGTTTAAAATTTCAGACGGTAATTCAGACCATGTATAATACCGTGTGAAATATAAACTAAATGTTATCCGTCTGAAATACAGACGGATATTCCAACGGAAAATTTTCCGTGTGAAATTTTCGGCTCTATTCGCGCATTTTCTGGTAGTGAAGGTGAGCTAATTCTCTTAAACACTACTTGTTCAGTGCAAATCTTGGCTCTCTGTTTCATTTCCATGACACCTTGTCTAAGCTGAGGAAAATTTAATGTGAGCTGCATGTTGCTTGTGAAAAATGTTGGAACCTTTTTGGTCTGATGCAATAATAAAATCAGTAAAAGAGATAAAATAAGGCTTAATGACAGGATGACATGTGTCTAGAAACCTATACGATGAACAAAAGGTGAAAGGGTAGACAAAAATGAGAGTAAGTGGCTCTTTGTGATATGTGATGATTCAATATGGTGTGTATGATGGTTAAACACGTGCTATCGCAAGCTAGATATGAGGGATATAAAAGAGGAACTCCACTATTACTAGCTATCCTTTTTTTCCTTTATTTTTTGTCTCTTGGTTTTTAGTCTTCTTGAATCTGTTTTATGGTGAGCTAAACCGAGTCCTTGGCTTAAGGATAATAATTAGGTTCACTTCCCTTACACACACACACACTTTTTTCACACACACACACACACAAGCATGTTGAATGTGAGAATATATCATTTTTGCTCACACTTGAATTTTTCAAATGTAGTTCACCAAGTTACTAGAATATGAAGGAATCAATTATGTCGTTTGAAACCAACTGTCATATGCATTGTCAATTGAAGCATTTGGCAGTAGTGCACCCTCCCCTTGTTCGAGCAACTAAAAGCAGGCATGGTGTTGCTTGTTGTGTACCTCATTATGACAAGAGGCTGGCACTAGAAGAGTTGTTCCTCTTCTATGTACAAGTTGACATATAGTAATGTACCATGCAATTGTCAAGAGGTTGAATATACGTCAATCTTTTACTTTTACTATACATTTAATTTGTCATATGAAAAGTTAAGAATCAATCTTTTTTTGTTGGTTGTATATATAGATGGTTTAGCATATCTTTATATATGAAAATGGATGTGTGCCAACATAAGTGATTTTATCATCTTCAAAACACAAGTTAGCATGGAAACAAATGTGTTTCTTTGAAGTATTTGCGTAAACGAGAATAGGTTTATGCAAATTTTGGTGTATGACCTGTGGATGCACATTGTGATCTTATAGTAGGTCCAATGAATGTATGAGCATATTTAGGGGTGTTTATTATCACAAAATAAAATGAAATGCCACAAGATCTTAATATAGGGTAGTTCAGTCAAAAAAGTGTATGTATTGAGAATATTAAGAACATCTTGTATATAAAAAATCTCCATTTGTATTTATTAAATAAGAAAAAAGTGCCTCTAATGTTCCAGATTTGGGGCACTTTTAGAACAACAAATGCTTCTATAGTTGAAAATATAAGGGCAATTCACTAATTAAGTCCCTCTATAAATAATAATTAGAGGCGGTTAAAAGTGCCTCTATAATATTTTTTTTAGGTAGTTCACATGAATTGCCCCTAACATCTATTGGGACGGCTTTTAAAGCACTTACATTAGATGGCCCTAAAAGAATAAAAAATTCCCCTAAAACATGTAGGGGCATTTATTAAATGCTCCTGAAAGTTTTTTTATAATGAGTTGCTTATCCAAAGTGTCATTTGGGATCACGAGGAGTTACTTGGTATCTTTCATGATTAGAAAGTCTGATATTTCCATTAATGGATAGTGAACCATGTTTATTAAGTCAAGAAAGGTTCTTAACTTAATGGGTTAGAAAATCAAACAGACATTTAGGTCTAGAGGGTCACACATAATAGAGTATTGGACAAACTAGGATGGATGGACTTTATAGACAGCTACTGGATTTTTATGATAAATGTTAGGAGTCTATAAATATGTACTGAAGGGCTAAACCCTGGGCTACGCTCATCTGGTTCAACCCCGACTACACTCTCGCCTCCTATTTCCCTCTCCTAAGGGTGCCCCCCTCCTCTCTCTCTTGTCTTCACAATGGACGGTGGTATTGAGGTCTGGTCAACATCTAGAGATCGCGAAGGAGATCTCGTCTACATCTAGTGCTCCTGTGGATACACCTAGAAGCTAATACTTGGATGGCTCGCGACTCTGAGATGTATTTCTTGTTCGGCTCCACACTTTTGCGAGATTCTCGACCCCGCAAAGGTAAAAAAATATTCTTCACACAGCAGGATTTTTCGTATTTCTTCAATTTTGAAAAATTGGCATGATATGTATATAAGATTTTGTCATCTTTTGCTGCATCTCAGATCGAAACCTTACAGATTGGGCATCAGGTGAGGGTCATCATTTAGTTGCAAGTGGAGGTCGTGGGAGATCAGATAAGAGATAGGGGTCAAGAATGAGCAGGGTTCATTCGAAGTCATGGGATCCTTAGATGTATTACTATTGTGACCAAGAAGGTCATATAAAGAGGGATTGTCTGATGTGAAAGGAGGATACGAAGCTGTGGAAGGGGTGTTGGATTTCTGATTTTGATGATGACACAAAATGAATCATGTCTGTGTTGAAATACTTGATTGATTCATGGTCTATGTTAAAGTGCTTGACTGATTCATATGATAAGTCATTTTAACAGGTTCATCAAAAATATAAACTAAGTCGGGTCAATGCATACACAGAGTCATTTAGTCATTTCATCAAATAGGTTGCATACATGAGCATTTCTATTCTTAAGGTCAGTGCATGCATCAGACATGGCTAACTAAGGTCCGTGCATTGTCATAAGGTCGGTGCTAGCCTGTTCTGCATTGTGCATAAAGGTCGGTGCAAGTTTAGGTGTCAAAGGCTCAAGGTCGGTGCATACTCGAAGTCGATGCACGTCTTCACTAGCAGCATATCAGGTTAGTGCATGCTTTGTATCGCACATAACCAAGGTCGGTGCATACTTGTCTTATGCATGTTTCAGAAGTTCTTCACTGAGGTCGATGCTAGCATTAGTTAGTATGCACAAGGTTGATGCTAGTTGCATCTTCCATCAAGTCAGGTCGATGCTAGTTGTGTCTTTCACTAAGTAAGGTCGGTGCTAGTAGCCTCTCATGCATACTCAAGGTCGGTGCTAGTAGCATCTCATGCATACTTAAGGTCGGTGCTAGTAGCATCTCACACATACTTAAGGTCGATGCTAGTTGCATCGCTCATGTAGTGAGGTCGGTGCTAGTTACATTGTCTACATAATCAGGCCGATGCAAGTTACTTTGTCAGTATATAGAGTTGTGCAAGAGTCGGTGCAATTTATTGTCTCATGCATATTTTGCATCGCGCATGAGTAAGGTCAGTGCATGTCATTACTAGTAGCATATCAGGTCTGTGCACGTTTTGCATCAAGCATATATATAAGGTCGGTGCATGTTTTGCTGAACGCATGCAATGGTCGGTGCTATCCTATTTTCTTCATGAACTAAGGTTGACATTAGTATGTACTAAGGTTGATGTTAGTATGCAGAGTCTTGCATGAAAAGTCTGTGCTATGTCGAATAGGTCATGAACAAAGGTCAATGCAAGGTTTCTTATCTTCTGTACAAGGTCAAGGTATAGGTCGATGCCAGTGGTGCTGTCATGCTAAATTTCACAGAATTCTTTGTGTGTTATGTCTGCTTGGCCTATTCATGACCATCGATCATTTTTCTCTTTCTACAACATGTCTGCATAATTAAGTCAAATACATTATGATTGCTTTAATATGCCTGCAAGGTGTTTGACAAAAGGTCTTTTACTAAAAGTGCAGGAACTTAAGGATGCCCGTGATCCAATAAGTGGCGCATGATCCCAGGACGTCTTGTTAACCAAGATCTTGCCACGTGCCCAACCCAACTCAGATCTCAATGAACCTTTAGGCGGGAAACATGTTTTCCACATGCCTTTCTGCCAGTGGCTTATAAAAGGGGGCAGATCGCCCAACTTTGAAGAATCAATACTGAACATACTGAGAAAAGGTAGAATTGAAGAAATAGAAGAAGTGCAGATAGAGAGATTGTGTTGCAGAGAGAGAAGAGAGCTAAGCTTTGAGAGATTAGAGGAGATCGTAGAAGAGAGTGAGAACATCTCAGATCTACTCGTGAGATAAGGTTAGTCCATCTGTTCAGTAAGATCATGAGAGAGAATTGAAAGGAGAAAGAAAAAGGAGTGTTGTAGAAGCAGAGCATCGTTTCTAGAGCTCGAAGAAGGAAATTGAAGGCATCTTTGACAACTACTATATCTGATCTAGTGTTGTCTGCTATCTGCTCTATATAGAGCTACATTTGTGCTTAGATTTAGATCTATCTTTTTATTCTCTGATCTATTATTCTTTCTTTCGTTTGTTTAAGCTGTGTATCAGCAATGGCATAAGCTGTAAGGCACGGCGGTTTGAAGTTGTGTATCAGCGGTGGCTTAAGCTGTAATGCCCAGCAGTTGAAGCTGTGAATCAGCGGTGGCATAAGCTGTAAGGCCCAGTTGTTTGAAGTTGTGAATCAGCGGTGGCTTAAGCTGCAATGCCCAGCGAGTAAAGCTGTGAATCAGCAGATTGTAGGCAAGCTGTGAGGCCCAGCCATTTAAGCTGTGTATCAGCGGAAGTCACACTCTGGTTGGAATGTGGGGTGGATGTAGGCTAGTAGACTGAACCACCTAAAATCTCTTGTGTCGTGTGGTTGATTGCCTTTCTGTGTAAGTTTGCCGTTCATCATCTAGATCGCTTCCGCCTGTGTATTTATTAATAGTTGGTTAGGCCGTGCAACTCAGCAGTCTGAGCAATTATTCTTTGAGCGAGTTATTCTAGTCTCATATAGTTTGAATTTGGCTATAATGTTTTTAAAGGATCAATTCACCCCCCTCTGGATCCACATTTAGTTCAATCCTTGCGTCCAACAATTGGTATCAGAGTGGGTTATCTACACAAAGGGTCCAACGACATACAGATTTGGTCCTGACTCTTCTAGACACATTCTACTTTATCTGATTGATTTATGCTTATCATCTGATTTGTATTTGATTGAGATGGCTGAAATTCCACAGTACACTAGTTCTGAATTTTCTTGTTGGTTTGGTAAATTAAGAGATTATGTTCTTTCTGTTAACTCTGATCTTTGGATACTTATTGCACACAGTCCGCATGACATTCCAAGGGACAAATCCCATTGGAATGCTTCAGATCGACTGAAGTATTTAGAAAATCAAAAGGCCCTAGAATTAACAAGAAGGGCAATAGATGCTAACCGATTTCCATTTATTGCTAAGTGCAGGAGTGCTACTGAAATAATCAATTGGATAACAGCCAACTGTGAAGAAGATGAAGTAAAATGCTTGATGGCCAGAGGCAACAACAGTGATCAGACGGAAGACTCGTCTTCGCAGGTAAATTCTTAAATAGACTAAATTAATTTTGAAGATTTGGTTATTTTGCATGAACATTTGATTGAGAAATATGAAAAAGTTAAATCGGAAAAGAAGAAGTTAAGAAAAGAGAAAATTGCTGAAGTTTCATGCCTTAGAGCTGAGAATGAGAAGTTGAAATCTGAAATGAAGAAGAGATCGGAAAATGCTTGTGATAAGTGCTTTTCAATGAAGAAATTAAATGACAATGGAGAGGGGGATTTCTGCAGCCCAATGGAGCAGCCCAACAAGGCCCGACAGGGCCCAATGAGGCCAAGCTCACCCAAGTGACAGCCCACAAGGCCCACTTAGGAGAGAAAGCCCAATTTATAGCGCTCGAGGAAATAACCCTCCTGGGCAGCCTCAAGGCTCGGAGGGCCCGAGCATCGGTCAAGTCACTGGAAGGTCCGCGCCAGAGCCATCCCTCCGCCCGGGAGAAGGAGGCATAAGCCAGCCTATCCGACCCATCTTTTACTGAGCTAAGCCTACCGCCCGAATAGGGCCGGCCTCTCCGAAGCTCGGAACGACCGACGAATACTTATCTTTATAGCCGTTAAAAGTCCGCAACAGGCAAGAATCCGGGACGACAGGGGACTTCATCTTCCCCGCGAGGATAACGCTCCCACGATAAGGTAATAAAAGCCCACGATGAGGACGTAACCTCTACCTGAAACCCCTCGGCTTGCAAGACTCCTGGGGACGGCGCACTATTTAAACCAGGGGTACCCTCCGATGAAAGGTAAGCCAAAAAGGTAATCATATGCCCTAAACTCCTGAGCACGAACCGCTTCACCCCTTCGGTGGAGAGGGATCTCGGTCATAAACTAGCCCCTCCCCATTATTGCTCCCGCCATAGCTCTACTGACTTAAGCATCAGAGGGTTTACCCCAGGGACTCCACCTGGGCCCTCTGATCCGTTTCCCTGTCTTGTAGTTCACAATCTGGTGACTATCAGCCCGCTCAGGAACAGTGCGAGATCTCACCTCTTCATCTGGTGCCATCTGTGGGAAACGCACAAAGAGCCAGTATGGTGCGAAGGAGCTCAGGGAGGAGGTCCGCCGGTGATAGGGGTAAGGCCATGGTAGCAGCAGGGGATGGCCCCTCTCGGGCCTCACAGAACCCTCCCTCCAACGCCAGTGTCCCCGCCGACGACCCACCACCCCCCCTGCGGCGGTAGGGCCCTCCCCCAACGGTGGCGTCGAAGCCTTCCAAGCCTTCAACGAGAAACTGGATGTCCTTGTGGAACTCATGAGGGCCCAGGTGGCTAGGGATGGAAGGTCCCGCGCTCCGTCAGGGAGCCCTCCCCGTGGGAACACGTCCCAGCACACCGCCGGGGGTCGCTTCACCCTTCGCGGCCAGCAACTCATCCGCAACCGGATTGGAGGACCCTCGCAGGCTCCACCTCTGGAGCAAGAGGCTTCCTCCACGCCAAGAAGGGGAAAACTACGGGCGCGCCACCCGAACCCGGAAGCCGACGTCCCCGGGGATAGCCAAGACGCTCCCCCCATCCCCACGGCACGACATCAACCGGACCTATCCCTCCGGCTGCGGGATTTCGAGAGACATTTTGCAGAGCAGGCGCGCGCCCTACAGAAGACCTCTTTCCCGGAGGACGAGGAGAAATCCCCGTTCTCCGAGTACATTCTAAAGGCAGAGGTATCTCCCAGAACCTCCATTCCGACCTTCAAGCTTTACGACGGCCAGGGCGACCCGGCCGATCATTACGACAGCCTCGACGCTCTGATGACTCTGCACGGAGTGTCCGACGCCATCAGGTGCCGAGCCTTCGTGACCACTCTGGTCCAAGGCGCTCAAGCATGGTTCCGGGCCCTCGCCCTCGGGTCCATCCGAGATTTCAAGCAATTTGGGCGAGTCTTCAAAGAGAGTTTCGCCGAAAGTGCCCCCCCAAGGTCAGTAGCGGGGCTCCTGGCCCTTAAGCAGGCGCAAGGGGAAAGACTCCGGGCTTATATTCACCGATTTAAATCGGAAGCCCTGAGAATCCCCCGCCTGGATGTAGCCTCAGCCACAACCGCACTGACTGGGAGCACCAGGGACGAGAATCTCCACCGCGAGCTTGTCCTCCACCCTCCCTCGACCCTTGCCAAGCTAGTGACTCTGGCACTACACCACGCCGAGTGCGAAGAAGTACTCAGCGCTTGCCGAGACGCAACCGGCTCGGGTCGGGAGGGGGACAAGAAGAGGACTTCCGAGCCAACTCCTGGCTCGGGAAAGAAGCGAGACCGTGATGGAGAGCGCAAGCGGAAGTACGAGTGGTACACCCCGTTAGCCGCACCGGTCTACGAGATCTATGAAGACATCAAAGACTCGGGACTCCTCCGCCAGCTCGAGCCGATGAGGTCGAAGAACCGTAATTGCGACAGGTATTGCTTGTTCCACAGCGATCACGGGCACCACACCGGTGACTGCCACCAGCTCCAGGACGAGATCGAGCGCCTCATCCATCAGGGGCACCTGGCTCGATTCACGGCCGAGCACAAAGAAGACCGAGGCGCCACAGAGAAGATTGACAACGCCCCCCGAGGGGTCCACATCAACGTCATCTCCGGAGGGACGGCATCAGGAGATGACAGTAGCCGAGGAAGGAAGCGTCATGCCGAGAGGGCGAGCCGAGCCATAGAGCCCCCCAAGGCCCCGCCGAGTGAGCCCCAGGTCATAGTCTTCTCCGACCGAGACCTACAAGGGCTGAACACCTCGCATGATGACGCCCTCGTAATCTCGGCCATAATAAACCATTGTAACGTAGATAGGATTCTAGTTGACAATGGGAGTGCCCCTGATGTATTATCTTACGACTGTTTTCTCAAGATGGGGGAAGATCCATGCAAACTCCGCCCGGTCCGAACCCCCCTCTGCGGGTTTAATGGCCTGGCCACCTACCCCGAGGGATCCCTAAGCCTGCCGGTTACCCTCGGCACCCCACCCAGGACCGTTACGGTCATGGTGGACTTCATAGTGATCAAGGGTATGATAGCGTACAACGCCATTTTCGACCGGGGAATCCTCAGCCGAATAAAGGCCGTACCATCTACCTATCACCAGAAAATGAAGTTCCCCACCAAAAATGGGTTAGGGGAAGTCCGAGGTAACCAGGCCATGGCCATAAGGTGCTACAATATCTCGGTGGAAGCCACAAGGCCGGACGGGAAAGATAAGGGTCCCCGGGCAGTCGAGGATAAAACCGCAACCACCGAGCCTGGTGGAGAATTACTGACGGTTTTCCTAAACGATAACCCGACCCTAGGAATAAGGATCGGAGCCGACCTACCGCCCAAGGAACAGCAGCAATATAAGAAATTCCTTTCTGAGTACATTCGAGTTTTTGCTTGGTCCGATGACCAACTCCCCGGGATACCAGAGGAAACCGTGATGCACAAGCTCAACCTCAACCCCGCCATGAGACCCGTACAGCAACGCAGAAGGAATCATGCACCAGAGAAGCAGGCTATCATCAATGAAAGAGTAAGAGTAAAAATGATAGCATGAACCAATAGATGAATTCTTAAAGTTCATTTCAAATCCATCATCATCAAATTTCGTTAGAGTGCACGTATACATTGTGTGGCCTACTTCACCACAATAAAAACACGTAACTCTCCTTTTTCCATAAACATTTCTTCTCGTATATGAAAAGGTGTTAATCGAATGTCAACAAGAGCCATGATCTTTTTGTGCTTTATCATGTGGATGTTTTGAAGAATGATCATGCAGACATGATGATTTTCTTTTGTATTCAAAATTTTTCTTTCCTTTGGTTCCAAAAGTATTTTTTAGATTTTCATGCTCATTTCTGACTTTCTCAAGTTCTTTCTCAAAAGAACTACACCTATCATTCAACATTCCATTTATTGTTTTGTAGTTTTCAATTTGCAGCTCTAGCTCATGCAATTTTCATGATTCATCAGTGATCACATATTTTCCCTTCTGATAGACAGAGAGCTCATCACTCACTGCCTTAATTTCTTCATTCAACTTTTCATTTTCCTCTCTCAAACAACAAATTTTGTCTCTATGCATTTCAACACCAATCAAGAGAGATTCATTTACACTTTTGAGATCTGAATATTTATCACTTGAAGAAGTTTCATGAAAACTATTTTCAAGTTTCTTCTTAAGCTTCTTATTCTCAGATTTTACTTTCTTGTATTTTTCTAACAATTCATCATAGGGATCCAATAATTCTTCAAAGGAAATCTCATCAGTTTCAGAACTTACCTCTTGATTTCCTTCACCATCAGATTTTTCTTTGCTCGAAAGAGCACTGTTGTTTGCCATCATACACGCATCCTCCAGCCTGCCTTCTTGGAACTTGATGAGTCCATCCAAGATTTCTTTGGCTGAGCTGCAATTAGAAACAAATGGTAATTTGTTAGGGTCAACTGCATCTTTCAATAAATTCAGGACGACAAAATTATCATCACTTTTGGTCCTATGTTTAGTAGACCATTTGGACTTGTCCAATGGCAATTCATACGGACCATGAGATATGAGATTCCACAACTTGGGATCATAAGAGTTGACAAATATACATATTCTTCCTAGCCAGAGACTAAAATCCGAACCATCAAAAATAGGAATTGAATCCATATTAGCCATCATGAAATGATCTTTACTCCTAGAACGTGAGGTCTGTAAAACAAATCAGAGACTCTGCTCTGATACCAATTGTTGGCCCAGAGTAGATGGCGGACAAGAAGGGGAGTTGAATTGTCCCCTAGTCGAGATGGCGTATTTTTAAAAATAATCTAAACTAAGTACAGCGGAAACAAAATTACTACGTTAATTAGCTCAAATTAAACTGAAGTGAGATTTAGGTTCACTCAATCTTTTCGATCTCACTCGAATAATCTATCCACTGAACTATTGAGCCTAAGCCAAACACAGATAGCAGAGTAGCAATGTGTAGAGGTGCAGTGAATAAAAATCAATAAATAGACCAGTGAACGGAGATAGAAGAAATAATAATCACACAGGCACACCACAAGAACACAGAGATTTTTAGGTGGTTCAGGACCACGACGGGCTCCCTACGTCCACCCCTCACCAAACCCGGTGAGGCTTCACTAACACGCAATGAACCGTAGCAACCACAGGGACGAACCCCAACACCACACATGTTGCGTCTGCAGCAATACACACACACTGGGCCTGGCCCCAAAACACTGCCACAGCAGCACACACCCACACGCTCGGGGAACTCACCCCACACTAAAATCCCACACGGAGACGCAACTCCGTCCGCACACATAGCAATATTCTGAGTTTAACAAAATAAAAGGATTTACAATATAAGCTCACACAGGATGTAGATCAAGGAAATAAATACATGCAACAGGGTAAAAGATATGGAATGTTTCCCCCTTGTTGATGAATGGCCATTAGTATGTTTTCCTTGAAGCATCGGTTGGAGGGAGTCGAATCCTCAGCTAGATGGAGCAGCCGGTCCACCTTCTTGAAGACACAACCTTGATTGCAGCTCGAACAGGATAAGCCTTCAGATCCAAGCTCCAAATCTACCTGCAAGCATCATAAACTGATAATCACTCAAAGCTCTCTCCTCTCCACCTTGTGGCCGCCCTCTTCCCTCCTTCCCCTGCAAGAGAATAGAAAATATTAGCACATTCGATAGCTTCCTTATGAAAATCACAAGGATATATAGGGCAGCAAATAGATGAACAAAAGACCACAATAGCCCTTGCAAAACCCTCTCAAAATAACCCTTAAACATGCATCGGAACCCTAAGGGTAAGGGTGTAAAATATCAAGGCAAATGGATCACAAATAATGGGTTTCGAAACCAAAATGGTAGACCCGTTCCGGACGTGCCTGTATAGGTGTCGACACCGGATTTAACAAGTTCTGCCCCTTAACAAAAAAAACCACACCCAGGGTGTAGGTGTCGACACCTGGTGTCGACACCTAAATCCAGGTGTTCTGCCAGCATGAAAAGCAAGCCCCAGGGAGCTAGGTGTCGACACCAGGTGTCGACACTTGCAGAGGGGAAATGGAAAACTGCCTATGGCAGTCCCATTAACCCCAAAAACATGTAAAATGAATCAAGCCCAATCTAGCTAACTTGAAATAAATTCCAACATGAACTCTTACCCTTGATTCCAACTGAATGACATGAATGTGAACCTGCATTTGGAGTTAGCAAAACACTCAAGATAATCTTACAGAGTTGCAAATGATTGCTCAAATGCACTATCATAGTTTGTTCAACCTACAAGTTCAAGTATTGAAATGCAATAACCCATGTGAGTGATTCAGGGATTTTCAAACCCAATCCAATACAATCATGGGCCATGCATTAAAAGGATTTAGAAACTACAATGAGCCTTGTTTAACCAAGATCTTCAGCAAGCGTGTTGAGTAGAAAACCACCTCAAAAACCCATGAAAGATATGCATGAAGTCACTTTGAAAACCCATAATCTTCAATTCATGATTTGAAGAAATTTACCATAGATTCAATATAAACTCTTAAATTGGATCCATCGCATTGTGGGCAGTATGAACCTACACATTCTAAAAATTCAGAGGCATGTCAATATTAAACCAACGCATTTGAAGAGCTTCCTTCAAAGCAATTCCTCCACAAGATAACCTCCTTCTACCTACATCTAAGTATCTTGAAATGCAATCATGTATAAAAGTGGTTTGCTCACATTCAATCCATTTTCATCATAAGCATACACACCAGAATTTGTTGCATGTATGGAAAAACTAATTCCAAAACAAATTAATCAAAACATTGTTCATTTATGATATATCCACACAGGACTTTCATGAGTTATCCAAGACAATCATGTTCAGTCCAAAAGTTCAGAATCAATGCACAGCGGTCTGAATCCATATAGATATCATATATGTAATTAACATGCAGTCCAAGACTAATAGACACAGTCCAATGCAAGCAATCCAAGTTCAGTCTAGAATTCAAAGTTCATTCCAAGAACTTTAATTCAATTCATTGAAATTCTATGCATATAAAGCCCAAGTCTAAGCATATGAAGACTAAGGTCGGTGCATCTTCAACATAGGTCGATGCACAATGTGAAGGTCAGTGCATATTTGTAAAGCACTGAGACTGGTCGATGCATGCATAGACAGGGTCGGTGCAGACATTGACAAGGTCGGTGCACTTTGTGAACTATAATGATAGGTCGGTGCAAGTGCCAAATGCGGTCGGTGCATGTTTGTAAAAACATCAAAAGCCAGGTCGGTGCAAGTGCCAAATGCGGTCGGTGCATGTTTGTAAAAACATCAAAAGCCAGGTCGGTGCATATAATGCTCAAGTCTGAGCATATGAAATACATATCAGTGCCATGAGGAATATGTCGACTCCCTGAATGGGTGAGGTCGACTCTTTAGATTGCACAGGTCCAAACATCCAAGCCTACAAAATAAGATAGCAACAGTAAGCTCCAAAATGATCAATAAGCATTTTCCACAATACTTACACACAATATATTATTATCATCAAAACCATCACCAAGCACAAAGAGGGAGCACATCGAACCCAACATACCAGACTGCCACCGGACTCAGGATAGACAGCTAGACCTGTCAACACAACGATCCTTGAGTCATAAGACTTGGGGTCAACATCATCGCACAAAATCGGTAACAAGCCGCCAATCGGTCTAATCCTAAGCCAAATCACGAGAAAACATCGATAAAGGAAATGACATAGGATCACCTGATCCATGCCTCCGCATAACACAAACCACGGAGACTTGAGGAATCACCGAGACCCTCAAAGCACATGGACATGCAAACCGAGGTAAGACAATACCTCATCGTGTCCACCACCATCTCTCAATCCCTATAGGACCATCGAGACAACTACAAAGTCATATGTCAACCACTGGATCACACTAGGTTGACCAGACACCAATAATGACTCTGAAACAGTACGGAACACTACTCGATATAATGGCACTCCCTAGCCACCCCCCAACATGGTCATCACCCTCATAGGACATCCAAGATATCCACGAGACTACGGGCAAGGCACAAGGTAAGGCCAAGACAAATGGAGGCCAAACAATAGGAAAATAAAGCTCTGGGAAGTAAACGGTCATCTATCAGGCCGCTAGGTAAACCAAGCTGTCAGCTAATGAGTCACCATCCTCACACAGAGAATACAAACACTCGGCGGTCAAGAAAGAGTCACACCAACATAACCGGCCTATAAACAAGCCGACTCACTAAGCTAAGTGATCCAGGACATGGCCGCTTCACTCAGAGACTCGAACGGACAAAACTGCAAATCCATAGGGGTAAGCGATCTATCGCAGGACCGCGAGGAGACGATAGCCATCGTCAATATGACCGCTAAACCCAGTCAACCCCTGAACCGACATAAATCAGTCAAACCCCTTAGCGGTCTCCTAATGGATCGCTAAGGACAAATAGCGGTCAAGGCTAGGACCGGTAGCCCAACCGACTTAACACTATTAAATCTGATATAAAAAACCGTTAGCGGTCATCTTTCAGACCGCCACTTTCGGATTAGTGGTCTATCGCACGACCGCGAATCCGAACCGACATACACGATCCCGTTAGCGGTCTATCGTATGACCGCTAACAAAAATTAGTGGCCATCCGCTTGACCGCGAACGAGAAGAAACGGTCTATCGCACGACCGCAAAGACCTGAACCGACTTACTGTTCAAAAAGTATAAACGGTCACCAAAGGACTGCTAAATGCCCAAAAATGGTCTCTGGTAAGACCGGTAAATCGTTACAGCGGGTAAAACAGAGGATTGGCCGATCTCGGCTGTTCCACGCCCCGTTCGCTTCTAAATGAAAGGGGAAACAACCCTAATCACCAAATAAACCTTCTACAGATCAGAAGGGGTCCAAACGACATCAAAACGACAAGAAACGGGCGATTCTACCGAATTGACCCAAAACGCGTCACATGGGTTCTCGGGCTTCTACCGGTCCCAAATGACACCCAATCGTAACAAGACTGGCGGGAATAGAATGCTAACATGCTAGGGATTGAAATAAAACTAATTACGCTAGAAACCATCACCGAGAATGGTGAACACCTCTCACACCCCCTAAGGCATGCTTCACCCAAACCGAAGCCAAACCCGCTCGTTCTCGCACCGTATAGCTCAAAATCACGGGGAAACGTAGTACATGAGTAGGGTGTCCATCTCCCTACCTCCACCGAAGTTCTAGCACGCCGAAGTGACTAAACCACACTGAAAACCATCAAATGAGCCCGTCACGTCGGCTTTGAATCCACTGAGGGATCGTGCCAACGCCACACTCCATCGGTCACGCCATCACGCGCCAGGTCAACTCCACAGCATCTCTACGGCATCCCCGGGCCTCCTCCGTCTGCAGCGGGAGCAGAGGGGGAAAGAGGAGAGAGAATGGGTGCGAGGGAGGCGACGTGAGAATGAGGAGAGTGGAAGGAGAGAAAGAAATAAAAAGAAAAGGAAATTAGGAATTTCCTAATTTTTGTAAAATCTAATTTTTGGTCCAAAAATGCACTAATTCGGAAAAATATGAAAAAATAGTCTAAACGATCCTCGGAAAGAATGCAACCCAATTGTAGCATCCTCAAGTCGATGAACTGAATAATAAACTCACCACGGGGTTCCCTAACTTGTACGAGAGAAAAACTCACGCGGATCGTAAAACACAACTCAGGACCCACAAAAGGGATCCAAAACTCTCCGATGAGGATCTGAAAGACTCAGGGTCTTACAGCACACTTGCGTGAGTATGATCTTCAGATCAAACCTCCGCCACGTATCGGATATGGGTTGAGTCTAAGTTTCAATTCGAGTCCGCATTTTACCGCTTTTTACCATTTAGAGTCGTGTCTAGGTGCTTGCATTAGTATTGCATAAAAGTTTTACATTAAAAAATAAAAAAAGTGTGTTCCAATGCATGCCCTGTGAGACCCATTCTTTTACGGATCTTTACCAGCATTGAAATAGAATTAATTCCATGAATTTTGGCTATTTTTAGGGTTTTATTGGGCCTAGTTATATGGGCTTTGTGTATATATATAAGGTTTTTAGAAATGAAAAGGGGCATATGTATAATGTTGCTTCATTTAGGGGTTTCTAGCAATTCAAAGGTTTTTTTGAAAAAAAAATAGGGATCAGAGGTTTTTCTGAGAGGAGAGAATCGATGGTTCTCCCTCTCACTTTACCAATTCCCCCCCCTTTTTTTCACCCGAACGCGGGCATCTGCAGGCGCACACCGCGGACGGCTGCGAACGCGAAGCCCCCCTCGCCTGTTCCTCCTCTTCGCGGCGGCGACCACCGACGGCCACGGCGGCGGACTCCGGCGGCCGCCGGCGAGCTGGAAAGGAGGAACGCGGTGGCGTCCTCACCCCGCGGACCCGCGCGAATGGCGAACCCATCCCCCTCTCCCTCAAGCGTCTTCTCGGCGAGGTGACCCATCGGCCACAGTGGAGAAGGTCCGGCGACTGCACCAGCGAGCAGGCATGGCGGAGAGTGTGGCGACTCCATCGGCTTGCTTCGATCCCGGCGTGGAGGGGCGAACCCACGGCGAAGACGGCGTCTTTCTCCCTCCCCTTCTCACTGTGGAATCATCATCCTCGGCCTAGATCCAGTGGGGGGATGACTTTCTAGCCTCGTTTGGAGCGACTAGGAACGCCGTGGCATCAACCCGAGGAGAACTGCGGAGTGGAGAGACGGCCGAGAGAAGGCGAGCCGTGACGACCCTCGGCTTGCTCACGACCGGATCAGACTTTTCCATCTCGTTTCAGGTAGGGGGATCGTAGCCCTAGCCCGTTAAATTGTTCCTAAAGCATGTCCATCGTCGCTGAGTTCATAGATTAACAAAAGCATGCCCATCGTCGCTGAGTTCATAGATTAACAAAATCATGCCCATCGTCGCTGAGTTCATAGATTAACAAAAGCGTGCCCATCATCGCTGAGTTCATAGATTAACAAAAGCATGCCTATCGTTGCTGAGTTCATAGATTAACAAAAGCATGCTCATCATCGCTGAGTTCATAGATTAACAAAAGCATGCCCATCGTCGCTGAGTTCGTAGATTAACAATCGCATGCCCATCGTCGCTGAGTTCATAGGTGATAAATTGTTATATTGAGATGATGGATGGCAGGGAACATGTAAAATAATACTAACTCTTGTCGATTTGAGTCGACCGGGAGGGGATCCGATTATTATTCCGGTGGATCCGGTTCTCCGGTAAGGACCATGTTTCAATTATTCTAGATTTTATAACGGTCCGCCATAAACCATTTGTTGACCCGAGCGGCTGACGATTAGACCGCGTAAATAATTTAAATTTGAATGGCTGTAGAAACTTTACGGCCAGTCCGTATAACAACACGCGGCGGTTCGTTGTTCGACCGCTTGTTCTGCGACTATGCGTGTTCGTTAATTCATGCATTTAATTATGGGATAATTGCCATTTTAGCATATTCAATAATTTAGGCATTTAGTTATGGAATAATTGTTTTAGCAGATTCAATTATTTATGCATTAAATTGCTGAATAATGGTCATCTTAGCATATTCAATTAACTATGCATTTAATAGTTGCATACTTGCCATTTTAGCATAATCAGTTATTTATGCATGTAATTAATGAATAATTGCCATTTTAACATGATTCGATCAGTTATGCATTTAATCTTGCCTATTTGCCATGTTTAGTCGTTATCATAAATTATGGCATGTTTTTAGATCCCAATAGAATTATATTCTCTTTCCTAGTGATAGAACCACCAGTCGTAGCCCGACGACTTTTAGTGTTGATCCCACCCGGGAGAGGTGGCGGGGTAGTCCCATGATACGATTTTTAAGCTAGTTCCGTGGGCCTCAGTCCAACCGTAGCGTCCTGTGGAGGGGAATACTAGCTAGAGGCCAGGCTCTAGGCACGAGCCAGTGTGTGCACACGTGGTCAGAGACTTAGACTGACACTGACGAGTGTTGCTCCGACTAGTTACTTGTTCTAGTACTGTTACGCGTCTCGCATGCTATGATCAGGCTTGCGTAGATGTTTGAGACGTAGTGTAAGCCGTCAGTGGACGCATCTGGTTTCTTCTTCTGGTGGATCTCCTCTCCTTCTCTCTCTTGTCACTTGGGAATGATTGAGTTATTGTCTATTGGTAGATTTTGAGTACTCGCATTTGAATTAAATTAGCATATTAACTACCTGTTTATAAACTGTTTAGTTAGTTTTACAGCCTTACTAGATTGTCTTTTAAATTACGCCAATGCATGCTTTACTGTTTTTGTCACGCCCCGAGCGCGGAAGGTACCCGGAGACGCGTGACGAGTTTATATCAATCATGTCAATTAGAGTATTAGTGTATTCGACACCAAAATCAGAGATGCGCAAAAGTAAAGATAACCCAATCCTTTATTCCTTCATAGGAATATGTCTATTACAAACCTTTGAAGTGCTAACTAAAATAAAGGGAAAAATATAAGGTTGACTCAAGAAAATATGAAAAAAACTAGATAACATGGAAGAAGCTCTATCTCTTTCACTCTTGATTTTCCCCATCCGTTTGAGTTCCCTCATCGCCGGACTTACCTGAAAAGTAGGGAAACACTAAGTGAGCGAACGCTCAGTAGGAAATTATATCTCAAGAACTAGCAAGGGGTTTAAGTGATTACATCTTTCATGAATGCACTATAGCTATGCATGCTCGCATAAAACGACAAGATAGAGAGAGTGTATAACAATAAGATAGCGACGAGAACTAGTCATGAACTTTCAAGAACTTATATCAAAAGATATCAAGATATTCAAGCAATTGTATTCATCATGTCATGTTGGAATTTGGCTATCACGTTCAAGCACGCAAGTATGCAATTTTCCTTTTTCGGGTCACGTAAGTCATGTAATATCAAGTCACGTACAAGTACAAGATTTGTGGAATGTTCAATCAAGCTAGTCATGCACTTCGGTATAATGCCAATACCGTGATCAATCAACTCCCATGGGCACAAGTACTTTCGGGTGCTCCTCCCAGGACCAGATTGGGCCCTATATGCGCAGGCATTAATCATGTATTTTAACATCCACTTTTGTGTATAGCCATAATGGAATTTCAAGAAAAAAAAGCTTGTAGACATGTAGGATAAACTTGGATAGAATAGAGTCCAAAATATGATACTTGACATAGATAGGCAATAATAACGGTACAATCACGATTATCGATAAAACTAGGTGGAATTGATTCCCTAACTTGGGTACCATGACAAACAAGTATGGACATTCTTTATATAGAATTGAGGTCCACAAGAACATCAAGTTTAATATAGAATTGGGGTTTACAAGAACATCATAACAATGTTGATATAGAGTTGGGGTTTACAAGAACCTCATGACAATGTTGATATAGAATTGGGGTTTACAAGAACAACATCAAATGGCATGATAACCTCATCCCATTAAGAGAATTCTCATGATACACACTTTGCATAACATGAGGGCCGGTATACCATATTTCTATAGAGTGACATGGCAAAATAGTGTAATGGGTTTTTATGGTACAACCAGCTCAGTCGGCCTTGAGGGAATCCAAGGCTGCGAGGAGACTTACAGAGGTCTCTATGACTAACTCGCTAGTCCAAAGGAACGGAATGTCCAATGGAGAGCTTATATGTCAATGAGAATTGAGGGTAGTGTGATAAAACATCATGAAACATGGGACTATATTCACGGACTGGAATATAGTGCCGATATATATATATATATATATATATATATATATATATATATAAAACCCTTCGGTGACAGTAATCAGTGTAAAACAGTAATACAGAAAATAGTGACTTAATCTAAGTTATTAATTATCCAATTAACGCCTTACTCAGGGGCGTTTATTCATAATTTGACGACTTATACATTAGTCGTCCCTTCAATATTTCCATTCTACAGAAAATCAATATTCTGGAATTTTAACAAAAACGCGCCCTGGACAGGGGCGTTACTTTTCAATTAGCGCCCTGGTCTGGGGCGTCAGTTCAATAAGAGACGACCTTGTGCAGGTCGTTAATTCAACAAATCATCAATTTTCAGATAATAAAATTTCAGGAAAGCAATTTCATGGTCAGGACAAGAAAAATAGCAGGATTAGAATGGTATGATCATGCATTAATTTAGATTCATGGTTTCATAGTTATAGAATTTTAAACATGGATAATTATCAATTATATGAAATTGACGACTTCTGGGTAGGGCGTCAAAACAAGAATTAGCGTCCTTGTCTGGGTCGCTTCTTTAAAATCACTCAGAAAATATTTGGAAACGCAGTAAAACTATATGCATGAGATCATGGATGAGTTTATTTCATAATTTATACTAGTTTAGGCTACGTTCTTGAGAAAACCTACCTGATGATTATCTGGGTGAAGATACGTGAAGAGAAACGATACTCTGTTTTGCAACAGAGTCTTCTGATCACCGGCAGAAGAAGAAGAAGATGATGCTTGATGAAGAACCTTCGTTCTTCAGGAAGACAGGAACTCCTTAACATGTAAGAAGAAGACGAAGAAGCATTAGAATCCTCATGCTTCTGCGGTTTGGAAGAAACAATAAGAAGAACAAAACCTCTCCTTTCAGCAGAACGATAGCTCAAATCGCCAAATAGCGATCTGGGTCGATTAGGAGGGTATTTATAGGATTTTGGGGATCCTAATAGGGTTAGAGTTCTATTGGAAGTAATACTTCCATGATAGAGTCCTTACCATATTCCACCTTCGACGTAGTTATCCAGAACTTGCCCTGGATAAACTCCGGGGTCGAACGAAACTCGAACTGAATTAACGTCCGAAGCGAGGGCGTTAATTTAAATTGACGCCTTGTCAAGCGTCATTTCTTATGTAAAATGCACCCATGTAGAGGGCGTCACTTATACTTGCCTTTTATTTATTTTCGGCCGTTTGGGAATTGACGCCCTTTGTTGTTGGCGTCCTTTTTATAATTAACGCCTTATGTAAGGTCGTTTATTTTCGAAGTCGCGCCTTGACCAAAGGCGTTATTTCTTCTTGATTAATGATTTACCCATTTAGGCTCTTTGTCATCTATTTACTTATCTTTTATTTTAATTTGATTTATTTAAAAATCTTGTTTTTATCAGGGTTGCTACACCCTCCCCCACTTAAAAGAATTTGGTCCCCAAATTCAATAGTATATATAAGTGGAGAGTGTAGAATATATACCTTATAATAATTCTGGAAATCGCTTCCTCATGGATTCCTCGGTCTCCCATGTAGCTTCATGTTCGGAGTTCTTATTCCATTGCACTTTTAGCATGGGAATAACCTTATTCCTTAGAGTACGTACTTCACGATCTAGTATCTTTATGGGCTTCTGTTCATATGTGAGATCTTTCTGGATAACTAGGCCTCCATGTTCAATAATATGTGATGGATCGTGTACATACTTCTTCAACATAGATATGTGGAACACATTATGAACATCGGACAATTGAGGAGGCAATGCGATGCGATAAGCAACCTCGCCAACTCTTTCCAATATCTCAAAAGGTCCTACGAACCCTGGTGTAAGCTTGCCCTTAACACCAAATCTCCGTATTCCACGTCTAGGCGATATCTTGAGAAATACATGATCTCCAACTTGGAATTCAAGATCTCTCCTTCTTGTATCGGCATAAGCCTTTTACCTAGACTGGGCAACTTACAGTCTTTCTCGAATCAATTGTATTCTTTCAGTGGTAACCCTTACCATGTCTGGACCTAGCAGTTGTTTCTCTCCAACTTCGTCCCAGCATAAGGGTGATCGGCATCTCCTTCCGTATAAAGCTTCGAAAGGTGCCATTTGTATACTTGCCTGGTAGCTATTATTGTATGCAAATTCCACCAACGGCAAGTGATCATGCCAGCTTCCATCAAAATCAATGATGCAAGCTATGAGCATATCTTCAACCACCTGGTTAGTTCTCTCGGTCTGACCATCCGTTTGAGGATGAAAAGCTGTACTAAAGTTAAGCCTTGTTCCCACCGAATGTTGTAGTCCCTTCCAAAAATGAGAAGTAAAACGGAGATCTCTGTCAGACACGATTGAAACAGGAATACCATGTAATCTGACTATGTCCTTGATGTATAATGCAGCCAACACATCGACTGACCATTGGCTCTTGATTGGCAAGAAATGCGCCGATTTAGTCAATCGGTCAATAATAACCCATATTCCATCATGTCCTCCCTTTGATTTAGATAAACCCATGATGAAATCCATACCAATATCCTCCCACTTCCATTTAGGGATATCTAAAGGATGTAGTTTTTCAGTAGGCTTTTGGTGTTCCGCCTTGACCTGTTGGCAAGTGAGACAACGTGATACATAGTCTGCTATTTCCCTTTTCATGTTGGGCCACCAAAAATTTCTTTTCACATCTTGGTACATTTTGGTAGATCCAGGATGAATCGTGTACCTTGATATATGAGCTTCATCTAAGATCTTCTTTTTTATCTCGGGACAATCCGGTATGCAAGTTCTATTCCTGAACATTAATCTTCCTTCACAAGTTATTTGGAAATCAGATTGTCCTTCCAGTTTGCCTTTGTTCTCTACTAATATTGGGTCATTATCTTGAAGCGCTCGTATTTCAGATAATAGGTCTGGATGAATGCTTATATGAGATAATGTGACACATTGAAAGTTTGTGTCCATGCTTATATTGAGTTCAGAGAATTGCTCCAGTAATTTCCATTCTTGAATCATACAATTGGCTAACAGTGCTCTCGGCTTTCGACTAAGGGCATCGGCTACATGGTTACCCTTTCCAGATGGTATTGTATATTGAAGTCGAAGTCCTTGAGATATTCTAGCCAACGTCTTTGCCTCATATTTAGTTCCTTTTGTGAAAAGAGATACTTGAGACTCTTGTGATCAGAGTATACAGTAAACTGTACTCCATAAAGATAATGTCTCCATATTTTGAGTGCAAATACCACCGCGGCCAATTCTAAGTCATGGACGGGGTAGTTCTCTTCATGCTTCTTCAATTGACGAGAAGAATAAGCTATAACCTTTCCTTGTTGCATTAGAACACATCCGAGGCCAATGCCAGAAGCATCAGTGTATACCTCGAATTTCTCTCCTTCCATTGGTAACGCTAAGACCGGAGCTGTAGTTAGATGATCCTTGAGATTTTGGAAACTTCTTTCACATTCCTCACTCCATTCATAACGGATCTCCTTGCGAGTTAACCTTGTAAGCGGCACGGCGATCTTAGAGAAATCCTTGATGAATCGCCTGTAATAGCCGGCAAGACATAAGAAACTTCGAATCTCGCTAGCATTGATCGGTCTTTCCCAATTCTTCACAGCTTCAACCTTTGATGGATCTACAGATAATCCATCCTTTGATATCACATGTCCGAGAAAAGTTACTTCTTCAAGCCAGAACTTACACTTGCTGAGCTTGGCATATAATCGGTTTGTCCTTAATATTTGTAATGCAATCCTCAAATGCTCCTCATGCTCTTCCTTAGTCTTGGAATATATTAATATATCATCAATAAAAACCACCACGAATTGATCTAAATAAGGTCTGAATATACTATTCATTAACTGCATAAAGGCAGCAGGGGCATTTGTTAGTCCAAAAGGCATAACAACAAACTCATAATGGCCATACCTGCTTCTGAATGTGGTCTTATGAATGTCATCATCCTTGATCCTTAGTTGGTGATATCCTGACCTGAGATCAATCTTTGAAAAATACTTGGATCCAGATATTTGATCAAATAACTCATCGATTCTCGACAGTGGATACTTGTTCTTGATAGTGAGATGATTCAACTGTCGATAGTCGATGCATAATCTCATGGATCCATCCTTCTTCTTTACAAATAGCACAGGCGCTCCCCACAGGGAAGTACTCGGTCTAATGAATCCTTTCTTAAGAAGTTCCATTAATTACTCCTTTAACTCCTTGAGTTCAGCAGGGGACATTCTATAAGGTGCCTTAGAAACATGTCCAGCACCAGGGACTAAGTCGATGGTGAAGGCCACTTCTCTTTGTGGGGGTAATCCAGGCAAATCTTCCGGAAACACATCCAGAAATTCTTGCACAACTGGGATATCTTCTATCTTAGTTTTCTTAGCCTCCTTAATCATGACAAATGCAAGGAAAGATACATATCCTTTCCTTATTAGCTTGCTAGCTCGGAAAGCCGAAATAAGAGGTGACTCGCTCCGACTCTTAGGGCTAGAATAGACTAGTTCTGGAAAGTCCTTGAAAGTAACCTTGCTATTGCGGCAATCGACTATTGCCTGGTATTTGGATAACCAATCCGCTCCCAGTATGACATCATACTCCTTTAGATCTAAACATATGAGATCGATAGGAAGATTTCTTCCTTTTACCAAGACTTCACAGTTTTGATAATGGTGAGTAATATCGGTTTCGTTTCCGAGAGGAGTAGATAAAATTATTTTCATCCATTCCGGTTCCATCGGTAGTGGGTTAGCAAACTTCTTGGAAATAAAAGAATGTGATGCACCCGTATCAAATAAGACATGTGCATACTTGGAACAAACTTTCAGTGTACCTTCTACTAGTCCGCCTTCTTCTTCTTCGGTCTCCTTAATTGCGTGAAGACGAGCGTTCTTGATTACCGGGCGCTTTCCGTCACCGGTTTGATCATTAAGTAATGGGCAATCGGGAATCCGATGCTCACGGCTCCCGCAACGGAGACATGCTCCAAGTTTCCTCCAGCACTCTTCGACTTTATGACCAGCCTTGTCACAATACTTGCATATTATATTCGAAGGTGTAGTAGTGATAGAGAAGGGCTTGGTCTTCTTAAATTTTTGGTCTTGAGAAGAAGTACCTCCAGTGCTAGGCCTCTTCTTGAAGTTGGGTTTAAAGGAACCTGAACTTGTAACTTGTTCTTTCTTGTCCTTCCCACGGATTCTATCAGATAGTTTCGTGGCGTCTTCTAATAGCTGAGCTAGGCGCACAATTTCCGAGTAGACCTGGATATCCATTGGCGCCAGCTGTGTGATATATTGGGGCCTGAGCCCATTTAGGAACCTCCTAGCTTTCATCTTCTCGGTGCTGACTAAGTGCTTAGCATACCGAGATAATCTAGAAAATTGGGCCTCGTACTCGGCCACTGACAGGGACCGTTGCTTCAGTGCGGCAAATTCGGTAGCTTTCTTTTCTTGGACTCGGTCCGAAAAATATTTAGCATTGAAATGTTCAACGAATTCTTCCCAAGTAATTTGGTCTTCATTTATAGTAGTTTCGACTGACTCCCACCAGCATCGGGCATCCCTTTCTAGTTGGAAAGTAGCTAATAAGACTTTATCTTGATCCGTGCACTGCATAACACGGAATATACGTTCCGTCTCCCTGACCCAGTGCTCTGCGTCGTCCGGATCAGTAGAACCCATGAATTTAGGCGGGTTCATATTTTTAAAGACTTGGTGGAGACTTCCGGCTCGTTGTGCACCTCCCTATGCTACTTGTTGCAACACCTGAGTCATGCCTTGAAGTGTACGCTGCATGTTGCGCCACTGAGCACGTTCGGCAGCCATCGTCCTACAATTACAATAACTAGATCAATACGTGATCTCATTTAGAAGCTAGCATTTCTATGTTAACTTTAACCCTTGGTTCTACCCAATCTCACCGATTAAAGGTTAAACCTATCCTTGGACTTGGGTTTTCCTAGGAATTGAATACCCTAGGCTCTGATACCATTCTGTCACGCCCCGTACTCTATACCGTCGAGGTATTGTCCGCTTTGGCCTACAGACCTCACGGTTTTACCCCTTTTTTAAGGGTGATCGTCTCCAAAATGGAGGACTTCCCCGGAGGTCACCCATCCCAGTACTACTCCCCATTAAGCACGCTTAACTTCGGAGTTCTTTCCAAAAACTGAGCCGATACTTGAAAAGGCGCCTCGATGATATAGAGTACAACTTAACTATATTTGAGGGTGTTACAATCTACCCCTCTTATATAGGCGACGTCCTCGTCGCTGGACACATATAGCACGCAATCACGCAATCAAGCCCCCAGGCAGGTAGGACTCTAGAGGTGGCCCCTACAGGCTCAAGAGGTGGCTCCCACTATGTAGCACTTTGCTCCATTACGGACTCAAGAGGTGGCTCCCATAGCGTAGCACTTTGCCCTGTATGGCACTTAGTTCCCACACTTCCGGCTGGGGTATAGCTCTGATACCACAAAAACTGTCACGCCCCGAGCGCGGAAGGTACCCGGAGACGCGCGACGAGTTTATATCAATCATGTCAATCAGAGTATTAGTGTATTTGACACCAAAATCAGAGATGCGCAAAAGTAAAGATAACCCAATCCTTTATTCCTTCATAAGAATATGTCTATTATAAACCTTTGAAGTACTAACTAAAATAAAGGGGAAAATACAAGGTTGACTCAAGAAAATATGAAAAAAACTAGATAACACGGAAGAAGCTCTATCTCTTTCACTCTTGATTTTCCCCATCCGTTTGAGTTCCCTCATCGTCGGACTTACCTGAAAAGTAGGGAAACACTAAGTGAGCGAACGCTCAGTAGGAAATTATATCTCAAGAACTAGCAAGGGGTTTAAGTGATTACATCTTTCATGAATGCACTATAGCTATGCATGCTCGCATAAAACGACAAGATAGAGAGAGTGTATAACAATAAGATAGCGACGAGAACTAGTCATGAACTTTCAAGAACTTATATCAAAAGATATCAAGATATTCAAGCAATTGTATTCATCATGTCATGTTGGAATTTGGCTATCACGTTCAAGCACGCAAGTATGCAATTTCCCTTTTTCGGGTCACGTAAGTCATGTAATATCAAGTCAAGTACAAGTACAAGATTTGTGGAATGTTCAATCAAGCTAGTCATGCACTTCGGTATAATACGAATACCGTGATCAATCAACTCCCATGGGCACAAGTACTTTCGGGTGCTCCTCCCAGGACCAGATCGGGCCCTATATGCGCAGGCATTAATCATGTATTTTAACATCCACTTTTGTGTATAGCCATTATGGAATTTCAAGAAAAAAAAGCTTGTAGACATGTAGGATAAACTTGGATAGAATAGAGTCCAAAATATGATACTTGACATAGATAGGCGATAATAACGGTACAATCACGATTATCGATAAAACTAGGTGGAATTGATTCCCTAACTTGGGTACCATGACAAACAAGTATGGACATTCTTTATGTAGAATTGAGGTCCACAAGAACATCAAGTTTAATATAGAATTGGGGTTTACAAGAACATCATAACAATGTTGATATAGAGTTGGGGT
The DNA here is from genome assembly GCA_022559845.1 of Amorphophallus konjac. NCBI lineage: Eukaryota > Viridiplantae > Streptophyta > Magnoliopsida > Alismatales > Araceae > Amorphophallus > Amorphophallus konjac. The sequence continues at coordinate 375,670,178 of CM040121.1, forward strand.
TTACAAGAACATCATGACAATGTTGATATAGAATTGGGGTTTACAAGAACAGCATCAAATGGCATGATAACCTCATCCCATTAAGAGAATTCTCATGATACACACTTTGCATAACATGAGGGCCGGTATACCATGTTTCTATAGAGTGACATGGCAAAATAGTGTAATGGGTTTTTATGGTACAACCAGCTCAGTCGGCCTTGAAGGAATCCAAGGCTGCGAGGAGACTTACGGAGGTCTCTATGACTAACTCGCTTGTCCAAAGGAACGGAATGTCCAATGGAGAGCTTGTATGTCAATGAGAATTGAGGGTAGTGCGATAAAACATCATGAAACATGGGACTATATTCACGGACTGGAATATAGTGCCGATATATATATATATATAAAACCCTTCGGTGACAGTAATCAGTGTAAAACAGTAATACAGAAAATAGCGACTTAAGCTAAGTCATTAATTATCCAATTAACGCCTTACTCAGGGGCGTTTATTCACAATTTGACGAGTTATACATTAGTCGTCCCTTCAATATTTCCATTCTACAGAAAATCAATATTCTGGAATTTTAACAAAAACGCGTCCTGGACAGGGGCGTTACTTTTCAATTAGCGCCCTGGTCTGGGGCGTCAGTTCAATAAGAGACGACCTTGTGCAGGTCGTTAATTCAACAATTCATTAATTTTCAGATAATAAAATTCCAGGAAAGCAATTTCTTGGTCAGGACAAGAAAAATAGCAGGATTAGAATGGTATGATCATGCATTAATTTAGATTCATGGTTTCATAGTTATAGAATTTTAAACATGGATAATTATCAATTATATGAAATTGACGACTTCTGGGTAGGGCGTCAAAACAAGAATTAGCGCCCTTGTCTGGGTCGCTTCTTTAAAATCACTCAGAAAATATTTGGAAATGCAGTAAAACTATATGCATGAGATCATGGATGAGTTTATTTCATAATTTATACTAGTTTGGGCTACGTTCTTGAGAAAACCTACCTGATGATTATCTGGGTGAAGATACGTGAAGAGAAACGATACTCTGTTTTGCAACAGAGTCTTCTGATCACCGGCAGAAGAAGAAGAAGATGATGCTTGATGAAGAACCTTCGTTCTTCAGGAAGACAGAAACTCCTTAACCTGTAAGAAGAAGACGAAGAAGCATTAGAATCCTCATGCTTCTGCGGTTTGGAAGAAACAATAAGAAGAACAAAACCTCTCCTTTCAGCAGAACGATAGCTCAAATCGCCAAATAGCGATCTGGGTCGATTAGGAGGGTATTTATAGGATTTTGGGATCCTAATAGGGTTAGAGTTCTATTGGAAGTAATACTTCCATGATAGAGTCCTTACCATATTCCAGCTTCGATGTAGTTATCCAGAACTTGCCTTGGATAAACTCCGGGGTCGAACGAAACTCGAACTGAATTAACGTCCTAAGCGAGGGCGTTAATTTAAATTGACGCCTTGTCAAGCATCATTTCTTATGTAAAACGCGCCCATGTAGAGGGCGTCACTTATACTTGCCCTTTATTTATTTTCGGCCGTTTGGGAATTGACGCCCTTTGTTGTTGGCGTCCTTTTTATAATTAACGCCTTATGTAAGGTCGTTTCTTTTCAAAGTCGCGCCTTGACCAAAGGCGTTATTTCTTCTTGATTAATGATTTACCCATTTAGGCTCTTTGTCATCTATTTACTTATCTTTTATTTTAATTTGATTTATTTATAAATCTTTTTTTTATCAGGGTTGCTATAGTTTTCCTTTAGCTTATTACTTTCCTTTCGTTAGTTAAGAGTTAGGGATCCCTGTGAACCCTACTGAGTCTCTACTGTGAGACTCACCCCTTCCTTTTACAAGTGAGGCGCAGCAACCAGCTGTAGGATTCTCACGTGCTTTTGGCGAAAAGTCTTAGAACCAGCAGTGGTCTGTCAGTGGTCAGTCTGTTCTTTTGTTTCCTTTTGGCCGGGGTATGCCCCGTGTAGTTATTTATTTTTGACCATTGTATAGTGTGGGACTTGTGATATATGAATCTGGACTACTTGTATAAATTTACCACTCTGATATATGTAATTGCTTCCGTTTAAAGTTCAAATGAATGCTTTAATTAATATTACGTGTGTAATTTCTATTCGTTATACATCTACTCCTCAAGCTGATTTGCCTCCAGGTGGCCTTGGCAGAGCTTTGAAAGAATTTTTACTGTTCCATCCACCGACTTATGAAGGACATGCAGATCCCGATGCAGCCAGAGTGTGGCTTGATGCAACCGAGCGTGTATTCCGTTCTATGGAGTGCACAGAGGATGAAAAGGTCATGCTGGCTACTTTTCAACTCCAAAGAGTAGCACTCACGTGGTGGACCACGGAGTAGGAGGTTGCTTTTAGATCCCGTGCTCTTTGTCAGATCAAGTGGATGTAGTTTGTCATAGCCTTTGAGCACACTTTCAGTCACGCTTATCTTAGTTAGGATAAAATGCACCAGTTTATGGAACTAGCTCAAGGCAATATGACTGTGCTGGAATATTGGAGTAAGTTCATGGAATCGGGTCGTTATGCGCCCCACATTTTTATTGATGAAGGCCTAAAGATGGAGCAATTTTTGCGTGGGTTGAAAGCAGAATTAAGGCAGCCTCTGATTGTGACAAGAGTGGCAGAGATGGACGTAGCTTATCAGGCAGCTGCGCCTTTAGAGCTTGACATGGCAAGATCCCGAAGGCGTCTTCCAGTTTACTCAGTCCAGCCGAGTGTGCAGCATCAACAGTTTAGTCAGCCATCTGTGGCAGGAGTTCCATCCGTTGTACCTACTGCCAGTGGCATTTCTTCTTTCGAACCCAAGTTCAAGAAGTCTAAGAAGCGGTATGACCAGCAAGCATCTTCTGATCCCGAGCAGTAGCAATTAGCACCTTCTTTCCAGCGTTAGGGATCAGTTGCTAGTCAGCCGAGACTGTGTCCGAGGTGTGGTTGTTATCATCTGGGCAAGCCGTGTTCGATGCCAGTGATTTGTTTTTGATGTGATCAACCAGGGCATGTGGCTCGAGATTGTCATCTTAGGCTACAACCGATGTAGTTTTCTCAGTTTTCTCAACCACAGCCATTTCAGTTCAGACCTCCTCCACCACCTCAACCTCAGCAGTATTATCCTCAAGCTTCTGTGTCTTCTTCCAGCAGTCTACCGCAGCGGGCACGAAGCAAAAATGGAAGTTCTCTCATATTACTCGTGTTGAAGCTGTGGCGTCTCATCTTGTTAAAGGTAGGGTTATGATTTATGGCCATGCAGCTCGTGTTTTATTTGATTCAGGTGTTTCTCATTCATTTCTTTCTGAAGACTATGATTTCTTTCAGTTCTCTCCTTGTTCTTCCTTTTAATTTTTGAGGATAAAATTTCTATTAGGAGGGAGGGACTGTGAGACCCATTCTTTAACGGGTCTTTACCAGTATTGAAATAGAATTAATTCCATGAATTTTGGCTTTTTAAAGGGTTTTATAGGGCCTAGTTATATGGGCTTTGTGTATATATATAAGGTTTTTAGAAATGAAAAGGGGCATGTGTATAATTTTGCATCATTTAGGGGTTTCTAGAAATTCAAAGGTTTTTTTTTAAAAAAAGGCATCGGAGGTTTTTCTTAGAGGAGAGAACCGATGGTTCTCTCTCTCACTTTACCAATTCCCCCCCCTTTTTTCACCCGAACGCAAGCATCCGCGGGCGCACACCGCGAACGGCCGCGAATGCGAAGCCCCCCTCGCCCGTTCCTCTTCTTCGCGACGGCGGCGACTGACTGCCATGGCGGCGGACTCCGGTGACCACCGGTGAGCTGGCAAGGAGGGACGCGGCGGCGTCCTCACCCCGCGGACCCGTGCGAATGGCGAACCCATCCCCCTCTCCCTCGAGCGTCTTCTCGGCGAGGCGACCCATTGGCCACGGTGGAGGAGGTCCGGCGACTGCACTGGCGAGCAGCCAAGGTGGAGAGTGCAGCGACTCCATCGGCTTGCGTCGATCCCGACGTGGAGGGGTGAACCCATGGTGAAGACGGCATCTTTTGCCCTCCCCTTCTCACGGTGGAATCAACATCCTCGGCCTAGATCCAGTGGGGGGACCACTTTCTAGCCTCATTTGGAGCGACGTGGAACGCCGTGGCATCAACCTGGGGTGAGCCGCGGAGGGGAGAGATGACAGGGAGAAGGTGAGCCGCGACGACCCTCGGCTTGCTCGCGGCTGGATCGGACTTTTCCATCGCGTTTGAGGTAGGGGGATCGTAGCCCTAGCCCGTTAAATTGTTCCTAAACCATGCCCATCGTCGCTGAGTTTATAGAGTAACAAAAGCATGTCCATCGTCGCTGAGTTCATAGATTAACAAAAGCATGCCCATCGTCGCTGAGTACATAGATTAACAAAAGCATGCCCATCGTTGCTGGGTTCATAGATTAACAAATGCATGCCCATCGTCGCTGAGTTCATAGATTAACATTCGTATGCCCATCGTCGCTGAGTTCATAGATGATAAATTGTTATATTGAGATGATGGATGGCAGGGAACAGGTAAAAAAATAATAACTCCCGTCGATTTGAGTCGACCCGGAGGGGATCCGATTATGATTCCGGTGGATCTGATTCTCTGGTAAGGACTATGTTTCAATTATTCTAGATTTTATAACGGTCCACCATAAACCATTTGTTGACTCGAGCGGCTGACGATTAGACCGCGTAAATAATTTAAATTTGAATGGCGGTAGAAACTTCACGGCCAGTCCGTATAACAACACGCGGCGGTTCATTGTTCGACCGCTTGTTCTGCGACTATGCGTGTTCGTTAATTCATGCATTTAATTATTGGATAATTGCCATTTCATCATATTCAATAATTTAGGCATTTAGTTATGGAATCATTGTTTTAGCATATTCAATTATTTATGCATTAAATTATTGAATAATGGCCATCTTAGCATATTCAATTAACTATGCATTTAATAGTTGCATACTTGCCATTTTAGCATAATCAGTTATTTATGCATGTAATTAATGAATAATTGCCATTTTAACATGATTCGATCAGTTATGCATTTAATCTTGCATATTTGCCATGTTTAGTCGTTATCATAAATTATGGCATGTTTTTAGATCCCAATAGAATTATATTCTCTTTCCTAGTGATGGAACCACCAGTCGTAGCCCGACGACTTTTAGTGTTGATCCCACCCGAGAGTGGTGACGGGGTAGTCCCGTGATACGGTTTTTAAGCTAGTTCCGTGGGCCTCAGTCCAACTGTAGGATCCTATGGAGGGGAATACTAGCAAGAGGCCTAGCTCTAGGCACGAGCCAGTGTATGCACACGTGGTCAGAGACTTGGACTGACACTAATGAGTGTTGCTCTGACTAGTTACTTGTTCTGGTACTGTTACGCGTCTCGCATGCCATGATCAGGCTTGCGTAGATGCTTGAGACACAGTGTAAGTCGTTAGTGGACGCATCTGGTTTCTTCTTCTGGTGGATCTCGTCTCCTTCTTTCTATTGTCACTTGGGAATGATTGAGTTATTATCTATTGGTAGATTTCGAGTACTCACATTTGAATTAAATTAGCATATTAGTTACCTGTTTATAAACTATTTAGTTAGTTTTACAGCCTTACTAGATTGTCTTTTAAATTATGCCAATGCATGCTTTACTATTTTTCTTTAGCTTATTGCTTTCCTTTAGTTAGTTGCGAGTTAGGGATCCATGTGAACCCTATTGAGTCTGTACTGTGAGACTCACCCCTTCTTTTTACAAGTGAGGCGCAGCAACCGACTGCAGGATTATTGCGTGCTTTTGGCGAAAAGTCTTAGAACCAGTAGTGGTCCGTCTGTTCTTTTGTTTCCTTTTGGCCGAGGTATGCCCCGTGTAGTTATTTATTTTTGAGCATTGTATAGTGTGGGACTTGTGATATATCAATCTGTACTACTTGTTTAAATTTACCACTCTGATATATGTAATTGCTTCCGTTTAAAGTTCAAATGAATGCTTTAATTAATATTGCGCGTGTAATTTCTATTAATTATACATCCCCTCGACAAACACTCACTAACCCTTACGAGGCCTCATCAGCCTCTTGGGTGGCTTCCCCAAGCTCTTGGTATCGGTAAATCGATGATATCGGGTTATCGATATCCGGATCTCTTGGGTCGTTGTGGAACGCGGATTTTTATTTTTAAATTATTTAAATTTATTATTATTATTTTTTTTATTTGGGGAATTCTCTTATTTGTATTTATTGATTATTAGGCGTGCCAGTCACCGGGGTGACAATTTAATTGTGCACTCGATCTGACTTTTAATCAGTCGATTGTGAAGTCCGAGTCAGGACCCGAAGTCCATCATACCATAAAGGCTATGACGTTAATTACGCCCTTCCTAAGAAGGACAACCCTTGATTAAACGCCAAAAATAGGAGGAAGACAGCGGCAAAAAATAAGACTCAAACGAGAGCGAGGGTTGGTTCATCAGCAAGGCGTTAAATAGCCTGAGTGAAGCAACGATACATCAAATGCAGAACAAATCCGACGGCATGTCCCCATTACCTTGGACTATGCCAGATGGGGATAGGAAACCACCCATGCAGCGGCAGGGTGGGATCCGTAAAAGATCGGGTATATCTAACCCGGAATCCGGATAAGGACCGGTGCAGCACGACACACCCTGTGCAGGCGCGATGTCTTATTAATATTCCCCTTCGGAAGACCATCGGAGAACATGCAAGGGCAGAACTCCGTGGGCCAACGGGGTTAGGGCGGAATACCATACCTATCTGATGAGGTATGTACGAATTTCGACAGCATGTCCCCTTAACTTGGACTATGCCAAGAAAAGATAGGCCATCATCCACAGGAAGCCGGGACGACAACCAAAGGAGAACGGCGCTAGGCCGCGGGGGACATTGCTTGCATTCATATCATCGATTGATGTTCCCTTGGAACCCATCAGAGCACATGTAATGACATGGCTTTTTAGGTTCATAAGGATGCAGAGAAATCCGGATCGGGACTAAGAGATGTAGGGGAGGTCCTCCCCATTGATGTATCTCCTCGGGGCGTATGTGATGGTCTCTGAACATCCTCTAGACAGATGTGTGGAGAGATTAAAGGGATTGGGGGGTGATGGTGCGAAGGTGGATCTTGGCCTGGGTTTTATTGGCCAAAGAAGGAGCCTCGGCGTGGGTTTTATTGGCCGGGGGGAGCTCTCGGCGTGGCTTTTATTGGCCAAGGGGGGGTTCTCGGCATGGCTTTTATTGGCCAAGGGGGGGTTCTCGGCGCAGGGGTTCTCGGCGCGCTCGTCACCGCGCCAGGAACCTGGCGCCGGGAAGCCCCCGGGCCGGGAAGGCTGTATTGCAGAGGGGTCTTCTTGGATAGTGAACAGGATTGAGGGTTTTATCAACATGCTGAAGGGAAAAGGGGGGGAAACCCTCTCAGCCGCATAGCTCTCGGCGTGGCAACGGCCGCGCCGGGAACCATTTACCCAACCCCTGCGTCGGGAAGGTGAAAGGGCTCAAGGCCAGAAAGGGTTTATGGCTTGATTACGATACTCTGTTCTAGAGATTTCTGGGATTTTTGGCTTAGATTGAGGCAGGATTTGGAGTGCAGAAGGGGATTACATGAAGGTTTCTGCTGGAGGGATACGAAGGGAATTGGATGGTGAAGTCAGTAGATGAAATAAGACCCTCTCACAACCTCCTGTGAAGATTTTTATCTGTTTGCCGCCAGCCGTCTGAGGAGATCAAGAGATGACGGTCTCTGATCACCTGGACAAGCCCAATGGCATCGAGGAAACAAACCAGCGATGGAGGAACGACACAACCCTCGGCACTGGAATTCTAGGCCCTAATCATTCAAGAGTCAGAATGGAGGACCCAGGAGTCGAGGTCATCACTTATCAGAACCTCGTGAGGTTGCATTCATCTGCAGATTAAGCACATATCTCATAACCAGCAGCTCAGGGAACCGAGAGATTGATGCATCTGGTTCCTGAACGGCATAAGGGGGGGCCTCGAAGGAAAACTCGAATGTATGTGGGGGATCTGCCATCGAGACAGGAGGGGAGAAGGAAACAGAACCCAATAACCCACTAGATGAGGGTAGGGGCCCTATCTTCATTCCTCTTCGAAGAACAGGCTCATAGAAACGACTCTGAAACCCGGAGCGTCTAGACTATTGGACATTCAGATAAAAGATATATACATAGAAAGACAGAGGGCTGAGCTTCTGTTGCCTAATATCCGGCACGGCAACTATGACCTTTCATTTCATCTCATTGTCACCACTTACATCAACTGCAAGGATGAAGCCGAGAAACAGGCAGAGGGGAGGAACAGAGGCAGGCAAGAAAAGAATTCTCGGTCATCATATGAATAATCAAAGCACGAGGACATAGACTATTACATACGAAGGAAAACAAAAGAAGAAAATAAACATGGGGGGGGGGGAGGGTGGAGCATTGACTCCACTCCCTCCCCCGAGCAGCCCACCTGGAGCTTTGTTCTTCTCTTTCTCTTCTTCTTTCTTTTCAGCGGGATCTCTCCTGGCTTTTCTATCTCTCTTCTTTTTTTCTCTTCACTTTCTTTTTCGCTCTTTCTTTGGTTCTCTCTGCCGACCCCTTTATCTCGAGAGGAAGGGGGTTTTTATAAGCATAGCACCCCTCCTTCTCGGCAAGGCTCTCTCGGCGCACGGTTGATGAGTTCCCGGGGCGCCTTATTCGGAGGCAGTAGGCTCTCGGCGCCCCTTCCCCATATGGGTCTTGTTGGGCTCTCGGCGCCACACGGCCGGGCCCGTTTAGATCCTTTTGTCTTTTATGCTTGCTCATCAGTAAGCTTGAGCTACTAATGCCGCTTAATCTGTCCCTTCATTTGTCGGTCCCTCGAGTCCGTCAGGCTAGGCGAAGGCCCATCAATTGGTGAGTTAGTATAGCTTCATCAGAATATTTCTGGGGATTTTCATCAGTCAGTGGACTGCAGTTCTTCATCAGTACTGCCGTTTGAATGACGACAATACCGGACATCAGCTTGGCCGGGGAGGGCTTCAGCCGGGTGGTAGCTTTAATGACATATCTTCCGTAATCCTGATTTTGTAGGAATCTCCGGGATCTTTATCTCTCACTTAATCTTTCATTATGTCTCATCTCCATTCTCTATTATATTTTAGGTGTCAACAAATGCCCCCCACTTGCAGGTAGCGGGAATGCAGAATAAATGACACGGTACTTGCAGGTGTGGATATCATTCAACATCTGAGCCCCTTCTCAGTTTGCTATTATCTGGCATCTTTCATTTCTGGCTTGGAAATTTCAATTTCGTTCAGTCCCTTTGGTCCGGATGCTCTTGGCACGGATTTCTGGGCTTGTAGCTTCTCGGCGCAACCACCGATAGGGGTTCTCGGCGGCTCCTCTCTCAGCCTGGGGTTCTCGGCGGCACTTCTCGGCGCGCCCTTTGGCTCTCGGCTTGGGGTTCTCGGTGGCAGCTTCTCGACGCGCATTCCGGCCGAAGGGAGCTCTCGGCCAGGGGGTTCTCGGCGCGCTTTTGACCGCACCGAGAACCTCTTCGCTGGGGCTTCTATTTAAAGCGCCGAAAGCCTCTTTCTTCTCATTTTCTACAGCCTCTTCTCTTTCTTCAGTCTACTTTCCCTTTCTCGGCGGTGGCGGCGAGCTCCTCCCCTCCAGCCGTCCAGCCTTCTCCCGTCCCATTAGATTTCACCCTGGGTAGGACGCTCTTCGGGGATTTAATCCCCTATTGCTTCGGGATCACCCCCTCTTGGTTGGTGACTCCCTATTCTCCTTGGGCAGACCCCGAATAAGGGGAGATGCTGCAGAAATTTTCAAGGGCTTCATATTACAATCCTTATGAGACTGCCTCTTGTATTAGGTCTTTTACTTAACATTTCTTTTTCCTGACTGCAGATACTGCAATGGCTTCCGGATCTACTGCTGCATCCTCTGGAGATGTCGGGGCCAGCTCGTCAGCCCAGCCAGATATATCACGGGCCACAGTAAACTGGCTGAATGTGCACAGTCTAGACTTCGGATATGACAAAATCGCTTCCTTTGATGAATCGTCTGATTCTGATACCGACACGGTGTCAACATCCCGGGTATACTCCATTGGCATGGAAACATGCTTCAGACGGGGCACTGATTATCGTCCGGATTTCTCGAAGGACAAGCACTTGATGCCGTTTATCCGGACTTTCACCGTGGGTTGAATGCGGGACTATCGAGTAGCTCGTGCAGTTGAAGCCGCAATTTTGGTCGAGAGAGACAGCCTGAAAGATTCAATGTATCGTGGGAAGGCTATATATCTTCCAGGGAGAAGCGTGACTGGGATGCAGTCCTTGGCATATCGGAGCTGGAGCCGGAAAAGAAAATGCTGACCCGGGCCCCGGAGTTCACACCGGCTCGGTGGGATAATGCCAGTGGCCGAGTTCATAGGGAGAAGCCCGGCTACGGTCTCTTCCTGGCACCAGTAAAGTGGGGGTACCGCGAAGAGCCTTTTGTGCTGAATTGTTCGGCCGTTCAGTTCAAGTATCATTTGGCCGCTGGTTGGTTTGGGGATACCAAGATCACTGACGCCCACCTATTTCGAGTAGGAGCAGTGGAGTTTACTGAGTTTGTCCTGAAGGAATATGCCCCTCTGCTGATCAGAGCCGGGGTATATCATAGTGTCTTTGCTTCCAGATTTCGATATCCCATATCCCGAGGGTTATGCTGTGGGATGTTTGAAGTCTTCTACCCCTTATTCAACATATTTTATACAGCAGAGGGTGAGACATCTCTTGACCTCTGGAGTCTGTCACAGCTTTCCGGACTGCCTATTGATGGCGAGCCGTATGAAGAAGTCTGCTTGGCAGATTCTGAGAAGGATAGTTCCGATGGTGAAGGCAAGTATTCCCTCGGCTTCTCATACCGGTATCTGATGAAGGCATATCGCTCCATCTGTCTGGCGTACAGTAGAGGGTCCTCCAAAGGCTATCATCCCCGAGAGAAAGGCAGCAAGCTGAGGGGACGGATAGGGCAGTGGATTCAATATTTCTTTGACGGCCCCTTGAAACATGCAGACTTCCCTTCCATGGGCCCGACGGCCAGCAAGCAGATAAGGAGTCCTCGCTATAAGTCAGAGCTGCCATCTTCATTGCGCCGTGCAGGCAGAGGTGGTCCCAACCCAGCAGGTGTAGACCCCATCACACATTGCACGACTTACTTCACATTCTGGCTGTGCACTTTCGCTCTCCCTCAAGGGGACGAGACAATCATCCGGCCAGAAGCTATATACCCGGCCTGTCAGATGGCCTGGGGAATGAGGCTGTCGCTTTGCCCAGTGGCCTTGTGTTTAATTTATAAATCTTTGGGAGATTTGTACAAGCATCGGACTCCCCGTTCTTTGAGGACCATGGGTCCTTTTCATTTCATCAATGCCTGGGTCTGCAGTCTATTTCTTGAGTTGGCTCCCAGAACTTTGCAGGCAGATACAGTACTGCCCAGAATGATTGAGTTTGCCAGTGCTGAACTTGGTCCTTTCTATGATCAGCTGTTCAAAATAAGGGGTCGACTGATAAAGGTGCCGGTGGATGCCCCTGGCAGCATTCATTTATGGAGCTTGGCGGCAGGTTCAGCTCCTTTGCTTCATTCTCAGAGAGAGTGCAAGCTGGAAGAGGTAGAGACCTATATCCATCCTGTCTCAGGGGTTAACACTGCTCGGCCAATCCTGGAGCCGGAGCTGGTCAGATGGGCCATGGCCATTCGGCCTAGTGTCTTAGTTTTCAGAAAGGGTGGCCTGCTTCTTCTGGAACCATACTATCCATTCCGCTTTGGGCGGAACTTTGGTTACGACCAGCATATCCCTACATCAGTCGCTCAATTTCCCCTGGATAGCCGGGCTAAGCATGGGCCCGCCATTGTCAGCGATGGCCGGTTGTGGTGGGATTTCTATCATCGCCAGGATGGCGCAGTCTTCAGAGTTCCCACCGTTTCCAACCGTGTACCCCGGGTAACATCAGAATACATCAAATGGTGGAACATTCGAACCAGCTTTTACAGGGATAGTAGAGGTGCATTCTGGGACGTGGCCGAGCGTTCCTTTTTGAAACAACAGCCCGGACCAGTGTTTGACATCCCCGAGGCCCACCTGAAGAGGGTTTATTCACAGCACCAGAGGGAGGCGGAGAAATATCTGGCCCAGCATCGGGCTTTGAAGGAAACAGGTTCCGACCCGCCTGCTCCTGTCTTTGCTGCTATCAACGAGGACACTTTCATGCAGAGCTTGAAACAACTGTGCCGTGCGGGGGATGCTCGTTTGGAGGCGCAACAATACCCATTTCCTGTTGAAGAGCCGCTCCTGGCAGTAGTCCCTTGGAGGGGTCCGACAGATAGATTTCATCCATATAGGACGTTTGTGCGTAGGGAGGACAGGACTCAGACGTACTACAAGCAAACGTCTTGGCTGTTCATTCTGCTGAACTTACAAGGGTTGTCTGCGGAAAGCCCGCTAGCCGGCATCTTGAATAAGCCACTATTTGATGCGGGACGGACACGGGAGACGACACTATTAGGTGCCACCCTTTGACTCTAGATGAAGACGCGACCAGCAGCACACACCAGGGAGACACTAAGCCCGACACTACGAGCTCCTAGTGGCAAAACGTCTCTAACAGAAGTGGAAGCTCACTCGTCGTCCCAAGCGAGGGAAAGCGCGGACCGTGCGCGGTTAAGGAACCGGCGGAGGTCAAGGGTAGTCCGACTCAACTTCCGGACTCGGATCGAGTCACGGGACGGGTCACTCTCACTCTCACAGCGGTGACATGGACACACGGGCTAGTACCTACACTCTCGGCAGCGGCAAAAGACCGTATACTAGCTAAGCAAATGAACGCCAAGGGGTTCGGACCATTACCTCCACGCACCCGGCGTGGCGAAGACAACCCCGGTCGAATTACGGATCCCCGGTTAAACAATTTTACAACAGTACAATGATTTGACCCACTCCACGCAGGGAGGTAAAAGGTCACATGTGGAGCCCGGGAATCACGCAACTCGGGTTGACGGGCAGCATCTTGATGTCGCCCGGCGGTGCCGAACTCCGCATTTTCGTGCTTTCCGAACGGCGGGTTCTGTGGGCCCGCGGGGCCCACGGACGGCGCTGTCCTCCGGATCTGCGGGGGTGGGACCCACTATGATGGGGACCCCTGGTGGCGTGCCTCCACGGATGGCGGTCGGCCGGGAACACCGATCGGGGGTCGATCGGCCCCGATTCCCAATTGTTGAACTAGCTACCCACGGATTTTGATTTCTGTTTTCCGGCGCGCGCTCCGGCGAAAACGGCCGCTGCGATCAATCCCGACGTCGGATCGGGACGCATAAGCTATCGTAGGAAATCTCTCTTCAAATGCTTCAATCTAGATCTAAAGAGATCTGCTGGATCTGGTCGGATCAGAACTTTAATGAATTTACAAGTCCCTGTTGTACAGTAACTGAAACCTCAGATTTGCAAGGTACTTGTCTGAGAACCACCGTTGACCGCCTAGTAAACCTCCGATTCAGCTCTTAAGATCTTCTTCAAAGTTGTAGGGGAGCAAACCACGGAACTGGGACTTTTTTTGGAATTTGATTCGGAGGTGATGGTGATTTACTATTATTTTTGGGGTGACTGGTGGTCGGATCTGGGAATAGGGGGACAGAACTATAGCTGGGACTGAGAACGATTTTTAGAAAATACGAAATGGACGAACCAAAAATTGAAAAAAATTGTGGATGAAGTGATGGATGGGTGGAATCTCCAATAAAATTAGGCAAACCAACATAAATCAAAAAGTAGACCTAAGACATGAAACTCAGGGCGGATGGGAACCTGGACAGAACTTTGGCAGAACCGAAGTGGAAGAGTGGATGAAAATCTAAAATTATGAAACGGGATCTGAATGACAAACAAAATTTTTTGGATAGTTCTTGACACCTCTGGAACATCCAGTAAAATGCCCAGGTCGATCTGAGTTCGTGGTTGATGGCTGAATTCCGTGGAAGGTGCTGTGGTACTGCACAGGCAGAACTTCGTTGATGGCGGTGGCAGTGCGGTGGCGGCTCGTGGCGGCGGCGGCGGCGGCGGCGGCGACCGGAATTGATAGGGTGGAGTCTCACCACCAAGAAGCAACCTTCACAGCTGCAAGGGGAGAGGGAGGGGCGCACCAAGCTGGAGCTCCAAGGTTTTTTCTTCCAAATGAATATATTAATTCTACTAAAATGGAAAATACAAGCTTAAATAGGTTACATCTCACATCCATCTACAACCATTAGATCTAGGGGATGGGAATGGAGGGTTGGGATGGAGTGTGACACACACACACAAAATAATATAAAAAAAATAAAGGGGGGGGGGGGCGGCCCTTGGACCAAGGAGAGAGGGTGGACTAGTTGGTGGGGGTAGGTGGCCTCCCATGTGGACTTTTCTAGTCCATTGTCCCCCATGTGTCTAATTCCCATTCAAACTTCTAGATGCTCCCATGTGGCATGTTGACTGACCCCACGTGGGACCCTAGGCTGAGGTGGCCCAATGGGGTGGGGCCTGGGGGGCCCGTGGGCCCACGGGGTCCGAATTGCACATAAGCTCCTATTACAATCAAAATGTCAAACTGAATGCAACGAAATAAACACAAATTAAACACACATAAAGTCTAACTAAATATAATAATTGGGGAGGCTCAAGGCGGAGTCTCCAGGCTGTCTCCGAGCCAGATGGACACTGAGGTGGCTCGTGTCATGCTCCGTGTGCGGTACCGATGGCTCGGCGTATCGTGCCGATCAACTGCTCGGGTGTCCGCACCAATTCTCCCCGGCTGGGAGAAACTCGACCCTGTCGAGTAAGGGTCTGCATCGCTCCTGTATCGCTCCAAAAGGTCTGGATCAATCCGCTGCAACTCGCCATGTGTGATCCATGTGTCCTCAATAGCGGGCCGTCCTCTCCATCGCACTAGGTAGCGCGGGTAAGATCCACTCCTGGTAACTGTCACTTGCTCATCCAGTATACGATCTATATGCTCACGCTGCCGTGAAAAAGGGGCTAGAGGTGGAAGTGGACACTCAGGTGTGGGATCACTCTCAAGGGGAGGAGATGGCTCAAAAGGCTCACTAGGGATCACCGCTGGGTCCCTATATGCAGCAAGATGTGATACACTGAAGGTAGAGCTTATACCATATTCCTCGGGCAGGTCCACAACATACGCATTGGATCCAACGCGTTTCAACACTCTAAAGGGACCGGCTCCGCGAGCTTGCAACTTCTTAACGGTTCCAGAGGAAAACCATTCAGGTCTTACCCTGATCATGACATATTCACCATCTTGGAACTCTCGGTGGTGTCGATGGACATCGGCTAACTCCTTGTACCGTGCATTGCTGGCCTCAACTGTGACGACGGACATCGTCATGCAGACTCCTAACATGTTTAGCAAAAGAAAAGAAACATAGGATGCACACACGACCTAACATGCTTACCAAAAGAAAAGAAACACACGGATGCACACACGACCCTAAACAACCCTACAGTTAGTAAAACCCAATCATATGCAAGGTGGTCTAGGACATCCGAATGTGTGCCATGCATGCATTTAACAAAACCGGAGGTTAATGTCATGGTGGACACCTAGACATCCTACGATGCACCAACCATGAACATGGGGTTTGGATGTGGGAAGTCCGGGAGGTTTGGGTGGTTGAGGTGGCCCGGGGAAACCAAAGTCCTCATTACCCCCAAATGACGGTTCGGACCTATTGCCATGTAAAGGTTGCCAGGCCCGAGTAGGAGGGGTGTGATAGCGGACTTCCTTAAAGAGGTGGAATGGAGGTTGTGGGCCAAATGGCCCATGAAGAAAGGGATCGAAGGGATCAAAGAATGTGTGACCCCTCGATATGGATTCCCTCATTTCAAGGTCCCATGTGTGGAATTCTAGAAGGTGTTGATGGTCACCTTCATCCGTGAAGGGAGATGAGACGGTGGGGGTATGATGGTGGACTCTCTCGAAAAGGTGGTGTAAATATGGTGGGTCACGGAGTCCATAAGAGAATGGGTCGAAGGGATCAAAGAAGGTATGACCTCTCGGACTAGGCTTCCACAAATCACTGTCCCACATTTAGAAATCTTGGAGGTGTAAATGATCACCTTCATTCATTGCGAGAGATGGGACGACAGTCATAGGTAGAAAGTAAGATTCCTCCATTGGGCAAAGGGGAATGAAGTTGGACTCGGCCGGCAAAGGGAGGAGTAGAAGAACCTCTGTGGTAACATGACCCACAGTGTACACGGAGGTGATGGACCCTAGGGATGGATGTGTGAAGCTACGACCTGTAGGTCGGTCGAAGCGTGGGGCCAACAAGTGCGTAAATGTCAACTGCCGGTCTAATCCTTTAAGAAGATCATCTAATGTATCCACATGGTGACTAGACCGGAAGGTGGTATGGAATGAGTTGACTGGCACTAATGGTAGGGTAGGGTCCATGGATGGGAGGAGAGGTGGGGCCAAGCCGTTCTTGAGCCATCTAAGAAGTGGTTCGGCTATGAAAAGTGTACCCGTTAGAAACACGGGTGGCTCGGGCTTTGGCGGCTCCAAATGAGAGGGCTCCGAAATAAGATCAGAAGGTGAGGTTTCTCCAACCCCTTTATCCCCTAGGGCTAGAGATGTCCGAGTGGGACACTGTCCGGCAAAGTGGCCAAACCCCTAGCAGTGATAACACTGTTGTCGTGATCCTCTACACTCCTTGATAAGTGGGTCCCTACCCTTATCCTCCTGGCGGACAGGGGGTGTAGGCAATGGGGCTCTCGTGGGTGGGGGAAGAGGATCCACCAAGATGGGGAGAGGACCTCGGGATGGCACTCTAGATGACACTGGATTGGGACTACCGGTTGCTACCTCCTTAGGGTCATGCTTGGTTCTATCTCGGCTAGGAGGTAGGCAAGGGGGAAGCAGGGACTCAATATAATCACACTTCCTATCCACCTTATCCAAAATGATTTGGAAGAGTTCGGCAATGGTGGGGTTTGGAGTAGGAGCGATGTGATGGACTCCCCCATATGAAGTCGGCCTAGTCGTGGACCTAGGCTCTTCTACATGCGCGGGGCGTTGCCTCCGATTATGGCCCACTTGGGTGGATGTGATTGGGTGGGGTCGGTTGGAGGTGACCGGGCCGGGTAGGTTGACCTTCCTAAGTTCGTCCTTCATCTCATGCCACGACTCGATGGGCCTTTGCCTCCTAACCTCTCTCATGTGCTCAATGCTCTCCCATTTCCAGGCGGCTTTGTGGACAAGCCTCTCTCGGGCAAAACTAACTTGCATGGCATCGGACATAGTATAACAATCAAAGTATGTGTCCACGGCGGCTTCCCACTTGAGGTAGTCACCTGGGTCATTGCAGCCATAAAAGTCCGAGGCTTCGGGCCTACGGAAGTGGAGGGGATGGTTGCCAAGCCCATGGGTGGACCAACGGCCATATTGCCCGGGTGATGAGGAATCCATGGGAAATTGGAGACTATACAATGGACATGCCGACACAAAGGGACAAGACAAACCGACTAATGCAAACACACACTAGATGATGCACTTAGACCTAACCAATATCCGGTACGTGGCGGAGATAAGCGACTCGAAGATCACTCGCGCAAGTACGCTACCTTCCCGATAGGCATAACCTAATGTTCGGGCAACACCTTTTAATATACCGGGCTATTGGGTGAAATGCGATTTGAAACACTCTTTTTTTGTTGTTTTGAAATGATGATCATAGACTCGACTTATACCATGATGCATGTAAGACATATGCAATGACTACACTAGACTCAACTCGCTATGATACCAAACTGATGCGGGACGGACACGGGAGACGACACTATTAGGTGCCACCCTTTGACTCTAGATGAAGACGCGACCAGCAGCACACACCAGGGAGACACTAAGCCAGACACTACGAGCTCCTAGTGGCAAAACGTCGCTAACAGAAGTGGAAGCTCACTCGTCGTTCCAAGCGAGGGAAAGCGCGGACCGTGCGCGGTTAAGGAACCGGCGGAGGTCAAGGGTAGTCCGACTCAACTTCCGGACTCGGATCGAGTCACGGGACGGGTCACTCTCACTCTCACAGCGGTGACATGGACACACGGGCTAGTACCTACACTCTCGGCAGCGACAAAAGACCGTATACTAGCTAAGCAAATGAACGCCGAGGGGTTCGGACCATTACCTCCACGCACCCGGCGTGGCGAAGACAACCCCGGCCGAATTACGGATCCCCGGTTAAACAATTTTACAACAGTACAATGATTTGACCCACTCCACGCAGGGAGGTAAAAGGTCACATGTGGAGCCCGGGAATCATGCAACTCGGGTTGACGGGCAGCATCTTGATGTCGCCCGGCGGTGCCGAACTCCGCATTTTCGTGCTTTCCGAACGGCGGGTTCTACGGGCCCGCGGGGCCCACGGACGGCGCTGTCCTCCAGATCTGCGGGGGTGGGACGCACTATGATGGGGACCCCTGGTGGCGCGCCTCCACGGATGGCGGTCGGCCGGGAACACCGATCGGGGGTCGATCGGCCCCGATTCCCAATTGTTGAACTAGCTGCCCACGGATTTTGATTTCTGTTTTCCGGTGCGCGCTCCGACGAAAACGGCGGCTGCGATCAATCCCAACGTCAGATCGGGACGCATAAGCTATCGTTGGAAATCTCTCTTCAAATGCTTCAATCTAGACCCAGAGAGATCTGCTGGATCTGGTCGGATCAGAACTTTAATGAATTTACAAGTCCCTATTGTACAGTAACCGAAACCTCAGATTTGTAGGGTACTTGTCTGAGAACAACCGTTGACCGCCTAGTAAACCTCTGATTCAGCTCTTGAGCTCTTCTTCAAAGTTGTAGGGGATCAAACCATGGAACTGGGACTATTTTGGGAATTTGATTCGGAGGTGATGGTGATTTACTATGATTTTTGGGGTGACTGGTGGTCGGATCTTTGAACAGGGGGACAGAACTGTAGCTGGGACTGAGAATGATTTTTAAAAAATATGAAATGGATGAACCAAAAATTGAGAAATATTGTGGATGAAGGGAGGGATGGGTGGAATCTCCAATAAAATTGGGCGAACCAACATAAATCAAAAAGTGGACCTAAGACATGAAACTCAGGGCGGATGGGAACCTGGACAGAACTTTGGTAGAACCGAAGTGGAAGAGTGGACGAAAATCTAAAATTATGAAATGGGATCTGAATGACAAACAAAAATTTATGGATAGTTCTTGACACCTCTGGAACATCCAGTAAAATTCCCAGGTCGATCTGAGCTCGTGGTTGATGGCTGAATTCCGTGGAAGCTGCTGTGGTACTGCGCAGGCAGAACTTCGTTGATGGCGGTGGCGGTGCGGTGGCGGCTCGTGGCGGCGGCGGCGGCGACCGGAACTGATAGGGTGGAGTCTCACCACCAAGAAGAAACCTTCACAGCTGCAAGGGGAGAGGGAGGGGCGCACCAAGCTGGAGCTCCAAGGTTTTTTCTTCCAAATGAATGCATTAATTCTACTAAAATGGAAAATACAAGCTTAAATAGGTTACATCTCACATCCATCCACAACCATTGGATCTAGGGGATGGGAATGGAGGGTTGGGATGGAGTGTGACACACACACACAAAATAATATAAAAAAAACAAAGGGGTGGCGACCCTTGGACCAAGGAGAGAGGGTGGACTAGTTGGTGGGGGTAGGTGGCCTCCCATGTGGACTTTTCTAGTCCATTGTCCCCCATGTGTCCAATTCCTATTCAAACTTCTAGATGCTCCCATGTGGCATGTTGACTGACCCCACGTGGGACCCTAGGCTGAGGTGGCCCAATGGGGTGAGGCCTGGGTGGCCCGTGTGGCCCACGGGGTCCGAATTGCACATAAGCCCCTATTACAATCAAAATGTCAAACTGAATGCAACGAAATAAACACAAATTAAACACACATAAAGTCTAACTAAATATAATAAGTGGGGAGGCTCAAGGCGGAGTCTGCACGCTGTCTCCGAGCCAGATGGACGCTGAGGTGGCTCGTGTCATGCTCCGTGTGCGGTACCGGTGGCTCGGCGTATCGTGCCGATCCACTGCACGGGTGTCCGCACCACTATTCATCTCCTTTCATTATGTCGACGGTTGGGGCATGGACCACCTCGACTTATTTCGATGCCTTGACTCACGTGGTCATAGTGATCTAGCAGCTTTAGTGGAAATATGCCAGACATTTGGTGATGTTTGTTGGCTTATCAAGGAGGCTGCCTCCCGCTCCAAGGAGGTAGCTTATCTGTACTGGCCGCTCTCTATCTTTTATGATGGCCCAGCAGATATGATCTTTTCTTTTCTGACTGTAGTGCTTTCTGCTAAATATTTAAGCTCTGCATTCACTGACCCCATTACTTCCCTGCAGTCTTCAACAGACAGGCCGGATATAAAGCGCCAGGGGCTATACAGAAAGATCATTACGCAGGCTGAGAAGCCTACTTATTTTGAAGTCCCTGCAGCAGCACCGACTACCACTCCCCTACCTCCTGGCATGAAGAGAAAGGTTTCTGCAGTCAAGGCTATAGTCGGGAAGGCCAGGAAGGCCAAGAAGGCTCATGCTCAGCAGTCGGCTTCGGTAGCGATGGACACTGGGACCCCTCTCCCTGATATTCCCTCATTTGATGAGTTCGAATCTCGAAGGGAGGCTGCTCAGACATCTGTTCAGGGTAACATCAATAGCATGCAGTTGCATTCTTCATCCTCTTTTGCTGGATTTCAAAGAAGTCCTTGAATCTGACCCCTCCCTTTTGCACAGCCCAAGAGCCAGTTGTGGCATCTTCTGTGGTGGAGACCAGGCTGCCTTCTCCCACGCCGGCTAGTGAGGCGGAGGGTAAGCATGCCCTTTTCATCTTTTTCTGCTTATTTCAATTACTTCTCATTATCCCTCTCACAAGCTTTTCCCTATAGTGACGGTCGGGGAGGAGACTGAAATCACGGGAGAGGCTGGCGATATCATTTAGCCACAGGAGGGTCATAAGACCCAGACGAAACGGGGCCTCGTCCCTGTGAGGCGTATAGTTACCCGGTCTTCTTCCAGGCAGACGTTAGAAATGGCGGTCCCACCCGTGGATAGTGTAGAAATCTCCTCTAGTAGCTCCGCGACCGCTTCTGAGGCAGATGGAGAAGAAGCAGGTTTCAACGAGAGCGAGACAGAGGGTGTTTTCAAATCAGAGGCCCCATCCGCGTGCACCGCCATTGTTCCATTATTCACCCCCTCCAAGTTGATGGTGCTATCTCCTGAGGAGGAATTACAAGAAGAGTTCGCCGGCTTAGATACCGAGGCAGATATAACTCCTCCTTTTGTTGCTTCAGCAGCGGGACTTTCTTCCCCTCTGCACTCCTTTGAAGACATTGACATTACATTAGAAGTGAGTCTCTTTTCTTCTTTTCATTGTTTCTCATTTTTATCTGCTGCTTGATGCTGTATTGATCTGTTCACAGGAATCCCCTGTTGCTAGCCCGGTGATGACTGCAGCCTTTGAAGCCACTCTGTCTGACGCCTTGGCCATTGTTCCTGCTTCGACAATAGCCTGGGCAGGCGTTCCTGAGATAATCCGCCCTGTGCCGGTGAGGGTGCAGTCCTGTACGGACTTAGCATTGTTGGACTTGAGGACTTCGGGGGA
The DNA here is from genome assembly GCA_022559845.1 of Amorphophallus konjac. Lineage (NCBI taxonomy): Eukaryota > Viridiplantae > Streptophyta > Magnoliopsida > Alismatales > Araceae > Amorphophallus > Amorphophallus konjac. Next base: position 375,691,879 of record CM040121.1, read on the forward strand.
AAGCCCGGCTCTCATCAAGGTCCTGGATTTCAGAGCTGAGATGGACCCAATTAGGGGTTCCGCCTTTATACCGGCCGCAGTGCTGACCATTGCTCCTGAATCGGAAATTCCCATAACATCAATCATGGAGAGTGAACCCTTGCCTCTCCGGGCTGTGACCCCTGCAGCCTTGACATTGAAGGAACTGGCTGTTGCAGCAGGGGTGGAAGAAGGAGAGGTAGCCGTTACAGAAATTGGAGTATTGTCTATAACTGCCCCGGAATCTATCTCCATACTTTCGGAATCTGAGGAGGAGGTACCCTGCGAAGAGGGTGTTGAAGGTGCGGGTATTGCATTAGAGACCCAGGAAGCAACCATTCCGGCATTTACTGGAGTTACCCCTGCGAGCATCCAAACGGTGACCCTCGAGGAGATGGAGGTGAAGGTCCCTCGGCTTCGTCAGAGGTTGTGGAGAGAGCTCAGTTGGCACCTTCGGCAGACCTCCCGTCTTCTTCTTCTCAGCCAGATATCACCCTATGGGCAGACATTGACAGTGAAGTAACCTTTGAAGTGGCTCCATTTCCCTTGCCTGGCTTTACTTCGCCTGAGAGTTTTGTCTGGCAACATCTAGACATGTTGCGCCAGCTAGTGGAATCCCAGCCCGGACTAACTTATCCGCAGTTGAAGGAGATAGCCGAGCGTTTCACTGCCGGTTTACAGGCAATGGGTTGTCCTCTAGAAATATGGACCCAGCGGGTTCTGTTGTTGTTGAAATTTGTACATCGCCGGGATTTCTTGGCACACATTATGTCTGACAGACTGGCGGCTTTAAAGTTGCAAAGGATGGACTGTAAATCTGAGCTAGAAAAGATGAACTTTATTCTTCAGGAGCGATAGTGTCAACTGCAGTCTCTGGCGCAGCGGGAGCAGTTTGTGCATGGCCGAATAGCCATTCTGGAGGTTGAACTGTCTGGTCTCCGAGCTGAGCTGCCGCAGATAACAACTTCCCGGCCGTAGCTCGAGGAAGAAGCAGCTCTATTAGAGGGGCAGGTGGCATCCTTTCGGGACGAGTCTGTTCGACTGCAGGAGGAGGAAGCTCGACTTCATCAACTAGGGGCCTCCCCCTATGTGGGTCTTCTGGCCTTCGAAGACATCTTCCGGAGACCATGAACCATTTCTTTTCTTTCTTTCTTTTTGTCGTCTATTGTGATACAATGTCTCTTCGGGGACCCTCTATGTACTCCCTTTTTTAATGAAAAGGACTCTTTGGCTCTATATATATCCATCCCCTTCTTTTGCATGTGGTTTTATCACTATGGGAAGTGGGGTAGTGGTTTTAGCAGTCCTTCATGCGAATGACTCGTACTAGGCAGGAGAGCGTCCACCCCTTCATAGAAAGGATGGGGGACTCGCTCCACCGCGTGACGGCATCCGAGGAGGTGCTTAAACCGAATTCTGTTGGTAACAGCAAACGTCCCTCTTGGCCATATGTGCTGCGGGGGAGACAACTTGCAGGAATATGAATAAAGAAGTTCCATCAGAGTAGACGTAAGGTCTAGACCGGGCAGAGGTTATAGTAGGCGGGACATTTAAAGGGTGTATAGTTTTCATCAGGACAGACGTAGGGTCTGAACTGGATAGGATTTCATCATTGATCGGGCGAGGTGCCGGTCGATCAATAGCTGGTTCCATCATCGATATTGGGTTTATATCGATGCAAAGAGTCCCATAGGTCTCATCAGTATAGACGTAAGGTCTAAACCGAACAGAGGATTTCATCATTGATCGGGCGAGGTGCCGGTCGATCAACGGTGGGACGTATGTAAGGGTGTAGGTCTCGTCAGGACAGACGTAAGGTCTATTCCAGTAGGTTTTGTGGCGGGTGTGACTTTGCCAAGAAATATGTATGTTTCATCAGGACAGACGTGAGGTCTGAGCTGGACAGGCTTTATCAGAATGGTGACGGGTTTCATTGTCGGTGGGACATTTGAAAGAGGGTATGTAGATTTCATCAGAGTGAACGTAAGGTCTACCCCGGAAAGGCTTTATCATCGGTGGGGCATATAGCCAGATGACCGACGGAAGGCTTCATCAGTGAAGGGGAGGTGAAGGCAACGTGCCGGCTGGCATGGAACTTCTGAATTACCACATTACTGACCCAAGTGCCCTTTCGGGTTTTCACCGGAGCCAGCCCCCTCTTGCTTTTGCCCACGTGTCCTTTCGGATTTTCACGTGGCGGGGTACCCGATTTTGCCTGTAGTGCCCTTTCGGGTTTTCACCACAGCTGGGTTTTGGGCCATTTTTACACTTGTCCAGAATGCCTGAACAAGTCTAGCGGGGTATCTTTATTTTTAACCCCATTTTTATATATATACTTTTTTTGTCGTTTTCTTTCTCTTTTCCTTTTTCATTGTCTTCTCTGGGACCAGAACTTTCATCATATGGATCATGGCGCCATATGTTTATTGTGGACACACGATCATTGATGTGAGTGTCAACATCAATACAAAGGGAAGTAGGGTTTCATGATCTATTCAGGCGAAAGGTCTGAATTGATTTAGAGGATATAAATAGCAGCTCGGGCATGGGGCCGTTTGCTGAGAATGTGAGTTTCATCGTTAATGTGGGGTTGACATCAACGCAAAGGAATAAAGTTTCATGGTCTATCTAGACAGAAGGTTTGAATTGATTTGAAGGGTTGTGTCGTGTTTTGTCAGAGCGGACGGAAAGCCCCCCCCTGGATGGATTTTAGCGTCGATCAGGCAATGCACCAGCCGACTGATAGCAGGTTTCATCATTGGTGTTGGGTTCATATCAATGCAAGGATTTCATAGGTTTCATCGGGATAGACGTAGGGTCTAGCCCGGACAGGTTTCATCGTTGGTCGGGCAGTGTGCCAGTCGATCGGCAGCGAGTTTCATCATCAGTATTGGGTTTATACCAATGCAATGATTTCATAGGTTTCATCGGGATAGACATAGGGTCTAACCCGGACAGGTTTCATCGCTGATCGGGCAGTGTGCCAGTCGATCGGCAGCGAGTTTCATCATCGGTATTGGGTTTATACCAATGCAAGGATTTCATAGGTTTCATCGGGATAGACGTAGGGTCTAGCCCGGACAGGCTTCATCGCTGATCAGGCAGTGTGCCGGTCGATCGGCAGCGAGTTTCATCATCGGTATTGGGTTTATACCAATGCAAGGATTTCATGGGTTTCATCGGTATAGACGTAGGGTCTAGCCCGGACAGGCTTCATCGCTGATCGGGCAGTGTGCCAGTCGATCGGCAGCGAGTTTCATCATCGGTATTGGGTTTATACTAATGCAAGGATTTCGTAGGTTCCATCGGGATAGACGTAGGGTCTAGCCCGGACAGGTTTCATCGCTGATCGGGTAGTGTGCCAATCAACCAGCAGCAGGTTTCATCACGGCGGGACGTAAAGAGATATGCAGATCTAGTCGGAACAGACGTAAGGTCTAAATCGGACCGGTTTCTTTGCCGATCGGGCGGCGGGCCCGTCGACCAAAGGTGGGTTTCATCATCGGTATTGGGTGATACCAATGCAAAGGAATTCATATGTTTCATCAGGATAGACGTAAGGTCTAAACTGGACATGTCTTATCATTGATCGGGTGGGGTGCCGGTCGATCAACGGTGAGTTTCACCATGGTGGTACTTTGGGTAGGGTGAATGAGGGTCTCATCAGTATAGACGTGGGGTCTATACTGAGTGGGTTTAATCGTTGATCGGACAAGGTGCCGGCCGATCGATGAGGAGTTTATGGTGGGAGACGAGACTTTCTTTGGGTTACCACATTACCGACCCAAGTGCCCTTTCGGGTTTTCACCGGAACCAGCCCCCTCTTGCTTTTGCCCACGCGCCCTTTCGGGTTTTCACGTGGCGGGGTACCCGATTTTACCTGCAGTGCCCTTTCGGGTTTTCACCACAGCTGGGTTTTGGCCATTTTTGCCCTTGTCCAGAATGCCTGAACAAGCCTGGCGGGGTATCTCTATTTTTAACCCCATTTTGTCTCTTCTTTTTCTTCTTCCCTTTTTCTTTTTTTCTTTTCTTCTCTCTCTTTTTTTTTTAGAGAGTGACAGGTCAGAGTGCTATTATACCACGATAAGGGGTGGCTTGGCTAGGGTTGAGTGCTGCTAGATCAAAGAAGGGTAGCTCGGCTAGGGCGGAGTGTCGTTAAACCAAGAAAAAGGTAGCTTGGCCAGGGCGGTGTGCCGCCAGACCAAAAAAAGAGGGTAGCTCGGTTAGGGCGGAGTGCCGTTAAACCAAGAAAAAGGTAGCTTGGCCAGGGCGGCGTGCTGCCAGACCAAGAAAGTGGGTAGCTTGGCTAGGGCGGAGTGCCGCTAAACTAAGGAAGAGTAGCTCGGTTAGGGCGGAGTGCCGTTAAACCAAGAAAAAGGTAGCTTGGCCAGGGCGGTGTGCCGCTAGACCAAGGAAAGAGGGTAGCTCGGCTAGGGCGGAGTGTAGCTAAACCAAGAAAAAGGTAGCTTGGCCAGGGCGGAGTGCTGCCAGACCAAGAAAGAGGGTAGCTCGGCTAGGGCGGAGTGCCACTAAACCAAGGAAGAGTAGCTCGGTTAGGGCGGAGTGCCGTTAAACCAAGAAAAAGGTAGCTTGGCCAGGGCAGTGTGCCGCTAGACCAAGGAAGAGTAGCTCGGTTAGGGCGGAGTGCCGTTAAACCAAGAAAAAGGTAGCTTGGCCAGGGCAGTGTGCCGCCAGACCAAGAAAAGAGGGTAGCTCGGCTAGGCCGGAGTGCCGCTAAACCAAGGATAAGGTATCTTGGCCAGGGCGGAGTACCGTTAAACCAAGAAAAAGGTAGCTCGGTTAGGGTGGAGTGCCGTTAAACCAAGAAAAAGGTAGCTTGGCCAGGGCAGTGTGCCGCTAGACCAAGGAAAGAGGGTAGCTCGGCTAGGGCGGAGTGCCGCTAAACCAAGAAAAAGGTAGCTTGGCAAGGGTGGTGTGCCGCCAGACCAAGAAAAGAGGGTAGCTCGGCTAGGGCAGAGTGCCGCTAAACCAAGAAAAAGGTAGCTTGGCCAGGGTGGAGTGCCGTTAAACCAAGAAAAAGGTAGCTCGGTTAGGGTGGAGTGCCGTTAAACCAAGAAAAAGGTAGCTTGGCCAGGGCGGTGTGCCGCTAGACCAAGGAAGAGTAGCTCAGTTAGGGCAGAGTGCCGCTAAACCAAGGAGGAGTAGCTCTTGTCCGATTACTCGGGGAATGTTGGTTGTGCAGCATGATACAGCTTTAGGTGTCTACCGTTGAGTGGCGAGGATCGGATTTCCCCTCGATGGTTAACAACCATGTAGGCCCCTCCTTCGTAGACCCTCTGTATCACATAAGGGCCCTCCCAATTAGCATTTAGCTTTCCTTTTGGGTTGGACGCCATGACTTCTTTTTTCTTGACCATGATGAGGTCACCTTTCTTAAATTCTCATCCTTTTACGAGTTTGTTGAATGTAGTGGCCATGCGGGTCTGATACATTTGGATATTCTTCTGAGCTTGGAGGCGCTTCCCTTCCAATTCAGCCAATTCTTCTAACCTTCTTTCTGCATTGGTCTGTTCGCCACGGGCCAGGCCATATTGGACTGCCACTTTGAGTGACGGGACTTCCAGCTCTAGCGGAACCACTGCCTCTGAGCCGTATACCAATGAGTATGGTGAGCACCCTGTAGGTGTCTTGAAGATGGTGCGGTATGCCCACAGAGCTTCATACATTTTCTCTTCCCAGTCCTTTTTGTTAGAACCAACGACCTTGGCCAGCAAGGTGCAGAGAGTCTTGTTAAAAGCTTCTGCCAATCCGTTTGCCTGCGGATTGTAAGGAGTGGAAGTCCTCCATTCGATCTTATACTTTTCGGCAAGCCGATAGACTTTCTGATTTCTGAAATGACTTCCATTGTCAGATATTATTCGGCAGGGGATCCCGAACCGGAAGATGATGTTCTGCTTGATGAATCTGGCGACCAGTTCACCAGTCACTTCTCTTAATGCTATAGCCTCCGCCCATCTGGAGAAGTAATCTGTTATGGCTAGTATGTACTTATGTCCGGCCGAGGAAGTCGGTAGTGGCCCGACTACATTAGTTCCCCATTGCGCAAACGGCCAACTGGGAACTGTAGGATGCAGAGTCGTAGGAGGCCTTCGAGGCACAGTAGCATGCTCCTGGCATTTCTGGCATGATTTTGCAAATTTACAGCAGTCTTCGAACATGGTGGGCCAATAGTAGCCCAGCTTCTTGATTTCTATCTTCATCTTGGGACTAACCTGGTGGGCACCCGCTGTCCCAGCATGTACCTCTTTCATCGCTTGCCAAGCTTCCTCAGTGGACAGGTAGCGGAGTAGAATCTTCTTGCGCGCATCTGCCATTATTCAGAACAGAGTCCCATTTCTGAATTCATAAGAATCTTTGATTCTCAGAAGTTTCATCTTCTCTTCTCTTTTCTGCGGTAGCTGTTGGTGCAGGAACCACTGTAGCAAGTGCTGTCTCCAGTCAGATGCTTGTTATGTGCTAACAGTAGCGACTTCTTCTTTTTCGGGGCACCCTTCTAGCATACTGGGGACTTGCCGCCGGTTCATAACAACAATGTTCAGTGTCTCATTTGGCGGGACTGCTAGTGAGCTGGCTAGCTTTGCCAGTGCATCAGCCTGGGCATTATGTCCACGGCCCACATGCCTGAGCTCAATATGATAGAATTTCGCCATGAGGCTCACAGCCTTTTGGTGATAGGGATTCAGTTCTGGCTTTCGCACTTCGAACTCCCCTTGGATTTGCTTTATCACCAACATCGAATCCCTGAATACCTGAAGCATTTGGATACCCATGTTGAGGCTGATATGGAGTCTGATTATCAGAGCTTCATATTCGGCTTCATTATTGGTGCAGGGCTTGTTTATAGAACAGGAAGTATGCACAACCTCCCCTTCCGGTGATCTCAGCACAATACCGGCTCCGGCCCGCATTCTGGTCTTTCCATCGGAGTCCACCTCTATTCTGGATGCTCCATCAAAGAATAACTACCACATAGCTGATTGAGCCTGGCAGGCTTCGAGCGTCTCATCATCGGGTAATTCAGTCCCTAGCATATCATTTTCTGGCACAGGATGTTCTGCGAAGAAATCAGCCACGGCCTGTCCTTTTATCGCCCTCTGGGGTGTATAGGTAATATCAAATTCCATCAGAATTACTGCCCATTTGCCCAACCGGCCCTTCAGTACTGGCTGAGTCAATATATATTTGAGCGGATCTGCTGTAGATATCAATCTGACTTCATGTGACAACATATAGTGTCGGAGCTTTTTGACAGTAAAGACCAGTGCCAAGCAGGTCTTTTCTATGTAGCTATAACATTCTTCAGTTCTAATCAGCCTCCTACTTAGGTAGTACAAGGCCTGTTCTCTGCCTTCTTCATTTATCTATGCCAGCATTGCCCCCAGGGAACAGTGTGTGGCTGCAATGTACAGTATTAAAGGTCTGCCTTTAATAGGTGCCCCCAGCACTGGAGGGGTCTTGAGATATTCTTTCAGCTTCTCAAAAGCTTCTTGACAGCCATCGTCCCAGAGGAACGGTACATCTTTCATCATGAGCTTGTGAAAGGGGTGGCATCTTCCCGATAGATTAGATATAAATCATCGGATGTAGGCCAGATGCCCTTGCAGGGATCTCAACTCGTGCAGATTCCTTGGTGGAGGGAGCTCCTGGATAGCTTTAATTTTGGACGGGTCGATTTCAATGCCCCTATGACGGACAATAAACCCGAGGAATTTTCCACTGGACACGCCGAAGGCGCATTTCATAGGGTTCATTTTGAGCTCATATTTGCGCAACCTCTGGAATACCATCCTCAGGTCTTGCAAATGGTCTTCTCTTCTGCTGGTTTTCACCACCAGATCGTCAATGTAGCACTCTACTTTCTTGAAGAGCAAATCATCAAAGATCTTTGTCATGGCTCTTTGGTAGGTAGAGCCGGCATTCTTGAGGCCGAACGACATCCTATTGTAGTGGAATATCCCCTTCGGGGTGCGGAATGCAGTGTGTACTCTGTCTTCTTCAGCAATCCAGATCTGGTTGTATCCGGATGACCCATCCATAAATGATAGGGCCTCATGGCCAGTAGTTGCATCGATCATCACCTCAGTGATTGGCACCGGGAAATCATCTTTCGGGCAATCCTTATTAAAGTCCCGGAAATCAACACATATTCTGATCTGCCCATTCTTGTTCTTTAGGGCACTATATTGGCCAGCCATGTAGTATACTGGTTTTCTTCGACAAAGCCTACATCAATCAGCTTGTCAACCTCTTTGTTAATCTGATTTATCAGTTCAGGACGCATTCTCCTGGAAGGCTGCTTTATAGGGTTAGCCTCTGGGTTTATTGCCAATCGATGCTGCGCCACATCAGAACTCAGTCCCGGCATTTCATCATATGTCCATGCAAAGCAGTCTTGGAATTCCTTCAAAAACTATATATACTGTTCCCTGGTAGCTGGCTCCAGCAGTGCACTGAGGAATGTCGGCCTTGGCTCATCTGCGGTTCCCAGATTTATTTCTACAAGCTCATCGACGGTGGCCTGACCCCCATCTTCGACCTCGGGCGGGGCTTCTTGCAAGTCAATGAAGCCTCCCAAGATATAATCTTCTTTAGTTTCATGATTTTCTGTTTCATCATATTGGTCATCAGCGGGTGCTGGCTCATCATATACGGCCAAAATTGTTGTATTCTGTTCAGTGTGCCCCGAGAACGTAACTGGATCAGCAGGAAACTCAAAGACGGAGTCTTCCACCCTTAGAGGCTCTTCTGATGCAGACTCCCTTGAGAGATCATCATTCTGTAGAGCCCGGACTTCTTCCAGGATGCGCTCAAACTCCAAGCATTCCCTCAGCTCTTTGGCTGCATGGTCTTCATCCGGGGTTCCCGTGTCAAACTTTGCTTCAGCATGGAACAGATCTTCTTTGGAAGGTAGGTCTTCCCAGCACCAATCTTTCTTTGTTTCATCAGACGTTCCCATCCCTGGTTGATTGTCTGGGGCTTCATTGTCTGTTATGGACTGATAAATGATTTCTTCATCTTCCGAAGGGTACGGGTCGTAGCCCACCCCAGGGGAGTCTTCATGCTGGTAGAAGGTAGAGATGACATCCACCTCGGCCTCATAGTATTCTTGTAAAGTATAGCCCAGTCCTGGGTGCTGTGTGATCTTCCTCAATTCTTTATTATCTCGAGGCAGATCCCATAACTCCTTGAATGCTTCTTCTGGGCGGCAGACTGTAGCGATGGCATTTGCATCTTAGAGAACATCTGTGAAACCCGTCGAGTAGTATAGTCCAAGCCCGTAATTGGCACCATCTGGTTTGCAGCCTCTTCAGGGACCATGCAGTCTTGATCATCTTCCTCGACTGACTCCCCAGTGTAGAATATGGTAGGAGGTTCGCAGAAGCGAGGGACTTTCATAGTCTTCAGTGGTAGCACCGTCTGGTATTCAAGGCTGACGATGGGTTTAAATAAACCCTGCGGCACCTCCACTTGTGTGTACTTTTCTTTCATTTCTTCATTGATATCATCCGGGTGAATGTTAGGAGGGGTGATCCGAGCAAAGTCACCGGCATGAGAGATGTGAGCTACCTCATGCTTTTTAATATAGCCTTTTGGTGGCGGTGGGGACCAATCTCTTACCTTCGTCGCCGACTTTTTCTGTCTGACCACAGCCTCTTTCTCTTCACCCTTTCGCGACACCTCCGTGTAGTAGGACGCATCGAGCATATGGCACTCGAATACTTCGAAGGGATGCAGATCTGCAAACACCCTCTCTTCTTTTCCTTCATGGCAGTATTTGATGCACTGATGTAGCGTGGATGGCACTATCTGATATTCATGCAGCCACGGTCTCCCCAGCAGGGCCTTATACGTGGTGTTGGAATCGATCACATAAAATCGTACCACGGTAGTGAGGTCGCCCAATGTGAGGTTGAAATCAGCCACCCCAAGAGGTGTTTCACATTTCTGGTTGAACCCTGCAATTTTCATATCTCTGACCCTGGTAAGCTGCATATCAAAGTAATATTTCTGATAGATGCGGTATGGGAGGATGTTCACAGCAGCCCCGGGATCTATCAGTATCCTGCTCAGCGGCTGACAGTTCAGGGAACCCTTCATATACAGCGGCCTATTATGACCGAAATTCAGGATTAGCATATCATCTTCTGTGAATGTGATCGATGGCCCAGAATTCACTTCTGTTAAGAGTGATTCATATTGTGCCGACGACTGCAAGGCATCCACAATTGCTTGGCGGGCTTCTTCACTCAGAGATAGAATTTCCCAGATGGAGAACCTGGTAGGGAGCTTCTTCAGCATCTTCATGATTCGACTGCCTACCCGGACATTAGACAGTCTCATTTCTTCTGCCCATCGGGGTCTTGGAGGTTCATGTGGTGCCTGTGGCCTTTGCTGCCCAGTCCCAGTTTCATTCTCTTCCCCTGTTTCCCGGGAGGCTTCTTCTGTAGCAACAGCCCCTGGCCTTGCTAGAGGGTCACTTCCTTCATCTTCTTCATGCTGCTTCTGCTTCCTAACTGCAGTCTGCTGGCATTTATTGCTTTTAGCTGGAGCAGTGTGAGCCAATTGCTCATTCTCCAAATTGGACAAGAATTCAAGGAACGAAGGAGCTTCTTCTTTCTCTTGGTACAAGCTGGCAGGGGGAGGAACCTGGACACCTCGTACCTCTGGTTCTGGGATCTGGTAGGGTTGCTCCCCTCTGAATATAATGTTATGATTAGCTGGTGGTGGGCGCCCCCATCTTTTCCCAGAACGTGTTGCATGGGCTGAGGTAGAGGCCTCAGCATGGTTGGCTTCTAGCGGGGCATTTGATGCTTCAGCCTCATCATCCTCCCCGGGCAAGGAAAAGAGCACTGACAGGGTGTTACATTGTACTGTCGTGACTTTCTGTCCCTTTTTGGACCTGGGCCGTCTCTTCCTCTTCTGGGAATTTGGCTTTGCCAGCTCCTGCCCCCAGAAGGGCTCAGTCTCATCTTTTCTTTGTTCTGCCTCTGGCTGCTCTCCAATTTTCAATTCTTCGAGCTGCTCCCAGAGTATACAGTCTTTTACCAACAGGTGTTTGGGCTTTTTCTGCTCATATTCATCGAGCTCATTGATATACTGCTGTAGACACCTGGCTGCAGGACTTACTTCTTTATGTGCGGGTAGGGGAGTTTGTCTCCTCCGGTTGTGTGTAGGGATCTGGATGACTGGCCCGGTCTCGGCTGTGCGCCATACTGGCTTTACTGGAGGCGGTTCAGGCCTTGGTGTGACACCTCGAATAATCACCCCGCTGGCGTTGGCTGCGGGAGTTTTCCTTCTATTCATTATGGGTTTCGTCTGTCATCCCTCCTAATCCTTCAGTGGGGTGAGGAAACAAGCTTCATAGGTATGCCTAGTACATTCCTCAACGGCTTCCTTAGGCAGCTGCTGGTAAACTGAGATCATATTGGCGGCCATTCTCCAGGGCGGAGGCTCATGTGGATGAGGCGGCTTTACCTGATAATCTCCCAGCTGCAGCTCACCCTTTTAAACCATTCCTTCCATGATATCTTTGAAGACATAACAATCCTCAATTGCGTGCCCCAGCGCACGGTGAAATGGACAGAACAGCGAATCATCTTTCTTTGTCGCATCCTCGGGTCTCTTCGGCTCAGGCAATGTTACCTTGTTGAACTTATATGCCCAGTTAAATAGTGCTGCCGTCTTCTCCTTTGGAAAAGAGTAAGCCTTCTTCATCTTGTCTCTTAGAGAGACCTTGTCTTTTCTTTCTGCTGCACCCTCAAGCGGGGGAGCTTCATCTGCCCCCTTCTTCCCTTTCTGCTGCTCGAAGGTTCTGAAATCGACGGTGTTGGCCTCAGAATGCGATGGTCATCGATCATTAGATTTACCTTTCAGCACATTGGGAACATTGGCGGTTGGACGTTTGGACAAGAGCGTCTCAACCTCTGCCACTATATTGTTTAATCAGTCAAATGTTCTGACATCTGCACCGATCATCTTTTCTAGCACCTCTGTCCTGAGGCTCTGTTTACATATTTGCACTGCATCTTCTTGATGGGGGGGTCTTCCCATCTTTTGATGTAGTCCAGTGCAGTTTCATCTTGCTTCTGCCTGGTTGCATATAGCTCTGCTATTGTGATTTCTCTTTCAGTGACATGAAATCTGTCGCTGAATTTTCTCTGCATATCAGGCCAATCAACCACTGATCCAGCTGGCAGGCCTGAATATCATTCAAAGGCTAACCCAGTAAGGGATGAGCTAAAGAACTTAAGCAGATAAGCTTCGTCGACTGCCAAGTCACCCATGATTGTTGTGTAGTAAGCTATGTGCTCTCTGGGGAGCCCTGGCCATTAAATTTTTTGAACTTAGGCGGCTTACTGACGCCTGGAGGTAGTCTCTTAGCAGCATATTGGGGAGGATATGGCACCTTGTACACATCATAGGTACTAACATCATCGCCAGTCTTCTCAGACAGCTTCATCTCCACAATTCTTTCAATCATCAGCTTGTGGGCTACGGCTGGATCTATGTCTTCTGGGAAGAAGTGAGCTTGTTGCTAACTATGAGGAGTCGTCATCACAGTGGCGCGCAAGGTGGGCGCGGTAGGTTGCGTCTGAGACGCAGAGGGCTGAGCTACTGTTTGCTGTGGAACAGGTTGGCTCGGCGCTTTGCCCTTATCAGCCAGGAGAGGATTAGCTGGGATAGCCGTCTCTGTTGAGCTGGAAGTATGCCCGACAGGCTCGGCTTGCTTGGAGACCGGTGTAGCTTCATGTCTCTCATTGAGCTGTCTTCTGAGAGCATTGATCTCCTGCTGGTATCTTTTGAACATCATCTGGATCATGGGGTCCAGGGTGGACGGTATCTGTATATCTTCTGAAGTCCCTTCAGCATCATCAATGAAGGGATTATCTCCCTCTTCCGCTGTCACCACATTAACTATCATAGTGGTGATCTTGCAGGCTTCACCATTAGTCTTCATTTTATCTTTTGCTGCCTGGCCTCTTCTTGTGACAGGCCCGGGTCTGGTTGCCAGCCTGAGTAGCTCGTCCGGTTGAGTTGGTAGCATGTCTTGCCTCCTGACAAGTCCAGCCATGTTACGGGTGAAGATCTGCATCTTTCCCTTCTGCCTGTAGACTTTTCTTTTTGCCTGGTCGGGATATTTGAGTCGGTCAAAGACCGATAGTCTTTCTTCAGGTTCTTCCCCACACAGGTCTTCTTTCCCACATCCGGCCCTGCGGCCTTCCCCATGATCATTGGAATCGGAGGAGGAGACTTCGAGCATCACTTCTTGAAGGGTTTCTTCCTCTTCTTCATCCACGGTGCCCAGGGCACGGGATAATCTTTGCTGAACGAGGGTAGAATTCCCCAGGTAGTGGAAGTAGTCTTGAGCCACTTGCTTCATCTCTTCTTGATTGTGCCTTTGTGGCTCTGGTTGGAGCATCATTCTTTCCTGGCCTCTTTGCTGATGAGCCAGTCTTGCCACCTGAGCATTCAGATGCTCAGCTTTGGAATATCTAAATATATCAGCCTGTTTGGCACAGGCTCTTGGTCTTCTTGGAATGGCAGCAGCGACTGGTTCGCTTGTTCCCATTCTTTCTTCTTTCTCAAATCTTCTGTCGCCATCCTGGCAGTAGTTGGCAGCAGCATCATAGTCCTTCCTTTGCCATCTGCTGCCCCCAGCCCTGGGATGGGGGACCGAGAGGTCTTGCTTCCGCTCATATTTTCTGCCCCTCATCCAGGGGCGAACAGTGGTCAGATTTCTTTCTTCATTTTATTTCTCATCTTTCTTTCCCCAAGCCCTGGGGCAAACAGCAGCATCATCTCTTATGTCTTTTCCTTCTCTTCTTCTGCTTCCTGCCCTGAAGCGGGCAACAGCATCCTCGGTAGCTTTCCCCTCATCTCGAGTTGGGGCCCAGCTCTGAATCTTCTTTGGTCGCCAGACTTGTTTATATCTTGCTGGCTTGGGCGCCAGCGACTTCCTCTCATCAGTTTCCCAGTTGGCCCTCCTGGTGGCCAGAACTTGGAACTTGTTGTCTATCTGGACGGTCGGGACAATCCTGTCAGGCCGGACTTCTCTCGGGCGACCGTTGAGGTTCTCCCTAACGTCACCCATCATCATCGTCCTCCCAGAATTTGAGAGACGACGGTCGGCAGCAGCATACCGGCTCCTCCGGTTAGTTCTTTTCTTCATTTGGGCAGCAGCGGGGACCGTGTCCCTCCTTTGAACATGGTGAACATAGCAGGCGATGGTTGTCGAGGTCGTCCTCTCTGGTAAGCTACCCTTGTTATCAGCAGTCTTCATCGGGGCACTTGCAGTAGTGCCTTGCTCGTTGTTGTCGACCTGCAGAAGGTCGGTGAAGACGAGGCCTAGGTAGTTGGGCAGTCCGACAGTAGGGGGCATTGACCCGAATGACAGCGGTACCGCCAGGTAACCCTCTCGGACATGCACATCGATCGGTTGTTGGTCGAAGCATACGGACATGAGTCCAGTAGTCATTGTAGCTTCCTGAAAATAAGGAAAGCGCACAGAATCAGAAATTTGCGGGGGGCCCGCTGGGCCTCCTATTTTTGGCGTAGAGATGAAGGGAGACTCTGTCCCACCGGGCGTGCCAGACTTGTGGAACGCGGATTTTTTATTTTTAAATTATTTAAATTTATTATTATTTTATTTTATTTGGGGAATTCCCTTATTTGTATTTATTGATTATTAGGCGTGCCAGTCACCGGGGTGACAATTTAATTGTGCGCTCGATCTGACTTTTAATCAGTCGATTGTGAAGTCCGAGTCGGGACCCGAAGTCCGTCATACCATAAAGGCTATGACGTTAATTACGCCCTTCCTAAGAAGGACAACCCTTGATTAAACGCCAAAAATAGGAGGAAGACAGCGGCAAAAAATAAGACTCAAACGAGAGCGAGGGTTGGTTCATCAGCAAGGCGTTAAATAGCCTGAGTGAAGCAACGATACATCAAATGCGGAACAAATCCGACGGCATGTCCCCATTACCTTGGACTATGCCAGATGGGGATAGGAAACCACCCATGCAGCAGCAGGATAGGATCCGTAAAAGATCAGGTATACCTAACCCGAAATCCGGATAAGGACCGGTGCAGCATGACATACCCTGTGCAGGCGCGATGTCTTATTAATATTCCCCTTCGGAAGACCATCGGAGAACATGCAAGGGCAGAACTCCGTGGGCCAACGGGGTTAGGGCGGAATACCATAGCTATGTGATGAGGTATGTACGAATTTCGACAGCATGTCCCCTTAACTTGGACTATGCCAAGAAAAGATAGGCCATCATCCACGGGAAGCCGGGACGACAACCAAAGGAGAACGGCACCAGGCCGCGGGGGACATTGCTTGCATTCATATCATCGATTGATGTTCCCTTGGAACCCATCAGAGCACATGTAATGACATGGCTCTTTAGGTTCATAAGGCTGCAGAGAAATCCAGATCGGGACTAAGAGATGTAGGGGAGGTCCTCCCCATTACTGTATCTCCTCGGGGTATATGTGAAGGTCTCTGAACATCCTCTGAACAGATGTGTGGAGAGATTAAAAGGATTGGAGGGTGATGGTGCGAAGGTGGACCTTGGCCCGGGTTTTATTGGCCAAAGAAGGAGCCTCGGCGTTGGTTTTATTGGCCAAGGGGGGGGGGGGGTTCTCGGCGTGACTTTTATTGGCCAAGGGGTTCTCGGCGTGGCTTTCATTGGCCAAGGGGGGTTCTCGGCGTAGGGGTTCTCGGCGCGCTCGTCACCGCGCCGGGAACCTAGCGCCGGGAAGCCCCCGGGCCGGGAAGGCTGTATTGCGAAGGGGTCTTCTTGGACAGTGAACAGGATTGAGGGTTTTATCAACATGCTGACGAAAAAAAGGGGGGAAACTCTCTCGGCCACATAGCTCTCGGCGTGGCAACGGCCGCGCCGAGAACCATTTACCCGACGCCTGCGTCCGGAAGGTGAAAGGGCTCAAGGCCAGAAAGGGTTTATGGCTTGATTACGATACTCTGTTCTAGATTTCTGGGATTTTGGCTTGGATTGAGGCAGGATTTGGAGTGCAGAACGGGATTACATGAAGGTTTCTGCTGGAGGGATGCCAAGGGAATTGGAAGGTGAAGTCAGTAGATGAAATAAGACCCTCTCACAACGTCCTGTGAAGATTTTTATCTGTTTGCTGCCAGCCGTCTGAGGAGATCCAGAGATGACTGTCTCTGATCACCCGGATGAGCCCAATGGCATCAAGGAAATAAACCAGCGATGGAGGAATGAACAACCCTCGGCACTGGAATTCTAGGCCCTAATCATTCAAGAGTCAGAATGGAGGACCCATGGGTCGAGGTCATTACTTATCAGAACCTCGTGGGGTTGCATTCATCTACAGATTAAGCATATATCTCATAACCAGCAGCTCAGGGAACCAAGAGATTGATGCATCTGGTTCCTGAACGGCATAAGGGGGGGGCCTTTAAGGAAAACTCGAACGTATATGGGGGATCTGCCATCGAGACAGGAGGGGAGAAGGAAACAGAACCCAATAACCCATTACATGAGGGTAGGGGCCCTATCTTCATTCCTCTCCAAAGAACAGGCTCATAGAAATGACTCTGAAACCCAGAGCGTCTAGACTATTGGACATTCAGATAAAAGATATATACATAGAAAGACAGAGGGCAGAGCTTCGGTTGCCTAATATCCGGCACGGCAACTGTGACATTTCATTTCATCTCATTGTCACCACTTACATCAACTGCAAGGCTGAAGCCGAGAAACAGGCAGAGGGGAGGAACAGAGGCAGGCAAGAAAAGAATTCTCGGTCATCATATAAATAATCAAAGCACGAGGACATAGACTATTACATACGGAGGAAAACAAAAGAAGAAAATAAACATGGGGGGGGAGGGTGGAGCATCGACTCCACTACCTCCCCCGAGCAGCCCACCTGGAGCTTTCTTCTTCTCTTTCTCTACTTCTTTCTTTTCAGCGGGATCTCTCCTGGCTTTTCTATCTCTCTTCTTTTTTTATCTTCGCTTTCTTTTTCGCTCTTTCTTTGGTTCTCTCTGCCGACCCCTTTATCTCGAGAGGAAGGGGGTTTTTATAAGCATAGCACCCCTTCTTCTCGACAAGGCTCTCTCGGCGCACGGTTGATGTGTTCCCAGCGCGCCTTATTCGGAGGCAGTAGGCTCTCGGCGCCCCTTCCCCATATGGGTCTTGTTGGGCTCTCGGCGCCACACGGCCGGGCCCGTTTAGATCCTTTTGTCTTTTATGCTTGCTCATCAGTAAGCTTGAGCTACTAATGCCGCTTAATCTGTCCCTTCATTTGTCGGTCCCTCGAGTCCGTCAGGCTAGGCGAAGGCCCATCAATTGGTGAGTTAGTATAGCTTCATCAGAATATTTCTGGGGATTTTCATCAGTCAGTGGACTGCAGTTCTTCATCAGTACTGCCGTCTGAATGACGACAATACCGGACATCAGCTTGGCCGGGGAGGGCTTCAGCCGGGTGGTAGCTTTAATGACATATCTTCCGTAATCCTGATTTTGTAGGAATCTCCGGGATCTTTATCTCTCACTTAATCTTCCATTATGTCTCATCTCCATTCTCTATTATATTTTAGGTGTCAACAGTCGTCATAGTTGGTATCAGAGCGGTGTTGAGGATTTGTATAAGGAATTTTTTTTTTTTTATAAACCCCTGCCTAGGGTTGAATGGGGGACTGGACCATACTCCACCATCCACACCTAAGAGGTAAATTTTATTGAGATAATAGAATGAAAAAATTACATGAGTCGGATACTAGGAATTCCAAGCTTGTCCAAACGAGCTGCACCTTTAACAGTAGCAGGAAGCTCGTGATAATCATAGAAAGAATTACATTTGGTGCTACATGCTAAGGATGCTAGTGAGTCGGCCACTGTGTTGGCTTCTCTGAAGATATGCGCGAAACAGTCAACTGCATAGGGCATGCGCCATATATCTCTAATGTAAGAGAGAATGATCCATGGGCAAGGAGTTTTCTGCTGGATTGCCTGAATCAGGATCTTAGAGATTTGTATAAGGAATTAAAATTGCATTTGTCCAGAATAAGTCCATGTGAGTCTACTGCTGGCTTAGGATGTTTTCTGTGATTACTGATAGGTTTTCTGCTATTGCGTATTTACTTTTAGATTAAAATGCCGCCTCGTAAAAGGGCACATGTCCCGAGGGAAGGAAGTGGTACTTCTCCTCTGGCTAATGTGCCAGCTCCAATTCAAGCCGATCTTGCTCCTAAAGTTGATTTGCCTCCAGGTGGCCGTGGCAGAGCTTTGAAAGAATTTTTGTTGTTCCACCCACCGACTTATGAAGGACAGGCAAATCCTGATGCAGCCGGAGTGTGGCTTGATTCAACCGAGCGTGTATTCCGTTCTATGGAGTGCACGGAGGATGAAAAAGTCATGCTGGCTACTTTTCAACTCTAAGGAGCAGCACTCACGTGGTGGACCACAGAGTGGGAGGTTGCTTTTAGATCCCGTGCTCTTCGTCAGATCACGTGGATGGAGTTTGTCACAGCCTTTGAGCGCACTTTCAGTCCAGCTTATCTTAGGATGGATAAAATGCACCAGTTTATGGAACTAGCTCAAAGTAATATGATTGTGCTGGAATATTGGAGTAAGTTCATGGAATTGGGTCGTTATGTGCCCCACATTTTTGCTGATGAAGGCCTAAAGGCCGAGCAATTTCTGCATGGGTTGAAAGCGGAATTAAGGCAGCGTCTGATTACGACCAGACTGGCAGAGATGGACGTAGCTTATCAGGCAGCTGCGGCTTTAGAGCTTGACATGGCAAGATCCCGAGGGCGTCTTCCAGTTGACTCAGTCCAGCCGAGTGTGCAGCATCAACAGTTCAGTCAGCCATCTGTGGCAGGAGTTCTATCTGTTGTACCTGCTGATAGTGGCATTTCTTCTTTCGAACCCAAGTTCAAGAAGTCTCAGAAGCGGTATGACCAGCAAGCATCTTCTGATCACGAGCAGCAGCAATTAGCACCTTCTTTCCAGCATCAGGGATCAGTGGCTAGTCAGCCGAGACCGTGTTCGAGGTTTGGTGGTTATCATACGGGCAAGCCGTGTTCGATGCCAGTGATTTGTTTCCGATGGGATCAACCGGGGCATGTGGTTTGAGATTGTCCTCTGAGGCCGCAACCGATGCAGTTTTCTCAGTTTTCTCAACCACAACCGTTTCAGTTTAGACCTCCTCTACCACCTCAACCTCAATAGTATTATCCTCAAGCTTCTGTGTCTTCTTCCCAACAATCTACCACAGCGGGCACGAAGCAAAAATGGAAGTTCTCTCATATTACTCGTGCTGAAGCTGTGGCGTCTCATCTTGTTGAAGGTAGGGTTATGATTTATGGCCATGCAGCTTGTGTTTTATTTAATTCAGGTGTTTCTCATTCATTTCTTTCTGAAGACTATGATTTCTTTCAGTTCTCTCCTTGTTCTTCCTTTTAAATTTCGAGGATAAAATTTCTATTAGGAGGGAGGGACTGTGAGACCCGTTCTTTAACGGATCTTTACCAGTATTGAAATAGAATTAATTCCATGAATTTTGGCTTTTTTAAGGTTTTATTGGGCCTAGTTATATGGGCTTTATGTATATATATAAGGTTTTTAGAAATGAAAAGGGGCATGTGTATAGTTTTGCTTCATTTAGGGGTTTCTAGCAATTCAAAGGTTTTTTTGAAAAAAAAAAATAGGCATCGTATGTTTTTCTGAGAGGAGAGAACCGATGGTTCTCTCTCTCACTTTACCAATTCCCCCCCTTTTTTTCACCCGAACGCCGGCATCCGCCGGCGCACACCGCGGACGGCCGCGAACGCGAAGCCCCCCTCACCCGTTCCTCCTTTTCACAGTGGCGGCGACTGACGGCCAAGGCGGTGGACTCCGGCGGCTGCCGACGAGCTGGCAAGGAGGGACACGGCGGCGTCCTCACCCCGCGGACCCGCGCAAACGGTGAACCCATCCCCCTCTCCCTCGAGCGTCTTCTCGGCGAGGTGACCCATCGGCCACGGTGGAGGAGGTCCGGCGACCGCACCGACGAGCAGGCAAGGTGGAGAGTGCGGCGACTCCATCGGCTTGCTTCGATCCCAGCGTGGAGGGGCGAACCCACGGCGAAGATCGCGTCTTTCTCCCTCCCCTTCTCACCGTGGAATCATCATCCTCGGCCTAGATCCGGTGGGGGGACGACTTTCTAGCCTCGTTTGGGGCGACGAGGAACGCCATGGCATCAACCCGAGATGAACCGCGAAGTGGAGAGACGGCCGAGAGAAGGCGAGCTGTGATGACCCTCGGCTTGCTCACGGCCAGATCAGACTTTTCCATAGTGTTTGAGGTAGGGGGATTGTAGCCCTAGCCCGTTAAATTGTTCCTAAAGCATGCCCATCGTCGCTGAGTTCATAGATTAACAAAAAGCATGCCCATCATCGCTGAGTTCATAGATTAACAAAAGCAGGCCTATCATCGCTGAGTTCATAGATTAATAAAAGCATGCCCATCGTCGCTGAGTTCAGAGATGATAAATTGTTATATTTAGATGATGGATGGCAGAGAACATGTAAAATAATAATAACTCCCGTCGATTTGAGTCGACCGGGAGGGGATCCAATTATGATTCCGGTGGGTCCGGTTCTCCGGTTCTCTGGTAAGGACTATGTTTCAATTATTGTAGATTTTATAACGGTCCGCCATAAACCATTTGTTGACCCGAGCGGCTGACGATTAGACCGCGTAAATACTTTAAAATTGAATGGCGGTAGAAACTTCACGACCAGTCCGTATAACAACACGCGGCGATTCGTTGTTCGACTGCTTGTTCTGCGACTATGCATGTTCGTTAATTCATGCATTTAATTATGGGATAATTGTCATTTCAGCATATTCAATAATTTAGGCATTTAGTTATGGAATAATTGTTTTAGCATATTCAATTATTTATGCATTAAATTATTGAATAATGGCCATCTTAGCATATTCAATTAACTATGAATTTAATAGTTGCATACGTGTCATTTTAGCATAATCAGTTATTTATGCATGTAATTAATGAATAATTGCCATTTTAACATGATTCGATCAGTTATGCATTTAATCTTGCATATTTGCCATGTTTAGTCGTTATCATAAATTATGGCATGTTTTTAGATCCCAATAGAATTATATTCTCTTTCCTAGTGATCGAACCACCAGTCGTAGCCCGACGACTTTTAGTGTTGATCCCACCCGGGAGAGGTGGCGGGGTAGTCCCATGATACGATTTTTAAGCTAGTTCCGTGAGCCCCAGTCCAACCGTAGCGTCTTACGGAGGGGAATACTAGCTAGAGGTCTGGCTCTAGGCACGAGCCAGTGTGTGCACACATGGTCAGAGACATGGACTGACATTGACCAGTGTTGCTCCGACTAGTTACTTGTTCCGGTACTGTTACGCGTCTCGCATGCTATGA
This sequence comes from Amorphophallus konjac, assembly GCA_022559845.1. Classification (NCBI taxonomy): domain Eukaryota; kingdom Viridiplantae; phylum Streptophyta; class Magnoliopsida; order Alismatales; family Araceae; genus Amorphophallus; species Amorphophallus konjac. The sequence goes on from CM040121.1 coordinate 375,713,372, forward strand.
TCAGGCTTGCGTAGATGTTTGAGACGCAGTGTAAGCCGTCAGTGGACGCATCTGGTTTCTTCTTCTGGTGGATCTCCTCTCCTTCTCTCTCTTGTCACTTGGGAATGATTGAGTTATTATCTATTGGTAGATTTTGAGTACTCGCATTTGAATTAAATTAGCATATTAGCTACCTGTTTATAAACTATTTAGTTAGTTTTACAGCCTTACTAGATTGTCTTTTAAATTACGCCAATGCATGCTTTACTGTTTTCCTTTAGCTTATTGTTTTCCTTTAGTTAGTTGCGAGTTAGGGATCCCTGTGAACCCTACTGAGTCTCTACTGTGAGACTCACCCCTTCCTTTTACAAGTGAGGCGCAGCAACCGGCTGTAGGATTCTCACATGCTTTTGGCGAAAAGTCTTAGAACCAGCAGTGGTCTGTCAGTGGTCAGTCTGTTCTTTTGTTTCCTTTTGGTCGGGGTATGCCCCGTGTAGTTATTTATTTTTGACCATTGTATAGTGTGGGACTTGTGATATATGAATCTGGACTACTTGTATAAATTTACCACTCTGATATATGTAATTGCTTCCGTTTAAAGTTCAAATGAATGCCTTAATTAATATTACGTGTGTAATTTTTATTCGTTATACATCCCCTCGACAAACACTCACTAACCCTTACGAGGCCTCATCAGTCTCTTGGGTGGCTTCCCCGAGCTCTTGGTATCGGTAAATCGATGATATCGGGTTATCGGTATCCGGATCTCCTGGGTCGTCACAGTTGGTATCAGAGCGGTGTTGAGGATTTGTATAAGGAATTAAAATTGCATTAGTCCAGAATAAGTCCATGTGAGTCTACTATTATCTTAGGATGTTTTTTGGGATTACTAATAGGTTTTCTGCTATTGCGTATTTTCCTTTAGATTAAAATGTCACCTCGTAAAAGGGCACGCGTCCCGAGAGAAGAAAGTGGTACTTCTCCTCCGGCTAATGTGCCAGCTCCAATTCAAGCTGATCCTACTCCTCAAGCTGATTTGCCTCCAGGTGGCCTTGGCAGAGCTTTGAAAGAATTTTTACTGTTCCATCCACCGACTTATGAAGGACATGCAGATCCCGATGCAGCCAGAGTGTGGCTTGATGCAACCGAGCGTGTATTCTGTTCTATGGAGTGCACGGAGGATGAAAAGGTCATGCTGGCTACTTTTCAACTCCAAAGAGTAGCACTCACGTGGTGGACCACGGAGTAGGAGGTTGCTTTTAGATCTCGTGCTCTTTGTCAGATCAAGTGGATGGAGTTTGTCATAGCCTTTGAGCACACTTTCAGTCACGCTTATCTTAGTTAGGATAAAATGCACCAGTTTATGGAACTAGCTCAAGGCAATATGACTGTGCTGGAATATTGGAGTAAGTTCATGGAATCGGGTCGTTATGCGCCCCACATTTTTTTTGATGAAGGCCTAAAGATGGAGCAATTTTTACGTGGGTTGAAAGCGGAATTAAGGCAGCCTCTGATTTTCACAAGAGTGGCAGAGATGGACGTAGCTTATCAGGCAGCTGCACCTTTAGAGCTTGACATGGCAAGATCCCGATGGCGTCTTCCAGTTGACTCAGTCCAGCCGAGTGTGCAGCATCAACAGTTTAGTCAGCCGTCTGTGGCAAGAGTTCCATCTGTTGTACCTGCTGCCAGTGGCATTTCTTCTTTCGAACCCAAGTTCAAGAAGTCTAAGAAGCGGTATGACCAGCAAGCATCTTCTGATCCCGAGCAGTAGCAATTAGCACCTTCTTTCCAGCGTTAGGGATCAGTTGCTAGTCAGCCGAGACCGTGTCCGAGGTGTGGTTGTTATCATCTAGGCAAGCCGTGTTCGATGCCAGTGATTTGTTTCTGATGTGATCAACCAGGGCATGTGGCTCGAGATTGTCATCTTAGGCCGCAACCGATGTAGTTTTCTAAGTTTTCTCAACCACAGCCGTTTCAGTTCAGACCTCCTCCACCACCTCAACCTCAGCAGTATTATCCTCAAGCTTCTGTGTCTTCTTCCCAGCAATCTACCGCAGCGGGCACGAAGCAAAAATGGAAGTTCTCTCATATTACTCGTGTTGAAGCTGTGGCGTCTCATCTTGTTAAAGGTAGGGTTATGATTTATGGCCATGCAGCTCGTGTTTTATTTGATTCAGGTGTTTCTCATTCATTTCTTTCTGAAGACTATGATTTCTTTCAGTTCTCTCCTTGTTCTTCCTTTTAAATTTCGAGGATAAAATTTCTATTAGGAGGGAGGGACTGTGAGACCCGTTCTTTAACAGGTCTTTACCAGTATTGAAATAGAATTAATTCCATGAATTTTGGGTTTTTTAAGGGTTTTATAGGGCCTAGTTATATGGGCTTTGTGTATGTATATAAAGTTTTTAGAAATGAAAAGGGGCATGTGTGTAATTTTGCTTCATTTAGGGGTTTCTAGAAATTCAAAGGTTTTTTTTAAAAAAAAGGCATCGGAGGTTTTTCTTAGAGGAGAGAACCGATGGTTCTCTCTCTCACTTTACCAACCCCCCCCTTTTTTCACCTGAACGCAGGCATCCGCGGGCGCACACCGCGAATGGCCGCGAACGCGAAGCCCCCCTCGCCCGTTCCTCTTCTTCACGGCGGCAGCGACTGACTGCCACGGCGGCGGACTCCGGCAACCACCGGTGAGCTGGCAAGGAGGGACGCGGCGGCGTCCTCACCCCGCGGACCCGCGCAAATGGCGAACCCATCCCCCTCTCCCTCGAGCGTCTTCTCGGCGAGGCGACCCATCGGCCACTGTGGAGGAGGTCCGGCGACCGCACCGGCGAGTAGCCAAGGTGGAGAGTGCAGCGACTCCATCGGCTTGCTTCGATCCCGACGTGGAGGGGTGAACCCACGGTGAAGACGACGTCTTTTACCCTCCCCTTCTCACGGTGGAATCAACATCCTCGGCCTAGATCCAGTGGGGGGACCACTTTCTAGCCTCATTTTGAGCGACGTGGAACGCCGTGGCATCAACCTGGGGTGAACTATGGAGTAGGGAGACAGCTGGGAGAAGGTGAGCCGCGACGACCCTCGGCTTGCTCGCGGCTGGATCGGACTTTTCCATCGCGTTTGAGGTAGGGGGATCATAGCCCTAGCCCGTTAAATTGTTCCTAAAGTATGCCCATCGTCGCTGAGTTCATAGAGTAACAAAAGCATGTCCATCGTCGCTGAGGTCATAGATTAACAAAAGCATGCCCATCGTCGCTGAGTACATAGATTAACAAAAGCATGCCCATCGTTGCTAGGTTCATAGATTAACACAAGCATGCACATCGTCGCTGAGTTCATAGATTAACAATCGCATGCCCATCGTCGCTGAGTTCATAGATGATAAATTGTTATATTGAGATGATGGATCACAGGGAACAGGTAAAAAAATAATAACTCCCGTCGATTTGAGTCGACCGGGAGGGGATCCGATTATGATTCCGGTGGATCTGATTCTCTGGTAAGGACTATGTTTCAATTATTCTAGATTTTATAACGGTCCGCCATAAACCATTTGTTGACCCGAGCGGCTGACGATTAGACCGCGTAAATAATTTAAATTTGAATGGCGGTAGAAACTTCACGGCCAATCCGTATAACAACACCCGGCGGTTCATTGTTCGATCGCTTGTTCTGCGACTATGCGTGTTCGTTAATTCATGCATTTAATTATGGGATAATTGCCATTTCAGCATATTCAATAATTTAGGCATTTAGTTATGGAATCATTGTTTTAGCATATTCAATTATTTATGCATTAAATTATTGAATAATGGCCATGTTAGCATATTCAATTAACTATGCATTTAATAGTTGCATACTTGCCATTCTAGCATAATCAGTTATTTATGCATGTAATTAATGAATAATTGCCATTTTAACATGATTCAATCAGTTATGCATTTAATCTTGCATATTTGCCATGTTTAGTCGTTATCATAAATTATGGCATGTTTTTAGATCCCAATAGAATTATATTCTCTTTCCTAGTGATGGAACCACCAGTCGTAGCCCGACGACTTTTAGTGTTGATCCCACTCGGGAGTGGTGGCGGGGTAGTCCCATGATACGATTTTTAAGCAAGTTCCGTGGGCCTCAGTCCAACTGTAGCATCTTATGGAGGGGAATACTAGCAAGAGGCCTGGCTCTAGGCACGAGCCAGTGTGTGCACACGTGATCAGAGACTTGGACTGACACTAATGAGTGTTGCTCTGACTAGTTACTTGTTCTGGTACTGTTTCGCGTCTCGCATGCTATGATCAGGCTTGCGTAGATGCTTGAGACACAGTGTAAGCCGTCAGTGGACGCATCTGGTTTCTTCTTCTGGTGGATCTCGTCTCCTTCTTTCTATTGTCACTTGGGAATGATTGAGTTATTATCTATTGGTAGATTTCGAGTACTCACATTTGAATTACATTAGCATATTAGTTACCTATTTATAAACTATTTAGTTAGTTTTACAGCCTTACTAGATTTTTTTTAAAATTATGCCAATGCATGCTTTACTATTTTCCTTTAGCTTATTGCTTTCCTTTAGTTAGTTGCAAGTTAGGGATCCATGTGAACCCTATTGAGTCTGTACTGTGAGACTCACCCCTTCTTTTTACAAGTGAGGCGCAGCAACCGACTGCAGGATTATCGCGTGCTTTTGGCGAAAAGTCTTAGAACCAGTAGTGGTCAGTCTGTTCTTTTGTTTCCTTTTGGCCTGGGTATGCCCCGTGTAGTTATTTATTTTTGACCATTGTACAATGTGGGACTTGTGATATATCAATCTGTACTACTTGTTTAAATTTACCACTCCGATATATGTAATTGCTTCCGTTTAAAGTTCAAATGAATGCTTTAATTAATATTGCGTGTGTAATTTCTATTAATTATACATCACCTCGACAAACACACACTAACCCTTACGAGGCCTCATCAGCATCTTGGGTGGCTTCCCCAAGCTCTTGGTATCGGTAAATCGATGATATCGGGTTATCGATATCCTGATCTCCTGGGTCGTCATAGTTGGTATCAGAGCGGTGTTGAGGATTTGTATAAGGAATTAAAATTGCATTTGTCCAAAATAAGTCCATGTGAGTCTATTGCTGTCTTAGGATGTTTTCTGTGATTACTGATAGGTTTTCTGCTATTGCGTATTTTCTTTTAGATTAAAATGCCGCCTCGTAAAAGGGCACGTGTCCCGAGGGAAGGAAGTGGTACTTCTCCTCTGGATAATGTGCCAGCTCCAATTCAAGCCGATCTTGCTCCTAAAGCTGATTTGCCTCCAGGTGGCCGTGGTAGAGCTTTGAAAGAATTTTTGTTGTTCCACCCACCGACTTATGAAGGACAGGCAAATCCCGATGCAGCCAGAGTGTGGCTTGATTCAACCGAGCGTGTATTCCATTCTATGGAGTGCACGGAGGATGAAAAAGTCATGCTGGCTACTTTTCAACTCTAAGGAGCAGCACTCACGTGGGGGACCACCGAGTGGGAGGTTGCTTTTAGATCTCGTGCTCTTCGTCAGATCACGTGGATGGAGTTTGTCACAGCCTTTGAGCGCACTTTCAGTCCAGCTTATCTTAGGATGGATAAAATGCACCAGTTTATGGAACTAGCTCAAGGCAATGTGATTGTGCTGGAATATTGGAGTAAGTTCATGGAATTGGGTCGTTATGTGCCCCACATTTTTGCTGATGAAGGCCTAAAGACCGAGCAATTTCTGCATGGGTTGAAAGCGGAATTAAGGCAGCCTCTGATTGCGACGAGACTGGCCGAGATGGACGTAGCTTATCAGGCAGCTGTGGCTTTAGAGCTTGACATGGCAAGATCCCGAGGGCGTCTTCCAGTTGACTCAGTCCAGCCGAGTGTGCAGCATCAACAGTTCAGTCAGCCGTCTATGGCAGGAGTTCTATCTGTTGTACCTGCTGATAGTGGCATTTCTTCTTTCGAACCCAAGTTCAAGAAGTCTAAGAAGCGGTATGACCAGCAAGCATCTTCTGATCCCGAGCAACAGCAATTAGCACCTTCTTTCCAGCGTCAGGGATCAGTGGCTAGTTAGCCGAGACCGTGTCCGAGGTGTGGTGGTTATCATACGGGCAAGCCGTGTTTGATGCCAGTGATTTGTTTCCGATGTGATCAACCGGGGCATGTGGTTCATGATTGTCCTCTGAGGCTGCAGCCGATGCAGTTTTCTCAGTTTTCTCAACTACAGCCGTTTCAGTTTAGACCTCCTCTACCACCTCAACCTCAATAGTATTATCCTCAAGCTTCTGTGTCTTCTTCCCAGCAATCTACCACAGCGGGCACGAAGCAAAAATGGAAGTTCTCTCATATTACTCGTGCTGAAGCTGTGGCGTCTCATCTTGTTGAAGGTAGGGTTATGATTTATGGCCATGCAGCTCGTGTTTTATTTAATTCAGGTGTTTCTCATTCATTTCTTTCTGAAGACTATGATTTCTTTCAGTTCTCTCCTTGTTCTTCCTTTTAAATTTTGAGGATAAAATTTCTATTAGGAGGGAGGGACTGTGAGGCCCGTTCTTTAACGGATCTTTACCAGTATTCAAATAGAATTAATTCCATGAATTTTGGCTTTTTATAAGGTTTTATTGGGCCTAGTTATATGGGCTTTATGTATATATATAAGGTTTTTAGAAATGAAAAGGGGCATGTGTATAATTTTGCTTCATTTAGGGGTTTCTAGCAATTCAAAGGTTTTTTTGGAAAAAAAAATAGGCATCGGATGTTTTTCTGAGAGGAGAGAACCGATGGTTCTCTCTCTCACTTTACCAATTCCCCCCCCCTTTTTTTCACCCGAACGCAGGCATCCGCGGGCGCACACCGCGGACGGCTGCGAACGCGAAGCCCCCCTCGCCCGTTCCTCCTTTTCACAGCGGCGGCGACTGACGGCCACGGCGGTGCACTCTGGCGGCTGCCGACGAGCTGGCAAGGTGGGACATGGCGGCGTCCTCACCCCGCGGACCCGCGCGAACGGTGAACCCATCCCCCTCTCCCTCGAGCATCCTCTCGGCGAGGTGACCCATCGGCCACGGTGGAGGAGGTCCGGCGGCCGCACCGGCGAGTAGGCAAGGTGGAGAGTGTGGCGACTCCATCGGCTTGCTTCGATCCCAACGTGGAGGGGCGAACCCACGGCGAAGACGGCGTCTTTCTCCCTCCCCTTCTCACGGTGGAATCATCATCCTCGGCCTAGATCCGATGGGGGGACGACTTTCTAGCCTCGTTTGGAGCGACGAGGAACGCCATGGCATCAACCCGAGATGAACCGCGGAGTGGAGAGACGGTCGAGAGAAGGCGAGCCGTGACGACCCTCGGCTTGCTCACGGCCGGATCGGACTTTTCCATCGTGTTTGAGGTAGGGGGATCGTAGCCCTAGCCCGTTAAATTGTTCCTAAAGCATGCCCATCGTCGCTGAGTTCATAGATTAACAAAAAGCATGCCCATCGTCGCTGAGTTCATAGATTAACAAAAGCATGCCTATCATCGCTGAGTTCATAGATTAACAAAAGCATGCCCATCGTCGCTGAGTTCATTGATGATAAATTGTTATATTGAGATGATGGATGGCAGAGAACATGTAAAATAATAATAACTCCTGTCGATTTGAGTCGACCGGGAGGGGATCCGATTATGATTCCGGTGGGTCCGGTTCTCCGGTAAGGACTATGTTTCAATTATTGTAGATTTTATAACGGTCTGCCATAAACCATTTGTTGACCCGAGCGGCTAACGATTAGACCGCGTAAATACTTTAAAATTGAATGGCGATAGAAACTTCACGGCCAGTCCGTATAACAACACGCGGCGATTCGTTGTTCGACTGCTTGTTCTGCGACTATGCGTGTTCGTTAATTCATGCATTTAATTATGGGATAATTGCCATTTCAGCATATTCAATAATTTAGGCATTTAGTTATGGAATAATTGTTTTACCATATTCAATTATTTATGCATTAAATTATTGAATAATGGCCATCTTAGCATATTCAATTAACTATGCAATTAATTGTTGCGTACTTGTCATTTTAGCATAATCAGTTCTTTATGCATGTAATTAATGAATAATTGCCATTTTAACATGATTCGATCAGTTATGCATTTAATCTTGCATATTTGTCATGTTTAGTCGTTATCATAAATTATGGCATATTTTTAGATCCCAATAGAATTATATTCTCTTTCCTGCTGATGGAACCACCAGTCGTAGCCCGATGACTTTTAGTGTTGATCCCACCCGGGAGAGGTGGCGGGGTAGTCCCATGATACAGTTTTTAAGCTAGTTCCATGGGCCCTAGTCCAACCGTAGCGTCCTACGGAGGGGAATACTAGCTAGAGGCTTGGCTCTAGGCACTAGCCAGTGTGTGCACACGTGGTCAGAGACTTGGACTGACACTGACGAGTGTTGCTCTGACTAGTTACTTGTTCTGGTACTGTTACGCATCTCCCATGCTATGATCAGGCTTGCGTAGATGCTTGAGACGTAGTGTAAGCCGTTAGTGGACGCATCTGGTTTTATCTTCTGGTGGATCTCCTCTTCTTCTCTCTCTTGTCACTTGGGAATGATTGACTTATTATCTATTGGTAGATTTCGAGTACTCGCATTTGAATTAAATCAACATATTAGTTACTTGTTTATAAACTGTTTAGTTAGTTTTACAGCCTTACTAGATTGTCTTTTAAATTACGCCAATGCATGCTTTACTGTTTTCCTTTAGCTTACTGCTTTCCTTTAGTTAGTTGCGAGTTAGGGATCCCTGTGAACCCTACTGAGTCTCTATTGTGAGACTCACCCCTTCCTTTTACAGGTGAGGCGGAGCAACCGGTTGCAGGATTCTCACGTGGTTTTGGTGAAAAGTCTTAGATTCAGCAGTGGTCTGTCAGTGGTCAATCTGTTCTTTTGTTTCCTTTTGGCCGGGGTATGCCCCGTGTAGTTATTTATTTTTGACCATTGTACAGTGTGGGACTTGTGATATATGAATCTGGACTACTTGTATAAATTTGCCACTCTGATATATGTAATTGCTTCCGTTTAAAGTTCAAATGAATGCTTTAATTAATATTGCGCGTGTAATTTCTATTCGTTATACATCCCCTCGACAAACACTCACTAACCCTTACGAGGCCTCATCAGCCTCTTGGGTGGCTTCCCGAGCTCTTGGTATCGGTAAATCGATGATATCGGGTTATCGGTATCCGGATCTCCTGGGTTGTCACATGCCCACTCCTAGGGGAACGAATTCCCATCTCCTTGCCCCTATGGCCAACCACTACGCCCAAGTCCCAATGCAAGAGAAATCCCCGATCAGGCCCGTCTAAGGCAACAAGTCCGTGTCAGAGTACATTAGGGTCTTTGATGAGTACCGATTGGGATATGGACTTGGAGAGAAGAGCACCATGACCGCATTTCAGTTCCGGAGTGGTTTACGGCTTCGCTATCGGTTTGAATTGCTTTGCCGCGACGTGACCACTCTGGAGAATTCTTATCAGGTCGCTCTAGAGGTTGAGCCATTCTAGTCATGGTTTGATGCTGCCCTTCGGCGAGCATCTACCTCTCCACATGAGCACACGCAGCAGGACACCCTACCCCACGACCTCACCCACCCCAGCCAGGGAACCCTTCCCCTAGAGCTCCTTTGCCACCTACTTTCGATCCTTATTCGGAGCCACCTCCTTTGGAGCCACCCGTGTTTCTAACGGGAAAGCTATTCATCGTCAAGCCACTACTTAGTTGGCTCAAGATAGGCTTGGTCTCTAGACCGCCTTGCTACCCATCCATGGACCCTACACTACCAGTAGTGCCCATCAACTCATTCCATACCACATTCATGTCTAGTCACCATGTTGATACATTGGGTGACCTTATTAAGGGATTAGACTGGCAATTGAAGTTGACGTGTATGTTGGCCCGAGGCTTTGATCAACCCACAAGTCGTAGCTTCACCCACCCCGTCTTAGGGTCCACTACCTCCGTGTGCACCGTGGGTCGTGTCACCACGGAGATTCACTTATTCCTCCCCATGCCGGCCAAGCCAAACTTCATTCCCTTTATCCCGTGGGAGGAACCATACATTCTATATGAGACAACCGTCCCCTATACCCTAGTGCATGAAGGTGACCACCTACACCTTCAAGATTTCCAAACGTGGGACCGTGTCATGAGGGAACCCATCGCGAGGGGTCACACATTCTTTGATACCTTCGACCCCTTCCTTAGTGAGCCCCTTGACCCACCACATCTACTCCACTTCTACGAGGAAGTTCACTATCACACCACTACCCCACCGGCCAGTCCGCCTACACTCCGCAAGGAGCCCGTTCATTGGGGTATGAAAGAAGGTGCATTCAACCCTCCTGGCCCACCCAAACCTCCCAAATCCAAAAGGCCGTCAGTTCATGTGTGGTGCATTTTGGGATATCTAGGAGTCCATGATTCTATCAACATTTGGTTGCATCTTGTGTATGCATGGCACACATTCGGATGTCCTGGTCCACCATTGCATATGTATGGGTCGGTCTAATAGTGGATTTGTTTAGGGTTGTGAGTCTGTGTTTTCTTTATTCGTCCAGTTTGTCAAGAGTCTATGCATACATGTGTCGAGCATATTAGGAGTCGCATAGTCGGTCTCATGTCCGCTCGTGATGTCTGTCCCTTTCGAGTGTGAGGCAAGTTGGGTCTAATGCATACGTTGTAGACTTGTAGGAATTTGGGATCGACTCTACCATTCTACCTCTTAGATCTAGTCACATAAAGGGATCCAGCGGTGATTCCTAGTGAGTCTTTGAGCCATCTCCTCCCTTTGAGAGTGACCCCACCCCGGAGTGTCCACCACTAGCCTCATTCCCACAGCAGTATGTGCATATCGAATATATACGGGATGAGCAGGTGGCGATTACTTGGAGTGGAGCGTACTCCGCTCTACCTGGTCGGTGATAGATCCGTCGGAGCCACACGAGCAGCCGCACCCCTTACTCGACGGGGTCGAGTTCTTCCCACCCGGGGAGAATTGATGGGAATCAACATCGAGCACTAACGTTTTATTTTTACATTTGTATCCTTTTGTTTGTATTTATATCCTTAGCTAATTGGGTTTACAATTGTATGACAACTATAAGCCAAAGTGTTAGTCCCTAGAAGTCTTTGGGTTTCTTTGCAAAAAGGCCATATTGGCCCGGCGAGACCCCCACCTTGTTTCTCATTGGTCCACCTAGGCTCTAGGGCCCATGTGTGGCTGGTTCAAAGTCCAAGGTGGGCTTAGACCAAGACTTTCAAACTTGGACCAAGCAAAGTCCAAGATGTTGCCCCCTTTAATATAGTTTATTCATGTTGTAGTTTATTTAATTTGGTCATTTGACCACATGGGAGATTAATTATCCCATCCCTTATTTGCCCCTCTCTAACCCTAGATCTGAGGCTAGTTTAGATCATTTGTACATTTCTATATAATCCATGTATTTTTCATTTTGTGAGAATTAAGCATTTGCTCCAAGAAATTGCCCAAGGGCACCCCCTCTCTCCCTCTACCCTTGCAGCTGTGAAGGCTGCTCTAATCTATGGTGTGAAGCCATATTCTGGGAGTGATTTCAACCTCTACCACCTACGCTGGATGCGACTTCCAGCCACTACTGCCGCCGCCTCCGTTCGTGCCGCCGTCGAGCAGCCACAACAACATCTCCGAGCTGCTGTCCTGAACCATGAAATCCAGAACAACAACCAGAACATCTGGTTGGTCCTCCAAATCCGTGAGTTTGATGATCTGGAAATTTTGAGAGATCATTCCCCTTCTTGTTAGCCATCCCCAATTTAAATTTTGTGTCAATCCGCCACCGTTTAATATTTTTCCCAGTATTTTATTTCCACCCGTGACAGTCTGCCCATCAGAAGATCTACGGGATAGTGTGTTGTTATTGTATTTTTCCCGCCCACTTAGTCTTCTCTAAAAATTCCCAAAAATATTATACATGTTCCTCACATCCCCCTCTTCCACCCATAATTTTCTCAAGGTCTAGATTTACCATCACCCTATCAGTCAAAATTCATTTTCAGGCAGAACCTGTTCTGTCCTGACTGTCTGTAATCCGAGTTAGTAAAAAACTTTGGGAATAGTCATTTTCATTTCTAATCCGTCTACTGGATGGATCTGAAATAATTATATGTTGTATCCCTATGAGTCCTCCATCTATCAGTATAAATTTTGCCTCGATCTGACACCGGATCTGGGCACAAAATTTTTTTTGTGGAGGCGCGCATTTCTGATCCTAGAATATGCCAGCAAAGGCAACAACAAGTTAATTATTGCAAAATTACTTCAGCGTCGATTCAACCGCCGCCGATCTCGGGGATCGAAGAGGAGTCTTCCACCGACGTCCCAGCCAACCACCGTGACCAGAAGGTGACTGGAAGTCGCCGTCCTAGCAGCCGAGTTCGCTTGCTGTCCAGCGGGTTGAACTGAGTTGCTGAATTGAGTTAGAATAGTACTGAGTCGGACCAGCTGCCCGTCTCCAGCCCGAAATCCCTTCCGACTTGCTGCCCGTCAACCCGAACCCGTTACTCCCAGGTCCACGTGTAGCCCTTTACCTCCCTGCGTGGAGTGCGCAGTAATATTCATTGCTGTAATTTAATTATTTACTGTACCGGGAGTGCAAAGTTTGGCTGGGGTCGTCTACCCCACGCCCGGAGCATGGAGGTATCTTGTCCATTCCCCACTTGGCATTTGCTTTACTCGTATATATTTTCATATACTGATGCATGAGTGATAGGAACGTAGCTCATCATATTTTTATCACCGCTGCGAGAGTGAGTGAGTGGAAACCATCCCGTGACTCGATCCGAGCACGCGAAAAAGCCGATACCTGAGACTCATTGCCGATTTCTCAATCGCGCACATCCGCATGTTTCCCTCGCGTAGGGACGTTCGCGAGCTAGAGTCTCAGGTTCGCGTCCCGTCCCGCATCATCAACTGACCATTAATGTCTGAATTCGGAAGTAGGACAAGCAAGCTTAAACCATTTTAGTTGCGACAAAGAGGGTTGTCCTGGATACCATCAAGGCCTGGTTAGGATATTTTTCATCCCTAAACTTCAAGAAATTGATATCTAGGGTCATACTTTTCCTGTCTCTGACACATTTAATGCCTATTAAGATATCTCGTTATGTTGATGCCATGGATTGTAGGCAAAAAATACTCATTTGCATACTTTAAACTGTTGACCTTGCTCTTCAACTAGCTGCAAAATGCTTATCAAAGTGTAGAAGGGGGTTCTACTGTGGTTCATAGTGATAGTTTTGCCATGAATGATAATGTCCATTCAGCATTGATCGATAGTCTGGCATCCCCACCATTTGCATCAAGGGGTTTGCCCTGTGCCTCACCAAATTAGTTTTGAAGTTCTGAGTTCCATGCGGTGTGAGATCGTCCCCCATTTTTCAGATTGTTAAGTGGGTAGGCTTTAACATGGAGTTATAGGCTTTGTAAAGCACAGTCATTTCACTTCATATGTTTAAAGGAAAATTGAAAAGGGGACCATGTGTTCCTAAGGGTGTCTCTCCCATGGGAGTCATGCGATTCGGGGAGAAGGGAAAGCTTGGTTCTAGATATGTCGGGCCTTTTGAGATTTTGAAAGGAGTCGGCGAGGTGGCTTATCGACTTACACTCTTGCCTGCCCTATCGCATGTGCATCCGGCCTTTCACGTCTCTATGCCCAGGAAGTATGTCCCGGATGCCCCACATATTATAGAGTACAAGCCCGTGGAGGATCGAGCAGATATGTCTTATGTGGAGTAGCCAAGTGAGATCATAGACTGGAAGGAATAGGTGTTGAGAAATAAAATCATCCGGCTGGTAAAGGTGTTATAGAGGAATTTTCATTCCGAGGAAGCAACATGGGAGCCGGAGGATAAAATGCGCCAAGAATACCCTCAACTATTCGGTGAGTGATTTTTCTTAAAAAGAAATTTCTCGAGTTAATTTTGAGGATGAAATTCTTTTTAAGGGGGAGAGGATGTTATGACCACCAATTGGGCACTAGCCCAACTGTGTAAAATTCGGGCCCATGAACTCAAGGAGCTTGAAATCTAGATAGATTAATGAAGAACCCTTAGAAAATTCATAACTTGACATAAGAAAATCAGAATTAAGTGAAATCAAAGCTCGTGCGATGATAATTGGGTAAGGAACAATTTTGGTGAAGAGTATACCGTTTGAATAATAGGCCTAATAGGAGATAATAAGGAGTTTATGATAATGGGTCGAAATAGTTGCAGAAAAATACTCACCCGTTGAAATAAGGATATCTCGGCCCACAGGCAACCAAATGAGATAAAACTTATCCCATTAGAAAGGTTGGGCCCTTGACCCAAACTCTTCTGTTGAGGTGGAAACCCAAATCGCATCAGAACCCATGGTCCTGAGCCGATTGCTGCCAGCTATCACGAAGATGTGTGACTATTAAGCCAATTCGCATATAATTAATGGGAAATTCATAACTTTATATGTGATTAATGAACTGACCTGACACCAAGGCCATAATTTTGCATTGGATGTCAGCCACATCATCTATGTTGAGGTTGAGGGCAAATAATGCCTGGATGCTAGAGTTATACCCAGATTACCTCAGGCTACCGAAAGGTCGCAACTGAAATAAAGGAGAATAAATGATAATATTACAAAAATCATAACTCGGGCTACGAATGAGGAAATTTGATGAAACCATGACCCGGGTTTAGATCAAGAAGTCCTCTTTATTTTATCTGAAGACATTTCAATCCAAATCCCAACGGATGAATGCGCCAACTCACATTTATGACCAAGTAGACGAAGGGTCACGGCTGGAACAGAGGAGGAATAATGATTAATATTGCGAAACTCATAACTCATGCTAAAGTTGATGAAATTTGATTAAACTATGACTAAGAGTTAGATCTAGAAGTTCTCTTCATTTCATATGAAGACATCCCAACCTAATTCCCAATACAAATGTGCGCCCACTACCATTTATGATCAGCGGTCGAAGGGTCACACATGTTCAAACTCGAAGGGATGCTTAGCATTAACCCCTCTTTAAGCCAGCGACCTTGGGGTTGGGCTGAACCCTGCTAGACGTGGGAAAGGACTTGGGAGGCTAGGCACCTATATAAAGAAGTGGGTTCCAAGGGTGATCAGCCTTTGGCAACACTTATCCTCAACACCCACCACCTACAGTTTCTCTCGGGTAAGGAAGAGAGGTGCGGAACCTTGGAATTTCTTAAAGGGTGAACCTGTAGCGAAGTCTTGGGTGGATCTGGGGTGTGGAACTTATCCCTGCATCGGAAGGAAAAGTTTTAGGAGGATCTTGGGTGTGAATTTCATCCCCGGATCGTCGGTTTACCATCTCAAAGGTAGGCACCTAACCTCAAACTTTAGGCGTCAATGATGTATTAGAACGGTTTAAAATATATTTTATACAGTTTAAAGAGGGATTAAGGGCATGAAGGGACGACCACCATGTTCGTTTTCAGTTTTGTCTTTCATCAAGTTAGGGGCATTCATGAGTCTCCTATGAGTCACTATCAAGGTACAGTCCCTAATAAGGTCAATGCACATATGGTCAATCCTATAGTAAGGTCTGTGCATGTGTTGGGATGGCTATAGTAAGCGCTATGCACATTGGTATTGTTCATAGTAAGTGAAGAGGCGTCAACTCGCACGGATCCTGAGCCGTAAGATCCGGGAGGAATCCTTGATCACGGTCACCACGTCTGTATGAACTATAAGGCAGGAAACGGATCAGAGGTGCCCAGGGAGGATTCCCTGGGGAAAACCCTCCGATGCTTAAGTCAGCAAGTGCGATAGAGCATGAAGGTGGAGAGAGAGGGTAGGAGAGAGGGGCGTGAGATTATTCTTTACCAAGAAGTGTGGTGGTTTTCTCTCAGGACCATTGCCTTACCTTCTTAGGGGGTCTCCCTGGAGTTTATATAGCAATTTGTTTAACGTAATAGTCCAGGGAGCTGAGGGGGCTTCGGGGGGTTACGTCCTTATAGTGGGCTCATTATGGCGTAAGGACTTTTGCCCTCCCCTATCCTTTGGAGTTCCTTTCTCCTGTTGGATGAGGTAAGAGACGCTGGGATGAGCTTCCGGTAGTCGGTCTGAGCCAGAGGCATTCGCTCGGGATTTTGTCCCGAGCAATGAGTGTATAGCTCGGGTAGGCCGTATCGGGTCCCCGTAGGGGATCTCTCGACCGTTATGTAGCTCGGACTTCCGGACCTGAGGGCCGCCTAGGAAGTGCTGCTCCGAGTGGGTTTTTGGCTTGAAGTAAGTGGGCCCAAAATGGGGTTGTCACTTTGGGGAGCTGGGCCTTGTTTGGTCGAATTGGACCTAGTTGGGCCATGATCTCGGACGGTTGATTTTCCCCCTCTCCACTTGTCCCCCTCCTACTCCCGAGCCAAGATTGGGCTCGGATGAGTAGTAGTTATGGGGATGACATTGGTGGCTCGATCTGGGTGGGGAATTATCTCCGACAGGGGCCACTTAATGCGGCTGTCCTGGGAGTTCGCCTGTAATGATGACTCTTTTGAGTCGATGCGAGGAACCCCCTCCTTGGGTTTCGGAACGTCGCACCATTTTCTGCCAAGTTCATAGGGAGATAAATATTGCGCATGCTTGAGTTCCAAACCGCCTTCGTTTAGGGTTTTCTTTTTCCACCGCATCAGTATTTCGGAAGGGCCCATGCGCCATGAGAGAGATCGGGAAGAGTAGCGTCTTGCGGAGGCCTTTGCGGAGCTAGCGGAGACTACAACGGTGGTGATTCGCCAGCTTCCACCTCCTCCTGAATCGTCCGACTCGGCACGTTTTGCCTCTTCATCCAGTTCCTCTCTTTCTTCCATGGCGGAGCAATATCCTTCATCCAAGATGTGCGAAGTTGGGCCTGGCACGGGAAGTTTGGTGCCACAACCTGAGCATCCTATGCTCAGTGAGCTAGGCGAGGCCGAAGTAAAGAGGATGGAGAAGCGGTATGGGTTGCCGTGGAAGTATTTCTTCTCTCCGCCGCAGCCTCATGAATCCAGCTTGTCCTATCGTCTAGGCCTCTTCTGTACTTTCCTTTTGGCTTGGAAGAGTGGGTTCCGCCTCCCTCTTCACCATTATGTTGTGCGATTGCTTCAATTTTACCGACTGGCTCCTATCCAGTTTGTGACGACCCGAGATATGGATACCGAGAGGAGCTCGATACCATTCGAATCCCGGCCCGCCGCCCACGAGTGGGAGGCTCGGAAGGGCTAAAAAGGAGTGTTGAGGTACAAAGAAATAGAAAATAAGGCAGGACAATTCAATAATTAACAGAAATAAATAAACAACTACAACAGAGTCCAGTCCAACAGAAAGTACAGTCTAAAGCAGTAAAACGTGCCAAGTGAACACTCGGCCCCGCAAGCTGGCAACTAAGAATGTAGCAACTCGAAAATTTTTATATGCATTTATATATAAAAAAAGAAATAATGAAAGATGAAAATGAAATAAATTATGAATATTTTTCTGTTATGCAAACATGAGCCCTATTCCACGTGTTAACACAAACGGCGAGATTCGCGATACGATTTCGAAAAGACGAAGACGTCGGCATCCGATTTTTTATTAGCTTTATTATAATCCTAATTAATGGATAAGGTCATTCTTACATCATTGAATAAATGATGTCATAGATTATGTCATCCACATAGTGGAACAAAGTTGGTTTAATGGGGTTGGTGTAATAGTGGAACAAAGTTGGTGTACTGGGGTTGGTGTAATAGTGGAACAAAGTTGGTGTAATGGAATGAGGTTGGTGGAATAGTGAAAGTAGGTGGGAGATTTTGGCCTATAAATAGGGCTATGCTCTTCCATACTCAAATCACAACTCTCTTGGGAGGAATTGCTGGTTGGAGAGAGGGAGAAAGCTCGAAGTTGGAGGAGTGTCGAAAGTATTATTCGTTCTTAAATTTCTTATTCTTGATCTTCAAAAAGGTAGGTGTTCTCTCAGGCCAAACTCAAATTAATGCATACATTAGATGTTGATGTATGGTTACTTTGATTCTATACCATTTTTCCCAAATTTTATTGAGTATTGATCATGCTATCCATACAATTAGACATAGTATTTAAACTAAGATTTTTAACCGCTTGAAGATCCGTCTCGGATCACGGTGTCTTTCTAAGACCGTGTTCCGGATGCACGATCTCTACCCCGATTGTGATGTTTTCAGGTTGTAATTGAACCAATATATCATTTAGCATCTTAGATATGTCATGCTAAGTTGCATATCATTTAAATTCACACATTATTAAGTTAAGGTTATGAAAGATAATAATTCTATCCTATGAGCTTATCTTTCCGTCCTAGTTCTTGTCACCATCATGATATCTTTGATCTCCTTGACTATATTATATCCCTGGCATGTTAAATGAAGTAGAAATTATCTGTAAAATTTCATGGACTTAGTTGCATAATCATGATGGATACGAGTTTTAACGATTTCTGTGTTATCACGTTATCGTATTTTCAACAAGTTGTGTAAATAACTAGATTTCCAAGGAAAATGGTGTCTAAGGAAAAAGGTCCACGGGCAAACGCTTTAAGTGGATAAGTGGTTTATTAATTAGGACCTCGCGAATGCGAGGGGAGCCTCCCACTGTCCCACCTCTTACCTGGCCATGATTCCTCTGTTTTCTAATTAAGCACGCGACTGTTAAAAACATGATCTAGGCCTGTTTAACAAGGTTTTTCGAGAGAACCGAATAAGCTATGTCCGTTAATCCAATTCTCTTACCGACTTAATGTCGTTAGACATGATGCCTCCTTATTATCTTAATGTCGTTAAACATTATGTCTTAAAATCATCCTTGGACTTCTCTTACATCTACTTGAAATCTTGTACTATTGGTCCCTTGAATGATAATTTTGCTAGATCTGTACTTTATTTCATAAGCTCTACCTTGAAATTCTTTGGCCATACATATTATGTGGATGTCTAAATACACTTGGGATCTATGATCCATAACCCAATGCCTGGCGTTAATGGGGCCCGGTCTGGTCCTGGGGGGAGCGCCCGAAAGTACTTGTGCCCATGGAAGTTGAATGACCTGGTGTGGCATTGCACCGAAGTGCTTGACTTGCCAGATTAATTTATGACATTCCATAGTTTATGAATTTTCTGACTTGCTTGAATACATGAAGTACTTGACTTGTACATACTTGCATAAAATGGCCAATTTCATAATATTACTTGCTACATGATCATTCTCTACTTGAACATTACTCTTGATATCTTGTCTACTTCTGATTCCAATTACTGCATTACTTCACTCTCTCTCCTATGCTTGTTCCATATTTTATTTACGTTTCTCGGCATAGCACATACCTTTATCCAAACTGCCAATTACTTTAAGTTGCCTGGTATAGAGATATAAGTCCTACTGAGCATTTTGCTCACCCTACGTTTTCCGGTTAACATTTCAGGTAATTCCGATGATGAACCCCAAACTCATGGGAATGAGCTCGAGTGATCAAGGAATCAAGATTACCTTAGTTACCAAGGTTTATGAACGGTTGTTCTTACTAGAATTATGTTTTTATTTGAAGTTGTATCTTGCCTTGTCTCGTAAGGCTTAAGAATGTTGTAAAATTTTATTTTGATGAAATAAGAGTATCCATTTCTTCTTATCTACTCTTGTGGTTTGGACCCCAATCTTTGTGCTCTGAATGACTTGAGTGTTTCGACTCGTCGCGCCTCAATATTCCACGTCGGGGCGTGACAGTCTTTGTGTTATCAGAGCCTAGGTTTCATAAACCCTAGGTTTCCCTTGATATATGTTTTAGATGTTGACATAGAAATTTGGATACGATCTTCAACCTTCCCGGTAAAATTGGGTAGAGCCTTGGGCTAAACTTTAAAGAATGATTAATCAAGAAATAAACAAAGCACTTAAGTTTTATAGTTGTGCTTGCAGATGGCTGTCGAGATAGCTCAATGGTGCGAGATGCAAAGGACGGTGCAAGGTTTAACCCATGCACTACAACAAGTAGCTCAAGGAGGAGCTAACCGTGGAGCAGGAGATCTGCATAGGAATTTCAAGAGCATGAACCCTCCTAAGTTCGCTGGGTCTACCGACCCGGATGAGGTCGAACATTGGTTAAAGAAAATTGAGAGGATTTTTCGAGTCATGCAATGTGATGATGAGGAGAAAGTCCTACTCGCTACCTTTCAGCTTGAAAGAGATGCACGTGCTTGGTGGGAGTTGGTCGAAGAAACTCTACCACACGACCAGGTGTTGTGGGAAGAGTTTGTAGAACACTTCAACAATAAGTACTTCTTTGACCGAGTTCAAGAGAGGAAAGCTACCGAATTTGCTTCCTTGAAACAAAGGAGTTTGACGGTAGCGGAGTACGAAGCCCAATTTGCAAGATTATCTCGGTATGCACCACATCTTGTGAGTACCGAGAAAATGAAGGCAAGGAGATTTTTAAATGGCTTAAAGCCTCAATATATTACTCAACTCGCCCCGATGGATATCCAAGTATATGCCGATGTGGTGAGGAGAGCCCAACTCTTGGAAGATGCAACGGAATTGACTGATCACATCCGGGGAAGAGATGCCAAGAGGGAGCAAGTTACTGGATCAGGTAATTTCAAGCCCTCCTTCGAAAAGAAGAGGCCTAATTATGATGAGCGTAACTTCAATAAAGATGAACGTAATTTCAATAAGGATGGGCGTGACTTTCAAAAGGACAAGAGGCCGAGATCATTTGATAAACAAATCATCCCAGTCGCTACATCATCAAAGGAACTATGCAAATATTGTGAGAAACCCAGACACAAGGCAGATGAGTGCTGGAGAAGACTGGGTGCCTGTCTTCGATGTGGAAGTTGGGAACATAGAATTCCGAGTTGTCCACTTCTCAATGAGCAAGCTCCGTCGGAAAAGCTTCCAGTTGCTGTCAAGAAGCAAGGAGGACTTCAAGCTCTTATGGATACGGCATCTACCGAAGATGGAGGCGTTGTGGAAGGTACTCTCTCTGTGTGCTCAAGGCCTGCCTCTGTCTTATTTGATACTGGAGCAACGCATTCCTTCATATCTAAGAGCTTTGCGGATATTTTACCTTTGAGGCCTGTTCCATTAGAATCTAAACTTGTTATTACTACCCCAATTGGAGCGGGATCGAAGATTAAATATTTCTACCCTGCTAGTGAGGTTCTAGTTAGCGGTTGTAACTTACCCGCTAATTTAGTATGCATGGAGATGGCAGGATATGATATTATCTTGGGAGCTGACTGGTTATCTACATATGGTGCTAGCGTTAACTGTAAATTGGGTACGGTAACCTTTAGTGAGTACCCCAACCTCTTATTTTCTGGTGTCAGGTATTCTAGACACATATCCCTTATTTCGGCTCTTAAAGCTGATAAATTATTGAAGAAGGGTTGTGCGGCTTTCTTAGTTTCTATGACTATGGCCAAGCATAAGAAACCCAATCTGGAGGATATTCCTATTGTTCGGGATTATTCTGCTGTATTTCCGGATGAGTTGCCTGCTATTCCTCCGGAGAGAGAAGTGGTCTTCTCTATTGATATGATTCCGGGAGCTACACCTATTTCTAAGGCTCCGTATCAGATGTCCCCTATCGAAATGAAATAGTTAAAAGAACAATTGATGGAGTTATTAGAGAAGGGATTCATCCGACCGAGTACTTCACCATGGGGAGCTCCCGTCTTATTTGTCAAAAATAAGGATGGGTCAATGAGATTGTGTGTTGACTACCGACAATTGAACCAACTCACAATCAAGAATAAATATCCATTGCCGAGGATTGATGAACTATTTGACCAGATTTCTGGAGTTCGATATTTTTCAAAAATTGATCTCCGATCTAGTTATCATCAATTGAAGTTCAAGGAGGAAGATATTCACAAAACAGCATTCAGGAGCAGGTATGGACATTATGAGTTCACTGTTATGCCTTTTGGCCTAACCAATGCGCCTGCCGCATTTATGCAGTTAATGAACAGTGTATTCAGGCCATACCTTGATCAATTTGTGATAGTCTTCATTGATGATATTTTGATCTACTCAAAGTCTGAGATGGAGCATGAAGAACATCTCAAGAAATCCCTACAGTTATTAAGAGATCACAAACTTTATGCTAAGCTTAGTAAGTGTGATTTCTGGCTAGAAGAAGTTTCTTTTCTAGGTCACATAATATCCCGGAATGGTATTGCGGTCGATCCTTCAAAGGTTGAGGCCGTGAAAAACTGGGAAAGACCTACTAGTGTGACAAAAATTCGAAGCTTCTTGGGATTGGTAGGATATTATAGAAGATTTATTAAGGATTTCTCCAAGATCGCCATATCTTTGACAAGATTGACGAGAAAGGAGATTCCTTATATATGGTCCGAGGAATGTGAGAAAAGCTTCCAAACTTTGAAAGATTGTTTGACTACTGCCCCTATACTCACATTGCCTACTGAAGGAGGGGGATTCGAAGTTTATGCTGATGCATCTGGAATTGGCCTAGACTGTGTATTAATGCAATATGGCAAGGTGATCGCCTATTCCTCAAGACAATTGAAAAAGCATGAGGAGAATTATCCCGTGCATGACTTAGAGCTTGCAGCTGTAGTCTTTGCCTTGAAAATTTGGCGGCATTATCTCTATGGTGAGGCATTTATTGTATATTCCGACCACAAGAGTCTCAAGTACTTATTCTCTCAAAAAGAACTTAATATGAGACAAAGACGGTGGCTAGAATACTTGAAGGATTTTGATTTCTCTATACAATATCACCCCAGAAAAGGTAATGCCGTAGCTGATGCTCTTAGCCGGAAGCCGATGGCATTATTATCAAGCCTAATGATTAAAGAGTGGCAATTGTTAGAACAAATGGCAAACTTAGACCTCAATATGGAGGAGAAGGAAGAAGGAGTCTTCATTGCAAATATTAGTCTCCAATCTAAGTTACTCTTAGAAATTAAAGAGTTACAAAATGATGATACATTGGTTGTTGAAATTAAAGAGAAATTAGATCAACGACCCAATTTCCTTTTGGCAGATGATGGAAGGCTGCTCTTCCGAGGAAGAACTTGTGTGCCCGATTGTTCTACCATCAAGAATAAAATCTTAGAGGAGGCACATCGATCGAGGTACACTATTCATCCTGGTGCTACAAAAATGTACCAAGATCTCAAAAGAACCTTTTGGTGGCCTAACATGAAAAGAGAGGTAGCCGAGTTCGTGAGCCGATGTTTGGTCTGCCAACAAGTTAAAGTCGAACATCTCAAACCGGCTGGTAAGCTAAAACCTCTAGAAATATCGGAATGGAAATGTGATAGTATTGGCATGGATTTTATAGTTGGGTTGCCAAAGACCCGAAGTGGATGTGATGCTATATGGGTGATTGTGGACAGACTAACTAAGTCTGCTCACTTCTTGCCCATCAAAACCAAATGGACTGTGGATGTTCTAGCTGCCCTATATATCAAGGAGATTGTAAGGCTGCACGGTATTCCAACTTCCATAATTTCGGATAGAGATCCGAGATTCACCTCTCACTTCTGGAAAGGTTTGCAATCATCCTTGGGTACTAGACTGAATTTTAGTACGGCTTTCCACCCTCAGACAGATGGACAAACTGAGAGGACAAATCAGATTATCGAAGATACGTTAAGAGCTTGTATGATAGATTTTGGGGGAAGTTGGCATGAACACTTACCACTGATTAAATTTGCATATAACAACAGTTATTAGTCTAGCATTCAGATGGCACCTTTTGAAGCATTGTATGGTAGGAGTTGTAGATCACCCCTATGCTGGAGTGAGGTTGGAGATAAGGGATTTATGGGTCCCGTTATTATTCAAGATACAACTCACAATATTCAGTTGATCCGTGAAAGGCTGAAAATTGCTCAATCACGGCAAAAGAGTTATGCCGATAATCGAAGAAGAGACCTTGAATTTCAAGTGGGGGAGCATGTCTTCTTGAAAATTTCACCCACACGAGGAATTAAGAGGTTTGGTATCAATGGAAAACTGAGTCCAAGATTTATTGGCCCTTTTGAGATTCTAGAACGAATCGGTGAAGTGGCATACAAGCTGGCTTTGCCTCCACAATTAGCCGGTGTCCATGATGTATTTCATGTATCCATGCTAAGGAAATATGTGTATGATCCTTCGCATGTGATTCAATTCAATGACTTGAAGCTCCAGAAGGATTTGTCTTATGAAGAAAGACCGATCAAGATCTTAGATCAAAAATTTCACCAGCTAAGGAATAGGGCTATACCGATGGTAAAAGTCCAATGGAGTAAGCGTGGATTCAAGGAGGCTACTTGGCAATTAGAAGAGTCAATCAAGAAGAAGTACCCAGATTTGATCTCAGGTTAGAATTTTGAACCCTCCATTTAAAATTTTAAATTACTATTACATGATGTGAATTTGGAGGACCAAATTCTTTTAAGTGGGGGAGGATGTAGCAACTCAAAAATTTTTATATGCATTTATATATAAAAAAAGAAATAATGAAAGATGAAAATAAAATAAATTATCAATATTTTTCTGTTATGCAAACATGAGCCCCATTCCACGTGTTAACACAAACGGCGAGATTCGCGATACGATTTCGAAAAGACGAAGACGTCGGCATCTGATTTTTTATTAGCTTTAATTTAATCCTAATTAATGGATAAGGTCATTCTTACATCATTGAATAAATGAGGTCATAGATTATGTCATCCACATAGTGGAACAAAGTTGGTGTAATGGGGTTGGTGTAATAGTGGAACAAAGTTGGTGTACTAGGGTTGGTGTAATAGTGGAGCAAAGTTGGTGTAATGGAATGAGGTTGGTGGAATAGTGAAAGTAGGTGGGAGATTTTGGTCTATAAATAGGGCTATGCTCTTCCATACTCAAATCACAACTCTCTTGAGAGTAATTGCTGGTTGGAGAGAGGGAGAAAGCTCGAAGTTGGAGGAGTGTCGAAAGTATTATTCGTTCTTAAATTTCTTATTCTTGATCTTCAAAAAGGTAGGTGTTCTCTCGGGCCAAACTTAAATTAATGCATGCATTAGATGTAGATGTATGGTTACTTTGATTCTATACCATTTTCCCCAAATTTTATTGAGTATTGATCATGCTATCCATACAATTAGACATCGTATTTAAACTAAGATTTTTAACCGCTTGAAGATCCGTCTCGGATCACGGTGTCTTTCTAAGACCGTGTTCCGGATGCACGATCTCTACCCCGATTGTGATGTTTTCAGGTTGTAATTGAACCAATATATCATTTAGCATCTTAGATATGTCATGCTAAGTTGCATATCATTTAAATTCACACATGATTAAGTTAATGTTATGAAAGATAATAATTCTATCCTATGAGCTTATCTTTCTGTCCTAGTTCTTGTCACCATCATGATATCTTTGATCTCCTTGACTATATTATATCCCTGGCATGTTAAATGAAGTAGATATTATCTATAAATTTTCATGGACTTAGTTGCATAATCATGATGGATACGAGTTTTAACGATTTTTGTGTTATCACGTTATCGTATTTTCAACAAGTCGTGTAAATAACTAGATTTCCAAGGAAAATGGTGTCTAAGGAAAAAGGTCCACAGGCAAACGATTTAAGTGGATAAGTGGTTTATTAATTAGGACCTCGCGAATGCGAGGGGAGCCTCCCACTGCCCCACCTCTTACCTGGCCATGATTCCTCGATTTTCTAATTAAGCACCCGACTGTTAAAAACTTGATCTAGGCTTGTTTAACAAGGTTTTTCGAGAGAACCGAATAAGCTGTGTCCGTCAATCCAATTCTCTTACCAACTTGATGTCGTTAGACATGATGCCTCCTTATTATCTTAATGTCGTTAAACATTATGTCTTAAAATTATCCTTGGACTTCTCTTACATCTACTTGAAATCTTGTACTATTGGTCCCTTGAATGATAATTTTACTAGATCTGTACTTTATTTCATAAGCTCTACCTTTAAATTCTTTGGCCATACATATTATGTGGGTGTCTAAATACACTTGGGATCTATGATACATAACCCAATGCCTGGCGTTAATGGGGCCCGGTCTGGTCCGGGGGGAGCGCCCGAAAGTACTTGTGCCCATGGGAGTTGAATGACCTGGTGTGGCATTGCACCGAAGTGCTTGACTTGCTAGATTAATTTATGACATTCCAAAGTTTGTGAATTTCCTGACTTGCTTGAATACATGAAGTAATTGACTTGTACATACTAGTGTAAAATGGCCAATTCCATAATATTACTCGCTACATGATCATTCTCTACTTGAACTTTACTCTTGATATCTTATCTACTTGTGATTCCAATTACTGCATTACTTTACTCTCTCTCCTATGCTTGTTCCATATTTTATTTACGTTTCTCGGCATAGCACATACCTTTATCCGAACTACTAATTACTTTAATTTTTTTGTAAACCCCTGCCTAGGGTTGAATGGGGGACTGCACCTCAGTGGCCACTCCACCATCCACACCTAAGAGGTAAATTTTATTGAGATAATAGAATGAAAAAATTACATCAGTCGTATGCTAGGAATTCCTAGCTTGTCCAAACGAGCTGCACCTTTAACAGTAGCAGGAAGCTCGTGATAATCAAAGAAAGAATTACATTTGGTGCTACATGCTAAGGATGCGCAAAACAGTCAACTGCATAGGACATGCGCCATATATCTCTAATGTAAGGGAGAATGATCCATGGGCAAGAAATTTTCTGCTGGATTGCCTGAATTAGGATCTTAGAGTCACACTCAATGATGGTGGGCTGATCATCGAGAGTGTGGAGATATTGAAGACCATCATGAAGTGCCCTTGCTTCTGCTATAAGGCTATTGGAGTTGCCATAATAGTGAGAGAAGGCAAGGAGGATCTGTCCATCAGAGATTTTGATAACACCACCACCGCCCGAAGAGCCATCTGATTTGCAAGCACCATCAGTATTTAGTTTGATGAAAGGCCAAGGAGGATGCAACCACTTAATATTTTTTGGGCGTGGACAATCTCTAGCAGCAACCTTAATGTCTAAATCTGCCAAAGTAATCCTGCTTTTGTGTGTATTTTCCTTGAGGCCTGAAAGGGCTATGACCTCCTTTGCTTGGGCAGTGATTCTGTTCAAAACAGCATGTTTCGATGCTCTCTTCCCTTCTTGTTTAGCAATGTTCCTGGATGTCCATAATTCCCACAATCCATAACCAATAGCAGCAACAGTGAAACAATCTAGCTTGGACTGTCGTCTAAGTGATTGAGTGGTATTGAGAATAATATCTTTGGCAGTTCGGCCATGAATCTGTAGGCCTTTGGATTGAAGGGCCGACCAGATAAAGGATGCAATGTCACTGGAGATGAATAAATGATTGATAGTTTCCTCAGCTGGAGTATTACAGCAATGACATTTACAGCAATGATTGATAGTTCCCACTGCTAATTACTTTAAGTTGCCTGGTATAGAGATATAAGTCCTACTGAGCATTTCGCTCACCCTACGTTTTCCGATTAACATTTCAGGTAATTCCGATGATGAACCCCAAACTCATGGGAATGAGCTAGAGTGATCAAGGAATCAAGATTACCTTAGTTACCTAGGTTTATGAACGGTTGTTCTTACTAGAATTATGTTTTTATTTGAAGTTGTATCTTGCCTTGTCTCGTAAGGCTTAAGAATGTTGTAAAACATTATTTTGATGAAATAAGAGTATCCATTTCTTCTTATCTACTCTTGTGGTTTGGACCCCAATCATCGTGCTCTGAATGACTTGAGTGTTTCGACTCGTCGCGCCTCAATATTCCGCGTCGGGGCGTGACAAAGAACCTCCGTGCAGCACCCTCAAACTTCGAGGAAGAATCGACGCACCTGAAACGCAGGGGTGAGCCTCCTGTCACTGGCCCAGTAGGGATCCCGCGGAACCCCAACTGAGAAACAACGGCGGCACAGAAAGAAGTAACTACGAAAGCAGGAAAGTAACTACGAAAGCAGGAAAGTAATTATGGAAGTAGGAAAGTAACTACGGTGGCCGGTAAAACCTCAGCTCTACAGCTACTCCTACTATACCAGAAAACACGGCCTAGTCTCCCGTTGGGGGACAACCAAGCCACCCACCCGACCAACCGATTCCATGATCGGGGACCACCAGACACGAACCGCCCTAGCCACGCTACTAGGAAAACGCCATGATACCTCCGTAACGGAGGCCTACCCTCAAAAAGGGCCCGAGCCAAAACCACACGGTCAGGGAACACGGTCACGACCTCACCGTCGTGAACACAACGCTGTCTGGAGTAAGGCCCTCTATGGCGCTCACCGGAAACCCCAGACCTCGACTCCAGGAACACTCTCGAAACCACTCACGAAGTCCTGCCTCACGGACGGAAATAGAACCCGGTACACGACGACTCACGTCACGTGACAGGAGCACCACCCACAAGGAGAACGACCGGTTGCGTCCCCTGACGTCTTACACTGCGTCACAAGTGTCTAGCTACAACGCCCTAGGCGTGAGACTCAGACACGCAACAAGTACCACAACAAGGACTAGCTGGGGTCACGCTCGTCAGCTCGTGTCCTAAGCCCCCAACTACGTGTGCACACACAGACCATCTGCTCTAGGTCAGGTCCTCTAGCTGGTTTTTCCCCCCACCGGACTCTCGTGGCAAAGGCAAGGGGCCCTACGGTAACCAGCCTAAAAACCGCCTCTCTCGGGTCAGCAGCTCCACCACTCCCAGGTGGGTCAGCACACGCGTGCCGTAAGAAGGCTACGACTAGTAGACGTGTCACAGAACTTGAACACAGGAAACCACGCACGCACCCATTGTGAGAAACACGGAGTAACAGGTGGCTCAAAGCCACCCGACTCGGGACGGCCCACTAGACCTACTAAACCCGACGACCCTTGAGTCACGAGACTCGGGGTCAAGACCGTTGCACATGATAGCACTGAGCCGTCAATCTCGTCTAATCCCTAGGTCCAAAACAACGATGTGAAGACTCACAAGGTAGTTCACAACTACCGAGACCCATCCCTTGAGGAGGGAAACTTAAGCGACCTCCAGCCTCAGGCTGGGGGATTGGACTCACAGTCCAAGGCCACACACATGGCCCACTCGGAAGCCACCTTCCAGAGAAGCAACGACTTGCGGGGAAACCTCACCGCACTCACACCGATACACGGTGACTCGATCTAGCAAGAACACGGAAGCCCGGAACACCTGGGGTCACCCAGACCCGCCAAGCCCATGGGCACACTTATCGAGGTAACACGGTACATCCAGACACCCCAAAACACGGTAACGAAACCCACGGGGTGTCCGGGACACTCACGAGGCCAAAGGTCGACCACTGGGTCACAACCGGGTCGACCGGAGACCAACACAACACAATCGGAATGCTAGAAGGTCACCCGGACCCTTAAACTCATGGGCATGCTAATCGAGCTAAATGGAACCTCCGGACACCCAAATACGCGGTCACGAAACTCCACGAGGTGTCCGGGACACACACGGCCCAAGGGGAGCACGATCAGCCGTAGACTGCCCGCCCTGGGTGGCACGACTGGTCACCACAAGATCGCGCTACCCTCGCATAGCGCGTTCAGGACAGAACGCGCTATACACTGGTAGCGCGACCAGACAGATCGCGCTATAGTCCTATAGCGCGACCAAGACAGATCGCGCTATAGACCTATAGCGCGACCAGGACAGATCGCTAGGATCACCTAGCTCGACAAGACAGAACGCGCTAGGACCCCATAGTGCGACAGGAACCGCCTTACTATTCATCTTCTCCGATGAACGCGCCCCATCGGGGCGGCGCGACCCTGAAGAACGCGCTAGCTGGGACGGGCGCGTTCTCAGTCCGCGCCCAAAAATGGTAGAAACGGCAGAAAAACCCATTCCACGCCCCATCCACCCCCAGGTGAAGGGGAAAGAAAGGGGAAAATATTCCCCAACCTCTCTAGCACCGAGAGGACCCATTTAAACCCCAAAAACATGATCAAAACGCAAGATTCGGCTCACACACCCAAAAACATGCATTTTCCCCAAAACGCCCAAACAAGCCCGCTCGGCTCGCCACGGCTTACAAAACTCACGGGAAATGAAGTGTGCGGGTTGAGGGTCCATCTTCCTACCTCCACCGAAGATTCGACGTACCGTGGACGCCGATCCACGAAGAGATCGCCATTTAAACCCTCGCCGGTTCACGATCTCACGAACCGCTTCCACCATCACGATCCTCGTCCCGTGCCCGTCGCTCCATATCCCACGAGCCACGCCGCCCCGCCCTCACCGCCTCCATTGGCCGCCCGGAGTGAGAGGGGAAGAGGAGAGAACGTGAGAGAAGAGAGAGGGAGGGAAGAGAGAAATGAGAGATGGGGAGAGAGAGAATGGATGTTATACATATAAGAAAATCCGGAAATTCTCAAAAATATCAAAAAAATAGAAAATCACGTTTCCGCGATCCTCGGAACGCACTGATCGCAACGGTACCACTCGCGCCCTGGGGAACGGCCCGGTTCACCTGCAACGAGGTTCCGAAAGAATTACCGAAACACACACCGGGAATCGGAAAACACACGCGGAAAAGCAACGTAACGCTTCCGGGCCTCCGAAACAACTCCGGATCATGCCGATCTGAACACGAAAGATGTCCGAAATGAAATTTCAGACACAATGGAGTTGGACACTCTGAGAAACCAGATCTAGGACCCACGAACAAGGATCCAAAAATCTGGGGCATTACAGCCCTCCCCCCTTAAAGAAATTTCGTCCTCCAAATTTAGGACTGGCACCAAGCCACAGGGGAAGAACGCCTCGACCAACTGACAGCGATGTTAGGGCCCCAGCACAGAAAAACCTCGATTCTCGCAAAACACTGATGATGAGGGATACGGCCAGACCATAATCAAGAATGACGCCACGCTCCGCACACCGCACACACATCGGTCACCAGAGCAGGCATAATACAAAGGCGCAAGTCTGGTATCACCTCAGACACAACGGAAACAACTCACGACATCTATGCCACCCTCTCGCTCACCGAGGGAACGCAATCCTCGCCACAATAACCAATCCACCGGTCAACGCCCATGCTCGGTTGACCAACCTAGCACCAGCTTCTCTGCCAGCTGACCACCACAAATTTGTCGGCTCCACACCGAGGACCACTCCACACTCGGCAAGCCGAACACCACAACAGCACGGGACCAACTCTGTCGGAACTCAAACTTTGACAAAGCTCAGATCCCCTCTGGGAAAACACACCTCAGAAACGACCACCAAAAGGCCTCGCTGGCACGCAGCTCTCTCCATTCTCGAGCCCCTACAACCAACATCTTCTGTCCATGAAAGACCATCCACTGGTCACCAGACATTCGTCAACGGGAAACCTCCGCATGTTCAAGTTCTTCCTTCTTTCCTGGTCCTCCACCAGATCCGAAGGGAACATTCCAAACCTCGGCAAGCCATCCGTTGACTCTCGCACAGACCACCACCACATCCAGATGGATCCCCGCGCCAACTCTACCCTTCAGGGGAGCACGGCGGGACCCAAAGACTCCATCTCCCCTCGGTCTTCACGTCACTCGACTCAGACTTACGGGGAATCCTCCCTTGCTGGCCACAGACTGAGGATCAATATCCCACATCAACGTCTCATCAGAGACCTCCACGCATAGGCATCGACCACCATCCTGCCTCATCGAATCCTATCTCATCGAAACCTCCATCTCAATTAATCCAAGAGGACGCCTGCCAATCCCGACTCCCGCTGTTATCACAGAGCCACGGGACACACAACCTCTTACAACCCACGGCACACTTCTCCAGAACACGATCTCATCCGCGAACGCAACATCCAATGCAAGAACAGGGTACTCATGCGGCAATCTCGCCAGCATATTTCCCCAACTCTCCACCTGCTAGTGCCATGAACGACAAAATCTCAAGCAACGGCACGGCAACAACACGTCTCACAAGGATTTCATGGCACACGAAGGCCAACCAATCCGAACACATGATGCGAGACGACGAACCATAGCCAAGCGCGATCTCCTCCAACGAAGGAAAGAACTCAATACACTTCCGACCAACGGAAGGAAAACTCCACACTCGACCTGACCTCGAGCCTTGCGCATGCTGGGAACAGCACCTTCCAGCACCAAGAAAACCATCACTTCTGTCAGGTCAGCTCCTCCGACAACACTTACCAAGTGTCCCGTCGGACAACGATCACAACATCTCTCGATGCACCACCACTACAATTCCTCGATTCGCGACACGCCACGCCAAGAGCCACAACACGAGCCATAACCGGCAACCGCCAATGCTCATCCTCGAGTCCCGAACTCGCCACGGAACCTTCACATCTCGAGCCAAATCCTGGGCGAACACAACCCATTCGCACACAAGAGCACAGGAGCAAGACTTACTGGGACACCACAGCCCATCATGCCTCGAAATTCGCAAAGATAATCAGGATCGACACGTCACTTCTGATGCCACAGAGCATGACAAGGACATCAGGCTCGACAAATCAGTAGCTCAACAAAAAACCTTCCGCTCACTCAAGCATAATTCTCGACCAGAGCACCCGCTCCAACACCTCAAACCACAACCTCAGCGCCTCAGAGGCTGGACAATCCTCAAGCTGGAGTGGCCAAACTCAATAACAGTCCTCGCCAGCCACCTGACCTAGCTGCAGACTCCTCGAATGCAGCGCCGTAGCAACACACCCCCCGGCAACCTCTGCCCAATGCAATATGACCAGGGCCACCGCCCAAGGGAGAAAGCTCTCGACCTCGATCTGCAGACCCCACGCCGGCACGAAAGCCGCGAACAGCAACCACCCTCACCGCGCCACACAACGCACTCAAGCTCTCAAGCAAGGAACAAAGTGGAAAACATGCACGAAACCCTATGCCAGCTACCGACTGTACTGGACCTTACGGACTCTGATCACTGCAATATCTCGAATTCCCATGTACGTCCACAACCACGCTCTGATACCAACTGTGACGACCCGAGATCCGGATACCTAGAGGAGCCCGATACCATTTGAATCCCGGCCCGCCACCCACAAGCGGGAGGCTCGGAAGGGCTAAAAAGGAGTGTGGAGGTACAAAGAAATAGGAAATAAGGCAGGACAATTCAACAATTAACAGAAATAAATAAACAACTACAATAGAGTTCAGTCCAACAGAAAGTACAGTCTAAAGAAGTAAAACATACCACATGCCAAGTGAACACTCGACCCGACAAGCTGGCAACTAAGAACCTCCGTGCAGCACCCTTGAACCCCGAGGAAGAACCGACGCACCTGAAACGCAGGGGTGAGCCTCCTGTCACTGGCCCAGTAGGGATCCCGCGGAACCCCAACTGAGAAACAACGGCGGCACGGAAAGAAGTAACTACGAAAGCCGGAAAGTAACTACGAAAGCAGGAAAGTAACTACGGGAGCAGGAAAGTAACTACGGTGGCCGGTAAAACCTTGGCTCTACAGCTACTCCTACTATACCAGAAAACACGACCTAGTCTCCCGTCGGGGGATAACCAAGCCACACACCTGACCACCCGATTCCACGATCGGGGACCACCAGACACGAACCGCCCTAGCAACGCTACTAGGAAAATGCCACGATACCTCCGTAACGGAGGCCTGCCCTCAAAAAGGGACCGAGCCAAAACTACATGGTTAGGGAACACGGTCACGACCTCATCGTCGTGAACACAACGCTATCAGGGGAACGGCCCTCGGTGATGCTCACCGGAAACCCCAGACCTCGACTCCAGGAACACTCCCGAAACCACTCACGAAGTCCCGTCTCGCGGACGGAAACAGAACCCGGTACACGACGACTCACGTCACGTGACAGGAGCACCACCCACTAGGAGAACAACCGGATGCATCCCCTGACGTCTTACACTGCATCACAAGTGTCTAGCTACAACGCCCCGGGCGTGAGACTCAGACACGCAACAAGAACCACAACAAGGACTAGCTGGGGTCACGCTCGTCAGCGCGTGTCCTAAGCCCTCCAGCTACGTGTGCACACACAGACCATCTGCTCTAGGTCGGGTCCTCTAGCTGGTTTTCCCCCCCACCGTACTCTGGTGGCAAAGGTAAGGGCCCTACGGTAACCAGCCTAAAAATCGCCTCTCTCGGGTCAGCCGCTCCACCACTCCCAGGTGGGTAAGCACACGCGTGCCGTAAGAAGGCTGCGACTAGTGGACATGTCACAGAACGTGAACACAGGAACCCACGCACGCACCCATTGCGAGTAACACGGAGTAACAGGTGGCTCAAAGCCACTCGACTCTAGACGGCCCACTAGACCTACTAAACCCAACGACCCTTGAGTCAAGAGACTCGGGGTCAAGACCGTTGCACATGACAGCACTGAGCCATCAATCTGGCCTAATCCCTAGGTCCAAAACAACGATGGAAAGACTCACAAGGCAGTTCACAACTACCGAGACCCATCCCTCGAGGAGGGAAACTTAAGCGACCTCCAACCTCAGGCTGGGAGATTGGACTCACAGTCCAAGGCCACACACATGGCCCACTCGGAAGCCACCTTC
The DNA here is from genome assembly GCA_022559845.1 of Amorphophallus konjac. Lineage (NCBI taxonomy): Eukaryota > Viridiplantae > Streptophyta > Magnoliopsida > Alismatales > Araceae > Amorphophallus > Amorphophallus konjac. The sequence continues at coordinate 375,747,987 of CM040121.1, forward strand.
CAGAGAAGCAACGACTTGCGGGGAAACCTCACCGCACTCACACCGATACACGGTGACTCGATCTAGCAAGAACACAGAAGCCCGGAACACCTGGGGTCACCCGGACCCGCCAAGCCCATGGGCACACTTATCGAGGTAACACGGTACCTCCAGACACCCCAAAACACGGTAACGAAACCCACGGGGTGTCCGGGACACTCACGAGGCCAAAGGTCGACCACTAGGTCACAACCGGGTCGACCGGAGACCAACACAACACAATCGGAATGCTAGAAGGTCACCCGGACCCTTAAACTCACGTGCATGCTAATCGAGCTAAACGGAACCTCCGGACACCCAAAGACACGGTCACGAAACTCCACGGGGTGTCCGGGACACACACGGCCCAAGGGGAGCACGATCAGCCATAGACTGCCCGCCCTGGGCGGCCCGACTGGTCACCACAAGATCGCGCTACCCTCGCATAGCGCGTTGAGGACAGAACGCGCTATACACTAGTAGCGCGACCAGACAGATCGTGCTATAGACCTATAGCGCGACCAGGACAGATCGCGCTGGGATCACCTAGCGCGACAAGACAGAACGCGCTAGGACCCCATAGCGCGACAGGAACCACCTTTTTGTTCATCTTCTCCGATGAACGCGCCCCATCGGGGCGGCGCGACCCTCAAGAACGCGCTAGCTGGGACGAGCGCGTTCTTAGTCCGCGCCCGAAAATGGTGGAAATAGCAGAAAAACCCATTCCACGCCCCATCCACCCCTAGGTGAAGGGGAAAGAAAGGGGAAAACATTCCCCAACCTCTCTAGCACCGAGAGGATCCATTTAAACCCCAAAATTACAATCAAAATGCAAGATTCGGCTCACACACCCAAAAACATACATTTTCCCCAAAACGCCCAAACAAGCCCCCTCGGCTCGCCACGGCCTACAAAACTCCCAGGAAATGAAGTGTGCGGGTTGAGGGTCCATCTCCCTACCTCCACCGAAGATTCGACACACCATGGGCGCTGATCCACGGAGAGAATGCCATTTAAACCCTCGCCGGTTCACGATCTCACGAACCGCCTCCACCATCGCGATCCTCGTCCCGTGCCCGTCGCTCCACATCCCACGAGCCACGCCGCCCCGCCCTCGCCACCTCCGTCGGCCGCCCGGAGTGAGAGGGGGACAGGAGAGAACGTGAGAGAAGAGAGAGGGAGGGAAGAGAGAAATGAGAGATGGGGAGAGAGAGAAAGGAGGTTATACATATAAGAAAATCTGAAAATTCTCAAAAATATCAAAAAAATAGAAAATCACATTTCCGCGATCCTCGGAACGCACCGATCACAACGGTACCACTTGCGCCCTGGTGAACGACCCGGTTCACCTGCAACGAGGTTCTGAAAGAATTACCGAAACACACACCGGGAATCGGACAACACACGCGGAAAAGCAGTGGAACGCTTCCGGGCCTCCGAAACAACTCTAGATCGCACCGATCCGAACACGAAAGATGTCTGAAACGAAATTTTTGACAGAACGGAGTCGGACACTCTAAGAAACCAGATCCGGGACCCACGAACAAGGATCTAAAAATCTGGGGCATTACACAGTTGGTCTCCAACTCATATACTTTTATCTTTTCTTTCATCTTTCTCTACCGCTCGTGCGGGCTCTACGCTTCTTTGGAGCTTTTCAATTTTTTCTTCGAGTTGAAGGAGCAGACCCACGCTGGTAAGGGCTTCTTCTATCTTCAGGCAAGGAGGGGAAGGAGCTATGTGTCCCTTTCTGCCAAAGATTCTTCTCACAAGGGGTGGAAGACCCAATTCTTTTAGGTGGGTTCGTCTGTGGAGGATGCCCCCTAGGATTTCCTGACGGCGATTAATTTCCATCTGTCTATTCCTCCGAAGCAGGCGGTGATTTCTCCGGAACAGGAGGAGGAGATCAGGGTTCTCCAGGAGAATCGTCAGACAACCACCGAGTTGATGATTTCGGTCAATATCGAGGATTATCCTTCCCGTGCATTGTCGTCTCATGGTAAGAACCTTAGGGTCCCGCGTCGCCACTTCCGGGTCGAGTTGGTAGGCTCTCTTTTGATGTGCTGACTTTCGCTACTCAGACTCTAGGTGGACGAATGATGAGGGGGAACAACCGTCAGAGCAAGAGATCGTTGGCCTGGATGAGACGTCTGCTCCGAGTGAACCCCAAGCTGCCGGGGACCCCTCCTACGCGCGAGACCGAGACAAGTAGATTGCTCGGGGAGATGCCTTTGAGCACCCCGGGGCCAAGCGCAAGGATCCAGGGGAGCGGATTCTCCTGTCTTCGATGAAGGCTCAGACTGTTGAGAAGAAGTGGTTGAAGAAGGCAGGGGTCTCCCGTCCATCCGAGGAGCGTGCTCGCCTGACCGAGGGGTGCACCCGCTCAGTCGAGGAGCGTCCAACCGAGGAAGTCCGCTGCCAGGATCTCCCGCCCGTCCAGCCAGAGGCGGCTGCCGCTGTTGAGGGAGGTGTTACCGAACCTGACAGACCACAGATCAAGCCGACCTCTGAATTCCCGACCGAAGTTGGTGGGGTGCGGGATGAGGTGACATCCCAGTCCGTGCCGAGCATGGTCATCCCAGAAGTGGGAACGCTCGGGGGAGATGTTTCGGTCCCAACTCCTTCGGAGAGGATTCCTCCTCCTTCAGTGGGTGCATCTATCATCCGGGCTTCTCTATATCAACGGTGCCGATCCTTGGTGCCTTCGCTGAATTGGGAAGAAATCAGACATGGTCCCCCCTCTTTGCTCTTCAAGAGGGTTATGGAGGGCGGTCTAATCATGGCCCAACTGGGGGCCGAGATAACTGACTTCTTCACTCGGCGCGATAGTGAAGAAAGGTCCCTCTCTCGGGTTCGTGCTGACCCTGACCGGAAGATCAGTCAATTGACTTCCGAGCTTGAAGTCTCTCGGTGGGAGGCCACCTCGTTCTGGGCTCAGCTCTGGTCGAGCCAAGAGGATGCTCGGACATTGGTTGACTAGCTGGCCCAGGCTCGTTATATGGTTGACCTGAAGGGTGAGCTCCTGGAAGAGGAGCGTCAGTCTCAGGTTGAACGCTCCAAGCAGTGGAGGGCCGAGCGGGAGGAGCTTAGCAGCCAGGTCCGGGGGGCTGAGCAAGCGCGGGAGGAAGCCGAGGTCATGCGGACTGAGGTTGAGGCGAAGCTATCCAAGTCCAAGAGGAAGTTGCTTGAGGCCGAGCAGAGAATAGCTGAGCTTGAGAAGGAGGCTGAGTGAGCCGAGGCGGGGATGATCGAACAATACAGAAGTTCGGAGGGCTATCACGCAGCTCTCGAGGAGGCCGACTTCTCGTATTATGAGCCAGGCTACCGTCGGGGGATGCAGAAGGGGTTTGCCCAATGGTACCATCGAGCGATCGTTGAGGCCCAACAGCAGGTGTCCAACGAGCTTGTCTTTCCCTCCGGGCAATGCTACGACTCGGGCGTGGATACCACGGATTCTCCTTCTTCGATGTCGAGCGAAGGAGGTAGTGGGGATGCCTGCAGCTTGACAGAGGGATCACCAACTCCGGTCACCTCTAGAGGGCACGCGGTCAAGACAGTTCCCACACAAGTGGGGTCAGTGTCTGGACCGACCGTCATCGAGGGTACCGGGGGCAGATCCCTTAGCGCTGAGGATCCTCCAAGTGCCAAACCTCAAGAAAGGCCTCGGGGCTCTCGGAGTCCCCCTATTTCCATAGACTAGGAGGAATTGTTCCCTTTCTCTCTTTTTTGTGCAATGTTGGCCCTTGCGATATGTAATGGAAGTAGTATTTAATATAGAGTTGACCGTTTCTTACTGCCTTTGATGTGATTTGACCACCGTATCTGCAGTTGCTAAAAAGGTGGGACTTTTATTTGCGGATATCTCGCGTGCGACGACTGTCACAATACTAGTGCCTTTCTGACTTTCCATGCCTTGAATGACTTGCTATTTCACGCGTCCCAGGGGAGAGGTCATTAGAGGGAGAGCAGCTGCCCCTTGGGGAAGGGTTGCCGCCTTTCACGTTTTTTCGAGGGGACGATCATTTAAGGCAAGCGTTCCCCCTGCCGGCCTATAAGAAAGGTCCCGGAGGGTGCCTCCACTCCTCTTCAATGCTTAAGGCTTGTATTATAGTTATTCCTATTTCTCCCTTCTCGCGAAGTGCCTATCTCTGTGCTAGGAAGTTATCAGCGAAACATGGAAGGCGATGCGGAAGACGATAATCCTGGCGGCCGCCACAGGCGCTCGTTCTACTTCAACGTGAAAGAAGGGACAGCGATGGCGGGCGGTGTGCAAGATGGGATAGAGCGTAACAACCTGCCTATTCCCGACCGCTGGACCGCCGCCACCATCTTTGGAGGAAGGTAGAAGCGGAGGGAGGTTCGAGAAAATAGGGCATCCGGCACGGCGGCCTCGCCCTGCTCCTTCCTCACCTTGGCCTGCTTCTCCCTCCTCTTCCATCCCCGCCATCCTCTTTCTCCCACTTCTGCTCTTCAACCAACTTCTTCCCTCTTCATTCACTCTTTGGAGGATGCCTTCATCCTTGCTCGCACCACTTGAGGGTGCTTGCTTTCTGTTCGGCTTTCGTCCTCCTTCCAAAGAGTTGGCAGATGAGGCCTTCTCTTGTTTTCCTTCCTTTTCTTCATCTGATACCTCTCTTCTTCTTTTTTTGTTTATGAATTTCTAGAGCGAACGAGGTCAGCTGCCCCGTTATCCGAGCTAGTTTCTACACTGGGTAGAGTCAGTGGCTCGGTCTGAGGGTGCCAGCCATGTCCGCGCCGAGTCATCAGCTCGTGTTGTAGTATTAGTGGATGCAATATTTTTGCTTTTGATATGCGCGGTATTGGTTGTGGCCTATCTGATGTATGAAGGGACATTAATGAAAGGAAAATTATTGCCATTTATTGCTTACATGTCTGTGAAAAGCTCAAAAGTAGAACTTTCGTAATGTTGTTGCATTCCACGTCCGAGGGATAGGCGTTCCTTCTATGGTAGACAATCGATATGCCCCCTTCCTGAGCGTCTCGACCACTCGGTAAGGACCTTCCCAATTAGGGGCCAGCTTCCCCACTGCCTCCAGTGGTCGAGAGGCTTCGGCTTTTCTTAGGACGAAGTCTCCTGGATGGAAAAGTCTATCCCAGACTCGGGCACTATAATATCGAGTAAGGCGCCACTGATATTCCATGGCTCGGATGCTCGCGATCTCTCTTATCTCGCTTGCCATATCAAGGTTTTCTAGCAGTTTTTGCTCATTTGCCTTGGGCGAGAAGTTGATGACTCGGAGAGATGGGCTACCGACCTCCAAAGGAATCACGACGTCCGTGCCATACACCAACTGAAAAGGAGTCTCATCGGTGGCAGTTCTTGGAGTAGTTCGGTTCGACCATAGTACGCTCGGTAGTTCCTCGACCCAGTTACCCTTGGCCTTACCGAGCCTAGCCTTAATGCCTTTTAGTATAGTTTTGTTGGCATTTTTGACCAGCCCGTTAGCCTACGGGTGGGCTACTGAAGTGAAATGGTTGCGAATATGAAGGTCGGCGCATTTGTTCCTGAAGTAATGGGAATCAAATTGCCGACCATTATCGCTCACTATCACTCGGGGGATGCCAAAGCGATAGATTATCGATTTCCACATGGCCGACTCGGTAATCCTAGCAGTGGCTTCGGCTTCAGTCCATTTCGTAAAATAATCGATGGCGACGATGACGAACTTCTTCTGGGCTCAGGCCGTGGGAAATAATGGCTTGGTAAGGGTGACAAGATCTGAGGCAGGTTGATGGACCAGATGGTCAAAATGCTGGCATTGGTCGCACCTTAGTACGTAGGCTGAGCAGTCGCGTTGGAGAGTGGGCCACCAGTAGCCTTGCTGTAACAAGATCCCGGCGAGCGCTCTACCTCCTTGATGTGCGACGTAGACGCCTTCCTAGACCTCTTGAATTGCTCGGTCGGCTTGCTCGATATCGAGGCACTTAAGGAGAGGACCAAAAAAAGCCCTTCGGTACAAAGCATCATCAAAGATGATGAAGCGCCGAGCTTGATACTTCAGTCTTTGAGCGTCCCGAGGGTTAGAGGGCTCTCAAGAATCCTGAAGCCAGGATATAAAGGGGGTCCACCAGTCGCTTGATAACGCCTGGTTAACGGTCATGAATTTCGCTTCTATGCTCGGTCGTTCTAGCTCTTCGAGGAAAAACGATCGTGTACCTTCTGGGGCAACAGAGGAGGCCAATCGAGATAGGGCATCCGCTCAGGAGTTTTCCTCTCGAGTGATTCGGATAACCTGAAAACTCTCGAATAATGGGGCTATTCCTCTTACTAGTTGGAGGTATTTGACCATCGGTGATTCCTGAGCTTCGTAGTCATCGAAGACCTAGCTGGCAACCAATTGGGAGTCAGTGTGGATTCTAACTCCTTTGGCCCCCAGTCATCGCGCCATCCTGGCTCTCGAGATGAGAGCCTCATACTCGGAGACATTGTTGGATGCCGGGAAGTTGAACTACAAGGCGTATTGCAGTTCCGCTCCTTCTGGGGATCGGAGAAGAATTCCATCGCCGCTGCCTGCAGAATTGGAGGATCCATCGACGAAAAGATCCCAGGTGGGCCCGAGCGTCGGCAGATTAACTTCCTCGATCGGGGCAGTACTCTCTGCGATGAAATCTACGAGTGCCTGTCCCTTGATGGCGAGCGAGGATGGTAGGAGATGTCGTAGGCCCCGAGCATTATAGCCCACTTGACGAGGCGACCTGAAGCTTCAAGGTGAGCGAGGATCCTTTTGAAAGGCTCATTGGTTAGCACGACGATGGAGTGTCCTTGAAAGTAGGGCCGGAGGTGCTTGGCTGAGGTTACCAATGCTATCACAAGTTTCTTAGTTACGGGGTACCGTCGTTCGGCCTCGCCGAGCACCTTACTAGTGTAATATACTGGTCTCTGCAGTCCTACGTTATCTTGAACTAGGACTGAGCTCACCGTAGAAGGGGTCGACGAGAGGTAAAGGTGTAGTGTTTCGCCCCGGACCGGCTTCGATAGCACCGGGGGCGAGGCCAAAAACTCCTTCAGTTCTGCAAAATCTTTCTGACATTCCTCATCCCAAGAGAACGTAGAAGATGCCAATTTGGGCCCATTCAATAGCTTGAAAAAGGGCAGGAATCGTTCAGCCGCTCGGGATAAGAAACGGTGGAGCGCAGCAATCCGCCCAGTCAAGCGTTGGACGTCTTTGACGCAAGTTGGTGGCTGCATATTCAGAATAGCTTAGACTTTGTCGGGGTTGGCCTCGATCCCACGCTGAGTGACTAGAAAGCCCAAGAACTTTTCGGATCGAACTCCAAAGGCACATTTAGCTGGGTTGAGCTTCATGTCGTACCTCAGGAGTGTGTTGAAGGTTTCCGCCAGGTCAGTGAAGTGGTCTTCGGCCTTGGGTGTCTTGACGAGCATGTCGTCGATGTAGGCTTCAACGTTCCGACCGATTTGTCCTTCAAAAATGTGGTGGATCAGCCTTTGATATGTCACCCTGGCATTCTTCAACCCAAAAGGCATCCGGGTGTACCAGTACACGCTGAAGTCGGTGATGAAGGTTGTCTTCTCGATGTCTTCAGGATCCATTCGGATCTGATGGAAGCCAGAGTATGCATCCAGGAAGCTGAGCAACTCGTTACCGGTAGTCGAGTCAACTAGCTGGTCGATGCTCGATAGTGGGTAGCAGTCTTTCAGAGTGGCCTTGTTGAGGTCGGTGAAGTCCACGCACATTCGCCATTTCCCCGAAGCCTTTGGTGCCAAGACGACATTGGCGAGCCATGTCGGGTAAAGGACCGATTGAAATAGGCCGATTTTCTTCCCCTTAAGAATTTGCTCTTTGATGATCGTCTGCTTCTCCGAGGCATGCTTTCTTCTACGTTGCTGGACGGGTTTCACCGATGAGTCAAGGTTGAGATTGTGTACAACCATTTCCCCGGGGATCCTGGGAAGATGCTCATCAGACCATGCGATGACTTGGATGTAGTCTGAAAGAAAATCTTTGTATTGCTTTTGTTCCTCAGGTGATAAATCAGCTACAATTTTTACTCCGAGGATCGGGTCATCTTTGAGGAAGACCGTCAAGAATTCACCACCAGGCTCAGATGTTTTTGGTTCATCCTCGACTCCCTCACCCTTTTTCTTTTTTCCCTCTAGCCTTATGGCTTCGATCGAGATTTTGTAGCACCTCCGAGCTATTGCCTGGTTACCTAGGACCTCCCCGATATCGTATTTAGTGGGAAACTTCATTTTTTGGCGATAGGTGGATGGCACTGCCTTTGTCCAGCTGAGGATACCTCAGCCGAAGATGGCATTATAGGTCGACATCCCCTTGATCACGATGAAGTCAATCATAACGGTAACGATTTTGGGAGGGGTGCCGATGGTGATCGGCAGGCTCAGGGTTCCCTCGGGATAGGTTGCCTGGCCGTTGAACCCACAGATGGGGGTTCGAATGGGGCGGAGTTTGGATGGATTTTCACCCATCTTAATGAAGCATTTGTATGAAAGTACATCGGGGGCACTACCATTGTCAACCAGTATCCTGTCTACATTACAATGGTTTATAGTAGTCGATACTATAAGAGCGTCGTCATGCGGGTTAGATAACCCTTCCAGGTCTTGGTCAGAGAATACCAAGGCCTACTGCTCAGTCGCTGGTGGGGCTTTGGGGGGCTCGGAGGCCCTGCTCACCCGTTCAGCATGACACTTTCTTCCTCGGCTACTGTCTCCTCCTAATGCCACGCCGCCAGAAATGATGTTCATATGGACCCCGTGAGGTTGATTGTCAATCTCCTCCGGAATGCCACAGTCTTCCTTTTGACGCTCGGACATGTACCAAGATAAGTCTCCTTGGCGGATGAGACGCTCGATCTCATCCTTGAGTTGGTGACAATCTTCAGTACGGTGCCCGTGGTTGTTGTGGAACTGGCAATGTTTGCATCAGTAGCGACGCTTGGCCTTCATAGGCTCGGGTTGGCGGAGAATGCCCGAGCCTTTGATGTCTTCGTATATCTCATAGACGGGAGCAGATAGAGGTGTGTACCACTCGTATTTCTGAGGGGGCTCCCTTCGGTCCCCATCTTGGTTCCGCCGTTTCCTTGGCCCGAGCCATGCGCGGATGGTCACTTCTTATCCCCCTCCCGACCCGAGCACGTTGGGCCGCAGCAGGCGCTGAGGACTTCCTCGCACTATGGGTGGTGCAGGGCTAGTGTATAACTCTCATGGGCACTAGTACTTTCGGGTGCTCCTCCCAGGACCAGATCGGGCCCTATACGCAGAGCATTTAAAGATAGATCTAGACATCCATGATAGTTTATAGCCAATAAAGAGTTTCAAGATCAATATTTAAATAGAAGGATAAGGTAAGATTTTTCATGGAATTCAAGGGCAAGGCCCTTGAGCAAGGACAGGCTTGCGATAAAAATCTACGCGAAGCATAGAAACCATAACACGTCGATAATCCTGGTGGAGATCATGACATCAAGAATAAGCACTTATGTAGCGTCGCTTGTTCTTTGTTCATGATATGGTAGATAGACTTAGTGTCCACAAGTATGGCACATAATTCTCTAAGAAACATTAATGGCATGGTTTCCCATTCCATGAATTTAAGAATATTCTCGTGACATCCACCTAGCATGTCATGAGGGCCGGTATACCATGTTTCTTTAGAGTGACATGAAATCAAGTAGTGTCATGGGTTTTAATGGTACAACCTGCTCGGCTGCCTTGAGGGAATACAAGGCTAGCGAAATCTTACGAAGGTCTCTATGATAAAGTCACCAATCCAAAGGAACGGACTGTCCCATGGAGGGTTTATCTATCACCGAGAATTAGGGGTTAATCGATAAAACGCCGAAAAACGTGGGACTATACTCACGGATTGGAATATAGTGCCAAGAACAGGTATATATATATATAAATCCACGGTTACAGGAAAAATCACGAAAAATCAGATAACAGAAAATTGGCACCTTAGCCAATGTCTTCATTTCTGTAAATGACGCCCTAGTCAGGGGCGTTATTTCACAAATTGAAGACTCTGGAAAGAGTCGTCAATTTCAATTTCTGTATACATATATCTGTGTAAATTAGTTAAATGACGCCTGGTCGGCTGCCACGTTAAAGACATATAGCGCCCTAGACAGGGTCGCTATTTAATCAATTGAAGACTCTATGCAGAGCCGTCAATTTCAATCAGGATATATGCATTACTTAATCAATTTTTTTCCAAGATTTATTAAATGGCGACATGGTGGCTATCACCTTTTATACATATAGCGCCCTTGACAGTGGGCGTCATATGTAAGAGAAACGACATGGTGCTAGTCGTCATTTTCCTTTTTCACAAATTTGCATTATGAACAGTAGCATTTTTCCAATATAAAATTTTTTGACAACAAGTATATCGATAGGTCAAGAAAAATAGCAGGATTTCAAAACTAGGTTCATGCATTAAATCAGATTATTGGTTACATAGATATTAAATTTTTAACATGTGTAATTATTAAATCATATAGGAATTGACGACCGTTTGCGAGGGCGTCAGAAAGAATTAGCGCCCTGATAAGGGTCGCTATTTACAAAATTTCTCAGAACCATCAAAACTCAGCGAAAAAAACTATATGCATGAACATAATCATGTTTTATGTTTGTTTGGGCTACGAAACTTGAGAAAACCTACCTTTTTGGAAGATTAAATGGTGAACAGGATGAAGACTCTGAATGATGCTACGGTACTCTGTTTTAAACAGAGAAATCGTAGGAAGAAGAAGATGATGGAGGTTCCCCCCCTCACGTCTGCTAACAGGATGAAGAAGAGGAAGATGCTCCCCCTTCACGTTGTAGTCAACAGGAAGAAGAGGAAGAAGCCTTTTTCACTTGTAATCACAGCAGGATGAAGAACGTCGATCTTCTCCACACCGAGGGTGTAGTAGCAGGAGAGACTCCTCCCTCCTTCGGTTGCAACGAACGACAGCAGGAAGAAGACATCGATCAGCCAGCAGTAGTAACAATAGTGTTATTACGTTCGACGGGTTTGTGTTTTTTTATAGGGAAGAGATCCTCTAACGGGGGTAGAAGGAAAAAGCAGGTGGACGAAGAACTCTCAGAGGTAGTGGCCTCTGAAGGTCTCCGGAGGAATCCTATTTATAGGGAGAAGTTTCTACCGTGCTTAGAGTTCGATTGGGAGTGATATTACTCCCGGAAGAATCCTTATTGGAATGGAGATTTCCTCATATTAATCCTTTCCCTAAACATACTTACTCAGATAACACCGACTGTCCCTTTTGGAAATGAGGCCTTAGGTTGGGGCGTTATTTTCATAAATGACGCTTGTATACACAGTCGTCAATTCCTTAATTGACGACTTGAACAAAGGCGTCATTCACCTTTCCTATTTTGTTAATTTAAGGTGTAACGATCTTTCGGGATTTTTATCTTTTTTTATAGATGTGATCTAGATAGGAAATTTTAGGGGTATGAGTTTTCTATTTTTCTCTATTTTTTCATATAATTAGTTTTCCAAAATTCTTTAGTCGAAAAATCGGCACTATTCATTTTATTTGAAATGACGACTTGTTAAAAGTCATCTTCTATGCAAATGACGCAAGCATACGTCGGCGTCAATTCATTTTTTACATTTTCACTTACCCTTCAAAAGACTAATATTGTATATATATATCCCTGTTATTTCTATAACTATATAATGCACAAGTCCATACATTCTCCAACGTCTATACATTCCTTCTCCAAGTCTATACATCCATAAGTCCATACAATGCATAAGTCTATACATTCCTCCAAGTCTAGACATTTCTTCCCCAAGTCTATACATTCATCTCCAAGTCTATACATTCATAAGTCCATACATCCATTCAAGTCCATACATTCCATTACACAAGTCTATACATTGTCAAAGTCTTTGCATTCCTGAAGTCTATACATTCTACCCACTCAAGTCCACACATTCCATCATCCAAAGTCTATACATTCATTCCTTCATCCAAAGTCTATACATTCCTGAAGTTTATACATTCCAGAGCATCTCACCCCCCAAGTCCATACACTCTTCAAGTCCATACATTCTCCAAGTCCATACACCCTCCAAGTCTATACAATGGCAAGTCTACACAATGCAAAGTCTACACATGCAAAGTCTACACATCCGTTCCTCCTAAGTCTACACATCGTAAGTCTATACGTCCAACGTTTGTGCATTCCCCATGTCTATACGTAAATCTTATATTTATATATCCTCCCTTTATAATGTAATAAATGTTGAATATTAAATTTGCTAAATTAGTAAAAATATAAATTGACCTTTTCTTCAAGATTTAATGATTCTCAATTCAATTAAAATTATGTTGTGCATTAAATGGCTACTTAAAATAACATGTTATTATTAAATTTATTATAATATAATGGTAGGGTCCATGAGTTCTTCTTGTGAGACTTCTTAGGCTGTCAGAGGGTTGTGTATAGCCTAGCCTTAATTATTTACGTTGTATTATATTTATTTATTTATTCCCTTTTTAGTCTTCAAAATTACCGGGTGTTACACCCTCCCCCACTTAAAAGAATTTGGTCCCCAAATTCACATTATCCATTACTCACGATGGATAACTAGTTATAGTGCGTAGAAGAATTCTAGATATATTGAGTGGAACAGAACTAATTTTTAGGAAGAATTAATTTAGCCTTAAGGGTGAGGGGTACCTTCCGTAACTTTCCCTTTGGCAAGTGTGGTTAAATCTTGAACTCCTCTTGGAGGCTTCTTGGTAAAAATAGGGCATTCTGCTATCTTATGATCTAAGCTCCCGCAATGCAGACACGCTCCCGAACTCCACCAACACCTTTCCGATTGGTGACCATATCTTCCAGAAGATTTACACTTACCTTGCGAGTGATCTGTCGAAGTTCCCTTCTTATTACACTTCTTACATTTCTGGCATTTCTTACACCTTTCTGAAATATCACCCTCGTTTATCCTTTTCTTGGTAGTGATGAACTTTCCTGACTCATGGATTACCCCTTCAACTCTTTCTTTTTCTTCCACCGCTTCCTCTAGCTCCTGAACTCTCCTGACAAGGTCCGCGTAAGCTTGGACATCCACTAAGATCATCTCATGAACAAAGCTTGGCCTAGACGCTTCCATTTTATCTAGGTTCCTGCAACGATGAGTGGGGAGATAATTTATTCATTCAAGAATTAATGTTAATGAAATGTAAATATTTTATTTTTCTTTTATAACTGTAACCCCAAGTTCTACCCATCTCTCACGGAATTCCTATAGGATGACCGACAAGGATACTTAACCTATCATTCGAACCAAATAACTAGAGGATATGAAAGCCGAAGCTCTGATATGACTGACAAGGATGACCTATCATTGGGACCTAATAACTGGTTCATAAGAAAGTCGAAGCTCTGATATGACTGACAAGGATGACCTATCATTAGGACCTAATATTTGGAGGATGGCCTATCATTGGGACCTAATAACTGGAGGATAAGAAAGCCGAAGCTCTGATATGACTGACAAGGATGACCTATCATTGGGACCTAATAACTGGAGGATATGAAAGTCGAAGGTCTGATACCACCTCTGTCACGCCCCGAACCGATAGCAGCGGAACGTGTCGTTTGCTCGGAACGTGGCAGTTAAACAGTCGTGAATGATCAAGAGCAATGGCATGAGACCAAATAATTTGGAACAACAATAAAAATTTTATTTCAAATATAAATCTCTTACAAGAACTTGAAGACTCAACTACGTCACTATGAAAGAAAAGGAGATGACGCTCTAACAGACTTTAGACAAGATAATCAAATAAGAGACACCATGCTAGACTCAAGAAAGATAAAAGACACGGGTTCACTAGTTTCCGAAGCTCGCTTGCACACTTGTCCCTCCCATGTGAGTCATGGTCTCACTAGCCACCTGATTACCTGAAAAATGTTGGAATAAACTGAGTGAGCGAAAGCTCAGTAGGAATTATATCTGATGAACAAGCAATTGGTTTAAGTAATTACATCTGTCACATGTAAATGCAGTAAGGCTATGCATGTAGAATTAACCGAGCAAGTAAAACAAAACTAGCAAGAGATTAACAACGTCGTGCAAAAACTTTCAAGCAAGAGATATCCAAGAGAGATTTATAGAATATTGGCTATTTCACGCAAGTACTTGCGCATTCTGGGCCACGCTAGTCGAGTCACGCAAGTCAAGTCACGCACGCAAGTCACGAGAGAAAGAGAGAGAGTGAGGAATGCCAAAGATCAAGAGAGACAAGTACATCGGTGTAATGCCAGACACAGTGATCAATATAACTCCCATGGGCACTAGTACATTCGGGTGCTCCTCCCAGGACCAGATCGGACCCTATAAGCACAGCATTTAAAGATAGATCTAGACATCCACGATAGTTTATAGCCAATAAAGAGTTTCAAGATCAAGCTTTAAATAGAAGGATAAGGTAAGATTTTTCATGGAATTCAAGGGCAAGGCCCTTGAGCAAGGACAGACTTGCGATAAAAATCTACGCGAAGCATAGAAATCATGACATGTCGATAATCCGGGTGGAGATCATGACATCAAGAATAAGCACTTATGTAGCGTCGCTTGTTCTTTGTTCCGATATGGTAGATAGAATTAGTGTCCACAAGTATGGCACATAATTCTCTAAGAAACATTAATGGCATGGTTTCCCATTCCATGAATTTCAGAAAATTCTCGTGACATTCACCTAGCATGTCATGAGGGCCAGTATATCATGTTTCTTTAGAGTGACATGGAAATCAAGTAGTGTCATGGGTTTTAATGGTACAACCTGCTCGACTGTCTTGAGGGAATCCAAGGCTAGCGAAGTCTTACGGAGGTCTCTATGATAAAGTCACCAATCCAAAGGAACGAACTGTCCCCTGGAGGGTTTATCTATCACCGAGAATTAGGGGTTAATCGATAAAACGCCGAAAAACGTGGGACTATACTCACGGATTGGAATATAGTGCCAAGAACATGTATATATATATAAATCCACGGTTACAGGAAAAATCACGAAAAATCAGAAAACAGAAAATTGGCGCCTTAGCCAATGTCTTCATTTCTGTAAATGACGCCCTGGTGAGGGGTGTTATTTCACAAATTGAAGACTCTGGAAAGAGTCGTCAATTTCAATTTCTGTATACATATATCTGTGTAAATTAGTTAAATGACGCCTGGTCGGCAGCCACGTTAAAGACATATAGCGCCCTAGACAGGGTCGCTATTTAATCAATTGAAGACTCTATGCAGAGCCGTCAATTTCAATCAGGATATATGCATTACTTAATAATTTTTTTTCCAGGATTTATTAAATGGCGACATGGTGGCTGTCACCTTTTATACATATAGCACCCTTGACAGTGGGCGTCATATGTAAGAGAAACGACATGGTGCAAGTCGTCATTTTCCTTTTTCGTAAATTTGCATTATGAACAGTAGCATTTTTCCAATATAAAATTTTTTGACAACAAGTATATGGACAGGTCAAGAAAAATAGCAGGATTTCAAAACTAGGTTCATGCATTAAATCAGATTATTGGTTACATAGATATTAAATTTTTAACATGTGTAATTATTAAATCATATAGGAATTGACGACCGTTTGCGAGGGCGTCAGAAAGAATTAGCGCCCTGATAAGGGTCGCTATTTACAAAATTTCTCAGAACCATCAAAACTCAGCGAAAAAAACTATATGCATGAACATAATCATGTTTTATGTTTGTTTGGGCTACGAAACTTGAGAAAACCTACCTTTTTGGAATATTAAACGGTGAACAGGATGAAGACTCTGAATGATGCTACGGTACTCTGTTTTAAACAGAGAAATCGTAGGAAGAAGAAGATGATGGAGGTTCCCCCCCTCACGTCTCCTAACAGGATGAAGAAGAGGAAGATGCTCCCCCTTCACGTTGCAGTCAACAGGAAGAAGAGGAAGAAGCCTTTTTCACTTGTAATCACAGCAGGATGAAGAACATCGATCTTCTCCACACCGAGGGTGCAGTAGCAGGAGAGACTCCTCCCTCCTTCGGTTGCAACGAACGGCAGCAGGAAGAAGACACCGATCAGCCAGTAGTAGTAACAATAGTGTTACTACGTTCGACGGGTTTGTGTTTTTTCAGAGGGAAGAGATCCTCTAACGGGGGTAGAAGGAAAAAGCAGGTGGATGAAGAACTCTCAGAGGTAGTGGCCTCTGAAGGTCTCCGGAGGAATCCTATTTATAGGGAGAAGGTTCTACCGTGGTTAGAGTTCGATTGGGAGTGATATTACTCCCGGAAGAATCCTTATTGGAATGGAGATTTCCTCATATTAATCCTTTCCCTAAACATACTTACTCAGATAACACCGACTGTCCCTTTTGGAAATGACGCCTCAGGTTGGGGCGTTATTTTCATAAACGACGCTTGTATACACAGTCGTCAATTCCTTAATTGACGACTTGAACAAAGGCGTCATTCACCTTTTCTATTTTGTTAATTTAAGGTGTAACGATCTTTCGGGATTTTTATCTCTTTTTTATAGATGTGATCTAGATAGGGAATTTTAGGGGTATGAGTTTTCCATTTTTCTCTATTTTTCCATATAATTAGTTTTCCAAAATTCTTTAGTCGAAAAATTGGCACTATTCATTTTATTTGAAATGACGACTTGTTAAAAGTCGTCTTCTATGCAAATGACGCAAGCATACGTCGGCGTCAATTCATTTTTTACATTTTCACTTACCCTTCAAAAGACTAATATTGTATATATATATCCCTGTTATTTCTATAACTATATAATGCACAAGTCCATACATTCTCTAACGTCTATACATTCCTTCTCCAAGTCTATACATCCATAAGTCCATATAATGCATAAGTCTATACATTCCTCCAAGTCTACCAATTTCTTCCCCAAGTCTATACATTCATAAGTCCATACATCCATTCAAGTCCATACATTCCATTACACAACTCTATACATTGTCAAAGTCTTTGCATTCCTGAAGTCTATACATTCTACCCACTCAAGTCCACACATTCCTTCATCTAAAGTCTATACATTCATTCCTTCATCCAAAGTCTATGCATTCCTTAAGTCTATACATTCCAGAGCATCTCACCCCCCAAGTCCATACACTCTTCAAGTCCATACATTCTCCAAGTCCATACACCCTCCAAGTCTACACAATGCCAAGTCTACACAATGCAAAGTCTCCACATGCAAAATCTACACATCCGTTCCTCCTAAGTCTACACATCGTAAGTCTATACGTCCAACGTCTGTGCATTCCACATGTCTATACGTAAATCTTATATTTATATATCCTCCCTTTATAATGTAATAAATGTGGAATATTAAATTTGCTAAATTAGTAAAAATATAAATTGACCTTTTCTTCAAGATTTAATGATTCTCAATTCAATTAAAATTATGTTGTGCATTAAATGGCTACTTAAAATAACATGTTATTATTAAATTTATTATAATATATTGGTAGGGTCCATGAGTTCTTCTTGTGAGACTTCTTAGGCTGTCAGAGGGTTGTGTATAGCCTGGCCTTAATTATTTACGTTGTATTATATTTATTTATTTATTCCCTTTTTAGCCTTCAAAATTACCGGGTGTTACACCATCCCCCACTTAAAAGAATTTGGTCCCCAAATTCACATTATCCTTTACTCACGATGGAGAACTAGCTATAGTGCGTAGAAGAAGTCTAGATATATTGAGTGGAACGAACTAATTTTTAGGAAGAATTAATTTAGCCTTAAGGGTGAGGGGTACCTTTCGTAACTTTCCCTTTGGCAAGTGTGGTTAAATCTTGAACTCCTCTTGGAGGCTTCTTGGTAAAAATAGGGCATTCCGCTATCTTATGATCTAAGCTCCCACAACGCAGACACGCTCCCGAACTCCACCAACACCTTTCCGATTGGTGACCATATCTTCCAGAAGATTTACACTTACCTTGCGAGTGATCTGTCGAAGTTCCCTTCTTATTACACTTCTTATATTTCTGGCATTTCTTACACCTTTCTGAAATATCACCCTCGTTTATCCTTTTCTTGGTAGTGATGAACTTTCCTGACTCATGGATTACCCCTTCAACTCTTTCTTTTTCTTCCACCACTTTCTCTAGCTCCTGAACTCTCCTGACAAGGTCCGCGTAAGCTTGGACATCCACTAAGATCATCTCATGAACAAAGCTTGGCTTAGACGCTTCCATTTTATCTAGGTTCCTGCAACGATGAGTGGGGAGATAATTTATTGATTCAAGAATTAATGTTAATGAAATGTAAATATTTTATTTTTCTTTTATAATTTTAACCCCAAGTTCAACCCATCTCTTACGGAATTCCTATAGGATGACCGACAAGGATACTTAACCTATCATTCGAACCAAATAACTAGAGGATATGAAAGCCGAAGCTCTGATATGACTGACAAGGATGACCTATCATTGGGACCTAATAACTGGAGGATAAGAAAGCCGAAGCTCTAATATGACTGACAAGGATGACCTATCATTGGGACATAATAACTGGAGGATAAGAAAGCCGAAGCTCTGAGATGACTGACAAGGATGACCTATCATTGGGACCTAATAACTGGAGGATAAGAAAGCCGAAGCTCTGATACCACCTCTGTCACGCCCCGTACCGATAGCAGCGGAACGTGTCGTTTGCTCGGACAGTTAAACAGTCGTGAACGATTAAGAGCAATGGCATGAGACCAAATAATTTGGAACAACAATAAAATTATTATTTCAAATATAAATCTCTTACAAGAACTTGAAGACTCAACTACGTCACTGTGAAAGAAAAGGAGATGACGCTCTAACAGAATTTAGACAAGATAATCAAATAAGAGACACCATGCTAGACTCAAGAAAGATAAAAGACACGGGTTCACTAGTTTTCGAAGCTCGCTTGCACACTTGTCCCTCCCATGTGAGTCACGGTCTCGCTAGCCACCTGATTACCTGAAAAATGTTGGAATAAACTGAGTGAGTGAAAGCTCAGTAGGAATTATATCTCAAGAACAAGCAATTGGTTTAAGTAATTACATCTTTCACATGTAAATGCAGTAAGGCTATGCATGTAGAATTCACCGAGCAAGTGAAACAAAACTAGCAAGAGATTAACAACGTCGAGCAAAAACTTTCAAGCAAGAGATATCCAAGAGAGATTTATAGAATATTGACTATTTCACGCAAGTACTTGCCCATTCCGGGCCACGCTAGTCGAGTCACGCAAGTCAAGTAACGCACGCAAGTCACGAGAGAAAGAGAGAGAGTGTGGAATGCCAAAGATCAAGAGAGACAAGTACTTCGGTGTAATGCCAGACACCGTGATCAATATAACTCCCATGGGCACTAGTACTTTCGGTTGCTCCTCCCAGGACTAGATCGGGCCCTATACGCACAGCATTTAAAGATAGATCTAGACATCCACGATAGTTTATAGCCAATAAAGAGTTTCAAGATCAAGCTTTAAATAGAAGGATAAGGTAAGATTTTTCATGGAATTCAAGGGCAAGGCCCTTGAGCAAGGATAGACTTGCGATAAAAATCTACACGAAGCATAGAAACCATGACATGTCGATAATCCGGGTGGAGATCATGACATCAAGAATAAGCACTTATGTAGCGTCGCTTGTTCTTTGTTCATGATATGGTAGATAGAATTAGTGTCCACATGTATGGCACATAATTCTCTAGGAAACGTTAATGGCATGGTTTCCCATTCCATGAATTTAAGAATATTCTCGTGACATTCACCTAGCATGTCATGAGGGCCGGTATACCATGTTTCTTTAGAGTGACATGGAAATCAAGTAGTGTCATGGGTTTTAATGGTACAACATGCTCGGCTGCCGTGAGGGAATCCAAGGCTAGCGAAGTCTTACGGAGGTCTCTATGATAAAGTCGCCAATCCAAAGGAACGGACTGTCCCATGGAGGGTTTATCTATCACCGAGAATTAGGGGTTAATTGATAAAACGCCAAAAAATGTGGGACTATACTCACGGATTGGAATATAGTGCCAAGAACATGTATATATATATATAAATCCACGGTTACAGGAAAAATCACGAAAAATTATAAAACAGAAACTCTATACATTCCTTAAGTCTATACATTCCAGAGCATCTCACCCCCCAAGTCCATACAGTCTTTAAGTCCATACATTCTCCAAGTCCATACACCCTCCAAGTCTACACAATGCAAAGTCTACACATGCAAAGTCTACACATCCGTTCCTCCTAAGTCTACACATCGTAAGTCTATACGTCCAACGTCTGTGCATTCCCCATGTCTATACGTAAATCTTATATTTATATATCCTCCCTTTATAATGTAATAAATGTGGAATATTAAATTTGCTAAATTAGTAAAAATATAAATTGACCTTTTCTTCAAGATTTAATGATTCTCAATTCAATTAAAATTATGTTGTGCATTAAATGGCTACTTAAAATAACATGTTATTATTAAATTTATTATAATATAATGGTAGGGTCCATGAGTTCTTCTTGTGAGACTTCTTAGGCTGTAAGAGGGTTGTGTATAGCCTGGCCTTAATTATTTACATTGTATTATATTTATTTATTTATTCCCTTTTTAGCCTTCAAAATTACCGGGTGTTACAGCTAGGGTCATCAGATCGGCGAGGGAGGTGGGGGAATGGAGGACCAGTTCTCGCCGAAGGCTCTCATCGCGGGTGCCTCCGGTCAGCGCGGTGATGGCTGAGGGGCATCCAGGAGGGGGATATGCAGGGCTTCCGATTTAAATCGGTTGATGTAGGCCCGTAGTTTCTCCCCTTGTGCCTGCTTTAGTGCCAGCAGCCCCGCTACTGACCTTGGTGGGCCACTGCCGGTGAAGCTTTCCTTGAATACTCGCCCGAATTATCTGAAGTTGCGAATGCTGGCGGGGGCGAGTGCCCAAAACCATGCCTGAGCACCCTGGACCAAGGTGGTCACGAATGCTCGGCATTTGACAGCGTCGGAGGCCCCGTGCAGGGTCATCAGGGCGTCGAAGCTGTCCTAGTGGTCGGCCAGGTCTCCCTGGCCATCATACGACTAGAAGGTTAGTAGCAGGATCGTGGGGGAGATCTCGGCCTTCAAGATATGGTCGGAGAATGGGGATTGCTCCTCATCTTCCTTGGTGGACATTTTTTACAGGGCGTGGAGGGTGCGCTCTTGCTCCGCAAATCGTCGCTCGAAATCTCGCAGCTGGAGGGATAACTCTAGATGCCGCTGGTTCGAGGGACTACGGGGGCGTCCCTGCAAGCTGTGACGTCATCCCTCGGGGGGATAAATCTCTGGGTGTTGCCGACGCGTCTCGGTTCCTTCTCTCCTCTGGGTGGAGGAGGCTTCTTGTTCTGGAGGGGGGGCGTGCGAAGGTCCCCCTGACTTATTGCGTATAAGTCATCGTCCTCGGAGGGTGAAACGACCTCCAGCCGTGTGTTGGGAAGCTTCTCCACGGGCAGGGGTTTCCCGTGGGAGTCTTGACTTCTCTTCCCTAGTCGCCTGGGTCTGTTGCACTCCCACGATTTTGATGATGTCATACACTATAATTCAATCATGATAGTCTATCTTAATACATTCTTCTTTTATACATTCTTCATATACTGCACTCTCCGATTTTACTCTGAAAGTGTCGACTCCCAGAGTTGACTTTTGGTGGTAAGGTCCATGCATACTCAGTTCATTCGGTCTTGAGTCCGTGCATATGCAACATTTCAACTGCATAGGGTCTGTGCATGCATTCATCAAGTCGGTGCAACCTTTGTTGCTACACGTGACTAAGTCGTTGCAATGTCTGTATATGCATTAGTTAAGTCGGTGCAACCTTCGTTGAGGCACGCGACTAAGTCCGTGCATGTTGAGCTCTAGGCACAGCTAGTCAGTGCAATAATCGTTGCTGCATGCAATCAAGTCGGTGAAACTCTCGCATCGTGCACATAAAGTCTATGCACACTTCTTTGGTAAGTCCGTGCATAAGAGGCTTATGGGTCTAATGTATGTGCATGATTGAAGTACGCTGTATTCTAAGTCTGCAAGTCTCGCATTATTTTACGCATATAGAGTCGGTGCATTGTTTTGTCATGTGCAATAATGTCTATGCATACTTTTTCATATGCGCACCAAAGTCTGTGCAATCTTTGCATCAGGGTACTTGAAGTTGGTGCAGTTTCTATCTCGGTGCATATTACCTTCGGTGCACTTTCTATCTTATACATATTGGTCTGTGCGTATATGGTTCTACGTTGCTCATAGTTTGTGCATATCTTGCAAAACTCTTTTCATGGTTTGAGCATATTTTGCTATACGGTCTGTGCATGCTTACACCTTAGACTATAAGGTATATGCTAATATTCCCATATGCCTGCCAGGTTTGCTACCTGGTCGAGCACTTGTTCGGCGAACCTAAAACCTGTGAGGATACTCCACGTGGTAGTCAAAGTACCAGGTTTAAGGGCTCGTGATCCGAGGCAAGGAACATAAAGGATGATCCTGCCACGTGGACTGCTACAGCACCATGGTTTTGACACGTGGAATCAAAAAGGGATCAGATCTGCGTAAAGAATTGGGCAAGAATCGTGTCACCCACGCGCTATCATCTGGCAATAAAAAGAAGGTTGAAGACTGCAAGAGAGTGCTGCTGAAGACTGACGAAGAGAGAGCATCAGAAGCCACTGCGTGTGCTGAAATTTCCCTATTCGAGAGAAGAGCCTGTCTAGAAACGGAAGTGTCTGAGTGATCATCTTTTATTTGAGCTTGAAAGTCTGCTTCTCTGAAAGCTACATTATCATAGTTTTTTAGTGACTGTATCTTTTTATTTTTTCATTTTCGAGTTGTTTCATTCATCCCTTCTATACTGGTTTTGTTACCCTCTAAGTCTTCTTAGAGGAAGGGAGAGGTTCTCCGTTTTCCCTCCATCATGTTTGGAGGAAGAGAGGATTGATCCTCTGGTTCATGAGTTGCTGGGTGCAATTCACAGGGTTCCCTTTGTGGTGTGCAAAGGAAGGGAGAGGTTCTCCGTTTTCCCTCCATCATGTTTGGAGGAAGAGCGGATTGATCCTCTAGTTCGTGAGTTGCTGGGTGCAATTCACAGGGTTCCCTTTGTGGTGTGCAAAGGAAGGGAGGTTGGCCCTCCAGGGGTTCTTCCGGTCACAGGAAGATCGAGGAGATTGTTCCTCGGGGTAAGCTGTATGGCAGCAGGTGTTGCAGACTGAGTATGTGACTTCAAATTTACTTAGTGCAAGGAAGCCTTACTCCTCTGGAGTAAGGGGTGGACGTAGATTGTAGATCGCAATCGAACCACCTTAAAAATCTTCTGTCCCTTTGGTGTGGTTTGATTTTGTCTGTTATACTATTTTCAGCTCGCCAGGTGTTTGATCTTTGCACTACTTTGTTCTTGGTTTCATTGAGCATATGTCTTTCTGGTTGTTACGTGGCTAGACTTGAGGAGGTCCCCTACTGCATTACTGAATTTTCTAGTTGGTCTTCGAATTAGATTGAATTTGGGGGTGATCTATTCATCCCCCCCCCCCTTCTAGCTCACCCACCGTGTGAACTATCACTTGGTATCAAAGCAGGTTACCCATCATGTGGTCCAACGGCCAGGGTAATTCTGGATCTAGTTGTCCTCGAAGCTTCATGTCTGAGGGACAATCTATTAGTCACCCTCCTTTCTTTGATGGTAATAACTATTTTTACTGGAAAAACAGGATGTAGGTGTTTATGAGAGCACAGAGCCACAAGCTCTGGAGAGTGATCACCACAGGGCCTTATGATCTTCCACCAAATAAAGATGCGTAGATGGAGGATCACGTCAAACTTTCAACCATTAACTGGTAGGCCCTGAACATCATTCAATGCGCGGTTTATCCTGATGAATACGCCCGGATCTCAGCTTCAAAACAGCCAAGAAAATGTGGGATGAATTAGAGCTAATCTACGAAGGTATATCCCAAGTGAAGGCCACTAAGGTAAATATGCTCACCTCTGAATATGAATTGTTCAAAATGAAATCTGAGGAGACTATCGTAGAAATGTATGCCAGGTTGTCATTGATTACTAACAGTCTTGATGGGCTTGGGAAACAAGTTTCAGAAGGGGACATTGTCAGAAAAATTCTTAGGTCACTATCCCCCGCATGGCACACTAAGGCCATAGTGATAGAGGAGTCTAGGGATCTGTCGAAAATGATAGTAACTAAACTGATAGGATCCTTAATGACCTACGAAATGAACTTCAAGAGAAATGGTGAAGGAAGTGATAAGAGGGGCAAGAACATTGCCCTCAAGGTGTCCCGTGGTAACAGTAACTGCAGCAGCGGCACTAGCAGTGTGGAGTCTGACGGATTGTCAGACCTTGATCAAGAGTAGCAAGTTATGCTCACTCGTCAGTTTCGAAAGTTTCTAAGAACGAAGGGAAAAACATTTAGAAGAAAAGGGTCGTATCCTTCTGGTAAGAATTTTGATTCTAATAATGATAAAAGTAGGAGCACTAAGAAGATTACATGTTTTCATTGCAGAAGACCTGGACACATGAAAGGGGATTGCCCCAACCTCTAGAAGAAAGGCTCCAAGATGCAAAAGAAGAAACCTCAAGCTATGGTCTGCACGTGGAGTGACGAGGAGGAAGACCCCGAGGCCAACTTGTCAGAGGAAGAAGACCAAGGAATCTGCCTAATGGCTAACAGTGACAAAGAGGTAACAAATATCTTTGAGAAATTTTCAATTGATGATTGGGAAGACGCCTATGCTGAGCTTTTAGATAAGTTTAATGCGTTAAGTAAAGAACATAGGGTCTTATAGAGAAAACTTAATGCTACCACTGAAGAGCAAACTCAAACAAACAAGGAAAATGAGAACCTTAAGTCTGAAAACTACAAAATTCAGAAAAAACTTGATGACTTCAAGTTAAAACTTCAGGAAAGTCAAAGTGAAAACAGTTTAATCACTGAAAAATATGAAGCAGTTAGGAAGGTCAATTCTGAATTTCAGGAAAATTGTGAAAAATTGTAGAAGGAATTGGAAGACAAACAAAGCACCATAAAAAGATTTGTTCAAGGAAAAATAAATTTGGATGCCATATTAGGTGCTAGGGTAAATTTCAATCAAGAGGGTTTAGGCTATAACCCAACAAACAAGAAACCCTTTGAGCTCAAGACTGTGACATTCTGTTTAGGAAAGGGGAAAGAAAAACTGGACACACCATCCAGTGCCAATAATGTTCAAAATGTCCAGCAACTAAAGAAGAATCCAACAAACCTTGCTGTACAACAATCTAAACCAGGATTGAACTTTGCTAAGCAAGCTCCAATGCCAATTCACCCGAACAAGAATGATAACAAGTCAAGGCATGTGAGTCAGAACAGAAACTCAAACTTCTATACCAAAATGGGCCAGTACAAAACAAACTGGAGAAGTCATGCTTATCCATAGAAATACTGTAATAAATTTGACTTCTCTAGACAATCTGGGTACAATGAATACCCAAGGAATGAACAGTCCAATAACAGGAATAGATTCCACACCTTTAGACCAAATGGACAGAATTCTAATTATAATTTCAACAAAACTGCCAACAACATGGAAAAGAAAAATATTGTGAAACAGTTTTGGATTCTAAGGACCCTTCTTAAAGGATTGAGTAATGCTTTTGGACCCAATCTTCTTTGGGTTCCAAACCATCTTGCTTGATTTGTTTATGCAGGTTAGCCTAGCAGCCGAGCACAACCGGTGGTACCTAGATTGTGACTACTCCAGGCACATGACAGGTGACCGATCCAAATTCAGTAAGCTGAAAATGAAGGTAGGGGGTCTGGTCAAATTTGGAGGGAACAACAGAGCTATGATTATCGGAACAGGAACGGTTGGTAAGTCTACCTCAAACACTATTGAGAAGGTTCTGCTTGTTGAAGGTCTTCAACACAACTTGATTAGTATTAGTCAGCTATGTGACAAGGGTCACAGAGTTGTGTTTGATAACGACTCTTGTAAAATTTTGGAAATAAATTCTGACAGTGTGAAGTTTGTAGCTAATAGAGTCAATAATGTCTACATTGTCGACTTAGATGATAAATCTGAGTTAAATCTCTGTTTGTCTACTGATTTTGAAAATAATGCTTTTATTTGGCATAGACGGTTTGGTCATGCTAGCTTCTCTTCTTTGAATAAACTGGTAAAACATGACATAGTTAGAGGCATGCCTAGGATTAAATCCAGCTCCATTTCTAAAACCTGTGATGCCTGTGCTCTAGGCAAACAAATCCGCAAATCATTTAAGCTCAGATCCGAGCCCTTGTCTTCCAAGCCAATGGAGCTCTTGCATATGGATCTCTTTGGCCCAACCAGGACTCAAAGTCTAAATGGGAAGAGATTTGGGTTTGTAATTGTAAATGATTTCACTAGATATTCTTGGTTATTTTTCTTAGCAAATAAAAATTAAGCTTTTTAGAAGTTTGAACATCTCTTCAATAAAGTCAAACAAGAAGGAACTCACAGCATTTCCATGATTCAATCTGATCATGGAGGAGAATTTGAGAACTCTATATTTTCTGAATTCTCTAACAATGAAGGACTAACTCACATATTTGCTTCTCCTAGGACTCCGGAACAGAATGGCATAGTGGAGAGAAGAAACCGCACAATCATTGAGATGGCAAGAACTATGCTCATGGAGAGTCAACTTCCCGAAAGTTATTGGGCAGAGGCAGCTAATACCGCTTGTTACATCATCAAGAGAGCCTTGGTAAGACCCATCCATAAGAAAACTTCCTATGAACTCTTGAAATGTAAGAAGCCAAATGTTTCATATTTTAGGATCTTTGGTTGTAAATGCTTCATTCATAACAACAATAAAAAGGACCTAGATAAATTTGATGCAAGGAGTAATCCAGGAATCTTTCTAGGTTACTCTGAAACAACTGAGGCATATAGGGTTTTCAATTGTACAGATCAGACTATAGAAGAACCTCATGTCATATTTGATGAAATGAACAATGACACTAAAGTGGATGATGATGACAGGTGCACGAAAGATGATGGAGAATTCATAGAGGACAAGAAGAATGAAGAAGCTGAACCACCTGAAGCATCAAGTGCTCCCAATCAAGTAAGATCAGATGAAGCAAGTGAGTCTTCAATCAATGTGAGATATTTGAAAGATCATCATGTAGATAACATTATAGGCAACTTAAGAGATCCCCCTAGGACAAGGTCTTATCTTAGAAATGTACATAATCAAGACCTAGTCGCCTTAGTTTCACAAATTGAGCCCAAGTCTGTTGAAGAAGCTTTAGATTATGATTCATGAGTTAATGCTATGTGTGAGGAGTTAGGTCAATTTTAAAGAAATAATGTCTGGGAGCTAGTTCCGAGACTAGAAAATACAAATGTCATGGGAACTAAATCGGTCTTTAAGAATAAAATGAATGAGGATGGAATTTGAAGAGGGGCGATCTCACGCTGATCCTGAGCTGGAGAAGATGATCATCGAACAGTGAACTGTAAGGAGGGAAACGGAGCAGGGGGCCTAGGGGTGATTCCCTGGGGAAAACCCTCCGATGCCTAAGTCAGTAGAGCAGTGGTGGAAGCTATGAAGGGAGGATGAAGGAGATGCACGAGATCCCTCTCCACCAAGGTGGTGAAGTGGTTCCTACTCAGGGAGTGTAGGCGTGAGTTGGCCTTACCTTTCACTGGAGAGAGTCCCAGGTTTAAATAGTGCACTGGCCTCATGAGTCCCGTAAGCTGAGGAGTTTCAGGCGGTAGTTACGTCCTCAACGTGGGCTCTTTACATCCACATCGCGGGATCTTTATAGCCTTGAGGGGTCATGGGTCCCTTATCCTTGTGAACTCCTACTCATAAAGGGCTCTCAACTGCCACGTGGATAAGCAATCGTCGCTCGATCCAAGCATGAGGAGTGCCAACCCTGTCCGGGTGATAGGCATAGGTCGGATGAGGCTCGGCCGTAGTGGGTGTGGGGCGCTAGCCTTTATCCCGGCATGGGGAATAGGTTGGGCTTTAGATCTTCCTCCGGCCGGACCGACGCTCAGGTTTTCCGAGCCTACAGGCCGCCGAGGAAGGGCTTGATCCCGAGTGATTTTATTGAGCTTTGATGCTAAGTGGGCCCTGCGGGGCTGTCACTTAGATGAGCTGGGCCTCGTTTGGTCTTGATGGACCTAGTTCGGCCTGCTGTTAAATGGGCTATAGAAATCCCCCTCTCCACTTGTCCCCCTCCTACTCCCGAGCCTTGGCAGGCTTGGAAGAGTAGTTGTTAGGGTTTTAGACCAGCGTGGCTTGGGTGGGTGGAGATCTGGCGGTGTTAAGAAGCCACGTGTCGTGGTCACCTGGGCCTGTAATAATGATAATCCTGACGGATTTGAAATGAAGGGCCCCCCCTTTCTCGGAGGTCGGAACGACGCGTCGCCTTCCGCGTGGGAACATAGGCGTTGTGCACTTGTTGTCGTTCCAGTCTCCTTCCATTTTAGGGTTTTGCTCTCCTTCGTGCATACTTTTGGGGCTCTTTGATGCGTCGTGAGGACACGACGGATGAGCAGAGGCTTGCAGCGGCGTTCGTAGAGTTGGCGGAGATAACCGCGGAGGCGGTTCGATAGCTTCCTCTTCCTCTAGAGTCTTTGAAGTCTCGGGAGCTTTTCTCTTCAAGTTCCTCTTCAGGTTCCATGGCGGATCAGCGTTTGGAGGTCGAAGAGTGGGAGGGTGAGCCTGAGGCGAGGGCGACGGTGATACCGCCGGCTCCAAACTGTAGCGAGTTGGTTTCACCTGAGGCTTGAAACGTTTGGAGCACCAGTTTCACCTGCCCTATCAGTTTTACTTCGCTGCGGCTACCCCACACGAGACGAGCTTGGATTCTCGTACGGGCCATTTCTGCTCCTTCCTTTAATCATGGAAGGGAGGGTTCCATCTTCCCTTCGAGCCTTTTTCCGGTTGGCTCCCATACAGTTGGTAGCCAACTCTTATCTTCTTCTCTCCGCCTTCCGCATCCTCTGTCGCCAATGCGGAGTTCCTCCTTCCTTGGACCTCTTCCATTATTTTTTCGAGTTGAAGGATCATTCCTCGGTCGGGAAGGGCTTCTATTTCATCTAGGTGAGGCAGAACAGGAGCTGTGTCTCTTAAGCCGCGAAGGACTCCTCTCACAGGGGATGGAAAACTCAGTTCTTCTGGGTGGAGATTTTTTTGGTGGACGAGACTTGGAGGTGTCCCGTAATCCCCAATTTTCACCTGAACATTCCTCCGAGGCAGGACGAGTTCTCTTC
The DNA here is from genome assembly GCA_022559845.1 of Amorphophallus konjac. Taxonomy (NCBI): domain Eukaryota; kingdom Viridiplantae; phylum Streptophyta; class Magnoliopsida; order Alismatales; family Araceae; genus Amorphophallus; species Amorphophallus konjac. The sequence goes on from CM040121.1 coordinate 375,777,304, forward strand.
AGATGTGGAGGAGTACGCGGTCATTCTGATGAGGCATCGCCAATCCACGGAGGAGCTGGTGACTCCGGAGAACATCGAGCGGTGTCTTCTCACGCGGCTATAGTCGACTGGTACGGGCGCCACAAATCAGCTTCTTCGTCAGATGATGAGACCATTTTCTTTTCCTGACCATATCTTCTTCTCCGCAGACACTAGGCGGCCGACTGAGGTTGAGGAGCCTGCGACCAAGTGGGAGGTGATCGACGTAGGCGATGACTCGGCTGTCGATGAGTTCCGAGCTCCCGAGGGTCGTTCTCAAGCCCGAGTTAAGGGAAAAGGGGTGACCCAGTAGGGGTCTTCCAGGCCGTGGGGGTCCAAGTGCAAAGATCCCGTGGAGGGCATGATACGGGATGCCGTGAAGGCCAAGAAGCGGGCCAAGAAGGCCGAGGGCATCCCCGTAGAGGAAGGTGACTCTGGCTCGGCTCACCCCTCTGCCGACCGTAATAGGGTCGACCCTATTGGGCTGGCTCTCCCATCCGCCGAGCAAGAGGGGGTCGAGGAGGCCAGGGTCGCATCTGTGGTTGGTGGCGGTGATGGATCAGCTCTCCCCTCAGTACGAGCCGAGGGGGCCGGGGCTGCTTCTATTGGTGACGGTGGTGCTGGATCGGCTCTCCCCTCAGCAGGAATCGAGGGGGCCGGGCTTGAAGCGGGCGACTCTGGGATCGCGATCGAGAGTGGAGTGTCGATCGATGCAGGTGGCACTCCGGGTGGCGACGTCGGGGCCGAGCCGGTCGAGGTCGGGGGGTCGCGAGGGGCGGCGACGCAGGGCTGATGAAGCAGCGACTCGATCCGGGCCAGCCAGCGGGGCTCCCGAGGGGATGCCGCTCGGAGGGGAGGCCCCTATTCTGGCAGCTCTGGAGAGGCTGGGCATCCGGGGCCCTATGTATCAAAGATGTTGCTGCATAGCTGTGAAGGTGGTGAAGGGAGGAGACAAGCAACGCTCCCTGCCCGCGGCCCTTGAGCTGGTTATGGTGGGCGGCTAGGTCTTGGCCCAGATGGGGGCCTCTCTGGTTGAAGCTTACGCTCAGTCGGAGTAAGAACAGGCGAACCTTGCCGGGACCCTTGGCGCATCCGACGAGAAAGTAGCTTGGCTTATCGAGGAGCATGACGGGCTTCGACGGGAGCTCTCCTCGGCTAGAGAACTGGTGATGGTGAGCTAGGTGGAGGTCCGAACGCTGTCCGAATAACTGTCTTGGGTCCGCGAGTCGCTCGAGAGGAAGAACAAGCTTCTAGAGGTGGAGCGCTTGGCCCGCGTCGAGCTAGATGGCCGGTGGGAGGCTGAGCGCCCCGAGCTGGTGGACCAGGCAGAGGAAGCCTTATGTCTTCGAATGGAGGCCGAGGCTTATCGGGCCAAGGCGGAGAAGCATATGGCTGAGGCCGAGCGGAGGTTGGCCGAGGCGGAGTGGGAGAAGGCCGAGCTCGCTGGTAGTGTGGGATCGACTGGTGCGGAGGTGCTCGAGCAGCACAAATGCTCAGAGGCCTACCGGGTCAACCTTAAGGAGGCTGCCCTCCCCTACTATGAGTCAGCACTTCACCGGGGCATCCGCAAGGGATTCTAGCAAGGCTACAACCGGGCCATCTCTTATGCGGAGGAGCAGGCGTCCAAGACTGTCACATCCCGACGCGGAATATCGCGACCGGCAGTAGAAAATGCTAGTAAGGATAACATGCTAAGCTAAGAATTAACATAATGCCATAAACAGACATAACTCTAATTCTATTACAAATACCATCAAACCGACTTAAACATAATCAAGCATAATCTCTACTCGACTCCGTTACAATAACTAACACAAGTTCTAAGGCATAGCTAGATGTAAAACAACTATAACAATCTCAACATAACGACTAGCTGATACACTCCAAGTCATCACTCTTGCCCATTCCCATTCATCTGTGAATCTTCACCTGAGCTGCCTGGAAAGGGGGGAAAACAAGTATATGAGCGAACGCTCAGTAGGTAACAACAGGCAAGTGTAAGTGATTAACCAATTAATTACATGTATGAAACGGAAGAAAAGAAATAACGATCGAATGATACAACATAATAAAAGAAAGTGCTAAAGAATGGAATGGAATAACAATATGGCAGAATGATATAACTACAAGAATTGCAAGGTAAGAACAATATATATAACAGGAATTTGTAGGAAATTGGGCAACAAGCAAGAATATAACCAAGTAGAACACGATTCAAGTAAGAGATCATTGTCATAGACATCACGCTAGTCATGCACTCGGTGCAATGCCTCACCATGTCATTACAAACTCCCATTGGCACAAGTACTTTTCGGACGCTCTCCCCAGGACTAGACTGATCCCCTATGATGCGTTGGCATTGATTTATTGGATCCAAGATCCCAAGTTCTGTCTAGACTTTAATCAAGTTAAAATGGCCAATTATAATCAAGTATAAACTTACCTCGGAACATCCCAAGACTAAGTTGAAGAGATACTATCCAGGAGTTCAAATTATCAAGAACCACATGTTCTAGGATGCAAAACCTTAAAACACGGAGAAACTAGTCTCTGGATGATATGTGGTTCCTACTGGACCGCTCAAGACTTGTGCGGTCGACTCTGGGCCGCACTAAGAGCAACTGGGCTGAGGTTTAGCCCTCGGGGGTCAAGGTTGAACGGCTGATAAAGGGCTGCTCTTATATATGAACGGTAAGCACTAGGCCACACAAGGCCAGAAGTTTATCAAATCGAGGTCATGATATGTGGTCCTGATAGAGCCGCTCATTAGTTGAACGGTCCACTCAAGGCCGCTTGTAAGATGTACGGTCCATTACTAGCCGCACAACATAGGGCCTAACCATGAGTTAGAACTTAGCCCAAGTGGGCTCCCGGGCTACCATAGGCAGGGTGGAAGTGAACCAGAGTCCAGCCCACCGTCTGCTGGTCGGCCTAAGGTCTACTAGACTGATCAAATCAGGGATTGGCCGAAGATCGATCAAGGATAATCGGCCAAACTAATTGGCATAAGCCAGGGATAAATGGTCTCTATTGGGTCGTGCAGGGATATATGCGGTCCACAAATGGCCGCACAAGTACCTGTTAGTCCAATTCAGACTAACTCAAATCACAGCGGTTCGATTGAGTCCAATACAAATGTAGGGGGATACAAATGGTTCAAGATTAACGGTTATAACAAGTGTAAACCTAATAGCCATTTCAATTATAAAGGATGCACAATTAAAATTGACATTCATTGGAAAGATGAATCAAGATCAAGCTCAATTAAATAAATCAGCAAGAATGATTTACTGTCATGAATTACAGTTTATTAGGTGTGTTGTTAACATGCAATTAACCACTAATCTTCTAACATAACATACTGAAATGACCATAATCCATTCTGTTATAGATGTGCGGTCGGTTCTAGACCTTGCATCTCCATGAATGGTCGCAGACTGGCCGCACACGTCCCCTCAGATCTGAAGACCTTCTGGATATGGACGGTCGGTTGTGTGCCGCCTGGAGGGATGTGCGGTCAGGAACTGGCCGCAAGAAATACATGCGGTTAGGGGTCGGCTGCACGTTCCAGGGACACGATCAGGGTTCGAAAGCTATAAACGGTCAACAGAGGGCCGCCTGTCTTGGATGTGCGGTCTATAGTGTGGCCGCACAAGTCCAGATAGGTCGCTGCCCCTTCGCCTTGCCCGACTCCGGTGAGGTTTTTAGGGTCAGAACTAAAACATGAAATTCGCACGATATAAAGCATGTAATTTTGGCTTTTACTACCAAAAGAAAGAGCACAAAAAACTATACAAGATGCATGAATCAATTTTATGTTTACAGCCTGAAATTACTACTTAATCGAAATGGAACAATTATAACCCTAGTTCTGACATGCTTCTACTAAAACCTAAAATTCTCGTAGAACACTTGATGAAATTTAGGGCTTTCTACATCAATGAAAAGCTAACACGATGCTGCTTCTAACCATATATTATTTGTAGGGTTTGGCTTGCTATCACCTACCTGAATCGGATGAAGAAGGAAGGAGAAAGAAAACCAAAGACGTCGGTACACGCAGCCACTAATCGCTGGAGATCTCCCTATATCTAACTCCTCTACAGCCGCCGCTGGTTCTAAACGATTCTAGGGTTAGAGAGCTTCATTTTAATAGGTCACACACCTTCTGGAGGGTTCTATGCGCGGAGTAGTCATCCACGCAAGTCAAGTTGACGTGAACGTCGCCGTAATAGTTGACTCGATCCAAACTCCGCCGAATGCATCTCCTAGGTTAGGGTTTCGAGAGATTAAGAGAGGGTAAATGATCCTCTCATCCTAGCCTTTCATTTGCCACCGATTTGGGCTCATTTGATGGAGTATTGGTGTCACGTCCCGAGCGCGGAAGATACTCGGATATGCGCGACGAGTTTATATCAATCATGTCAATCAGAGTAGTAGTGTATTCGACACCAAAACAGAGATGCGCAAAATAGAAAGATAACCCAATCCTTTATTTCATAATGGATAGACTATTACAAATCCAATACTCTATTTAATTAAAAAGGAAAAGTACATAGTTGACTCAAGAAAATAGGAAAAAGACTAGATGACACTTGGAAAAGCTCTAGCTCTTTCACTCTTGACCATTCCCATCCGATTGACTTCCCTCGTAGTCGGAATTACCTGAAAAGTAAGGGACAAACACGGAGTGAGCGAACGCTCAGTAGGAAATTATATCTCAGGAACTAGCAAGGGTTTAAGTAGTTACATCTTTCATGAATGCACTATAGCTATGCATGCTCGCATAAAACGACAAGATAGAAAATTTATCAAGCAAGACAGCAAGATGAACTAGTCATGACTTTTCAAGAAAAAGATGACAAGATATTCAAGCAAGTACTTTTTAGCAAGTCATGTCAAGAACTTTGGCTATCATGTATCAAGCAAGCAAGTAATTACCCTTTCTCGGGTCACGCAATTCATGTCAAGTCAAGTACGAGTCAAGTACAAGATTTGTGTGGAATGTCCAATCAAGCTAGTCATGCACTCGGTATAATGCCAGATACCTTATCATTCAACTCCCATGGGCACAAGTACTTTCGGGTGCTCCTCCTAGGACCAGATCGGGCCCTATATGCGCAGGCATTTATCATGTATATTTGACATCCACTCTTGTATATATATAGCCAATATGGAATTTCAACAATTTAAGCTTGTAGACACGTAGGATAACTTTGAGAGAATGGAGTCAAAAAAATACGACATTGGACATAGATAGGCGATAACAACGGTACAATCACGATGAACGATGAAACTAGGTGGAATTAGGTTCCCTTAACTCGGGTACCAGGACAAACAAGTATGGACATTCTTTATATAGAATTGAGGTCCACATGAACAGTACATCAAAGGCAAGATACCCTCATTCTTATTATAGAATTGAGGTCCACAAGAACATCAACAAATGGCATGATATCATAATCCCATTAAGAATTCTCATGATATGCTCTTTGCATATCATAAGGGCCGGTATACCATGTTTCTTTAGAGTGACATGGCATTCAATAGTGTAATGGGTTTTTAGGGTACAACCAGCTCAGTCGACCTTGAGGGAATCCAAGGTACGAGGAGTCTTACGGAGGTCTCTATGACTAACTCGCTAGTCCAAAGAAACAGAATGTCCAATGGAGAGCTTGTATGTCCATGAGAGTTGAGGGTGATCGATAAAATATCATGAAACGTGAGACTATACTCACGGAGTGGAGTAATAGTGCCTACATATATATATATATACATATAGTGAAACCCTCGGATAACAGCAATCGGGAAAAATCAGTAATGCAGAAAGTAGCGACTCTGGTAAAGTCATTTTTCGTAAAATTAACGCCTTAATCAGGGGCGTTTATATTAAATTTGACGACATATAAAGAGGTCGTCCTTTCCAATATTGCTATTTTACAGGATATTAAAATCTGTAATTTCGTTGAAAACGCGCCTTGGGTAGGGGCGTTACCAGGAAAAAGGCGCCCTAGTCTGGGGCGTTAGTTAAACAAGAGACGACCTGGTCAAGGTCGTGAATTCACAATTTTACAAATTTCGAGGTAATGAATATTTCAGGAACATGGTATATAGTCAGGACCAGAAAAAATAGTAGGATTACAAGAAATTGACCATGCATTAATTTAGAATCATGTTTGCATTGATAATTAATTTTTAAACATGCTATTTATTAATTAACAGGAATTAACGTCCGTGTGCAGGGCGTCAAATCTGGAATTGACGACCTGGGCATGGTCGTGTCTTTTAAATTAACGCCCTTGTTAGGGTCGTTTCTTTCAAAAATTCCGTAGAAAATAACCAGAACGCATGAAAACTATATGCATGAACTACCGATGATAATTATCTATAGTTATATGGTAGTTTGGGCTACGTTCCATGAGAAAATCCTACCTTATGATGATTAACTGGAGAACTGATGAAGACACGGTACTCTGCTATCAACAGAGTCGGATGAAAGGGCAGAGGTCTTGGTGTAGATTATCGACAGGTTCTCTTTTGGCACGATCGGATGCAGTCGTTCGTCGATGAAGAACCCACGTTCTTCAGTAGGTTATGATGACTTCCCTACAGAGAAATAAGATGAAGAAACATTAGTTTTTTCTTCATAATACTTACTGAAGGTAGAGGAAAGAAAAACTTACCCGTTAATCTTCTTAACCTGTAAGAAGAGAAGAAGAATAAGACTATTGAGTATTCTTTCATGAAATCGATAATCGGACGAACAGAGATACAAGAAGAACCTGTTGTTCTTCACATACCTTAGAATACTCCGAACGCAAAATAGCGTTCTCGGTTCAAGCAGAAGGTTATTTATAAGATTTCTAGAATCCTAATAGAGTTAGTGTTTGATTGGAAGTAATACTTCCATATTAGAGTTATTACTACATTCGAACTCTTTCTCATAGGTATCATCTTACCCTGGATAGACTCCTGGGTCGAACGAAACTCAAACTGAATTAGCGACCTAGGTCAGGGCGTCGGATTTAAATTGACGCCTTGTCAAGCGTCGTTTCTTGTTGAAACGCGTCCATGCAAGGGACGTTACGCTATCTTTCCCTTTTTATTTATTTTGGTCGTTTGAAATTTGACGCCTTGACGTGTGGGCGTCCTTTCTTAAAACACGCCTTATGTAAGGGCGTTTTCTTGTAAAGTAGCGCCTTTATGTGAGGCGTTATTTTCATCAGTGTTTAATTCTTTTTTATTCCAAGATCTTTTAATCTATTTTGATTTACTTATTCCTTTTTATTTTATCAAGGTTGCTACACCCTCCCCCACTTAAAAAGAATTTGGTCCCCAAATTCCATAGTATATATAGATAAGTGGAGAGCGTAGAGTATATACCTTCTAAAATAACTCTGGAAATTGTTTCCTCATAGATTCCTCGGTCTCCCATGTAGCTTCATGTTCTGAATTCTTATTCCATTGTACTTTTAGCATGGGAATAACCTTATTCCTTAGGGTTCGTACTTCTCGATCTAAGATCTTCATAGGCTTCTGCTCATACGTGAAATCTTTCTGGATCACTAGGTCTCCATATTCAATAATATGTGATGGGTCATGTACATACTTCTTCAACATAGATATGTGGAACACATCATGTACTTCGGACAGTTGAGGGGGCAATGCGATGCGATAAGCAACCTCGCCAACTCTTTCTAGTATCTCAAAAGGTCCGATAAATCTTGGTGTAAGCTTGCCTTTAACACCAAATCTTCGTATTTCACATCCAGGCTATATCTTGAGAAATACATGATCTCCAATTTGGAATTCGAGATCCCTTCTTCTTGTGTCGGCATAAGCCTTTTCCCTTGTCTGAGCTACTTGCAATCTTTCCCTGATTACTCGTATCTTCTCAGTTGTATCTCTTACCATGTCTGGACCTAACAGTTGTTTCTCTCCAACTTCATTCCAGCACAAGGGTGATCAGCAACTCCTTCCGTATAAAGCTTCGAAAGGTGCCATTTGTATACTAGCTTGGTAGCTATTATTGTATGCAAATTCGACCAGAGGCAAGTGATCATGCCAGTTTCCATCAAAATCAGTGATGCATGCTCTAAGCATATCTTCAACTACTTGATTTGTTCTCTCGGTCTGACCATCCGTTTGAGGATGAAAGGCTGTACTAAAATTAAGCCTCGTCCCCAACGAATGTTGTAGTCCTTTCCAAAAATGAGAAGTAAAACGGGGATCTCTGTCAGACACGATTGAAACAGGAATACCATGTAATCTGACTATTTCCTTGATGTATAGTGCAGCTAGGACATCAACTGACCATCGACTCTTGATTGGCAAGAAATGCGCGGATTTGGTCAATCGGTCAATGATAACCCATATTCCATCATGTCCTCTTTTTGATTTAGATAAACCCATGATGAAATCCATACCAATATCCTCCCACTTCCATTTAGGGATATCTAGAGGATGTAGCTTTCCAGCATGCTTTTGGTGTTCCGCCTTGACTTGTTGGCATGTGAGACAGCGTGATACATAGTCCGCTATTTCTCTTTTCATGTTGGGCCACCAAAAATTTCTTTTCACATCTTGGTACATCTTGGTAGATCCAGAATGAATCGTATACCTTGATATGTGAGCTTCATCTAAGATCTTCTTTTTCAATTCTAGGCAGTCCGGTATACAAGTTCTATTCTTGAACATTAATCTTCCCTCAAAAGTTAATTGGAAATCCGATTGTCCTTTTAATCTGCCCTTGATTTCTACTAATGTAGGATCATCATCCTGAAGTGCTTGTATCTCAGATAATAAATCTGACTGTATGCTTACATGAGATAATGTGACACATCTAGGGTCCGTGTCCATGCTTATAGTGAGTTCAGAGAATTATTCTAGTAATTTCCATTCTTGAATCAGACAATTAGCTAACAGTGCTCTCGGCTTTCGACTAAGGGCATCTGCTACATGATTACCCTTTCCGGGATGATATTGTATATTGAAGTCGAAGTCCTTGAGATATTCCAGCCATCGTCTTTGCCTCATATTTAGTTCCTTCTGTGAGAAAAGATATTTGAGACTCTTGTGATCGGAGTATACAGTAAACTGTACTCCATAAAGATAATGTCTCCATATTTTTAGTGCAAATACTACCGCGGCCAACTCTAAGTCATGGACGGGGTAGTTCTCTTCATGCTTCTTTAATTGACGAGAAGAGCAGGCTATAACCTTCCCTTGTTGCATTAGAACACACCCAAGGCCAATGCCAGAAGCATCAGTGTATACCTCGAATTTTTCTCCTTCAATTGGCAATGCTAAGATAGGAGCTGTAGTAAGATGATCCTTGAGAGTTTGGAAGCTTCTCTCACATTCCTCATCCCATTCATAACGGATCTCCTTGCGAGTTAACCTTGTAAGTGGCACGGCGATTTTAGAGAAATCCTTGATGAATCGCCTGTAATAGCCGGCAAGACCTAAGAAACTTCGGATCTCGCTAGCATTGGTCGGTCTTTCCCAGTTCCTTACAGCTTCAACCTTTGATGGGTCTACAGACAAGCCATCCTTTGATATAACATGTCCGAGAAAAGTCACTTCTTCAAGCCAGAATTCACACTTGCTAAGTTTTGCATATAATTGATTTGTCCTCAATATTTGTAATGCAATCCTCAAATGTTCGTCATGCTCTTCCTTGGTCTTGGAATAAATCAATATATCATCAATAAAGATCACTACGAATTGATCCAAATAAGGCCTGAATATACTATTCATTAACTGCATAAAGGCAGCAGGGGCATTCGTTAGTCCGAAAGGCATAACAACAAATTCATAATGGCCATACATGCTTCTGAATGCGGTTTTATGAATATCCTCGTCCTTGATTCTTAGTTGGTGATATCCGGTCCTAAGATCAATTTTGGAAAAGTACATGGATCCTGAAATTTGATCAAACAATTCATCGATTCTCGGTAGTGGATACTTGTTCTTGATAGTGAGATGATTCAATTGTCGATAGTCGACGCATAACCTCATGGATCCGTCTTTCTTCTTTACAGATAATACAGACGCTCCCCACGGGGAAGTACTTGGTCTAATGAATCCTTTCTTAATGAGTTCCATCAATTGCTCCTTTAATTCCTTGAGTTCAGCAGGTGACATCCTATAAGGTGCCTTTGAAATCGGACCAGCACCAGGGACTAAGTCGATGGTGAAGGCCACTTCTCTTTGCGGGGGTAATCCCGGCAAATCTTCCGAAATACGTCCAGAAATTCTTGTACTACTGGAATGTCTTCTAGCTTAGCTTCCTTAGCTTCTTTAACTGTGACAAAGGCAAGGAAAGAGGTACATCCTTTCCTGATGAGCTTGCTAGCTCGGAGAGCTAAAATAAGAGGGGATTTTCTCCGACTCTTGGGGCTAGTAAATATTAGTTCTGGAAATTCCTTGAATGTAACCTTACTATTGCGGCAATCAACCGTTGCCTGATACTTGGATAACCAATCAGCCCCTAGTATAACATCATACTCTTTCAGATCTAAACATATGAGATCAATAGGGAGATTTTGACCATGAATCAATACCTCGCAGTTTTGGTAATGATGTGTAATATCAGTCTCATCATCCAGAGGAGTAGACAAAACTAACTTTATCCATTCCGGTTCTAGGGGTAATGGGTCAGCAAACTTTTTAGAAATAATAGAATGCGATGCACCAGTATCAATTAAGACATATGCATTCCTGGAACAAACTTTCAATATACCTTCCACTAAGCCGCCTCCTTCTACTTGCTCGGTCTCCTTGATTGCATGAAGAAGAGCATTCTTGGTTACTGGGCGCTTCCCGTCAACGGCTTGGTCATTAAGTAATGGGCAATCGGGAATCCGATGCTCACGACTCCCACAACGGAGACATGCTCCTAGTTTCCTCCAGCATTCTTCTGCTCTATGACCCGCTTTATCACAATGTTTGCACACTGTATTAGGAGAGGTAGTGGTGATAGAGAAGGGCTTGGTCTTCTTGAACTTTTGGTCTTGTGAGGATGCTCCTCCATTGCTAGGCCTTTTCTTGAAGTTGGGTTTAAAGGAACCTGAACCTGTAACTTGTTCCTTCTTATCCTTACCACAAATCCTATCAGACAGTTCCGTGGCATCTTCTAATAGTTGAGCTCGGCATACTATCTCTGAGTAGACTTGAATGTCCATTGGCGTCAATTGAGTAATAGCTTGGGGCCTGAGCCCATTAAGAAACCTCCTAGCTTTCATTTTCTCGGTGCTAACTAGATGCTTAGCGTATCGAGACAATCTAGAGAATTGGGCCTCATACTCGGCCACTGACAAAGATCGTTGCTTTAATGTAGCAAATTCTGCAGCCTTCTTTTCCTGAACTCGGTCCGAGAAATATTTCACGTTAAAGTGTTCAACGAATTCTTCCCACGAAACCTGATCTTGATTTATAGTAGCTTCTATTGATTCCCACCAGCATCTAGCATCCCTTTCTAACTGAAAAGTATCTAATAAAACTTTATCCTGATCCGTGCATTGCATAACACGGAATATACGTTCTATCTCCCTAATCCAGTGTTCAGCGTCATCTGGATCAGTAGAACCCGTGAACTTGGGTGGGTTCATGTTCTTGAAAGTCTGGTGGAGACTTCCTGCTCGTTGTCCACCTCCTTGTGCTACTTGTTGCAGCACTTGAGTCATGCCTTGAAGGGTACGCTGCATGTTGCGCCATTGAGCACGTTCGGCAGCCATTATCCTACAATTTTAATAACTAGGTTAATATGTGATTGTATTTAAAGACTCATATACTATGTTAACTGTAACCCTTGGTTCTACCCAATCTCACTGGTTAAAGGTTTGAACATATCCTTGGACTTGGGTTTTCCTAGGAATTGAATACCTTAGGCTCTGATACCACAAAAACTGTCACGCCCCGAGCGCGGAAGATACTCGGATATGCGCGACGAGTTTATATCAATCATGTCAATCAGAGTAGTAGTGTATTCGACACCAAAACAGAGATGCGCAAAATAGAAAGATAACCCAATCCTTTATTTCATAATGGATAGGCTATTACAAATCCAATACTCTATTCAATTAAAAAGGAAAAGTACATAGTTGACTCAAGAAAATAGGAAAAAGACTAGATGACACTTGAAAAATCTTTAGCTCTTTCACTCTTGACCATTCCCATCCGATTGACTTCCCTCGTCGTCGGAATTACCTGAAAAGTAAGGGACAAACACGGAGTGAGCGAACGCTCAGTAGGAAATTATATCTCAGGAACTAGCAAGGGTTTAAGTAGTTACATCTTTCATGAATGCACTATAGCTATGCATGCTCGCATAAAACGACAAGATAGAAAATTTATCAAGCAAGACAGCAAGATGAACTAGTCATGAGTTTTCAAGAAAAAGATGACAAGATATTCAAGCAAGTACTTTTTAGCAAGTCATGTCAAGAACATTGGCTACCATGTATCAAGCAAGCAAGTAATTACCCTTTCTCGGGTCACGCAATTCATGTCAAGTCAAGTACGAGTCAAGTACAAGATTTGTGTGGAATGTCCAATCAAGTTAGTCATGCACTCGGTATAATGCCAGATACCTTATCATTCAACTCCCATGGGCACAAGTACTTTCGGGTGCTCCTCCCAGGACCAGATCGGGCCCTCTATGCGCAGGCATTTATCATGTATATTTGACATCCACTCTTGTATATATATAGCCAATATGGAATTTCAACAATTTAAGCTTGTAGACACGTAGGATAACTTTGAGAGAATGGAGTCAAAAAAATACGACATTGGACATAGATAGGCGATAACAACGGTACAATCACGATGAACGATGAAACTAGGTGGAATTAGGTTCCCTTAACTCGGGTACTAGGACAAACAAGTATGGACATTCTTTATATAGAATTGAGGTCCACATGAATAGTACATCAAAGGTAAGATACCCTCATTCTTATTATAGAATTGAGGTCCACAAGAACATCAACAAATGGCATGATATCATCATCCCATTAAGAATTCTCATGATATACTCTTTGCATATCATAAGGGCCGGTATACCATGTTTCTTTAGAGTGACATGGCATTCAATAGTGTAATGGGTTTTTAGGGTACAACCAGCTCAGTCGACCTTGAGGGAATCCAAGGTACGAGGAGTCTTACGGAGGTCTCTATGACTAACTCGCTAGTCCAAAGGAACGGAATGTCCAATGGAGAGCTTGTATGTCAATGAGAGTTGAGGGTGATCGATAAAACATCATGAAATATGGGACTATACTCACGGAGTGGAGTATTAGTGCCTACATATATATATATATACATATAGTGAAACCCTCGGATAACAGTAATCGGGAAAAATCAGTAATGCAGAAAGTAGCGACTCTGGTAAAGTCATTTTTCGTAAAATTAACGCCTTAATCAGGGGCGTTTATATTAAATTTGACGACATATAAAGAGGTCGTCCTTTCCAATATTACTATTTTACAGGATATTAAAATCTGTAATTTCGTTGAAAACGCGCCTTGGGTAGGGGCGTTACCAGGAAAAAGGCGCCCTAGTCTGGGGCGTTAGTTAAACAAGAGACGACCTGGTCAAGGTCGTGAATTCACAATTTTACAAATTTCGAGGTAATGAATATTTCAGGAACATGGTATATAGTCAGGACCAGAAAAAATAGCAGGATTACAAGAAATTGACCATGCATTAATTTAGAATCATGTTTGCATTGATAATTAATTTTTAAACATGCTATTTATTAATTAACAGGAATTAACGTTCGTGTGCAGGGCGTCAAATCTGGAATTGACGACCTGGGCATGGTCGTGTCTTTTAAATTAACGCCCTTGTTAGGGTCGTTTCTTTCAAAAATTCCGTAGAAAATAACCAGAACGCATGAAAACTATATGCATGAACTACCGATGATAATTATCTATAGTTATATGGTAGTTTGGGCTACGTTCCATGAGAAAATCCTACCTTATGATGATTAACTGGAGAACTGATGAAGACACGGTACTCTGCTATCAACAGAGTCGGATGAAAGGGCAGAGGTCTTGGTGTAGATTATCGACAGGTTCTCTTTTGGCACGATTGGATGCAGTCGTTCGTCGATGAAGAACCCACGTTCTTCAGTAGGTTATGATGACTTCCCTATAGAGAAATAAGATGAAGAAACATTAGTTTTTCTTCATAATACTTACTGAAGGTAGAGGAAAGAAAAACTTACCCGTTAATCTTCTTAACCTGTAAGAAGAGAAGAAGAATAAGACTATTGAGTATTCTTTCATGAAATCGATAATCGGACGAACAGAGATACAAGAAGAACCTGCTGTTCTTCACATACCTTAGAATACTCTGAACGCCAAATAGCGTTCTCAGTTCAAGCAGAAGGTTATTTATAAGATTTCTAGAATCCTAATAGAGTTAGTGTTTGATTGGAAGTAATACTTCCATATTAGAGTTATTACTACATTCGAACTCTTTCTCATAGGTATCATCTTACCCTGGATAGACTCCTGGGTCGAACGAAACTCAAACTGAATTAGCGACCTAGGTCAGGGCGTCGGATTTAAATTGACGCCTTGTCAAGCGTCGTTTCTTGTTGAAACGCGTCCATGCAAGGGACGTTACGCTATCTTGCCCTTTTTATTTATTTTGGTCGTTTGAAATTTGACGCCTTGACGTGTGGGCGTCCTTTCTTAAAACACGCCTTATGTAAGGGCGTTTTCTTGTAAAGTAGCGCCTTTATGTGAGGCGTTATTTTCATCAGTGTTTAATTCTTTTTTATTCCAAGATCTTTTAATCTATTTTGATTTACTTATTCCTTTTTATTTTATCAGGGTTGCTACAATTGGGCTCGAATTTGACGTTTCAAGGTATAGTTAACTAAGTGTTCAATTTCGGCTTAATCCACTAATTCGGCCTACTTACAGATTTTATTTGGGTTGGCCACAGAAGACCAGTTTGTTAAACGTGTTATTCTCTACAAGAATATAATTTTTCTGGATGTTTACAAAATAGTCAAAATATAACTCATTCTATTTATTAAGGAATTATTCTAATTAATTTCTAATTAATTTCAAATAAATTTCTAAAAGAAATCGAAGTATTACACCCCCCCCCCACTTAAGGAATTTGGTCCTCCAAATTCAATGCACTTAATAAAAAGATGGAGTGAGACAGCTCACCTAGAATAAGTCGGGGTACTATCTCCGCATAGTATCTTCTGACTCCCAAGTAGCTTCTTTAGTTCCACACCGACTCTACTACACTTTAACCATCGGTATGGAACGATTCATGGGTTGTTGTTGCTTCCGATCTAAAATCTTGATCGGTCTTTCTTCATAAGTCAGATCTTCCTTTATGATGGGGACATCACCTCCCATGCCCACGTTCACAGCTCGTCTCCTCACCCCGGTTGCATCCGGAATGTTCTAGTCATTTAATTTTGAGTCCTATGTAATTTTTATTTGAGTCATTTGATGTATTTTCCCTTTTATTTGAGTCATGTTCCTAGGTCTTGTGTTCATTTCCCAAGGTTTGAGTGTCATCAGGTTGTCTAGTTAGCTATTGGGCCCAATTCATTGGGCTTGGCCCAAGGGCTCTCCCCTACCCCCTCGGTTATTTGTCATTGAGTCAATTGTCAGGGACTTTTGTAGAAATGTGGGTTTCCTATATATAGGACCCCATTCCCCCCATTTCAACTTAATGAATCAATGAATGAAAAAACTTATCATTTTGAGAGTTTACACTTCTTATCTAGTGGAGAGATTCCATTTTTTGGGTGAGAAACCCTAGGGGAGAGATTTCCCACCCTTCCCTCTCTTAATCTCTCTTTTTCACTTCACTTTCTCTCTCCTCAACACCCAAATTCGAATTTTCTTCTCTCTCCTCCCTTCCCAACCACCTCCACTCCCCACCTACCCCATTTAAGCCTCTTCCCATTCCCCACAACCCTCATCAATACTCCACCCCTTCCCAAGACCCCCTCCACCAATCCTCTCCTCACCATCTAACCCCCAACTACCCCTCCCACTTTCCCAAGCACCCTTCCCACTATCCCAAGCACCCCTTCCCTTCCCCAACACAACCCCCCCATTCCCAAGACAAAAAATTAACCCCACCCTTAAACCTATTTTCGAATATCCTTTCCCTCTCTCCATTCCAACCAAATTCGCAGCCCCCACTACCACCATCTATTGGACCCTCTTCCAGACCTTATTCTCCACCTCCCACACCTTAGAACACCCCCTCCAAGACCCCCTTACAACCAGGGGTCACTCCCACACTCATCTACCCCCTTCCCCTTCTTCTTTCTTGGTCATTGGAAGCTACTTTGAAGTTGCAGTTTGCTGTCCAGAGGTTGCAGATAAACAAGCAAATTGCAGCGGCCACCACGACTTCCTCCGGATGATTTTGAAGACCCAAGAGCCATCGTCGGAAGCGTCTACCAGTCTCCTTCGCAACAGAAGTGGTTTCATCTTCTTCCAATCTCCGAGCCGTCCAGGAGGTCCATTCTCCCACAACTGCGCAGTTCTGCCTCGGCTGAGTACTTGAGCCAGATTAGAAGCTCTGCCACGACGAACCCCAAAGGAATCAGTCCACGAGTTCTTCTTCAAAGTTCTTCATCGCCCCGTCTACTTCCAGAATCAAGAAACAGAACTTCATTCGGCATTCGTGATCCAGAGTTCTCATTTTTCTCTCTCAGCTACGTATATCTGCTACTCATAGTCTACACCGACCAGTCACCATTAATCTGCATACCCTAGTCTTCTCCGACATCGGTTGGCTTCCTCGTCAGTTTTGCTGTGAAGAGGACTCGTTCATGGTTCCAACGACTCTGACGGTGCTCGATTCCAAGTTCCGAAACTATCGGGGCATCCTCTGCAACCTGCTATTGGAAACTAGGAGCTACCTCTGTAGAGATCCTGATCCGGAGTGAAAGCTTCACCACGACAAACCCTGGTGGAATCAGGCCATGAGCCCTTCTGAACAGTTCTTCCTCTCCCTGTCTACTTTCAGAACCAAGAAGCAGAACTCCGTTCGGCATCCGTAAGCAGAAGTTACGAATTTTCTTCCTCAGGTGTGTGACTCTGCTTCCCACAGTTTGCACCGACCCCCACTCACTGTTCTGGGTCCCCTGATCTTCTCCGGCATCGTTCAGCTTCCCCGTCAGTTCTGTTGCAAAGAAGACTCGTCCACGATTCCAGTGGCTTCAGCGGTACCTGATTCGGAGTTCGGGAGCGGCTGAGGCAACCTCTTCTTCCTGCTATTAGTAACCAGTTGTTGTCAGTCCGAGAATCAGCGTCCCTGTTCGAGCTCCTGCCCAGGCCAGCAGCGACCCCAGAAGAATTCGGAAAAATTCAGAGGCACTCCAGTTCCAGTAACAAAGATTTTCCCACTTGTCTCGCCCTCGGAAAAATTCCTGATCACGTTCTGCAGCCATAGTACCGACTGTCTGTCCACAATTGCCGAGAGAAGGTAGATTCAGCATATTCACTTCATGATCATTTTAGCCCTAGTTTTCCCCACCCCGCTTGGCCGGCTGAAGGCCCCTCCCTGCGTGGAGGTAGTTTTGATTGTAACTATCATCTTCCCTTCCCCACGATCCCCCCCTTGCATGGGGTGTAGTGTTGTAATAGCTTAAACAGGTCAAGCTACCCCGGCGCGGCGTGTGGGGAACCCACGCTTCCCCACTCACCCTCGTCTCCGAGCGGGACCGGTTTCTTCAAACCGGTCGAGTAAGTGCTCCAAACTTTGCTCTAATTTGTGCTTGTTCTTTCAATATTAGTTCATAAACTCCGTTGGCCGTGAATGAGAGCCCGATCCTTAAGCTCTTGTGCTATAAGTGATCACCGTGGGAAAAGAGAGAAACCAGTGCCTTTGGCACTTGGTCGGCCCCATTGTCTTGGGCTTCCACATCCATTGGGGATCAAGTCTTGGCCTTGCTGGCCCTCTACCAGCAAGGGCCCAACCCCTCAACATCACCTTGGCATTGCCAAGTTACCCCGGGCTTGGGTGAGCGACGAGAGAGGGGCGGCCCAAATTGGCCCATTTAGATTGCGAATGTGCTTGCTTGCTTAAGTCCAAGGTCGTGTCACATCAATTGGTATCAGAGCAAGTTCTAGACTTATCTCTACTAAGTCTTGTCCTAGGGCCATTGCATGCATCACCCTTGTCCACTATCATGACTACCTCATACATGGCATATTCGCCACTCTTAGGCCCATTAGAAGCCTTTGTGTTTGATGGATCCCGCCCTAGCATATATCTAGAATGGGAGAAGTCCATAGACCAACACTTTGGGAGGTTTACCCTGTCAGGGCTTGTCCAAGTCAACTATGCCAAGAGTTTGCTTTGGCGCCAAGCTAGGAAAGAATGGGAGAACATTGTAGGTTTGAGAGAAGCCAAATGGGAAGCACCCATTGAATCTTGGGATGAAATGAGGGCCGATCTTAGAAAGATCTACGCACCCCAACCCAAACCTCTTCAACCAACCGATCTTTCACCCCCGAACCCAACTCCCACCCATGAACTTCCCCGACCAAGCCCAACCCAAGTCCACCCATGTTCACCACCCCGAGAGTACCATGCATTGACCATTATCACTCCACCCACCATAGACTATCCTACCCCATTATCCTTGGAAGTTGTGGCCCACACTCCTACCCAAGTGGAGATGGATGCCAATCCGGATTCACCTCCCACCATAGAGAACATCCTAGACCCCCCACTTCCACCTACCTCTCCTAGTTCGGGCAAGGCCCCACCATTCCTAGCTCACCACCTTACCTCTCACCCTTGGCATATCAAGTCCAAATTATGCCCACCCGATCTTCTCATGTCACACTTCAAACCTCCTACTTTGTGGAAGGCTTAGGGGACCTAGTGGACTGTTTACAATGGCAAGTCCACCTGACCAATATGCTAGCCATAGGACCATTGGAGTCTAGCCCCATCTACTCTAGTGGACCCTTCCTAGCTTACCCCCCCACCAGTTCCATCACCTCCATCTACACTAGTGGCCATTATACGAGTGAAATCCTCCTCTTTCCCCCCAAGGATGAGAAACCAATCTTGGCCCACTTCCCACCCATCAAGACTCCAATTGCTTTAATTGACCAACCCACTAGAGACCTTGGCCCAATTATCTTGGAGGAGGATGACTCACCGTTTGGGTACCTTGAAGACATAGAGTGCCACCCTCTAGGAAGACCTTTCCACTACCCCTTTGATCCCTTCCTATGGGAGCCTAGACCCCTATGTGACCCAACCACCTTATCCACCACCCACCTTTCCCTAACCCAACCCACCATGTTTGACCCAATCCACCCCATCCTAGACCCGGGTTACACCTTGGGAGCCATGACCTTGGGCCACATATCCCTAGGTAATAAGGTTGTGCTCCACCCCATGATGACCACCTTCTTAGATCCATTCGATCCTTTCCAATGGGAGTTCAAAGGTTGTCCCACACCTATACACATGGAAGTCACCCTTGGGAAAAACATGCATGTGTCTAGGCTTACCACACCACTTGGCATGAACACTATGTTGGGTCCATTCATTCATATCACCCACATGTCAAGTAAAAAGTATGAGTGGTCCATGTTCGGATGTAATGGTCCACCTTCATTCATCATGGGTCTTAAGCATGTCAAAGGCATCTACGGATGTCTGGGTCCCCCGATATTTATCACCACTTTGCATGATAGGGCCACCTACGGGTGCCCCGGCCCACCTAGGCTGACCAAAGTCTACACTACATCATTACATGATAGATCTACTTTTGGTTGCCCAGGTCCACCCATCACCCCTAGAATGTCTGCATTCACAACATTGCATAAAGAGATCCGCAAGTACATTAGCAAGAAGAATGTGACTTATAAAAGGCGAGCCGACTCTCATCGACGTCACCAAGAATATCATGAGGGTGACTTTGTGATGGTAAGAATGGAGAGGCTCTCCCCGGGAGCCATCTCCAAATTGAGGCCACGTGGGGCTGGTCCCTTCCAGGTCCTGAGGCACATTGGTGCAAATGCCTTTGAGTTAGATCTCCCCGAGGAATATGGGGTAAGTCCCACATTCAGTGTCGCCGACCTAGTGCCATACAAGGGACCCACGGTGGTACCTAGTGAGGATAATGAGCCTATTCCCTCCGTTGAGAGAGCACCCACCCGTGAGGAGAGTCCACCAGCCAAGAGAGCCCAGCGTGAGCACATTGAACGAATATTGGATGAACATGTCACTACCACCAGGAGCAAGGTATACGAGCGCTATCTCGGCAGGTGGATAGATCGGTCTCGTTCGGAAGACTTGACGGAAGTACCACTTCTACACCCTCCGAGGAGGGAAGGACACTTACTCGACGGAGTCGAGTTCTCCGCACCCCGAGAGTATGATGGGGACATCACCTCCCATGCCCACGTTCACAGCTCGTCTCCTCGCCCCGGTTGCATCCGGAATGTTCTAGTCATTTAATTTTGAGTCCTATGTAATTTTTATTTGAGTCATTTGATGTATTTTCACTTTTATTTGAGTCATGATCCTAGGTCTTGTGTTCATTTCCCTAAGTTTGAGTGTCATCAGGTTGTCTAGTTAGCTATTGGGCCCAATTCATTGGGCTTGGCCCAAGCGCTCTCCCCTACCCCCTCGGTTATTTGTCATTGAGTCAATTATCAGGGACTTTAGTAGAAATGTGGGTTTCCTATATATAGGACCCCATTACCCCCATTTCAACTTAATGAATCAATGAATGAAAAAACTTGCCATTTTGAGAGTTTACACTTCTTATCTAGTGGAGAGATTCCATATTTTGGGTGAGAAACCCTAGGGGAGAGATTCTCCACCCTTCCCTCTCTTAATCTCTCTTTTTCACTCCACTTTCTCTCTCCTCAACACCCAAATTCAAATTTTCTTCTCTCTCCTCCCTTCCCAACCACCTCCACTCCCCACCTACCCCATTTAAGCCTCTTCCCATTCCCCACAACCCTCATCAATACTCCACCCCTTCCCAAGACCCCCTCCACCAATCCTCTCCTCACCATCCAACCCCCAACTACCCCTCCCACTTTTCCAAGCACCCTTCCCACTATCCCAAGCACCCCTTCCCTTCCCCAACACAACCCCCCCATTCCCAAGACAAAAAATTAACCCCACCCTTAAACCTATTTTCGAATATCCTTTCCCTCTCTCCATTCCAACCAAATTCGCAGCCCCCACTACCACCATCTATTGGACCCTCTTCCAGACCTTATTCTCCACCTCCCACACCTTAGAACACCCCCTCCAAGACCCCCTTACAACCAGGGGTCACTCCCACACTCATCTACCCCCTTCCCCTTCTTCTTTCTTGGTCATTGGAAGCTACTTCGAAGTTGCAGTTTGCTGTCTAGAGGTTACAGATGAACCAGCAACTTGCAGCGGCCACCACGACTTCCTCCAGACGATTTTGAAGACCCAAGAGCCATCGTCGGAAGCGTCTACCAGTCTCCTTCGCAACAGAAGTCGTTTCATCTTCTTCCAATCTCCGAGCCGTCCAGGAGGTCCATTCTCCCACAACTGCACAGTTCTGCCTCGGCTGAGGACCTGAGCCAGATTAGAAGCTCTTCCACGACGAACCCCGAAGGAATCAGTCCACGAGTTCTTCTTCAAAGTTCTTCATCGCCCAGTCTACTTCCAGAATCAAGAAACAAAACTTCATTCGGCATTCGTGATCCAGAGTTCTCATTTTTCTCCCTCAGCTACGCAGATCTGCTACTCATAGTCTGCACCGACCAGTCACCATTGTTCTGCGTACCCTAGTCTTCTCCTACATCAGTTGGCTTTCTCATCCATTTTTCTGCGAAGAGGACTCGACCACGGTTCCAACGACTCTGACGGTGCTCGATTCTAAGTTCGGGAGCTATCGGGGCATCCTCTGCAACCTGCTGTTGGAAACCAGGAGCTAGCTCTGCAGAGATCCTGATCTGGAGTGAAAGCTTCACCACGACAAACCCTGGAGGAATCAGGCCATGAGCTATTCTGAAAAGTTCTTCCTCTCCCTGTCTACTTTTATAAGCAAGAAGCAGAACTCCGTTCGGCATCCGGCAGTAGAAGTTACGAATTTCTTCCTCAGGCATGTGACTCTGCTTCCCATAGTCTGCACCGACCCCCACTCAATGTTCTGGGTCCCCTGATCTTCTCTGGCATCTTTCAGATTCCCCGTCAGTTCTGTTGCAAATAAGACTCATCCACGGTTCCAGCGGCTCTGGCGGCACCTGATTCGGAGTTCGGGAGGGGCCGAGACAACCTCTTCTTCCTGCTGTTAGTAACCAGTTGCTGTCAGTCCGAGAATCAGCATCCCTGTTCGAGCTCCTGCCCAGGCCAGCAGTGACCCCAGAAGAATTTGGAAAAATTCAGAGGCACTGCAGTTCTAGTAACAAAGATTTTCCCACTAGTCTCGCCCTCGGCAAAATTCCTGATCACGTTCTGTAGCCACAGTACCGACTATCTATCCACAATTGCCGAGAGAAGGCAGATTCAGCATATTCACTTCATCATCGTTTTAGCCCTAGTTTTCCCCATCCCGCTTGGCCGGCTGAAGGCCCCTCCCTGCGTGGAAGGAGTTTTGATTGTAACTATCATCTTCCCTTCCCCACGATCCCCCCCTTGCATGGGGTGTAGTGTTGTAATAGCTTAAACAGGTCGAGCTACCCCGGCGCGGCGTGTGGGGAACCCACGCTTCCCCGCTCGTCCTCGTCTCCGAGCGGGACCGGTTTCTTCAAACCGGTCGAGTAAGTGCTCTAAACTTTGCTCTAATTTGTGCTTGTTCTTTCAATATTAGTTCATAAACTCCGCTGGCCGTGAATGAGAGCCCGATCCTTAAGCTCTTGTGCTATAAGTGATCACCGTGGGAAAAGAGAGAAACCGGTGCCTTTGGCACTTGGTCGGCCCCATTGTCTTGGACTTCCACATCCATTGGGAATCAAGTCTTGGCCTTGTTGGCCCTCTACCAGCAAGGGCCCAACCCCTCAACCTCACCTTGGCATTGCCAAGTTACCCCGGGCTTGGGTGAGCGACGAGAGAGCGGCGGCCCAAATTGGCCCATTTAGATTGCGAATGTGCTTGCTTGCTTAAGTCCAAGGTCGTGTCACATCACTTCAATTCGAAGTCCACATGCTGAATAATGTGAGTGGGAGCATACACATATTTCCGTAACATAGACACATGGAAAATATTGTGTACTCCAGATAACTGAGGTGGTAGTGCCAAACGGTAAGCAACCTCCCCCACTCTTTTCAGAATCTGGAATGGACCAATGTATCTTGGACTCAGTTTGCCCTGAATACCAAACCTTCGAATTCCCCTCATAGGAGAAACCTTTAAAAACACATGCTCACCAACCTGAAATTCTAATGCTCTCTTCCTAGTGTCGGCATAACTCTTCTGTCTTGATTGCGCTACTTGCAACCGATCTCTGATAATACGGATGTTCTTGGACGATTCGGAAATGAGATCTGATCCAAGCCATTGCTTCTCACCTACCTCGTCCCAACATAACGGGGATCGACAGCTTCTACCAAACAAAGCTTCAAATGGAGCCATCTGAATGCTGGACTGGTAACTGTTGTTGTAAGCGAATTCAACCAATGCCAAATGATCACTCCAACTACCTCCAAAGTCAATCATGCAGGCTCTAAGCATATTTTCTACTATCTAGTTGGTCCTTTCAGTCTGTCCGTCTATTTGTGGATGGAAAGCAGTATTGAAATTCAAACGAGTTCCCAAGGACTCTTGCAATCCTTTCCAAAGATGAGAAGTGAACCTGGGGTCTCTATCAGACACAATGTTGACTGGTATACCATGTAGTCTTACCACTTCCTTCATATACAAAGTAGCCAAAACATCAACTATCCATTTAGACTTAATGGATAAGAAATGAGCCGATTTTGTCAATCTGTCGACAATCACCCATATTGCGTCAAATCCACTACGAGTCCTAGGTAGACCTATAATGAAATCTATGACAATGCTCTTCCACTTTCATTGGGGTATATCAAGGGGTTTCAATTTCCCTGCTGGTCTAAAATGCTCCGCCTTGACTTGCTGACAAACCAAACATCTACTCACGAAGTCCGCAACTTCCCTTTTCATATTCGGCCACCAAAAAGATCTTTTCAAATCCTTAAACATCTTAGTACCTCCAAGAAGAAGGGTGTATCTGGATCTATGAGCTTCCTCGAGGATCTTACTCTTTATCTCAGTTACATCAGGTACACAAGTTCTTCCTTGATATAACAATCTTCCATCATCAGCCATCATGAAGTCAGGTCTGTTACTCAAGCTTCCCTTGATCTCTACCAACTCCGGGTCATCATCTTGCAGAGATTTGATTTCCATCAATAATTCGGGCTTAAGTTGAATCTGACAAATCATAACCCGATCCTTGTCAATATTAAGAACCAAACTAGCTAACTGCTCCAACAATTTCCATTCTTGTAACATGAGGCTTGACAACTTAGCTATAGGCTTACGGCTTAAGACATCTGCCATAACATTACCTTTTCCAGGATGATACTTAATGGAGAAATCGAAATCCTTCAAATACTACAGCCATCTTCGCTGCCTCATATTGAGTTCCTTCTGAGAAAATAAGTATTTCAAACTCTTGTGATCTGAAAACACCGTAAATGCTTCTCCATACAAGTAGTGCCTCCATATCTGCAAGGTGAACACCACTGCTGCTAGCTCCAAATCATGAACATGATTATTTTTCTTCATGGTTCCTCAACTACCTAGAAGAATAGGCTATCACTTTTCCGTGCTGCATGAGTACACACCCTAAACCAATACCTGAAGCATTAGTGTATACCACAAAACCTCCTTCACCAGAAGGTAAAGCCAAAACAGGTGCAGTAGTCAATTATTCCTTCAAGGTCTGAAAGCTTCGCTCGCAATCTTCTGACCAATCAAATTTGATCTCCTTGAGGGTTAATCTTGTCAGAGGTAGCGCAATCTTGGAGAAATCTTGAATAAACCTTTGGTAGTAACCTACTAGGCCTAGGAAACTTCTCACTTCAGTCACATTAGTAGGCTTATCCCAATTCTTTACTGCCTCTACCTTCGAAGGATCAATAGAAACACCTTCTTTTCTGATGATATGCCCTAGAAAGGACACCTCTTGCAGCCAGAAATCACACTTACTAAACTTGGAATATAACTGATGATCTCTCAATAGTTGCAATGCCATCCTCAAATATTCAGCATGTTCCTCCTTACTCTTGAAATAAATCAAGATGTCATCAATGAACACCACGACCCATTGATCAAGATAGGGTCGAAACACATCGTTCATCAACTGCATGAAAGCTGTAGGTGCATTCGTTAGCCCAAAAGGTATTACTACAAATTCAAAATGCCCATACCTGCTGCGGAAGGCTATTTTATAGATATCCACCTTCTTAATTCGTAACTGATGATATCCAGATCCAAGGTCGATCTTAGAAAAATACTGAGCTCCTGCTATCTGATCAAATAACTCATCAATCTTTGGCAATGGATATCTGTTCTTGATAGTGAATTGGTTCAATTGCTGATAATCGATGCACAACCTCATCGAACCATCCTTCTTCCGGATGAATAATACAGGGGCTCCCCACGGGGAAGTACTAGGATGAATGAACCCTTTCTCATGCAATTCCATCAACTCCTGCTTTAGTTCCCTTAGCTCTGTAGGAGATATACGATAAGGAGCTTGGGAAATAGGGGTCGCACCAGGAATTATATCAACAGAAAAGATAACTTCCCTTTCAGGAGGAAGTCCTGATAGTTCCTCAGGAAAGACATCTGGAAAATCTCGGACGACAGAAAAGTTCTCAATCTCAATCTCAATCTTCTGCCCAGGGGTCACAGAAACAAAGGCTAGAAAAGCCTTACATCCTCTCCTCATCAGCTTATCAGCTCGAAGAGCCGAAATAAGTGGAAGAGACTTATGGTGTCTAGTTCCAATAAAAGAAAGTCCAGGGTGTCCAGTAAAAGACACAGAACTAGATCTGCACTGAACATTGGCCTCATACTTAGCCAACCAATCTGCTCCTAGGATTACGTCATAATCCTTCATGTCCATACAAACTAAATCAGCTGGCAGGTTTTGTTCATTGATCATGACCTTACTGGAAGGATAGCAATACTTAATTACTGATTCGGAACCAATAGGGGTCGAAATCTCTAACGGAGAATTCATCAAAACTGGCTTCACAGCTAAAGACTTCGCAAATCTCCGAGAAATAAAAGAATGAGTGGCACTAGTATCAAAAAGAACAAAACCTGATTTGTCATGTATAATAAGAGTACCTTCGACAAGTCCACCTTCCTCGGTGGGTCCTGCCTCGTCTTCTTGTAGAGCCTGAAGCTTGCCTTGCTGTTTCTTGATTCCTTGCGGTTTCACCGGGGTAGCTCGCTCAGATAAAAAGGGACACTCGGGAATACGGTGGTCCCTACTGCTACAACATAAACAGGCACCCAGCTTGCGCTAGCACTCCTCCATCTTGTGACCTGGACGATCACAGTACTTACATACGCCCTTGAATGGAACAATAGGGCTACGCTTCTTATCTTTAATCTTTGGCATCTTGCCCTTCCATGAACAAGACCCGCTAATGGGCCTCTTCCTGCCATGACCAGGTCTGATACTCCCAGAACCAGTATGGTGTTGTTGAATCTTAACACTCTTCCCACGGATTCTCTCTGTCATTTCCAAAGTATCTTCCAATACTTGAGCCTTCCTCACCATCCCGGAATAAGTTTAAATTTCCATCGGTGCCAACTGGTTGATATACTGCAGCTTTAGCTAATTAAGAAAGCGCTTAGCCTTCATCTTCTCGGTAGATATCAAGTGAGTAGCATAACAAGATAGCCGAGAGAACTGAGCTTCATATTCAGCTACGAATAGATTTCGTTGCTTCAAAGTAGAAAACTCAGCCGCCTTCTTCTCTTGTACTCTATTAGAGAAATATTTACCATTGAAGAATTCCTCGAACTCTTCCCATGTGACTTGTCTATCACCAAGGGTAGCCTTCGATGCGTCCCACCATGTCCTCGCATCACGTTCAAGTTGAAAGGTCGACAAGAGGACACGTTCTTCATCACTGCATTGCATCACTTCAAAAATCCTCCCTATCTCTTCAAGCGAGTGCTCGGCTTCATAAGGGTCAGTCGAGCATCCAAATCACGGGGGATTCATCCCACGAATGTTCCGATAAAGGTCGCCAGCGCCATGGTTTGTAGCTCCTCCCTGGGCCACTTGTTGCAAAGCCTGAGTAAGTCCTTCAACCGTACGCTGCAAGTTCCTCCATTCTACGCGTTCTCCTGCCATTGCAAAATGCTACACGTGGAATAGGTTAAGTTAGGTTCAATTAAGAATGGATAATCGTGCAATTAGATTATTAACTCAACCCCAGTCTTCTACCCAAATCTCACCAGGTTGGGT
Organism: Amorphophallus konjac; assembly: GCA_022559845.1. Classification (NCBI taxonomy): domain Eukaryota; kingdom Viridiplantae; phylum Streptophyta; class Magnoliopsida; order Alismatales; family Araceae; genus Amorphophallus; species Amorphophallus konjac. Next base: position 375,804,791 of record CM040121.1, read on the forward strand.
CCTTAGACTTATAACGAGGTTATAGGTCCTACGGAATAACTTAGGATCCTAGAACTTAGAGAATCTAGGAATATCAGAAAGCCTAGGCTCTGATACCACCAAACTGCCACGCCCTACGCGGAATATCGGGACCGACAGTAGAAAACGCTAGTAAGGATAACATGCTAAGCTAAGAATTAACATAATGCCATAAACAGACATAACTCCAATTCTATTACAAATACCATCAAACTGACTTAAATATAATCAAGCATAATCTCTACTCGACTCCGTTACAATAACTAACACAAGTTCTAAGGCATAGCGAGATGTAAAAAAACTATAACAATCTCAACATAACGACTAGCTGATACACTCCAAGTCATCACTCTTGCCCATTCCCATCCATCTGTGAATCTTCACCTGAGCTATCTGGAAAGGGGGGAAAACAAGTATATGAGCGAACGCTCAGTAGGTAACAACAGGCATGTGTAAGTGATTAACCAATTAATTACATGTATGAAACGGAAGAAAAGAAATAACGATCGAATGAAACAGCATAATAAAAGAAAGTGCTAAAGAATGGATTGGAATAACAATATGGCAGAATGATATAACTACAAGAATTACAAGTTAAGAACAATATATATAACAGGAAATTGTAGGAAATTGGCCAACAAGCAAGAATATAACCAAGTAGAACACGATTCAAGTAAGAGATCATTATCATAGACATCACGCTAGTCATGCACTCAGTGCAATGTCTCACCATGTCATTACAAACTCCCATGGGCACAAGTACTTTTCGGGCGCTCTCCCCAGAACCAGACCGAGCCCCTATGATGCGTTGGCATTGATTTATTAGATCCAAGATCCCAAGTTCCGTCTAGGCTTTAATCAAGTTAAAATGGCCAATTATAATCATGTATAAACTTACCTCGGAACATCCCAAGACTAAGTTGAAGAGATACTGTCCAGAATTTCTGTCCAGGAGTTCAAATTATCAATAACCACATGTTCTTGGATTCAAAACCATAAAACACGGAGAAACTAGTCTCTGGATGATATGCGGTTCCTACTGGACCACTCAAGACTTGTGCGGTCGACTCTGGGCCGCACTAACAACAACTGGGCTGAGGTTTAGCCCTCGGGGGTCAAGGTTGAACGGCTGATAAAGGGCCACTCTTATATATGAACGGTAAGCACTGGGTCGTACAAGGCCAGAAGTTTATCAAATCGAGGTCATGATATGTGGTCCTGACAGAGCCGCTCATTACTTGAACGGTCCACTCAGGGCCGCCTGTAAGATGTACGGTCCATTACTAGCCGCACAACACAAGGCCTAACCATGAGTTAGAACTTAGCCCAAGTGGGCTCCCGGGCTACCATAGGTAGGGTGGAAGTGAACCAGAGTCCAGCCCACTGTCTGCTGGTCGGCCTAGGGTCTACTGGACTGATCAAATCAGGGATTGGCCGAAGATAGATCAAGGATAATCGGCCAAACTAATTGGCATAAGCCAGGGATAAACGGTCTCTATTGCGCTGTGCAGGGATATATGCGGTCCACAAATGGCCGCACAAGTCCCTGTTAGTCAAATTCGGACTAACTCAAATCAAAGCGGTTCGATTGAGTCCAATACAAATCTAGGGGGATACAAATGGTTCAATATTAACAGTTATAACAAGTGTAAACCTAATAGCCATTTCAATTATAAAGGATGCACAATTAAAATTGACATTCATTGGAAAGATGAATCAAGATCAAGCTCAATTAAATAAATCAGCAAGAATGATTTACTGTCATGAATTACAGTTTATTAGGTGTGTTGCTAACATGCAATTAACCACTAATCTACTAACATAACATACTGAAATGACCATTAATCCATTCTGTTAAAGCTGTGCGATCGATTCTAGACCTTGCATCCCCACGAACGGTCGCAGACTGGCCGCACACGTCCCCTCAGATCCGAAGACCTGCTGGATATGGACGGTCGGTTGTGTGCCGCCTGGAGGGATGTGCGGTCTGGAACTGGCCGCAAGAAATACATGCGGTTAGGGCTCGGTCGCATGTTCCAGGGACACGATCAGGGTTCAAAAGCTATAAACGGTCAATAGAGGGCCGCCTGTCTTGGATGTGCGGTCTATCGTGTGGCCGCAAAAGTCCAGACAGGTCGCTGCCCCTTCGCCTTGCCCGACTGTGGTGAGGTTTTTAGGGTCTGAACTAAAACATGAAATTCACACCATATAAAGCATGGAATTAGGGGCTTTTACTACCAAAAGAAAGAGCACGAAAAACTATACAATATGCATGAATCAATTTTATGTTTACAGCATGAAATTACTACTTAATCGAAAGGGAACAATTATAACTCTAGTTCTGACATGCTTCTATTAAAACCTAAAATTCTCGTAGAACACTTGATAAAATTTAAGGCTCTCTACATCAATGAAAAGCTAACACGATGCTGCTTCTAACCATATATTATTTGTAGGGTTTGGCTTGCTATCACCTACCTGAATCGGATGAAGAAGGAAGGAGAAAGAAAACCAAAGACGTCGGTACACGCAGCCACTAATCGCTGGAGATCTCCCTCGATCTAACTCCTCTGCAGCCGCCGCTGGTTCTAAACGATTCTAGGTTTTGAGAGCTTCATTTTAATAGGTCGCACACCTTCTGGAGGGTTCTATGCGCGGAGTATTCGTCCACGCAAGTCGAGTTGATGTGAACGTCACCGCAATAGTTTACTCGATCCAAACTCCGCCGAATGCATCTCCTAGGGTTAAGGTTTCGAGAGATTAAGAGAGGGTAAATGATCTTCTCATCTTGGCATTTCATTTGCCACCGATTTGGGCTCATTTGATGGAGTATTGGGCTCGAATTTGGTGTTTCAAGGTATAGTTAACTAAGTGTTCAATTTGGACTTAATCCACTAATTCGGCCTACTTACAGATTTTATTTAGGTTGGCCACAGAAGACCAGTTTGTTAAACGTGTTTTCTCTATAAGAATATAAATTTTCTGGATTTTTACAAAATAGTTGAAATATAACTCATTCTATTTATTAAGGAATTATTCTAATTAATTTCTACTTAATTTCAAATAAATTTTTAAAAGAAATCGGGGTATTAAAGAGACTATCAATTTCCCATCCGGACAACGTTATGACTCGGATTTATCATCCTCCGGTTCCTCTGGTTCGATGTCGGGGGCCGAAGGGGACGAGGGGGACTCATCTTCGTCCGAGGGGTCGCCAACTTCGGATGCCTCGGGAGGGCGCGCAACCGAGGAAGTTCCCACACTGGTGGGGTCCGTGCCAGGGTCGGCCATCGTCGAGGGTGCCGGGAGCAGACCGCCCGAGCCTTCGCTTTCGAGCCTCAAGATGGGCCAGAGGCCTAATGTATCTGTTTTACTTTTTCTCCTTTTTTGAAGAAGAAGAAACTTCTCTTTTGTGTGAAGGAAGGTCGAAAACGTAAGGCAGTAGCGTTATGATAAAGACTTAACCCTTTTGTACCGCCATTGCCCTGGTTTGACCAGTGTATCCGTAGTAGTTGGAAAGTGCCGATACTTTCTGCGTGGATCTCGCATGATGGTTGGGTGGGCGTCTGACAGGGTGTCTTTCCGTTTTCTCATGCTTTAAATGCCCGGCCGCTTCGTGTGTCCCGCTGGGATGGAACTGAGGAGTTTGAGGTGACCGTTCGTAGGGAGAGGTCCCTTTAGCGTGATTTCGAGGGGAGAATCATTTAAGGCAAGTAGCCTCCTTTCGCCTATAAAAGGTCTGAAGCGCGTCCCTTCCTCTCCATCGCTTAGGGTTTCCCTAACAGTCTTTCCTCCCTCCTTCTTCACGAAGTGTTGTGCAGTCAGATTTGAAGCATGGAAGATGCCCTGGAAGACGAAGCTGCATACGACGGAAGGCAGAGAATCTTTTCCGCTTCGAGTTTGAAGGGAGTTCGACGGCCGGTGGGCAGGTTAGAAGTGGGTTCGACATGCGAAAGCACGTCGCCTTCTTTTATAAGTTCCGGCGGCATTTGCGGGGAGGTTACTTGGGAAGAAGGTTCAACATGCTAGGGCATGTCGAACTTCTGTCCCTGACCCGCCGACTCCATCCCGAGGGGAGGAGGAAGCCAATTAAGCTCCCTCCTTTTCGGGCTTTCCCCTGCCTCCTCGTCCAGCTCTGCTGGTTTCTTTTTCTCCCCCCCCCCCCTTTCACTTTTTGGAGGGTGCCTACACTCTCTTCCTTCCAAAGAGTTTGCAGGGATGAGGACTTCGCTTGTATTCCTTCCCTGAGCGACTTGGAAGGTAGCCTTCTTCTTCCTAATCCCTCTATCAACTTTGTTCCGAGTTACCCGAGCCAACGGGGTCGACTATCCTTTATCCGAGCCAGTTTCTGCACGAGGTAGAGTCAGTGGCTGGACGCAGGGAGATTAACTGAGTCAGCCGAGTGATGGGCTCGTATAGCGGTGGCAGATGGATTTTTGCTTTGTTGACATGTATTGTATCGGCTACGGCCTACTTGATGTACATCACAGTTCAATAAGAAGAGAAGAGTGGCATTTATTCTATTTTGCTTACATGTGTATGCTTGCCAAATGTTCAAAATTAGAACTTGCGTAGTGTAGTCGCGTTCTACGTCCAAGGGATGAGTTCTCCTTCCATAGTGGATAATTGGTACGCTCCTTTCCCGGGCGTCTTGACCACTCGGTAGGGGCCTTCCCAATTATGGGATAACTTGCCCGCCACCTCAAGTGGTCGAGAGGCTTCGGCTTTCCTGAGAACCAAGCCTCCCGGCTGGAAGTGTGTGTCCCGGACTTTGTCATTGTAGTATCGAGTGAGGTAGCGTTGATATTCCGTTGCTCGGATGCTGGCCATCTCTCGGAGTTCATCCGCTAGGTCGAGGTTTTTGAGCAGTTTCTAGTCGTTTGCCTCGGGTGAGAAGTAGATGACTCGGAGGAGGGATTGGCAATCTCCAACGGGATCACGGCCTCGGTGCCGTACACCAGCTGAAAGGGACTCTCACAGGTTGCCGTTCTGGGAGTCGTTCTGTGCGACGAAAGTACGCTCGGTAATTTCTTGAGCCAGCTACCCTTGGCTTTGTCGAGCCTGGTCTTGATGCCTTTTAAGATGGTCTTATTGGTATTTTCGACCAGCCCGTTAGCCTGAGGGTGGGCGACTGAAGTGAAGTGATTACAAATGTTTAGGTCGGCACATCTGTCTCGAAAATAGCGAGAATCAAATTGTCGACCATTATCGCTCACTATCACCTTGGGGATGCTGTAGCGACAGATGATCGATTTCTAGACGAAACTCCATATGACTGTCTCGGTGATCCTAGCTGTGGCTTCGGCCTCGGTCCACTTGGTGAAGTAGTCGATGACGACTATGATGAATTTCTTCTGGGCCTGAGCCGTAGGGAATGGCCCAAGGATGTTGATCCCCCACCAAGCGAAAGGATAATGCTCGGTGTAGACACGCCAAAATTGACGTTATGTTGATCAAATCTCACGTCGTTATATAAACGCCCCAAGTGGACTTCAATATTCCTATAAAATGAAGTTTTTCTATTTTTGTGAATTTTATGCATTTTTCCTGCATTTTTGTGATTCACGACCTAAAGAAGGGCGTTATTTTCAAAGTAGCGACCTTTCCTAGGGCTTTTTCAAAAGAAAGGACGACCTCAGGATAGGCCGTCAATTCCTGGTATTATCCGTTAATTTCTGGAAAATATCTATTTTCGAAATAAAAGCTTATGTGAGTAACGTCCTTCCTCAGGGCGTGTTTTTAATAAACACTGTTACCTTAGGCGTGTTCCCTTAATTTTCAAATAAAGAAAGTTGTTATTTCCAAAATTAAATCCAGGAAGAAACGGCCTTTCCTAGGTCGTGTTTCAAGAAACGCCTTTGTGAAGGTCGTCAATTCTTAAATCGACGCCCTGTCTTAAGTCGTGTTTCACTCCAGAGTCCTTCCTTTTTCCATCTTTCCCTCACAGTTCCCTACCATCCATGGGACTCTTGCTCGATCTTGATCCTTCCTTGGATGCCTCATTACCCGTTCTTATCTTACCTTGTTTGATCACATCCGATTGAGGCTATAAATTGAGGCCTTGATCGATCGTGTAAAAGGTGAATGACTGAGAACGACTCAGAAGGTGAATGACTCAGAAGGTTTCAAAAGTTTAAGCATTCAAAAGGTCACGAGCAGAGGCTTCTTCGTCCTTTGCTGATTCCCCTCTGCGTCCTTCGTTGGGCTTCATCCAGCTTCATCCATCTACTTCCATCATATTCATCCGGTTTTCCCTTTACTGTCGCCAGGGACAGCAGGGTTTCTCAGCTTTTCATCTGTTTGTTTTACTTCATTCATACCACTCCATTCATCATATCCATTCATCCTTCGTATTTATTCACACTTTGTTGCATTTTTATCATCATACTCCCCCTCCCTTAAGTCTTATTAAGGGGTTTAAAAACAACCAAAAAATAAGGTGCGCATGTGCCTTTCTTTCTTTCATTATTACACGTCTATTTGGATAGATACTACTTCATTTGGGCTGATCCCTCTCTTCTTGTTTTTTTTTTTATTGTCCATTTTCCAAGGTAATCGACTAAGAAGACCCACTTCATCGGCCGGCCGATTGAAGTTGGAGGAGGAAATCCACATCCACCCCGCATCCCAATTTCCACCAGGTACACGCGATCTCCTTTTCTTCTTATTGAGGTAATCCCTCTGGCGATCACAACTCCCCTTTAAGCACCTCGTGCTATTTTTATTGCATCTTATGCATTTTATTTTTTCATTCCTAAGTGAGGATTTTAATCCGATCTACAAATTGGCGATCACGGTGGGACTTCCACTGTTTTCTTTATTGATTACCATCTCCATTGGCACCCTCGTGTGCCCTTTCCCCTTGGCACCCTCGTGTGCCCTTTCCCCTTGACACCCGCGTGTGTCCTTTCCCCTTAGGCACCCTCGCGTGCCCTTTCCCCTCGGTACCCTCGGTACCCTTTCCTTTGTGCCCCTCGGGCACCCTCCATTGTGCACCCTGCACGCTCCTGGGATCAGTCAATTGTTGCTTATTAACGCCTTCAACAAGGGCGTCTTTTGATTTAACGCTCCTCACAGGGACGTGTTTTGTTGATTAACGCCCCCTTCCAGGGCGTGTGTTTATTGCACCTGCTAGCATTCTGTTTGCTCATTTTATCGTCTGCTATTTAACGCCCCTCTCAGGGACGTATTTCGTTGAGTAACGCCCACTTCCAGGGCGTCTTTTACCATAACTGCTGTCTGCTGCATGCTTATCATATTGTATGTGGATTAACGCCCCTCTCCGAGGCGTTTCATTTCTTATCAACGCCTATCATTAGGGCGTTTCTCTTTTACCATAACTGCTGTCTGCTGCATGCTTATCATATTGTCTGTGGATTAATGCCCCTCTCCGAGGCGTTTCATTTTTTATCAACGCCTGTCATTAGGGCGTTTCTCTTTATCATAACTGCTGCTTCTGCTTATCATATTGCCTGTGGATTAACGCCCCTCCCCGAGGCGTTTCATTTATTATCAGCGCCTATCATCAGGGCGTTTTATCTGAGTTTTGACGCCCTCCTGTGGAGGCGTCCTTTCTTTATAACGCCTCACCTAAAAGCGTGTTTTCCTACCGTTTGTGAGCCCCTCACAGAGTTTAACGACAGCCACGCTGTCGTGTTTTCATTTTGTCACGACCTACCGCGGGGCGTGTCTTTCCTCCTGCTGTGAAAACGACCTTTCCCAGGGCGTTTCTTTACTGTTCTTTTTCACAGATTAGCTCTTATTCATTGCTTGGCATTTGTCTTGATATTACATTGCTGCTTGGATTGTCTTGATTTGTTGGCTTGGTTGAGAGACCTCCTCTCTCTACCCTAGGATCCACACACTCTTCTTGGAATCGGGACGACCCTCCATTGAGCATTCCGTCTCTTTGGACCGGAAATCCCTTTTCCAAGACCTCCATAAGTCCCCGCACCCGTGGATTCCCTCACGGACGCCGGGCTGGTTGTACCCTTGAAGTACCTGGAGTTTAGAGAACCTATGCGTTGTTAAAGAGAGAGAAAAACTTAGTTGACCCGGAGGTTACACTTGGATCAAACTAGGTCTCATTTGGCAAAAGAGTGAACTTTCACAAACAATTCACCCTAATTCAAACATCAAACATTAAAATCTTACGTTTCTTGCCAATCTTGTTTGCATAAACATAGTTCGGTGATTTGATTGCCTTGTTTGGATTAAATATTTTGTGATAGTTCCTTCATTAAACACTGTCTCTCTTAAGAATGAAACTCCGTTCAGGTAAAACCATCAACATGTCAGGCCACGGGTACTCTTATGATGATGAGAATGAGGACATATTTGGTCAATATGAGGACCCTCTCCAGGATTCTGTTTATTATGAGGGGAACTACCTCCCTCCTCACCCCCATTACTCACAAGTTCATGTGGTTGATACCACTATTCATGAGGTGGACCCTTCGTCTCAAGTTCCATCTTCCAACACTTCGGGGAACCCTTCCCCATCCATTAATGTCATGGATTTGATCCAGGCTCTCTCCCAGTTGGATGACTCCCAGCGGCAAGCCATTCAGGCCGCTTTAAAAGGGAAGTCGGTTCTTTCTTCTTCTTCTAATCCCCCTCCGGCCGTGAGTGGCCACCAGATTGTTAATGACCAGGCGGTCTTGCATCCCCCCTCCTCTCGTCCAGAAACGCCTACTGCGGCCATGCCGGCCCAGCAGGCGAGCTATTCAGCGGTTAGGCATCAATCCTTCCAACCTCCTCGGATTCTACGAACGCTTATACCGCCTTCTTTTGCTCAGAATCAGGCCCCGGTCGAGCCCGATACCAACACTCTCTTGCTTCAGAAGCTGGCCAGCATGGAGGAATAGCTCAAGAAGGTTACAGCGACTAAGAATGCTCCGGAAATTTCTCTTCCTACGTTGCCGGTGTTCCATTTACCACCTTCTGAAATGCCGAATTTCCGGCGATATAATGGAACGGGCAACCCATTCATTCATTTAAAGGATTTCCGATATGAGACTTCCTTTTGGCAGGACAATAAGGCCTCCCTGGCCTACTTATTCAGGAGGTCTCTTGAGGGGCCAACCCTCGAATGGTTTTATTCTCTGGAGCCAGATGATGCCGGCGATTTTGATGTTATTCAAAGAAAATTCCTGCAAAAGTACAGAGACCGGGTGGGACCTTCCCTTTCTGTTACAGATTTAGTTGCCGAGAAAATGAAGCCCGAGGAGGACTTCATTGTATTTGCTGATAGGTGGCGGTCTATGGCCGAGAAACTAAAGGACACATTGTCGGAACAGGAGCAAGTGAAAATGGTCATTTCTAATGCAACCCCCCAATTCCGGCACATTTTGGCCATGAATCGGCTAACAACTATGGAAGAGCTCTATGAAAGAGCTCGTTATATACAAACGCAAATGAAGGACTTGCCCATCATGGGCATGTTTGAGCCGAAGCCTCGGCTATTTAAAAAGAATACAAATGTCAACAGCGGGCCCACGACTGAAGGCACTGTCACAAATGAGTAGGTTGGCGTAGTTGGCAACCCCCATAATCAAGCTAACCCACGTCCACCACCACCTCCACGACAGAACCCTCATTTTAACCCTACTCCACCACCCTAATTCGCGCCTCAACGCTCCTTCGCTCCACCGCAAAACCAAGCCCCCCGCATAGATCCTCCAGCTCCACCACAATACCATCAAGTGCCCCCACCAGCCAACTACGGCCAACAACAACAACGGAGACCGCCACTTGGCCCCAAAAGGGACCACTATCCCCCACTTCCTGAAAGTCTCCCCGATATTTTTAATGCCCTGATGGCCGCCAACTTGCTCGCATTACCAAAGGAAAGAACCGTGTGGCCCGCTAATGTTGACACATCCCGTTATTGTGCCTTTCATTGCGGCCCGGGTCACAACCTGGATCGTTGCTTCCACTTCAGAGATTACATCTACGATCTAAATGACCAGGGTGACATCAATTGGGATGAGATGAGACAATTCATAGCCGCTATGAAAGAAAGAAGGGCTTCTCGGTAACAACAAAATCAGCAACAACAGCAGCCAGCTCCGCAACAAGTTCAGCCACAGCAAGCTCCAGCACCCCAGCAAGATATGGGGATCGTCCGTAATCCATTGCCGGAGCACGCTCCTAATCAACATGCGAACCCTGTCACGTCTCTCTACGAGGTGGAGAGAGGGCAGGGATGGCACGAAGAAAACGCCTCTGTCGGGGCATTTCACCATGATCCAACTCAAAATCAAAGTCCGCGCCTTTTGCGCACACCTCCTTCTTCTTCTATGCTCCTATCGGGACGTCCCCTTCTACGCCCCGTCAATCCTTCTACCTCCACCAATTCCACGGCCTTGCCGGCTCGCTCTCTTCTTACCCGCCTACCACCTCCACAACCTACCATTCCACCTTCCACCACCAATCCCACACACGCGCCATCCAGGCCACTCCTACTCCGCTCACCGCCAGCACCCGCTACCCCCTCTACCACTCCTACACCGGCAAGAGTTCCTCTGTCATCAGTTCAACCACCTTTTGTGCCACGATCTCTCCTTATTCCACCACCTGCCAATGCTCCTCGCATTCGGATATCCCTCTCTTCTTGTTTGTTTTTTTTTTTTATTGTCCATTTTGCAAGGTAATCGACTAAGAAGACCCACTTCATCGGCCGGCCGATTGAAGTTGGAGGAGGAAATCCACATCCATCCCGCATCCCAATTTCCACCAGGTACACGCGATCTCCTTTTCTTCTTATTAAGGTAATCCCTCTGGCGATCACAACTCCCCTTTAAGCACCTCGTGCTATTTTTATTGCATCTTATGCATTTTATTTTTTCATTCCTAAGTGAGGATTTTAATCCGATCTACACTCGGCTAGGGTGATAAGCTTTGTTGCCGGCTGATGGACCAAATGGTCAAATCGCTGGCATCGGTCACACTGTTACACGTAGGTCGAGCAGTCGCGCTATAGAGTGGGCCACCAATAACCCTGTCGAAGCAAGATCCTGGCGAGCGACCTTCCTCCTTGATGCGCTCCGCATAGGCCTTCGTGAACTTCTTGAATCGCTCGGATGGCTTCATCGGTACTGATGCACTTCAAGAGGGGACCGGAGAAGGATCTGCGATATAAAGTGCCATCCAGAATGACGAATCGCCGAGCTTGGTACTTCAATCTCCGGGCTTCCCGAGGGTCGGGAGGCTCCTGGGAGTATTGGAGCCACGATAGATAGGGGGTATGCCAGTCGCTTGAGGGGGCCGAGTCAACAGCCATGAGCTCCGAATGAATGCTCGATCGCTCTAGAACTTTGAGAAGGACTAATCGAGTACTCTCTGGGTCAAGAGAGGAGGCCAGTCGAGAGAGGGCGTCTGCCCGCGAGTTTTCCACCCGAGCTATTTGGACTACCTTAAAACTCTCGAACTATTGTGCCACGGTCTTGACCAGCTAGAGGTATTTGACCATCGATTCTTCCTGAGCTTCATAATCACCGTTGACCTGGCTAGCGACCAATTGGGAGTCAGTGTGAATTCTGACTCGCTCAGTCCCCAACCGCCGGGCCATGCGGGCTCCCGATATAAGGGCTTCATACTCGGAGGCGTTGTTGGATGCCTGGAAGTTGAACTTCAAGGCGTATTGCAGCTCTACTCCTTCGGGGGACTTCAGAAGGATACCGGCACCGCTCCCGGCCGAGTTGGAGGATCCGTCGATGAATAATTCCCAGGTTGGCCCGGGTGCGGACGAAGATTTTTCTTCGGTCGGGATGGTGCTCTCGGCGATGAAGTCAGCGAGTGCCTATCCTTTGATAGTCGAGCGAGGCTGATACGATATATCGTAGGCCCCGAGCATAATGGCCCACTTGACGAGGCATCCCGAGGCTTCAGGGTGAGTGAGGATCCTCTTCAGTGGTTCACCGATCAGCACGATGATGGAGTGCCCTTGGAAGTAGGGTCGAAGGCGCTTGGCCGAGGTAACCAACGCTAGCACGAGTTTCTTGGTTGCGGGGTACCTTCTTTCAGCCTCGTTGAGCACCTTGCCGGTGTAGTAGACCGGTCTCTCGACTCCCGAGTCATTTTTGACCAGGACCGAGCTAACTGTGGATGGAGTTGCCGAGAGGAAGAGATGTAGGGCATCACCTGGAACGGGCTTGGACAGCACCGGTGGTGAAGCCAGGAACTCCTTAAGCTTAGTGAACGCCCTTTGGCATTCCTCGTCCCATGTGAACGTAGCAGATGCCATTTTGGGTCCCCTCAACAGTTTGAAGAAGGGTAGGCATCGTTCGACAGCGCGGGACAGGAATCGGTTGAGCACAGTAATGCGCCCGGTAAGGCATTGAACGTCCTTGGTGCAGGTGGGGGCCGCATGTCCAGGATGGCCTGGACCTTGTCGGGGTTGGCCTCGATCCCACGCTGGGTGACTAAAAAGCCCAGGAATTTCTCGGACCTTACTCCGAAGGCACACTTGGTGGGGTTGATCTTCATATTGTAGCTCAGGAGAGTGTTGAAGGTCTCTGCCAGGTCGGCGAAGTGGTCCTCGGCCTTGGGGGTCTTGACGAGCATGTCATCAATATAGGCCTCGACGTTCCGGCCGAGCTGTCCCTCGAATATGGTTGACCAGCCGCTGGTACGTTGATCCAGCGTTCTTCAGCCCGAAGGGCATCCGGGTGAAGCAGTGCACGCCAAAGTCCGTGATGAAGGTGGTCTTCTCGATATCTTCTAGATTCATTCTAATCTGGTGGTAGCCTGAATAGGCATCCAGGAAGATGAGTATCTCATTGCCTGAGGTTGAATCAACCAGTTGGTTGATGCTCGGCAATGGATAGCAGTGTCATGCCCCAAACCGATAGCAGCGGGAAGCGATGCTCGGAACGTGGCAGTTAATAATCATGATAACAAGAGTGGAAGATAAATAACCACAATTAAACACAAGGAGGCCATACACACATATTGAAAAATATGAGCTCTTATTAATATTAAAAAGGTCACTTAACAATATTATATTCAAATTAAGGGAAGAAAGAACAAAAAGAAATAACCAGACTCACGACACTAGCTAGACTCAAGAAGATAAAAAGGACAGACTCCAATCTCTAGGTTCCAGGTTCACTCGATCACACTGATCCGATTCCCATTTGCAACGTACCGTTAACCGTGTTACCTGAAAAGGATTGGAAGTAGGGGTGAGCAAGAAGCTCAGTAGGAATTATACTCTATCATCAGGCATAGTTTAGGTGATTAACCAATTAATGAATATGCATGATTAACGCGATAAAATAAGCAGAACTAAATAATCACTAAGATAGAAAGAGTAATGATAATTGAATGGAAGAAATAATTGCATGTCGAGATATCAAGCAAGATTAACAAGATTTTCTAGCAAATGGCCATTTGCAGTCAATTTCAAGTCATGTCAAGTAAGCAAGCAAGCAAGTACTTCATACTTTAAACATAATAATAAGTTTCACGAGAATGTGGAATGTCATAGACCCAACACGCTAGATAGTACCGGTGCCAAATGCCACACCTAATCATTCACCTCCTCGGGGATCAAGTACTTTTCGGGTGCTCCTCCCAGAACAAGACTGGGCCCTTCATTTGTTTGCCTTGGCATTGATTTCTTTTTGGATCGTAGATCCCACGAGACTAGACATCCACAATATTTAATGGCCAAGGGTTCCAAGGTCAAGTTCATGTAGTCAAGGTAAAGAACACAAGGATAATGATTCTTTAAGAGTCCAAACAATAAGCTCCATAATCGAGGGGAATAATTTTCCCAAAGGACTATAATTAATGATCAATAGATCTAACAATAGGTAAATTCACAAAATACCATAGCCTACATTGGCTTGGTTAGCTCACACGATTCGAAATTCATGAAATAACCACTTTTCGGAAAACTGTCATATAAATGGTCAGACAAGGGCCGCTCAAGGGTATATACGGTTAATACTGAGCCGCGCATGTCCGGAAGACATTAAGACCCATGAACAAGATATACAGTCCATACAGGGCCATATTAAAGATATGCGGTCGTTATAGGGCCGCCTATAAGGATATGCGGTCCACTACTGGCCGCACATGCCTGTTCAGCCCTATTCGATCCAAGACTTAAAAACCAGCGGTTCAATCACGTAAATCGATGTTCTGGTGGTTCATTAGGTTCATAACAAGGGTATAAAGAAATCCCGAGATGATGGTAAGTTCGCCGGATGGAGTTTCCGGTGATAAGTTCAAAGTTAACGCAACTTAAAGGGGCTAATGACTTACTAGAAGTCCGTAATTTGGTCAATGTTCTACTGGAATAGAATCGTTATCCAGCAACTAAAAGTTCATGATAAACCTAATTTCCATGTTAAATCATCAAGGATTAAGTTTTTCATTTAATGTATTTGCCAAAAAGATGAATCAAGATGATAAGATAATGAACAAGATCGTGTAGGAATGAACAACATGCATTTAACAGAAATTTAGTTACATAATTAACCACTAATCATGTGGGTTTCTAATTAACCATTGTGTGCGTTGAAGTGGAGACGGTAATCGGAGTGGTTCATACACTTTGATTGAGTGCAGGGACCATTGTCCTTCAATTTTGGATTGAGGAACACCGGGCTTAATTTGAGATCATAGGGTTGCATGTATGGGTCATTGGTTCCTCAAAATATGGTTTTCAATTGGACTAGGTTGAATGGATTGATCCCTTAATGGTCCGGATCGATCCTTGGGCCAAAAACACGTAAACCGGGTCTGCCAGCATATGGGTCGACCAAATGGGTCGACCCCTGGAAAAACCAGGGGTCTGTCTGTGTGTGGGTCAACCCCTGGGGTCGACCCCTGCACAAACAGACTTCTGTCTGTTGAATGGGTCGACCTCCATAAATTCTGCTGTATGGGTCGACCCCCGCACGGTGCAGGATGGGTCGACTCCATGGGTCGACCCTCGGGCAGACAAGTTCTGCTTGAGGATGGGTCGACCCCATGGGTCGACCCCTGCATTCACAGAAACGAACGTGACTTTGGAAATCAACAAAAACTCACCCAATTGGGGTCTAATTGGGCTGAGATCTTAACCCCATGCTCCTGGGTTCTTGATGGACATACTAGGGTCATAATACAAGAGTTTGGAACACGAAATTCACCAGAAAATTAATCGAAATCACAATCTATCTAGGAAGAACACTTGAAAATCTAGTTTTAGCATGCTTCTAATAAAACACGAAATTCTCTAAGCATGGTCTATGAAAATTGGGGCTTTATATATCAAAAGAAAGAGGACTGGATGCTGAACATTTTGATATATTACTTGCGATTTGAGCCCGAGAGAACCTACCTCAATCAGAGAAGAAGGGAAGAAGAAAGGAGGAAGAACGGACGCCGACACGTCACCACTAAACTCCCGAGATCTCCCTAGATCGATCTCCACTACAACTGCCGCTGCTACCAAAGGATTCTAGGGTTGCATAGCTTCATTTTTATAGCCCATACACCTTCTGGAGCCTTCGGTGCTGGGAGAATTCGTCGAAACAAGTTGATTGTTTGAAAACGGTGCCGAAATGTTTGACCTAGCCAAACCTCGGCCGACACCACTTTTTAGGGCTAGGGTTTCGATCAATTAACAGTGGGGAAATGATCCTTAGATCGTGGCCTTCCATTTGCCACCGATTTTGGGTCATTTGGTTGAGTATTAAGCTCTAATTTCGCGTTTTAAGTTAAGGTTAGGTAAGGGTTAGGTAAGTGTACATGTTTGACTTAATCCACTAATTAGACCTAATTATGGATTTTTTCTGGGTCGACCACAGAAGACAAAGTTGTTAAATAATTCATCCTTAACCAATTTACCATTTTTTTAGATTTTTATAAGGTAGTCGAAATTTCACTAGTTCTATTTACTAAGGAATTAAATATTAAATTCCGAAATTCATTCATTTCAATTAAAAATTTACTTATTTCAATTAAATTTCAAATTTTTAAAACCGGGGTATTACACCCTCCCCCACTTTATGGAATTTGGTCCCCAAATTCATCGGGTATTACCAATTATGTGAATTTTTTAACTAAGATGATCTTATTTATCAAAATAACATGTTAATTATACAATTAATGACGAAAGAATTTAGCTATGGCTAGGGATAAAAGAGAATGATACCATATATAATTCTTCATTCCATAGAAGTTGGTTCCGATTCTTCTTGTAGTTTTGCTTGTGGAAGTAACTTAGGACAGTTAGCCATTGTATGATCCTGATTTTCGCAACGCAGACACGCTCCGCTTCTTCGCCAGCACTCCTTCGCGAGATGACCAAGTTTGTGACAGTATAAACATTTCTTTTGCGTAATACTACTCTTCTTCTTCTTATTACGTCGGGTTTCCTTACGACGGATTCGCCAGCCTCTAGCGGAACCGTATCTTAGTTTACCCATGGACCCACTCGCTTTCATTTTAAGAATGGCTTAGAGACCTGCAAGATAGTTATATGGTTAACTTTTTCATTACCCTTATGCGTAACACAACGCAATCTTGCATATATTTTTTTTACTTAACCCACGATACTACCCAATCTCACCAGGTGACAAGGGACGACACGGGTCTTAAGACTTAGGGTAACCTATACTCTTGGACAAAATCCGAGGACTCAGGCAACGGAGGCTCTGATACCACCTCTCTCACGCCCCGAACCGATAGCAGCGGGAAGCGATGCTCGGAACGTGGCAGTTAATAATCATGATAACAAGAGCGGAAGATAAATAACCACAATTAAACACAAGGAGGCCATACACACATATTGAAAAATACGAGCTCTTATTAATATTAAAAAGGTCACTTAACAATATTAGATTCAAATTAAGGGAAGAAAGAACAAAAAGAAATAACCAGACTCACGACACTAGCTTGACTCAAGAAGATAAAAAGGACAGACTCCAATCTCTAGGTTCCAGGTTCACTCGATCATACTGATCCGATTCCCATTTGCAACGTACCGTTAACCGCGTTACCTGAAAAGGATTGGAAGTAGGGGTGATAAAGAAGCTCAATAGGAATTATACTCTATCATCAGGCATAGTTTAGGTGATTAACCAATTAATGAATATGCATGATTAACGTGATAAAATAAGCAGAACTAAATAATCACTAAGATAGAAAGAGTAATGATAATTGAATGGAAGAAATAATTGCATGTCGAGATATCAAGCAAGATTAACAAGATTTTCTAGCAAATGGCCATTTGCAGTCAATTCCAAGTCATGTCAAGTAAGCAAGCAAGCAAGTACTTCATACTTTAAGCATAATAATAAGTTTCACGAGAATGTGGAATGTCATAGACCCAACACGCTAGATAGTACCGGTGCCAAATGCCACACCTAATCATTCACCTCCCCGGGGATCAAGTACTTTTCGGGTGCTCCTCCCAGGACCAGACTGGGCCCTTCATTTGTTTGCCTTGGCATTGATTTCTTTTTGGATCGTAGATCCCACGAGACTAGACATCCACAATATTTAATGGCCAAGGGTTCCAAGGTCAAGTTCATGTAGTCAAGGTAAAGAACACAAGGATAATGATTCTTTAAGAGTCCAAACAATAAGCTCCATAACCGAGAGGAATAATTGTCCCAAAGGACTATAATTAATGATCAATAGATCTAACAATAGGTAAATTCACAAAATACCATAGCCTACATTGGCTTGGTTAGCTCACACGATTCGAAATTCATGAAATAACCACTTTTCGGAAAACTGTCATATAAACGGTCAGACAAGGGCCGCTGAAAGGTATATACGGTTAATACTGAGCCGCGCATGTCCGGAAGACATTAAGACCCATGAACAAGATATACGGTCCATACAGGGCCATATTAAAGATATGCGGTCGTTATAGGGCCGCCTATAAGGATATGCGGTCCACTACTGGCCGCACATGCTTGTTCAGCCCTATTCGATCCAAGACTTAAAAACCAGTGGTTCAATCACGTAAAACGATGTTCTGGTGGTTCATTAGGTTCATAACAAGGGTATAAAGAAATCCCGAGATGATGGTAAGTTCGCCGGATGGAGTTTCCGGTGATAAGTTCAAAGTTAACGCAACTTAAAGGGGCTAATGACTTACTAGAAGTCTGTAATTTGGTCAATGTTCTACTAGAATAGAATCATTATCCAGCAACTAAAAGTTCATGATAAACCTAATTTCCATGTTAAATCATCAAGGATTATGTTTTGCATTTAATGTATTTGCCAAAAAGATGAATCAAGATGATAAAATAATGAACAAGATCGTGTAGGAATGAACAACATGCATTTAACATAAATTTAGTTACATAATTAACAACTAATCATGTGGGTTTCTAATTAACCATTGTGTGCGTTGAAGTGGAGATGGTAATCGGAGTGGTTCACACACTTGGATTGAGTGCAGGGACCATTGTCCTTCAATTTTGGATTGAGGAACACCGGGCTTAATTTGAGATCATAGGGTTGCATGTATGGGTCATTGGTTCCTCAAAACATGGTTTTCAATTGGACTAGGTTGAATGGATTGATCCCGTCACGGTCCGAATCGATCCTCAGGTCGAAAACACGTAAACCAAGTCTGCCAGCATATGCGTCGACCCAATGGGTCGACCCCTGGAAAAACCAGGGATCTGTCTGTGTGTGGGTCGACCCCTGGGGTCGACCCCTGCACAAACAGACTTCTGTCTGTTGAATGGGTCGACCCCATAGGTCGACCCCCACAAATTCTGCTGTATGGGTCGACCCCATGGGTCGACCCCCGCACGGTGCAGGATGGGTCGACCCCATGGGTCGACCCTCGGGCAGACAAGTTCTGCTTGAGGATGGGTCGACCCCTGCATTCACAGAACCGAACGTGACTTTAGAAATCAACAAAAACTCACCCAGTTGGGGTCTAATTGGGCTGAGATCTTAACCCCATGCTCCTGGGTTCTTGATGGACATACTAGGGTCATAATACAAGAGTTTGGAACACGAAATTCACCAGAAAATTAATCGAAATCATAATCTATCTTGGAAGAACACTTGAAAATCTAGTTTTAGCATGCTTCTAATCAAACACGAAATTCTCTAAGCATGGTCTATGAAAATTGGGGCTTTATATATCAAAAGAAAGAGGACTGGATGCTGAACATTTTGATATATTACTTGCGATTTGAGCCCGAGAGAACCTACCTTAATCAGAGAAGAAGGGAAGAAGAAAGGAGGAAGAACGGACGCCGACACGTCACCACTAAACTCCTGAGATCTCCCTAGATCGATCTCCACTACAACCGCCGCTGCTACCAAAGGATTCTAGGGTTGCATAGCTTCATTTTTATAGCTCATACACCTTCTGGAGCCTTCGGTGCTGGGAGAATTCGTCGAAACAAGTTGATTGTTTGAAAACGGCGTCGAAATGTTTGACCTAGCCAAAGCTCGGCCGACACCATGTTTTAGGGCTAGGGTTTCGATCAATTAACAGAGGGGAAATGATCCTTAGATCGTGGCCTTCCATTTGCCACCGATTTTGGGTCATTTGGTTGAGTATTAAGCTCTAATTTCACGTTTTAAGTTAAGGTTAGGTAAGGGTTAGGTAAGTGTGCATTTTTGACTTAATCCACTAATTAGATCTAATTATGGATTTTTGCTGGGTCAACCACAGAAGACAAAGTTGTTAAATAATTCATCCTTAACCAATTTATCATTTTTTAGATTTTTATAAGGTAGTCAAAATTTCACTAATTCTATTTACTAAGGATCTAAATATTAAATTCTGAAATTCATTCATTTCAATTAAAAATTTATTTATTTCAATTAAATTTCATATTTTTAAAACCGGGGTATTACAAGCAGTCTTTTGGTGTGGCTTTGTTCAAGTCAGTGAAGTCCACGCACATTCGCCACTTTCCCGAAACTTTTGGTACCAGGACAACGTTGGCCAGCCACGTCGGCTACCGGACCGATCTGAAAAGACCAATCTTTTGCCCTTTGGTGACTTGCTCCTTGATGACCATCTGCTTCTATGGCACATGCTTCCTTCTGCGTTGTTGTACGGGCTTCACGGTCGGGTCGATGTTGAGCTTATGCATCACTATCTCTTCCGATATCCCTAGGAGTTGATCATCAGACCATGCAAAGACTCGGATGTACCCGGAAAGAAATTCTTTGTATTGCTGTTGAACCTCGGATGGTAGGTCGGCTCCAATCTTTACTCCAAGGGTCGGGTCATCATTTAGGAAAACCGTTAGCAACTCGCCTCCAGGCTCAGATGTTGCGGGTTTTTCCTGGACTTCCCAGGGGCCCTTGTTCTTCCTGTCCGGCCTTGTGGCTTCAACCGAGATATTATAGCACCTTCAGGCCATTGCCCGGTTGCCCCGGACTTCCCCCACCCCATGTTTAGTGGGGAACTTCATCTTTTGGTGATAGGTAGAGGGCACCTCTTTCGTTCGGCTAAGGATCCCCCGGTCGAAGATTACGTTGTATGCTGTCATACCCTTGATCACTATGATGTCCACCATAACCGTAATAGTTTTGGGTGAGGTGCCGAGAGTAACTGGCAGGCTTAGGGCTCCCTCGGGATAAGTGGCCTGGCCATTGAACCCGTAACGGGGGGTTTGGATCGGGCGGAGTTTAGACGGATTCTCCCCCATCTTAAGAAAACACTCATAAGACAATACATCAGGGGCGCTTCCATTGTCAACTAGGTGTCCCTGACGGACGAGGCACTCGATCTCATCTTGGAGCTGGTGGCAATTGCCGGTATGATGCCCGTGATCACTGTGAAACAGGCAGTGTTTACTGCGATTGCGGCTCTTTGATCTCATTGGCTCGGGTTGGCGGAGGAGGCCCGAGCCCTTGATGTCTTCATAGATCTCGTACACCGGAGCGGTTAAGGGAGTGTACCGCTCGTACTTCTAGGATGGTTCTTTGTGCTCCCCGTCTCGGTTCCGCCTTTTTCCTTGGCTCAAGCTTCACTCGGGTGCTCACCTCTTGTCCCCCTCCCAACCCAAGCCAGTTGCGCCTTGGCATGCGCTGAGAACTTCTTCACACTCAGCATGGCGTAAAGCCAGAGTCACTAGCTAAGCGAGGGTCGAGGGAGGGTGGAGGACAAGTTCGCGGCGGTGGTTCTTGTAGCAACCCTGATAAAAATAAGAATTTTTAATAAATCAAATTAAAATAAAAGATAAGTAAATAGATGACAAAGAGCCTAAATGGGTAAATCATTAATCAAGAAGAAATAACGCCTTTGGTCAAGGCACGACTTCGAAAAGAAACGCCCTTACATAAGGCGTTAATTATAAAAAGGACGCCAACACCAAAGTGCGTCAATTCCCAAACGGCCGAAATAAATAAAGGGCAAGTATAAGTGACGCCCTCTACATGGGCGCGTTTTACATAAGAAATGACGCTTGACAAGGCATCAATTTAAATGAACGCCCTCGCTTAAGACGTTAATTCAGATCGAGTTTCGTTCGACCCAGGAGTCTATCCAAGGCAAGTTCTGGATAACTACGTCGAAGGTGGAATATGGTAAGAAATCTGTCAAGGGAGTATTACTTCCAATACAACTCTAACCCTATTAGGATCCCCAAAATCCTATAAATATCCTCCTAAATCAACCCTTGATCGCTATTTGGCGATCTGCTACTGCTGTCATCAACGTGAAGAATAGGTAATGTTCTTCCTCTTTTTTTTTGTTGTGTCTGTTGAAAGAACGTTGATGTTCTTTTCCTTCCTCATCTTCCTGTACAGTTTGTCTGTGTTGAGACGACGATCACCCCTTTTTACTGAAGATCGGGTATTCTTCGTCCATCTCCTGCAAGTTATCTCTGTTCGAGAACAGAGCATCGTTTTCTTCTCCAAACCTTCATCCGTTCATCAGTTAAAAACTTCAAAAGGTAGGTTTTCTCAAGAACGTAGCCCAAACTAGCTTAATATCTTTAATAATATCATCGATCCTCCATGCATATAGTTTTATTGTGGTTTCAACTATTTCTATGCAATTTTCAAAGCAACGCCCTTGACCAGGGCGCTAATTTAAAGAAGCGACCCACGCTAGGGCACTAATTATTGTTTTGACGCCTTGCCCAGGAGTCGTCAATTACATGTAATTAATAAATACCCACGTTTAAAATGTAATATCTATGTAACCATGAATCTAATATATTGCATGAGTATACCTGTGAAATCCTGTTAATTATCTTGTCATGACCATGAAATTGTTTTCCTGAAATTTTATCATCTGAAAGTTGATAAATTGTTGAATTAACGACCTGAACAAGGTCGTCTCTTATTGAACTGACGCCCCAGACCACGGCGCTAATTGAAAAGTAACGCCCCTGTCCAGGGCGCGTTTTTGTAAAATTCCAGAATATTGATTTTCTGTAGAATGAAAATATTGAAGGGACGACTAATGTATAAGTCGTCAAATTATGAATAAACGCCCCTGAATAAGGCGTTAATTGGATAATTAATGACTTTGCTTAAGTCGCTATTTTCTGTATTTCTATTTTACACTGATTACTGTCAACCGAAGGGTTTTATATATATATATATATATATATATATATATATATATATATATATATATATATATGTAATCGGCACTATATTCCGTTCTGTGAATATAGTCCCAAGTTTCATGATGATTTATCGTTTACCCACTAATTCTCATTGACATACAAGCTCTCCATTGGACATTCCGTTCCTTTGGACTAGCGAGTTAGTCATAGACACCTCCGTAAGTCTCCTCGCAGCCTTGGATTCCCTCAAGGCCGACTGAGCTGGTTGTACCATAAAAACCCATTACACTATTTTGCCATGTCACTCTATAGAAACATGGTATACCGGCCCTCATGTTATGCAAAGTGTGTATCATGAGAATTCTCTTAATGGGATGAGGTTATCATGCCATTTGATGCTGTTCTTGTAAACCCCAATTCTATATCAACATTGTCATGATGTTCTTGTAAACCCCAACTCTATATCAACATTGTTATGATGTTCTTGTAAACCCCAATTCTATATTAAACTTGATGTTCTTGTGGACCTCAATTCTATTTAAAGAATGCCCATACTTGTTTGTCATGGTACCCAAGTTAGGGAACCAATTCCACCTAGTTTTATCGATAATCGTGATTGTATCGTTATTATCACCTATCTATGTCAAGTATCATATTTTGGACTCTATTCTGTCCAAGTTTATCCTACATGTCTACAAGCTTTATTCTTGAAATTCCATAATGGTTATACACAAAAGTGGATGTTAAAATACATGATTAATGCCTGCGCATATAGGGCCCGATCTGGTCCTGGGAGGAGCACCCGAAAGTACTTGTGCCCATGGGAGTTGATTGATCACCGAAGTGCATGACTAGCTTGATTGAACATTCCATAAATCTTGTACTTCTACTTGACTTGATATTACATGACTTGCGTGACCCGAAAAAGGGATATTGCATACTTGCGTGCTTGAACGTGATAGCCAAATTTCCACATGACATGATGAATACACTTGCTTGAATATCTTGATATCTTTTGATATAAGTTCATGAAAGTTCATGACTAGTTCTTCTTGCTATCTTATTGTTATACACTCTCTCTATCTTGTCGTTTTATGCGAGCATGCATAGCTATAGTGCATTCATGATAGATGTAATCACTTAAACCCCTTGCTAGTTCTTGAGATATAATTTCCTACTGAGCGTTCGCTCACTTAGTGTTTCCCTACTTTTCAGGTAAGTTCGACGGTGAGGGAACTCAAACAGATGGGGAAAATCAAGAGTGAAAGAGATAGAGCTTCTTCCGTGTTATCTAGTCTTTTTCATATTTTCTTGAGTCAACCTTATATTTTTCCTTTATTTTAGTTAGTACTTCAAGGGTTTGTAATAGACATATTCTTATGAAGGAATAAAGGATTGGGTTATCTTTATTTTTACGCATCTCTGATTTTGGTGTCGAATACACTAATACTCTGATTGACATGATTGATATAAACTCGTCACGCGTCTCCGGGTATCTTCCGCTCTCGGGGCGTGACAGTTTTTGTGGTATCAGAGCCTAGGGTATTCAATTCCTTTGAAAACCCAAGTCCAAGGATAGGTTTAACCTTTAACCGATGAGATTGGGTAGAACCAAGGGTTAAAGTTAACATAGAAATGCTAGCTTCTAAATGAGATCACGTATTGATCTAGTTATTGTAATTGTAGGACGATGGCTGCCGAACGTGCTCAGTGGCGCAACATGCAGCGTACACTTCAAGGCATGACTCAGGTGCTGCAACAGGTAGCACAAGGAGGTGCACAACGAGCAGGGAGTCTCCACCAAGTCTTTAAAAACATGAACCCGCCTAAATTCATGGGTTCTACTGATCCGGATGACGCAGAGCACTGGATCAGGGAGACGGAACGTATATTCCGTGTTATGCAGTGCACGGATCAAGATAAAGTCTTATTAGCTACCTTTCAGTTGGAAAGGGATGCCCGAGGCTGGTGGGAATCAATAGAAGCTACTTTAAATCAAGACCAAGTTACTTGGGAAGAATTCGTTGAACATTTCAACGCTAAATATTTTTCGGACCGAGTCCAGGAGAAGAAAGCTGCAGAATTCGCTACACTGAAGCAACGATCCTTGTCGGTGGCTGAGTACGAGGCCCAATTTTCTAGATTATCTCGGTATGCTAAGCACTTAGTCAGCACCGAGAAGATGAAAGTTAGGAGGTTCCTAAATGGGCTCAGGCCCCAATATATCACATAGTTGGCGCCAATAGATATCCAGGTCTACTCGGAAATTGTGCGCCGAGCTCAGCTATTAGAAGACGCCACGGAACTATCTGATAGAATCCGTGGGAAGGACAAGAAAGAACAAGTTACAAGTTCGGGTTCTTTTAAACCCAACTTCAAGAAGAGGCCTAGAATTGGAGGTACTTCCTCACAAGATCAGAAGTTTTAAGAATACCAAGCCCTTCTCCATCACCACTACCCCATCAAATATAGTGTGCAAGCATTGTGACAAGGCGGGCCATAGAGTAGAAGAATGCTGGAGGAAACTAGGAGCATGTCTCCACTATGGAAGTCGCGATCATCGAATTCCCCATTGCCCATTACTTAATGATCAAGCCGGGGACGGGAAGCACCCAGTAACCAAGAATGCTCGTCTTCACGCAATTAAGGAGACCGAACAAGAAGAAGAAGGCAGACTAGTAGAAGGTACATTGAAAGTTTGTTCCAAGTCTGCATATGTCTTAATTGATACTGGTGCTTCACATTCAATTGTTTCCAAGAAGTTCGCTGATCTGTTACCCCTAGAACCGGAATGGATAAAATTAGTCTTGTCTACTCCTCTAGGAAACGAGACTGATATTACACACCATTACCAGAACTGTGAAGTATTGGTTCATGGTAAGAATCTCCCTATTGATCTTAAATGTTTATATCTAAAGGAGTATGATGTCGTACTAGGAGCGGATTGGTTATCTAAATATCAGGCAACGGTCGATTGCCGCAATAGCAAGGTTACTTTCGAGGAATTTCCCGAACTGATCTTTACTAGCCCCAAGAGGCGAAGCAAAACCCCTCTTATTTCGGCTCTCCGAGCTAGCAAGCTCATCAGGAAAGGATGTGTGTCTTTCCTTGCATTCATCATGATTAAGGAGGCTAAGGAAACTAAGATAGAAGACATTCCGGTGGTACAAGAATTTCCAGACGTATTTCCGGAAGATTTGCCTGGATTACCCCCGCAAAGAGAAGTGGCCTTCACCATCGATTTAGTTCCTGGTGCGGGTCCAGTTTCTAAGGCACCGTATAGAATGTCACCTGCTGAACTCAAGGAGTTAAAGGAGCAATTGATGGAACTCATTAAGAAAGGATTCATAAGATCAAGTACTTCCCCATGGGGAGCGCCTGTATTATTTGTAAAGAAGGAAGATGGATCCATGAGGTTATGCATCGACTATCGACAATTGAATCATCTCACTATCAAGAATAAGTATCCACTGCCGAGAATCGATGAGTTGTTTGATCAAATTTCAGGATCCAAGTACTTTTCCAAAATTGATTTTAGGTTGGGATATCATCAGTTAATAATCAAGGATGAGGACATTCATAAGACTGCATTTAGAAGCAGGTACGGCCATTATGAATTTGTTGTTATGCCTTTCGGACTAACGAATGCCCCTGCTGCCTTTATGCAGTTAATGAATAGTATATTCAGGCCTTATTTGGATCAATTCGTGGTGGTCTTTATCGATGATATATTGATTTATTCCAAGACCAAGGAAGAGCATGAGGAGCACTTAAGGATTGCATTACAAATATTAAGGGCAAACCAATTATATGCAAAACTCAGCAAGTGTGAATTCTGGCTTGAGGAAGTGACTTTTCTCGGACATGTTATATCAAAGGATGGCTTATCAGTAGATCCATCAAAAGTTGAAGCTGTAAGAAATTGGGAAAGACCGACCAATGCTAGCGAGATCCGAAGTTTCTTAGGTCTTGTCGGCTATTACAGGCGATTCATCAAAGATTTCTCTAAGATCGCCGTACCACTTATGAGGTTAACTCGCAAGGAGATCCGTTACGAATGGAGTGAGGAATGTGAAAGAAGCTTCCAAACTCTCAAGGATCATCTTACTACAGCTCCTGTCTTAGCTTTACCAATGGAAGGAGAGAAATTCGAGGTATACACTGATGCTTCTGGCATTGGCCTCAGATGTGTTCTAATGCAACAAGGAAAGGTTATAGCTTACTCTTCTCGTCAATTAAAGAAACATGAAGAGAACTACCCCGTCCATGACTTAGAATTAGCCGCGGTAGTATTTGCACTAAAGATCTGGAGACATTATCTATATGGAGTGCAGTTTACTGTATACTCCGATCACAAGAGTCTCAAGTATCTTTTCTCTCAAAAGGAACTAAATATGAGGCAACGGTGTTGGCTAGAATACCTCAAGGACTTCGACTTCAATATATAATATTATCCCGGAAAGGGTAATCATGTAGCAGATGCCCTTAGTCGAAAGCCGAGAGCACTGTTAGCCAATTATATGATTCAAGAATAGAAGTTGCTGGAGCAATTCTCTAAGCTCAATATAAGCATGGACACGAACTTCAAATATGTCACATTGTCTCACATAAGCATTCATCCAGACCTATTAACTGAAACACAAGCACTTCAGGATGATGACCCAATATTAGTGGAAATCAAGGGCAGATTGGAAGGACAATCTGATTTCCAAATAACTTGTGAAGGAAGATTAATGTTCAGGAATAGAACTTGTATACCGGATTGTCCCGAGTTAAAGAAGAAGATCTTAGAAGAAGCTCATAGATCAAGGTACACGATTCATCCAAGATCAACCAAAATGTACCAAGATGTGAAGAGGAATTTTTGGTGGCCCAACATGAAAAGGGAAATAGCCGACTATGTATCACGCTGTCTCACTTGCCAACAGGTCAAGGCGGAACACCAAAAGCCTGCTGGAAAATTACATCCTCTAGATATTCTCAAGTGGAAGTGGGAGAATATTAGTATGGATTTCATTATGGGTTTATCTAAATCAAAAGGAGGACATGATGGAATATGGGTTATTATTGACCGATTGACTAAATCAGCGCATTTCTTACCAATCAAGAGCCAATGGTCAGTCGATGTGTTGGCTGCATTATACATCAAGGACATAGTCAGATTACATGGTATTCCTGTTTCAATCATGTCTGACAGAGATCCCCATTTTACTTCTCATTTTTGGAAGGGACTACAACATTCGTTGGGAACAAGGCTTAACTTTAGTACAGCTTTTCATCCTCAAACGGATGGTCAGACCGAGAGAACTAACCAGGTGGTTGAAGATATGCTCAGAGCTTGCATCATTGATTTCGATGGAAGCTGGCATGATCACTTGCCGTTGGTGGAATTTGCATACAATAATAGCTACCAGGCAAGTATACAAATGGCACCTTTCGAAGCTTTATACGGAAGGAGATGCCGATCACCCTTATGCTGGGACGAAGTTGGAGAAAAATAACTATTAGGTCCAGACATGGTAAGGGATACCACTGAGAAGATACAATTGATTAGAGAAAGACTGCGAGTTACTCAGTCTAGGAAAAAGGCTTATGCCGACACGAGAAGGAGAGATCTTGAATTCCAAGTTGGAGATCATGTATTTCTCAAGATATCGCCTGGACGTGGCATACGGAGATTTGGTGTTAAGGGCAAGCTTACACTAAGATTCATCGGACCCTTCGAGATACTGGAACGAGTTGGCGAGGTTGCTTATCGCATCGCATTGCCTCCTCAACTGTCCAATGTACATAATGTATTCCACATATCTATGTTGAAGAAGTATGTGCACGATCCATCACATATTATTGATCATGGAGACTTAGCGATCCAGAAGGATCTCACATATGAGCAGAAGCCTATGAAGATACTAGATCGTGAAGTACGTACCCTAAGGAATAAGGCTATTCCCATGCTTAAGGTACAATGGAATAAGAACTCCGAACATGAAGCTACATGGGAGACCGAGGAATCCATGAGGAAGCGATTTCCAGAATTATTTTAAGGTATATATTCTACACTCTCCACTTATACATACTATTGAATTTGGGGACCAAATTCTTTTAAGTGGGGGAGGGAGTAGCAACCCTGATAAAAATAAGAATTTTTAATAAATCAAATTAAAATAAAAGATAAGTAAATAGATGACAAAGAGCCTAAATGGGTAAATCATTAATCAAGAAGAAATAACGCCTTTGGTCAAGGCGCGACTTCGAAAAGAAACGCCCTTACATAAGGCGTTAATTATAAAAAGGACGCCAACACCAAAGGGCGTCAATTCCCAAACGGCCGAAATAAATAAAGGGTAAGTATAAGTGACGCACTCTACATGGGCGCGTTTTACATAGGAAATGACGCTTGACAAGGCGTCAATTTAAATTAACGCCCTCGCTTAAGATGTTAATTCAGATCGAGTTTCGTTCAACCCAGGAGTCTATCCAGGGCAAGTTCTGGATAACTACGTCGAAGGTGGAATATGGTAAGAACTCTATCATGGGAGTATTACTTCCAATACAACTCTAACCCTATTAGGATCCCCAAAATCCTATAAATATCCTCCTAAATCAACCCTTGATCGCTATTTGGCGATCTGCTGCTGCTGTCATCAACATGAAGAACAGGTAATGTTCTTCCTCTTTATTTTTGGTTGTGTGTGTTGAAAGAACGTTGATGTTCTTTTCCTTCCTCATCTTCCTATACAGGTTGTCTGTGTTGAGAAGACGATCACCCCTTTTTACTGAAGATCGGGTATTCTTCGTCCATCTCCTGCAAGTTATCTCTGTTCGAGAACAGAGCATCATTTTCTTCTCCAAACCTTCATCCGTTCATCAGTTAAAAACTTCAAAAGGTAGGTTTTCTCAAGAACGTAGCCCAAACTAGCTTAATATCTTTAATAATATCATCGATCCTTCATGCATATAGTTTTATTGTGGTTTCAACTATTTCTATGCAATTTTCAAAGCAACGCCCTTGACCAGGGCGCTAATTTAAAGAAGCGACCCACGCTAGGGCGCTAATTATTGTTTTGACGCCTTGCCCAGGAGTCGTCAATTACATGTAATTAATAAATACCCACGTTTAAAATGTAATATCTATGTAACCATGAATCTAATATATTGCATGAGTATACCTGTGAAATCCTGTTAATTATCTTGTCATGACCATGAAATTGTTTTCCTGAAATTTTATCATCTGAAAGTTGATAAATTGTTGAATTAACGACCTGCACAAGGTCATCTCTTATTGAACTGACGCCCCAGACCAGGGCGCTAATTGAAAAGTAATACCCCTGTCCAGGGCGCGTTTTTGGTAAAATTCTATAATATTGATTTTCTGTAGAATGAAAATATTGAAGGGACGACTAATGTATAAGTCGTCAAATTGTGAATAAACGCCCCTGAATAAGGTGTTAATTGAATAATTAATGACTTAGCTTAAGTCGCTATTTTCTGTATTTCTGTTTTACACTGATTACTGTCAACCGAAGGGTTTTATATATATATATATATATATATATATATATATATATATATATATATATATGTAATCGGCACTATATTCCGTTCCGTGAATATAGTCCCACGTTTCATGATGATTTATCGTTTACCCACTAATTCTCATTGACATACAAGCTCTCCATTGGACATTCCGTTCCTTTGGACTAGCGAGTTAGTCATAGACACCTCCGTAAGTCTCCTCGCAGCCTTGGATTCCCTCAAGGCCGACTGAGTTGGTTGTACCATAAAAACCCATTACACTATTTTACCATGTCACTCTATAGAAACATGGTATACCGGCCCTCATGTTATGCAAAGTGTGTATCATGAGAATTCTCTTAATGGGATGAGGTTATCATGCCATTTGATGCTGTTCTTGTAAACCCCAATTCTATATCAACATTGTCATGATGTTCTTGTAAACCCCAACTCTATATCAACATTGTTATGATGTTCTTGTAAACCCCAATTCTATATTAAACTTGATGTTCTTGTGGACCTCAATTCTATATAAAGAATGTCCATACTTGTTTGTCATGGTACCCAAGTTAGGGAACCAATTCCACCTAGTTTTATCGATAATCGTGATTGTACCGTTATTATCACCTATCTATGTCAAGTATCATATTTTGGACTCTATTCTATCCAAGTTTATCCTACATGTCTACAAGCTTTATTCTTGAAATTCCATAATGGCTATACGCAAAAGTGGATGTTAAAATACATGATTAATACCTGCGCATATAGGGCCCGATCTAGTCCTGGGAGGAGCACCCGAAAGTACTTGTGCCCATGGGAGTTGATTGATCACGGTATTGGCATTATACCGAAGTGCATGACTAGCTTGATTGAACATTCCACAAATCTTGTACTTATACTTGACTTGATATTACATGACTTGCGTGACCTGAAAAAGGGAAATTCCATACTTGCGTGCTTGAACGTGATAGCCAAATTTCCACATAACATGATGAATACACTTGCTTGAATATCTTGATATCTTTTGATATAAGTTCATGAAAGTTCATGACTAGTTCTTCTTGCTATCTTATTGTTATACACTCTCTCTATCTTATCGTTTTATGCGAGCATGCATAGCTATAGTGCATTCATGAAAGATGTAATCACTTAAACCCCTTGCTAGTTCTTGAGATATAATTTCCTACTGAGCGTTCGCTCACTTAGTGTTTCCCTACTTTTCAGGTAAGTTTGACGGTGAGGGAACTCAAACGGATGGGGAAAATCAAGAGTGAAAGAGATAGAGCTTCTTCCGTGTTATCTAGTCTTTTTCATATTTTCTTGAGTCAACCTTGTATTTTTCCTTTATTTTAGTTAGTACTTCAAGGGTTTGTAATAGACATATTCTTATGAAGGAATAAAGGATTGGGTTATCTTTATTTTTGCGCATCTCTAATTTTGGTGTCGAATACACTAATACTCTGATTGACATGATTGATATAAACTCGTCACGCGTCTCCGGGTATCTTCCGCTCTCGGGGCGTGACAGTTCTCGTCCCGGGTGCCTCCGGTCAGCACAGTTATGGCCGAGGCTACATCTAGGCAGGGGATTCTCAGGGCTTCTTGTTGTACTCCTGGTTTTGATGATGACAACAGTAAGATTTTGGATATAGACACTTAACCTTCTAATAATTGTCTAATAGGTCAAAGGGGGTTGCAGGGTGCTCATTACGTCAACGCCATCAAGTGGAAGCGTCGACGCAGTAGTGCAAATTTAAGAAAGAAGCCCCTGGGTGAATGTGTGCGTCAACGCAACGTTCAAGTGGAGTGGACACATCAGAGCATGGATAGCTAGGGCACAAAGTCTATACATCAGCTGGATCCATTTAGTCTGAACATTAGCATATCTTCTTCAACTCTGTACATTGAGCGTCTCTTAGAAGTCCATACAGTGCATTGCATTGGCTAAAGTGTATACACTGTCAGTATCATTTGGAGTCTAAGACAAAGTCTGTACAGCGCATCACTCACGTTGGAAGTCTATACATTGGCGTTGGTCATCCAAGTCTGTACATCACTTGGCACTCACAAAATCTGCACATCCTGTTCTGTGAAGTATGTACATTGCACTTAAAATGTCTTCACTCTTAAAGTCCATACATCGTGTTTGGACTAAGTCTGTACACTGCCCATGTTTCATACAGCGTCAACTCAGTGCTTCACGTAGCGTCAACGCATCGCATTGAGAACTCTTTGCAAAGTCCATACACTGGACTTCATTTCTCCAAGTCTATACACTAGACTTCTGTTCTCTAAGTATATACATTGTAGTTTGCATTGCAAAGTCCATACACTGGAAGCTCTTCATTTGATGAAGTATGTACACTGGTCCTTCTAGCAAGTTAACACTAAGTCTATACACTTTACCTTTTGCAGAAGGGTACAGGGTCAACGCCTGAAGCTTAGAGCGTCCACGCATCAGTAGACGAAGCTTACACGTCGTCTTCTATTGCGTCAACGCCACAAGGAAGCAGCGTCGACGCAGCAGTTAGCAAAAGTAGAAACTCTTACAAGCGATGAAGCCTTCACGAAATCATCCACTGCGTCAACGCCATCAACAAGCAGCGTCGACGCAGTAGCTTAAGAGATGCCAATATAGAAATATACACGTTCGTGTGTCAACGCCATCAACTGGCAGCGTCGACGCAGCAGTCCAAGGAAGGGACGACTTATCTCTGGCTGCCTTCAACACGTCAACGCAATTAGATGATGGAGTCGACGCAGCGGTTAAGAAGTTTGAAGACTTCTGATGACTGCGTCAACTCTATGGAGCAAGTGGGTTGACGCCATCTACCTCCAGTCGCTGAGCGTACTGGTGATGGTCACGTGATCCAAGGATAAGGAGTATACCCAGATGAAGACGCGTGTTCTGACAGCATGCTGGATGCTGCCACGTGGTCTGAACTCCTAGGGCGGGAACTATGGAAGCCACACGCGCCCTGCTGCTGCACCAGGTATATAATGGAGCCTTCGTCTTCAGATGAAGAGGGATCGAAAAAGAAGCCTGGAGAGAATATACGTCCTTCGATCCAGAAAAAGATAGAGAAGTGCAGAGAGAAAGAAAAAGAAAGGAAAAGAGCAGAAGAGATAGAAAGAGAGATAGAGAGTGAGCAAGAGAGCTCGTGGGGAAGAAGGAAGAAGCAGCTTGAAGATCTGTCTTCACTAGACCATGGATCAGATCTAGGCCAGTCAGCTCCGTTGAGAGCCTCATCCGTGTTTTCATCTATTACAGCTTTCGGATAGCTGTCTTACTTTTCATTTATTGTTTTCCTTTACTTTCTGATTATCGTTGGTCTTCCGATTGCCCTGTTGGGGATCAGGTTCCTCCTGTTGATTCAGGAGAAGGGAGATCTGATCTCCAGGTTGCAAGTGACAGGGTGTCACTTGTGGGTACCCTCTGGTTAGAGGAAGGGAGGCCAGTCCTCCGGTTCTGGGCTTGTGGTTGCAAGTCCTGGTGTCCCTCCTGTGTGGAGGAAGAGAGGTCTTCGACCTCTAGTTTCCAAGTGACCGGGAGTCACTTGGGTGTCCCTCCAGTTGGGATGAAGAGGGAAGTATGTTTCCCTGGTCAAGCTGTGTGGCAGTAATTGTTTGCAGACTGAGTCTGCTTGGTTCTAGCTTTTGCTAGTGAAGCCTCACTCCGGTTGGCAGTGAGGGGTGGATGTAGGTCTGTTGACCGAACCACCTAAAATATCTTGTGCAGTGACTTGCTTGCTTGATTGATTGACTGCTTCCGCTAGATGCTTGGATAGGCACGCCCATGAGTTTGTATTTAGTCCTATCCGGAGTCTTGTTCTAGCATCCAAGTTTTTAATTTGGCCATTTACTATAGCAGGATACATTCACCCCCCCTCTGTATCCGGGCCAAGCACCCTAACAGTTGGTATCAGAGCGGGTATTTGCTTACAAGGTCCAGCAACCTGCAGATCGATCTTGCAATCTTAGGTGCTTATTTGTTTTTAGTGCATCAATATTCGTGTTGCGTTAATCTGTGTGTTCTCATGGCCCATCCACCAATCTTCAGTGGTACGCATTTTGATGCATGGTTCGCTAGTTTGAAGAATTTTGTTAAATCTGTGAATCCAGACCTCTGGAAAGTAATTTCACATGGTCCTCATGAACTACCAAGGAAAAAGTCCAAATGGACTGACAGTCACAAATCCATGCATGAAGAAAATCAGATAGCAATAAATCTAATGAAGGCATCTACTGATAGAGCTTTTCATTCATGTTTCTTTGACTGCAGTTCTGCTAAAGATATTCTGGATACACTGAAGCGAACTCAGGAGATAGATGTGGACAGCTGCATGATGGCCAACAGAAGAAATCAAAGTGCCAGCGATCAAGGCAGCAATCAAACTGAAGGAGATGATGATGATGAGGTAAATCTCTTCGAGAATTTCTCTCTAGAAGATTGGAAGAATGCATATGCTGTGTTATTTGAATCTCATGAACTGTTAAGAAAACAGTATAAAAAGTTGAAGAAGAGTACTCGGGTAGATAGTTCTAGCTCTCCATGTAAAAATTGTTCAAGTACTAAGCAATCTCATGATGCATGTCTGTCTGATAATCATATGTATAAAAACCAGAATGCAAAACTGAAGAAGGAACTTGAATGTGTTTACTCTGAACTGAACATTCTAAAATCTGAAGATGGCTCTCTCAGAAAGTTTTCTAAAGAAAATGAAGAATAATTAGAGAAACTTAAACGAGAGAATGAGTTGCTGTTTGAAAATTTTAATGCCATAAAATCTGTAAACATAGAATTACAGAAAGATTTTGAAAAACAACAAAAGGAATTGAGGGAGTTTGAAGCTAGGAGAGAAAGCATGGTTAACTCAGAAGATCAGCTTCTAATAAATGAGTTAATTCAAAATGACAAGCTTAAAGAAGAAGTTAAAAAGTTAAAACTGTTAAACAGTGCCATGTCTGAAAGACTTCTCACATTGGAAAAAGGAAAAGCTATCTGTACAAACGAGACTGAAGAGGTAGATGAGCTGAGAAAGGAAATTGAAGAATACAAAACAGCTAACAAGGTTTTGAATGAAGCTGTCAATTGTAGTGAACAAGAGATCGCTAGTTATGAAATACACATTGCATCTCTTGAAAATGAAATTCAGGATTTGAAAGTTTCCCTGTCTAAATTTGTTGATGGGCAAAAAAACCTAGACAAGCTGTTAGGTGTAAAAGTCAATGTCAAAAAGGAAGGTTTGGGCTACAATAATCTAAATAAGAAAGCTTTGCAGAACAAAGTAATGACATCCTTTGTAAATACTTCAAATGTAGCCACTACATCAAAAGACAAACAGCCCATTGTTCAGAAAATACTGGGAACAAAGATTAACTTTAACAAGGGAGGACTGGGTTACAGTCCAGTCATGAGGAAGAGTGATGGAGCCAACCTGAAAACTATCTTTGTCAAATCTTCTGAACAGGAAAAGCCTTCTATCTCATCTCCACCTCAGTACAAGGCTAAGAAAACAGAAAAACAAAATAAAAATCATAAAACATCAAAAATTCAAAGGAACAATCCGCATGCTAAAAACTCATCAGATAAATGCCATGTTTTAAAGAAATCAAATGGCTCATGTCATTATTGTGGTAAGTATGGACATCTTATGAGTAACTGTTTTGTGATGGAAAAAGATGACAACAAGCATGCTAGAAAATCTGTGTCTGGTCAGAAAAAGAATGTCACATGTTCTAATTGTGATAAAGTAGGACACACTACTGCTCATTGTTGGTTAGCAAGTAGTAAGGAAAAATCATGTTCATATCATACAAAACACTTTGCAAATCAGCATGTCTTTAACAAGAACCAGCACATTATATGTCTTAATTGCAACAAAATTGGTCACAAGGCCTCTGAATGCTGGTCAGGTTCTTTTAGAAGAAATTCTCTAAATTGCTCTCACTGTGGGAAGCATGGCCACATAGTCAAAAACTGTTGGCATGCTCAAGGGAAAAATTTCATTTCTGGAAAGTTTAAACTCACTGTAAGACAATTTGAAAAACCTTCATGTTATAACTGTGGAAAGCCAGGCCACAGAGCTGGAAATTGTTGGCATGTTCAAAATAACCCTGCTAAACTCTATGTTGCGAAATTTACATGTCATCATTGTGGGAAGCCAGGTCACATGGCTGCAATCTGTTGGCTGGCAGGATATCAAAACCAAACTGGTTTTGGTAAACAGAATTTTTATTCTGTTAACAGAAAATCTCATGTGTATGCACATAGGAGTCATGCTAACAAGAATGTGCATAAATCAGATCTGAAAACTGCTCCTAGAAATGTGCCAAGAAAACCTGCTAGGAGTAATACTGTCTTATCAGGACCCAAGACCTCTTGGGTACCTGTTTGTGTAAAATAACATTGCTATGCAGGTGTGCCTTGGGACTGGAATAAAAAGGGGTAATGATCCAAGGCACTCAAGAAGAAAAACCCCATACTGATTTTTCTTTTAGGTAAACTTCCTACCGTCCTTGCTTTTAGACTTATTGCATTATTTTCTGAGCATACATAGGCTAATTGCAATTGCTTGATAATTGTGTTATGCATAGACTCTGAAAACAAATTGCCTTTCGAATTGTCTGAAAAATCTGAACTGCTTATGAGTGTGACTTGAATCATGTGTGTTACAATAGCTCACTGAAATTCTGAATTGCATATAGGACTACATGTTGAGTAATCATGCATGACCTCAATGGTATATAAATGGTAAGGTACCAAAGGGCAGGGAGATCTGTCTGGAGGTTCTTACTATGTGTGAGGTGGTCTTTTAGACCAAGTGCTCCGCCTAGTACCATGGGTCATCTTGCTGGTTAGGACAGTCTGAATGTGCATGAATCATTTGGCAACATATGTTCATTTCTCAGTGCAAACATTACATGTTTTCAGGGGGAGTTAGTTGCATATCCCTTGCATAGTAATTCAATGTCGAGTCTTTGCATGTCCCTGCATACATATAGTTCATTGTATCCCCTTTTATTGAAAATGTCAAAAAAAAAATTTAAAATGCATTTTGTAAGGGGGAGTCAATGCATTGCATATAGGTTGTCAAATGCATACATTTGTCAGATTTCATAGCATATCCTTTCATATTGACTTAGTTGACAAACCTTAATCAGATTCTGAAAAACCTTGACCTTCAAAATCTCTCTTACCAATTGGTATTTCTCCCATCAATTGGTATCGTTTGGCTTCAGAAATCTATCAGTCCCTCATGAAGATTCCAATGGGCTATCTTGATCATAAATCTGAAAATTTTGAACTAGAAAACTTCTATTATACAGGTTTATGAATGTCTGAAATAACTCATGTGGTTTAAGTTTAATGTTCATGGAGTTTATCTTTAAAATTTCTTAAAAAATATCTGAAGCATGTTTAATAAACCTTAACTATTTGTCTCAAGTTGTGTCTTGTGAAAATTCTCTAAAATCTGCACTTTTGAATTCATGACTTTAATTGGTTAAGTACATGAAACTATTATTGATTTAAAGCAAATGAATGTCTCTGAATTGTCTAAAGGGTTAATTCTGTCAGAGCAATGACATTGGCCACTGAGAAACACAAGTCCAAAGGACTGTGTCATGAGGTGCCTTCGTTAACTCTGATAAAATTCATTGAAACTCAGGCAGAGCAATGGCATGCACACTGAGAAATACAACTCAATCATTAGAAAATGATTTGTAGTGTGTCATGATGTGTAAATGCTAACTCTGTTCACATAAAGCATGACAGTTAGTCACACTAAGGGCTTAGGGATATTGGCCTCTAATCAAGGTATATCCTCTAGTTACAATGTGTGCACTGAACTAGAGTGACTCGTAAAACTTGGAGCAAGAAAATTGTTGAATAAAATGAAATATCTGAATATTGATACACAAATCAAATTGCTTCAACCCTAGACAAAATCATATGACTTCATTATTACTTGACTTCAATACTAGTGCATGTAACTCTGAAAGAAGTCAATATATTTGATTGTGTAAGAGAAAGAGAGATTAATCAAGATAATTATGAGGGCTTGGTTCATCTTTATTAAACCATGGTTTTAGATATCAATACAGATTTTTACTGATGAACTCTATAAACATCATAATTAAACCACGTTGTTAATAAAGTTCAATCATAAGCTCTTATAATGGAAGATTTTGAAAACATGTTTTGGATTTATGAGAATAATATCCTTTTGAGAATCCAATTGAATTTCTCTTCTTATTCTTTCCAAAGGCTTCATTTAGTAAGGGGGAGTTTCGTTATGAAATGCATCATTGGCATCATGCTGCATAAGGAAGTGTATCTCTTTCCTAACTGCATCACTGCGTAGACGCAATGTTACATTGGCGTCAACGCGTTATGCCTCACTGGCCTTTTATCTTGTGTTTTTCGGTTCACTTGCCTCACTGCGTCGACGCAAGGCCCCTCTCTGCGTCCACGCATTGCTTTTTATTCATATCTTCTTTACCCGGTTCACCTACTTGAACCGGCTGAACCGCTC
This sequence comes from Amorphophallus konjac, assembly GCA_022559845.1. Taxonomy (NCBI): domain Eukaryota; kingdom Viridiplantae; phylum Streptophyta; class Magnoliopsida; order Alismatales; family Araceae; genus Amorphophallus; species Amorphophallus konjac. Next base: position 375,843,375 of record CM040121.1, read on the forward strand.
ACTTAAAGGGTTCTCGTGTCTCTTTAAAAGAGACATGAGACCGCTGCTCTTCTTCACTTTCTTCCAAAACCCTCTTGTTGTCTTTCGACCTCTCGTGTCCCCCAAGAAACCTTTCAGCTCTCTCTCCTACTCGATTCTTCTCTGTGCCATGGATTCTCCAGCATCCACTCAAAAAGGGAAGCAGAGGGCAGAGGAACAACCAAGAAGCTCAGAACCAGCAGGAGGCATAATGGAGTCCCACTATCTAGCAGCTAGCGAAAGGGGACGAAGGAAGGAGACGGGTCCACGGGATCCAAGTCCGCCAACCAAAAGGTTAAAGACCTCCACAGTCAGAAAAGAGAAGCGGAAGGGCTTATCTTCAGGTTCTGCAACCGGTCAGAAGGATGCTGGTAGCTCGCGTACAGTCACAATGGAAGAACCTCTAAAGGTTCTTATTTCCCGGTACGTTGATGCTACTGATCATCACATGCTCGAAGTTTTTCCTCAGCTATTCCCTATACTGGATCATCAGGGCTGGTGGTCGTTTGTCTCAACACACAAGACTTACTACCCCACCCTGGTCAGAGAGTTCTACCAGAATTTAAAATATGAACCCTCTGTTCCAAAACTCACATCCAGAGTTAGAGGTGTACGATTCGAAATAACAGATAAGTTGCTTGCCAGAGCTTGGAAGGTTCCGAAAGTAGGAGTTCAGCTGCATGATTTTGAGTATGATGCGCATGAGGCATATGAGCTTTTGACTGAGAAACCCAGTAATCTCTCCGATGTCAGGGAAACATACCTAGGCAGTCTAAAAGCCAATCATTTCCCTTCGCTAAATAGACTGCTCCACCACATTTGCACCTCCATGATCACACCACAAAGCAGTGGAAGAGAAAGAGTGACAGAGATGCAAAGATTTCTTCTCTACTGTATGCTGAAGAAAATACAGATTTCCCTGCCGGATGTAGCTATTCAAACAATGGGGTCCTGTCTATCTCAGTCCAGAACCCTTCCTTATGCCACCCCATTAACGGCTGTTTTTCAGAAAGTTGGTGTAGACTTTGCCTTGAGAAGAAACTTACCATCCCTCGAGGGAATGTGTACACACTATCTTATATCCAAAAGTTTATGGGTTTTGAGGTCATTGATGGTAAGGCTGTCCGAACCCTTCCTAGTCAGAAATCAGCCCCATCAGAGATCGGTCAGGCGTCAAAAACAGCCGCTGAGGATGAAGATCAAGCACACAGAGCAGACATACCGATTCCACCTATGATGAGTGCAGACATGCCAGAGGACAACTCCATTAGGGGAGAGCAATTTTTTGAGGCTTCTGAGGAGCCGAGTGGCTCTGTACCTCCAGTCGAACCATCTACGTCAGGAGCCATTAAAGTTTATAGAAGAACCTCTCCAAATTCTGATGCAGTTCCACCTCCAGCAACTGTTGAAGAGATGTTGGTGAACATGACTATGATGATGCAGCGTCAGGAGGCCAAGATGGACAAGTTGGTGGAGTTCACAACCTTTCATTTTAACAAGTTGACTGCTCGGATTGTGAATTTTGAAACTTCAGTCTTATGTGAGTGGCGAAACTTCTTACGCACCAAAATGGTGTCTGACCAAGCAACAAGGGCAGTCTTGAAACAGATATCATCGCTCCTTGACAAACTTGCCACTTTGGTACAAGAGATGCACAATCAACAAGGTTCAACCGTTTCCTCTTTTGCCCAAGTTATTGATTTGTGCTATGATCTGAAGATAGGGCTAGAAACAATCAAAGGACCTGTCAGTGCAATCCCGCAAGTCCTCAAAGTTGTGCTAGAGAAGATTGACAAAGTAATAGCCAACATCCACGATAAAGATTCAGTCACTGAAATTGGCAATGTTCACAACTCTCTAAGTCATCAGCTAAGCGAACTTTCTCAAGAGATCAGAGACCTTCTAACCAGGGACCATTCTACTTCAGGACAGACATCTCGCCAGACACCTCCAGGCACTCAAGGATAATCCTCTCGTCCGCAACAGCAACCATCTTCTGCCAGGCATTACAATCGCCTTTTCCCATCTTAATCTATGTTTTCTACTTGCACCCCCTTTCATGATGATGACAAAGGGGGAGAGCTTAATGAGCTGCTGAATTTTGTTAATGACTGCTGAATTTGCTAATGAATGCTGAGTTTTCATGCTGAATTTTGCTAATGAATGCTGAGTCTTGTTAATGAATGATAGCATATATTTTCATTTTTGTGTCTCATAATTTTTTGTTCAACTGACAAGTAACCATGCGATTGGTTGATGCTAACCTTGTATGACCGCAGAAGTCATTAAAACAGTTTGGGGGTTGTCATCATCAAAAAGGGGGAGATTGTTGTACTCCTGGTTTTGATGATGACAACAGTAAGATTTTGGATATAGACACTTAACCTTCTAATAACTGTCTAATGGTTCAAAGGGGGTTGCAGGGTGCTCATTGCGTCAACACCATCAAGTGGAAGCGTCGACGCAGCAGTGCAAATTCAAGAAAGAAGCCCCTGGGTGAATGTGTGCGTCAACGCAACGTTCAAGTTGAGTGGACGCATCAGAGCATGGATAGCTTGGGCACAAAGTCTATACATCAGCTGGATCCATTTAGTCTGAACATTAGCATATCTTCTTCAACTCTGTACATTGAGCGTCTCTTAGAAGTCCATACAGTGCATTGCATTGGCTAAAGTGTATACACTGTCAGTATCATTTGGAGTCTAAGACAAAGTCTGTACAGCGCATCACTCACGTTGGAAGTCTATACATTGGCGTTGGTCATCCAAGTCTGTACATCACTTGGCACTCACAAAATCTGCACATCCTGTTCTGTGAATTAAGTACATTGCACTTAAAATGTCTTCACTCTTAAAGTCCATACATCGTGTTTGGACTAAGTCTGTACACTGCCCATGTTTCATACAGCGTCAACTCAGTGCTTCACGTAGCGTAAACGCATCGCATTGAGAACTCTTTGCAAAGTCCATACACTGGACTTCATTTCTCCAAGTCTATACACTAGACTTTTGTTCTCTAAGTATATACATTGTAGTTTGCATTGCAAAGTCCATACACTGGAAGCTCTTCATTGGATGAAGTATGTACACTGGTCCTTCTGGCAAGTTAACACTAAGTCTATACACTTTACCTTTTGCAGAAGGGTACAGGGTCGACGCCTGAAGCTTAGAGCGTCCACACATCAGTAGATGAAGCTTACACATCGTCTTCTATTACGTCAACGCCACAAGGAAGCAACGTCGACGCAGCAATTAGCAAAAGCAGAAACTCTTACAAGCGATGAAGCCTTCACGAAATCATCCACTGCGTCAACGCCATCAACAAGCAGCGTCGACGCAGCAGCTTAAGAGATGCCAATATAGAAATATACACGTTCGTGCGTCAACGCCATCAACTGGCAGCGTCGACGCAGCAGTCCAAGGAAGGGACGACTTATCTCTGGCTGCCTTCAACACGTCAACGCAATTGGATGATGTAGTCGACGCAGCGGTTAAGAAGTTTGAAGACTTATGATGACTGCGTCAACTCTATGGAGCAAGTGGGTTGACGCCATCTACCTCCAGTCGCTGAGCGTACTGGTGATGGGCACATGATCCAAGGATAAGGAGTATACCCAGATGAAGACGCGTGTTCTGACAGCATGCTGGATGCTACCACGTGGTCCGAACTCCTAGGGCGGGAACTGTGGAAGCCACACGCGCCCTGCTGCTGCTCCAAGTATATAATGGAGCCTTCGTCTTCAGATGAAGAGGGATCAAAAAAGAAGCCTGGAGAGAATATACGTCCTTCGATCCAGAAAAAGATAGAGAAGTGCAGAGAGAAAGAAAAAGAAAGGAAAAGAGCAAAAGAGATAGAAAGAGAGATAGAGAGTGAGCAAGAGAGCTCGTGGGGAAGAAGGAAGAAGCAGCTTGAAGATCTGTCTTCACTAGACCATGGATCAGATCCAGGCCAGTCAGCTCCGTTGAGAGCCTCATCCGTGTTTTCATCTATTACAGCTTTCGGATAGCTGTCTTACCTTTCGTTTATTGTTTTCCTTTACTTTCTGATTATCGTTGGTCTTCCGATTGCCCTGTTGGGGATCGGGTTCCTTTTGTTGATTCAGGAGAAGGGAGATCTGATCTCCAGGTTGCAAGTGATAGGGTGTCACTTGTGGGTACCCTCTGGTTAGAGGAAGGGAGGCCAGTCCTCCGGTTCTGGGCTTGTGGTTGCAAGTCCTGGTGTCCCTCCTGTCTGGAGGAAGAGAGGTCTTCGACCTCTAGTTTCCAAGTGACCGGGAGTCACTTGGGTGTCCCTCCGGTTGGGAGGAAGAGGGAAGTCTGTTTCCCTGGTCAAGCTGTGTGGCAGCAATTGTTTGCAGACTGAGTCTGCTTGGTTCTAGCTTTTGCTAGTGAAGCCTCACTACGGTTGGGAGTGAGGGGTGGATGTAGGTCTGTGGACCGAACCACCTAAAATATCTTGTGCAGTGGCTTGCTTGCTTGCTTGATTGACTGCTTCCGCTAGATGCTTGGATAGGCACGCCCATGAGTTTGTATTTAGTCCTATCCGGAGTCTTGTTCTAGCATCCAAGTTTTTAATTTGGCAATTTACTATAGCAGGATACATTCACCCCCCCTCTGTATCCGGGCTAAGCACCCTAACACTTCTAACTTAAATCGGTTGATATAGGCCCGGAGTTTCTCCGCTTGCGCCTGTTTGTGAGCCAATAGCCCTACTACCGACCTTGGGGGGCCGCTGTCGGTGAAACTCTCCTTAAATACTCGCCCAAACTGCTTGAAGTCTCGGATGGATCCGGGGGTGAGGGCCCGGAACCATGCTTGGGCGCCTTGGACTATGGTGGTCAGGAAGGCTCGGCATTTTATTGAGTCGGACGCCCCGTGAAGAGTCATTAGGGCGTCGAAGCTGTCGAAGTGGTCGGCCGGGTCGCCCTGGCCGTCGTAAGGCTTGAAGGTCGGAATAGAGATTCTGGGAGATACCTTTACCTTCGAGATATAGTTGGAGAATGGGGATTTCTCCTCGTCCTCGACTGGGGAGGTCTTCTGCACGGCGCGTAAGGTGTGCTCTTGCTCTGCAAAGCGCCTCTCGAACTCTCACAGACGGAGGGATAACTCTGGCTGCCGTTGCGCCGTGGGGCTAGGGGGACGCGACGGCATGCTGTCTTGGCATTCCCTAGGGACTTCAGTCTCCGGGTGCAGATGGCGTGCCCCTGGTTTTCCCCTTTTCGGCGTGGAGGAGGCCTCTTGCTCCGGAGGAGGGGCTTGTCTGTTAGAGCGGGTGCGATTGATTCAGAGGGGGGTGAATGAATCCCTCGGTGAAAATCTCAACCAATTTTAAAACCATAGACACGAACACACCGGATCAGAACTCCCTGAAGAGATGCAAGACTTGACTCAACAACGAGATGCTCTATTGATGCACATTGTTGAACACTTGACCTGCACTTCCAGCAAGAATAGAGCTTTTTTACTCTCAAGATGAGTCAACATATAAGAAAGTGAAGCGAGATCCTAAGCATGCATCTAGCGTAGAACACATAACTCAGCAATCCACACAGTACACAAGGATTTTTAGGTGGTTCTGTATTTCAGACCTACATCCACCCCACACTCAACCAGAGTGTGGATTTCTGCTGACACACAGCTTGAAAAATCGTTGGGCTTCACAGCTTGGCTACAACCGCTGAGCATCACAGCTTGCTTCCACTGGGTAATACAGCTTAGCCATCTGCTGACTCACAGCTTGACTGCTGGGCGTTACAGCTTCGCCGACCAGAGGTATCCTCCTCTGCAACCGTTGACGAACAGCTTGAATAAAAATGTCAAATAAGAAAGAGCTAAAAAGACTAAACATAGCAACGGAAAGCTGTCAATAAATCCAGAATAAACTGCTCACACAGGAGCCAGGTGTCTTGGATCTGATCCAAAGAACACACCAGAATAGATAATCTTCAGAGTGATGTTCTTCCTTCCCTTTGCCTTGTCCCTCTCTCTCTTTTCTTTTAGGGTGCTCGATCTCCCTTCTTCCTGATTCTTCAGAAATTCACCACTCTTGATTTTTTGAAGCCATCTTACTATATATATATATATATATCTAGCAAGAGAAATGCGTGTGGAGCAACCAACTTTCTCGCTCAGATTTCAGTCTGGATCTGAGTCTTCAGAAGACACGTGCCAACTTTGGTATCGTCGAGCTAGCATCCTGACAATCATACTTAGCTCGAAGTCTGCCTCATGACAATTGAACACAGGTTAAGGAATAATGAGATTACACAAAGTTAATAAAACAACAGACGTAATATGCACCGACTCACTCAGTATAAGATTTCGTATGCACGGAGACAAGCTGTGCACACATCAAGTGTTGCACGGACTGAGTATGTGTGAGATGCAACGACTATATCGACAGCATGCGTGCAAGGCATAAGAAATGCACAGACTCTATTTTATGCACGAGACTTGCACAGACTACACAGGCCTATATTGCACAGACGTTGCGAATGTCCTAGGCATATACACACATGCACCGACCCTGAGTGTGTCTTAAACATATATGCACGAAACTAATGTGATGGAAATGCACTGACCTTATACGCAGAAGTAGGATAGCACCTACTCACCTGATGAACGCGAGCGACTTGGTCGTGTGCGTGTGCAACAGCAAGAGTTGCACCGACTAGATAAATGCATGCAAGGACTATGCTGTGGATCAGAACCAGAGTTGCACCGACGCAACTGTAATTTGAACATGTATTATGACAACCTAAGGCAGTACAAGGCAAACCAGACAAACACAGCAGTCTGTACATGACTCATAAGTTGTCATTATCAAAACCAGATTTCCAACAATCTCCCCTTTTTGATGATGACAACATAATGAGTCATGTATGAGAATTCACACAATTGATCACGCAAAATCATTTGTTGTCATGCATATAACAAGCACATTTGCTGCACAAAATGCAATAGGAATTCCTACAACAACACAAAATGCAATAGGAATTCCTACAAGTGCACACTATCACATTTGTGTATAAAAAGTCAAAGTGTGTTAACATTCACAAGTATCCTCAGCTTAAAAAGTCAAAGTGTGTTCACATTCACAAGTATCCTCTGCACTATAACTGATCACAGAATAACCCTATCAACAAACCTCAGCATTCTTACATTAAGCATCAGCATCCCATAACATTCTCTCCCCCTTTGTCATTATCAAAAAAAAATGATAATAGCTAATGACCTCGGTAGCTCCCCCTGTCTCTAGGAGGATATGTTGAACTTGAACCAGAAATGGGAAATCTGTTCAGCAAAGAAGTTTGAAGATCCCTAACAGAGTCTGCCAGTCTATCAAGCTTCTGATGCACAGTGTTCCCCAGCCTTTTCACTAGAGAGGTGATTGATTCTCATTTGTTTAAGGCTTGTTTAACTGTCTCTGATAATGTTTGTAGATTGGACTGGATAACTTCAAACTTGGTGATGATTTCTGACTGAGTGACTGCTATATTGGTTAACGTGCCCTTTAACAATTCAAATTCAATTTTCAAATCATATGTATGACCAAGAATTTTACCCATATTGGTGACTATGGAGATTTTAGTATCTTGAATTTTACTGACCATGTCACCTATTCGAGTACTGATACCCATAAGAGATTGTAAAATCTCTCGTACTGCTTCATCAGTTTTCCGTTTGGCAGTTAAAAATTCTATTCCTTGGCGTTTCACAACCTTTTCCAAAGGTTTCAGTCGGCCTTCTACTCTATCTATTTGAACAGTCTGGAATAAGAACTATTTGTTCATCAGGTCATTCTGATTTAGAACAATCTCTGTCAGGTTGGACAACATCTGAGCAAGATTGGGTTCAGCATTTGTTCCATGTGAACTGGAGGTGGAGCCACTGGAATCTGGCAGCTCAGTGAAGTATTCATAATGTTGTTCAGGGAGTGGAGGAGGTGGTACTCTAAGACCAACAAGTTCTCCAAGGTGTGGACCATACTCAGGAGTCGGAGAGAAGGACATTCTTGGATATAATCTGTGGTGAGGGGCAGGTCCTAGGACATAGTCATGTGTACTCTCTTCAGTGACCCCTGGAACTTCTTGTGGAACTTCTTCTTCTCTTGGTTGATTGCCCTCCTATTCATTGACAACAGACTCAGCAGTCTCTTCAAGAATTTTCTCAGCTTCTTCTGTCAAAATCTGTGTAGCCACCCTAGACAGCATTTCATCATCAATTTTAGTTGTTTCTTTTCTTTCGTCTTCTATGCCTTGTGGCTCATTTTCTTGAATTTCTGCTTCTTTTTCTTGATCTTCTTCTTCTTGTTCTTGCTGAGCAACTTGTTGTTCCTGTCCAGATTGTATTCCGAATTTATCAAAAAGCTGACTGATATTCTGATCCAACTGCTCCACAATTTGAGTATCAGTTAGGTTCTGTTCATTGAGTTCTTGCTCTAGTTGTAGATCAATGAGGTTCTTCTCAATAGGGTTAACAACAAAGCATTGGACCTGTTCAGGTAATATGGAAAGAGTTTCTTCTTGAAAAATCTGGGGAGGCTGTTCTGACACAATTTTCACTTGAACTTTCCTCTTTTTCTTCAACGGAGCATGTTTTACTAATTTCTCTGTTCTTTGAGCTTCATCAGAAGGACTATCTGAGTCAGTCTCATCCAATCTCATGTAAGTATGAATGAAGTCCATGTTGTAAACATTGAACTTTGGAATATCTTTCGAAGGTTCATCTTCTAAAGCTATGTTAGCTTTCTTAAATATAGTAGTTAGGTGAGCTGCGTAGGGCAAATGTCTCCTAGACTCTTTGCCGGATCTCATTATCTGAATGATTATTTCAGGCAAGCACACTCTGATTTTCTTCAACAAACAATATAAAACAAATCTTTGAGTATTGGTCAGTCTTCCTCTCCCTCCAACTTGAGGAGTGATCATGGTAGTGAGAATATGATGTAGCAATCTCTTGAGAGGAGAGAAGTTGTTTGCATTAAACTGACCCAACTTTACCTGATTTTTGTCTAGGGGATTTTTAGGCTCATCTGTGATGACAGAGTATACCTCATGGAGATCACATGTAAACCCTTTTTCAGCTACTCCTTCTTCGAGTATTCTAAATACAGTATGTAGAAGGTGTTTAGACACTTCAATCTTGTACCCCTTGACTTTAAAAACAAGTATTGCTTGATCCAAATCATATTTCAGATTCTGGTAGAACTCTGCTACGAGTCTAGGATAGTATATCGTATGCTTACCCAAAAAATTTAACCACTTCTGAGCCTTAAAGATTTCAATCAACTCAAGAAATTTCTCAAGCATTTTCTGGTCATGAAAGTCTATGTACCGTGGGAAGACTATCTTGCCGGCCCCCAGTGTTATTTCTGCATATCTTGAAGTTTCAACTGTGATATCTTCTTCCTCGTGTGCCTTTCTCTTGCTTCGACCTTGTGCCGTATTCAGCTTCTTTTCTTTTGGCTGTGGCACCGTAGCTTTCACCGACTCTTGATCTTCTACTAATTGTACTTCTGTTTTCTTTCTTTTCCCTTTGCCCGACTTCTTCTGAACCGATTCTGATGTCGTACCCGCTACATGTGTTTCCTTTGATCTTCGCTTGTAGGCTTTGATCACACTGGTCTCCAAAACATGAGGAGACGCGGGTTGCCGCTCTTCCATGATTTTCATCATCCTTTCGCTAGTGGCCGACGGAGAGGACATGGTGGAAGATTAACAGGTGGAAGATAAACAAGTGGAAGATAAAAGATAGAGAGAAAGATAGCAAGGATGGTGAGAGAGATGGCTTGAGAAACCACGGACGTGTTCTGCACAGAGGTGAGGTACAGGAATCCCAAGAGTTTGAGAGAGTTTTGAGCGGGAAGGAGTGTGTTAGACAATGGCGGTAAATAGGGTTTGAGAAGATTATCTGATATACTATCTACTTTACCGACCTCAACATATAATACCCAAAACATCCTTTACTTTTCGAAAAAAATGCCTTTCGTCTCTTTTCATGATTTTCAACGTATGGGACTATATCGAATAACATGAAGTCTTTACAAAATATCTTTTGAAGAGAGATCAATGAGAATAAAACAATTTCATCCATGATTATCCTCAATAAGATATACTTTTAATTCTTACTCAACATATTCATTTGCCAGCCCTGAAGAGAAATCCATTTTTATATAGAGCTTAAATCAATTTTAAATTTTCTTAAAGCCACACCAGAGTCAACCATATAAATATTCAACTTTTATTAAGGATTGAGCATTCTGGTAATACTATACCTTTTTACTCAAGGAAATATGTTGATTAGACACCGGAATCCCTGGTTACTCAGTGTAGCTTCTACCTTACTGCTTCAAAATTTTGAATAGAGATATTGAACAGAGATAGCACTTATCATCATGGCATAACCTTTGAATTTCTTTGAATCAGATGGTCAGTTTCTGAACTACAGTGCCATTGCTCTGCCTCCTTTCAAAGAACAATTTTATTTGCTTATTTTCCTTTGATGGCGTATTCTCTAGTCTGTCAACAGAATTATCTTAGGACAAGTTTAAGAACCATATAAACTTTAGATTCTTCGTCAGGTTGACAAATTACTCATGATGTTCAAAATTTTAAGCAATCTTTTGAGAAGTTCCATTTCAGACTGTTTTATGACCATTGAGTCTACTTTCAGAGCCACTTGTGGAAACTTTAAGTTAGGATATAATATCCATAAGCAGAAAATCACGATCCAGTTAAGATCAGCAATTTCATTCTCAGTTAGGGGTGTTTTTATTAGTTATGTGTTGAGGATTAGAAGAGGTAATAGATATCAGATTTTGACTCCCCCTGATTACCACATTCTATGAACTCTTAAAGACAGATGAGTGTAATGGAAGAAAACACAGAACAAGGTGATATGGGTGAAGGCCACCCATGAGGCGAATAGAGAATGAAGGCCAGTTCGCACAAATCCAAAGGCATACCCTGAATGATCATCAACAAGTAACCACTCATCTCCATAAGCCATCAATCATTCAGCCTTCTGAGAAGTAAGAGAGTCCAAAAGCCCAAAACTCAACCAATTGACTTTTCATATTAGACCAGATTCAAACAGACTCCATGATCGATATCACAATTGCAGAACCTTGCAATTCATCAAACATATGAGGCCAACTGCCCAAGCAGCAATGAATCACTGACCAAAGCATGTATTCTATCTCTGAATGGCACAGCTCCCCCTCAACATGTGACGAGATGACAAGGAAAGACACTATCTAATTATGAACATGACATCAACCATCATTGATTTATTTCAATCATTCATGTGACATTCCACAAGGATCATTTGCTCATACAATTTTAGTGAGGAGATGAACAGATAATATGATGATATCAGCTATGACACTGTGGAACATCACATAGAATGCAAACATGTATCATGATAACTCAGGAAGATACTACTGTAAAGCCAGAATTTAAGACGATTAGACGACTAACCTGAAAAATGTAGAAAATTGGGTTTTTCATGTTCTGGTGCCTCGGCTTATTTTCCCCCTTTTTTTTATTTCCTCCGAGGCATACCTTCAAAGCAAAGGGTTATTTTGATCCAGCAGGAACCCAAGCAACCTTGGGTCCTGTATTACCCTCAACAGGTGTTCTTGACCTTTTGCAAGCAACACTGTCATCATAGCCCATCAGCTTGCAATTAGACATGGGATGTCCAGACTTACCAAGGTAATGACAAATAACAGAATTCAAGTTCCTTTTATGCATCTTATTGAGAGTATTGAATCTATGTGCATGAATATTAAAATTTCTATTATGTACATGAGCATTTTATTTTCTGAAACCTGCCACCCAGCACTTAGAAACTCTGTAGCCAGGTTTTCCATAATTGAAACAAGTAAACGTCTTTTTCATGAGATCAGTTTTATTCCTAGAATTATTATGTTGAACAGGGAATTTAACAAATTTAGCAGTGCATTTGCCTCCCTGTGCATGTCAGCACTGTGCATGAATGTGTCCTAACTTCCCACAGTAGAAACAATTCACATTTTTTCTTCTAGAACCATGATTTCTAGCATGATATTTCTGTGAATTAATAGCAACAAGGTCATCTAATTCCATTGATTTGCATTCATGCATGAGATGACCTGCATTATGACAGTAAAACATTTTATTCTATTATTTTGAACATGAGTAGGTTTCTTCTCATCCTTTCTCATGTCAAAACAGTCATGCATTTCATGACCGAATTTACCACAGTAGAAACATTTTACATTCTTTCTTGTAACAGAAGACAGTTTGGCCTGAGAAGTTTCAGCATACATATTCTTATTCTGTTTTGTTTTCTTTTTCTGAATTTTCTTTTGTTTTTCTAAGTTTTTACTCTACTCTTCACTTCTCTTTGCCATGAACTGAAATGGGGATGATGTAGAAGATTTTTCTTGTTCTGAACTTTTAACAAAAATAGTTTTCAATTTATTTCCATCAACCTTCTTCATTACTGGACTGTATCCCAATCCCTCTTTCTGAGCATTCAAATTAGCTCCAAGCAACTTATCCAAGTTGTCTTTTCCCTCAACAAGCTCTGATAGTGAATTCTTTAGATCTTCAATTTCAGTTTGGAATATCACAATGCCCTCTTCATATGAAATTATTTGATTATGCAAATCATCGTTGAGTCTTTTCAAATTCTCATTTTCTTCGACCAGTCTTTCTCCACTTTCTTCAACCTCAACTTTCTTTTTCAGTAATAATTTATTTTCTTCTTTCAGAGATTTGATTAATTCTTTTTGCACATTGTCATCATAATCTATATCATTGATCAGATCTCTGAGAACGACACATTCATTGCAAGAATCATTTTCTTTGACTAGTCTGGTTTTTAAACTCTCATTTTTAGTCTTTAGGTTTTCATTTTCCACCTTCATACTTCTAATTTCATGCAACATTTCTCTTCTCAATTTCTTTTTCTCAGATTTAATTTTATCGTACTTCTCAATTAGATGCTCATTCAACATAATCAAATGTTTAAGAGAGAAATTACCAGTATCAGAATTTACCTGTGACAAAGTTTCCTCAATATAATCCTCGTCTTTGTCTACTGCCATGAGACACTTTAGCGCATCTTGACATTTGATAGCTGCAACCATATTGATAAATTCTGACGCACTGCAACACTCAAGTACACATTGAAACTTGTCAGTGTTTATAGCCCACAGAGTTAGCTCCAGGGCCTTCTGATTCCTTGCGTATTTCAAGTGGTCTGAGGTTTTCCATAAGGAATTATCCTTTGGAACATCATAAGAGCTGTGTGCAATAATTATCCATAGATCTGGATTAACCTGCATCACATACTCTCTAAGTTGATTAAACCACTCGTAAAAACCTACACCTTCAAACCTCGGAAGGTCAATTATGGACTTCATGCTTAGACAAGATCAGAAATCTAAATAGAGATTAGATCAATTAAAGCAAGCAGACGGATCAACTCAGATCGCACCAAATCTAATTACGGATCGGATCTGCAGGTCGTTGGACCCTCTGTGCGGACACCCGCTCTGATACCAACTATTAGAGCTGGTGTGATTGATTCAGAGGGGGGTGAATGAATCCCTCAGTGAAAATCTCAACCAATTTTAAAACCTTAGACACGAACACACCGGATCAGAACTCCCTGAAGAGATGCAAGACTTGACTCAACAACGAGATGCTCTATTGATGCACATTGTTGAACACTTGACCTGCACTTCCAGCAGAAACAGAGATTTTGTGCTCTCAAGATGAGTCAACAGATAAGAAAATGAAGCGAGATCCTAAGCACGCATCTAGCGTTGAACACATAAGTCAGCAATCCACACAGTACACAAGAATTTTTAGGTGGTTCGGTCTTTCAGACCTACATCCACCCCACACTCAACCAGAGTGTAGATTTCTGCTGACACAGCTTGAAAAACCGCTGGGCTTCACAGCTTGCCTACAACCGCTGAGCATCACAGCTTGCTTCCGCTGGGCAATACAGCTTAGCCATCTGCTGACTCACAGCTTGACTGTTGGGCGTTACAGCTTCGCCGACCAGAGAAATCCTCCTCTGCAACCGCTGATGAACAGCTTGAATAAAAATGTCAAATAAGAAAGAGCTAAAAAGACTAAACACAGCAACGGAAAGCTATCAATAAATCCAGAATAAACTGCTCACACAGGAGCCAGGTGTCTCGGATCTGATCCAAAGAACACACCAGAATAGATAATCTTCAGAGTGATGTTCTTCCTTCCCTTCGCCTTGTCTCTCTCTCTCTTTTCTTTTAGGGTGCTCGATCTCCCTTCTTCCTGATTCTTCAGAAATTCACCACTCTTGATTTTTTGAAGCCATCTTCCTATATATATATATATATATATCTATCAAGAGAAATGCGTGTGGAGCAACCAACTTTCCCGCTCAGATTTCAGTCTAGATCTGAGTCTTCAGAAGACACGTGCCAACTTTGGTATCGTCGAGCTAGCATCCTGACAATCATACTTAGCTCGAAGTCTGCCTTATGACAATTGAACACAGGTCAAGGAATAATGAGATTACACGAAGTTAATAAAACAACAGACGTAATATGCACCGACTCACTCAGTATAAGATTTCGTATGCACGGAGAGAAGCTGTGCACACATTAAGTGTTGCACGGACTGAGTATGTGCGAGATGCAACGACTATATCGACAGCATGCATGCAAGGCATAAGAAATGCACATAGTCTATTCTATGCACGAGACTTGCACAGACTACACAGACCTATATTGCACAGACCTTGCGAATGTCCTAGGCATATACACACATGCACCGACCCTGAGTGTGTCTTAAACATATATGCACGAAACTAATGTGATGGAAATGAACTGACCTTATACGTAGAAGTGGGATAGCACCTACTCACCTGATGAACGCGAGCGACTTGGTCGTGTGCGTATGCAATAGCAAGAGTTGCACCGACTAGATGAATGCATGCAAGGACTATGCTGTGGATCAGAACTAGAGTTGCACCGACGCAACTGTAATTTGAACATGTATTACGACAACCTAAGGTAGTACAACGCAAACCAGACAAACATAGCAGTCTGTACATGACTCATAAGTTGTCATTATCAAAACCAGATTTCCAACATTGTGAAAGTCCTCCTAACCTGTTCCGAATAAGCTGCTATCCTCAGAGGGTGAAGTGACCTCTGGCAGTGTGTTGGGATGCGTCTCCACGGTGAGGGATTTTCGGAGGGACGCGTGACCTTCCTTCCCTGGCCGCCTGGGTCCTCATGAGTTCCACGAGGACATCCAGTTTTACGTTGAAGGCTTCGAAAGCGTCAGCGCCCTCGTTGGGTGGTTGCCCTATCGCCGCGGGCGGAGGTTGTTCATCGGCTGGGGTGCTGGCATTGGAGGGGGGGTCTTGTGCGGCCTGAGAAGGGCCTTCTCCCCCCGCCACCATGGCCTTCCCCTATCGCCGGCGGATCTCCTCCCTATACTTCTTCGCACCATGTTGGCTCTTTGATCGTTTCCCACAGACGGCGCCAGATGAAGAGGGGCGATCTCGCGCTGATCCTGACCTGGAGAAGATGATCACCGAACAATGAACTGTAAGGAAGAGAAACAGATCAGGGGGCCCAGGGGTGATTCCCTTGGGAAAACCCTGTGATGCCTAAGTCAATAGAGCAGTGGTGGAACCTATGAAGGGAGGAGGAAGGAGATGCATGAGATCCCTCTCCACCAAGGTGGTGAAGTGGTTCCTGCTCAGGGAGTGTAGGCATGAGTTGGCCTTACCTTTCGCTGGAGGGAGTCCCATATTTAAATAGTGCGCCGGCCTCATGAGTCCCGTAAGCTGAGGAGTTTCAGGCGAGAGTTACGTCCTTAACGTGGGCTCTTTACATCCTCATCGTGGGATCTTTATAGCCTTGAGGGGTCGTGGGTCCCTTATCCTTGTAAACTCCTGCTCATAAAGAGCTCTCAACGGCAGCGTGGATAAGCAATCGTCGGTCGATCCAAGCATGAAGAGTGCCAACCCTGTCCAGGCGATAGGCATAGCTCGGATGAGGCTCGGTCGGAGTGGGCGCTGAGCGCTAGCCTTTATCCCGACGAGGGGATAGATCAGTCGTGGGTCTTCCTCCGACCTGACTGACGCTCGAGCCTTCCGAGCCTGATGGCCGCCGAGGAAGTGCTTGATCTCGAGTGATCTTATTGGGCTTTTATGCTAAGTGGGCCCTGCGGGTGGTCACTTAGATGAGATGGGCCTCGTTTGGTCTTGATGGACCTAGGTCGGCCTGCCCTTAAATGGGATACAAAAATCCCCCTCTCCAGAATTATTTCAAGAAATAAAGCCAGAGTAGTAGCCAAGGGCTACTGTCAGGAATTTGGAGTTGATTTTGATGAATCCTATGCACCTGTTGCTAGGATGGAAGCAATAAGGATTTTATTGGCTTTCACTTGTTCTAAAAACATAAAACTTCAACAGATGGATGTTAAAAGTGCATATTTAAATGGTGTTCTTAAAGAAGAAGTTTTTGTAGAACAACCCCCCAGATTTCAGTTTTCCTCTCAACCTAATCAAGTTTTTAGGTTGAATAAATCCATGTACGGTCTAAAGCAGGCTCCTCAAGCCTGGTATGAAAGGCTGACAGAATTTTTGATCAGCAAGGGCTACCACAGAGGTAAGGTGGATCAAACCTTATTTACAAAAAGTTCTTATAAAGATCTCATCATAGTTCAGATATATGTAGATGACATAGTCTTCGGTTCAACATGTACTGAACTATGCAATGAATTTTCTCATTTGATGTCTGCTAAATTTGAGATGAGTTTGGTAGGTGAATTGAAGTATTTTCTTGGCTTGCAGGTACAACAGTTGGAGGATGGATGCTTCATCAACCAGACCAAATACACATTGGACATTCTCAAGATGTTTGCTATGAACAATCTAAAGCACATCACAACACCAATGGGTACCAACACTTCATTGGATGTAGACGAATCAGGTAAAGAAGTTGATGCAAAGCTATACCGAGGTATGATTGGATCCTTGCTCTATTTGACTATCTCGAGACCTGATATACAATTCAGTGTAGGAATGTGTGCTAGGTACCAATCTAGGCCCACTGAATTGTACTTAGCAGCTGTGAAAAGAATTTTCAGATACTTATCTGCTACACACACCCTAGGTTTATGGTTTCCTGCATCTCACACTTTAGATCTTATTGCATATACGGATGCAGATTATGCCGGGTGTAAGCTAGATAGAAAAAGCACTAGTGGACATTGTGAATTTCTAGGTGGGTGTTTAGTCTCTTGGGGTTCCAAGAAGCAACACTCTGTGGCTCTCTCTACTGCATAGGCTGAGTACGTAGCTGCACGGAGTTGTGGTACACAAGTCATATGGATCAAACACTAACTTCAGGACTATCAAGTAGATCTGGGGTGCACACCCATATATTGTGACAATACTAGTGCCATCAATCTAGCCAAGAATCGTGTTTTGCATTCTCGAACCAAACACATAGAAATCAGACATCATTTTATTAGAGATGAGATTTCCAAAGGAACTTTTGAATTAATCCATGTAGGCACTGTAAACCAAATAGCTGACATCTTCACTAAGCCACTGGATAATGACAAATTTACATCTTTGAGGAGAGAGTTAAGTATTTTTAAATCTTAGCCCCATGAATAAAATGCCTTCATGATTTTGTTTTCAGCATTTACATTTTTTTGTCATGAATAAAATGGTTTACTTCCATGAATAACATGTCTTTCCTTTGTGTCCTTAACCACTCCGCATGAGTATGTCTGCATATCATGTCATAATGCGGGGGGGGGGGGGGGAGTTCTATCTTTATGTGAGCTGTTAAGCTGAGGGGTATGTGCAATTGCATATACTTCATGTGTCATAATTGAATAACAATTCATTGAGTGAGGGGGAGTTGTCTCTGTGAAGAAGTTTTTGCTTTAGAAATTCTTGCATTTTGTGAGGGGGAGCTGGTAAGTATGTGAAGGTTGACTGATTCAAAAGCATTTGAGAAATGTATGTTGATGTTGCTTCTCATGAAAGACTTAATTCAGCTCATTCATAGCAAGTAGAATCCCATACTTGTCTTAAATCCTTAAGTCTGAACAACTAAAGCTTAGCTAGAATATTTTATCTAGTAACTTAGCAGAGACTTGGATGAGGTGTTAGAAGTATATCTCCCTACATATTTCATGATCGTTGAACAAGCTAAACTTGTATGACATGAAATCTGCTAAAAACTTGAAACCTAGACTTCAAGGAACACATTCTTTAAGAATCAGTGCTTCTGGTAGGTATTGCTTTCAAACATTTCATATCAAAAGTTTAAGGGGATAAAAACAAAAATTATATGTTCAGAGCAATGGTCTGATTACTGAGAAACTGGGTGTTTCATCAAAAAGAAATGAAAATTTTCCTAAGTCATGAGGTGTCAGATTATCTCTGTTTAAGAAGTGCAAAAAATTTGATCATGACAGAGCAATTATAATAAAGTGGTGAATAACTGGGGAGTCTGGCCTCTGATCAAGATGTCTCCTCACGTAAAAACCCACAGTTACTAACTATGTTCTCTAAAAGATAGGTAATACGGTTCTCACATTGAGTAACTGGGGAGTCCGACCTCTGATCAAGGTGTCTCCATAATGTCAAAGATGTGATCTACCAACTTACTTATTGATCTCTATTCTACTCGTTAAAGAAAAATATATTTCAGTCAAATCCCTTGTTGTTGTTGCAAGTCTATGGACTGTTTGTCCTCAATACCTCAAGAACCTTTTCTGAGGATCAGTCTCTTGCTGTCTAATTAGTATAGTTTTGATCAGCTCTTTCTTGACATATCTGTTCACCATTGATTCCTCATCATATCTTCTGTACGTAGATAAACTTCACTCTCACTCTAGGCCTTTCTTGATTACTTGATTTGAAGAATCTACGCTTGTTTTAGTGCCCTACTTAATTTTTTAAGATATGTTCTTGGGTCATTCTCTCTGTGAAGATACTGCATTTTTCTCTCACTTATCCAACAGCTGCATATCTCTTTCATCTCCTTTTGATGATATCAAAGGGGGAGAGTTTAAGGGGGAGAGTCAAATGATGGGGAGAGTGTTTTGCTTTAGCAGGAGTTAGTGTGTAATAAAGCATGAATGCTTAATCACTACTTGATCACTCAATTTTGATTGCATTGACATAAATTGACTCATAGTGTTGCCATCATCAAAAAGAGGGAGACTGTTGCACTCCTAGGGTTTTGATGATGTCATACACTAGTAGTCAATCATGATAGTCTATCTTAATACATTCTTCTTTTATACATTCTTCATATACTGCACTCTCTGGTTTTACTCTAAAAGAGTCAACTCCCAGAGTCGACTTTTGGTGGTAAGGTCTGTGCATACTCAGTTCATTATGTATTGAGTCCGTTCATATGCTGCATTTCAACTGCATAGGGTTTGTGCATGAATTCATCAAGTCGGTGCAACCTTCATTCCTGCACACGACTAAGTCGTTGCAATGTATGTATATGCATTAGTTAAGTCGGTGCAACCTTCGTTGAGGCACGTGACTAAGTCCGTGCATGTTGAGCTCTAGGCACAGTTAGTCGGTGCAATAATCATTGCTGCACGTAATCAAGTCGGTGCAACTCTCGCATCTGTTGTATATCTATCTCAGTGTTTTTGATGATAACAAAACCAAGGACCTTTGGTGGCTCTCCTGTTTGGAATCCTTGACCCAAGTGTTTTTCACACGTTTTCAAGGCCGGATTTTTTCATGCATTTGCTTAAGGTTTTAGCCTTCCGAATGGGCTTTCTAAGATCTCAAATGAACTTTACATTTCCCATAAACATGCATCCAATTCATGTCTCGATCTTATGGATATGGTTCTCTGGGCTAAACTCTTATTTTTCAGGTGTTTTGATAGTCCGGTCTGTCACGCCCCGAGCGCGGAAGATTACCCAAAGGCGTGACACGTCTATATAGATCGTGTCAATCATGTAAATATCAGAGTGCGCAAATAACTAAGATTTAACTTGAAATTTAATACAAATAGTACGAGCTGACAATTGTCACAATTAATCAAAGGACAATTACATGTGTTCCCAGAGTCCAATGACTAGGCTTCAATACATGAGCAGTTCTAATCAAGTTGACTAATACAAATGACATAGATAAATTGATACAATTGACATAAGTGAACTAATACAATAACAAAAGGGACATGACAATTTGATAACTTCACTCTAACACTCATCACTCAGTCTCATTCCCTTCCGAGTGTTGGTTGGCATCTAAATTACCTGAAAATATTAGAAAATAACTAGATGAGCGAATCGCTCAGTAGGAATTACATCTCAAGATTTAACAGGCTTTAAGTGGTTTACAAGTTCAATTAATGTCAGTAAAACTATGCATGTTGATGAGTAGATATCAAGGAGTGTAAAAATCGACAAGAGCAGTGAAGGAATAACAAGTGAGAGTATAAGGATTCCAACTTCAATGCAGCAATAGCAAGAGATTCAAGCAAGCAATAACTGGAATTAACGAAATCTTTCCAAGAGAGTAATAACTCATGTCAAGCAAGTAATAGAAAGTAATATAAATTTAAGCATGTAAAATTGGAATTGGATATTTATCAATTTCATTCAAGCAAAACTTTACCCTTCTGCGGGTCTCAAGTCAAATCAATCAAGTAATATCACGAGAATGAGTGGAATGTCAAAAGCCTAGCAAGCAAGTACTTCGGTGCAATGCCAAACACCGTGGTCAATAAACTCCCATGGGCACAAGTACCTTCGGGTGCTCCCCCCAGGACCAGACCGGGCCCTATATGCACAGCATTTATCATGTTTGTTCACATCCACTCTTATTTATAGCCAATATGGAATTTCAAGGTTTGACCAGTATGATATAGAAGGTGGAATTATGGAATGGAGTCTAAGGGCGCATTGATGTGTAGGGATGAACTAGGAGTGGAAACCAGTAACGTTTGATACATGGAAAAAAACTAGATAAGAGAGGTGCCTTATGGGCCACCTGACAATTTTTGAAACGACACCCTCACTGTGGGATGCCCTTCCTAGGAATTATACAGGGTTTAGAGGACCCTGTCAGGAGTTAAATATCACCTCTCAGGCTGCCCTCTATCAGTTGAGATGGCAAAAGTGAAAGCCTAATGATCAGGTTAACGCAATGAGCCAGTTGTGTCAACTCAGCAGTTCATCGCGTCAACCCTGCAGTTCATCGCGTCAACCCTGCGAACAGGCTGGGTCGACCCTGTGAACAGGCAAGGTCGACTCTGCAGTTCATCGCGTCAACACGGTGAACAGGCAGGGTCAACCCTGTCAACAGGCAGGGTCGACCCTGTCAACAGGCAGGGTCGACTCTGCCATTCACTGCGTCAACGCGGTGAACAGGCAGGGTCGACCCTATCAACAAGCATGGTCGACTCTGCCGTTCACTGCGTCAACGCGGTGAACAGGCAGGGTCGATCCTGTCAACAGGCAGGGTCGACTCTGCCGTTCACTGCGTCAACTCTACCAACAGGCAGGGTCGACCCTGTCAACAGGCAGGGTCGACTCTGCCGTTCACTGCGTCAATGCGGTGAACAGGCAGGGTCGACCCTGTCAACAGGCAGGGTCGACTCTGCCAACAGGCAGGGTCGACCCTATCAACAGTCAGGGTCGACTCTGCCGTTCATCGCGTCAACGCGGTGAACTGGCAGGGTCGACTCTACAGTTCAAATCTGCTCAAAATGGCTTAAGGTATTAATCTTTGATTAAGCTAGGGTATTAACCTTTGATTTAAGTTTATTTAGGTAAAACTAATGAAATGGATGGATAGATAGAGAAAACTGTATGGATTATCGATCTTTATTCATGCACTCGTTTCATGCTTTAGTTGCTTAAATATCATATTTTTAACATGACATATCATACAAGTTTTCATTTTTAAAGGAACTAAATGGAGACAAGGTTTCTAGATAGGCTACCTAACAGATTAATTTGGTATACTAATTAGTTAGTAGATCAACTAACATGTTAATTAGGTATGTTAATAGGTTAGTTAAACTAATAAGTTACATAAAAACACGATAAAACTTACGTTAGACGGATATATCGTATGGATATGAAGCTAATACATGCCAACTACCCTAGATTGAAGCTAATACATGCTAATCAATGCTAATCATCTTGGGTATAAGGTTACTACATGCTAATTATCTTAGGTACGAGGCTAATACATGCTAATCATCCTAGATTTAAGCTAACACATGCTAATTATTCTAGGTATGAGACTAATACTTACTAATTATCTTGGGTATGAAGCAAATACATGCTAATCATCCTAGATTTAAGCCAACACATGCTAATTATTCTAGGTATGAGACTACTACTTGCTAATACATGCTAGTTATTCTGGGTATAAGGCTAATACATGCTAATTATCTTAGGTATGAAGCTAATACATGCTAATCGTCCTAGATTTAAGCTAACACATACTAATTATTCTAGGTATGAGACTAATACTTGCTAATACTTGCTAATACATGCTAATTATTCTGGGTATAAAGGTAATACATGATAATTATCTTAGGTATGAAGCTAATACATGCTAATCATCCTAGATTTAAGCTAACACATGCTTTATAAACACTAAATATCGCATGGAAATGAGCCTAAGACTAAATGCCTAGACTAATCATCCTAGATTAGCTACTAGTTTAGTTAAAAGTTGAGAACACCTACCTGTTGGAAGATTGTAGCAGCAGAACCCTTCTTTGTAATCCCTGCAGAGCTTTGCCCCAACCTTAGCTAGCCTAGAATGGGGGTAGCAAAAGGGGTATGTTTATAGGGTTGTCATGGCCGGAGGCAAGATCTGAAATAATGGGGCTTTACAGCTTGTACAGGCTGGAGAGATAGGGATAATGTTTGGACAGCTAATCTATGGCCCATATGTTTATAACATATAATTATTTGGCAAAAAACCGTAAATGGTGGATGCTAGGATTTGAACCTTGGTCATTGGGTTGAAAGGAAGTTACTTAACCAACTACATTAGGAAGCCACTTGTTAAGTGAATAATCTTTACATATGATAACTTCGTGTTCCCACTTCTTACATAAACTTCCTAAAGAGTTTATATAATTTTTTTTTGAAAAATATTAATAATAATTATTTTTTTATCATTTTTTTTATACGGGATGCTACACCCACCCCTACTTAAAAGAATTTGGTCCCCAAATTCAATTGTATAAGGGTAAATTCAACTACATAATGATATTGTAGAAAGTATAAGATACTTGCCGACTAAAATAGTTCTGGGTATCTTCTCTTTATAGATTCCTCGGTCTCCCAAGTTGCTTCTTGCTCCGAGCATCGATTCCATTGGATTTTTACCATAGGGATCGTCTTGCTCCTTAGAACTCGAACTTCGCGGTCGAGGATCTACATCGGCCATTGCTCATAAGTAAGATCCCTTTGAATCACCAATTCAGCATGATTGATGACGTGAGAAGGGTAGTGCACATATTTCTTCAGCATAGATATATGAAATACATTGTGCACTTCCGAGAGTTGAGGAGGTAAGGCAATGCGGTAAGCCACCTCGCCCACTCTTTCCAATACTTCAAATGGACCGATAAACCTTGGTGTAAGCTTGCCGTTAACACCGAATCTTCTAATACCTCGGCCGGGAGATACCTTGAGAAATACATGGTCACCCGCTTGAAATTCCAAATCTCTCCTTCTGTTATCAGCATAAGATTTTTGCCTGCACTGAGCTACCTTAAGTCTCTCTCTGATAAGGTGTGTCTTCTCAGTCGAATCTCTAACCATATCTGGGCCTAGAATTTGTCTTTCACCGACTTCTTCCTAGCATATTGGAGAACGACAACTCCTGCCATAAAGCGCCTCGAAAGGAGCCATTTGAATACTAGCTTGATAGTTGTTATTATATGCAAATTCGGCTAGTGGTAAGTGGTCATGCCAGCTTCCGCCGAAATCTATAATACATGCCCTTAACATATCTTCAACAACCTGATTTGTCCTTTCAGTCTGACCATCTGTCTGGGGATGGAAAGCAGTGCTGAAATTAAGTTTCGTCCCTATAGAGTGTTGTAGACCCTTCCAAAAATGAGAGGTGAAGCATGGGTCTCGGTCAGATACGATCGAGACGGGAATTCCATGTAATCTAACCATCTCCTTAATATACAGGGCAGCAAGTACGTCGACTGACCATCGACTTTTGATGGGTAAGAAATGGGCCGATTTAGTTAACCGGTCGATAATTACCCAAATTCCATCATATCCGCCCCTAGTCTTGGGCAAACCCATGATAAAGTCCATGCCAATGTCTTCCCACTTCCACTTGGGAATATCCAGCGGATGTAGCTTTCCGGCGGGTTTTTGATGTTCCGCCTTCACTTGTTGGCATGTGAGGCAACGAGACACAAAGTCTGCTACCTCCCTTTTCATGTTAGGCCACCAGAAAGTTTTTTTCAAGTCTTGGTACATCTTAGTGGCTCCAGGGTGGATTGTGTACCTTGATCTATGAGCTTCTTCAAGAATCTTCTTCTTCAATTCGGGACAGTCGGGCACACATGTCCGTTCATGAAATAGTAATCTACCATCAGATGCCAGCTTGAAATCCAGTCTCTCGTCCAGCTTGCTCTTTATCTCCACTAGCGAGGGATCCTCTTCTTGTAACTTCTTGATTTCAGGTAGCAAATCTGGATGTAGGCTCATATGAGATAGAATAATACACATGTTCTTCTCATCTGTGCTGATATCAAGCTCAGAGAATTTCTCCAGCAGTTTCCATTCTTGTATCATGCAGTTGGCCAATATTGTTCTCAGCTTTCGACTAAGAGCATCAGCTACGGAATTACCCTTACAGGGATGGTACTGTATAGTAAAGTCGAAATCCTTGAGATACTCGAGCCAACGCCTTTGCCGCATGTTCAGCTCCTTTTGGGAGAATAAGTACTTGAGGCTTTTATGATCGGAGTACACGGTGAATTGTTCTCCGTAGAGATAGTGCCTCCAGATCTTTAAAGCGAATACTACTGCGGCCAGTTCTAAGTCGTGGACTGGGTAGTTCTCTTCATGTTTCTTCAATTGTCGGGAAGAGTATGCAATGACTCTCCCATTCTGCATCAATATACATCTGAGGCCAATACCAGAAGCATCGGTATATACCTCGTATTTTTCTCCTTCCATTGGTAATGATAAGACTGGAGCAGTGGTCAAGAGATCCTTCAAAGTTTGGAAACTCTTTTCACAGTCTTCCTTCCACTCATAAGGCACTTCCTTGCGGGTTAACCTGGTCAGGGGA
The DNA here is from genome assembly GCA_022559845.1 of Amorphophallus konjac. Lineage (NCBI taxonomy): Eukaryota > Viridiplantae > Streptophyta > Magnoliopsida > Alismatales > Araceae > Amorphophallus > Amorphophallus konjac. The sequence goes on from CM040121.1 coordinate 375,868,742, forward strand.
ACAGCAATTTTGGAGAAGTCCTTTTTAAAATGCCGATAGTAACCAGCTAGACTCAAGAAGCTCCGAATCTCAGTTACATTTGTGGGTCGTTCCCAGTTCTTCACGGCTTCGACCTTTGATAAGTCAACAGCAATTCCGTTCTTCGAAATGATATGGCCTAAGAAGGATACTTCATCGAGCCAAAACTCGCATTTGCTGAATTTGGCATATAGCTTGTTTCCCCTTAATATCTGCAATGCCTTCTTGAGGTGTTCTTCATGATCCTCTTCGGTCTTTGAATAGATCATAATATCATCAATAAAGACCACAATAAATTGGTCTAAATAGGGCCTAAAAATGATGTTCATTAACTACATAAAAGCTGTGGGGGCATTTGTTAGTCCGAAAGGCATAACAGTAAATTCGTAATGCCCATACCTGCTTCGGAATGTAGTTTTATGAATGTCTTCTTCTTTGATCTTCAATTGGTGGTAACCAGAACGAAGATCAATCTTGAAGAAATATAAAGCTCCAGATAGTTGATCGAACAGCTCATCAATCCTTGGCAGTGGATACTTGTTCTTGATTGTAAGGTGATTTAGCTGCCAATAATCTATGCATAATCTCATCGATCCGTCCTTCTTTTTGACGAATAGCACTGGTGCTCCCCATGGGGAAGTACTCGGCCTGATGAAACCCTTGTTCAATAACTCCATTAGCTGCTCTTTTAGTTCCTTCAGCTCAGCAGGGGACATTCTGTATGGTGCCCTGGAAATAGGACGAGCACTAGGGACAAGGTCGATTGTGAACGACACTTCCCTTTTCGGGGGTAAGTCGGTTAAATCGTTTGGAAAAACATCAAGAAAATCCTGAATTACACGGATGTCTTCAAGTTTAACCTTCTCGACTTCCGTGGCAGTCACGAATGCTATGAAAGTCATGCATCCCTTATTCATAAGTTTACTAGCTCGGAGTGCTGATATAATAAGTGATTTACTCCGAGGGCTATTGTAAACTAGTTCTGGGAAATCTAGAAAGTTACCTTGCCATGCCGGTAGTCTACAGTTGCTTAGTATGTGGATAGCCAGTCGGCACCTAGTATGACATCATAACCCTTTATATCTAGGCATATCAGGTCAGCATGTAAATTATTTCCCTTAATCATCACTTTACAGTTTGGATAGTGATAAGTGCTATCAGACTCATACCCAAGAGGTGTAGATATGACCAAATCTAACAGTTCATGTTTCTTAGAAAATGAAGCAGCAAAGTTCTTAGAAACGAATGAATGAGTTGCTCCGGTATCGAATAAAACTTGAGCAGTTTTTGAACAAATAGTGAGAATACCCTCCACAATTCCACCTCTAGTGGGTTCTATCTCTTGGAGAGCTTGCAGACGGCCTTGTTTCTTTACCGGACGCTTCTCGTCTTTGGTGTCTTGTTCCTTCATTAGTGGGCAGTCTGGGATTCGATGCTCTCGGCTCCCACATCGAAGACAAGCTCCTAACTTTTTCCAGCATTCCTCGGTCTTATGACCAGCTTTATCACAATACTTGCAAAGCTCCTTTGATGGTGTGGTGGTGGAGAATGGCCTGTCATTCTTCTGGAATTTCTTTACCTTGGAGGGCTCCCCTCCCATGAAGAATCGCTTCTTGTTGAAGGATTGTTTGAATTTTCCTGGGCTTGTGACGGGCTCCTTCTTGTCTCTTCCTCGGATTCTCTCAGATAATTCGGTGGCGTCTTCCAGCAGTTGAGCACGAAGAACCATCTACGAATAGACTTGGATGTCCATCGGGGCAAGTTGTGTGATATAATGGGGCCGAAGCCCGTTGAGGAATCTTCTCGCCTTCATCTTTTCCGTACACACCAAGTGGGGTGCATACCTAGATAATCTGGAGAATTGGGCCTCATACTCGGCCACTTTCAAGCCCCGTTGTTTTAGAACGGTGAATTCCGTGGCTTTCTTTTCCTGGATATGATCGGAGAAGTACTTGTTGTTGAAATGCTCCGTGAATTCATCCCATGTGACATGGTATTCTGGCAGTGTTGCTTCTATGGATTCCCACCAGCATCGAGCGTCCCGCTCTAGTTGGAATAAGGCAAGTAAAACCTTCTCTTCATCCGCGCATTGCATCACACGAAAGATTCGTTCCATCTCCTTTAGCCAATTATCGGCATCCTCGGGGTCGGACGAACCCGTGAACCTCGGTGGGTTCATGTTACGGAAACTTCGGTGGAGATCTCCCGCTCCACAATTTGCTACGCCTTGGGCCACTTGCTGTAGTGCCTGTGTGAGGCCTTGCACGGTGCGCTGCAACTCGCGCCATTGTGCTCTTTCTGCAGCCATGATCCTACAAAAGAGTTAAGTATGATAAAGATCAGATTTATTTGTAAGGTCGAAAGTCATTGTAGAACATAACCCATGGCTCTATCCATTTCACCGAGTAAGGTATATCTATCCTTGAACTTGGGTTTTACCTATCCTTGCACTCAAGTTTTTTACTTAGATTTCAATTTCTAACCGTTTATTTTTTTCTAGTTCCCTAGGTTTGAAAACCTAGGCTCTGATACCACGAAGACTGTCACGCCCCGAGCGCGGAAGATTACCCGGAGGCGTGACACATCTATATAGATCGTGTCAATCATGTAAATATCAGAGTGCGTAAATAACTAAGATTTAACTCAAAATTTAATACAAATAGTACGAGCTGACAATTGTCACAATTAATCAAAGGACAATTACATGTGTTCCTAGAGTCCAATGACTAGGCTTCAAATCTTGAGCAGTTCTAATCAAATTGACTAATACAAATGACATAGATGAATTGATACAACTGACATAAGTGAACTAATATAATAACAAAAGGGACATGACAATTTGATAACTTCACTCTAACACTCATCACTCAGTCCCATTCCCTTCCGAGTGTTGGTTGGCATCCAAATTACCTGAAAATATTAGAAAACAACTAGATGAGCGAATCGCTCAGTAGGAATTACATCTCAAGATTTAACAGGCTTTAAGTGGTTTACCAGTTCAATTAATGTCAGTAAAACTATGCATGTAGATGAGTAGATATCAAGGATTGTAAAAATCAACAAGAGCAGTGAAGGAATAACAAGTGAGAGTATAAGGATTCCAACTTCAATGCAGCAATAGCAAGAGATTCAAGCAAGCAATAACTGGAATTAACGAAATCTTTTCAAGAGAGTAAGAACTCATGTCAAGCAAGTAATAGAAAGTAATATAAATTTAAGCATGTAAAATTGGAATTAGCTATTTATCAATTTCATTCAAGCAAAACTTTACCCTTCTGCGGGTCTCAAGTCAAATCAATCAAGTAATATCACGAGAATGAGTGGAATGTCTAAAGCCTAGCAAGCAAGTACTCCGGTGCAATGCCAAACACCGTGGTCAATAAACTCCCATGGGCACAAGTACCTTCGGGTGCTCCCCCCACGACCAGACCGGGCCCTATATGCACAGCATTTATCATGTTTGTTGACATCCACTCTTATTTATAGCCAATATGGAATTTCAAGGTTTGACCAGTATGATATATAAGGTGGAATTATGGAATGGAGTCTAAGGGCGCATTGATGTGTAGGGATGAATTAGGAGTGGAAACCAGTAACGTTTGATACACGGAAAAAAACTATATAATAGAGGTGTCTTATGGGTCACCTGACAATTTTTGAAACGACACCCTCACTGTGGGATGCCCTTCCTGGGAATTATACAGGGTTTAGAGGACCCTGTCAGGAGTTAAATATCACCTCTCAGGCTGCCATCTATTAGTGAAGATGGCAAAAGTGAAAGCCTAACGATCAGGTTAACGCAATGAGCCAGTTGTGTCGACTCAGTAGTTCATCGCGTCAACCCTGCAGTTCATCGCGTCAACCCTACGAAGAGGCTGGGTCGACCCTGTGAACAGGCAGGGTCGACTCTGCAATTCATCGCGTCAACGCGGTGAACAGGCAGGGTCGACCCTGTCAACAGGCAGGGTCGACTCTGCCAACAGGCAGGGTCGACCCTGTCAACAGGCAAGGTCGACTCTGCCGTTCACTGCGTCAACGCGGTGAACAGGCAGGGTCGACCCTGTCAAAAGGTAGGGTCGACTCTGCCAACAGGCAGGGTCGACCCTATCAACAGGCAGGGTCGACTCTGCCGTTCACTGCGTCAACGCGGTGAACAGGCAGGGTCGACCCTGTCAACAGGCAGGGTCGACCCTGTCAATAGGCAGGGTCGACTCTGCCGTTCACTGCATCAACGCGGTGAACAGGCAGGGTCGACCCTGTCAACAGGCAGGGTCGACTCTGCCATTCATTGCATCAACGCGGTGAACTGGCAGGGTCGACTCTACAGTTCAAATCTGCTCAAAATGGCTTAAGGTATTAATCTTTGATTAAGCTAGGGTATTAACCTTTGATTTAAGTTTATTTAGGTAAAACTGATGACATGGATAGATAGAGAAAACTGTATGGATTATCGATCTTTATTCATTCACTCGTTTCATGCTTTAGTTGCTTAAATATCAGATTTTTAACATGACGTATCATACAAGTTTTCATTTTTAAAGGAACTAAATGGAGACAAGGTTTCTAGATAGGCTACCTAACAGATTAATTAGGTATGCTAATTAGTTAGTAGATCAACTAACATGTTAATTAGGTATGTTAACAGGTTAGTTAAACTAATAGGTTACGTAAAAACATGATAAAACTTACGTTAGATGGATATATCGTATGAATACGATGCTAATACATGCCAACTACCCTAGATTGAAGCTAATACATGTTAATCAATGCTAATCATCTTGGGTATAAGGCTACTACATGCTAATTATCTTAGGTACGAGGTTAATACATGCTAATCATCCTAGATTTAAGTTAACACATGCTAATTATTCTAGGTATGAGACTAATACTTGCTAATTATCTTGGGTATGAAGCTAATACACGCTAATCATCCTAGATTTAAGCCAACACATGCTAATTATTCTAGGTATTAGACTACTACTTGCTAATACATGCTAGTTATTCTGGGTATAAGGCTAATACATACTAATTATCTTAGGTATGAAGCTAATACATGCTAATCGTCCTAGATTTAAGCTAACACATACTAATTATTCTAGGTATGAGACTAATACTTGCTAATACTTGCTAATACATGCTAATTATTCTGGGTATAAAGCTAATACATGATAATTATCTTAGGTATGAAGCTAATACATGCTAATCATCCTAGATTTAAGCTAACACATGCTTTATAAACACTAAATATCGCATGGAAATGAGCCTAAGACTAAATGCCCAGACTAATCATCCTAGATTAGCTACTAGTTTAGTTAAAAGTTGAGAACACCTACCTGTTGGAAGATCGTAGCAGCAGAACCCTTCTTTGTAATCCCTGCAGAGCTTTGCCCCAACCTTAGCTAGCCTAGAATGGGGGTAGCAAAAGGGGTATGTTTATAGGGTTGTCATGGCCGGAGGCAAGATCTGAAATAATGGGGCTTTACAGCTTGTACAGGCTGGAGAGATAGGGATAATGTTTGGACAGCTAATCCATGTCCCATATGTCTATAACATATAATTATTTGGCAAAAAAACGTAAATGGTGGATGCTAGGATTTGAACCTTGGTCATTGGGTTGAAAGGCAAGTTACTTAACCAACTACATTAGGAAGCCACTTGTTAATTGAATAATCTTTACATATGATAACTTCGTGTTCCCACTTCTTACATAAACTTCCTAAAGAGTTTATCTAATTTTTTTTGGAAAATATTAATAATAATAATTTTTTTATCATTTTTTCGACCTCCAGCATGACCCTGGTTGACCTGAAATAACAGAATACAATTCTCTACAGTCTGTCACAGTGGCGGTCGACCGCCCCTCAGATCCGGGTCGACCGGATTTCCCAAGGACCGGCCACCTGTAGGTTTCTCAGTGGCGGTCGACCGCCAGCCCCTACAGGTCGACCGCCAGCCCCGAGCTGCCAACAATTGTTGACTTTTTAACCTTTCGAGATAAGCCACTCTCATGGGAATTGTTTAATCCCTAAGCTACCAAACTCTCCAGATATTGTGGATCTGGTCTGGGGGAGGCCTTGGACCATTCAAGAACCTATATAACTTATACAAGAGGGTTTGGAAAACCCTAATGCTCAAGGAAGATCAAAGGGAGGCTGCCAAGAGGAAGAGAAGGGATTTGGCACTGTAGACATGAACAATGCTCCGAGAGAAGTTCTTCATCCTTCTTCATCAAGTCAAGTGAAGATCAGCCCAAGGATTCAAGCTGCATCCAAAGCATCCAACCATCTATTAAGGGGGAGCAAATCAAGATTCTTCTATTGTGTTCTAAATTCCTTTTGCCTTCTTAAGCTTCATATGTTGATCTTGTAGTTGTTAAAATATTTCGGTGTGTGTGGATCTTCCTAGATCCGTGTGTGTGTGTTTGTGTGTGTCCTCCGGTGTAGCTGTGTGTGTATTAAGGTGTTCTTACACCTTCGCGGGAACTCCTCTTCCCAGTGTGTAAGTGTTGTGTGTGGTTGATCTTGTAACTTTTTACAAGATAGTGTGTGGATCCTCACAGTCCGTGAGGGGTGGACGTAGGTTGCCGTTGTGGCATCCGAACCACCTAAAAATCATTGTCGCCGTGTGGTTTGCTCCTTTTCTTCTATCCCCATTCTGTGCAAATTACATGTGTGATTTCCAGTTCAGTTTTATTCTCATTTATCCTGAATAATCCGTTTATCACCTTTTAGATCTTGCCTTGTTTTTTGGTTTCTGTTAACCATGTCTCTCATATAGCATTCTATCACATATTTTATACAAAAAGAAAAAAATCTTCATTAATTTTTTAACACCCAATTCACCTCCCTCTTAGGTGCCATTTAAACTCGAGACTTCAATTGGTATCAGAGCAAGGGCTCTTTCCTTCACAGATCTAACGATCTAGAGCAAGATCTGATTAAATGGCAAACAAGGGTATGATACCCGAGGGTCACTCCATCAACCGTCCTCCATTTTTTGACGGCTCAAACTACTCTTACTGGAAAAATAGAATGCATGTTTTTCTGAGGGCGCAAGAGTACGAAGTTTGGAGAGTTGTGGACAAGGGTCCTCATAAACTTGGGGCTGATGAAGAAAAATGGACGCCCGAGAAAATTAAGAAATGCACTGCTAATTTTAATGCCATGAATATTATGCAATGTGCAATACACCCTAGTGAATTATCTCGTGTCTCTATGTGCAGCTCAGCCAAAGAAATGTGGGACAAGCTGCGACTCATATACGAGGGAACTTCAGAGGTCAAAGAAACCAAGGCAAATCTCCTAGTCACTGACTATGAGCTATTCAAAATGAAACCTGAAGAAATCATCTCCGAGATGTTTGCAAGGTTAACAGAGATCACAAATGGTCTCAAAGGTCTCGGGAAGGAATACTCAAATTCCGAGCTTGTGAGGAAGGTGTTAAGGTCCCTACCGTCAGCTTGGCACACAAAGGCCACGGTAATTGAAGACTCAAAGAACTTGTCAACTCTCACCTTGGATGAACTCATAGGATCACTCATGACCTATGAGATAAATATAAAGAGAACAGCTAACGAAGACATCAAAAAGAAAAAGGTCATTGGACTGAAAGCTCACCAATCCGATGACGAATTTCAAGAAGGTGAATCAAGTGACGGAAGTAATGAAGAGGAAGAATTGGCGATGATAACTCGCCAAGTGAAGAAATTTCTAAGGAAGAAGAGAAACTTTCAGGGAAGCTTTAGAAAGGGGCCAAGAAGGCCCACGCAAGCCAAAGGCTAATCGAGCAAGCCAAGTAGCATCATATGCTACAAATGCAAGAAGCCTGGGCATATGAGAGGTGAATGTCCAGATCTAAAAAAGAAATTCAAGAAGGATAATTTCAAGAAACCCAAAGCCATGGTCGCCACTTGGAGCGATGAAGAAGATGAACCATCTGATGAAGAGATTCAAGAACTTGTGGAAAGCTTGTGCCTCATGGCACATGAAGATGAATCCACGGAGGTAAATTCTGACCATGAATTCATTTCCAATGAACAATGGGAATCTGAATATGAAAAGTTGTACACTAAGTACAAGAAAACCAGATCTGAAAATAAAACTCTCAAAAAGAAACTTGATGACTTGTCACGTGAAGATATCTTTGCTAAATTTGAGAAACTGGAACAGGAATGGTCTGAGGCTACGGAAGAAAAGGAAAATCTACTGCAAACATTTATAGAATGTGATAAGACCAAAAAGGAACTATCATGCAAGATAACTGAAATGGAGGAAGCATGTGAAAGGATCAAAATTCAAGAACAAATTTTGAAATCCACCAATTCAGAACTCGAAAGGAGAAATTGGTCTTTGACTAAAAAAGTTGCTGAACTTCAGCTCACCTTGACTAGGTTTATTAAGGGGAAACAAAACCTGGATAACGTACTGAGAGTTAATTAAAGTCAACTTCCAAAAGGAAGGCTTGGGGTACACACCTCAAAACAAAAAATCTTTTGAGCATAAGATCACCACATCCTTTATTCATGAAAAGGACTATAATCATGCTTCATGTTCTGATTCTCAATCCCAACATGTTCAGCCTAAACCACACAAAAATCAAAGAACCTTCTCATATGCTAATTGCTTTCATTGTGGTAGATTTGGTCACGTGATGTCCAACTGCTGGTTCAGACAAAGCACACCTAAATATCATGTTCCATGGACCAAGAAAACATCCACAAGAAGTTGGACTAACTCCTATGGACCTAAACTTGTTTGGGTACCAAAAATAATTGCATGAGAAGTTTTTTTCTTGCAGATATGTCTTGAAGCCAGGGGGAGTAAATGGTACTTGGATAGCGGCTGTTCAAGGCATATGACAGGGGACAAGGAATTGTTCTCTACACTGCAAGATAAGGATGGAGGGTCAGTTGTCTTTGGAGGTCAAGATAAAGGTAAAATCATTGGAACTGGCAACATTGGCAAGAATTCTGAAATCCTTATTGAAGATGTGCTTTTGGTGAAAGGTTTAAATCATAACTTGCTAAGCATTAGCCAATTGTGCGATAAGGGTTTTAAAGTTATTTTTGATGAAACTCACTGCATTGTCTTAAACAAAAATTCAAATGAGATCAAATTTCTTGGAAAAAGGAATAACAATGTCTACACTGTTGATATTGATAATATTTCATGCGATAACTTCTGCTTGGTTGCGAACAATCATAAAAATACATGGTTATGTCACCGAAGATTAGGTCATGCTAGTTTTGGAGTAATCTCTAAGCTGTCTAGACATGACTTGGTGAATGGACTGCCAAAATTAAAATTTGAAAGTGATAGGATATGTGAAGCTTGTACTAAAGGCAAGCAAACACGAACCTCTTTCAAAAATAAAAACATTGTTTCATCTGCTAGGCCTTTGGAACTGTTGCATCTTGATCTTTTTGGTCCCACTAGAACATATAGCCTAGGAGGAAAATCCTACAGCTTTGTGATTGTTGATGATTTCTCCAGATTCACATGGGTGTTATTTTTAGCTAATAAAAGTGGTGCTCTGATGGAGTATCAAGTGTTTTTCCGAAAAATCTAAAATGAAAAAGGTTACCTCATCACCACCATCCAGAGTGATCATGGTGGTGAATTTGAAAATCATGATTTCAGCATCTTCTGTGAAGAGCAGGGGTATACACACAATTTTTCATCACCAAGGATGCCCCAGCAAAATGGAGTAGTGGAAAGGAAGAACAGAACATTAATAGACATGGCCCGGACCATGCTAAGTGAGAATTCCCTGCCTAAGTATTTTTGGGCTGAGGCGGTGAGTACAGCTTGCTACATCATCAACAGGGCAATGGTATGGCCCATTCTGATGAAAACTCCTTATGAGCTCTACAAGGGTAAGAAACCCAACATCTCTTATCTTAAACTTTTTGGATGCCCCTGCTATATTTTGAACAATGGTAAGTCCAACCTGAGTAAGTTTGATGAAAAGAGTGATAAAGGAATCTTCCTAGGTTATGCACTCAATTCTAGAGCTTACCGTCTATTTAATAAAAGGACTTTGGTTGTTGAAGAAAGTCCTCATGTCACCTTTGATGAATCCGAATCAAAACTGATAGACTAAACTTCTTCTACCTTGGATGCAGATGAAGATCCTAAGAACTCAATAAGTGTCAAGGCTAAGGATTAATCGTTGGAAGCAACCTCAAGCAATAGTGAAAAACATGAAGATCCTATACTCGAGACACTACAAGAACCACAAGTGCAGCATCCTGATCTACCCAGCTCCTCCACCCGTCTAAAGGATCATCCAGCTGTAAACATCATAGGCAATTTGGAGGATGGGGTAAGAACTAGGTCCTCTCTAAGGCAAGTTGAAGAGGAAGACTTGATAGCCTTGCTATCACAAGAAGAACCCAAGGACTTTTGTGAAGCTCTTCAAAATGAATCCTGGATTCAGGCTATGCATGAAGAACTGCACCAGTTTGAAAGAAACGAGGTGTGGACTCTCATGTCGCGTCCTAAGAACCATCCCACTATTGGAACTCGTTGGGTTTTCAGAAACAAGTTAAATGATGCGGGATTGGTGGTTAGGAATAAGGCCCGGCTTGTGGCCAAGGGGTATAGCCAGGAGATGGGCATTGATTTTGATGAGTCTTTTGCACCAGTTGCCAGACTTGAAGCTGTTCGAATCTTATTGTCCTATGCTTGTTCTTTGAACTTTAAGTTATTTCAAATGGATGTTAAATCTACATTTCTTAACGGCTATATCAAGGAGGATGTCTTTGTAGAGCAGCCTCCATGTTTTGAAGATTCTAAACATCCACAACATGTGTACAAACTCCAAAAGGCCCTATATGGACTAAAGCAAGCACCAAGGGCGTGGTATGAATAGCTTACCTCATTTTTGGTTGAAAATGGTTTCAAGAGAGGTAAGGTTGACCAAACACTTTTCACCAAGAGATCAGGTAAAGACATTTTGGTGGTTCAAGTGTATGTAGATGACATCATCTTTGGGGCTACTAACAATGTCTTATGCAATGAATTTGCAAAAATCATGCAAGGAGAATTCGAGATGAGTTTAATGGGGGAGCTAACCTTCTTTCTTGGATTACAGGTGAAACAAACTTTAGAAGGAATCTTCATCAATCAAACCAAATATACTATTGAACTGTTGAAGAAATATGGGATGGCGGAAGCAAAACCCATATCAACTCCCATGGCTACCACCACAAAGCTGGATAAAGATGAAAATGGTAAAACAGTAGATCCTACACTGTTTCGAGGTATGATCGGATCGCTACTGTACCTTATAGCATGTCACCCTGACATTCAATTCAGTGTATGTCTCTGTGCCCATTTTCAGTCATGCCCCAAGGAATATCATTTATCAGCCGTGAAACGCATTTTCAGATATCTCATTGGATCCTTAAACTTTGGCTTGTGGTTTCCTATCGGTGGTTCCTTTGATTTAATTGCTTATACCGATGCGGATTATGCTGGGTGCATTGTAGATTGTAAAAGTACAAGTGGATACTGTCAGTTTATTGGTGGTTGCCTAGTCTCATGGGCCTCCAAGAAACAACATTCAGTAACTCTCTCAACGGCCGAGGCTGAATATGTAGCCGCCGGAAGTTGTGGAGCCCAAGTACTTTGGATCAAAAATCAACTGCTTGATTTAGATGTTGAAATGAAAACTGTTCCAATTCTGTGTGATAATACCAGTGCAATAAATTTATCTAAAAACCCTGTTCAGCACTCCAGGACCAAACATATAGATATTCGTCATCATTTTCTGAGGGATCATGTAGGAAAAGGGGTCTTTGAATTGAACTTCATTGACACACACAATCAGCTAGCTGACATTTTCACCAAACCTCTAAACCAGGATCAGTTTAATAAGATAAGAAGAGAACTTGGGATGTGCAAGGGTGAGAGCATACATGCATAGGTTTGCATCTAAGGTATAGGGTTGCATTTATAGAAAAATCATGTGCACCGAGGGTAGAAAACATGCATTTTGCCTCTTCTCTTTCTTATGTGTTGTTACTCACCTTGTATGCCTGATTGTAACTACTTATATCTAACCCTTCTTGAATAATTCTTCTATGGCTTAATATTCCTTGCTCAAACATCTGTGGACTCAGTGTGCTGGTACTAAAGGTACTTACTAGGGAAAATCAGAACCTCTTCTCAGTTATGCATCTTGCTCTTTTCACTTCCCTTGTCCTGATTAGTGGCACCTCTCAGGCAGTCCGTTGCCTATCCCCCAATAGAGAAAGAAAAAGAAAATAATAAAAAAAAGTAAAAGAGAAAAAGAAAGAAACAAAAAAAAGAAGAATATCTAGTTTTGGGGATTTTGGTCCTGGCGGTCGACCGCTAGGCCCGCGTCGGTCGACCGCCGGACCGGCTCGACTTAGGGGTCCACTGACCCTTCATATATGGGTCTTTTTTCTTCCTTTCTCTCTCTCCTTCACTTCCACTCACTCTCTACCACCAAACCCTAACCCCAACACTCCTCATCTCCACCATCCAAGCCTCCACAACCCTTCTTCCTCCATCCGCACATCGATTCGGTCGTCCCGGCATCACTTCGGGACCTCTTCCATATTGTCGATTGTGCGTTCGTGGAGATCTCTCTCAACTTCTTCTCTGTGGAAAAGTTCCTCCAAGCCGTAGAAGTGTCCCTTGTGCTTCATCGACGTTCCCGGGGTTGAGATCGATTGCTCAAGAGTTTCCCGGTGGGTTTTTCAAGTTTGGAATGCTGCAAAGACGGAGTTCTCGACGTTCTACCCAAGGTGAAGCTAGCCGTCAACGGCAAGCGGCCCCGGCTCCTCCATCTCAGCAAGCTCCTCCTCTGCCTCGAGCACCCTTACCTCCACGTCCTATTATCGACCCTCGCTTGGTCGACTTTGATGAGGTAAATGAGCTCTTCCCGAATTTGTGCGCTCTTTTTGAGGTTCAAGACGGTTGGATGGATTTTGTTACCCGGTACAATAGGTATTATCCTCGGTTGGTGCAACAGTTCTATGGCTTTTTAGCTGTGAGAAATGACCAGTTATACACCACAGTTGAGGGTGTGGAGCTTCATATCACTCTGGAGTTATTTCAGCAGGCCCTAGGAGTATCCGCCATGGGTGCAGATAGGGCATATGGTTTTGGTGAAGTTCCAGCAACATTTACTGCTATGACCAGCTGTGAGTATGTACACGGTGTGAGCAATTTGATCAAGCTAAATGTAAATCATTTTCCTCCAATACAGCGAGTCCTGCACCACATGTTTACATCATTGATTTATCCCAAAGTGGGCGGTCGGGATGAGGTTACAGAGGTTCAGCATTTTCTATTCTATCATGTTATGAATGGTATTCAAATCAATATGGGTCGGCTCATGACTGATCTGATTAGAACCTGTCGTACCTACCTCCGGCGGTCTCTTCCCTATGCTTCGCAGTTGACCGGAGTCTTTATTCATGCCGGGATTAATGTGGCAAATGAGCAGTTCATCTATGTTCGGCAGGATGATGTGTACAATAAGCATAAAATTTTCACAGATTTTGGCTACAACTTTGGTCCCGACGGTGAGCTTGTGCGGGACATTCCAGTTTATGGGGAAGATGAGATCCGTGAGGAAGATGATGAGCCAGTGCAGCAACAAGGCGACGGGATGTCCCCCCTCCAGTTCCAGCTGAGGAGCAGCCTCCTCCCTCGTCCCTGTTTCACCCGGATCTTGAGATGCCTCTTCCACCCCAGTTTCACCATGGGGAATCTTCCACTCAGGGGGCCGGACAGCGCCCTTCGGTGGACTACGAGGCTCTTGACGGGCGGCTTACCGGCTTGGAGACTCGTGTGGATAACCTTGGGGATCGTCTCTCTACCCTTGGAGACAATATGGGCACTGCGTTTGACACCCTATCAGGGCGCTTGGACACCTTCTCTACTGCTTTTAAGACTCTCTCTACTCAGATGGCCACTCTCACCACCCACATGACTTCTCTCCGCGCAGATTTCGCTGAGTCTGGCCAATCCTTTACCCTCTTGCAGCTCTCCCTTATTGGCATGCGGCGCAAGGATGCGGCTCGTTATGTATCCATTGGTCATGTTCTTGATCTTCTTCACAGTCATGGCCACCAACTTAGCGACATTCGTCGGCACCTTGGCCTTCCACCTACACCTCCTGCCGATCATCCCCCTCCTGCAGATGCTCCATGAGGCTTTGTTTTGCTTTCACCTCTAGCATGTTCTCTTTTGATCCAGTGCTGCTTGAGTGCCTCCTTCGTCTATCACATCCCTTTTTGCTGTTGACAAAGGGGGAGAAGTAGTAGGGCAGGCTTATTATTTACTTATGTATGTCGTTGTGTGGTTGGGTTGCTTGCTTGCATGTCATGTGAGGGCTGTCCGTAGTGTTAGTCTTTTGCATAGACTTTGGTTTTAGAGTCGTGCATTCACTCGCACTAATGTATCTTGTAATGAAACTATGATGAATTGAAAGCACTGGTGTTTGAATTCATTTGTTGGCTTTGGTGTCTCATTTCATATTCTTGTTGCCTATCTAGTGATCTGTGCTACATCGTGTTGATTGGTTTGGTTTGGTGAATGACATTTCTAGCACAACGTTCAATCTGAATTTTTACAACATAAACCTTGGTGTGTAAGCCTAGCATTTTGTCATCATCAAAAAGGGGGAGATTGTTGTATATCTATCTCAGTGTTTTTGATGATAACAAAACCAAGGACCTTTGGTGGCTCTCCTGTTTCGAATCCTTGACCCAAGTGTTTTTCATACATTTTCAAGGCCGGATTTTTTCATGCTTTTGCTTAAGGTTTTAGCCTTCCGAATGGGCTTTCTAAGATCTCAAATGAACTTGACATTTCCCATAAACATGCATCCAATTCATGTCTCGATCTTATGGATATGGTTCTCGGGGCTAAACTCTTATTTTTCAGGTTTTTTGATAGTCCGGTCGACCTCCAGCATGACCCCGGTCGACCTGAAATAACAGAATGTAATTCTCTACAGTCTGTCACAGTGGCGGTCGACCGCCAGCCCCTGCAGGTCGACCGCCAGCCCCGAGCTGCCAACAATTGTTGACTTTTTAACCTTTCGAGATAAGCCACTCTCATGGGAATTGTTTAATCCCTAAGCTACCAAACTCTCTAGATATTGTGGATCTGGTCTGGGTGAGGCCTTGGACCATTCAAGAACATATATAACTTATACAAGAGGGTTTGGAAAACCCTAATGCTCAAGGAAGATCAAAGGGAGGCTGCCAAGAGGAAGAGAAGGGATTTGGCACTGTAGATGTGAACAATGCTCCGAGAGAAGTTCTTCATCCTTCTTTATCAAGTCAAGTGAAGATCAGCCCAAGGATTCAAGCTGCATCCAAAGCATCCAACCATCTATTAAGGGGGAGCAAATCAAGATTCTTCTATTGTGTTCTAAATTCCTTTTGCCTTCTTAAGCTTCATATGTGGATCTTGTAGTTGTTAAAATATTTCGGTGTGTGTGGATCTTCCTAGATCCGTGTGTGTGTGTTTGTGTGTGTCCTCCGGTGTAGCTGTGTGTGTATTAAGGTGTTCTTACACCTTCGCGGGAACTCCTCTTCCTAGTGTGTGAGTGTTGTGTGTGGTTGATCTTGTAACTTTTTACAAGATAGTGTGTGGATCCTCACAGTCCATGAGGGGTGGACGTAGGTTGTCGTTGTGGCATCCGAACCACCTAAAAATCGTTGTCGCCGTGTGGTTTGTTCCTTTTCTTCTATCCCCATTCTGTGCAAATTGCATGTGTGATTTCCAGTTCAGTTTTATTCTCGTTTATCCTGAATAATCTGTTTATCACCTTTTAGATCTTGCCTTGTTTTTTGGTTTCTGTTAACCTTGTCTCTCATATAGCATTCTATCACATATTTTATACAAAAAGAAAAAAATCTTCATTAAATTTTTAACATCCAATTCACCCCCCTCTTGGGTGCCATTTAAACTCGGGACTTCAGCATCGTGCGCATAAAGTCTATGCACACTTCTTTGGTAAGTCCGTGCATAAGAGGCTTATGGGTCTAATGTCTGTGCATGATTGAAGTACGATGTATTCTAAGTCTGTGCAAGTCTCGCATTGTTTTACGCATATAGAGTCGGTGCATTGTTTTGCCTTGTGCAATAATGTCTATGCATACTTTTTCATATGCGCACCAAAGTCTGTGCATTCTTTGCATCAGGGTACTTGAAGTTGGTGTAGTTTCTATCTCGGTGCATATTACAGTCGGTGCACTTTCTATCTTATACACATTGGTCTGTGCGTAATGTAAGGTTCCAAACAGCACCATCGGGCAACGCAGCGGATAACAAAAATTTATTTGCCCGAACCCGGCTTCATGGAAACTTAGATCTGTGCTCTAATCGATGCATTAATAACCCAACCACTAACTACGGGTTGCAGATTTCACCTTGCGCGGAACGATGCTGTCCGCAGTGCCTGATACAGAATCTAATGAACACCGAGCCGCACAGAAGTACGGCCTCTAGAGCTGATCCACACGGATCCTTGCGCAGTGACGGTACCCCCCGGCACGACATTTACCAACCCTTTCGCCTTCTGTAGAGAGAGAGAGCAAGAGGGAGGAAAGGGGGAAGGAGCTAATCCTTCTCTTCCTAGCCTTAATGCTTGATTAGCCAAGAGAGGGGGAGAAGTCTCGTAGCATCTATATATATAGGATTTGGCCATTTCTAAAAGAGCTCCAAAGGACCAAAACTATATATATGTCCTTCCCATTATTATACATATATATTAAGCCCCTTTTATATGCCTTTCCAAAAGGAATTAAAGGGAATTAATATATTCATTTGTACAATAATAATCCGTCACCCAAGAATCCATTGTGTGTGATCCTCTAGGCCCATAGTCACTATAGTTTAAGGCCCATTAACTTCTAATTCCCAATTAGAAGTAAATTAAACTTATTATTCGCTTCTACTAGAATCGAATAATAGTTTAGTTTATTCCGAACCTTTGATCATGTTAGGTCAAGCAAATCCGCGTGATTCTAGAGGACGCCAGGTTTAAACCAACCTGTCTGGTACCTGTAAGTCCACAGTTACCGCATCGATATAATCCCTCGCTCCTTCTATGAGTCTGGTACGATCGAGGGTATGGTTTCTGTCAAACCCCATGATCGTGCCATTTGACTATGACCTCCTTAAACTGTATGACGTCTGTTCTAAACGAACTCACACGACCCTAGCCAGGGATTTAACGGAGCGTCAATGTCATGACCCATTAACTGTCTGATATATACCCGACAGGGAGCGATCCCCTCTTGACCATTGATGATCTTCACACGTATCCTGGAGTGGTTAATGACTCAGCAACTCATGACTTATCGTTAAAGTCACTTAGCCAAGTAATTAAACCATTCCAGTCCTTGTGTAAGATCTGATCAATGTCTCAGGTCAAAGGACCAACGATGCTACTGAGACCGTTGGATCTTCAATTGACATTAGGTATAATCAACCATCTAAAGATCCAATAGTGGATCAGTTCCGTGTACATCCTCCAAGGACATACACCTACACATATGTGTTGGTGCCCCGCACCAGTGACCATGTGTAAGACCTCCAGAATTTTTATAAATTATTCTTGGAATATTTAATTATTTTTAGGAATTTATAAAAGCCTAAATAAATTAATAAATATAATATTAGATCAATAATTCATTATAAGGCCCAATTAGGTTAAATAATTAACCTAGCCTATTTAAAGATAATCTAAAAGGTTAATGGACCAAGCCCATTAAGTTTGGCCCATGTTCTAGAAGGTTAATTGACTTATTCACGTATTTTAAAGATAAATACTATTTTTATAGATAATTATAAGGATAAATGAACAAGAGAGTTTTATTTAATTGAGACTCTGTATACGTTTGGTGTAACGGTCTATCGAGCGACTGCTACAAGCATGTAACGCACCAGTCTGGATGCGTTACACTTTGACAGTTCCGTGAAAGAAAGAACGAGCAAAAAGATTAGAACTTTGGGATCTTATCTACAAGAGATCGACTTGGGAGAGCTTATAACATTACTAAGGAATCTTAGGGATTAGGTTCTGGCAAATTAAGGACTCTAGAATCAATCTAATCTTCAAAACCCTATAAATAGGACCTAATTCTAAACTGAGCGACCCTTACTTTTTGCTCGTGAAGAATCAAGGTAAGGAGATATAATTTTAGGTAAGTTCTTTAGAAGATTTTGTTTAGTATAATTTAGACTAATAGTTTTCCAAATTTCGTGCTAGGAGATCAAGCAACCAAGGAGATTGAAGCTTCCAAAGTTGCAGGTTCGACCATAGTAACCCAGGAATTAGAGCTAAAGGCCACTGAAGATCAGGGAATTAGGACGTCTAAATAAGGTAATTAGAGTTCAGTTATTTAGAACCTTTTGTTCACCTTAGTTTCATCTTCTTACCCTCAAAATTTCACGTCCTTAGGTCAAGAGGCTGAGGAGCTAGGGCAGTGTGAAGTTGCTGAAGAGTCACAAAAAGAGAGGAACTAGGGCGGTCCTTGAAAGCTCAAGTTAGAAGTTTAAAGTCTAGTTAAGCGGTAGGTTATCTCATGATTGACAAAAACATCTTGTTAGGGATAAAAGCCCTCTGATTGTGTTTGATTTCATGCATTATATACTATGAATTTCATGTTTTAGTGGGTTCATGCATACATACATATTCTTAGCCTTAATCAAAGATCAAGGATGTTATCTTGTTAATTCACTGCAATCTATGCATCTAGATGACCTATACTTCGTTTTGTCATGATTAGGGTAGTAAATCTTTTCAAAACATAACATGGTTTCAAATCATAGTCTTTTTTATTTTTAGCAGGGACTCTGACGCATCATACTAGGACCGTCAGACGACTGTAACGGTCTTACGATAAGTTGTCACAACCCCTGTTGTATTTAAAGTTTCTTAGTTGTCTCTGATGCACCATAACAGGAGCGTTACAATACTGTAACAGTCCTACGATAAACCGTCATAGCCCTGTGACACCCCGATACTAGACCGTCAGAGTGCGATTTACTGTCAAATCGAGATAGGACTGAGGACAGCCAAACTTACTTATGAATAAGCCTAGTTATCTATGTTTTAAACCTTATTTTCATGACTTTGAGTTTCTTAATTGATTCATGATAGGAAATTGTATGATTAAAGCATTTTGAGTTATTTTAGGTTATGCTAATTTCATTGGCTAAACTCTATAGTTTTATATCTAAATCATGATTTTTCCAAAGATGTATTGACGGGATTTTATCTTGGTTTCACATTGTTACACATTCTTTTCTATCTATAGAGTCATTTCTCTAAGTACATGGCGTATATTCAGGTATATGTCCATTCGTTACACTTTGCACTATAGGAACACTATTCTTGGACATGAGGACCTCTCTATTGGATATTCCTTCCAATGGATTAGGAAATCTTGTTACAAGGCCTCCGTAATTCTCCGCGAGCCTAGGATTCCCACTAGGACGCCGAGTTGGTTGTATCATTAAAACCCAAGTGATTAGATGACACTATCGATGTTTCTGATTATCAGTAGTGTAACGGACCTATATTGGACCGTCAGGCATATGTAACGGCCCAATATACAACCGTCACAGTTAACTGAGTCCAATTACTGTTTCTGGATTTAGTCATTCTAACGCATCAACTCTAGACCGTCACATCATGTAACGGCCCAATACACGACTGTTACACTGCTTCAATATTTTAACCAAGGTTTGACCAAGGGTTGATATTCCAAGATTTCTAGATGGACTGTTGATGATCTAGAACTTATCATATTGATCAAGAAACCTAATATAATAAATGGAAGATAAAGAATGTACCGTTATGCTGTCGATTTATTTCCATAAGCATAACATAGTATAAGTCATTCTTGATTTCTCATAATTCTCATTAAAGTATTCATTTATTGAATTGTTGTTATCAAGAGCTTATTGGAATTATACATTCTTGGCCATACTTTATTGTTACATGAGTGGAAAAAGCTTGATTTATACTCGAAGATGCGATCGAGCATTGATTGTGTTCAAGGGCTCTATGCTAGTCCCCTCGACTGATTGTCAGGAACATACTATTATAAACCATGGGGTATGATGCTACTGGCGTCGCATTGCGCTGGGAGTACCTTCTTTAAAAATAAGTGAAAATCCACAACACAATACAGCATGATTGATACTTGACTTTTTTGATATTCCACAGAAATTCATGAAGTACTTGCTCATAAGCAAAAGATACTAGAAGTGATGATTATGTGGCTTGCTAGTACATTCTCGGCCACATCATGTTCTTATAACATTTTTACTAGTTCATACTTATTCTCATTCTATCTTCATGATCATCGTGTTACTTTGATTTAATCGCATGTTTGATCGCATTCGCATGATTTTACCTTATTCCTCTAGAGCAAAAACGTTAATTACTTTAATCATGCCTTCATGTTGATGCGAAGATACCTACTGGGCAAGTGTGCTCATTACCTATTTCCATTCTTTTTCAGGAAATGAAAGTGATTTGGATTCGGGTTATACAAGTAGCGGGTCCGAGAGCTAATGAAAGTATTGTCAAAGATGAGAGTGAAGACTTAGGAAAGTCTATATTGTTTAGATTGAGTCTATGTAATTTTCCTATTTCTTGAAATCTGATAGATTGGAATAAGTTGAATCAGTGGTTGTATTTGAATACTTGATTATTATGAAAAGTTGAAGTTGAGTAAATATTGTGCAATTGCATTTATGTTTGTGATTGTCTTGCGCTCTGATCAATCTTGCTTGCAAGAGGCTTACCATGCCGGCTGTTTGCGTTTCTCGAGCAAGTCTTCCGCTGTCATAAAGGCTCGGGGCGTGACAGTTAAGTTGGTATCAGAGCTTAAGTCTCAGGACTTAGGAAGAAGAGTCATGTCATAGGATAAGTCCAAAGTTTAAGGACCCATACCTATGAACTAAGAAAAAAATTTCTACACCCATGTGAGAATTGGGTAGAACCCGGGATAAGATAGTTAATTAGTTTTAAGATTGATTTTTCCTTCCAATTCCACGAGAAATAACAAGTTGTTATTTTCTCTCAGGTACCCTATTAGTATCATGGCTCATCGCGTAAATTGGGATGGCATGCAACAAACGGTTGCTGGCCTCACTCAGGCATTACAAACCACGGCGCAAGTTGGCGCAGGAGCAAGGGCTGGTGATCTGCATCGTAACTTTCAGAGCTTAAACCCCCCGTGTTTCTATGGTTATTCTAATCCTGACGAGGCAGAGAACTGGATAGACGAAATGAACCGTATCTTTGATGTTATCCAATGCACCGATCAGGAGAAGGTGCGTCTCGCAACCTTTCAACTCAACAAAGATGCTCGCACATGGTGGAAGTCGGTCCCGGCACCTCCGGTCGATGCACCTCATACATGGGATGGTTTTCTTACCCTATTCCGTGCCAAGTACTTTTCTGAGCACGTAAAGGAACGAAAGGCTATGGAGTTCGCCGCTCTTCGGCAAGGAATGATGATGGTTGCCGAATATGAACTGTAATTCTCAAGGCTTGCACCTTACGCACCGCATCTTATTAGCACCGATTTATTGAAGGCTAATCGGTTCATGGACGGGTTACGACCCGGTTTCATTCAGCAGCTCGGGACCCAAAACATCCGTACTTATGCGAAAATGGTTCAACGAGCATATTTGTGTGAAAGGGCCTTGGAAAAGGTCAAAAAATTAAAAGGGAAAGGAGAGCAGTCTAGCCGACGCTCAGATCGGCTTTATAAGAAAGAAAAGTTCAGCATCATGGAGCCTTACAAGAGCCGTGATAGTAAGAAAAGATCTAGGAATGGGAATGGTAGAAGTTCCCATAAGCAAAAGAAAGTCAAGGAGGAGAAGGAGCAGGTCGCCACGGCTTGCACATTTTATGAAAAGTTTGGCCATTCGGCTGAGGAGTGTTGGAAGGGCCTTGGCGCTTGTTTACGTTGTTGAAACAAGGAGCATCGCATGCCAGATTGCCCCCTTATGAAAGACCAATCGTCTGGTGGAGGACGTAGAAAGCAGGCTCGCCTCAATGCCGTTCTTGAAGAAGAGGAAGCGCCCCTGGATGGTGGGTTTATGGAAGGTACTCTTCAAATTTATTCTCATCCTGCATTTGTGCTATTTGACACTGGTGCCTCTCATTCTTTTATCTCCACTTTTTTTGCAAAAACATTATCAATTGCATCAGTCCCCTTACCTTCAGATCTCGCTATTTCCACACCCTTAGGTTCTGGAACAAAGCTTACCAACTATTATCCTAATAGCGAAGTGATAGTAAAAGGTTACAATCTCCCCGCAAACTTAGTATGCCTTGACATGAAAGGTTATGATGTCATTTTAGGGGTAGATTGGCTTGTATATCATGACGCTTATATCAATTGCCGAAATAGGATTATATCCTTTTGAAAGCCCGGTCTTCTAAGATTCTCTTTTCTTAGCATTAAGTACAAGAAGCATCCTACTATCATATCTTCTCTTCATGCTTGCAAACTTATCTCGCAAGGAAGTGAAGCTTTTCTTGCTTCTGTCATTGTTACCGAATCTAAGGAGATTATCTTAGTGGACATTCCTATTATAAATGAGTTACCCGATGTGTTCCCATTTGAATTACCCAGTTTACCGCCCGAAAGGGAAGTGAACTTCACTATTGAACTCATCCCAGGAGCAACACCTATTTCTATAGCCACTTATAGGATGTCCCCCACAGAACTCAAGGAATTAAAAAGGCAATTGCAGGAATTACTAGACAAGGGCTTCATCAGACCTAGCACATCCCCTTGGGGTGCACCGGTTCTATTTTTCAAAAAAAAGGATGGTTCTCTCAGGCTATGCATCGATTACCGGCGACTGAATCAACTCACAATTAAAAACAAGTATCCATTGCCGCGCATTGATGAGCTCTTCGATCAGCTTTGCGGAGTAGAATATTTTTCTAAGATAGACCTCAGATCAGGTTATCATCAGCTTAGAATTAAAGAAGAGGACATTTATAAATCTACTTTTCGAAGTCGTTATGGCCACTATAAATTCGTGGTAATGTCATTCGGATTAACTAATGCCCCGGCAGCATTCATGCAACTTATGAACAGTGTTTTCTAGCCATATCTGGACCAGTTTATCATCGTCTTCATTGATGATATCTTGATATACTCCAAGATAAAGGAGGAACATGAAGAACATTTGAAAATAACTTTGCAAACACTTAGAGAACATAAACTCTATGCCAAGCTAAATAAATACGAATTTTGGCTCAAGGAAGTTTCATTCCTAGGCCACATTATTTCAAAAGAAGGTATCGCTGTAGATCCTTCTAAGGTAGAAGCTGTCAAGAATTGGAGCCGGCCAATGACCGTATCGGAACTACGAAGTTTTCTGGGTTTAGCTGGTTATTATAGAAGATTCATTAAAGATTTTTTAAAGATTGTAGTTCCTTTAACTAGACTGACGAGAAAAGAAAATCTTTTTGTCTGGTCAGAGGAATGTGAGAAGAGTTTTCAAACTCTTAAGAATCATCTTACTACAGCTCCTATTCTATCACTACCGATGGAAGGTGGTGGATTCGAAGTATATATGGATGCATCTGGTATTAGCTTAGGGTGTGTCCTCATGCAAAATGGAAAAGTGATCTGTTATTCTTCTAGACAATTGAAACGTCACGAGAAAAATTATCATGTATATGATTTAGAATTAACAGCTGTCATATTTGCCTTGAAAATTTGGCGTCAGTATCTCTATGGAGAAAAGTTTATGGTCTACTTGGACCATGAAAGCTTGAAATACTTATTTTCTCAAAAAGAGCTAAATATGAGGCAGAGAAGATGGTTGGAATATCTCAAGGATTTTGATTTTTCTATTCAATATCATCCTGACAAGGCTAATGCTGTTGCGGATGCACTCAGCAGAAAACCAGTGGGTATGCTATCAAGTCTTATGATTAGTATGACTAATCTTATTCCTCAATTTACTTCGTTGAACTTAGATATTGATAGGAAGGAAGAAGATTACTTCATGGCTAATATCCGAGCTCAACCTACCATTATAGAGGATCTAGTCAAGTTGCAAAATGATGATCCTATATTTCTAGAAATTAAGGATAATATTGAACAACGGTCGGATTTCTCTATTACAGAGGATGGAAGATTGCTATTCAAGGGCCGAGTGTGTGTACCGGATCATGAGGATACTAAGAAATTGATTCTAGAAGAAGCACATAATTCCAAGTACACCATTCATCCAGGTGGTACAAAAATGTATCAAGATCTTAAAAGAAATTTCTGGTGGCCCAACATGAAGAGAGAAATAGTTGATTTCGTATCTCGCTGTCTCACTTGTCAACAAGTAAAGGCAGAGCATTTTAGACCCGCAGGTAAACTGCATCCCTTGAACATTCCCGAATGGAAATGGGAGAGTATAGGGATGGATTTCATTATAGGGTTACCTAAGATAAGAGGTGGACATGATGGTATATGGGTAATCATAGACCGATTAACTAAATCTGCACATTTCATACCAATCAAAAGTCGATGGTCTGTGGATATCCTGGCAGCATTATACATAAGGGAAATTGTTAAATTACATGGTGTCCCTGTTACTATTATATCTGGTAGAGATCCTCGATTCACATCATAATTTTGGAAAGGTCTACAACAGTCACTAGGGACTAGATTGAATTTCAGCACAGCCTTTCATCCACAAACTGATGGTCAGACAGAAAGAACAAATCAGGTGGTAGAAGATATGCTCAGGGCTTGCGTAATTGATTTTGGAGGTAGTTAGCATGATCACTTACCTCTGGTAGAATTTGCTTATAACAACAGTTATCAGGCCAGCATACAAATGGCACCTTTTGAAGCTCTATGTGGAAAAAGTTATCGATCACTAATATGTTAGAGTGAAATAGGGGAAAGATAATTCCTAGGCTCCGATATTATCAGAGATTCTACAAAGAAAATCAAGCTCATTCAAGATGGAATGAAGATGGCCCAAGATAGGCAAAAATCTTATGCTGATAATCGAAGGTGCGACTTGGAATTTCAAGTAGGAGACCATGTGTATCTCAAGGTTTCTCCATGTCGTGGTATTCAGATATTTGGCATTAAGGGCAAACTAACTCCAAGATTCATTGGTCCATTTGAAATTCTCGAAAGGGTTGGTGAAGTAGCTTATAGACTGGCTTTACCTCTACAATTAGCAGGAGTTCATGACGTATTTCACGTCTCTATGCTGAAGAAGTATGTATATGATCCTGACCATATTATCACTTATGACAATCTGGAGATTCAGAAGGATATGACGTATGAGCAAACGCCAATAAAGATTCTGGAACGGGAAGTGCGTCAATTAAGAAATAAAATTATTCTTATGGTCAAGATTTAATGGAAGAAAACATGGCCATATGAAGCAACATGGGAAACCAAAGCAGCCATGCGTCGAAGATTTCCAGAATTATTCAATTGTAAGTACACTCTCTATAATCTATGTATTAAATTTGGGGACCAAATTCTCTTAAGTGGGGGGGGGGGGTGTAAGACCCCAGAATTTTTATAAATTATTCATGGAATATTTAATTATTTTTGGGAATTTACAAAGGCCTAAATAAATTAATAAATAGAATATTAAATCAATAAGTCATTATAAGGCCCAATTAGGTTAAATAATTAATCTAGCCTATTTAAAGATAATCCAAAAGGTTAATGGACCAAGCCCATTAAGTTTGGCCCATGTTCTAGAATGTTAATTGACTTATTCACGTATTTTAAAGATAAATACTATTTTTATAGATAATTATAAGGATAAATGAACAAGAGAGTTTTATTTAATTGAAACTCTATATATGTTTAGTGTAACGGTCTATCGGGCGACCGCTACAAGCATGTAACGCACCAGTCTGGATGTGTTACACTCTGACAGTTCCGTGAAAGAAAGAACGAGCAAAAAGATTAGAACTTTGGGATCTTATCTACAAGAGATCGACTTGGGAGAGCTTATAACATTACTAAGGAGTCTTAGGGATTAGGTTCTGGCAAATTAAGGACTCTAGAATTAATCTAATCTTCAAAACCCTATAAATAGGACCTAGTTCTGAACTGAGCGACCCTTACTTTTTGCTCGTGAAGAATCAAGGTAAGGAGATATAATTTTAGGTAAGTTCTTTAGAAGATTTTGTTTAGTATACTTTAGACTAATAGTTCTCCAAATTTCGTGCTAGGAGATCAAGCAACCAAGGAGATTGAAGCTTCCAAAGTTGCTGGTTCGACCATAGTAACCCAAGAATCAGAGCTAAAGGCCACTGAAGATCAGGGAATTAGAACGTCTAAATAAGGTAATTAGAGTTCGATTATTTAGAACCTTTTGTTCACCTTAGTTTCATCTTCTTACCCTTAAAATTTCACGTCATTAGATCAAGAGGCTGAGGAGCTAGGGCAGCGTGAAGTTGTTGAAGAGTCACAAAAAGAGAGGAACTAGGGCAGTCCTTGAAAGCTCAAATTAGAAGTTTAAAGTCTAGTTAAGCGGTAGGTTATCTCATGATTGACAAAAACAGTCTTGTTAGGGATAAAAGCCCTCTGATTGTGTTTGATTTCATGCATTATAGAGTATGAATTTCATGTTTTAGTGGGTTCATGCATACATACATATTCTTAGCCCTAATCAAAGATCAAAGATGTTATCTTGTTAATTCACTGCAACCTATGCATCTAGATGACCTGTACTTCGTTTTGTCATGATTAGGGTAGTAAATCTTTTCAAAACATAATATGGTTTCAAATCATAGTCTTTTTTATTTTTAGCAGGGACTCTGACGCATCATACTAGGACCGTCAGACGACTGTAACGGTCTTACGATAAGCCGTCACAACCCCTGTCGTATTTAAAGTTTCTCAGTTGTCTCTGACGCACCATAACAGGAGCGTTATAATACTGTAACGGTCCTACGATAAACCGTCACAGCCCTGTGACGCGCCCATACTAGACCGTCAGAGTGCGGTTTACTGTCAAACCGAGATAGGACTGAGGACAGCCAAACTTACTTATAAATAAGCCTAGTTATCTAAATTTTAAACCTTATTTTCATGACTTTGAGTTTCTTAATTGATTCATGATAGGAAATTGTATGATTAAAGCATTTTGAGTTATTTTAGGTTATGCTAATTTCATTGGCTAAACTCTATAGTTTTGTATCTAAATCATGATTTTTCCAAAGATGTATTGACGGGATTTTATCTTAGTTTCACATTGTTACACATTCTTTTCTATCTATAGAGTCATTTCTCTAAGTACATGGCGTATATTCAGGTATATGTCCATTAGATACACTTTGCACTATAGGAACACTATTAGTGGACATGAGGACCTCTCTATTGGATATTCCTTTCAATGGACAAGGAAATCTTGTTGCAAGGCCTCCGTAATTCTCCGCGAGCTTGGGATTCTCACTAGGACACCGAGTTGGTTGTATCATTAAAACCCAAGTGATTAGATGACACTATCGATGTTTCTGGTTATCAGTAGTATAATGGACCTATATTAGACCGTCAGGCATATGTAACGGCCCAATATACAACCGTCACAGTTAACTGAGTCCAATTACTGTTTCTGGATTTAGTCGTTCTAACGCATCAACTCTAGACCGTCACATCATGTAACGGCCCAGTACACGACCGTTACACTGCTTGAATATTTTAACCAAGGTTTGACCAAGGGTTGATATTCTAAGGTTTCTAGATAGACTCTTGATGATCTAGAACTTATCATATTGATCAAGAAACCTAATATAATAAATGGAAGATAAAGAATGTACCGTTATGTTGCCTATTTATTTCCATAAGCATAACATAGTATAAGTCATTCTTAATTTCTCATAATTCTCGTTAAAGCATTCATTTATTGAATTGTTGTTATCAAGAGCTTGTTGGAATTGTACATTCTTGGCCATAATTTATTGTTACATGCGTGGAAAAAGCTTGATTTATACTCGAAGATGCGATCAAGCACTGATTGCGTTCAAGGGCTCTATGCTAGTCCCCTCGGCTGATTGTCGGGAACATATTATTATAAACCATGGGGTATGATGCTACTGGCGTCGCATTGCGCTGGGAGTACTGTCTTTATAAATAAGTGAAAATTCACAACACAATACAGCATGATTGATACTTGACTTTCTTGATATTCCACAGAAATTCATGAAGTACTTGCTCATAAGCAAAAGATATTGAAAGTGATGATTATGTGGCTTGCTAGTACATTCTCAGCCATATCATGTTCATATAACATTTTTACTAGTTCATACTTGTTCTCATTCTATCTTCATGATCATCGTGTTACTTTGATTTAATCGCGTGTTTGATCGCATTCGCATGATTTTACCTTATTCCTCTAGAGCAAAAATGGTAATTACTTTAATGATGCATTCATGTTGATGCGAAGATACCTACTGGGCAAGTGTGCTCATTACCTATTTCCATTCTTTATCAGGAAATGAAAGTGATTCGGATTCGGGTTATACAAGTAGCGGGTCCGAGAGCGAATGAAAGTATTGTCAAAGATGAGAGTGAAGACTTAGGAAAGTCTATATTATTTAGATTGAGTCTATGTAATTTTTCTATTTCTTGAAGTCTGATAGATTGGAATAAGTTGAATTAGTGGTTGTATTTGAATACTTGATTATTATGAAATAAAGTTGAAGTTGAGTAAATATTGTGTAATTGCATTTATGTGTGTGATTGTCTTGCGCTCTAATCATTCTTACTTGCAAGAGGCTTATCATGTCGGCTGTTCACCTTTCTCGAGCGAGTCTTCCGCTGTCATAAAGGCTCGGGGCATGACACCATGAGACTGGTCCCTCACACGTCATGTGTGTTGGTTTAATAGGTAATCAAAGTCTCCGAGTGATTACCCTCCAACCAGGAACAGTTTAAGGTATGTGTCCATGTAATGTCAGTCTCATGTTCGAGATCCCATCTCGAGTTGACTTTACAATCACATATCCTAGGGACATCGTAAAGTAATATACAATCACATATTTATGCTCAAATACCACTTTATTAATAATGAACAAGATCGTACATCTATCGGACCTACCCGACATAAAATTGGCATGTAGCACACCAATACTAACAATCTCCCACGTGAATTATAGCCAATTGCCCACAACTTTGAGGCCCATCTTATCCCGATGGCGCCCAAATACAGTATGTGTCAAAGGTTTAGTTAGTGGATCTGCTATGTTATCTTCTGACTGTACACACTCTCCCGCCACATCTCCACGATCAATAATCTCCCGAATAAGGTGGAAGCGCCTGAGAATATGCTTCGACCTTTGGTGAGATCTTGGTTCCTTTGCCTGGGCGATAGCCCCATTATTATCACAAAATAATGGGATGGGAGCTGATATCTCAAGATCTACGTCGAGTTCCAAGATGAATTTCTTCATCCAGACGGCTTCCTTAGCAGCTTCAGCCGCAGCAATATATTCTGCCTCCGTCGTTGAGTCTGCAGTCGTATCTTGCTTGGAGCTTCTCCAACTGATTGCCCCTCCATTCAACATGAATACAAACCCAGACATAGATTTACAGTCATCTGGATCTGACTGAAAACTAGAGTCTGTGTAAGCTCTAAGCTATAGGTCCTTTCCTCCATAAAGCAGAAAAAGATCCTTAGCACTTTGCAAGTACTTAAGGATCCCCTTTACTTCCTTCTAGTGCTCTTCGCCTGGATTTACCTGATATCTACTCACAATTCTCAAAGCATTGGCAACATCAGGCCGTGTATATAGCATTGCATACATGATTGACCCTATGGCCGAAGCATAGCGTACCTTATTCATGTGTGCCACCTCCTCAAAAGCTTTAGGACTCATCCCCTTAGATAGGCAAATTTCATGTCTCATGGGAATGAGACCTCTCTTGAAATTTTCCATCCTAAACCTTTTGAGGATAGTGTCTATGTACATGGATTGGGATAATCCTAGCATTCTTTTAGATCTATCTCGGTAGATCCTTATGCCCAGAACATAGGATGCTTCTCCCAAATCCTTCATGGAAAAGGTCTTGGATAACCAAGACTTAGTTGATGTTAACATCTCTACATCATTCCCAATGAGTAAGATGTCATCAACATATAGGACCAAGAAGGTCACTGAGCTCCCACTAACCTTCTTGTAAACACAGGTCTCATCTTCATTCCGAATGAAGTTGAAAGATTTGATAGCCTCATCAAATCTTAAGTTCCAACTCCGAGATGACTGCTTCAATCCATAAATGGACCTCTAAAGTTTACATACCTTATTAGGATGTAGTTTGGAGGTGAATCCTTCAGGCTGTACCATGTACACCTCTTCTGACAGATTTCCATTCAGAAAAGCTATCTTCACATCCATTTACCAAATCTCATAATCCAGGTATGCAGTAATGGCAAGGAGGATTCTGATTGACTTCACCATGGCTATCGGCGAAAAATTCTCGTCTTAGTCAATGCCTTGCCTTTGAATATATCCTTTCGTCACTAGTCTAGCCTTGTATGTGTCAATCTGTCCATCTGCACCGATTTTCCTTTTGAATATCCATTTGCAGCCGATATGGACCTTCCTTTCGGGTACATCAACTAAGTTCCAAACTTTGTTGGTGTACATGTACTGGATCTCAGAATCTATTACCTCTTGTCATTTTTTGGAGTCCACACTACGGATCACATCCTGGTAGGATTGAGGATCTTCATCCTCATCGATACATACCATAGAAGACCCCTCTGAGACATGTCCAACATATCTCTCAGGTTCTCTCGATAGTCTACCAGATCTCCGTAGTGTCTGTGTTTCACTCTGAATAGGATCAACCGATACAGTCTCATCTAATAAGTTTGTGTCTACGGGTTGTGGCTCTTGGACCTCATCCAATTCTATCTGGCTCCCACTATTTTTCTGGAGTAGATATTCTCTTTCTAGAAATACAACTCTCTTAGCCACTAAGACCCTTTGCTCAGAAGGGTGATAGAAATAATATCCAAATGTCTCATTTGGATATCCCATAAACCTACACTTATCGATTCTCAACTCAAGCTTATCACTATCGTTCTTCTTTACATGAGCAGGACACCCCCAAATTTTAATGTGATTAAAATTTAGTTTCCTGCCCTTCTATATCTCATATGGTATAGAACGAACAAATTTACTTAAGATCATGTTCAGTAAATAGGCTGCAGTCTCTAAGGCATAGCCCCAGAGAGACAAGTGTAGTCCTGACATAGACATCATGGATCGGACCATGTCTAACAAGGTCATGTTTCTCCTTTCAGATACACCATTGTGCTGTGGTGTATACAGTGGAGTCCACTGAGAAATAATTTCATTGTCTTTAAGATAAGAAGTGAATTCATGGCTAAGGTATTCACCTCCTCGATCCGATCAAAGAGCCTTAACTCTATTTCATTCTTGTATTCCTTATACTTCTCAAAGGTTTGTGATTTATTTCTCATTAAATACACATAGCCATATCTCGAGAAGTCATCAATAAAAGAAATGAAATAGAGGTGACCCCCTTTTGCCTCCATGGACATGGGTCCACACACATCCGAGTGTATGAGCTCGAGAAGGTCAACAGCCCTCTTACTATGTCCACTAAAGGGAGCCTTGGTCATCTTCCCCATGAGACACGACTCACAAGTATCAAATGGCTTGTATTCGAATGTATTCAAATACCCATTTGAGTGTAGGTGAGATACTCTTTTCTCACCTACATGACCAAGCCTGCAATGCCATAGATATGCATAATTCACTTCATCAGCATTGAAAACTTACATAACATTAGAACGTGTATCTAATACATAAAGACCATTGACTAATGAACCATTGGCTATAATCAAACCATTATTCATTATAGAGCACCCAGTGCTATTCAAAGTCAATGCATATCCGACGTTATACAAGCCAGAGATTGAAATAATGTTTTTAATAATATTAGGAACATAATAACAGTCATTCAGCTCTAGAATGACTCCTGAAGGTAAACTGAGGCGTGCATTCCCGACAACTTTGGTAGAAACTAAAGCTCCATTGCCCATCCTCAGTTCAATCTCCTTTTTGCCCAGTCGCCTTCTATTTGCCAACACCTACACAGAATTGCAGATATGAGATGCACATCCAGTATCCAATACCCATGATGTGAATTCTATAAATGATAAATTAAGGTCTGTGACAAAAATACCTTAATTTAGAATTGCCTTGCAATTCCTTTTCCAATGCCATGTTTCCCCGCATCGAAAACACTTGTCTTATTTTTCATTCTTCTTGCCCTTCCATTTGTCAACTTTGGCGAGTTGCTTACCCATGGCCTTCTTCTTTCCCTTCCCTTTGTCACCTTTGCTGGATATCTGGGTGGCCTTCCTTTTCTTATTGGCCCACCAACAATCATTACAGAAGAAGATGGTTTATCATTCTACATAGTCTCTTCAGCACTCTTTAACATGTTGAGCAGCTCCGGGAGAGTTACATCAATTCTATTCATGTTAAAGTTTATGATGAAGGAAGAAAAGGAATCGGGCAATGATTGGAGTATAAGATCAATGCACAGTTCAAGATCCAACTTGAACTCCAGTGCATTGAGTCTCTATCCACTCCATCATTTTCAGTACATGAGCCTGTAAAGAAGCACCCTTTGACTTCCGTGTCCTGAAAAGCCTTTTGGAGATATCATATCTCTCAATCCTGCCCTGCTCCCTGAAGAGCTGGTGTAGATTAAGAAGTATGCTTCTACAATCAGTCTTTTCAAATTATCTCTGCAGCTCGGGAGCCATAGAGGCCAGCATGTAACATTGGACAAGGGAAGAGTCTGCAGACCATTTGGCATAAGTCATTAACTCGCCCTCGTCGGCATCGGGAGCTGGCTCAGAATGAACCGTGTGCAACACGTACGCTATTTTTTCGGTGGTGAGGACTATGCATAGATTACGCAGCCAATCCGAGTAGTTCGATCCAGTCAGTTTGTTGGCATCCAAGATGTCATGGAGGGGGTTGGACGACGACATTGTAATCTGGATAAGAAATAAAAGACAACTTAGCATATGTTCAAATTCTAACTTAGATGTGATTTTCTATCTTAGTTAGTCCCACTATTTTTCGATCGAACTATATAACCCTCAGTATATAGAACATGAGATCAACGAGATCAACCTAGTGGGTCGGAATCCCAACGAGACTGATGTATGACCTTGTGGAAAGCACAACAAGCCATACACCATCTCAAGGGAAGTCAACAAGCATTTGCATCCAATGTAATATCCGATTTCGGCCCCCGAGAAATTATCCCCTTGTGAAAAGTACAACAAAGGATATTCTCGGTTAGATCTAACCATCATTACTACATAGCAATGAGTTCATGACCCGACCCTTGTGGAAAGCACACCAAGGCCGAGTTCAATTCCTCACCCCATTGAGGCCGAGCCTTGGAGTTATATCCCGCCCCCAAACTCATGGACCTTGTGGAAAGTAACAAATCCATGAAATGAAGACGTTCATTTACTCCATAATGATGGAGGGCCAGGACGACTCCTAGAGCCACGCTTACCAGATCTAAAATTAATCGTGAGAGAATTTGATTTTATCTTGATCTCACCCTAGGTGGTAATATAAATATATCCAATATATTTACCGTACCTAATAGTTTGCACAAAATAAATACATCCAATGCAGAAATTAAATCGCAAGTGATCATGGACTTTATTCCTAATGTAACTAAGACATCCGGCCTGCTTCTGAAGCAGCTGGATCGTCCTCGTCGGGTGTGCTCCGTGCTTTCAAACTCCGATGCCGCATTAATTATAACTTTTACACGGCACGTAGACCAGTAAAATTTAAATTACATGTGACTCAAATTCCAACAGCCCTTAGGGCGAGTACAACTGTAAAGGGAGATAGAAGTACATAGGAATTTTAACAGAGAGAGAAAGGAGGTTCGCAGACCCCAATTAATTACATTAACCAAGTCCATGATCACTTGCCAACCCATTCATATAAAATCAATCAAGGGTTATTTCTGAAAATAATCCTTACTTTTGGATTTAAAAATGGGATGTGCAAACAAAAATAGGCTAGCTTTGTTTAATTTGAAAAATCGAAGCAGGATTAACTAAACTTAAACACATAAGCAAGCCAATGCAAGGTAAAAAAAAATAAATCACGTAAAGAACCATCATTTATAACAGGGACATGCATATTTGAATTTGATTCAAATAAGTCAAATAATTAAGATAATTATTTAAATTTAAATTTAATTATCCAATAATCAAATTTAAATTGAAAATTTAAACATGACAATCATTTAAATTTAAATTCAAACTAATTATCCAATAATTTTGTTTGAAAGTAAATTTAAATAATGCAATTATCCTCAATTATCAATACTCTAAATATCAAATTTTGAATTTAACAATTATCTAATAATAAAAATTCAAATATTTAAATTTTATACATTTAATCTTCAATAAAATTCAAATTCTTATTTTAATAATTATCTAATAATTAAAAATTAAAAATTAAATTTTTAATGAAGTAACTTCAATTATTACCATTTTATCTCAAGGTAAATAGTAATTATCTCACTTTAGTAAATTCAAAAAGGTTAAATAAAATTTAACATTTGAATTTTACTATTGAGATAACACAATTAATATTTAAGATAAAAATCAGATTAATTTACTATGCATTTATATATATATATCATATATATATACTAGCACATGTAAATTAAATAAAATAATTCTTTTAAAAAAAATTAGTCGGCAGCCTTTCGAGCGTAACGCCCACGCGGGACGCGTGGGCAGACGCGCCCGCGCACGGGCGCCGCCTGGCGACGCCCGCCACGCGACTGCGCCGCCCGCGTGCGCCGCCCGAGCACGCGGACGGGCGCACTCCGCCCAGCGCAATTTTTTTTTTAAAAAAAAAAATTACCCCAGAGATGCCCAACATCCTGGAAGACTAGAGATACCCAGCACCCCATTCGATCGGTATTAATTGAAGATTTTAAATTCCCTTAAAACCATGGTTCTATACGGCGATAAAACACCGACCAGAGCGGTAACCTGGCTCTGATACCACTGTAAGGTTCCAAACAGCACCATCGGGCAACGCAGCGGATAACAAAAATTTATTTGCCCGAACCCGGTTTCATGGAAACTAGATCTGTGCTCTAATCGATGTATTAATAACCCAACCTCTAACTACGGGTTACAGATTTCACCTTGCGCGGAACGACGCTGTCCGCAGTGCCCGATGCAGAATCTCACGAACACCGAGCCGCACAGAAGTACGCCCTCTAGAGTTGATCCACAGGGATCCTTGCGCAGTGATTGTAACCCCCGACACGACCTTCCCCAACCCTTTCACCTTCTGGAGAGAGAGAGAGCAAGAGGGAGGAAAGGGGGGAGGATCTAATCCTTCTCTTCCTAGTCTTAATGCTTGATTAGCCAAGAGAGGGGGAGAAGTCTCGTAACATCCATATATATAGGATTTGGCCATTTCTAAAAGAGCTCCAAAGGACCAAAACTGTATATATGTCCTTCCCATTATTATACATATATATTAATCCCCTTTTATATGTCTTTCCAAAAGGAATTAAAAGGAATTAATATATTCATTTGTATAATAATAATCCGTCACCCAAGAATCCATTGTGTATGATCCTCTAGGCCCATAGTCACCCTAGTTTAAGGCTCGTAAACTTCTAATTTCTAATTAGAAGTAAATTAAACTTATTATTCGCTTCTACTAGAGCCGAATAATAGATTAATTTATTCCAAACCTTTGATCACGTTGGGTCAAGCAAATCCGCGTGATTCTAGAGGACGCCGGGTTTAAACCAGCCTGTCTGCTACCTGTAAGTCCACAGTTACCGCATCGATATAATCCCTCGCTCCTTCTATGAGTCTGGTACGATCGAGGGTATGGTTTCTGTCAAACCCCATGACTATGCCATTTGACCATGACCTCCTTAAAGTGTATGACGTCCGTTCTAAACGAACTCACATGACCCTGGCCAGGGATTTAACGGAGCATCAATGTCATGACCCATTAATTGTCTGATATATACCCGACAGTGAGTGATCCCCTCTTGACCATTGATGATCTTCACACGTATCCTCGAGTGGTTAATGACTCGGCAACTCATGACTTATGGTTAAAGTCACTTAGCCAAATAATTAAACCATTCCAGTCCTCGTGTAAGATCCGATCATTGTCTCAGGTCAAAGGACTAATGATGCTACTGAGACCGTTGGATCTTCAGTTGACATTAGGTATAATCAACCATCTGAAGATCCAATAGTGGATCGGTTCAGTGTACATCCTCCAAGGACATACACCTACACATATATGTTGGTGCCCCGCACCAGTCACCATGAGGCTGGTCCCTCACACATCATGTGTACTGGTTTAATAGGTAATCAAAGTCCCCGAGTGATTACCCTCCAACCAGTAACAATTTGAGGTATGTGTTCTTGTAAAGTCAGTCTCATGTTCGAGATCCCATCTCGAGTTGACTTTACAACCACATATCCTAGGGACATCGTAAAGTAATATACAATCACATATTTATGATCAAATACCACTTTATTAATAATGAACAAGATCGTACATCTATCGGGCCTACCCGACCTAAAATTGGCATGTAGCACACCAATACTAACACGTATATGGTTCTACGTTGCTCATAGTTTGTGCATATCTTGCAAAATTCTATTCATGGTTTGAGAATATTTTGCTATACGGTATGTGCATGCTTACACCTTCGACTATAAGGTCTGGGCTAATATTCCCATATGCCTGCCATGTTTGCTACCTGGTCGAGCACTTGTTCGGCGAACCCAAAACCTGTGAGAATACTCCACGTGGAAGTCAAAGTACCAGGTTTAAGGGCTCGTGATTCGAGGCATGGAACATAAAGGATGATCTTGCCACGTGGACTGCTACAGCACCATGGTTCTGACACGTGGAATCAAAAAGGGATCAGATCTACGTAAAGAACTGGGCGGAAATCGTGTTACCCACGCGCTATCATATGGCTATAAAAAGGAGGTTGAAGACTGCAAGAGAGTGCTACTGAAGACTGACGAAGAGAGAGCATCTGAAGCCACTGCGTGTGCCGAAATTTCCCTATCCGAGAGAAGAGCCTGTCTAGAAACGGAAGTGTCTGAGTGATCATCTTTTATTTGAGCTTGAATGTCTGCTTCTCTGGAAGCTACATTATCGCTATTTTTGAGTGACTATCTCTTTTTATTTTTTCATTTTCGAGTTGTTTCATTCATCCCTTCTATACTTGTTTTGTTACCCTCTAAGTCTTCTTAGAGGAAGGGAGAGGTTCTCCGTTTACCCTTCATCGTGTTTAGAGGAAGAGAGGATTGATCCTCTGGTTCGTGAGTTGCTGGGTGCAATTCACAGGGTTCCCTTTGTGGTGTGCAAAGGAAGGGAGAGGTTCTCTGTTTTCCCTCCATCGTGTTTGGAGGAAGAGAGGATTGATCCTCTGGTTCGTGAGTTGCTGGGTGCAATTCACAGGGTTCCCTTTGTGGTGTGCAAAGGAAGGGAGGTTTGTCCTCCAGGGGTTCTTCCGGTCATAGGAAGATCGAGGAGATTGTTCCTTGGGGCAAGCTGTATGGTAGCAGGTGTTGCAGACTGAGTCTACGGCTTCAAATTTGCTTAATGGAAGGAAGCCTTACTCCGGAGGAGTAAGGGGTGGACGTAGATTGCAGATCGCATTCGAACCACCTTAAAAATCTTATGTCCCTTTGGTGTGGTTTGATTTTGTCTATTATACTATTTTCAGCTCGCCAGGTGTTTGATCTTTGCACTACTTTGTTCTTGGTTTCATTGAGCATCTATCTTTCTAGTTGTTACGTGGCTAGACTTGAGGAGGTCCCCTACTGCGTTACTGAATTTTCTAGTCGGTCTTCGAATTAGATTGAATTTGGGGGTGATCTATTCATCCCCCCCTTCTAGCTCACCCACCATGTGAACTATCAGGTTCCTCATTAGCTCTACGAGGAGTTTAGCGTTGAGGGTTTGGAGAGCGTCTGGACTCCCATTAGGGGGTTGCATCTCCACGGGTGGTGGAGGCAGCTCGTCGGCTGGATTGTTGTCGTCGGCGGGGGGGGGGGGGGGGGGGTCTCCACGGGGTGGGAGAGCACAGGTTCTCCGTCCGCTGCTACGGTCTTTCCTCTGCCATCGATGACTTTCCTACCAGAGTTTCTTCGCACCATGATGGCGCTTTGTTCGTTTCCCACAGACGACGCCAGATGAAGAGGCATAATCTCGCGCTGATTCTGAGCCGTGAGATCCGGGAGGAATCCTTTGATCACGGTCACCACGTCTGTATGAACTGTAAGGCAGGAAATGGATAAGAGGTGCCCAGGGAAGATTCCCTGTGGAAAACCCTCCGATGCTTAAGTCAACAAGTGCGATAGAGCATCAAGGTGGAGGGTGAGGGTAGGAGAGAGGGGGCGCGAGATTATTCTCCACCAAGAAATGTGGTGATTTTCTCTCAGGACCATTACCTTACCTTCTCAGGGGGTCTCCCTGGAGTTTATATAGCAATCCGTTTAACGTAATAGTCCAGGGAGTTGAGGGGGCTTCGGGGGGTTACGTCCTTATAGTGGCATTATGGCATAAGGACTTTTGCCCTCCCCTATCCTTTGGAGTTCCTTGCTCTTGCTGGATGCGTAACGGACGCTGGGATGAGCTTCTGATAGTCGGTCCTAGCCAGAGACATTCGCTCGGGATTTTCTCCTGAGCGATGAGTGTATAGCTCGGGTAGGCCTTATCGGGTCCCCGCAGGGGATCTCTCGACCGTTCTGTCGCTCGGACTTCTGGACCTGAGGGCCGCCTAGGAAGTGCTGCTCCGAGTGGGTTTTTCGGCTTGAAGTAACTGTGCCCAAAATGGGGGTGTCACTTTGGGGAGCTGGGCCTGGTTTGGTCGAATTGGACCTAGTTGGGCCATGCTCTCGGATGGTTGATTTTCCCCCTCTCCAGTAAGGTCTGTGCACATTTGGTATTGTTCATAGTAAGGTCAGTGCATGTAACGACCCGGAGATCCAGATACCGGTAAACCGATACCAAGAACTCGGAGGCGGCACCCAAGAGGCTGACGAGGCCCCGTAAGGGTTTGGAGGATTAATTGAGGAGGTGCATAATGAACTAGAATTACACGCACAATTAAAAAATGGTAATTTTAAGCATAAGCGGAAGCAATTTACAAATTTAGAGTGATATATTTACATAAAATAGTCCAGATTCATACATAACAAGTCCAAACACTGAACAAGAGTCAAAATAAATAACTACACAGGGCATACCCCGGCCAAAAAGGAACCAAAAGACAGACAGATGAACCGACCACTACTGGCACCTAAGACTTCCCGCCAAAAGCACGAGAAAAGCCTGCGGTCTGCTGCTCCGTCTCACCTGAAAAGGAAGGGCGAGTCTCACAACATAGACTCAGTAGGGTTCATGTGGATCCCTACCACGGAACTAAACACATGACAGCAATTAAACATGCAATGGCAGAAAGAAATGACAGTAAATAAAGCTGTACAGAAATATGATCAATTTAAAGATAGCTAATTTATATGCAATTGAATACTCAAATGAATAATTAAACACAAGAATCATGATCTACCAATAGAATAAAAACTCAACATTCCCAAGTGACAGGAGAGAGAGAGGACCACCAGAAAGAAGACCAGACGCGTCCACTGACGACTTACACTGCGTCTCAAGTATCTACACGAGCCTGGAACGCGGCAAGTGAGACACGTAACAGTAACCAAGGTCAAGAACTAGTCAGGGTCACACACATCAGTGTCAGTCCAGGCCCCTGACCATGTGTGCACACATAGGCTCAATGCCTTGAGCCAGGCCTCTAGCTAGTCCCCCCCCAGTAGGACGCTACTGCCAAGCAAGGGGGCCCACGGAAACTAACTTACATACCGTACATCGGGACTACCCCGCCACCTCTCCCAGGTGGGTCGACACTAAAGGTCGTTGGGCTACGACTAGTGGTTCCATCATAAGGTGAGAAAATAATTCTATTGGGATTGTGGACGTCAAAAAAATGATGATGATGATCATATGACACTCACGTCTACGCACCCAAGAGCAAGACGGAGATGGAAAGGCCGAATAAACTCCACACCTCCTCCAAGCAGGACAAATATATACTTGGTGCTCTGCCACCCAACAAAGAAGCCCCCTCGGGCAGAAGAGACAGCTCCGGCTCCCTAGTCGACGGTGCCGAAGGCCGAATCAAAAAAAACTCGGGAATTCAAACACATGCTCGGCATGCGTTGAAAATCACTCAAAGTCCTAAATCGGGGCTTGGAGGCTTCAAATCAAATGCCTCGGAGGCGATGCATTACAACTAAAGCCTTGCGGGAGTGCAAATGTTCATCTGAGTCGCCACGAAGCCGAGACAAGATCTCTTGATGCTTAAAATGGCGCGGCTTGGCCTTAAAATGGCGCGCCCCTTCAAGAGTTCCTAAACCGGCGCGCCCCCTTCAAAAGGACTGAAACCGGCGCGCCCCTTGCAAGAGCCTTAAACCGGCACGCCCCATTCATGCTGTTAATCCACCGCGCACAACCCCGCACCGGTTTAACCCCAAGGCATCCCATCCTACCTGCGGTCCCCTATTTTCTACAAATAGAATGCCGTTGATTTCCCTGAAACGGCCAGGCCTCCTGCGCCCGGCAAGTGTGCAACTGCCTGAACCACTCAAGCTCCCTGGAATGGCAATCTTCGAGCTCCGCATTGACCGCCCGTCTCCACCAGTCGCCGTCGGCCAATCCCTGAAGAGCACTTGCCCTACTCTACCGCCCTACACGTCTGCAGGCCACTCGATTGCCTTTGGTTGGGGAGAAGGAGAAGACACATGTCGCTGGCTTCAGGGGCATCTCCTCCCAGCTTCACGGATATATATGCAATGAACACTCTCGTAAAAAAAAAAAGACAACGCTCTCTCTGAAAGGGATTCAACTGAGGGAAGAGAGAAAAAAAAGGCTGGTTCGTTGAAAGCGAGCGACGAGCGCAAGAGAAGGAGGAGACTCCATCCACTTGAGCCTGCAAGGTGAAGAAAAAGAGAGAGTGTGTGAGAGAGGGAGGGTGAGTTCGAAGGGGGGAGGAGCTTGTGCTCCGTTCCCTCTCCCCCACCGATGTATCTCCTTCTTCCGCTTTCAATGTATTTCCCTTCTTCCCCTTTCAATGTATTTCCCTTCCCTTCGGGATGAACTTCTCTGTATTTAAATCTCCCCCTTTTTGGTGGATGAATAAATAGAGAATAGTTGAAAAACACGGTGATTTACTTTCGTTAGCCTTCGCTCCCCTTTTCTACCTGTCTTCTATTCACCTGAGGTGATTCAAAGCCTGCTCCTCCATAGCATGGTCTTTGAATGAACCGTATGAGGGTGAACATTCATGGCCTCCTATGGCAAACATCGGTCCCGTCAGAGCTATCATACAGCTGCAACCCATGAACTGTTAGAACCCCTTGAAGGCTGGTCCTCGGGGCTTCTACGTTCAACTATGGGACACCGGACTGCCGTTAGGCCACTCCGAGTTTTTGGGATCATCCCGGAGTATTCCGTTTGACAATCCCTTATTGCGCCCCAGCAAACCTCAGTCCGGGGGAGGTGCTGCCCGATTTTGGCCAGAGCTATGAACAACAAGAACGAATTGACCTCCCTGAGAACGTGAACTAAACTTTGGAGTTCCTAAACCCCTTTGAACGAACCACCCAAACTTTGATCTTAACAGATGAATAAAACACTTTGAAACCTTCAAATCCTCCTATTTTTGCTAAGTGAACAAACAGCCTAACCATCTGTTAGCCTGCAAGCCTTTGAAAAGAACAAAACAACCTAATTCGGCGCGTTCCTAATCCGGCATGCACTTATCCAGCGAGGTATCCCCCCGCGCCGCTTTAGCCCCACACTCATAAACCGTTTTACCCCTCTTGGCTCTAAACTGGCGCGCCCCCTCCGCGCCGGATTAAACTCTCTCACTAAAATACCTCTCCACCCTTACTCACATCTGAAACCGACGCGCCCCTAGTCTCCCTTGAACTCGGTGCGCCCCCCATGGGCTTTAAACCGACGCGCCCCTGCTATGCCATCTAAACCGGTGCACCCCCCTGAATCTCTTCTAAACCGGCGCGCCCCCCTGAATATCTTCTAAACCGGTGCACCCCCCCCCAGCTTGTCCCTAAACCGGCACGCCCCCCCTGAATCTCTTCTAAACTAGCACGCCCCCCAGCTTGTCCCGAAACCGACGTGCCCCCCCCCCCTTAACCCCTTTAACAGGCGCGCCCTATTACACCCTCTAAACCAGCGCGCCCTCTCCTCTCTTGGTATCTCCCTAAATCGGCGTGCCTTCCATAAAAAAATATAATTAACCAAATAATGAAATAAAATATAATTTTCTTCCGGGGGCTCCACCCCCGGGGGTTTCCCCCACAAGGGGCGCTGCCCCCTTGACCACCGCGACCTGACCGCGCAGGTCAATCCGCGTGCGAGTGCGCACGTTGTCGAGTCCGGGCTCCACACTTAAGAATTCGCTTCCCCGGACTGTGCATGAAGAGAAAAGCAACGACGCCCCATGGTATCAGATGTGGACCTCGAAATCCCTGACATTGCCATAGTCTGAAACCGTCTCGGACCAATAGTCCATCAAATTGACCACTTCTATCGAGATCCAATCCCGCAATCCCGGTATTGAATTAAACTGGCCGTACTCGCGGAAGACATTCGTACGGTTTTATCGTCGTCTTCGATGCTTCAAATGCGGACTTTCGTCCGAACAATGAATGGTCCGTTAGAGACCGACATATATATACCGAGATCTAATCCGGCACCCACATTAAACTTGCCGTACCTACAGCAGACATCCGTATGTCTTTGTCGTTATCTTCGATGCTTCAAATGCGGACTCTCGCCAGAACAATGAATGGTCTGTTAGTGACCGACATTTATACCTGGATCTAACCCCGCACTTGCATTAAACTTTCCGTACTCACGGCAGACATTTATACGGTTTGTCACTGTCTCTTACGCTACAAATGCGGACTTTCTTCCGAACGAGAAATGGTCCGCCAGTGATCGACATGCACGCATACCTTGGGACCCTCGTTTCCCCAGACTGTGTGCGAAGAGAAAATCAATGACGTCCCACGGCATCGAACGTGGACCTTGGGGACCCCGATATGGCCATATTCCACAACCATCTCGGGCCAACATATCATTAATCTGACCCGCTTCTACCGGGATTCAATTCCGCACCCGCATTAAGCTTGCCGTGTCTGCGGCAGACATTTGCACGGTTTTATCGTCGTCTTCGGCGCTACTAATGCGGACTTCCATCCGTACATGGAATGGTCCATGAGTGACCTACATGCATGCATCCATGAACGTTTACGCCCCAACGCGGGGTCTGTTCAAACGTAATCCGAGTTTTTTTGCTCTCGCTTTCATTACTATGAACTTTTGGCCATCGGGCCCCTTTTCCTGACAATCAATCAAGGGTTTTCCCCTCTCCGAGGGGATGTAATTAACGTCGTAGCCTTTAGGGCACGAAAGGTTCTCAGTCCCGACACGAACTACACAATCATCTAATTAATCAGATCGAGCGTACAATAAATCGTCACCTTGGTGACTGACACACCCACGCACTTAATAAACCCAATTAACAAATAAACAACGACCCAATAAAAAGTGCATCCACAGGGATCTAAAAGCATGCCACAGTTTGTAAAAATATTTAAACCTGGCGAACATGCAGTATTAAATGCATAATTAAATGAATAGGATAAAACTCACACACTGCATGTCCAAATGGTCTACTACAGGCCCGCAAGGACATGATAAACGGTCAAGCATTTGACCGCTAGACCGACCCAAACGGTCCTCTCCATGACCGCTTGACCATGAATATTTCACATAATTAAATGGGATGAAACCCGATCACAAACGGTCGCACGATGGACCACTGA
Source organism: Amorphophallus konjac (assembly GCA_022559845.1). Lineage (NCBI taxonomy): Eukaryota > Viridiplantae > Streptophyta > Magnoliopsida > Alismatales > Araceae > Amorphophallus > Amorphophallus konjac. The sequence goes on from CM040121.1 coordinate 375,912,814, forward strand.
GGGACGGTAAACGGTCTGGTCAAAGATCGCTAGACTCACACCGCCTTACTTGGTCAAAGGAACTCAACGGTCACCTACTAGCCCGCTAGGGTCTGCAAACGGTCGGTCGAATGACCACCTAAGATACCAAACGGTCAAGCGTAAGATCGCTTAGGTCCACCGCCTTACCCCTGTTTGCAAGTGGTCACTGGGACGACCGTAAGCTGCCCAGAGCACCGAAAACGTGAGAATTCCAATTGGGACCCCTCCCAATCGATTCAAATCGATGGGAAAACACATTTTAACATGTTCCCTGCCTTTCCACATCCATTCCACAGCAATTACATGCCCAAAAACATAAAACAATGGCAATTGATGGATTGAAAACATAAATTACAATGTTCATGCTATCAAGACATAAACGACGATGTTAATACATATAGGCTGGCTATTAACATGCCAAGGGATGGGGAATCAATCCTAATGAGATAAGGAAGCCATCCCCCTACTTGGTTCAAGCAGAAAACACCGTTCCACGTCCGTTCCACGCAAATGACGCCACGCTCCACACGTGGGTTCCCGCCTCCACGCTCCACTGCTGGCCTTCATGACGACACCGCCGCACCTCTCACGCCCCAAGCTCTCCGAAATCACCACCTGCAAATCCTACAGCGCCTCGGGGTGAGCACACCGTTGAGGGAGCAAGGAGAGAGGGGGACATGTGAGAGAGAAAGAGATGGTGAGGGGAGAGAGAGAGAGAACCCTTGTGGGTTCTCAAAAAAATATTTGATATTTTTTTTAAAAAAAAAACTCAAATTACAATAAGGCCTTAGAAGAAGCGAAATTGCATAAATGCCTTATTTTATTTCTAAATACTTATACAAATTGATTAAGCCCACTTAACTAGGCCCATTAAGCCCCATAAAATAACCTAAATTCGTGAATCTTCCCACACTTCAATACCGATAAGGATTCACTAAGAATTCATTAATTACTAGATCTTACAGTGCACATTTGGTGTTGTTCATAGCAAGGTCTGTGCATACTTGGATTGTTCATAATAAGGTCTGTGCACATTTGGTGTTGTTCATAGCAAGGTCTGTGCACACTTGGATTGTTCATAATAAGGTCTATGCACATTTGGTGTTGTTCATAGCAAGGTCTGTGCACATTTGGTATTGTTCATAGCAAGGTCTGTGCACACTTAATATTGTTCATAGTAAGGTCTGTGCACATTTGATGTTGTTCATAGCAAGGTCAGTGCACATTTTTGGTCCTAACCATGCAAGGTCTGAGCATGTTTGGTCTAGGCCCGTGAAAGGTCCGAGCACATTTTGGTCCTAGCCATACAAGGTCTGAGCATGTTTGGTCTAGGCCCGTGAAAGCTCTGAGCACATTTTGGTCCAAGCCATGTAAGGTCTGAGCACATTTGGTTTAGGCCCATGAATGGTCAGTGCACATTTTGGTCCTAACCATGCAAGGTCTGAGCATGTTTGGTCTAGGCCCATGACAAGTCTGAGCACATTTATGTCCAAGCCATGTAAGGTCTGAGCACGTTTGGTTTAGGCCCCTGTAAGGTCGGTGCACGTTTTGGTCCAAGCCATGTAAGGTCTGAGCATGTTTGGTCTAGGCCCATGAAAGGTCAGTGCACATTTTGGAATGGGCCATATATGGTCGATGCACATTTGGGGTGGGTCAATATAGGTCGATGCACATTTGGTTCAGGTCGGTGCACCTGTGGGTCTATCCCAATTCCAAAAACTGAGAAAAAGATAATTTTGAGGGGGCATATTAATTCATAAAAATCTGAAAAAATAGAAAATGATAGAAAACTAAGTCAGAACCTCCCTGTAAAGATTTCATGCACCCAAAAATTTTGTACTTTAAGATATAAATCATTTTCTGTGCATGTATAGCCTAGAAGGATAAACATGTTCTTTTTATATAGTAACCTGATCATGCACTGTTCCACACCAGTCAGCATATAAGTATCTTTAACCCACTTAAACTATTGGAAGCATGCATGTTATGATAAAGTATCATACCAGTATTTGTAAAATGAGTATGAATGCGAATACGATGTGAATGTTATGAATGGAAACAACAACATTCTGTGAGATAGGACTTCAGTTCCTTTGTGGGGCGGCCCTTTCTGCGAGACGGAGATACGTAACTCCCTAGTCAAAAATCCTATTGATTCGGCTGGTTCGTTCTGAGGGACGGTGAATTGGAGCGCCACGGAGCCCGGGGGACGACGGTACGTAACGCCCCGTGCAACAGGAGTCTAGGTGAAAAACCTATGATTTGGCCGATTGTTTTGTGGAACGGCAGAACTGTGTGGGCCACATGAGTCTAGGTGGGAGTTTGCTCTCGAGTTTGCGCAGTACTCTTTCGTTCGTTCGTTCGTTTGTGTGTGTGGGGCCTACTGTCTTTGTGGTAGTTGTTTAATCCCATGACTAACAAAAATGTGATAATGTGTAATTGCTCATTCACTGTAGTTTTTAGCGCATGCATGGGTACCTTATATGATTGAAGAATATGTATTTTCCTCATATGAAGTCATTTTAAGTAGATGATAATGAATGGATTACATGCTATTAGTAACATCTGAATTATGTATATAATTTGGCTATATAGATGTGAGTGAACCCCGGTTTGTTTAGGCTGCCTACTGAGCGTCACACTCACCCCTTTGTGACACACGTTTTCAGGAGACATAGAGAAAAAGGTTGAGGAATGGGCTGTAGCTAAGGAGTAGTGCTAGTTCATAGTTCGTCTAGGGATGTTATGGATGAATGTCTCTCTTATATGTATATAGGGTGGTGGGCCTATGTGAACTCATGTTCAATCTGGAACAACGTAAATGTACCCTCTTTGGAAAGTATGAATGGTTGAGATGTTACCTACATTTCTTGTAATATGTGGTTTCTCTCTCTCTCATGCGAGTGTATGCATGTTTATATATTTGTGCTACCGCAATACGTATGGAGTAATGTCTCGAGGTTCGATGAAAAAAAATACCCATAATTTGGGGATCGGATCTCGAGGCATTACAAGAGACATGTCACAGGTATGGACACTGACATGGCTACCTCCAAAAAGTTATTTTGATAAGGTAATGATGTCTAGGACAAAGGTCAAACATGAGAGCATCCTCCAGACCTTGAAATCTATGTATTTAGAGGTTTTCTATCCATATTTTTTTTCTCTGGGTCAACCTTCGAACTTTTGTGATATGACGGGAAATGACTCAAAAAAGCTTCTAGATGAACAATGAGGTCGGCCTATGTGACGGGGAGGTCGATGCACATAAGGTACTTGGCTTTCTCTACCTTCTGCGAGGTCGGTGCAGCTGATGAACGCTTCTTGAATTAGGCTCATGAGGTCGATGCACTAGAAGACAGGTTCCTGAAGACTGGCCTATCAGGTTGATGCAGCTTGAACACTTTCAGCAGTAAGGTCGATGCAACTGTTATGGATTTTCTTCTGGAAGCTTGGTGACGTCGATGCATACTTGACAAAATTCCTTCAGTTAGGTATGTGCTGAAGAAACCATGTTGAAGGCTACTCATTTAGGTCGATGCATCTTGAGCTCTGGCTGTAGTGAGGTCGATGCAACTGTGAAGAAGGCTTGATGAGGTCGATGCAACTGCTTGTGAATCGACATTCTTGCTTGAAACGCTCGCAGGCTGTCTTACCGTCTGCCTTGTTCTTTTGACAAGCTGCCTTTGTGCATCAACGTTGAGTAGCCACTGCATCGATGCACTGACGCTTTGGATGCCAGACAGAGCCTTGGAATTAAAGTGCCGACTCTTGGTGTCGACTTTTGCCAGTGAGTTTACGCCAGACAGAACCTTGTTAAAAATGTGTCGACTCCTAGAGTCGACACTTTTTCTCTGGTTTTTAGAAATCTACAGAACTTAAGAAACTCGATGCTTTATTTTCAAGGGGGGTTTTCCAACAATTTAAGCTTCACCCCAACCATCAGGAAACTTGAAAATGACTTGAATTGAAGTAGCTTGGGATCATTCATTTGGCTTCATTTCTGCAATTTCTAAACTATCTGTTATGAGAGTTTCAATATAGGAAGTTTTCATTAACATTATCAAAAGTCAAGATATCAAAATGCTAATGACTCATAGTGTTAGAGATCATTAAAATCATAGGGACACAATATTATGTAGTGCGCAATTGCCGGAGTGGGATCGATATAGTTTTGCATGTTTGATGAAGTGGTGCGTACACTGACGGATGTACGATATATACCAAATCTAAAGAATAACTTTATCTCACTTGGAGTCTTGGATTCAAGAGGTTATCCATGCACTCTTGAAGGTGGAGCTCTCAGAGTATGCAAAGGAGCTGAGGTTATACTATGGGGACAATTGATGGATGGCGTGACGAGGATCGTCAAGCAGCATGGGCAATTATCAATTTATATTTATTTTGAGTGTTTTATTTTAATAGGCCATATTAGTAGTCTTATAGGTGTGCTTTAAAGATATCACCATCATGTATAGTTTTTTTTTAAGTGCCTTAGTATTCCCATGAGAGCTATTATTAGTCAGAAATGTTAGGCGGTGGTTAATGTCAGAGATGTTAGGTGAGGTTTGAATAAATTGTCTATCTGTCATGTGAAGAGTCTATCTAAGAATATGTAACCCCATGTTATGGGGAGAACAATGAAGTTGAAATGAAATTATTGAAAAGTTAGGTGTGATGCCTTTGTCTTGTTTGTTCTTCTCCGAGAAGGAGATGGGGTGAGATGCCCCCGGGGTGCGATGCCCCACTCTATCCACCGTCCACCACCTCCCTGGACACCACCTGCCATCACTAACTCGCACCCCTCCTCTGATCCCTGGCCCTCCCTACACCAGCTGCAGGCAACCATACACATCGTGGCCATGACCGCCCCCCCCCCCCTCACGACACAGACCGCTGCCCCACCCCCCTACTGCCGCTAGCCACTACACCCCCTGCTCCACCCCTCTCCCCTCCCTTGGGCAGACTGTCCCCTCTTCCTACATCCAGGCCCACCTCCGTCCAGCCGCTCTGAGCAATCAACCCTCCCATAAGGGTCACACTCTACGGCCCTTACCAACCATCACTCTCCCAGTTCCATTTATCTCTTTCTTCCCACCCCCCCTTTCCATAGAGTGCTCTCCCCCTCGTACATTTTTGTCTGTGTTTTCTCCCCCAGGACCCCATCAGACCATACCCAGCCTCTATCACAGTCGCTAGCATCTGCTCGCGTCCCATTGGGTCCTGCTAGCAGTGCCGCCAAACCTCACCTGCACATCCCCTTGCACCTCCTTGCCCATATGAGAACCCAGTTCCCCACCCTTCCCATCTGAGAACCCACCTCCTTGCCCGTGCGCTGCCATCATCTCCGAGAGTCCTGCCCAGCCGGTCCTCGCCAGCGACGTCCCTCACCAACCCATTGTCACCGAGACCCACTGTTGCATCATCCCCTTCGAGCGCGGCGAGCACGTCATCCGAGAATGGCTGCATCCGTCCCCTCCTAACACGTCGGCCCTTTCAAGCACACGTGGGCGAGCACCCTCCCCTCCATTCCGAGCAAGGCCAACTTCCTGACCACACCATCATCCCCTCCCCTGCTCGGCAGCAGGAAGGAGGAGCTCACACCGTCCACCTTCTCTCCATCTTGCCTCTCCCCATTCCCACCACACATATGCTCCCCTACACACCCCACCTGTGAAACCAACCACTCCCCATCACCATGCACACTGTAGTTCCTCTACCTAGGCTAACCCACGAACTTACCCACCCATCTACAAGCCATGCAGCCGGAAACTCACCATCGGTTCATGGCAGGCCTCCCACCTGTCGGCAGCCTCGCCGTAAAGTCAACTGTCCCCTAGACGCTGCAAGCCTGCACCAGCGTCCGAGCACGGTAGCCGGCCATGCACGACGTCCGAGGTTGGCATCCCTTACCTCCGAGCACTAAAGGTAGTGTCGGCGAAGTATTGGCGACCATGTAGAGCCAGACGCCACATCCGGTGACACCACCGGCAACATGCCACTATCATCTGTATGCTCCCCTATGCGACAAGCTCACCTTAGCTGGCCATCCACTCCCATTCTCTCTCTCCCTTCATCATCTTCTTATCTCTCTCTATCTACCTAGCGTGACACTGTAACAAACCCAAAAAAAGGCGGAGAAGAACCCCCCAGTTCTCTCTCACTCTCTCTCGTGAAGGTCTTTTGAAGAAAAAAAAGTGGTGACAAAAAAAAAATAGAGTGATACCACCGGCAATTCCAAGGATGTGGTTCACACACACAAGAGCATAAGTGCTCACGTTCAGATCTTGACAAAGGCATGGGAATACTCATCATCATCCATTTCTGCATGGCCTACCATCACGTGCATGGCCTATTTAATGACCTGTGCGCACCTCTTTGTGATAGTTCTGTGGTTGTTGTCATGGCAAGAAATAGTGTACGTGGTATATGAGAAAGATGGCATATCAGGTTGCTACTAGATTATGAAGCAATGGACTCAGACCTACAAGCTATCTCTCTCTCTCTATCCCATTTTCTCTCTTGTTCTCCCGTGAAGCCAGTGTAACAAAAAAGAATGGGAAGAAAAGGGGAGGTTAAAAAAAGAAAAAAAAGAGTGAAGAATTTATTTTCTAGAAAAAGAGAAAAGAAAGTTCACGGAGGATAATGAGATAAAATAAAAAAAATGGTGAAGAAAATATTTTGTGGAAGGAGAAATGAAAGTGAAAAAAATTAATTAATGAGAGAAAGAAAATAATAGAAAATGAAGTGAGAAAAGAATAAAATCATAACTTGCGGATTTTTGTCCCGCATCAGTTTGGTATCAGACCAAGTTGCCCACTTGATCTCACAAGTTCGGTCCTTGACTAAGTCCGCTCCGCCGTAAAGGGAGAATTTGAAACTTCGGGTGCATCATCCTTGAGATGGGGACAGGTGCGAGACCACATTCGAAGCTCCAGATCAGCCCTCCTCCGCTTCGCCACGAAGGGAGAATTTGAAACTTCGGGTGCATCATCCTTGAGATGGGGACGGGTGCGAGACCCCATCCGAAGCTCCAGATCCGTCCTTCTATGCCGTCCATCTTCACCGCCCGTCTCCACCGACACCGCTACTCCTCCAAGCAAAGGTCCTAGGTTCGAGGTCGAACCTCCTCCAAGCAGAGGGGTTTGACGGGGATCGTCAAGCAGCATGGGCATTTATCAATTTATATTTTTTTAAGTGTTTTATTTTAATAGGCCACATTAGTAGGCTTATAGGTGCGCTTTAAAGATATCACCGTCATGTATAGTTTTTTTTTAAGTGTCTTAGTATTCCCACGAGAGCTATTATTAGTCGGAAATGTTAGGTGGTGCTCAATGTCAGAGATGTTAGGTGAGGTTTGAATAAATTGTCTATCTGTCATGTGAAGAGTCTATATAAGAATATGTAACCCCATGTTATGGGGAGAACAATGAAGTTGAAATGAAATTATTGGAAAGTTAGGTGTGATGCCTTTGCCTTGTTTGTTCTTCTCCGAGAAGGAGATGGGGTGAGATGCCCACGGGGTGCGACGCCCCACTCTATACACCGTCCACTACCTCCCTGGTCACCACCTGCGAGCACTAACTCGCACCCCTCCTCTGCTCCCTGGCCCTCCCTACACCAGCTACAGGCAGCCATACACATCGTGACCACCCCCCCCACGGCACAGACCGCTGGCCCACCCCCCTCCTTCCGCCGGCCACCACACCCCATGCTCCACCCCTCTCCCCTTCCTTGGGTAGCCATACACATCGTGGCCACCCCCCCCCCCCACAGCACAGACCGCTGGCCCACCCCCCTCCTGCCGCTGGCCACCACACCCCATGCTCCACCCCTCTCCCCGCCCTTGGGCAGGCTGTCCCCTCTCCCTGCATCTAGGCCCGCCTCCGTCCAGCAGCTCTGAGCAAATAGCCCTCCCACAAGGGTCAGACTCTACGGCCCCTACCAACCATCACTCTCTCGGTTCCATTTCTCTCTTTCTTCCCACCCCACTTTCCATAGAGTGCTCTCCCACTCGTACGTTTCTGTCTGTGTTATCTCCATGATGAGAATCAATATCGAGCACTGACATTTTTATTTTACATTTGTATCCTTTAATTTGCTTTTATATCTTTGGAAAAATACATGTGCAATTGTAAGGCTTTATAAGCTAAAATGTGAGTCTTTAAGTTTTAGTGGGTTTTTGTGTAAAAGTCCAGTAGGACCAGCAAGGGGCCCCCATATCCTTCCCTATTGGTCCACCTAAGCTTTAGGGTCCCATGTGGGACTGGTCAAAGTCCTAGGTGGGCTTCTAGATGGTTTGACATTCAAAGGGGGACAAGTGTTACAAAATGTCCAAGATGCCTCCCCTTAAGTCAAGGGGGTGCCCCCCCATCAAAATGACATTTTATATTTTATTTTTTTAGGCCAATTGACCACATGGGGGAAGAAAATGCTACCCCTCCCCTCTCTCCCATGAAATTCTAACCCCCTCCCCCTTCCTCCCCTTCTATATAAACCCATGTATAGTGTTTTGTAAGGTTTAATGATGAATGATGAGAAAAATTATGAATTTGGTTGGAGCCAAAGGAGGGTGCACCCTCCTCCTCTCTCCCCCCCCCCTTGCAGATGGAATTCTGCCATTCCAGAGTGTGAGACACATTCTATCTCTCCCTCTTATCCTCTGATTTCTATTTCTGCCGCCGCCGCCATCGCACCGCCATCGCGCCGCCGCCACCATCGTCGGAGTTCTGTCCAAATCAAGACAGAGGTCCCATGTTTGATTTTTAGCTCCAGATATACTGATCTTTTGGAGTCCAAAGTTTGAGGGTAGGTTCACCACGTCGATACCCTCTCCCAAAAAAATTGTCTTATTTTCTAGCCTTCATTTTCTATTTTTTCATTTTTCGTGATCTTCAGCCTTCCAGTTCTGTCTGTACTCAGTTTTGTGTCATAGCAACCCTGTGTTTCCTCAGTTCGAGCCCTTTTTCTTTGTTTGTTTGAGTCACCAATTTTATTGAAAGTTCGATCCACCACACCTATCATCCACAAGTTTTCTTGGAATTTCTGGAGTCCTTTTACTATTTTTAAAAATCACTATCTTTTCCCAAATTTGTTCTGTCCATGTGCAGTTCAGATCCGACCCCTATCCAGTATAAAATCATTTTCGCCTGTCAAACCTCCGCTAGAAATTCTAGGAAAATTATCCCCGTTATCCTTGTTTCTTCTTCTACAACTTTCGTGAAGAGTCCAAGTTCCAAATCTGAGGTTTAAGTCACGGTCAAAGCAAGTTATCAGGAAACTTTAATTCTGTCCTGAGTTTTCTGAGTCTATTAGTCAGTCCATTGAAAAATCCACCACGAAAAATCCAGATCCACAGAAATTCTTTCCAGAGTCCATGGTCGAAGGATTTCGGATCAACTTTCCAACAGTACCACTTTCGTGTCGATTCGACGTCGAGAGTGATCGCAGCAGCTGATCTCACCGGGTCGTGCACTGTAAAAATAGAACTCCAGATCCGTGGATAGCAACTCCCACACGTGTCGATCGGAGCCGACTCGCCTTCCACAAGGCGAACCAGCATGCCGCCACCCCAGGGAGCATCTCTCCAGGAGCCACCATCATAGCAGTACCACTCCGGGCCCACTCGGACCCGCCGACCAGTACGTGGGCCCCACAACCAGTAGCTTGCGCCGCCCGAACCGCGCCGATGGGGTGTTCAAAGTGCTGCCCGTCAACCCAAGATCGGTCCTCCTGGGTCCACTTGTATCCCGTTACCTCCCAGCGTGGAGTGGACATCAAAATTCACTACTGTAATTTAAATATTTACTGTACCGGGAGTTACTGACTTGGTCGAGATCGTCTTCCCCATGCCCGGAGCGTGGAGGAAAATTTGCTCCCCTCTCTCTTTCACATTTGCTTTGCTCGTATCTATTTGTATATGCCGCTACGAGTGTTAGGATTCTTAGCCCGATATATTGTTATCACCGTTGCGAGAGAGCGAGAGTGAGTGACCCGTCCCGTGACTCGATCCGAGTACACAGAAAGCCAATACCCGAGACTCACTGCCGGTTTCTCAACCGCGCACGGTCCAGCGTTTCCCTCGCATAGGGACGATCGTGAGCTAGAGTCCCAGGTCGCATGTCCATCCCGCATCACTCCACCAGGAACCCATCAGACCATACCCAGCCTCTCTCACGGTCGCTAACATCTGCTCACCTCCCTTTGGGCCCTGCTAGCAGTGCCGCCAAACCCCACCTGCACATCCCCTTGCACCTCCTTGCCCATATGAGAACCCAGCTCCCCACCCTTCCCATCTGAGAACCCACCTCCTTGCCCATGCGCTGCCATCGTCTCCAAGAGTCCTTCCCAGTCAGTCCTCGCCAGCGACGTCCCTCACGAACCCATCATTGCCGGGACCCACTGCTGCACCATCCCCATCGAGCGCGGCGAGCACGTCATCCGAGCATGGCTGCAGTCGTCCCCTCCTAACACATCGGCCCTCCCAAGCACATGTGGGCGAGCACTCTCACCTCCCCTCCGAGCAAGGCCAACTTCTCGACCACATCGTCTTCCCCTCCCCTGCTCGGCAGCAGCATGGAGGAGCTCGCACCGTCCACCTTTTATCCATCCTACCTCTCCCCATTCCCAACACACCTATGCTCCCCTACACACCCCGCCTGTGAAACCAACCCCTCCCCATCACCATGCACACTATATGATGTGAGACGAGGTCGAGGAAGGACTTCAAACTGTCAGCCGGAGAGTAGGAAGGCGAGGTGACTAGAGAAGAACGGAGGAGCTCGGCCGGGGCCTCACACCCATCCCCATCTCAGGGACGACGCAGTCGCGCTCTTCAATTCTTCTCTATGGTGATGGCGGTTGCAGGCATTGCAGTTGGCACGGCGGTGGTGGCGATGGAGATGGACGACGACGGAAGTTGAATGGTGAAGAAGGAAGATCGTGGAGCTTCGATGGGACTTCACACCCGTCCTCTTCTCGAAGATGATGCACTGAAGCTTCACGGACGACCTCCATGGCAGGGGCGAAATCGGGTTGGGCCTCTCACCCGGGATTCCAAAAATCTGGAAGAACACTCATAGCCATAGCTAAACTGATTTTTTATTCATTCTATTGCTTCAAATAAGGACTACAAGACTTTTTTTATAGACTTCACAAAGAAGATCAAAGAACAAACTCTAACACTTTTTAATGCCTAGAAATATGAAAAGACACCTATGACTCATTATAACTCTCTTAAAAATGTTAGTGTTGGTGTGCTACAGGCTAATTTAGAGTCGAGTAGACCCGATTTATGTACGATCTTGTTCATTGTTAATAAAGTGGTATTTGAGCGTAAATATGCGATTGTGTATTACTTTACGATGTCCCTAAGATATGTGGTTGTAAAGTCAACTCGAGATTGGATCTCGATTATGAGACTGACTTTACATGAACACATACCTTAAATTGTTCCTGGTTGGAGGGTAATCACTCGGGGATTTTGATTACCTATGAAATCAGTACACATGATGTGTTATGGACCAGTCTCATGGTCTCCGGTGCAGGGCACTAATACATATGTGTAGGTGTATGTCCTTGGAGGATGTACACTAAACTGATCCGCCATTGGATCTTCAGATGGTTGATTATACCTAATGTCAACTGAAGATCCAACTGTCTCAGTAGCATCGTTGGTCCTTTGACCTGAGACATTGATCGGATCTTACACGAGGACTGGAATGGTTTAATTACTTGGCTAAGTGACTTTAACCATAAGTCATGAGTTCCTGAGTCATTAACCACTCAAGGATACGTGTGAAGATCATCAATGGTCAAGAGGGGATCGCTCACTGTCGGGTATATATCAGACCGTTAATGGGTCTTGACATTGACGCTCCGTTAAATCCCTGGCTAGGGTCATGTGAGTTCGTTTAGAACGAACGTCATACACTTTAAGGAGGTCATAGTCAAATGGCATGATCATGGGGTTTGACAGAAATCATACCCTCGATCGTACCAGACTCATAGAAGGAGCGAGGGATTATATCGATGCAGTAACTGTGGACTTATAGGTACCAGACATGTTGGTTTAAACCCGGCGTCCTCTAGGATCACGCGAATTTGCTTGACCCAACGTGATCGAAGGTTCGGAATAAATTAAACTATTATTCGGCTCTAGTAGAAGCGAAGAATACGTTTAATTTACTTCTAATTGGGAATTAGAAATTATTGGCCTTAAACTAGAGTGACTATGGGTCTAGAGGATCACACACGATGGATTCTTGGGTGACGGATTATTATTGTACAAATGTATGTATTAATTCCCTTTAGTTCCTTTTGGAAAAGAGTGTAAATGGGGCGTAATATATATGTATAATAATAGAAAGGATATATATATAGTTTCGGTCCTTTGGAGCCTTTTCAGAAATGGGCCAAACTCTATATAAAGGATCCTACGAGAGCTCCTTCCTCCCCTCTTAGCTAATCAAGCAATTAAGCTAAGGGGAGAAGGATTAGCTCCTCCCCCCCTTCCTCTCTCTTGCTCTCTCTCTCCATAAGGTGAAAGGGTCGGGGAAGGTCCGTGCCGGGGGGTACCGTCGCTGCGCAAGGATCCGTGTGGATCAGCTCTAGAGGCCGTGCATATGTGCGGCTCGGTATTCTGCATCGGGCTTTGCGGACAACGTCGTTCCACGCAAGGTATAAATACGCAACCCGTAGTTAGGGGTTGGGGCGATTAAAACGTCGATCAGAGCATGGATATGGGATTCCATGCAACCGGGTTCGGGCAAATGAAATTTTTTTTATCCGCTATGTTGCCCGATGGTGCTGTTCGGAACCTTACAGTGGTATCAGAGCCAGGTTCGCGCTCTGGTCGGTGTTTTATCGCCGTATAGAACCATGTTTATAGGGGAATTAAAATATTCAATTATTATTTGTTGAAGAGGATGCTGGGCATCTCTGGAGCAATGTTTTTTAAAAAAAAAAACCTTTTGGCCGGTGGGCGCACTGCGCCGCCGGACGCACTGCGACACCCGCGGGTGCGCCGGCGTGGGCGGGCGCCGCACGCGGTGCGCACCGCGTGGGCGGGCGCCCGCCACGCGGGCGTCCGCCAATGCGGGCGCGGCCGCGACTATTGGCGTTGACCCAATTTTTTTTATTTTAAAAAAAATAAATTTGTTTCTTTAGTAATTTAAGTGTGTTATATATATATATATGCAACATATATATATGTAAATTCACTGTAAATTAATGTGATTTTTATCTCAATTATTAATTGTATTATCTCAATAGAAAAATTTAAATGTTAATTTTTATTTAACCCTTTTTGAATTTACTAAGTTGAGATAATTACTATCTACCTTGAGATAAATTGGTAATAATTGAAGTTACTTCAGTAAAATTCAATTTTTGATTTTTTAATTATTAGATAATTAGTAAATTCAGAATTTAAATTTTATTGAAGATTAAGTGTATAAAATTTAATTTTTTTAATTTTTAATTATTAGATAATTATTAAATTCAAATTTTGAATTTTAGAATATTGATAATTGAGGATAATTTTATTATTTAAATTTACTTTCAAATAAAATTATTGAATAATTAATTTAAATTTAACTTTAAATGGTTGTCTTGTTTAAAATTTTAATTTAAATTTAATTATTGGATACTTAAATTTAAATAAGTATCCTAATTATCTAACTTATTTGAATCAGATTCAAATATGCATGCCCCTGTTATAAATGATGGTTCTTTACGTTGTTTGCATTATTTACCTTGCATTAACTTGCTTATATGTTTAATTTTAGTTAATCATGCTTCGATTTTTAAAATTAAACAAAGCTAGCCTATTTTTTTTTGCACATCCCATTTTTAAATCCAAAAATAAGGACTATTTTCAAAAAATAACTCTTGATTGATTTTGAATGAATGGGTTGGCAAGTGATCATGGACTTGGTTAATGTAATTAATTGGGGTCTACGAACCTCCTTTCTCTCTCTGTTAAAATTCTAATGTACTTCTATCTCCCTTTTACAGTTATACTCGCCCTAAGGGCTTCTGAAATTTTATTAACATTTAATTTACATTTTTCCGACATGCGTGCCGTGTAAAAGTTATAATTATTACGGCGTCGGAGTTTGAAAGCGCGGAGCACACCCGACGAGGACGATCCAGCTGCTTTGGAAGTGGGCCGGATGTCTTAGTTACATTTGGAATAAAGTCCATGATCACTTGCGATTTAATTTTGCATTAGATGCATTTACTTTGTGCAAACTACTAGGTATGGTAAATATATTGGATATATTTATATTACCACCTAGGGTGAGATCAAGATAAAATCAAATTCCCTCACGATTAAATTTTAGATCTGGTAAGCGTGGCTCTAGGAGTCGTCGTGGTCCTCCATCATTATGAAGTGAATGAACGTCTTCATTTCATGGATTTATTGTACTTTCCACAAGGTCCATGAGTTTGGGGGCGGGATAAAACTCCAAGGCTCGGCCTTAATGGAGTGAGGAATTCAACTCGGCCTTGTTGTGCTTTCCACAAGGGTCAGGTCATGAACTCATTGCTATGTAGTAATGATGGTTAGATCTAACCTAGAATATCTTTTGTTGTACTTTCCACAAGGGGATGATTTCTCGGGGGCCGAATATCGGATATTGCATTAGATGCAAGTGCATGTTGACTGCCCTTGAGATGATGTATGGCTTGTTGTGCTTTCCACAAGGTCGTACATCAGTCTCGTTGGGATTCCGACCCACTAGGTTGATCTTGTTGATCTCCCGTTCTATATACTGAGGGTTATATCGTTCGATCGAAAAATAGAGGGACTAAGTAAGATAGAAAATCACATCTAAGTTAGAACTCGAACATATGCTAAGTTATCTTTTATTCCTTATCCAGATTACAATGTCGTCGTCCAACCCCCTCCGCGGCATCTTGGATGCCAACAGATTGACTGGACCAAACTACTCGGATTGGCTGCGTAATCTACGCATAGTCCTCACTGCCGAAAAAATAGCTTACATGTTGGACACGGTTCATTCTGAGCCAGCTCCCGATGCCGACGAGGGCGAGTTACTGGCTTATGCCAAATGGTCTGAAGACTCCTCCCTTGCCCAATGTTACATGTTGGCCTCTATGGCTCTCGAGCTGCAGATGTAATTTGAAAAGACTGATTGTAGAAGCATACTTCTCAATCTACGCCCGCTCTTCGGGGTTCAGGGTAGGATTGAGAGATATGATATCTCCAAAAGGCTTTTCAGGATACGGATGTCAGAGGGTTCTTCAGTACAGGCCCATGTACTGAAAATGATGGAGTGGATATAGAGACTCAATGCACTGGGGTTCAAGTTGGATCTTGAACTGTGCATTGATCTCATACTCCAGTCATTGCCCGATTCCTTTTCTTCCTTCATTATGAACTTTAACATGAACAGGATTGATGCAACTCTCCCGGAGCTGCTTAACATGTTAAAGAGTGCTGAAGGAACTATGCAGAAAGATAAACCATCTTCTTCTGTAATGATTGTTGGCCGGGCCAACAAGAAAAGGAAGGCTACCCAGATATCCATCAAAGGTGACAAAGGGAAGGGAAAGAAGAAGGTCATGGGTAAGCAACTCGCCAAAGTTGACAAAGGGAAGGGCAAGAAGAATGAAAAAGAGGACAAGTGTTTTCGATGCGGGGAAACTGGGCATTGGAAAATGAATTTCAAGGCAATTCTAAATGAAGGTATTTTTGTCATAGACCTTAATTTATCTTATATGGAATCCAAATCATGGGTATTGGATACTGGATGTGCATCTCATATCTGCAATTCTGTGCAGGTGCTGGCAAATAGAAGGCGGCTGGGCAAAAAGGAGATTGAACTGAGGATGGGCAATGGAGCTTTAGTTTTTGCCAAAGCTGTCGGGACTGCACGCCTCAATTTACCTTCAGGAGTCATTCTGGAGTTGAATGACTGTTATTATATTCCTAATATTTTTAAGAACATTATTTCAATCTCTGACATGTATAACATTGGATATACATTGGCTTTTAATAGCACTGGGTGCTCTATAATGAATAATGGTTTGGTTATAGCCAATGGTTCATTAGCCAATGGACTTTATGTATTAGATACACGTTCTAATATTATGCAAGTTTCCAATGCTGATGAAGTGAATTCTGCATATCTATGGCATTCCAGACTTGGTCATGTAGGTGAGAAAAGAGTCTCTCACCTACACTCAAATGGGTATTTGAATTCGTTCGAATACAAGCCATTTGATTCCTGTGAGTCGTGTCTCATGGGGAAGATGACCAAGGCTCCCTTTAGTGGACATGGTGAGAGGGCTGTTGACCTTTTCGAGCTCATACACTCGGATGTGTGTGGACCCATGTCCATGGAGGTAAAAGGGGGTCATCTCTATTTCATTTCTTTTATTGATGACTTCTCAAGATATGGCTATGTGTATTTAATGAGACATAAATCAAAAGCCTTTGAAAAGTTTAAAGAATATAAGAATGAAGTAGAGAAACAAACTGACAAAAGTATTAAGGCTCTTCTATCGGATCGAGGAGGTGAATACCTTAGCCATGAATTCACTTCTTATCTTAAAGATAATGGAATTGTTTCTCAGTGGACTCCACCGTATACACCACCGCACAATGGTGTATCCGAAAGGAAACAGGACCTTGTTAGACATGGTCTGATCCATGATGTCTATGTCAAGACTATCATTGTCTCTCTGAGGCTATGCATTAGAGACTACGGCTTATTTATTGAATAGGATCTCAAGTAAATCAGTTCTTTCTATACCATATGAGATATGGAAGGGGAGGAAACCAAATTTTAATCACATTAAAATTTGGGGGTGTTCTGCTCATGTAAAGAAGAACGAGAGTGATAAGCTTGAGTCGAGAACCGATAAATGTAGTTTTGTGGGATATCCAAAGGAGACGTTTGGATATTATTTCTATCACCCTTCTGAGCAAAGGGTCTTAGTGGCTAAGAGAGCTGTATTTCTGGAAAGAGAATATCTACTCCAGAAAAATAGTGGGAGCCAGATAGAATTGGACGAGGTCCAAGAATCATAACCCGTAGACACAAACTCATTAGATGAGACTGTATCGGTTGATCATATTCAGAGTGAAACACTGACACTGCGGAGATCTGGTAGACTACCGAGAGATTGAGTGATATGTTGGACATGTCTCAGAGGGATCCTCTAAGGTATGTATCGATGAGGATGATGATCCTTAGTCGTACCAGGATGCAATCCGTAGTGTAGACTCCAAGAAATGGCAAGAGTCAATGGATTTAGAGATCTAGTCCATGTACACCAATAAAGTTTGGAACTTAGTTGATGTATCCGAAGGGAAGGTCCCAATCGATTACAAATAGATTTTCAAAAGGAAAATCGGTGCAGATGGACAGATTGACACATACAAGGCTAGACTAGTGGCGAAAGGATATCGTCAAAGGCAAGGCATTGACTATGACGAGACTTTTTCGCCGGTAGCCATGGTTAAGACAATCAGAATCCTCCTTGCCATTGCTGCATACCTGGATTATGAGATCTGGCAAATGGATGTGAAGACAGCTTTTCTTAATGAAAATCTGTCAGAAGAGGTATACATGGTACAACCTGAAGGATTCACCTCCAAGCTACATCCTAATAAGGTATGCAAACTTCAAATGTCCATTTATAGATTAAAACAGGCATCTAGAAGTTGGAACTTAAATTTTGATGAGGCTGTCAAATCTTTCAACTTCATTCGGAATGAAGATGAACCTTATATTTACAAGAAGGTCAGTAGGAGCTCTGTGACCTTCTTGGTCCTTTATGTTGATGACATCTTACTCATTGGGAATGATGTAGAGATGTTGACATCAACTAAGTCTTGGTTATCCAAGACCTTCTCCATGAAGGATTTGGGAGAAGCATCCTATGTGCGGGGCATAAGGATCTATCGAGATTGATCTAAAAGGATGCTAGGATTATCACAATCCATGTACATAGACGATATCCTCAAAAGGTTTAGTATGGAAAATTCCAAGAGAGGTCTTATTCCCATGAGACATGGAATTTACCTATCCAAGGGGATGAGTCCTAAAACTTCTGAGGAGGTGGCACACATGAATAAGGTACCCTATGCTTCGGCGATAGGGTCAATCATGTATGCGATGCTATGTATACGGCCTGATGTTGCCAATGCTTTAAGCATTATCTGTAGATATCAGGCAAATCTAGGCGAAGAGCACTGGAAGGCAGTAAAGGGCATCCTTAAGTACTTGCGAAGGGCTAAGGATCTTTTTCTACTTTATGGAGGAGAGGACCTACAACTTAGAGCTTACACAGACTCTAGTTTCCAGTCAGATCCAGATGACTGCAAATCCATGTCTAGGTTTGTATTCATGTTGAATGGAGGGGCAGTCAGTTGGAGAAGTTCCAAGCAAGATACGACTACAGATTCGACGACGGAGGCATAATATATTGCTGCAGCTGAAGCTGCTAAGGAAGCCGTCTGGATGAAAAAATTTATCTTGGAACTTGGCGTAGTTCCCGAGATATCAGCTCCCATCCCATTATTTTGTGATAATAATGGGGCCATCGCCCAGGCGAAGGAACCGATATCTCACCAATGGTCGAAGCATATTCTGAGGCGCTTCCACCTTATTCGAGAGATTGTGGATCGTGGAGATGTGACGGTAGAGCGTGTACCGTCAGAAGACAACATAGCAGATCCACTGACTAAGCCTTTGACACAGACTGTATTTGAGCGTCATCGGGATAAGATGGGCCTCAAAGTTGTGGGTAATTGGTTGTAGTTCAAGTGGGAGATTGTTAGTGTTGGTGTGCTACAGCCCAATTTAGGGTCGGGTAGACCCGATTTATGTACGATCTTGTTCATTGTTAATAAAGTGGTATTTGAGCGTAAATATGCGATTGTGTATTACTTTACGATGTCCCTAGGATATGTGGTTGTAAAGTCAACTCGAGAGTGGATCTCGATTATGAGACTGACTTTACATGAACACATACCTTAAATTATTCATGGTTGGAGGGTAATCACTCGAGGACTTTGATTACCTATTCAACCAGTACACATGATGTGTTATGGACCAGTCTCAAGGTCTCCGGTGCGGGGCACCAATACATATGTGTAGGTGTATGTTCTTGGAGGATGTACACTGAACTGATCCGCCATTGGATCTTTAGATGGTTGATTATACCTAATGTCAACTGAAGATCCAACTGTCTCAGTAGCATCGTTAGTCCTTTGACCTTAGACATTGATCGGATCTTACACGAGGACTGGAATGGTTTAATTACTTGACTAAGTGACTTTAACCATAAGTTATGAATTGTCGAGTCATTAACCACTCCAGGATACGTGTGAAGATCATCAATGGTCAAGAGGGGATCGCTCACTGTCGGGTATATATCAGACAGTTAATGAGTCATGACATTGACGCTCCGTTAAATCCCTGGTCAGGGTCGTGTGAGTTCGTTTAGAATGGACTTCATACACTTTAAGGAGGTCATGGTCAAATAGTACGATCATGGGGTTTGACAGAAACCATACCCTCGATCGTACCAGACTCATAGAAGGAGCGAGGGATTATATTGATGCGGTAACTGTGGACTTACAGGTACCAGACAGGCTGGTTTAAACCCGACGTCCTCTAGGATCACGCGGATTTGCTTGACCCAACGTGATCGAAGGTTCAGAATAAATTAAACTATTATTCGGGTCTAGTAGAAGCGAAGAATACATTTAATTTACTTCTAATTGGGAATTAGAAGTTATGAGCCTTAAACTAAAGTGACTATGGGCCTAGAGGATCACACATGATGTATTCTTGGGTGACGGATTATTATTGTACAAATGTATGTATTAATTCCCTTTAGTTCCTTTTGAAAAAGAGTGTAAATACGGCTTAATACATATGTATAATAATAGAAAGGATATATATACAGTTTCGGTCCTTTGGAGCCTTTTCAGAAATGGGTCAAACTCTATATAAAGGATCCTACGAGAGCTCCTTCCTCCCCTCTCGGCTAATCAAGCAATTAAGCTAAGGGGAGAAGGATTAGCTCCTCCCCCCTTTCTCTCTCTTGCTCTCTCTCTCCAAGAGGTGAAAGGGTCGGGGAAGGTCCGTGCCGGGGGGTACCGTCGCTGCGCAAGGATCCTTGTGGATCAGCTCTAGAGGCCGTGCATCTTTGCGGCTCAGTATTCTGTAAAAAACTCTAAGACTCTTTAATGCCTAGAAATATGAAAAGACACCTATGACTCATTATAACTCCCTTAAAAACTCTAAGACTCTTTAATGCCTATAAATATGAAAAGTCACCTATGACTCATTATAACTCCCTTAAAGACACTTAGGGATATCAAAAGATAAACTTCAAAGACCCTTATGTAAAATAAAAAATTATAAATATTTTAAGACAGAAGATCAAGTCCGATGTCGATGTCGATCCCGTCAAACCCCTCAGCTTGGAGAAGGTTCGACCTTGAACCTCGAATCTCGAATCGCAGGACCCCGGCTTGTTGAGACAAACAGGACGACTTGCTCTGATACCATTTGATGTGAGACGAGGTCGAGGAAGGACTTCAAATTGTCAGCCGGAGAGCAGGAAGGCGAGGTGACTAGAGAAGAACGGAGGAGCTCGGCCGGGGCCTCACACCCATCCCCATCTCAGGGACGACGTAGTCGCGCTCTTCAATTCTTCTCTACGGTGATGGCGGTTGCAGGCGCAGCAGTTGTCACGACAGTGGTGGCGGTGGTCATAGACGACGATGGTGGTTGAACGGTGAAGGAGGAAGATCGTGGAGCTTCGATGGGGCTTCACACCCGTCCTCTTCTCGAAGACGATGCACCGGGGCTTCACGGATGACCTCCATGGCGGGGCGAAGTGGGGTTGGGCCTCTCACCCGGGATTCCAAAAACTGGAAGAACACTCATAGCCATAGTTAAACTGATTTTTTCTTCATTCTATTGCTTCAAATAAGGATTACAAGACTTTTTTTATAGACTTCACAAAGAAGATCAAAGGACAAACTCTAAGACTCTTTAATGCTTAGAAATATGAAAAGACATCTATGACTCATTATAACTCTCTTAAAAACTCTAAAACTCTTTAATGCCTAGAAATATGAAAAGACACCTATGACCCATTATAACTCCCTTAAAAACCCTAAGACTCTTTGATGCCTAGAAATATGAAAAGACACCTATGACTCATTATAACTCCCTTAAAGACACTTAGGGATATCAAAAGATAAACTTCAAAGACCCTTATGTAAAATAAAAAAAATTACAAATATTTTAAAGTGGAAGATCAAGTCCGATGTCGATGTCGATCCCGCCACTGTAGTTCCTCTACCTAGGCTAACCCACGTACTTACCCACCCATCTAAAAGCAATGCAGCCGGCAACTCACCATCGGTTCATGGTAGGCCTCCCACTTGCCGACAGTGTTACGCCCCGAGCGCGGAAGATACCCGGAGACGCGTGACGAGTTTATATCGATCAGGTCAATTAGAGTATTAGTGTATTCGACACCAAATCAGAGATGCGCAAGAGTAAAGATAACCCAATCCTTTTATTCCTTCACAAAAGTATTTCTATTACAATCCCTTGAAAATGCTAAACTTAATAAAAAGAAAAGTACAAAATTGACTCAAGAAAATATAGAAAAGATAAGACTAGTTGACGCTTTGAGAAGCTCTAATCTCTTTCACTCTTGACCTTCCCTGTCGGATTGAGTCTCGTCGTCGGACTTACCTGAAAAGTAGGGAAACACTGAGTGAGCGAACGCTCAGTAGGAAATTATATCTCAAGAACTAGCAATGGGTTTAAGTAATTACAATTTTTCACATGTAAATGCAATATGCATATAGAAATAACTGAGCAAGTGAAATAGAATAACACGTCGTGCAAAACTTCCAAGCGAGTCTTAAACAAGAAATATTCATGAGAGACTATATAGATTATTGGCTATTTCACACAAGTACTTTGCCCGTGTCAGGCCATGCTAGTAAAGTCACGCAAGTCGAGTCACGCACGCAAGAAAGAGAGAGTGTGTGTGTGGAATGCCTAAGATCAAGAGAAAAAGTACTTCGGTGCAATGCTAGACACCGTGATCATTACAACTCCCATGGGCACTAGTACTTTTGGGTGCTCCTCCCAGAACCAGATCGGGCCCTTATATGCACAACATTAAAGATAGATCTAGACATCCACTTTATTTGTATAGCCAATATGGAATTTCAAAGAAAAAGCTTGTGAAAATTCAAGATAGAGTAGAGTTCAAAATTTAACTTGATGTATAAGGACGATAATAACGATATAAACACGAGTATCGATAAAACTGGGTGGAGTTGGTTCCCTAATTGGGTACCATGACAATTTAGTGTCCATATATAGATGGTCATGTCATTTGATATAGAATTGAGGTCCACAAGAACATCATAATAATGGCATGATTTTCACATCCCATTAAGAACATTCTCATGATATCCACATAGCATATCATGAGGGCCAGTATACCATATTTCTATAGAGTGACATGGGAAAATAGTGCAATAGGTTTTTATGGTACAACCAGCTCAGTTGGCCTTGAGAGAATCCAAGGCTACGAGGAGACTTACGGAGGTCCTAATGACTAACTTGCGAGTCCAAAGGAACGGAATGTCCAATGGAGGGCTTGTATGTCACCGAGAGTTGAGGGGTAATCAATAAAACATCGTAGAACATGGGACTATATTCACGGAATGGAAATATAGTGCCGATATATACATATATATTTATATAAAACCCTCGGTTAACAGTAAACAGTATAAAATAATTACATAGGAAATTAGCGCCTTAACATAAGTCACTACTTAATAAATTCACGACCTTTTGTGGGTCGTTTCTTTACTATTTGATGACTTCTGGAACAGTTGTCCCATCTTTAATTTCTATTATTGCTGATATTTACCCAATTCTGTATTTTTGATAAAACGCGCCTTAGCTAGGGACGTTATTTCACCAAGAAACGACTTGCACTGTGTCGTTAATTACTTTTTTCCAGAATTTAATAACTTCCAGTAATTTCAGGGAATTAACGACTTATTCTAAGTCTTTAATTTAAAATAGCATCCTTGTGCGGGGCGTCACGTTCATAAAAGACGACCTACTGGGGGTCGTTAATTAATTCTTTTCCAGGATTAACATGAATAGTGGTAATTTCCAGGATAATAAATTTTCAGGAAACAAGGTATATGGTCAGGACAAGAAAAATATCAGGATTCGAGATATATGATCATGCATTAGATTTAACTACAGGTTTCATAGATATTAAATTTCAAACGTGCGCATTTATCAATTTCTTAAAATTGACGACTCTTAGTTCGGGCGTCAGATCATGAATTAGCGCCCTGACATGGGTCGCCTCTTGCCAAATTTTCACAGAAAACCTCTACAACACAGTAAAACTATATGCATGAATTACAGATGATATTATCATAAATTTTTATGCTAGTTTGGGCTACAATTCTTGAGAAAACCTACCTGATGATGATCTGGGTGATGGTTCGTGAAGAATTTGTAGAGAAACGATGCTCTGTCCGAAACAGAGCCTTGCTATAACAACAACCTACGCTCCCAGCAGCACAGAGGCAGTGGGGATGATATAGATGAGAACAAAAGAAGACTTCTAGGCTTCGGTACGTAGAGAAATCAATAGTTTTTCTTCCCCCTGTAAACAGAAGAAGAGGATGTTGATGAAGAGCCCACGTTCTTCAACTAGACAAGAGAGTTACTACTTGCTGCAGGCAACCTACAGAAGAAGAAGATGAAGAACATTAATATTCTCCATATCCATAACTGAAGGCAGAGGAAGAAGAACAAACCTGTCCTTCACGCACGAGACAGCAACAGAACGCCTTTGACCAAAATAGCTAATAGGTTCGACTGAAAGGGGTATTTATAGGGTTTCAAGAATCCCTTAGGGTTAGAATTTGATTAGAATTCTAGTTTCCTTGATAGAGTCCTTACCATAATCAATCGAACACGTAGCAATACTAAAACTTACCCTGGATAGTCTCCTGGTTCGAACGGAACACCAATGCAATTAACGCCTTAGGTTACGGCGTTAATTCTAATTGACGTCTTGACCTATGCCGTTTCTTTTACAATTCGCGACCAAGAAGAGGGCGTTTCTTTCCCTTTCCTTTTATTCGTTTTGGACGTTTTCAAAATTTGACGCCCTTTGGTATAGGCGTCACTTTTTGAATTAACGCCTCAGGTGAAGGCGTTTCTTATTTAAATCGCGCCTTGTTGAGAGGCGTTATTTACATTTGACTTATTATTTATTCATTTTGGTTCTTATCATTTACTTACTTAATTTTTCTTGAAATCTTCCTTTTATTTTACCAGGGTTGCTACACCCTCCCCCACTTAAAAGAATTTGGTCCCCAAATTCCATCACATATAAACGTGGAGAGTGTAGAGTATATACCTTTTTAGAATAAGTCTGGGAATCGTTTCCTCATAGACGCCTCGGTCTCCCATGTGGCTTTGTGTTATGAACATTTACTCCATTGCACCTTAACCATGGGAATAATTTTATTCCTTAATGTTCGTACCTCATGATCGAGGATCTTCATAGGCTTTTGCTCATACGTAAGGTCCTTCTGAATTACTAGGTCTCCATGATCAAGGATATGTGACGGATCATGCACATATTTCTTCAACATTGATATATGGAATACATTATGAACTTCAGACAATTGAGGAGGTAAAGCGACGCGGTAAGCAACCTCGCCAACTCTTTCTAGTATCTCAAAAGGTCCGATAAACCTTGGTGTAAGCTTGCCCTTAACACCAAATCTCCTTATTCCATGTCTAGGTGATATCTTGAGAAATACGTGATCTCCCACTTGGAATTTGAGATCTCTTCTTCGTGTGTCAGCATAAGCCTTCTGTCTAGACTGAGCAACTTGAAGTCTTTCTCTAATCAACTGAATCTTTTCAGTGGTATCCCTTACCATGTCTGGACCTAATAGTTGTTTTTCGCCAACTTCGTCCCAGCACAAAGGCGATCAGCAACTCCTTCCGTATAAAGCTTCGAAAGGTGCCATTTGTATACTTGCCTGGTAGTTGTTATTGTATGCAAATTCAACCAAAGGCAAGTGATCATGCCAGCTTCCACCAGAATCAATGATGCAAGCTCCAAGCATATCTTCAACCACCTGATTAGTTCTCTCGGTCTGACCATCCGTTTGAGGATGAAAAGCTGTACTAAAGTTAAGTCTCGTCCCCAGTGAATGTTGTAAACCCTTCCAAAAGTGAGAAGTAAAACGAGGATCTCTGCCAGACACGATTGAAACAGGTACTCCATGTACCTGACTATCTCTTTAAGGTATAATGCAGCAAGAACATCAACTGACCATCGACTCTTGATTGGCAAGAAGTGTGCTGATTTGGTCAATCGGTCGATGATAACCCATATTCCGTCATATCCTCCCTTTGATTTGGACAGACCCATAATGAAGTCCATACCGATATCCTCCCACTTCCACTTGGGAATATCTAGAGGATGTAGCTTACCGGCAGGCTTTTGGTGTTCTGCCTTGACTTGTTGACATGTGAGACAGCGAGACACAAAATCCGCTATTTCTCTTTTCATATTAGGCCACCAAAAGGTCCTTTTCAAATCTTGGTACATCTTAGTTGATCCTGGATGAATCGTGTACCTCTATCTGTGAGCTTCATCTAAGATTTTCTTCTTTAGCTCTGGGCAATTCGGTATACATGTTTTATTTCTGAACATCAATCTTCCATCTGGTGCTAATTTGAAATCAGATTGTTCTTCCATTTTGCCCTTGATTTCCACTAGTACGGGGTCACTACCTTGAAGTCTTGTATTTCGGATAGCAAGTCTGGCTGTATGCTCATATGGGATAAGGTGACACACCTACTGTCCTTGTCCATGCTTATATTAAGTTTAGAGAATTGTTCTAGCAACTTCCACTCCTGAATTATACAATTGGCTAATAGTGCTCTCGGCTTTCGACTGAGGGCATCGGCTATAGGATTACCCTTTCCAGGATGATATTGTATAGTGAAGTCGAAGTCCTTAAGATATTCTAGCCAACGTCTTTGCCTCATATTCAATTCCTTCTGAGAGAAGAGATACTTAAGACTTTTATGGTCAGACTATACAATAAACTGTACTCCGTACAGATAATGTCTCCATATCTTCAGTGTAAATACTACCGCATCCAATTCTAGATCATGAACTGGGTAGTTCTCCTCGTGCTTCTTCAATTGACGAGAAGAGCAGGCTATAACCTTCCCTTGTTGCATTAAAACACATCCGAGGCCAATGCCAGATGCATCGGTGTATATTTCGAATCTCTCACCTTCAATTGGTAAAGCTAAAACCGGGGCAGTAGTTAGATGATCTTTGAGAGCTTGGAAGCTTCTTTCACATTCCTCACTCCATTCATAACGTATCTCCTTGCGAGTTAGCCTAGTGAGTGGTACGGCTATCTTGGAGAAATCCTTGATGAATCGCCGATAGTAGCCCGCAAGACCCAAGAAACTACGGATCTCGCTAGCATTGGTCGGTCTTTCCCAATTCCTAACAGCTTCAACCTTTGATGGATCTACGGATAAACCGTCTTTTGATATAACATGCCCCAAGAAAGCTACTTCTCCTATCCAAAATTCACATTTGCTGAGCTTTGCATATAACTGATTCATCCTCAATATTTGTAATGCTATTCTAAAATGCTCCTCGTGCTCTTCCTTGGTCTTTGAATAGATCAGTATATCGTCATTGAAAACCACTATGAATTGATCTAGATGAGGCCTGAATATACTATTCATCAACTGTATAAAGGCAGCAGGGGCATTTGTTAGTCCAAAAGGCATAACAACAAATTCATAGTGCCCATACCTGCTTCTGAACGCGGTCTTATAAATGTCCTCATCTTTGATCCTTAGTTAGTGATATCCCGACCTGAGATCAATCTTCGAAAAATACATGGATCCAAATATTTGATCAAATAACTCATCGATTCTCGACAGTGGATACTTGTTCTTGATAGTGAGATGATTCAACTGTCGATAGTCGATGCATAACCTCATGGATCCATCTTTCTTCTTTACAAATAGCACAGGTGCTCCCCACGGGGAAGTGCTTGGTCTAATAAATCCCTTCTTGAGAAGTTCCATCAATTGCTCCTTCAGCTCCTTGAGTTCGGCAGGGGACATCCTATATGGTACCTTAGAAACTGGTCCAGCACCAGGGACCAAGTCGATGGTGAAGGCCACTTCTCTTTGTGGAGGTAATCCAGGCAAATCCTCCAGAAACACGTCCGGAAATTCTTGCACAACTGGGATGTCTTCTAGCTTAGTCTCCTTAGTCTCCATAATGGTGACAAATGTAAGGAAAGATACACATCCTTTCCTTATTAGCTTGCTAGCTCGGAGAGCCGAAATAAGAGGTGACTTGCTCCGACTCTTAGGGCTAGAATAGACTAGTTCTGGAAAGTCCTTGAAAGTAATTTTGCTGTTACGGCAATCCACAGTTGCCAGATACTTAGATAACTAGTCTGCTCCCAATATGACATCATATTCCTTTAGGTCTAAACATATGAGCTTGATAGGAAGATTTCTTCCTTTTACCAAGACTTCACAGTTTTGATAATGGTGAGTAATATCGGTTTCGTTTCTGAGAGGAGTAGATAAAAATATTTTTATCCATTCCGGTTCCATAGGTAGTGGGTCAACAAACTTCTTGGAAATAAAAGAATGTGATGCACCTGTATCAAATAAGACATGCGCAGACTTGGAACAAACTTTCAGTGTACCTTCTACTAATCCGCCTTCGTCTTGTTCCGCCTCCTTAATAGCTTGGAGACGAGCATTCTTTGTCACCGGGCGCTTTCCGTCATCGGCTTGATCATTGAGTAGGGGACAGTCGAGAATCTAATGATCACGGCTCCCACAACGGAGACACGCTCCAAGTTTCCTCCAACATTCTTCGGCCTTGTGCCCGACCTTATCACAGTGCTTACATACCACCTTAGAAGGTGTAGTGGTGATGGAGAAAGGTTTGGTCTTCTTGAACTTTTGCTCCTGGGAGGGAGTGCCTCCATTACTTGGCCTCTTCTTGAAATTGGGTTTGAAGGTGCCGGAGCTAGTAACATTCTCCTTCTTGTCTTTCCCACGGATCCTATCAGATAGTTCCGTGGCATCTTCTAGTAATTGGGCTCGTCGAACCATCTCCGAATAGACTTGTATGTCAATCGGTGTCAGTTGTGTGATATATTGGGGCCTGAGCCCATTAAGGAATCTTCGAGCTTTCATCTTCTCAGTACTAACTAAGTGTTTAGCGTACCGAGACAACCTTGAGAACTGCGCTTCATATTCAGCCACCGACAAAGATCGTTGCTTAAGTGCGGCGAATTCAACGGCTTTCTTCTCTTGAACTCGATATGAGAAATATTTATTGTTGAAATGTTCAACAAACTCCTCCCAAGTAACTTGTCCTTGATCTAATGTGGCTTCTACCGACTCCCACCAGCATCGGGCGTCTCTTTCTAGTTGAAATGTGGCTAACAGGACCTTCTCTTGGTCCGAACATTGCATGACTCTAAAAACACGTTCCGTCTCTCGGATCCAGTGCTCGGCATCATCTGGATCAGTGGATCCCATGAACTTAGGAGGGTTCATGTTCTTAAAGCCTTGGTGGAGATTTCCGGATCCACGTAGTGCACCTCCTTGTGCCACTTGTTGGAGTGTCTGGGTCATGCCTTGAAGAGTGCGTTGCATGTTGCGCCATTGAGCACGTTCGGCAGCCATTGTCCTACAATTACGATAGCTATATTAGTATGTGATTGCGTTAAAAGGCTTTTAATTCTATGTTGACTTTAACCCTTGGTTCTACCCAATCTCACTGGTTAGAGGTTCAGACTTATCCTTGGACTTGGGTTTCCTAGGAATTGAATACGCTAGGCTCTGATACCACAAAAACTGTCACGTCCCGAGCGCGGAAGATACCCGGAGACGCGTGACGAGTTTATATCGATCATGTCAATCAGAGTATTAGTGTATTCGACACCAAATCAAAGATGCGCAAGAGTAAAGATAACCCAATCCTTTTATTCCTTCACAAAAGTATTTCTATTACAATCCCTTGAAAATGCTAAACTTAATAAAAAGAAAAGTACAAAATTGACTCAAGAAAATATAGAAACGACAAGACTAGTTGACGCTTTGAGAAGCTCTAATCTCTTTCACTCTTGACCTTCCCTGTCCGATTGAGTCTCGTCGTCGGACTTATCTGAAAAGTAGGGAAACACTGAGTGATCGAACGCTCAGTAAGAAATTATATCTCAAGAACTAGCAATGGGTTTAAGTAATTATAATTTTTCACATGTAAATGCAATATGCATGTAGAAATAACTGAGCAAGTGAAATAGAATAACACGTCGTGCAAAACTTCCAAGCGAGTCTTAAACAAGAAATATTCATGAGAGACTATATAGATTATTGGCTATTTCACGCAAGTACTTTGCCCATGTCAGGCCATGCTAGTAAAGTCACGCAAGTCGAGTCACGCACGTAAGAAAGAGAGAGAGTGTGTGTGGAATGCCAAAGATCAAGCGAAAAAGTACTTCGGTGCAATGCTAGACACCGTGATCATTACAACTCCCATGGGCACTAATACTTTTGGGTGCTCCTCCCAGGACCAGATCGGGCCCTTATATGCACAGCATTAAAGATAGATCTAGACATCCACTTTATTTGTATAGCCAATATGGAATTTCAAAGAAAAAGCTTGTGAAAATTCAAGATAGAGTAGAGTTCAAAATTTAACTTGATGTATAAGGACGATAATAACGATATAAACACGAGTATCGATAAAACTGGGTGGAGTTGGTTCCCTAATTGGGTACCATGACAATTTAGTGTCCATATATAGATGGTCATGTCATTTGATATAGAATTGAGGTCTACAAGAACATCATAATAATGGCATGATTTCCACATCCCATTAAGAATATTCTCATGATATCCACATAGCATATCATGAGGGCCGGTATACCATGTTTCTATAGAGTGACATGGTAAAATAGTGCAATAGGTTTTTATGGTACAACCAGCTCAGTCGGTCTTGAGGGAATCCAAGGCTACGAGGAGACTTACGGAGGTCCCAATGACTAACTTGCCAGTCCAAAGGAACGGAATGTCCAATGGAGGGATTGTATGTCACCGAGAGTTGAGGGGTAATCGATAAAACATCGTAGAACATGGGACTATATTCACGGAATGGAAATATAGTGCCGATGTATACATATATATTTATATAAAACCCTCGGTTAACAGTAAACAGTATAAAATAATTACACAGGAAATTAGCGCCTTAACATAAGTCACTACTTAATAAATTCACGACCTTTTATGGGTCGTTTCTTTACTATTTGACGACTTCTGGAACAGTCGTCCCATCTTTAATTTCTATTATTGCTGAAATTTACCCAATTCTGTATTTTTGATAAAACGCGCCTTAGCTAGGGGCGTTATTTCACCAAGAAACGACTTGCACTGTGTCGTTAATTACTTTTTTCCAGAATTTAATAACTTCCAGTAATTTTAGGGAATTAACGACTTATTCTAAGTCTTTAATTTAAAATAGCGTCCTTGTGCGGGGCGTCACGTTCATAAAAGACGACCTACTGGGGGTCGTTAATTAATTCTTTTC
Organism: Amorphophallus konjac; assembly: GCA_022559845.1. Lineage (NCBI taxonomy): Eukaryota > Viridiplantae > Streptophyta > Magnoliopsida > Alismatales > Araceae > Amorphophallus > Amorphophallus konjac. Next base: position 375,943,573 of record CM040121.1, read on the forward strand.
CAGGATTAACATGAATAGTGGTAATTTCCAAGATAATAAATTTTCAGGAAATAAGGTACATGGTCAGGACAAGAAAAATATCTGGATTCGAGATATATGATCATGCATTAGATTTAACTATAGGTTTCATAGATATTAAATTTCAAACATGCGTATTTATCAATTTCTTAAAATTGACGACTCATAGTTCAGGCGTCAGATCATGAATTAGCGCCCTGACATGGGTCGCCTCTTGCCAAAATTTCACAGAAAACCTCTAAAACGCAGTAAAACTATATGCATGAATTACAGATGATATTATCATAAATTTTTATGCTAGTTTGGGCTACAATTCTTGAGAAAACCTACCTGATGATGATCTGGGTGATGGTTCGTGAAGAATTTGTAGAGAAACGATGCTCTGTCCGAAACAGAGCCTTGCTATAACAACAACCTACGCTCCCAGCAGCACAGAGGCAGTGGGGATGATATAGATGAGAACAAAAGAAGACTTCTAGGCTTCGGTACGCAGAGAAATCAATAGTTTTTCTTCCCCCTGTAAACAGAAGAAGAGGATGTTGATAAAGAGCCCACGTTCTTCAACTAGACAAGAGAGTTACTACTTGCTGCAGGCAACCTACAGAAGAAGAAGATGAAGAACATTAATATTCTCCATATCCATAATCGAAGGCAGAGGAAGAAGAACAAACATGTCCTTCACGCACGAGACAGCAACAGAACGCCTTTGACCAAAATAGCTAATAGGTTCGACTGAAAGGGGTATTTATAGGGTTTCAAGAATCCCTTAGGGTTAGAATTTGATTAGAACTCTAGTTTCCTTGATAGAGTCTATACCATAATCAATCGAACACGTAGCAATCATAAAACTTACCCTGGATAGTCTCCTGGTTCGAACGGAACACCAATGCAATTAACGCCTTAGGTTAGGGCGTTAATTCTAAGTAACGTCTTGACCTATGCCGTTTCTTTTACAATTCGCGACCAAAAAGATGGCGTTTCTTTCCCTTTCCTTTTATTCGTTTTGGACGTTTTTAAAATTTGACGCCCTTTGGTATAGGCGTCACTTTTTGAATTAACGCCTCAGGTGAAGGCGTTTCTTATTTAAATCGCGCCTTGTTGAGAGACGTTATTTACATTTGACTTATTATTTATTCATTTTGGTTCTTATCATTTACTTACTTAATTTTTCTTGAAATCTTCCTTTTATTTTACCAGGGTTGCTATAGACAGCCTCGCCGCAAAGTCAGCTGTCCCCTAGACGCTGCAAGCCTGCACCAGCGTCCGAGCACGGTAGCCGGCCATGCACGGCGTCCGAGCTTGGCATCCCTCACCTCCGAGCACCAAAGGCAGCGTCGGCGAAGTATTGGCGACCATGCAGAGCCAGACGCCACATCCGGTCACACCACCGGCAACACGCCACTACCGTGAGTATGCTCCCCTATGCGACATGCTCACCTTAGCTAGCCATCCACTCCCATTCTCTCTCCCCCTTCATCATCTTCTTATCTCTCTCTCTACCTAGCGTGACACTATAACAAACCCAAAAAAAGGGGCAGAAGAACCCCCCAATTCTCTCTATCTCTCTCTCTCTCATGAAGGTCTTTTGAAGAAAAAAAAGAAAAAAGTGGTGAAAAAAAAAATAAAATAGAGTGATACCACTGGAAATTCCAAGGATGTGGTTCACACACACAAGAGCATAAGTGCTCACGTTCATATCTTGACAAAGGCATGGGAATACTCATCATCATCCATTTCTACATGGCCTACCATCACGTGCATGGCCTATTTAATGACCTGTGCGCACCTCTTTGTGATAGTTCTGTGGTTGTGGTCATGGCAAGAATTAGTGTACGTGGTATATGAGAAAGATGTCATATCAAGTTGCTACTAGATTATGAAGCAATGGACTCGGAACTACAAACTATCTCTCTCTATCCTGTTTTCTCGCTTGTTCTCCCGTGAAGCCAGCATAACAAAAAAGAATGGGAAGAAAAGGGGAGGTTAAAAAAAGAAAAAAAGTGTGAAGAATTTATTTTCTAGAAAAAGAAAATAGAAAGTTCATGGAGGATAATGAGATAAAATAAAAAAATGATGAAGAAAATATTTTGTGAAATGATAAAAGAAAGTGAAAATTTTTAATTAATGAGAGAAAGAAAAAAAATAGAAAATGAAGTGAGAACAGAATAAAATCATAAGTTGCAGATTTTTGTCCCGCATCATGGTGTCTAAAGACTTGTAGGGAGGGCCAACACATGTGTAGCTCGAGCAAGTGTGTCCTTGGCGAATAGAATAGATCAGTAGAGGACTTGGTCTTCTGATGGTGAAGCGTGGAGAAAGAAAGTCACTTTCGCTTCAGATATCGATGATGGTCGTGGGTCTCTCATACCGACTTAGAGAGGTGGTGCCACATCGAAGCATGCAACATTTCTAAATTGTGCGAGGCACCCAGCTGGGGTGCGGGCATATGAGTGTAGGATGCAAGGGCTGATGAATAGGTTGTGGATTTGGCATTGGGTTTATCTTAAGGTGGCTTGCTGATTCAAATCAAGGTGGAGATTTGTTAGGGTGTGTTGATCTACAAGTAAGCGGACTTGGAGTTGGAGTTCGGGTTGAGTATGTTTGGACTCTGGCTAGGCATTAGGAGGCAATCCTAATGGGATTAGGAGACTACTGGGAGTCTTTTATAAATATCATTGTAATCCCAAGGGTGGCATATAGAGCGGAAGGCATCGGTTCTCCAAAAGTCACTAGGGGGAAGGTGTAGTTATTTTTCCTAGTGAAAAGTGTGATTCCTACAACTCGCTTGTTCTCCTCATGGTGCGTGCGATCGTTGTCTCGCCGGTGTCCAGATCATAACATGATAGAAATTCTCAATCTTTTGCTCACACTCAAATGGGCAATCACATTCATGGTAATTCATAGTCCTCGGGATGATAGGTGGTGTATACGTGCTAGATCTGTGTGCTCATGGAGGTTGGGCGATTTATGTCTTACCACCCCTCTATGGGTTGGGATTTCTTTAGCCTTGGCTTAAGAGGACTTTCCTTAATTATCACATGAGGAAAGAAGACGACTTTTGTGGTCAGAATAAAAGAAACAAAACCTGTGGCACCCTAAACTGTGTTCTTTTATTGTAATTTCAAACTTTTATTCATCAAACAACATTATTCATCTCTTCATGCCACGAGAAGTTCTTGTGCTCTTGTGAGATTAGTTCAAATTACTAATCCGTTGTTCACAAATTAACCGTTGTTCACAAATTAAGTTTCAACTAAGTTGTGATCGAAAGTTAGTAAGTGTTATATACCATCGAGGGAGATCTTACGTTTGCTTCTTCCCATGTGGGTGGCACATGACAAGTTGTGGGAACAAAGGAGCCCTAGTAACCCCTTGTCAGGCATCAGTTCATTAATATTCCCTAGAACCCGCCTCCTATTAATTAAACAAATAGCTTAAGAAGCAACAATAAAATAACCTCGATGGGGTCTGCTTGCGTCGATTGCTCTCATGTTTAATTAATTGAAAAAAACACAGCGCACTGTGGCGTTCACAACTAACCCATTTACTTATAATACTACGTACCATTTCGATCCGTCCCTATCCCAAATAGTTAAACAAGTGAGCCTCCGCAAATCCCGAGCTCATGCAATGGTTTAAAGATAAAAGACAACTGCTAAACAGGTTTTCCAAACTCCAAAGGGGCCGAGCTTTAGAGCTAGTGTGCTCCACAAAGGTTGAGGGAGATTTCACGGACCATATGGATCATCTATAAATTAATTAAATCATATAGATGATCTGAATATGTATATATATATATATCAGATAGAGTTGCGACTTTCATGTGTGTGTGTGTGTGGAACATTACTTTGTGGGGAACTAAACATATATAGATGAAATCTTTTACAAAAGTTTCTCAGACCTAATTTAATTAGTGCAGATGAAGGCCCTTCACAAGACTCCATACATATGTCATTCTGTGGTGAAGAATTCACATTGGCCCAGTTTATAGAGTAGATGTCATATGGTGAGGGACGTGTCCAACACCCCCCCCCCCTGCTTCCCCACTCAGCATATATATATATATATATATATACCCCTCTGTCCATGCCCATTGCACATGGTATACCATCTATCGCTTTTAACGACGCCCCCGCGCGGAATATATATATATATGTATACTCTGGTCGCGCTTAGGCGTTGTGGGGGTTTAATTTGATTGTCCAGCAGGTTGGGCGGCAGGACTTCAATTAGGGAAGATGGGGTTGTGGAAGGGGCTGTGCCTGCTGGTGCTGCTCATTGTCTTGGGGAGGGGAGAGGCGCAGTTGATCAGGCCAAACTTCTACAGGTTCACCTGCCCCAACGTCGAATCCATCGTCAGGCGAACGGTGCAGGCGAAGCTGCAGCAGACCTTCGTTACCGTCCCTGCAACTCTCAGGCTCTTCTTCCATGACTGTTTCGTTGAGGTAATATTAATAATGTACTATATGTATAGATATATATATATATCCCCACCAAATCCCCATATGTATACATATATTCACGCACGCCCGTTAATTCTTATTAGTTCAGAAGCTAGCCATGCTCGATGGCTTGCAAATCGAGCTGCTGTAACATGCATGGCAGGCATATATGCAAAGCCTTGTGGTAAAGAGGATTAATTCTGAGTTTTCTCTCAAAATGGCCCCGATCGACTAACCTATATTATATATAGAGTAGTCGAGGGATCACTACCTTTCTTCACTTAATTTGCACTTCATGTCCATGCATGCATGCGGCAGCTAGTCATTTTGTACGTAATTAATCGGGCATATATATATTATCTTGGGATGAAAAGTATCGAGGGCCAAGTATTCATTCACTATTCCCAGTTACCATCCTGGCCTGGCGATTACAATTAATTAAAAGGTGATAATTTTAATTAGGGCATGCATATGGTGTTAATTTGCGGGTAGTATAACTAAGGAACTCCATGGAAGTTGACCGGCCGGCCCCTTAATTCTGTGAACCAAGAAAATGCTATCATATATAGCATCAACTATTGTATATATATACATGTGTAGTTTGTATATTGTATATATATATATATATATATATATATATACATATTCCAAAATTAATTAATTGTGAGTACAGATATATAATCGAGCTACACAAGTGACCCCCAACATGGTTTGGTGATCCCTACTCCATCCACGTTATTTCACAGGGATGTGATGCCTCGGTGCTGATCTCCTCCCCTAACGGAGACGCCGAGAAGGACGCACAGGACAACCTCTCCCTTGCCGGCGACGGCTTCGACACCGTCATCCGTGCCAAGCGCGCCGTCGAGGCTGCCTGCCCCGCTGTCGTCTCCTGCGCCGACATCCTCGCCATCGCCGCCAGAGACGTCGTCGCCCTCGTAAGTACCCCATATAAACCTCCACGTACCTCCACTAATTAATTAACCAACCACACTTAATTGCCTGCCTTGAGAAGCTAGCTAGCAAGCCAGCACCCCCAACGTCCCTCCCCCTCCTCAAAAACACTGATCATGCATATTCTTCTTCCTTTCCAATATTATTCGTCTTTGCTGCTACGTACGCTGCTGCTGCTGCACCAGTCCGGAGGCCCAAGTTTCCAGGTGGAGCTGGGCCGGAGGGACGGCCGGATCTCCAAGCGGTGGCGGGTGCCCGGCAACCTGCCTGCCCCCAACTTCAGCCTCAACCTCCTCAACTGGATCTTCCGCAAGAACAACCTCACCCAGACCGACATGATCGCCCTCTCCGGCGCCCACACCGTCGGCTTCTCCCACTGCAACCGCTTCTTCAACAGGATCTACTCCAACCCCGCCGACGGGACCATGAACGCCGCCTACGCCCAGCAGCTCCGGCAGGCCTGTCCCCCCAACGTCGACCCCCGGGTGGCCATCAACATGGACCCCTCCACCCCCAACGTCTTCGACAACGCCTACTTCCGCAACCTCGTGAACGGCCGGGGGCTCTTCACCTCCGACCAGCTGCTCTTCACCAACCCCCAGTCGAGGGGCACCGTGCTCAACTTCGCCAACAACCCCTCCAGCTTCGCTAACGCCTTCGCGGCGGCCATGGTCAAGCTGGGCAGGACCGGGGTGAAGACCGGCAACCAGGGCGATATCCGGCGGGACTGCTCCGCCTTCAACTAATTTAATTAAAGCTGTCCTTCCGGGCGGGTGCATGTGGGTTTAACCCGCGACAGATCTACGGAGTAAGATAAGGATATCTAAATATATATCTGGTGGTGATCATAACAGGGCGGCGAGAGAATAAAAAGAGTGAAGAGGGTTGCGGATAACTCGTAGGGGCTGTTTGTCTCCATGGTTTCTTCGTTTCTGAATTGTGATTGTTTTTAACAAAAATATAATTTGGTCAGATTCTCGCCCTGCAGGTTGAGACGACACTTTCAATCGCGAACCGCTTCATGAGAGAATAAGGCGACAACTCTGTCGGTGAAAGAATATATTAGTACAAGTTGCATATTCATTCAAACAAAAATAGAAACATTATGATACCGTGTCCATAAAACAGATTAATGGTGTATCACATTTAACTTCCACAGCCCTATTTTTTCATGATACTCAAGTTCGATGCTCTTTGCTGTAAGCAACCACATGCTCGTAAGATTTACGAATGCTTGCCGCTATGTCCCTTCAGCGGAGCCGTTCTATTATATATATACAAATATATAGAAGGTTTACAAGGATTACACATTTGGGAAGGTCACTTCTCAATTAGGACCGTACAACAAAGGCAAGGTGTCGTGGGGGCATCGTTGCCAAAAAGGTTAACCAATGCTAAGGGAAGCAAATATTGCCTGAATTAGGTGCAGCTCTTTTATGGTGAGGCGGCGCTATATTTCGACTCATGTTTGGAATCACTCTTCTTACTAAAACATTACTCGGAACTACTTGGAATTACTCAGACCACTGTAACAAAGAGGACCTTTACCTACAACATTTATCTACGATTCTGTTAGTCGTAAGAATAGATTAGACTAATACCTATGATTTTGTGGGTTTATATAGTACCTACGGTCAAGGTCATAGGTACATGAGATATCTTACCTATAGTTTGGTAGCGTCGTAGGAATATATACATATATTGAACTACCTACGGACAATGTCATATGTAAGTGATGTATTATTCATACGGTTTGGTAGAGCCGTAAGAATAGATAGTTATATTGAACTATCTACGAATAAGGTCATAGGTACGTGATGTCACATACCTACCGTTTGATACGGTCGTAGGAATAGCTAGCTATATTGAATTACATACGGTAAGAGTCGTAGTATGTGATGTAACATACCTATTATTTAATAATGTTGCAAGAATAGGCCAGACTAGTGAAATAGAGTAATCACCCATAGAGTGTTCATTACCTTTGACTTTTATCTTTTTATATTACCTACGGTCAATGTCGTAGGTAAGTTATATTTCATACCTACAGTTTGATGGTGTTATAGGAATAAGTGTAGAGATTTTTGGTGTTAATGGAGCAAAGACTCCTGTACGCCTACACAAAAAGTGAGTTTTTTCCCTTCCTCCGTCGGCTCCACAAAATCGTAAATTCTCTCTCTCTCTATCCTCCCCCTCCGCCACTTTACTCCCCCTTTGCCATAAACACTCTTCGTTGTAAACACTCTTTCCTGCCCCCCTTTCATCCCCCTTTGTTGCTTTATTCCCCCTCCACCGTAAACCATCTTTCCTCCCCCTTCGTCTCCATAAACCCTCATTCCTCCCCCTCTTTTTCCCCCTCTGCCACTTTACTCCCCCTCCGCCTCCACCTCTCCAGGATCATCTTCCGCAGACCTGTCAACCTTCCTCTGTGCCCTGCTCGCCCTTCGCACCCTCTCCCTTCGTAAACCCTATTTCCACTCGAACAACTCTGTCCCTAGCTTACCCTCCCGAAAACCCTATTTCTCTCCCCTTTTTTCACTCGAATGGCTCCTCCCCCCATGCGATCACCCCCGTGGTGGCGCTACTTTCTCCCGGTCACTCGACATCTCGGCGGTGCTCACCCCCACAAGGCATCTCAATGGCGCTCGTTCCTCCTGGCCACTCGACAGCTCTCACCCCTGCACACTCAGCGTCTCTCATCCCTGCACGACATCTTGGCGGTGCTCTGTTCGCTTGGCATGTAACACCCTGGATTTTTTGGATTTGAATCCGTAGATTTCGGAGCGCTTCCGTGGGTCCCAGGTCGAGTTTGGCAATTAAATTAGATTTCTGACTATTGAGCCTTCGGATCCTCGTGTGGGATGAACCGTTATGTTTTCTGGCTCAGGGATATTGCAGGCGCGTTGTGCATTTTTTGAGGATTGTGAAGATGCTTTTTCTTATTTTTTAGAATTTTAAAATCCCAAATATTTTCCTATAAATATAACCCTTTCACCCCCCTCTCCCTCATTCTCTCATTTCTCTCCCTTTCTCCCATCGGTTCTCTCCCTCTCTTCTTTGGTGGCCGACGGAGCTTGAGCGGGGTGGGGCGAGGTGACAAGGCACGTGGGGTGGCGAGCGGCGAGGATGGGACGAGGAACGAGGCGGTGGCATGGTGAAGCACATTCGCGAGTTCACGAGTCCGGCGACGGTTCGAGGCTCCTTTTCGTGTTGAATCGGCGACATCGGCATGGGAAATCGTTGGTGGAGGTAGGGGGATGGATCCTTCGCCCTTTTTTTTCATTTACCCGCATTTCATGTGTCATGTCCCGACGTGAAAATTCGAGGCGCGACGAGTCGATTCATTCATGTCGATCAGAGCATGCACATAAGGGGATCAACCTCAAAGGATGTAATAAAAAGATACTATTATTTCATCAAGGGGAGTTTCACAACATACTAAGTCTCAAGGGCATGATTACAACTTCCAATACACATAATTCTAGCAAGAGCAACAATAAAATCTAGGGACTCTAAGTTAGCTCGGTCTCTCTCTTCACTTTTGCCTTTCCCCGTTTGTTTGGGGTTCTTCATCAGAACTACCTAAAATGTTAACCGAAAATATAGGGTGAGCACAAGGCTCAGTAGGAGTTATATCTCTATATCAGGCAGCTTTAAATAATTAATATTTTTAGACAAGGTAATGTGCTATGACGAGAATTGTGATTAAAACATAAATCATGAGCATGAGAGAGAGTAAGGTAATCCTTGTATATATGATTACAAAGTTGACAAGAGTAAGAATTCAAGATTGATTATGTAGCATGTATAGTAATTGAATTGGCCATTTCACGTAAGTAAGTATCAGTATTTCATATAAATCAAGCAAGTCAAGTGAAGGGGCGTGATCTCGCACGGCTCCTGAGCTGGGTAGATGATCACCGAACAGTGAACTATAGAGAAAGGGAAACGGATCAGGGGGCCCAGGGGAGGTTCCCTGGGGAAAACCCTCCGATGCTTAAGTCAGTAGAGCAATGGTGGAAGATAGGGAGGGAGGTAGAAAGAGGTGCACGAGATCCCCCTACACCAAGGTGGTGAAGTGGTTCCTGCTCAGGGGATTTTAGGCGTGTATTGCCCTTACCTTTCACTGGAGGGAGTCCCAGGTTTATATAGTGTGCTCACCTTATGAGTCCCGTAAGCTGAGGAGTTTCAGGCGGGAGTTACGCCCTCATCGTGGGATCTTTATAACCTTGAGGGATCATGGGTCTCTTATCCTCATAAACTCCTGCTCATAAAGGGCTCTCAACGGCAGCGTGGATAAGCAATCGTCGGTCTGTCCGAGCATAAAAGGTGCCAACCCTGTCCGGACGATAGGCATAGCTCGGATGAAGATAGGTCGGAGTGGGCGCTGAGCGCTTGCCTCTATCCCGATGAGGGGATAACTCGGGCATGGGTCTTCCTCCGTTCTGACCGACCCTCGGGCCTTCCGAGCCAAGGGCCGCCGAGGAAGGATGAGATCCCAAGTAATCTTATTGGGCTTTTTAGCCTAAGTGGGCCCTATGGGGCTGTCACTTGGATGAGCTGAGCCTCGTTTGGTCCTGATTGACCTAGTTTGGCTGCTCTTAGATGGGCTACAGAAATCCCCCTCTCCACTTGTCCCCCTCCTACTCCCGAGCTTTAGTAAGCTCGGAAGAGTAGCTGTTGGGGTTTTAGACTAGCGTGGCTCAGGTGGGTGGAGATCTGGCGGTGTTAGGAAGCCACGTGCCGTGGTAACCTGGGCCCGTAATAATGATGATCCTGACGGATTTGAACTGAAGGGGCCCCCTTTTCTCGGAGGTCGGAACGATGCGCCGCCTCCCGCGTGGGGATATAGGCGTTGGGCGCTTGTTGTCATTCCAGACTTCCTCCGTCTTTAGGGTTTTGGCTCTCCTCCGTTCTTGCTTTTGGGCTCTTCGATGCATTGTGAGGACATGATGGAAGAGCAGAGGCTTGCAGCGGCGTTCGTGGAGTTGGCAGAGATAACCGCGGAGGCAGTCCGGCGGCTTCCTCTTCCCCCGAAATCTTCAGGGTCCCGAGATCGCCTTTCCTCAAACTCTTCTCTGGATTCCATGGCGGACCGGCGTTCGGATGCTGAGGAGTGGGAGGACGAGCCAGTGGTGAAGGCGCCGGTTCCAAACTACAGTGAACTGGGGGAGACGGATGTGAGGAGGTTGGGCACCAGTATCGCCTGCCCCACAAGTTCTGCTTTGTCGCGGCTTCTCCACACGAGACGAGCCTGGACTCTCGTACAGGCCACATCTGTACTTTCCTTCTGTCGTGGAAGGGTGGGTTCCGCCTTCCCTTCGAACCTTTCGTTCTTCAGCTTCTCAATTTTTTCCTGTTGGCGCCCATTCAGTTGGTAGCCAATTCTTATCTTCTTCTTTCCGCCTTCCGCATTCTCTGCCGCCAGTGTGGAGTTCCTCCTTCCTTGGACCTCTTTCACTATTTCTTTGAGTTGAAAGCACATCCTTTGGCCGGGAAGGGTTTCTATTTCATCCAGGCGAGATGGAATAGGAGCTGTATCTCCTTGGCTGCGAAGGATTCTTCGCATAAGGGGTGGAAAACTCAATTCTTCTGGGTGGGGATTTGTTCAGTGGAGGAAACCTGAAGGTGTCTAGTAATCCCCAATTTCCACCCGAATATACCTCCCAGGCAGGATGAGTTCCCTCCACATGTGGAGAAATATGCGGCTATCTTGCTGAAGCACCGCCAATCCACAGAAGAGCTGGTTACTCCAGAGAATATCGAGCGGTGTCTTCTTACGCGGCTGCATCCATCGGGCTCAGGTGCCACAAACTAGGTTCTCATTTTGATGTTGGGATCATTTTTCTTTTCCCGAATATGTCTTCCTCTTCGTGCATATACCAGGCGGTAGGCTTTGGAGGAGACCCCAGAGGTGATCGAGCTTGGCGATGACTCGGCTGCTGATGAATCGGCTGCTCCCACGGGTCGCTCCTGAACCAGAGATAAGGGCAAGGGGGCGGCCTAGGGCGAATCCTCCAGGCCGCGGGGGTCCAAGCACAAGGACCCCTGGGAAGGCATGACCCGGGCCACCGCGTAGGCCAGGAAGCGGGCCAAGAAGGCCGGGGTCATACCCGCAGTCGAAGGCGACCTTGCCGCGGCTCGCCCCTCCGCCGAGCATGATGGGGCCGACCCTACTGGGCGAGCTCTCCCACCCGCCAAGCAAGAGGGGGACGAGGAGGTTGGGGCTGCTCCTACATGCGGCGACGATGCGGGCCCGGCTCTTCCTTCGACCGGAGCCGAGGGGGCCGGGGCTGCTCCTGCGACTGGCAACAGTGCTGGCCCGGCTCTCCCCTTGGTAGGAGCCGAGGGGGCCGTGGACGAGGCGGGGGATGCTGGGGCCGTGGCCGAGGTTGGCGCTTCAGGTGGTGGTGCAGGTGCCGAGCCGGTCCAGGTTGGGGGGCCGCAAGAAAATCCGACCGAGGCACGAGAGGCGACCGAGGCCGGGGCTTGGTCCGAGCCACTTGGAGGGGCGCCGGGCGATGGGGGTTCTCTGTTCCGGCGGCCTTGGAGAGGCTTGGTATCTTGGGCCCTCTACACCAGGTATGCCGCGGCATAGCCGCGAAGGTGAGGGGGGGAGGTAGGCAGTACTCCCTGTCCGCGGCCCTCGCTGGGGTTATGGAGGGTAGCCTGGTCCTGGCCCAGATGGGGGCCACTTTGGCAGAAGCGTACGCTCGGTCAGAGTCAGAGCGAGTGAAACTGGCCTGGACCCTTGGTGGGTCTGACAGGAGGTTGGCTCGGCTTGCCGAGGAGCGTGATGGACTTCGGCGGGAGCTTTCCTCAGTCAGGGAACTGGTGCGGTCGAGCCAGGTGGAGACCCGGGCGCTAACCGAGCAGCTAGCTAAGGCCCGCGAATCGCTCGAGAGGAAGAACAGGCTTCTTGAAGAGGAGCGCCTTGCATGCGTTGAGCTGGATGGCCGGTGAGAGACCGAACGTGTAGAGCTAGTAGATCGACCGGAGGAAGCCGAGCGCCTTCGGCGGGAGGCCGAGGCTGATCGAGCCGAGGCGGAGAAGCAGGCGGCGGAGGCTGAAAAGCGGACGGTTGAGGCCGAGTGGAAGTCAGCCGAGGCGGAGCGGGAGAAGGCTGAGCTCGCTAGTAGGGTGGGATCGGTTGGGGCGGAGGCTCTCGAGCAGTACAAATGCTCAGAGGCCTACCGGGTCGACCTTAAGGAGGCTGCCCTCCCCTACTACGAGTTAGCACTTCGCCGGGACATCCGCAAGGGGTTCAAGGAATGCTACGATCGGACCGTCTCTTATGCCGAGAAGCAGGCGTCTGGGGTAGTTGACTTCCCGTCCGGGCAATGCTATGACTCGGACTTGTCATCCTCCAGTTCCTCTACTTCGGCACAGGATGAAGAGGATCACGGAGGCTCATCGTTCGAGGGGTCGCCAACTCCGGATGCCTCGGGAGGACACGCAACCGAGGCAGTTCCCACGCCAGTGCGGTCAGTGCCAGGGTCGGCCGTCGCCGAGGATGCCGGGGGTAGACTGTTTGAGCCCTCCACTTCCGAGCTTCAAGGTGGGCCGGAGGCCTGATGTATCTGCTTTGCTTCCTCTTTTTGTATGTCTTTTTCCTTTTTGAAGAAAAAACTTCCTCTTTTATGTAGAAAAATAGATAAGGCAATAGCGTTATGATGAAGACTTATATGTTCCGTATCGCCATTGCCGTATTTTGTTCAGCATATCTGCAGTGGTTGGAAAGAACTGATACTTTCTGTGTGGATCTCGCATGATGGCTGGGTGAGCGTCTGACAGGGTGTCTTTCCATTTTCTCATGCTTTGAATGCCTGGGCGCTTCGTGTGTCCCGCTGGGGCAGAAAATGAGAAGTTTGAGGTGACCGTTCGTAGGGAGAGATCCCTTTGGCGTATTTTCGAGGAGAGAATCATTTAAGGCAAATAGCCTCCCTTCGCCTATAAAAGGTCTGAAGGGCGTCCCTTCCTCTCCACCGCTTAGGGGTTTCCCTGATAGTCTTTCCTCATTCTTTCTTCACGTGGTGTTGTGCCGTTATATTTGGAGCATGGAAGATGCCCCAGAAGATGAAGTTGTCGATGACGGAGGGCAGAGAGTCCTTGCTGCTTCGGGTTTGAAGGAGGTCCGATGGCCGGCGGACGGGTCTGAAGAAGGTCCGATGTGTGGAGGCACATCATCTTCTTTTTATCAGTTCCAGCGGCGCTTGTAGGGGGGCGAGATGGTGGACGGATGGGGGCTTCAGGCATCCCTGCCGCCCGTCCCTTCCTGCTCGCTCCATGGAGGGGAGGAGGAAGCCAATTAAGCTCCCTCCTTCCCAGGCTTTCCCCTGCCTCCTTGTCCAGCTCTGCTGATTTCTTTCTCCCCCCCACAGCCTCTTTTTCCCTCTTATGCTTTTCTCCTCATTTCTTTCACTCTTCGGAGGGTGCTTGCACTCTCTTCTTTCCAAAGAGTTGGCAGGTTGGCGGGGAGAATGCTTTCATATGCGTTCCCTCTCCCCTTTCTCTTCCAAGTTCAACTTGGAAGGTAGCCTTCTCCTTTCTAATCCCTCTGTCACCTTTGTCCCGAGCTGCCCGAGTCAACGGGGTCGACTACCCTTTATCCGAGCCAGTTTCTACACGAGGCAGAGTCAGTGGCTGGACGCAGGAAGGTCTACCGAGTCAGCCGATCGATGGGCTCATACGGCGACGCCAGATGGATTTTTTGCTTTTTTGACATGTATTTTCTTGGCTTCGGCCTTCCTGATGTACAAGCGAGTTGTTTGAATAAAAGAATGAGCCTTTTATTTTATCTCATGTCGTTTACACAATGCTCAATATTCAGAAGTAGAACTTGCGTAGTGTAGTCGCGTTCCAGGTCCGAGGGATGAGCTCTCCTTCCATCGTGGATAGACGGTATGCTCCTTTTTCGAGCATCTCGACCACTCGGTAGGGGCCTTCCCAATTAGGGGATAACTTGCCCGCCGCCTCAAGTGGTCGAGAGGCTTCGGCTTTCCTGAGGATGAAGTCTCCCGGTTGAAAGTGTCTATCTTAGACTTTGGCGTTGTAGTATCGAGTGAGGCGGCGTCGGTATTCCGTTGCTCGGATGCTGGCAATCTCTCGGACTTCATCTGCTAGGTCGAGGTTTTCGAGCAGTTTCTGGTCGTTTGCCTCGGATGAGAAGCAGATGACTCGGAGGGAGGGGTTGCCAATCTCCAACGGGATCATGGCCTCGGTACCGTATACCAGCTGAAAGGGGCTTTCACCGGTTGCCATTCTGGGAGTCGTTCTGTGTGACCAAAGTACATTCGGCAATTCCTTAAGCCAACTACCCTTGGCTTTGCCGAGCCTAGTCTTAATGCTTTTTAAGATAGTCTTATTGGCATTTTCGACCAGCCTGTTAGCCTGAGGGTGGGCGACCGAGGTGAAGTGATTGCGAATGCCTACGTCGGCACATCTGTCTCGGAAATAACGAGAATCAAATTGCCGACCATTATCGCTTACTATCACCCGGGGGATGCCATAATGACAGATGATCGACTTCTAGATGAAATTCCAGACGACTGTCTCGGTGATCCTTGCTGTGGCTTCGGCCTCGATCCACTTAGTGAAGTAATCGATGGCGACGATAATGAACTTCTTCTGGGCCTGGGCCGTGAGGAATGGCCCGAGGATGTCGATTCCCAAGCGAGCGAAAGGATAAGGCTCGGCTAGTGTGATGAGCTCCATTGCTGGCTGATGGACCGAGTGGTCAAATCACTGGCACCAGTCACAGTGTTGTGTGTAGGTCGAGTAGTCGTGCTGCAGAGTGGGCCACCAATAACCTGGCCGTAGCAAGATCCTGGCGAGCGACCTACCTCCTAAATGCGCTCCACACAGACCTTCGTGAACTTCTTCGATCGCTCGGTTGGCTTCGTCGGTGTTGAGGCACTTCAACAGAGGACCAAAGAAGGATCTCCGGTAGAGAGCGCCATCCAGAGTGACGAATCTCCGAGCTTGGTACTTCAATCTTAGGGCTTCCTGAGGGTTGGGAGGCTCCTGAGAGTCTTGGAGCCACGATAGGTACGGGGTACGCCAGTCGCTTGGGGAGGCCGAGTCTACAGCTAGGAGCTCCAAATCAATGCTCGGCCACTCTAGCTCTTCGAGAAGGACCGATCGAGTACCCTCGGGGTCAAGAGAGGAGGCCAGCCGAGAGAGGGCATCCGCTCGGGAGTTTTCCACCCGAGCTATTCGGACTACCTCAAAACTCTCGAACTGTTGTGCCACGGTCTTGACCAGCTGGAGGTATTTGATCATCGGTGCTTCTCGAGCTTCATAACCGCCATTGACCTGGCTAGCACCAGTTGGGAGTCAGTGTGAATCCTGACTCGCTCAGCCCCTAACCGCCGGGCCATGCGGGCTCCCGATATGAGGGCCTCATACTCAGAAGCGTTGTTAGATGCTTGGAAGTTGAACTTCAGGGCGTACTATAGCTCTGCTCCTTCGGGGGACTTCAGGAGGATCCCGACGCCGCTCCCGACTGAGTTGGAGGATCCGTCGACGAACAGTTCCCAAGTCGGCCCGGGCGCGGACGGAGATCTCTCTTCAGTCGGGATGGTGCTCTCGGTGATGAAGTCAGCGAGCGCCTGGCCTTTGATAGCTGATCGAGGCCGATACGATATATCGTAGGCCCCGAGTATGATGGCCCACTTGACGAGGCGTCCCGAGGCTTCAGGGTGAGCGAGGATCCTCTTCAATGGTTCGCCGGTCAGCACGGTGATGGAGTGCCCTTGGAAATAGGGTCGGAGGTGCTTGGCCGAGGTAACCAACGCTAGCATGAGTCTCACAGTTGCGGGGTACCTTATTTCAGCCTCATTGAGCACCTTGCTGGTGTAGTAGACCGGTCTCTCAACTCCCGAGTCATTTCTGACTAGGACCGAGCTAACTATAGATGAAGTTGCCGAGAGATAGAGATGCAATGTTTCACCTGGGACGGGCTTGGAAAGCACCGGAGGCGAAGCCAGGAACTCCTTAAGCTCAGCGAATGCTTTTTGGCATTCCTCGTCCCATGTGAATGTAGCAGATGCCATTTTAGGCCCCCTCAACAGTTTGAAGAAGGGTAGGCATCGTTTAGCCGCGCGGGACAGGAATCTGCTGAGCGCGGCAATGCGCCCGGTAAGGCGTTGAACATCTTTGATGCAGGTGGGTGGGCGCATGTCCAGGATAGCCTGGACCTTGTCGGGGTTGGCCTTGATCCCACGCTGGGTGACTAAGAAGCCCAAGAATTTCCTGGACCTTATTCCGAAGGCGCACTTGGCAGGATTGAGCTTCATGTTGTACTTCAGGAGGGTGTCGAAGGTTTCCGCTAGGTCGGTGAACTGGTCCTCGGCCTTGGGGGTCTTCACGAGCATGTCGTCAATATAGGCCTCGACGTTCCGACCGAGCTGTCCCTCGAACATATGATTGACCAGCCTCTGGTACGTGGCTCCAGCGTTCTTCAACCCGAAAGGCATCCGGGTGTAGCAGTATACACCGAAGTTGGTGATAAAGGCGGTCTTCTCGACGTCTTCGGGGTGCATTTTGATCTGATGGTAACCTGAATAGGCGTCTAGGAAGCTGAGTATTTCTTTACTCGAGGTTGAGTCAACCAGTTGGTCGATGCTCGGTAACGGAAAGCAGTCCTTTGGAGTGGCCTTGTTCAAGTCGGTGAAGTGTACGCACATTCGCCACTTTCCCGAAGCTTTTGGTACCAGGACGACATTGGCCAGCCATGTTGGGTACAGGACCGGTCTGAAAAGACCAGTCTTTTGCCCTTTGGTGACTTGCTCCTTGATGATCGCCTGCTTCTCTGGCGCATGCTTCCTTCTGCGTTGTTGTATGGCTTTGATGGTTGGATCGAGTGTGGACGGGTAAAATTGTATGACCATGCAACCCACCAATCTCCCACATCAATGTCAAAGTCAAAAAGAGAAGACCCGGGGAGACTGGTCATCCATGGCTCCGGGAGAATACTACCGTCCGAAAAATCCCCACATTTGCACAGGCGCATTAAATGACAAGGAAAACACATGATACCCTCTTGAATTGATACACTGCTATGGACCCACCCTCGAGTCCCTAAGGGTGAAGAAATATCCCAAAGAATGCACGACCGTGAGTCCCTGAAGCCAGCGCTGGTGCCCCTTTCAACGGCACGCTCCAAATGCCCTCTCAGCGGCACAGCCTCTAAGCCTCCAGTGGCACGGCCCCAACGCCCCTCAGCGGCACAGCTCCTAGAGCTCCAGCGGCATAAGGCCTCCTTGCCCCTGCAGCGGTACAGGCCCTCTAGCCCCTTTAGCGGCACGGGCCCGAGGCCTTCAGCGGCACGGGCCTGAGCCCTTCCAGCGGCACACCTGAGTGGCCGTTCAGCGGCACGCTCCTCCGGCATGTCCCAGCGGCACAATGTCCCCTGCAGACATACTCAGCGGCACGCCAGCATGCCCCTTTAGCTGCACAACGCCTGGCCCTTCCAGCGGCGTAGCGGTAAATCCCCCTGAACGGTACAGCACGGTAGAAGGCACAACGGTCAATAAGCGGACCCATTGGCGCTCAGCTCGGCCACCTCAAACGCCAGCTAGCATCCGCCTTGGTGTCTCCTTCTGGTTGGACGAGGGAGATCCTCACCTGACATGAAGCAGACCAGGGTCAACCTCGGATGGCAGTGCCATCATGAGGTCCCCCGTCAACGGTACATGTATAAAAGCCCCACGAAGACAAGAGAGAAGGGAAGGAGACTTTTCTGCAGAGGGTGGAGAAGAAGAAGGAGAGCAGGCCAGAGCACCCCCGTTCGAAGAGAACAAGAAGAAGCTAGAGGAGAGCAAGGAGAGGAAGAGGGAGTGTGTGCTGTGTAGTGGAGAGGGAAGGGTGGCAGTGAAGGGAACGACCACCCTTCCTCATCCTAACCCTCTCCCTGAGTCTTCTTTCCTTTCTCTCTGTTGTTTTCTTCTCCCGTTCGTTTGAATGTAATGTGTTGTGTTTGGCCTTCGGGTCATGATCTATGTCACTTTGAGTGCATCATGAATGAAATATCTCCTGGCTTGGCCATCTTTCGTTGTGTTTGCCGCATTCTTCTTAGCGTTAATCTGTGGGTTTTACGCATCTGTTACCAGCCTCCCAACATCTGGCCTCTTCCCCTTTCCGGGGCCTCCCTTAGCACGATGATTCTTAGATCCTGTTAAACGGGTCCGTAGGAGCCCACCATCCTTCTTGATACATAGGGACCCCTCCCCTTAGTACCCAGAACATCTCCCCTTCATCTCCAATCGGAACCAACAGCCATCACACTGTTCAAGCCCCTCGACGGCACATCTAGTTTCACTCCCAGCAGTGCATCTCTCTGGGTCGGCCCAACGGTATACCCCGCCCTGGGCTTATTCAGCGGCACACTCTTGCTGTTTGTCCGCCTGGCGGCACACTTCATGTTCCTCTACTCAGCGGCACGCCTTGACAACCTTAGCGGCACACTGCCCCTGAAGTGCTTCCAGTGGCACGCTCCCATCTTAGCGATGTCCACCGGCATACTCTAGTTGCTGCTCACCCAGTGCACCCATAGCTTGTACCAGTCTACTGGTTTCTCGTTCGGCGTTTTCTCTGAGTTTTCCGAGGTTTCCCCAAAAGTGGCTGCTCAGGCACCCACCTCAGTTGTTGGTTCATGCCACTCCTTGTGGGCATGTTCCTTGTTATTCCCTTACCTCCCGGGTCAAGGGGCGGTGCTACCGAATTTTCGTCAGGAATAACAATAAATTAAAAAGATGAAAAGAAGCAACAAACAGATGGACTAAACAACAATGAGACATTTTAATCAACTAAAAGGACTATACAAAATTCAAGGAATTGAATTGAACAAGACCCGAATAACTGCACCATTGGACGTGAATTGGGAATGAATCACACGATAAAGCCGAAAGTCGATCCTCTGAAGTCTCCCATCAGACCTGCATAAACAAGAGGACTTCCTCTAAATTCCCCCTACCCATCTGAACTCCACTCTATTTGTCTTGACCCCGCACTCCTAGCCTTCACCCTCCAGCGGTACACCCTAACCCACTTCTTCCAGCGGTACACTTTAGCTCACCCTTTCAGCGGTATACTCCCACCTGAACCTTCCAGCGGTACACCCTAGCCCACTCCCTTGAGCGGTACACCCCAGCCTTCACCCTCCAGCGGTACTCCCTAACCCACTTCTTCCAGTGGTGCACCCTAGTCTCCACCCTCCAGCGGCACACCTTCTATCCTCCAGCGGTACACTCCCTCCTAGCCTTCAGCGGCACACTCCCAATTCCGCCTGCAGCGGTACGCTCCATCATTTCTCCAATAAATATATACGTGTAATAAAAAAAATATAATAAAGGGAACGCTAAACAATTATAATAGTGATAAAACAAGGGGGGGGTAATTCCAACCAAATAATGAACGAAGAGAAGATAACAAAAGGAAACGATGCTAACAAATGAGCGATAATGATACATGTTACTCAAGGCAACCCATGAACATAACGGCATGGTCCCTGTCTCTCCTTCTTGGATTCTGAACCCAAGAACATTAATGATGCTTTTGTAAGCCGGGCGTCACCCTCGGGAGTTCTCTCTCTCGTCATGGTGACCGCTCGGTCTTACCTCGGGCCAATATCTCATCAGGGTCTCCTCCCTCGCCGGGATCTGACTTTCCTCCCTGTATTAAAATTGTCGTCCCCCCGGCAGACATTCGCACGGATTCATCCTCTGTTACCGTCTTGTTTTCTGTATGAACTTTTGTCCAAATATGGAATGGTCCATCGGTGACCGACATAATCCAAGTATTCATGCCCTCACCTCGGGCTCACCGCATAGCCCGACGGCTGTTTCCTTCCTGTGTTAATTGGTATTTCTTTCGGCCGTGGAGCCCTTATTTCTGGCAATTAATCAAGGGTATTCCCCTCTCCGAGGGGATGTAAATGACGTTGTGACCTTTATGGCGCAACGGGTCTCAGTCCCGGCCCGAACCACACAATCGCCTGACTGGGTCAGATCGAGTGCACCCTTGGGCTCTTCGAAGCCTGAATAAATCGTCACTTCGTGATTGGCACGCCCACGCACTTAAGAAATCAATAAACCAATAAAACCAAAGATCTAAACGATAAGTGCGTCCACAAGTCTGGCACGCCCGGTGGGACAAGATCACCCTTCATCTCTTTGCCAGAATTAAGGGCTCCACGGCCCCCTTCTTGTAATACTAATTCCTCAATTTGCAAATGCAGGTTGCATTCCGAACGTCAAGATGGCCCTCGCTTTCGGCCAGCAGCCCGTTGAAAGCCATGTGTGGAACGGCTACTTGGCCGTCCCTCTCGCCTTCGGGAGCTTCCCTCCTTCAGTTGGCTTCCCCAAGTTTTTGGGAGTGGCCTTCGCGCACTTGTTGGACGTGGGGGCGCCTGACGGGATCGAAAGCAACGCCTCCATCCAGGGGGCCACCAAAGCTGCTGCCGGCCGACCAATGGCCAAATCCCCTAAGACTGTCCCCATGAAGATGATGGGCTGCAATGTGCACCATGTGCACCAGAACGCCGGCCCGTCACGCCCAGGCTCCGCTTCCCACCAGAGAAGGCTCCGGAGGAGCCATGCCACTGCATCACCTCGAGGTCGGGTCTCCAGCACCGGCAAGTCTGCTGTCATCGGAACTTTTCGGGTTCATGTTTTCCGGGCAACGCTCCGAGGTGATCCCGGATCGCATCATACCCACTGTACCAGTGCGCAACTCTTTCCAACCACTTGGGAAGATGAAGCGTGGTATGACGCCCGCATCTCCAGCCACAGTTCTACAGCGCCAACCGGCCCCTAGGCCGACCAAGGGCAAACGGGCATGGGTTCCCAAAGCAGCCCGGGTCACTTCACCAACCCGAGCAGGGCTCGGCACCTTTCACCCGGCAAGGGCTCAACAGACAGATCGGGTCAAGACATCGGCCCCCGTCTACCAACCGGCATTGGTCACACTGGCCCCGCCGTTGACACCACCGACGTCACTATCAGGCTGCCCGTGCGGAGCCTGTAGCCCACACGCCCGTTGCTATCAACAGGGCAGTATCACCCGCGTCTCCCCCTGATCAAGACTGGGAAGGAATGGAGCAGGCCATGAGAAACTACCTGCGGGGTCCGGGGAGCACTCCCCTAGGTCGCCGGAGGCTGCTGGGGGCAATGGCCCCCGCATTTGAAGAAGAAGAAGCCCGACCCGCGCCTAGTGCCGAGTCAAGGAACTGCTATGAAGAGCGTTATCAGTCCCCGCTGAGGGAGGAAGTAAGGCCACGGGGGTCGATCTTTGACAGGTTGGTCTTCTCGGGGAGGACGTCGAGAAGAGCAGCAAGAAGAGGCAGAGACCTAAGGGTCTATACTTGCAATATGGCAGGAGTATTCGGCCGGTACGGGGCTTTACCGACCGAACCCGAAGAAATGGCCAGGCTTGCGGCAAGGCCAGGACCTCTCACTAGAAGAGGGAAAGCAGCAACCGAAAAGACACAAGCCCACACTAAAGAAATTGACTATGGGGAATCGTCAATGGCCCTGGCTGCCAATGTCATTATTGAAGGCATCACGGGAGGACCATCCACGTCGTCCGAGGAGACGCTAGCTGAAGAAAGGGGGGCACCCCTAGCCTTTCCATGAGTGACCCAGCTGTATTACTTATGATGCAGCAATACCAAAGGGAGATCGAGTTGCTAAGGAAGCAGTTGACCGACAGAGATGCTCAGCCCTCGACATCCGGGCAAACCGAAGCATTACCAGAGACCCCTAGAGGCAACAGTCAGGCCTCAGAAGCTTCTCCGCAGGCGACGGTGTCTCCATCGGTCCCCAGTTACACCGAGGGCATACCCCTGCATCAGCCACATCATACAACTCCGGCCCCGCCATAGAACTTGCCGTTCCAGGGATGCACCATTGCACATCAAGCGACAGTGTTAACAATGCCACTGGCGCAACCAGCTCATTTTTACCCGAACCCGGTGGACCCGACGACGGTGAACAGACTGATGTTAGAACAGATGATAGACATGAAGCTGGCAGAAAGGAGCGATAGTGATCGCACGCCCTTTGATGTGTATTGGGTACCTTATCCTGCACACTATGCTGCGAGGAGGCTCCCGGCCGGCATCACCAAGCAGCCGAAATTTGAGAAGTTTAATGGGCAAGGGTCTCCTAGGGAGCACATTGCCTACTATATGAATGTTATGGGGGATCTAGCTACAGATGAGGCCTACCTCCTCAAATTTTTCGGCTCGACGCTTACCAGGCTTGCTTTTGAGTGGTATTCGAGCTTGCCCGTCGGGTCTATTACAGATTGGCCTGACATGTAGAAGAAATTCAAAGAAAGGTTCTACATAGCTGAGCGGGAGGTAACCGTGGCAGAACTCTACGCCACGAGACAAAGAAATGATGAGTCGTCTCTCGACTACATAAAGAGGTGGAGAAATCTCAATATGAGATGTAGACGTCCCCCGCATCAGGAGGATGCAGTGCAAATTTATAAACAGAACCTGGAGAAGGAAATCCTTGAGAGGATGATCGGCGCTGAGGTGCGGTCATTTGACCGTCTAAACAACATAGTAGCAGAGATCGAGGCGTTCCTTGCTCGATACTCCTCTACCCCAGTCACCTCAAGCCAGAGGGCCAGGCAGGCCGAAAAGAGACCGATACTGCCAGAAGTCCACACATTGGACTTCGAAGCTTTTGAGAAACAGATAGAGAAAGCCAAGGAGACGGCCAATCCTCCTCCAGCCAGGTCTGCTGAGCGGCGGGAAGGTCCTTCCCTGCGGGAGAAGATGAGGAATAAGTTATATTCTTTTCCTCGAGAAAAGTCCCAGATCTTGTTTGAATGGGCCACCAGATACAACAAAATCACGCTACCAGAACTGAAGATGCCCGGTGACATAAAGAAGAAGGACGATCCTCATTTCTACCCGTACCATCAGATGCTGGGGCACACTATCGAGGAGTGTTACATCTTCAAGGATGTCATTGAATCTTTGATCAGGAAGGGAGAACTGGATATGGGGGAGCACAAGATAGACCCTCCGCAACCGCACAAGATGTCGAGCCTCGGTACTAGTGTTAACATGGTGTATCTATACTAGCAGCTACCTGAAGAATGGGCGGAGGCCAGCACAAAGGCCACTTATGAAGCCTTCGTCATGGCATCGGCTCAAGATCAAGGAGGCTGGCAAACCGTGCCGACGAGGAATAGAAGAAGAAGGCAAGCTCCTCGGCCCACACCGGAGGTTCACATAAGGGGTGTCACATCCCGACCAGCATCGCCACTAGTGACGCATGTTTGGCATGACACAGCCCCCCGGCTGGTCATGAGGCGCCCCACATACGATAAGAAAAAGCACGTCCCGATGCGGGTGCACAAAGAAACCAGTCCTGCAGTGGAAAGACTCCAGGCCATTATTGATGGGCTCGAAGATTATGAACAGCCTGAAATCCAACCTGTGGAGCTGAAGGTGTATGTCCCTTGGAAGGAGTTCGAGTCACTTGAATTAGCTCCGGGGGCAGAAGCCGAGGCAGAGGGAGAGCCTCTCTTATGGGGCGACCCCCCCGAAGGCCAGTTGCCAGCCACCGAAGAAAAGAAGAAAAGGAAGCAGAGAAGGCCCATAAACAAGAAGAAGAGCGACGTTGTTCTCTCTTGCAACACCCTCTCAGCCTTATTTGACACTGCCCTCTCCCTGGGGGAAGAAGAGCAAGAGTCCCCCGTTGAGCCGTCAGAAGTAAATCAGGCCGAAGCATCCACCTCCCAGCATGCCACTAGGCCAGGAAGGAAGTGGGGACGCCCTCCTCAAGCCAACCATAACATCCTGCTCAGGGGAGAACAACCATATCATATCCCTGAACCTAGGGTCTAAGGCATGGAGATTCCCCCTCCCTCGGGTCTCTACCCCGGGAAGTCGGTCGGCCAGAATATACCTTCATTCATTGAGTTTCTCACGACTCAAGGGGAAAGGCAGTCATGCCCCCGCGAGTCTCAACAGATCAAAGAAGCAAGTGGTCCCTCAGCCCCGTTAATAGTGATTCCTCCTCGGTCAAGCGAGGAACCTGACAACATCCTGAACCTTGCCGAGTTCATGCAAGAGAAGGAAGTGACCCAACAGGCTCCGCAAGCTCAAATGATACCTGACCCGGTGGAGGAAGCACTCGCTGAGACGGCTCCCCAGGCCCAGATTGGGGGCAGGCGCAGTCGAGCCGAAGAGATGAAGTTGCTCGAGGTCTGAGCTAGCAATAGAATAGTCAAGCACCTGAAAAAGATCCCAGCCAGGTTCATCGTCTGGGATATCCTATCCCTGGATGAAGAGACACGGCGGGCCATCATCGCAGCGCTCCAGACACCAGCATATGTGGAAGCCTGCCTTGCAGAAATGTCACCCGAGGTAGCTATGGCTTTTACAGAAGAAGATATGCTCCTGCCTATCTGCAGTCACAACAGGCCACTCTATATGAGGGGGTAGCTGAATGGGCATCCCATCAATAGGGTATTGATTGACCCTGGGGCGGTAGTGAACATACTCCCCTACTGGATATACCAGAAACATTACTTTGATGTATAATTGATCGAGGTCAAGAATGTTAAGATTGCTGGCTTCAACCAGAAGTGTGAGGTCCCCATGGGGATTGCAGAGTTTAACCTCTCACTCGGCGATTTCACGACTAAGGTCCAGTTTCATGTCATTAACTCCAGCACCCCCTACAAAGCATTGCTCGGCCGGCCTTGGCTACACCAAAATAGGGTAGTGCCGTCTACACTGCATCAATGCATCAAGTATCCCAGCAATGGAAAGGAGGAGAGGATCTTTGCTGACCTCCACCCTTTTGAGGTGTTTGAGTGCCATCTCTCAGACGCCAATTTGTATCTAGAGAAGCCGAAGCAAGCTCCCCAAGTAACCCTGGACAAGGGAAAGAAGAAGGCGGAGCCCGATAGCTAGTTCCCTTCACCGCCGCCAGGCTATGTGGCCCCACGTCAAGTGTCATTTGTTTCTGGGGCAGAAGGAATATTCAAAGCAACTCCCCTTTCCATCTACCCTGCACCGGGGTTGCCACACCTCGAAGACTTGTTGGAGGACATCCGGGTCCCGTTTGGGATCATCAAGCCTCTTGCAGAAGCTGATTGCCAAGTGGTTGAACCCCTAAAGACCTTTGAGGTGCCTAACCCCCGAGGACGGTCTACTATTTTCTATGTGGCTAATGAGCACCCGGTCAAAGGGGACGATGATTGTAAACTCCCTGACGAACTGCATGACCCACTCGTCCCGATCACGGGACTGCCTGACATAATCGGCCGTGTAGCCAGAATGACCAGAAAACAAGGGATCCCTTTTTGCCAGCTCTCCAGTTGGAAGGACATGTTCAAAAAGATGTGGAACCCACCAAATCTGGACCGGAGATTGCTACAAATTACCCGGCACCCAAGATTAGGTTTCTCATTAGAAGATTCCTACGAAGCCGATGTTATATTGGTCTCGACTTCGGAGGGCGATAGACTCACAGGCACCGTAGCCCCACAAAAAGGTGAAGG
Organism: Amorphophallus konjac; assembly: GCA_022559845.1. Classification (NCBI taxonomy): domain Eukaryota; kingdom Viridiplantae; phylum Streptophyta; class Magnoliopsida; order Alismatales; family Araceae; genus Amorphophallus; species Amorphophallus konjac. Next base: position 375,969,519 of record CM040121.1, read on the forward strand.
TCGCTCGCGCCTCAAGCCTTCGGCTAATGAAGAGCAGAATGAAGAGGTATTCCTATGGAATCCACCTCCCCGCAGGAACAAGGGGAAGGCCCCGTCCTCCTCTGAAGGGCCAACCCTGAATGACTGCAGTAGCGGCGTGCCGCTGCCCTCATCTGACATCGATGCAAAGGATGGGGAAGCAGGCCGGACACCGGGCCTCCCTCGGTGCGATTCCGCCCTATTTGCGCTATGCTATCAACAACAGCGGGAAATTGAAATGCTGAAGGCTCGCTTGGCCGAAGTGACGGCACTCGTGTCTGACCTCATCAGGGGCATCCTCCGCCAACAAAGTAGCGGCATGCACCAGTCCCTGAGCATCGTCCCGAATGTCCCCGTGTACCTGAAGAGGGAGGCTGAGGATGTGGCTGCTTCCCCGGCCAGATGATCGGCCGAGCGGAACCCTACGCTGCGGGTGAGGATGCAGAGACCCTACTCTTTCCCGAGGAATAAAACCCGAGGAATTTTTGAGTGGGCTTGCTACTATGGCAAGGTCTCCCTCCCCAGATCCAAGAGGCCGCAAGATGCTTGCAAAAGTGGTGACCCCTTGTTCTTCCCTTATCACCAAATACTAGGTCACTCTATCGAAGACTGCTACGTCTTCAAGGATATTGCTCAAGACCGGATTGAGAAAGATGAGCTCAGAATGGGAGATTATGTGGTGGCTCTGCCACGCCCCCATGTGACAGGCAGCCACGAAAGAAGTGTTTACATGGTGTCGATCTAGCACCAGATTTTTGAAAATGCAGCTGAGAACGGGCAACCTCGGCCACTGGCGAAGAACCAGCCCCTGGTGCGGCAATCCGTCCCTTTGGCCCCTGTTATAGCCATCTATGATGATTACCAAGAAGACCCCGGAGAAATCCTTTACTTGTAAGCACAAAAGGACCCCTCGAAGCCAGGGCCCGCGAGCCCGGAGGCGGGGGATGCCAGCAAAGTCTCATTGTCCGACGAAGTTGAGCAGGGTGACACCTATGGCGTCCTTGAAGCAGAAGATGGTGAAGATCAGGATTTCGTCGACATGTTGCCGGCATCGTCGGAAATTGAAGATGGCGGCCAGGCCATGGTAGATGAACTTGTTGAAATTAACTTGGGCATGGAGGGCGACCCCATGCCGGCCTTTCTAAGTGCCCTCCTTCCTCCACAAGAAAGAGAACAATATACCAAATTGCTGCAAGAGTTTTGGGATTGTTTTGCCTGGAACTATAAGGAGATGCCCGGCCTAAGCCCCGGTGTGACCCAACATGTTCTGGCCATCGATCCCAAGGTGGAACCGGTGAAGCAGTCTCCCCGACGCATGAGATAGGAATTGATAAACCAAATTTGCAAAGAAGTCGGCAAGCTCATAGACGTCGATTTTGTAGCTGAAAACTAGTATACCACTTGGCTGGCCAACATTGTGCCGGTGAAGAAGAAGAATGGACAGATCAGGATTTGCGTGGACTTCCACGACCTGAATAAAGTCTGCCCGAAAGATGATTTCCCGGTGCCGATCACTGAAGTCATGATTGACGCAACTACTGGCCACGAGACCTTGTCCTTCATGGACGGATCGTACGGCTATAACCAAATCTGGATAGCTAAGCACGACCGAATTCATACGGCCTTTCGGTCACCCAAAGGGATATTCCACTACAAAAGAATGCTCTTCGGCCTCAAGAACGCCAGCGCTACTTACCAGCGGGCGATGACCAAAATATTCGACGAGCTGCTATACAACAAAGTCGAATGCTACATTGATGATTTGGTCGTCAAGTCGAAGAAAAGAGAAGATCACCTGAAAGACCTCACAGTAATCTTTGAAAGACTCCGACAGTATGAGCTGAAAATGAACCCGATGAAGTTTGCCTTTGGCGTCTCCAGTGGGAAGTTCCTTGGCTTCATTGTTCGATATAGAGGGATCGAGATCGATCCTTTCAAGATAAAGGCCATCCAGGAGCTACCTCCTCCGAAGGACCTGGGAGAGTTAAGATCCCTGCAAGGTCGGCTGGCTTACATCCAAAGATTTATCTCCAACCTGTCGGGGCGCTGTCAGCCATTCCACAGATTAATGATGAAAAATGCACCTTTTGACTGGAACCAGGAATGACAGAAGGCCTTCGATCAGCTGAAGGATTACTTAAGGACCCCGCCTGTGCTAGGGGCACCTGTCAAGGGGAGGCCGCTTATTCTATACATAGCCGCCACCGAATGTTCACTGGGGGCAATGCTCACCCAGAACAATGACGAGGGAAAAGAGCAGGCTCTCTACTATCTTAGCCGAAGGCTAGTGGGGGCAGAAGTAAAATACACCCCGATTGAGAAGGTCTGTCTCCCCTTGGTCTTCGTAGTCAAGAAGCTGAGGCATTACATGCTCTCCCATGAAGTGAGCCTGATCTCCAAGGCCGACCCAGTTAAACACATTCTCTCCCAGCCAGTCCTGAAGGGACGTGTTGGCAAGTGGGCCGTGCTGCTAATGGAATTTGATATCACCTACGTGCCGCAGAAGACCGTTAAGGGTCAAGCTGTGGCCGAATTCTTCGCGGCACATCCTGTGTCTGAGGATTCCCCACTGGCTACAGACTTTCCTGAAGATGAGACACTAGAGGTGGACCAAGTCCAACAGATCGCCTGGCAGCTGCACTTTGATGGAGCCTCGAGAACGGAAACGACCCCGTCCCGACGTACCAAAGTACAGGCAGGGGCCGGCATCGTCCTTAAATCCTCGGAGGGAGAAGTATTGCATACATTCTGTTCTATCAATAAACCCTGTACAAATAACGAGGCAGAGTATGAGGCTCTGATCATCGACCTCCAAGTCGCTTTGCAAATGGAGATTAAGATGCTGCAAGTATTTGGCGATTCGTTACTAGTCGTCAAGCAAGTCCAGGGGCAGTTTGATGTCCGAAAACCTGAGCTACTCCCTTACCATGCTAAAGCAAAGAGGCTCATGGAACAATTCTACCTTATTGAGATAGGCCATGTTGCCAGGGGAGAAAATGCACAAGCCGATGCACTGGCAAAGCTGGCAAGCTCATTAGCAGTCCCGCCTGATGGATCTCTTAGCATCCGGGTTGTGAATCAGCACCAGGTGCCTAGCATGATAGAAGAACCAGAAGAAGAAGAACTGGAGGTCACTGCAGCAGAAGCCGTCGGCCTACCTGACTGGAGGGACCCTCTTATGCAATGGTTTAAACACCAGCAACTGCCCAAGCAGAGAGAAGAGAAGATTAAGCTGATCAGAATAAAGGACTCTTATGAGGTTCGGAATGGGATCCTATTCCGAATTATGGCGGATTCCAGACGGAAAGTGCTTCTGCGATGTCTATCCACTGAAGAAGCTTGGAAAGTCATGAAAGAGGTCCACGCCGGGACAGTCGGTGCACACCAGGCGGGACCGAAGATGAAAATTGAAATAAAGATGCTCGGCTACTACTGGCTGATAATGTTTGATGACTGCTGCAAGTACACCAAGTCTTGTCAAAAATGCCAGGAGCATGCCCCGGTGCCCTGGAGGCCACCCGTGCCGCTACACCCGACATTACCCAGCTGGCCTTTCGCCCAGTGGGGAACAGACGTCGTGGGTCCACTACCCGCGTCATCCGCCGGGTGCAAATACATTTTGGCGGCAATTGACTACTTCTCCCGTTGGGCGGAAGCCGTTGCTTTAAGGGAAGTAACCTGGGAGATCGTCGCCAGATTTGTCCGTCGCAACATCATATTCCAGTTTGGCACTCCGAACCGATTTATCTCAGATAATGGGAGCCACTTCCGCAATCAGAAAGTCTACCTGCTAGCAGAAAAATACAAGATCGACTGGAGGACGTCAACCCCCTACAACCCGCAAGCCAATGGTCTGGCCAAAGCTTTCAACAAAACTCTTTGTACTCTCCTCTCCAAAATTGTCAATTCTAACAAGAAAGACTGGGAAGAAAGAATGTATGAGGCCCTCTGGGCATATCGAACTATTTACAAAACCCCGACGGGCTATTCACCCTTTTCCCTGGTATATGGCTCAGAGGCGATCGTCCCCATCGAGCTAGAGATACCCTCCCTTCGGGTTGCAATCCAACACGGGTTGCTCCGAGAAGACCAAACAAATGTCGAGTCAAGGCTCGAAGAGCTCTCCTGCCTGGAGGGGAAGCAGCTCCAAGCCCAGCAGAACATCCGGGTCTATCAGGCCCGCATAGCTCGCGCCTTCGACAAGCTTGTTAAGGAGCGTGAATTCAAGAAGGGTGACCTCGTTATGGTCAAAAGGAGGGAAGTCATGGCCTCCAACCCCAAGGGCAAGCTGAATGAGAATTGGCTTGGACCCTATGTAATCCAAAAGATTTATGAAGGTGGAGCATATGTGATAGTCAACCATCGGGGGGAGGTCCAGTTTCCACCCTTTAATGCCAGGCATCTGAGGCTGTACCACGCTCCAATTCCTCCATTCAATGAATAACACACTTCCCCGCCCCACGGCGGGCGGATTTGTTCTCAATTGCTTGAATGGTTTGGCTGCTATCTGCTACGGATTACAAGAGAAGCAACAAAAGGGAACACGCACAAAAAAAACAAGAGAAAAAAAAGGAAAAAAAAGAGATAGAAAAAGGGACAAAAAGAAAAAGGAAAAAAGAGAGAGAAGAAAAAAGAAAAGAAAAAGAAGAAAAAGAAGAGAAGAAACAAATAATAAAAAAAGAGAGAAGAAAAAAAAAAGGGAAAAGGAATGAAGAGAAAAAGAATGAATATTTCAATAAACGAATCAACCCTGTCAGCCCTTGACATTCTGTCGGCACTGACGAAGAATACCCCAGCCGGACCTTTCGCCCGGGATTGGGGAATCAACCCTTGTTCTTGCGTTGGCACCAGCCCATACCAACGAATAATTCAATAAACGAATCAACCCTGTCAGCCCTTGACATTCTGTCGGCACTGACGAAGAATACCCTAGTCGGACCTTTCGCCCGGGATTGGGGAATCAACCCTTCTCCTTGCATTGGCACCAGCCCGTACCAACGAATATTTCAATAAACGAATCAACCCTGTCAGCCCTTGACATTCTGTCGGCACTGACGAAGAATACCCCAGCCGGACCTTTCGCCTGGGATTGGGGAATCAACCCTTCTCCTTGAGTTGGCACCCGCCCGTACCAGCGAACACACCAAGAGACAAATAAACCACACCTGTCATCGGCACTCTGTCGGCACAGACAGACAACCATCTTTTGACCAAGACCTCTCGTCCGGGTCATTGAACGAACAAACTCTTCTCTCTGTCCCTTCGGGGGACGAACAACCCCTTTTTACCAAGACCTCCCGTCTGGGTCGTTGGATGAACAAACTCTTCTCTCCGCCCTTCCAAGGTCGGATCAACCTAGTCGGGTCAAACATACTGGTGACATCATTCAGATGAGTCACTTGATGGACATGGTGGAGTGGTCCCCTCGTCCCTCCTCTGGAAGGGGCGAGCACTCTCCTATGCTCCTTTGCGAACCTCACCGGGTTCTCCTCGGGTAAGCTGTTAGCATGGACTTGCGTCCCATCACATAGCATGGAAAAGAAAAGAGAAAAGGGAGGAAGAGACTGCTCAATACCACACACATATAGGAGGCAAGTGGGATAATTGCATTGTATTCCTGTTTTAAAAAAAATAGAGAATTACACTAGCCTCGGGGCATACCCTGGTGTTACATGCAAAAAAAAAGGGATGCAAGGGGGACTGGCAGCTAGTCTAGCCCCCGGAAGATGTCCTCAAAAGGGAGGATCCCGACGCAAGGGAACCTCATCATCTCATGTAGACGGTCTTCCTGCGCATCGAGGCATTCCAACTCTGTCGTCACAGAGGCCACCGCTGCTTCGGTGACGGACAGCTCTTCAGTTTCCCGGGTCTTGTCCGTCTCGACCTCGAGCAGGTCAGACTCAGCCTGGGCAAACCAACCCCAGAGTTCCTCTATCCGGTTATCCAAGGCATGGATGTTGGCATTGCACCCGTCCAAGGCTCCCCGGTGTAGCTCCCTGCTATCCCTCCGCACCGCCAGAGCCTCCAGATATTCATCCCTCTGAGCTCCGATAGCTGTAAGCTTGGTCGGGGCCTGCGTCTCGACTAATGCGCGACGGTTTACGTACTTCAGTAATAACAGAACGCGTCACGACCACTCTTCCAATGGGCAGCCCATCATCTGTAGTGCTTTGGTCAGCTGCTCCACGATAGCCCTTGCGTCTCGATATGTGAGCGCTGGGTCGGCGACGACCATAGATCGCAATACCAACAGGGTCTGGCGGACTGGCAGATCCGAACTCACGTGGTCGATAGAAGGGACGGCTGGTGGGTCGAAGCTAACTTCGCTGTCCACGGCCGCCCGCAGCTCTGCGTCAACCACGGCCGAGCTACCCGGAAGGGTCAGGGCCGAAAGGAGGGACCTCACGGGTTCTGAGGTTGACCCCTGGCCAGCTACCACCATAGATAAGGGGGAGATCATAACGGAGACGTCTGGCACCGCCATGATGAGCGGCTGCTCTAGCTCCTTCGACCGGGCAGGTTCCGAGCCCGACAACGCCGCCTCCCCCCTCAAGACTGGAGCCGCGGTCCTGTCGGGAGAATGGACGGTCGCAGAGGCCGGATCTGGTGCCGCAGTAGATAAAGTTGCTTCAGCCTCCGCCGCCTCGGTAGACAAAGTATCGAAGGCGGGCGGGTCCGATGTTGTTCCCGGGAAGTCTTCATCTCCTCCCTCCTGGAATTCCCCCGAATGTTCTTTAAGGATCGCCAATATCCTCCCCAGGAGTCGGGCTTCCTCGGGTACGACTGGCGTCGGGATCGGTGGCAGTGGGATCACCAGCCGCGGGACGGCCCCCATCTGCAGAAAAGACGTCAAGGACCCCGCGTCCGGCCTCGGAAGCATCTTCAATCTTTTAGCCGCGTGCACGCAGAAGTATGAGCTCCACCTGGGGACGACTTTACGAGCCCGAGGTGCATGCGCTCCACGGGGCGTTGTTGTTACCTAACCATGTAAAGGAAGGTCAGTCGCTTGCCAAGTGTAGTAAATCATTGCATTCCAAAGGGAGCCAGATGGAGCCCCGTGCTTACCTCACCCGTCGGTACTATGCTGCTCTCCGGCGTCGTCTCTCCTCAGGCGGCAACTTCAGGCACCGCCTCCCTGTGGGTCTCGGTCACCGACGACACTTCCCCTTCTTCCTGAATGTCAACTTCGGGTACGACCGACTCTCCCACCTCGATCTTTGGTGCTATCTCCCCCTCCTCCAGGGCTTCGATGGCCGGGATAGTAACCTCCACGGCTCCTTTGGAGGCGCGAGCCTGCATTGTCTCAAATAAATCAGCAACTCCAACTGAAGACTTAAGGACGAGAAAGGAGGAAGAAAGAAGAAGGGGTACACTCACAGCCACTACCACTTCTTATAGGGTGAGGTCTCAGCGGTCGAGACGGCAGCACCCGAGCCTACCCCGACTTCTTCCTGCCGTAAAACCTTGACCAGGGACGCCAGTCTATCCAAGTCGGCAGTGGTTGTCGCTTGTCTGGCAGCTTCTGAACCCGGGGCGTAGATCGCTGCATCTTTGGACGAAGCCTGTTCCCGTTAGAAGCCAAAAAAAACAATTGTTGGGTCCTGTAGTTCAGGAACACGGTTCTAGAGGGGGGTGAATAGAACCCTCTACTAAAATTATGTTCAATTAAAACTCTTTACTAGCTCACAGTGGAATTAGCAAGATTAGCAAGAGTGAGGAATTTAAACTAATTGGAATAGACTTGATTCTCTCAATCTCACCGTACTCACTCGAACGGATAATTAGATATGAACAATAAAGCAAACCACCACAACACAAACCACAATGCAAGCCATAATGCACGAGGATTTTTAAGGTGGTTCGGGACCACGATGGGCTCCCTACGTCCACCCCTCACCAAACCGGTGAGGCTTCACTGCTGTATAAAATAGCCCGGGGATAAATCCCCACACACACACGGAGCCAAGCTCCAACACACACACGTAGGGCGAAGCCTACACAATCACACGGGAGTAAACTCCCAACCACACACGGGGAACACACCCCAAGATATGTCCAAGCACACACGCGGATATGCTCCGCACAAAACGATGCACACGCGTCAACATAAACACTCGGAGAACCCTTTCTCCGAACCCCCACACAATATATCCTTTCATAAATTTAAGAAGCAAAGGCAAATAGATGCATTGAGCCCCAAACAAACTCTAGAGACTGAATCAAAGAAGATAAAGCATGTATGAAGCTCCCCCTTCAAGAAAGACTCCGGCTCTTCTTGGCTCGTTGTCGGATGGCCGCGATTTTAGCATCCTCGCGTTCCTCTCTTCGAGACGCTTCTTTTCTTCTTCTACCACGAGCTTCAAATCTCCATGGAAGTAGATGAAAACCACCTTGCAAGAGCTCCACTTCCTTTTCCCCCTTTCCTTGCCCTACAAGATAGAAAGATAGCACATTAGGGTTCTTTCTTTCCAAAATCGGAGTTCACATTCATATATATAGTGAATTGGATAAAAGACTCATATAACCCTCCTAAAACATGTTTGAAACACCCTAATAACATTAGAAACCACTGAGGGTAGTTTGGTAAAGTTTAGACATGTTTTCATTGGGTTTCGGATGCTCCCGAGAATCCCGTGCCAGACTGGGTCGACCCCATGGGTCGACCCCTGGACAACCAGAGGGCGGGCAGATAAGAAATGGAAACTCAGTTTCCAGGGGTCGACCCCATGGGTCGACCCATGCTGTGTGGGTCGACCCCTACACACTGGGTCACAAAATTGGTTCTGTCCGAACCAGAAGCTTCACGGGTCGACCCCAGGGGTTGACCCATGTCAGTATGGGTTTCAAAAACTTATCAAATCACTAAAAATACTTGGGAAAATGAATGTTTAGTTGTTACCAAAGTCCCATGATGATCAAACATGATTTCTTAACCTGAAACACATGATGAAATAAGCGGTTATATCATAATCAAAGTTCATGAATCAAGCATCAACAATTTCAACTTGCTCACATAAAAATGCATCACACAACCCATTCAAACATGTGTTTGGCTTTCCATTTACAACCAACAAAAACACATTCCCCCAAATGACAAGTGTTTATTGTAATGAAATTGAATCTCTCAATTGTCCAAATACAAAGGTATGAAAGCTCAACCTCAACTACCTCCATTTCAAGCACACAAGGTGGTTAGTGTATTACCATGATCCACTTGATATGGGAGGGTATAAAAACCATCCTTGGTCCAATGGTTCTTTGAAGAATGGAGATAGAATTAACACAAGTTCTGAATGGTGGACAACAAGATGACTTATTTAAGCATTCTCTTGAGTTCCATTTGATGTCCATCAAGACTCGTTCCTACAATGCAAGAAGATTAGCATACTTGCATTCAAATGAACATGACTCTTATTCAAGTGAGAGTTAAGCTATTACAAACAAGTGAGCATGATAGCATTCAAATGAGCATAAAGACTCATTCATGTTGATGGCATTCAGAAGCATTATTTTACAAATTCATTCTCATTCTAGAGCATGACTCCATAGCAAGAGAACAAGTATGATTCAAGCATATGAGAACATGAAGTATCATTCAAGCACAAGGCACAAGGCCAAGCAAGGCCAAGCAACAAAGTCATTTTGTAATCATCAAAATCACATGCACAACAACAATGATATCGAGGAGGTTAGTTGACGGCCTCAAGAAGGAAACCTGAATTAACATGTTCGCACTTACGGGTGCCCGCTTCACCAGGCTAAGAGAAATAGGTAGTACCGGGGCTTCCCAAGTGGGAACTTGAAGGCTGGGCTCCCCGGGGATACCCTCCGTTGAAAGCACTTCATCAGAAGAATGGCCGTAATCTACCTTCTCGCACGACGAAGACTTAGTCCTAATGGGCACCTCTCTCTCTGTCAAGGTGGCCCCCGCCTCAACATCCGGGGTCGGCTCGTCGCTGCGCCGGACGGGCAACCGTGACTTCCCTGACCGCCACCCCTTCGTTCTGTATGTCTACCCAAACCGGGATGCCTCGGGATCCGCCTCCGGTCGAGGGGCTGCCACATCAGCTCCTGCAAGGCAAAGCAGGACCCGGGTTCAGTCAGGCCCGTAAAGCTTCAAAATTCTTAATCAAAGTGACTAGCAAAGAAAGCATTATACCTCCTTCAGCTCGGGCGGCGGGGGTTGGGGCGAAGAAGGTCTCTGCGACAGATTCCACGGCCCCGTGGGTCACAGCTTCACCTACGCCTGGAATAGACACGGGCGCGGGCCTCTCGGCGACAGCTGGAACAAAGGAACATGTGTGTGTTACAAGAAACACCCCTCTTAATGTCTAAATAAATATCGAAGAGCCTCGAAGAAGAAGAAACCCGACCCGCAGGCCGACTCGGCTCGGCTCGAACGGCTTCGAACTCCTTGAATGAAGAGCTCAAAGGCACCGGGGGAATGGTCAACGCAGCTTTAGCGGCCTCCGTTTTTCGTCGCTTTGCCTCCCGCCGCCCGGCCGCCTTGGCAGCATCCACCGCCTTCTTCACGGGTGATTTTGCCCGGGGCCTCTTTGCAGGCGGAGGCAGGGGAGTCGTGGTCGGAGACGCTGGCACCTCCTCGAAGTAAGTAGGTTTCCCTGCCTGCCGCAGAAGATTGCGATACGTCGCCGTCTGGACACTGTCGGGGTGGTCTGTTCAAAGAAAAGAAAGAAGGAGAAAAAGGACCCGATCAGCTTCCGACACCCAAGGAAAGGGCAATATTGAAAAGCACAAGTAAAACAAAAAAATACTAAATACCATGTGGGACGGTGTACAGCCGCAGCGATATCAGCCAGTAGCTGAGGGACGGCTCCTTGTCCCGGCGAGCCGCCTCTCGGACTAGCTAGCATACGTCCTTGATTTTCTGGCAGCAGTCGGCAAGGGCGGCCAGGTCTTCATGCTTCTTGGCGGCCAAGTGACAGAAGAGGTTGAAGTGGTCCATCCCCCATCCCTCGGCATAATAATAGGTGATATGGAGGCGCTTGCCCAAGATGGCTGGCCCCGGATCTTCAATCTTCAACCCGTGCACTCGGAGGAGGACGTAGAGCCATGTGGTGTCCTTGTAATTTTCCGGTTTCCGTTCCTCCCCCCTTACGAACGTGCGGTATGGGCAGATTGGATCCCTCTCCGGACGCCAGCTCCTCGCGGGGGTACCTTCTTCTTCCATGGGAAAGGGATAATTGGTCAGCTCCAGGTGGTCACTCCCAACATGGCAAAGGTCCCGCAAGGTCTTCTTGAAATCATCCTTCGCCACCGGAGCCAGCGTAACCTACGGTGTTGGCTTGGTCTCACGAGCTGCCTTGCGCGCGATCATGTACGCGGCTACTTCCTGCTCCTTGCCGCGCCTCCATCGGAGTAGGTGCTCCGGGTCAATATCCAGTACCGGCACTAGTTGTCGGCTCAGAAATTTCCTCTCTGCCCCATCCCAGCAGTCGGTCCGACATAGACGGTAAAAAGCTATCCGGGCGTTCCACCACTTCACATACTCAGGGGTCACCTGTGGAATCTGACCCGGGGCTGGCACCCTAAAGGTAGCGGTGTCTGCCTGATGAAAGAAATCCCACCAGGTTCGGGCAGTTTCGGCAGTGGGACTCCCCCGGAGACTTCGCATCCACAGATCGAAGCGAGTGCCGTGCGTCGAGATATATTGATCATACCCGAAATTCCTGCCGAAGGGAAAGGGGTAGTACGGCTCCAGCAACAGACTGTCCCCCTTTCGGAAAGCCAACATGCTTGGACGAATGGACAGCGCCCAGGCCCTGAGCTCCGGCTCCAGTAAAGGGCAGACCACGTTCTCCTGGCTGATCGGGTGCACGTACTTTTCCACCTGGTCGTCTCTGCACTCCCAGTTATTGGTTACCAAAGGACTTGAGTGAGCGACCAGGGTCCAGAAGTGGATAGTGCCCGCGGCATCGAGGGGCACCGTCGTCAACCTGCCCCGGATGTCGTATAGCCGCACGGACATCGAGCTCGACTCCATGCTCGCAAACTCCAGTATCCGTGGAACCAACCCCCAGCCTTGAATGGTGCGTGGGGCGAACTCCGGGAATAGAGAACAGACCCATGCATTGAAAAAATGTAGTGGGCACACATACCGCGCCTGCCGCGGAAACTGGTGACTGCTGATGTCCCCAAGCGCTTTGTATATCAGACACAGCGTGGCCCGGCACAAAGACAACTTGATACCCCAGGCCATCTGACAGGCTGGGTAGATGGCGTCCGGGCGAATGACGGTCTCGTCCCCATAGGGCATGGCGAACGAACATAGCCAATACGTCAGATATGCGGCCCAATGGGTTAATGGGTCGACTCCCATCTGATGTGGACATCACCTTCCATGCCCACATTCATAGCTCGTCTCCTCACCCCGGTTGCATCCGGCATGGTTTAGTCATTTAATTTTGAGTCCTATGTAATTTTACTTGAGTCATTTGATGTAATTTGCATTTTATTTGAGTCATGTCCCTAGGTCTTGCATTTATTTTCGTATGTTTGAGTGTCATTAGAATGTGTAATGTGCTAATTGGGCCCATTTCTTCGGGCTTGGCCCAATGAGCTCCCCTACCCCTTCGGTTATTTGTCAATGAGTCTTTTGTCAGGGTCTTATTGTAAAATGTGGGTTTCCTATATATAGGGCCCCATTTCCTTTATTTGGAGGTAATGAATCAATCAATGAAAAAAATGCCATTTGAGAGTCCAAAGCTTAGTTTAGTGGAGTGATTCCAACATTCTTTGGGTGAGAAACCCTAGGGGAGAGATTCCCCACCCTTCCCTCTCTTAATCCCTCTTTTTTTACTCCACTTTCTCTCTCCTCAACACCCAATTTCGAATTTTATTCTCTCTCCTCCCTTCCCAACCACCTCAACCCCCACCTACCATCATTAAAGCCCTCCACTTCCCCATGGCCTCCATTACTCCACCCCCCTAGTCCCAAGAAGATCCCTCACCATTCCAACACCATCTTTCACATTCCAACACCACTTTTCCCATTCCAATACAATCAACCCCTTCCCCACACAACCACACAACTTCCAAGGCCATTTCAAATTTGAAATCCACCCTTCCCTCCACTCACTTGTGCCCCCCCCTCACTTTCTCCTCTCACCCACCTTCCCAAATTCGTAGCTCCTCCTCCCACCACCTATTAGACTCCCTTCCAGACCCCATTCTTCCCTTCCCCCACCTTAGAACACCCCCTCCTAGACCCCCTCACAGCCCGGGCTTTCCCCACACTCATCCACCCCCATTTCCCCTCCCATATACCCCATTCCCCGCCATCATCATCAACCTACAGCTCTCAACTGAAGATCTATAGCATACCAGCAACTTGCAGCGGCCACCACGACCTCCTCCTGATGCGTTTGAAGACCCAAGAGCCATCGTCGGAAGCGTCTGCCAGTCGCCTTCGCAACCGAAGTGGTTTCGTCTTCGTCCGATCTCCGAGTCGTCCAGGAGGTCCATTCTCCCACAGCTGTGCGGTTCTGCCTCGGCTGAGGACCTGAGCCAGATTAGAAGCTCTGCCACGACGAACCCCGAAGGAATCAGTCCTCAAGTCCTTCTTAAAAGTTCTTCATCGGCCTGTCTACTTTCAGAATCAAGAAGCAGAAGCCTATTCAGCATCCGGGAACAGAAGTTACCAATTTTCTTCCACGGTCGCGCGGCTCTGCCTTCCCCAGTCTGCATTGACACTTCCTCACTCTTCTGGCTCCACAGATTGTCTCCGTTCTTTTATGGCATCCCCGTTTCTTTTGCTGCAAAGAGGACTCACCCACGGTTCTAACGGCACTGACGGCATCAAATTTAGAGTTCGGGAGCGGCCAGGACAGCCTCTGCATCCTACTATTGGTGACCTGCTCTTGCTAGTCCAAGAAACAGAGGCCCTGTTAAAGCTCCTGCCCCGACCTGCAGCGACTCCGGAAGAATTTACAAAAATTCTGAGGCATTCCCCTTCCTGTTACGAAGATTTCCCCGCTAGTCTCGCCATCAGCGAAATTCCTGAGCAAGATCTACAATAGCAATACCGACCCTCTATCCTGGTTCGCAGATAGCAGGCAGATTCGGCATCCACCCTTGTTCCTCGTTCTTTGCTTTGGTTTCCCCACCCCGCTTGGCCGGCTGAAGGCCCCTCCCTGCGTGGAGGTAGTATTGGTGTAATATCATTAACCCCCACCCCAAGTTCCCCCTCCTGCGAGAGGTGTAGTGGTGTAATTTGTTTGGGCAGGTCAAGCGACACCGCCGCGGCGTGTGGGGATCCACTCGCCTCCCCGCTCGCCCTCGTCTCCGACCGGGACCGGTTTCTTCAAACCGGTCGAGTAAGTGCTCAAACATTCACTCCACTTAGTGCTTGTCTTTCAATATTAGTTCTAATTCCGCTGGTTATGCGAGTGAGAACCCGATCCTCAAGCCCCATTGCCTTGAGTGATCACCGTGGGAAGAGTGCAACCGGTGCCTTCGGCACTTCGTCGGCCCCGTTGAATTGGGCTTCCAAATCCATTGGGAATCAAATCTTGGCCTTGCTGGCCCTCTACCAGCAAGGGCCCAACCCCTCAACCTCACCTTGGCATTGCCAAGTTACCCCGGGCTTGGGTGAGCGACGAGAGAGCGGCGGCCCAAATTGGCCCATTTAGATTGCGATTGTGCTTGCTTGCATTAGGTCCGAGGTTGTGTCACATCAAGTGGTATCAGAGCAAGTTCACAACTTGTCTCTCCACAAGTTGGTCCTAGGGCATCTTTATGCATTTAGAGTGCTCGGTTGCATCTCTCATGTCCATTAGAATGGCCACTTCATACCCATCATATCCATCCCCATCAACTTTCCCAAGAAGCCCAAATCCTCATGGAAGCTCCATTGCCAACAAAGTGGGTAGCAACACCTCTATCATAGAAGCCCTACCTAATGTCCTTAATCGGCTTGAAGATATCATGTCTCGACTCGACCGACTTGAAGGAAATAGCCGTACACCAAGAGTGAATGAGAGTGACCTTTGGGGAGATCTAGAAACCATATTTTTAGAACACTTGAAAATCAAAACCCCCGCCTTTGATGGATCCAACAGCCCAAGCCTTTACCTAGATTGGGAGATTTCCCTAGACCAATTCTTTAAAATTTGCCCCTTGAACGAAGAAAGGAGAATGAGGCTAGCCAAGGCACACCTCTCCAAACAAGCTAAAACTCATTGGTTAGTTGTGGAAGGTTTAAGAAGGATCCGCAGGGAGGCCCCCATTAGCACTTGGGATGAGATGAAGGTCGAGCTTAGGAAAACCTACACTCTTCAACCCTCTCCCTCCTACTCAAATCACAAAAGCCCAAGGAGCACTTCAACTCTTTCATCCCCACCCGGTCAATCCAAGACCCCAATCACCCATTCCCTACCACTTCCTATCTCTCCCACCCCAACCACTACATTTACACCCCACCTCCAAGTCCACACCACAACCATAGGTCCCCATACCCAATTGGGCCCCATGGCCAACTCTCCACCTAGGCCCATGGTAACCCTCACCACTACCTCTCTATCACCCCCAAAAGGGGACACTCCTCCCAAAACCAATCAACCCAAACCCCTTTAACCCACCCATCTTCCTCTCCCTACCCCAATCCAACTCCCACCAAAGCCTCCACTACTACCCTTACCTATCCTAACCCAAGTTTCTCACTACCTACCACCCCGGATACACCATGCCCCAATCATTATCACACCCTCAAAAGCCCCTCTCACCTCCTTGGAAGAAGAACCCATACCCGATCAAATAGTGGTGAACACCCCAAACCAACTCCCTACCTTGGAGGAAACCCATGACCAAGAAGAAGAAGAAGCATCACATGGTGACCTTCACGTTACACCACCCTCTCTAGTTAGGGCCAAACTCATCTTAGAGGAACCCCTTATTAGTTGGCTAAAGAAGAGCCCAATAAGAGAGATCACGGCCCACGATTACCTTCCCATAAAGGAAAACCTTCACATAGTGCACATCTCCTCCTATCACACCATAATCCAAACATCCTACCAATTGGAAACCTTAGAGGACCTTCTCAAGGGCTTAGCTTGGCAATTAGAGATGATTAGCATGTTGACCCCTATGGTAGAACAACCTAGGAGCCTTAGCCTCCTACACCTATGCATAGGGTCTATCACCTCGGTTTGCACCATTGGTTGCTACACTGGCGACCTCCTTCTATTCCTACCTACACCCGATGAGCCCAACCTTCTCCTCGATTTAGAGCTTCTTATCTCGGGTAGAAAGTCAAGCCCTCCACTCATGGCTGACCCACTTGCCAAGAACATTGGCCCAACTATCATGGAGAAGGATGACTTAGCACCTTTTGAGGATCTTGAGGACATGGAGTTCCTCCCCCTAGGTAACCCATTTTATGATCAATATGATCCATTCCAATGGGAGTCAAGAGACTCGTGTGACCCAAACACTTTATCCACCACCCACCTTTCC
This sequence comes from Amorphophallus konjac, assembly GCA_022559845.1. Taxonomy (NCBI): domain Eukaryota; kingdom Viridiplantae; phylum Streptophyta; class Magnoliopsida; order Alismatales; family Araceae; genus Amorphophallus; species Amorphophallus konjac. The sequence continues at coordinate 375,986,010 of CM040121.1, forward strand.
CTAAACCAACTCACAATGTTTGACCCAATTTACTCCATCTTAGACCCGGGTTACTCCTTGGGAGCCATGACCTTGGGCCACATATCCCTAGGTAATAAAGTTTTACCCCACCCCATGATGACCACCTTCTTAGATCCATTCGATCCTTTCCAATGGGAGTTCAAGGGTTGTCCCACACCTATACACATGGAAGTCACCTTTGGGAAAAGTATGCATGTGTCTAGGCTTACCATACCCCTTGGCATGAACACTATATTGGGCCCATTCATTCATATCACCCACATGTCAAGTAGAAAGTATGAGTGGTCCATATTTGGATGTCATGATCCACCTTCATGCATCATGGGTCTTAAGCATGTCAAAAGCATCTACGGATGTCCAAGTCCCCCTACATTCATCACCACTTTGCATGATAGGTTCACCTACGGGTGCCCCGGCCCAACTAGGCCCACAAAAGTCTACGTGACAACATTACATGATAAGTCCACATATGGTTGCCCCAGCCCTCCAAAATCCATCAAAGTCTTCTTGGCATCAAAGCATGATTGGTCTACTTTTGGTTGCCCAGGTCCACCCATCACCCCTAGAATGTCAACATTCACAAAATTACATGAAAGCCTTTGCAAGCACATAAGCAAAAAGAATGAGGCTTATAAGAGGCGGGCCGACTCTCATCGGCGTCACCAAGAATTCCATGAGGGTGACTTTGTGATGGTAAGGACGGAGAGGCTCTCCCCGGGAGCCAACTCTAAACTGAGGCCACGTGGGGCTGGTCCCTTCCAGGTCTTGAGGCGCATAGGTGCAATTTCCTACGAGTTAGATCTCCCTGAGGAGTATGGAATAAGTCCCACATTCATTGTTGCCGACCTAGTGCCATATAATGGACCCACGGTGGTACCTAGTGAGGAGATTGAGCCTACTTCTTCCCTTGAGAGAGCACCCACCCATGATGATAAACCACCAGCCAAGAGAGTCCAGCGTGAACAAATTGAACAAATATTGGATGAACAAGTCACTACCACTCGGAGCAAGGTATATGAGCGCTATCTCGGTAGGTGGATGGATCCGTCTCGTTCGGAAGACTTGAAGGCAGTACCACTTCTACACCTTCCAAGGAGGGAAGGATACTTACTCGACGGAGTCGAGTTCTCCGCACCCCGGGAGTATGATGTGGACATCACCTTCCATGCCCACATTCATAGCTCGTCTCCTCGCCCCGGTTGCATCCGGCATGGTTTAGTCATTTAATTTTGAGTCCTATGTAATTTTACTTGAGTCATTTGATGTAATTTGCATTTTATTTGAGTCATGTCCCTAGGTCTTGCATTTATTTTCGTATGTTTGAGTGTCATTAGAATGTGTAATGTGCTAATTGGGCCCATTTCTTCGGGCTTGGCCCAATGAGCTCCCCTACCCCTTCGGTTATTTGTCAATGAGTCTTTTGTCAGGGTCTTATTGTAAAATGTTGGTTTCCTATATATAGGGCCCCATTTCCTTCATTTGGAGGTAATGAATCAATCAATGAAAAAAATACCATTTGAGAGTCTAAAGCTTAGTTTAGTGGAGTGATTCCAACATTCTTTGGGTGAGAAACCCTAGGGGAGAGATTCCCCACCCTTCCTTCTCTTAATCCCTCTTTTTTTACTCCACTTTCTCTCTCCTCAACACCTAATTTCAAATTTTCTTCTCTCTCCTCCCTTCCCAACCACCTCAACCCCCACCTACCATCATTAAAGCCCTCCACTTCCCCATGGCCTCCATTACTCCACCCCCCTAGTCCCAAGAAGATCCCTCACCATTCCAACACCATCTTCCACATTCCAACACCACTTTTCTCATTCCAACACAATCAACCCCTTCCCCACACAACCCCACAACTTCCAAGGCCATTTCAAATTTGAAATCCACCCTTCCCTCCACTCACTTGTGCCCCCCCCTCACTTTCTCCTCTCACCCACCTTCCCAAATTCGTAGCTCCTCCTCCCACCACCTGTTAGACTCCCTTCCAGACCCCATTCTTCCCTTCCCCCACCTTAGAACACCCCCTCCTAGACCCCCTCACAGCCCTAGCTTTCCCCACACTCATCCACCCCCATTTCCCCTCCCATATACCCCATTCCCCCCCATCATCATCAACCTACAGCTCTCAACTGAAGATCTACAGCAGACCAGCAACTTGCAGCGGCCACCACGACCTCCTCCTGACACGTTTGAAGACCCAAGAGCCATCGTCGGAAGCGTCTGCCAGTCGCCTTCGCAACCGAAGTGGTTTCATCTTCGTCCGATCTCCGAGTCGTCCAGGAGGTCCATTCTCCCACAGCTGCGCGGTTTTGCCTTGGCTGAGGACCTGAGCCAGATTAGAAGCTCTGCCACGATGAACCCCGAAGGAATCAGTCCTCAAGTTCTTCTTAAAAGTTATTCATCGGCCTGTCTACTTTCAGAATCAAGAAGCAGAAGCCCATTCAGCATCCGGGAACAGAAGTTACCAATTTTCTTCCACGGTCGCGCGGCTCTGCCTTCCCCAGTCTGCATCGACACCTCCTCACTCTTCTGGCTCCACAGATCGTCTCCGTTCTCTTCTGGTGTCCCCGTTTCCTTTGCTGCAAAGAGGACTCACCCACGGTTCTAACGGCACTGATGGCATCAAATTTAGAGTTCGGGAGCGACCAGGACAGCCTCTGCATCCTACTATTGGTGACCTGCTCTTGCTAGTCCAAGAAACAGAGGCCCTGTTCAAGCTCCTACCCCGACCTGCAGCGACTCCAGAAGAATTTACAAAAATTCTGAGGCATTCCCCTTCCTGTTACGAAGATTTCGCCACCAGTCTCGCCATCATAGAAATTCCTGAACAAGATCTACAATAGTAACACCGACCCTCTATCCTGGTTCACAGATAGCAGGCAGATTCGGCGTCCACCCTTGTTCCTCGTTCTTTGCTTTGGTTTTCCCACCCCGCTTGGCCGGCTGAAGGCCCCTCCCTGCGTGGAGGTAGTATTGATGTAATATCATTAACCCCCACCCCAAGTTCCCCCTCCTGCGAGAGGTGTAGTGGTGTAATTTGTTTGGGCAGGTCAAGCGACACCGCCGCGGCGTGTGGGGATCCACTCGCCTCCCCGCTCGCCCTCGTCTCCGACCGGGACCGGTTTATTCAAACCGGTCGAGTAAGTGCTCAAACATTCACTCCTCTTAGTGCTTGTCTTTCAATATTAGTTCTAATTCCGCTGGTTATGCGAGTGAGAGCCCGATCCTCAAGCCCCATTGCCTTGAGTGATCACCGTGGGAAGAGTGCAACCGGTGCCTTCGGCACTTCGTCGGCCCCGTTGAATTGGGCTTCCAAATCCATTGGGAATCAAATCTTGGCCTTGCTGGCCCTCTACCAGTAAGGGCCCAACCCCTCAACCTCACCTTGGCATTGCCAAGTTACCCCGGGCTTGGGTGAGCGACGAGAGAGCGGCGGCCCAAATTGGCCCATTTAGATTGCGATTGTGCTTGCTTGCATTAGGTCCGAGGTTGTGTCACATCACCATCAGGTTCGGCCAGCTCCGGCGCCCTCGAGGAGGGATCTTCACGTCAACTTTTGACTTGGCACTTTTCTTTCGGGCGACGGCAGTGCCAATATGTGGGAACTCCTCATACTGCTTCAGCCCATCATAAAAATACTACAGCCAGAGGACCATACGGACTCTTTTCCGGTCCCCTCGGGGGGGGGGGGGGGGGTTGCCTCCCGCCATGCGATAGCTGATATAATTCCCGGTACGCCTTCATAAGGTACCGGTATGAATAGCCAAGAGAATAGTAGCCATCCCCGTTGGTTTCATCCTTAATCATATCCGGGGGGTAGGCTTCTTCGTATGGCTCCCCATCAATGGGCAAGCCACTGAGCTGGCTGAGACTCCACAGGTCCAATGAAGTCTCGCCCTCTGCCGTGTAAAAAGTGTTGGTCTCGGCATTGAACACCTCGATCATTCCGTAGTAGAGGCCCCTGGAAATAGGATAACTGTACCGGGAGGCATACACACTGTGGTAGATGCCAGCCTGGATGAGGATCGGCGCGTAATTGAATAGCACGTATTCTGTAAACTCCACGGCCCCCTCTCGAAAGCTGTGCGCATCTTTAAGCTTTAACTCTCCGAACCAGCCCAGTGCCAGTTCATGCTTGAATCGGATGGCCAAGAAATCCAATAGGAAAGGTTCTTCTCTGTACCCCCACATTAGTGGAGCCAAGAATAGGCCGAACCGGGGGTGCTCACCCTGAACCCGCCCGACAGACGTGTCCCACCGAGCAGGGGTGAATTGAGGCGCCCACACTTACTTGTCCTCTACCGGTAGCATGACTTCGAGCCCCAAGATGGGCTTCCACTCCCGGGCTTCTCCCACTAGGTACATCGGGATGCTCCTTGGGACGCTGTACAGTAGGCTATCCCGGGACTGCAGAATCGCCCGCTCGGCGTCCCTGACAGCTCAGAAGTTCCGCCCCTCCTGGTGACTAAGATGCTTCAGGAAGCGGATGAGGTGCTTGTCCTTCGGATATTCCTTCCGATACTCCCCTGTGGCATGGTCGAAAGTCATGCTGCCTTCGACTGCGGAAATCCATCGTCTCGGTGTCAGAGCCGAATGATTCAGCTAACGTCGCTATCTCGGCCTGTTCTCTGTCGAGGTCCACCACGTTCAGCCAAGTGACCGCTGGCACCGGGGGCGGGGGAACACGCTCGACACCAGCAGCAGCAGAAGCAACAGAACCCCTCGGAGCAGTTATCTCTCTACAAAATGCAAAGGACCTCGGGTCAGAATAATCCACAAGCAAGGAAGAGAAGAGAAAGTTACCAGGGGATTACATTGCAAGCAAATTAAATAAATGCCAATAATTCCCGATAAAGTTTTGATGGAGTTTCTGATGCGGGATGAGACCACAGACACGACAAGCTCGTGACTGCCCCTTAACGAGGGAAGCGTCGGATGTGCGTGGTTGAGAAACCGGCTGTGAGCTAGGGTGGTTGGCTCTCACTTGTGCCCGGATCGGGTCACGGGATGGTAACGCTCTCTCTCGCAGCAGCGGTGATATAAATAGAAAGTGAGCTAATTACCCTATCATGCTCTCTAGCAGTGGCATAAGCAAGTATATATGAAAATTAAGCAAAATGCCAAGTAAGAGAGTGAATGCGATACCTCCACGCGCTCGGCGTGGGGACGACGGGCCCGGCCGAACTCGTGCTCCCGGGACAGTTAATACATGAATATTACAGCAATGGAAATATGCCCACTTCACGCAGGGAGGTAAAGGGTGACACAATGGGCCCGGGAGGGCCGAATTTGGGATGACGGGCAGCTTCGTGTGTTGATTCGGCTACACGCGTGATCACGACCGTGGGGCCCACGTGCTGTCTGGAGGGGCCGTGTGGGACCCGGTGGCGCCGCTGTAGTGTGGACACTTAGGGAAGTGTTCCCTGGGCTGGCGGCACACCGGAATGTCGCCAGGGGGTCGGGCGGTTCCGATCGGCACCCGTCGGGTTTGCTGTCCACGGACTGGTGGTTGCTGTTTCGCAGCGCGTGCTCCGGCGAGAATGGACGCTGCGATCAGCCCCGACGTCGGATCGACACGAGACTGGTGCCGTTGGAAAGCTAGCTTGAAGTGCTTCAACCTAGGCCTAAAGATCGGGCCTGGATCTGCTCGGATCTTGACTTATGGAATTTTCAATCTTTTGTTGTACAATTCCTGAAATCACAGGTTAGCAGAGAACTTCTCTGTGGATGGCCTTTGACCGTGAGGGAGACGTTCAAATCAAGGGTTGTGTTCTTCAGAAAAGTTGTTGGAATTTGAGCTGGGAAGACATAAAAATTGGTTTGGACCCTTTTGGATGTATATATGATTTTTTATGATTTGTTTAGTGGATGAAGGTCGGATCTGGGATCAGGGGGACAGAACTATAGCTGGGACTGAGAATGATTTTTAGAAAATATGAAATGGATGAACCAAAAATTGAGAAACATTTTGGAAGAAGGGGCGGATGGGTGTAACCTCCAGTAAAATTGGGCGAACCAAAATAAATCAAAAAGTGGACCTAAGACATGAAACTCAGGGCTACTGTCACTGTAGATAGTGACAGAACAGATCTGAGATTGAGAGTTGAACGAAATGGTAAGGATATGAAACGGTGGACTTTGAACCTCAATTTTTTTTTGGAGAAGGGTCTAGAAGATAGGAACCAACCCTCAAAATTTCAAATCGATCAGAACTCGTGGCTGGCTTCAGAAATTCTCGAACTACACCTCTGTCTAGCAGGACAAAAACTTGATGACGATTCCACAGTGGCTCGAAGGCGGCACGAACGGCGGCGGCGGCGGCACAGACGATCACCGGAGGTTGAGAGGGGATGATAGAAGAGGGATACACTCTAGATCTGGGGTTGGGGAAGGAAGAACAGCAGGGGAGAGGCAAGGGGCGCACCAAGCTCCAAGGCTTACACATAAAATTCTGATTTTTTCCATTGAATTTCTCATGAAAATACAACATTATATATGACTCCACTCAAATCTAATGTGGACCCTTGGATCAAGGGTTGGGGATTGAATGGCTGAGATGAAGTGTGAATAACACACCAAATACAATTTTTTAATCTAACTTGACCATCTCCATTCAACCCTAGACTAATTCCATTCCAACTTCACCTAAATCACACCTAACTAGCCTAATAAGGCCAAAAGAGAGGGCGCCCCCATTCATGGGCCAAGGGCCATTCATGGGCCAAGAGCCACCCAATATATCATGCTAGTCATGGGCCATTCCCACTTAGATGGCCCATGGGAGAGTGGAACCCAATTTGGGCCTTAAGTGCCTTAATGACCCATTTAAAACCAAATGACCCAATATGAAGTAGCACCCTTAAGTGGACCTAAACCATGATACCTAGTAATGGACTCTTCCTAGAAATGTGGCCCAATGGCTTAATTAAGCCTTACAAAGAAAGCCCAAATGAAAGAAATCAAAAATTACACACTTTCAAGCCAATACAACCTATACTACACACCTATACAAGCCAATACATACAATACAACCCATAAGCTCTTGATGCCCTCATCAATTTCTCCCTCAACGGCACACCATAGGGTGGCCCCCAGCGGTACACCCGCCTGGCCCTCAACGGCACACCCCCGGTGGCCGTCCAGCGGCACACCCCAGGGACACTCCAGCGGCGCGCCCTCTAACGCTTCAGGAAGCAGCAAGGGAATGTCCCCCTCCCCGGGTGATCGAAACGGCGAGAAACCTCGGAACAGTTTGGATGATCATGATGCACAGATGCAGTAAATGCATAAACGAGACGGGCTCGTTATAGGGGCATATGCTCGAACAATTGGAAAGCAACGTTCAGGGGATGGACCCTGCACATGATGGAGAGAGGCACGCGCAGAAGCACGACTCCATCCAAGAAGAAAAGGGGATGCGAGAACCCTTGAATCAAACATGAAGATGAGCGAAAGAGAATCCCCCGGGGAGGGGTATTTCTATAGCCCACGATGACTCGGGGCATGATGCAAACCTCGGGGAAACCGGAATTACAGCTATGCCGAGAAGAACCCAGACACGGGCGTTGGCGTAGATAGAAAGGGGGGAAGCTGAGGATCATTCATCCGACCTGTTAATCCAAGCATTCAACATATATATATTAACATCCCAGAAATGAGGATGATTCAGCATTTACATCGTAAGAACATGACACCGGCACCATTGCTCAGTCGCCGTTCACTGATAGCGGAGGCAGAGGATGTGCAGAGCACAACAGCAGGGGAAAGGGAAAAAAAGAAAATCTCATAGAAGGGGGAGGAGAATCGACTCATATCATCGTCGCTCCTCCCCCCCTCGCTTACATTCGATGGGTGGAAGACTCAGAAGAGAAATCTGCGGAAAGCAGGAAAAGGATCAGCACCAGCGCCCACCTGTTCCGAGAACAGGGTATCGTAGAGGAGGAAGACGACCGGCGGAAGCTCCTCCGAAGGAATCCTACTCCCTCTCTGTGTCCTCCCTCTTTTTTCTTCTCAGGTCTCGATCTGTCTCCCCCTCGTTATCTCCGTTCTCTTCGCTCTTCTCTCTCAATCGAACCCCACCCGTTTATATAACAGGTTGGAGGCTTTGCATACGGCGTGAGCTTTTGGCGCGCCGGGAGGAGTCTTCATCAACCTATCGCGCCGGTTTAAGACGCCATCCGATAGAGTGACTTGCGCGCCGTGATGAGGACGGAAGGTAGGGGATTTAGCACGTCGGGATCAGGGGCATCGAATGAGGGGCGCACCGGTTTAAGGCGCGCCGGGCTAATGCTCCTCATGCGCTTCAAGCCAGTCGATGTCACCGTGAACATTATCACGCCAATGCCCCTCGAAACCTTGGCGGGATGTCTTGTCGAAGCTCCAAGGTTGACGTACGGCCGTTCCTGAGACTCCAGATAGCTTTGATTTGATCGTACGGGCTTTCCGCCAACACGGCCTTCGGCTCTACGATCCATGCTGTTGGTCCGGCCTGGCTAGTACCCAGAGCTCTCTAGGGGGTTGGATAACACCAGAGATAGTTCCGCCTGCACTGGGCGATCATTCGGCCACTAACAGGCCCATCTTGGCGGGAAGCCGTGCCTATGCCGGGCGATCGGGATCTTCCGCCGACAGAGCTTTCGGTCTTCCGTTTTGGAAAGCCAGGGGGGAACTCCTTTGTCTTCAGGAGAGCCTTTTCATGTGGTGGGGGACCACCGAATAGACCGTCGTCCTTGATCGGACAATGGGTGTAGTGGATGCAGCACGACAAAGTCGATGCCGGTTCATTGGGCAGGCTTGGTCGCACTGCCGGTTGGTTGTGTATTCATCTCGGCTCTCATGAGGTGAAGTCCCCACGTCCATACGGAATGACTCGAGGCTCTGGCAGCTTGAGAAATCCTCGATGTGTTGATCTTTATCGGCCCCCGCGCTTCGGTGGGCCGGGTCATTCGTCCTTATGGCTTGGTCTCCGACGATCATATTTTAGGTGCCAACAAATGCCCCCCAGACGTGGGTGTTGCGCGCGAGGCACGAGTGTAGCAGGGTCGACGGATGCATTCCACCCAGCCTGACCTCCTCTTCGGTTGACAGAAGCTTTGAATGGCCCTTAATTTGGCATGGATGTTAGTCCGGCGCCGTTTACATTTTAACCCGACGGGCACATGGCCCTTGGGCTTTTTAATCCGGCGCGGTCCCGGGCGTTTCGGCCACTAATCCGGCGCGCTCTTTGCTTTTGCCATGTTAATTTGGCGCGGGTAGAAACGGCGCGCCTTTTGTATATTTGGACGTTAATCCGGCGTGGGAAATAGCGCGCCGGGTTAAACGCCCAGTGCCACCTCCATATAAGGCTTTTGCCCTTGTCTTTTTCTTCTTCATTCCTCATTCGAACGAGCTCTTTCTCTCTCTTCCCTCTCTCCCTTTTTCCAGCGCCGAGAGCGGCGATCTCTCCTTCGGGTGAGTGAAGATGCTGTCCATTTGGGTTTCAAAACCCTTTCTTTGGGCCCCGGGAGGCTTCTAGCAGGGCTTGCCCTCGGAGCTATTCCCCCGGGTGTTCCTCTTGGCCTCGGTGCAATGCCGATGGCTGCCTTTTAGGGACAGTTCCTCAGTGGACGCGTTCCCGCTTTTCTTTGGCAATCCCCTGTGCTGGGGAGACTCTGCCAAAATTATGTCAGAAGTTCACCTTTGATCAGCTATTTTTTGACTTTACTTTTGTTTGATATGCCTTTTTTTGCAGCTATCATGGCATCCAACTCTTCTTCTCGTGCCGTAGTGACATGGGAGAACGTCAATTCCTTCGACTGGGGGCACGGCCAGGTGGCCATAGTTGCGGAGTCTTCGGATTCCGAGACAGACACTGTGGACACCAGCCGTCTCCTTATCCTCGGGGGTGACTCCTTTCATTATAATAGAGAGGGCGTGACCAGGAGGGATTATCCCAAGGACAAGCACCTGATGTCCCTTCTTTAACGCTTCAACCTTCAGGGGAAGAGGGATGTGTTCGCCGTTCGGAAGGTTGAGCAGGCCTTACTGGTGGAGAGAGACAGCCTGGCCGAATGTGTGATGCGGGGAAGACCCATCTATCTCCCTAGGGAGGTCAGGAAATGGAGCGTTGTGCTGGGGCTGCAAGACATGGCTCCGGCAGACCGATTGCTGACTAGAGCTCCCGAGTTCGTACCCGCTCGGTGGAATGACTCCGCGGGTAGAGTGGATCGTGAGAAGCCAATCTTTGGTTTATTCCTTGCCCCGTTGAGATGGGGATATAGAGATGAATCGTTCTTGCTGGACTGCTTGGCGGTTCGCTTCAAGCACCAGATATCAGTGTGGTGGTTCGCTGAGCTGAAAGCTACAGACGCTCATGCATTCAGGCCCGGAGCAGTGGAGTTCACAGACTACGTGCTGCATCATTACGCTCCTCTTCTGACCAGGGCCGGCATATATCACAGCGTGTACGCTTCAAGGTACCGGTACCCAATCTCACGGGGCTTGTGTTGTGGAATGATCGAGGTATTTTGCCCCGAATATAACACTTCTACACTTCAGAGGGGGAGACCTCTTTAGACTTGTGGAGTCTATCGCAACTCAGCGGCCTACCCATTGACAGGGAACCGTATGAAGAAGTTTGCTGGCCTGACTGGTTGAAAGACTAGACTGACGGTGACGATCGGTATATGGCGGGCTACGCCTATCGGTATCTGATGAAGGCATATCGCACTCTTTTTCATTCGTCGCGCGATACGAGGGAAGCTCGAAAGTCGGGCGAGAAGCGAAGAGTGCGGATGGGCGCCTGGCTTCAATATTTCTTCCAGGGGAAGAATAAGTATGAAGATTTTCCTCCAATAGCACCCGTGGCCCAGAAGCGGAAGAAGAGGGTGCGACGCCAGGCCGCCTCATCATCTTCTTCGAAAGGAGGGCAGGGGGAAAACCCAAACCCTACTGGTGTTGATGCAGTCACTCACTGTGCTGCATATCTGGTTTATTGGCTTTGTTCTTTCACTCTTCCTCAAGGTGACGAGAGCGTGATTAGGGCGGAGGCCATTTACCCGGCCTGTCTTATGGCTTGGGGCATCAAGTTGTCCCTTTGCCCAGTGGCTTTGTGCCTCATTTACAAGATGTTGGGAGACTTGCACAAGACGTGTCTCCCCTGAAGCCTTCGGATGGTTGGTCCGTTACATTTCTTTAATGCTTGGGTCTGCACCCTATTTCCGGAGGCGGCTCCTCGGGCATTACAAGCGGTTCCTCTGGTCCCGCGTATGATAGAGTTTGCGAGTGCTGAGCCATCTTTACCAGCGGAGCAACTCTACGCCATTCGGGGTAAATTGGCCCGTATTCCCATGGATTCGCCTGGGGCTCTTCATTTCTGGAGCTTAGCTGCCCATTCGAGCCCGCTGACGAACAGGACGAGGCAGTGCAAGCTGTTTGAGACTGAGGAGTACATCCATCTGATTTCCAAGGCCAAATATACCAAGCCTATTCTGGAGCCGGAGTTGATTGATTGGGCACTGGCCATCAGGCCTAGTGTCCTTGTATTTCGCAAGAGCGACATTCTGTGGTTGGAGCCGTATTACCCGTTCCGCTTCAGTCGGAACTTTGGCTATGACCAGCAGATTCCACATTCCTCTTCACAATTTGCATTGCCCAACAGGCATAGGGCCGGGCAAGTTTCAAACGATGACACCCGAATATGGTGGGACTTTTTCCATCGTCGTGAAGATGTTTCTTTTCGGGTGCCCGCCCCTGCACGCTTCCCTCGCGTCACGCCTGAATACGTTAAGTGGTGGAATGCGCGGATGGGATTTTACAGGAACTCCCGGAGAGAGTGTTGGGCCGTGGCGGAGCACAGGTTTTTAGCTTCCCAGCCGGAGCCAGTTCTTGACATTGAAGCCTCTTATTTGAAGAAGTTGAAGTATTGGACCAATACAGAAGTGAAGGCCTATATGGAGGCCCGCAAGATTGTGAAAAGCCGCAAGATGAAAGTTGAACCGAAGCTGCCCCCGATCAACAAGGATGATTATGTGAAGACCCTTCGGGGTTTATGTCGGGTAAGCAGTGAGAGGGTTATTCTCCAACAACTCCCTTTACCGGTAGAGGAACCCATCGCGGCTGTGGCCGACTGGCGTCCCGAGGTGGATAGGTTGTATCCCTATCGGACTTTCATTCGCAAGGAAGATAGGTGGGATGCCTTGTACGACAACACTCCCTAGCTATTTGCACTCCTTCGGTCGCATGGCCTATCGGTGGGCGGTCCGAGTGAAGCCATCCTGGACCATCCTCTTCAGATCTCATTCAAATATGCAGACAGGTGGGGGCTGGACCACCTGAGCCTGTATTATCTCCTATCATCTTGTGGTCATGAGGACCTGGCGCTACTGGCCGAGCCGAGCGAAAAGATTGGAGATCTGTGCTGGCTTATTCGCGAGGCGGCTTCGAGGGACAAAACGCCGTCGCTATTCTATTGGCCTCTCTTCCCCTTCTATACGGGACCGGAAAGTATGTTTCATTTCTTCTTTCAGGCCTTTTGGCCAGCTTCTTCTTTTCATTGTGGTGTGTCATTCTCACCTTCGTGCATGTGCAGTCCGACCGACTTCGGAGGAGACCCGGCACTTCAGGGAGCTGATCATAAAGGCCCAAAAGCCAACCTATTTTGAAGTTCCTGAGCCTGCCCCGACCACGACGCCACTGCCTCCTGGGGATTCGAGGAAGAGGACTCGGTCCCAGCTGAGAGAGGCCGTCGGAAAGGCAAAAGAAGCGGTGACCCGGGTGACACAGGCACGTCGAAAGAAGGTTGCAGAGTAGGAATCGGCAACCGTCCTTCCTTCGGTTGTATCTTTTGAAGAGTTTGAAGCTTCCTGCACACAAGGGCTAGAGGCTGAAGGTAGGCTCTTTTTCTCTTCAAAGTGCATTAGCTTGTTTCGACTGCCTTGGCTAGCCCATGCTGACGGTTGCTGATACAGTTGCCGCGGTCGTCGGGCTGGAGGCGACGGTAGATGTAGCGGCTAGGGACGGGGCAGAGGAAGTCCCTACTGCTCCCGTAGAAAGGGATCTGCCCTCTCCAACACCCAGGCAGGAGATGGAAGGTAATCTATAGTTTAGTTGCAATAGCACCGCAAATCTTCATGTCTTTAGCTAGCTTGACCCCTTCTTGCTGTAAATTGCAGTTGATATACAACCATCATTGCTTCCGGGCTCGAAGGGTGTAGAGGAGGCGATCCCCTTGGGGCAGGGCGGACCTGCTCTTGAGGTATCATCTATTGTTGCCCCCGGTGCAGAGAGCACCGGGGAAGTTCCTGCTGAGGGTGATGCTTCTGCTGGCGAGGCTCCTGCTCCGACGGCGGAGCGTCCTGAGAGAGCAGAGGGGTCCTCTTCCTCCGAGCAGGTAGATTATGGTGGTGGCTCCAGTGACGAGGAGCTCTCACAGATTGATCTCGAGACTGATGACGCCGGGGCGTCCTCGGCCTTTGAAAGTGATTATCTGACTTTCAGCCCGGCCCGGTTGTCGTGGGGCGGTCTCGAGCCACCATTATCGCTTGAGAATGAAGAGGCCGGTGCCGGGGGAGCTGCTCTTAAAGATTTGCGCTTAGTACCTGCTGAGGTAAGGACCTGCCCAGGGTCGGTGTTTGCTGTTCTTCTTTATCTTCCCTCCAGCCTCATTTTTTAATGTATATATATTTCTGATGCAGGCTGAGGTGGCGCTGCCAACCATGACGGTGCAGATACAACTCCCGGCTCTGGGAATGGGCCATGCAACCCTTTCGTCCGTCCTGCGGCCTATCGCATTGCGATACCCCAAGGACTATGCAGCGGCAATGGTTCCAGTCGGACCCGGAGCACTTGTGGAAGTTGGTAGTTCAGCGGCAGCCGGGGATTCTCAGCCAATGGAGGCTGCACAGCAATCAACTCTGAAAAAGGATGGTCTTCCTGAAATAGAAGCCGGATAGATCATTGAAGAGTAGATGTCTTCGGCTCTCGATGTTTCTGTTGCACCTCCATCCCAGGGGGCAGGAAAAGAGATTGCTGTTATTGAGGCTCCGGCCACCGTATCTGCCAGCGCGCTTGTTCCTCACAGTAGTGGACTGCAGCTCATGCCATCGTCATCTTCCGGGACGGCCGATGATATCTAGGCTGCCGTGGATAGCAGAGTGGAATTTGAACTGCCCGAGACGTCACCACTTGGTCTTCAATCTTCAAGTGACTTTGTGTGGCAGTTTCTGGGTACCCTCCAGCAGACCGTAACGGCCAACAGGGATTTAACTTATGTTCAGCTGAGGGGCTTGATAGAGCATCTATCCCGCTCGCTGTTGACCTTTGGTTGTCCCATGGACGACTAGACTCCACAGGTGATCATGCTCCTGAAGTATGTAAACCGGAGGGAATTTCTAGGCCGGGAAGCAGCTGACCAGCTGGCGGCCATATCATTGGAGCGGGCTGAAAGCCGAGCAGCTCTTATTTCTCTGCAAGAGACTGCGGCGAGGATGAGGGATGAAGCCAATGCCTCTTTATAGCGCCGAAGCTTCTTGACGGCCCGGATGGCAGCATTACAGGCTGAACTTTCAAGGGTAGAGGCCGAACTTGAAGAAGTAGATCGCCTGGGAGTCCAGAAGGCGGAGGATGCAGAGATGGCCGAGGGACAAGCTGCTTCCCTCGAGGAGAAGCTATCTGAGCTGGAGGTCACCGAGTTCCGATTACAAGAACTGACCCGCCATCCTTCCCTGGGTATTCCTGTGCTGGAGGACATCTTTCGACGCCCTCTGCCGTAGTCTTTTTTCTCTTTATTTGCTCCCTTTTTGACGCACTTCATGTACTCCGGGGGATGGCCCGTGTAACATGTACCTTTTACTTCATAGTAATGGAAAATCTCCATCGTGCTTTTTGAATGAAGACTCCATCTTGTCATTATTCTTTTCTCTTCCATTCGCCCGTTGTTTCTAATCCGAGTGTATGAGTCACTAGGGCAGGAGAGCGCTCACGCCTTCAGCAAAGGGGTGAGGTGTTTGCTCCACCGCGCCGTGACTTTTCTCTAGACTAACAACGGCCTATGCCAGCCGAGAGTCCGGGGGACTCAAGAGGATATATCAAAACTGACGGGTAAGCGATCCTGCCGAGGATGGCAAGACCCGAGAATGGGTAGCGACCGGTCCTGTCGATGATGACGAAGGTCGAAAAAGGGTAAACGGTCTTGAAGATGATGACAAGAACCGGACTAGGGTAGCGACCGATCTTGCCGATAGTGACAAGGGTCGAAAAGGGTAGACGGTCTTGCCGATGGTGAAAAAAACCGGGTAGAGTAGCGACCGATCTTGCCGATGGTGACAAGGGTCGAAGAGGGTAGACGGTCTTGCCGATGGTGACAAAAACCAGATAGGGTAGCGACCGATCTTGCCGATGGTGACAAGGGTCAAAAAGGGTAGACGGTCTTGCCGATGGTGACAAAAATCGGATAGGGTAACAACCGATCTTGCCGATGGTGACAAGGGTCGAAAAGGGTAGACGGTCTTACCGATGGTGACAAAAACCGGATAGGGTAGCGACCGATCTTGCCGATGGTGACAAGGGTCGAAGAGAGTAGAGGGTCTTGCCGATGGTGACAAAAACCGGATAGGGTAGCGACCGATCTTGCCGATGGTGACAAGGGTCGAAAAGGGTAGATGGTCTTGCCGATGGTGACAAAAACTGAATAGGGTAGCGACCGATCTTGCCGATGGTGACAAGGGTCGAAAAGGGTAGACGGTCTTACCGATGGTGACAAAAACCGGATAGGGTAGCGACCGATCTTGCCGATGGTGACAAGGGTCGAAAAGGGTAGACGGTCTTACCGATGGTGACAAAAACCGGATACGGTAGCGACCGATCTTGCCGATGCTGACAAGAGTCAAAAAGGGTAGACGGTCTTACCGATGGTGACAAAAACCGGATAGGGTAGCGACCGATCTTGCCGATGGTGACAAGGGTCGAAAAGGGTAGACAATAGATGTATATAGGCGGGATATCGGATGACAGTTCCCCGTCGACTTCGTAAGGGGTCTTCCGGACAGAGAATGAATCATCACTATTCATCATTCAATTTTTTTTTTATTCACATTACTGACCTAAGCGCCCTTTCGGGTTTTCGTCGAGGCCAGCCCCCTCTTGCTTTTGCCCCCGCGCCCTTTCGGGTTTTCACGCGGCGGGGTACCCGATTTTGCCTGCAGCGCCCCTTCGGGTTTTCGCCACAGCTGGGTTATAGCCATTTTTGCACTTGTCCTGATATAGGAACAAGTCTAGCGGGATATCTCTATTTTTAACCCCATTTTCTTTTCTTTCTTTCTTTTTTCTTGAATTCGGGATGCAGAAGAACTAGACCGCGAAAATATTGACTGGCCTTGTCGATGATGACAAGGATTGGACCCTGCTTCGGTCTGTCGACACTGGCTAGATGTCGAAGCAAAGGATATGGTCTATTAATAAGGATGTAAGATCCGAGTTAGGGGTAAAGATCGACCGATCTCGCCAATGATGACGAGGGTCGAACGTGGGTTTATTCATCGGCATGGGCCACATGCCGAGGCCAAGGTAGGGTTATTAACGGGGACGGAAAGTCCAAGTTAAGGGTAGAGATAGACCGATCTCGCCGATGATGACGAGGGTCAACCATGGATTTATTCATCAACATGGGTCACATGTCGAAGCAAAGATGGGATTATCAACAGGGACGTAAGGTCCAAGTTAAGGGTAGAGATCGACCGATCACGCCGATGATGACGAGGGTCGAATGTGGGTTTGTTAAAGGATTTCCGGTGGGACTTTGATGGTTGTCCCTTTCGGAGTTTCATTGGGTGGAGAATAGGAGAGGAATTTGGAAATTACCACTTTACTGGCTCAAGCGCCCTTTCGGGTTTTCGCCGGAGCCAGCCCCCTCTTGCTTTTGCCCGCGCGCCCTTTCGGTTTTTCATGCGGCGGGGTACCCGATTTTGCCTGCAGTGTCCCTTCGGGTTTTCGCCACAGCTGGGTTATAGCCATTTTTGCACTTGTCCTAATATAGGAGCAAGTCTGGCGGGGTATCTCTATTTTTAACCCCATTTTCTTTTCTTTCTTTTTTTTTGATATGTATAGGGTGGCAGGTCGAAGTGTGATGTTCGACTCCTGGTCGACAGTAGATGGCCCGTAGTGGCAACAATGTGAGAATGCCAACTAGAACATAAAATCTTCAGCCGACACGGGTTTATTTGTTAGCGCGGAGATAATGCTAACGCAAGGAAGGGCTTTCGTGCCAGTCCGAACTTAAGGCTCGTAATGGCGGTGCGGCGTATCCTTTTGGAAGCTTGATCAGGGAGGAATGCCACTAGACCAAGGAGAGGGTAGCTTGATCAGGGCGGAATGCCACTAGACCAAAGGGAAGGGTAGCTCGGTCAGGGCGGAATGCCATTGGACCAAGGAGAAGGGTAGCTCGGTTAGGGCGGAGTGCCACTAAACCAAGGAGAAGGGTAGCTCGGTTAGGGCGGAGTGCCACTAAACTAAGGAGAAATGTAGCTTGTTTAGGGTGGAGTGCCACTAAATCACGGAAGGTAGCTTGGTTAGGGTGAAGTGCCCCTAAACCAAGGAGAGGGTAGCTCGGTTAGGGCGGAGTGCCACCAAACCAATGGGAAGAGTAGCTCGGTTAGGGTGGAGTGCCACTAAACCCAGGAAAGGGTAGTTTGGTTAGGGCGAAGTGCCACTAAACCCAGGAAAGGGTAGCTTGGTTAGGGCGGAGTGCTACTAAACTAAGGAGAAGAGTAGCTCGGTTAGGGCGGAGTGCCACTAAACCAAGGGGAAAAGTAGTTCGGTTAGGGCGGAGTACCACTAAACCAAGGTAAGGATAGCTCGATCAGGGCGAGATGCCACTAAACCAAGAAAAAGGTAGCTCGGTTAGGGCGGAGTGCCACTAACCTAGGAAAAGTTAGCTCCGACCGATCACTCGGGACATGTCAGCTGCGCTGCATGATACAGCTTAATGTGTTTTCCGTTGAGGGGGGAGAACTGAATGACTCCTTTGTGGTCTACAAGGACGTAGGCACCCCCTTCATATACTCGGCGGACGATATACGGCCCGACCCAGTTTTCGACCAGCTTCCCTTTGGGGTTAGAGGCCATCACTTCTTTTCTTTTGACCATTACCAGGTCTCCTTTCTTGAATTCTCGACCCTTGACTAGCTTGTCAAAAGCACGGGCCATGCGAGCTTGGTAGAGTTGGATGTTTTGCTGTGCCCGGAGGCGTTTTCCTTCGAGCTCGGCGAGCTCCTCCAATCTTCTTTCTGCATTGGTCTGCTTACCACTGACTAGTCCGTGCTGGATGGCAACTCACAATGAAGGAACTTCAAGTTCAATGGGCACTACAGCTTCTGACCCATAGACGAGGGAGAAAGGTGAACAACCGGTTGGGGTCTTATAAACAGTACGATAGGCCCAAAGTGCTTCGTACATCCTTTCTTCCCAATCATTTTTATTAGAGTTGATAGTCTTTGCCAGTAATGTACATAATGTCTTATTAAAGGCTTCGGCAAGTCCATTGGCCTGAGGGTTGTAGGGGGACGATGTCCTCAAGTTGATTTTGTATTTGTCGGCCAGCCGATAAACCTTCTGGTTCCTAAAATGACTGCCATTATCAGAGATGATTCGACTGGGGATCCCAAATCGAAATATTACATTCTACCGGAAGACCCTTGCAACTAGTTCTCCCGTCACATCTCTTAGTGCTATTGCCTCCGCCCATCTGGCGAAGTAGTTTGTAGCTGCTAAGATGTATCTGCACCCTAATGGAGATGCTGGTAGCGGCCCTACTACGTCCGTGCCCCACTGAGCAAACGGCCAGCTTTGTAGGGTGGGATGCAATGGCACTGGAGGTCTCCTTGCCACATTAGCGTGTTCTTGACACTTCTGACAAGCTTTGGCAAACCTGTAGCAATCATCAAATATAGTGGGCCCATAGTAACCCAGTTTCTTTATCTTAATTTTCATCTTCGGGCCAGCCTGGTGTGCTCCAGCTGATCCTGCATGGACCTCCTGCTTCACCTGTCCCGCTTCTACTGAAGACAAGCAACGGAGTAGGACTTTCCTTCGGGCATCTGCCATAATTCGGAACAAGGTCCCGCTTCGCATCTCGTAAGAATCCTTGATCCTTAGGAGCTTCATTCTCTGTTCCTTTTATTTTGGAAGTTGCTGGTGTTGAAACTAGCGTAGGAGATGCTCCCGCCAATCGGGCTGCTGAACCCCTTCGATGACTGCTACTTCCATCTCTTGTTCGTCGGCCAGGACCTCTGTTACACTGGGGACCTGTCGGCGGTTGATCACTGTTATATTCAGGCTTGTGTCTGGCGGGACCGCCAATGAACTGGCCAGCTTAGCGAGGGCGTCTGCCTGAGCATTCCGGCCTCGATTGATGTGCTTGATGCTGATGAAGTAAAATCTTGACATCAGGCGAGTTGCCAACTGGTGATAGGGGAGGAGCTCTTGCTTTCACACATAGAACTCTCCTTCCAGCTGTTTTATGACTAGCATGGAGTCTCCGAATGCTTCCAGCATATGAATTCCCATGGACAGAGAAATTTGCAACCCGATTATCAGGGCTTCATATTCCGCTTCATTGTTTGTGCATTGCTTATTTATGGAACAGGATGTATGAACCACTTCTCCTTCTGGGGATTTCAGGACTATGCCTGCTCCTGCCCTGACTCTGGCTGATCCAGTGGCAGAGGCGTCAATTCTGGAAGTGCCATCAAAGTATAGCTGCCATAAGGCGGGTTGGACTTGAACGGCTTCTAGGGTTTCATCTTCAGGAAGCTCCGGCTCCAACGGGCAATCCCCGGGCACTGGGTGCTCAGCGAAGAAGTCTGCAATAGCTTGGCCCTTGACAGCCTTGCGCGGCACGTAGGAGATATCAAACTCCATAAGGATTACCGCCCATTTGCCCAGGCGGCCTTTGAGTGCCGGTTGAGACATGATGTACTTCAGGAGATCCTCTTTGGATACCAAGCTGATTTCATGCGACAACATATAGTGTCGGAGCTTCTTAACTGCAAAGATTAGTGCTAGATAGATCTTATCGATATAAGTATATTTCTCTTCAGTTCTGACCAGTCTCCGACTGAGGTAATAGAGGGCTTGCTCTTTCCCTTCTTCATTATTCTGGGCCAGCATTGCCCCCAGAGAATTATGTGTAGCTGCTATATACAGTATCAATGGTCGTCCTTTCACCGGTGCGCCAAGCACTGGAGGAGTTTTCAGATAGTCTTTCAGCTTGTCAAAGGCCGTCTGGCAATCTTCATCCCAATAAAAGGGAACCTCTTTCATCATCAACTTGTGAAAAGGCTGACATCGCCTTGACAAATTGGAAATGAACTGTCGGATATAAGCCAAGCGGCCCTGAAGTGATCTCAGCTCGGAGATGTTCCTTGGTGGAGGTAACTCCTGAATTGCTTTGATCTTTGCGGGGTCTATCTCGATTCCCCGATATCGGACGATGAAGCCCAAGAATTTTCCGCTCGACACTCCGAACGCGCATTTCATAGGGTTCATCTTCAGCTCATGCTGCCTCATCCTCTGAAAAACAATCCGGAGGTCTTGCAGATGATCTTCTTTTCTTCTGGTTTTGACCACCAGGTCGTCTATGTAGCATTCGACCTTGTGGTAGAGCAGCTCGTCAAAGATCTTTGTCATTGCGCGCTGATAGGTTGCGCCAGCATTTTTCAGGCCGAACGGCATTCTCTTGTAATGATAAATGCCTTTAGGAGTTCGGAAAGTAATATGGACTCGGTCATGCTCCGCAATCCAAATCTGATTGTAACCGGAAGACCCATCCATGAATGACAGGGCTTCATGGCCAGTTGTAGCATCAATCATGACCTCAGTTATTGGCACCGGGAAGTCATCTTTGGGGCATGCTTTATTTAGATCTCGGAAGTCGACACATATCCGGATCTGTCCATTCTTCTTCTTCACGGGGATGATATTCGCCAGCCATGTAGTGTACTGGTTTTCTTCAACAAATCCCACGTCAATGAGCTTGTCGACTTCAGCACAAATTTGGGTGATGAGCTCTGGCCTCATGCGCCGCGGTGGTTGCTTCACTGGCTCGGCCTCAGGGATGATTGTTAGCTCATGTTGTAAGACAGCGGGGCTTAGACCTGGCATCTCTTTGTAAGTCCAGGCGAAGCAATCCCGGTATTCTAGCAGCAGTTGGATGTACAGCTCCCATTCTTCTGGGGATAGTTGGGCGCTGAGGAAGGTAGGCCTAGGGTCCTCCTCATTTCCCAGGTTGACTTCTATTAGTTCATCGACTGTGGCCTGGCCTCCGTCTTCTATCTCCGGAGGTGCCGGTTGGAGGTCAACAAAGTCTGGAATACCATCTTGAGGGTCAAGCACTTCGACTTCCTCGTCAGACACCGCTAGAGCTTCTTGAGGCTTCCTTATTTCTTGTGCTAGCGGCTGGGTGGATCGTTCTATTAGCCAATCCATCGCCGTTGCAGCTCTTGAGGGCGAGAGAGCAGCTTCAGTGTTTGTAGATGGGGTTGCAACCATGACAGGCTGGTAGTTGTTTATTGCCGGGCTTGGACAACATCACGGTTTTGTAGCAGAAGTTGAGGAGGTCTCGCCTTCTGGGGCAGTTGTATCTTCCGTAGAAGTGGCTTTTTCTTTCTTGGCAGCTAGTTCCCCTTGATTGGAGTCGACCAAGGCTTCCCTGATTGACAGAAAGGGTGTTGAAGTCGTCATTAGTAGGACCCCTGTGGAGGGAGAGACTCCTGCTTCTTGAATGTCTTCGGCTTCGCTGCTGCTAGCCGTATCAAATTCGGCTTGAAGGGCCGCTTCTTCAGGATGAACTTGCTCCCAGCATCGGCAAGGGGCCGAGGTTTCTACTTCTTGATTCTCGGACCGAGCCAGTTCAAGATATTCGGCTTCCACCGGATACTCATCAAAGGTTGCCCCCAGAGGGCTATCTTCAGTAGGATAGAAGGCGGAGATAGTATCCACCTCGTACCGCCCACTGTAATAATATTCCTCCAGGCTAAAACCCAACCCTGGATGCTGAGAGACACGCCTCATTTCCTTATCCAGATTTGTGGGATACCACATCTTTTGGAAAGCTTCTTTGCGCTTTTGAGACTGATCGGGAGGAATGTGTTGCTTCTGAAACACCTTGGCCATCCGATCAGTTGCAAATGCCAGGCCTTGGACAGGAACCTGCGGGTTGCTTAAATCTTCGGGGAGGCTACAGTCTGTGTCTTCCCGAGTAGGATGCTCCTCAGCTGTATAGAACAAGCTGCTGGGCCCATCTTCTTGTGTCACCTCCCAAGCTTTGAAAGGTTCGACAGTGGGGTCGTTGAGGCCGAGGACTGGCTTGGTGAGGCCGGCCGGGACTCCGATGCGGGCGTGCTGTCGATTGACCTGCACTTCCTTAGCTTTGGGGTATAATGCTGGGGGTGTTACCCTGCCGACGTCTCCAGAAGCTGTGATGTGGGAGACCACCTTTGGCTTGACATATCCATGTGGCGGTGGTGGATACCAACTGTCACCCGATCTATTCTTAGAGGCCCCTATGGGGGCTTTAGCTTCAGAAACCTTCCGGGGAGGCCCCGTATATAGGTTGGCGTCTGCCAAGTGACATTCAAATACCTCGAACGGGTGGAGATCAGCAAATATCCTCTCCTCCTTCCCTTGGAGGCTGTATTTGATGCATTGGTGGAGCGTGGAGGGCACCACCATATTCTCATGCAGCCATGGGCGGCCGAGCAGCGCCTTGTAGGAGGTGCGAGAGTCAATGACATGAAACTGTACTGTTTTAGTAAAATCTGCCAGGGTCAGCGTAAATTCTGCCACTCCCATAGATACTTCACATTTTTGGTTGAAGCCAGCGATACGCATATCCCCGACTTTCTCGAGATGCACATTAAAGTGGTGCCTCTCGTATATTCTATATGGCAGGATGTTGACTGCTGCACCGGGATCAACCAGTATTCTGTTCAGCTCCCTTCCATTCAGGTGCCCTTTCATATACAGCGGCCTGTTGTGGCTGGTAGTAGGTAGTAGCATGTCTTCCAGAGAGAAGGTCATACTGGCTTCTGGTATAGCCTCGGCTACGCAGGCTTCAAAATGAGCAGGTGTCTGCAGAGCAGTGATGATCGCCTGTCGAGTTTCTTCACTCAAAGAAAGAATTTCCCAGATCATAAATCGAGCAGGGAGCTTTTTGAGCAACTTCATTATTCGCCTCCCAGCCCGGACATTGGAGAGCTTCATCTCTTCAACCCATCTGGGCTTGGGGAGGTTTTGATTTGTGGGTCCGGACGGACCTGCTTCATTTTCCTCGGACTCGGCATCCTCTTGGCTGGCACCGGCTGTCGGGTCTTCTTTATTAGTTGCTGTAGGGCAAGCTCCATCTGCATTTGCATCCTCAGTAGATTGCGCTGGCTGCGGGTGAATGGCCCTGGGTGTAGGGTTAGCCTCTTGACAGGGCTGTTTCCCCTTTGACATTTTCATAAATTCAAGGAATGAAGGGACTGCCTTGCCCCCACTTTTGTTGTATAGGCCTGACAGAGGGGGAATTTGAACTCCCTTATCTTCTGGCGGAGGTGTCTTGTAGGGTTGCTCCCCTCTAAACATGATGTTGTGGTTGGGTGGTGGCTGGCGCCCCCATCTTCGGCCCGACCGAGTGGCATGTGAAGCAGTTGCGGCCTCGGGTTTGCCTCCCCTAGCATGGGGTGTGAAGCAAATTTCTTCTTCTTCCTCTTCTCCGGGTAGGTTGAAGAGTGCTGATAGGGTATTGCAGGAGACAACCTGTGCTTTATTGGCCCCAGTGGCCTTTCTTTTCTTCTTCTTTTGCTTTCTCTTCTTTTTTGTTTCTGCGGGTGCCTGCCCCCAGAACAGGATGCCCTCTTCAGGGGGTGCTGCTTCAGCTTCCTCCACCTGTTTGAGTGAGAGTTGTTCCAGCTCTTGCCATGGGACGTGGTCCCGTACCAGCAGAGGTTTCAATTCAGGCTGCACATATTCATCTAGCCCTTCAATCAGGTGCTGTAGTTGAAGGACCCCAGGATTCGTTTCCTTGATTACTAGTAGTGGAGTCTGTCTCCTCCTTTTAGGTGTATGTATTCTGATGGCTGTAGGTGGAGTGACCCATACGGGTGCTACCACCGGCGGAGCAGGCCGGGGTGTAACGCGACGGATATGTGCCCCCTCTTTCGGGCGAGGTGCCCTCTTCTTCTTGTGCTTTACAGGGATCTGCTGCCACCCCTGCTGTTCTTTCACGGGCTCCAGGAAATGGATTTTGTAGGTGCTCCGTGTGCTTGCTTCAGAGATCTCCTCAGGTAATGCCTGGTAGAGGGAGACCATGTTGACTACTGCTCTCCTGGGAGGAGCTTCATGTGGCTGAGGAGGGTCTACTTT
Source organism: Amorphophallus konjac (assembly GCA_022559845.1). NCBI lineage: Eukaryota > Viridiplantae > Streptophyta > Magnoliopsida > Alismatales > Araceae > Amorphophallus > Amorphophallus konjac. Next base: position 376,010,409 of record CM040121.1, read on the forward strand.
GTACTCTCCCAGCTCTATTTCATTATTCTTTACCATTCCTTCGATGATGTCTTTGAAAACATAATAGTCTTCGATTGGATGTCCCAACATCTGGTGGTAGGGGCAGAATCTTGGACTATCCTTTCTTTTCAGGTCCTCCGGCCTCCTCGACTCAGGCAGGGTGACCATGCTGTATTCTGTTACCCAGTCGAACAGGACTCGGGTCTTGTCTTTTGGAAAGGAATAGGCTTTCTTCATTTTGTCCCTGAGCGAAGGACCTTCTTTATCATCTAGAGCTTTCGCAGGTTGTGGGGGAGCCGCCTTCTTGCCTTTCTTCTTCTGCTGTTCGAACACCTTGATATCAAGCGCATTCGCTTCTTTAGGTGTGGGGCGCCGTTCCGCAGCCTTGCCTTTCTGGGCTGTGCTGGCAGCTGACGCTGGGACAGGCTTGGCTAGGAAAGCCTCCACTTCGGCCACCACATTATTCAGCCGGTCGAACGACCGTATTTCCATTCCAATCATCTTCTCCAGGACCTCCCTCCTGAGGTTTTGTTTGCATATTTATACCGCGTCCTACTGATGCGGGGGCCGCTTGCATCTCATTCCGAGGTTCCTCCACCTCTTGATGTAATCAAGGGCTGTCTCATCTGCCCTTTGTTTTGTTGAGTAGAGTTCGGCCACTATGAGCTCCCTCTCTGTGACATGGAATCTTTCTCTGAACATTCTCTGCTTATCCGACCAATCACTGATTGACCCGGCTGAGAGGCTAGAGTACCATTCAAATGCGAGCCCTGTCAGCGAGGACCCGAAGAACTTCAGCAAATATGACTCGTCGGTGGCCAGATCACCCATAACGGTCATGTAATATGCAATATGCTCTTTAGGGGATGTTTTCCCATTGAATTTGACAAACTTAGGCGGCTTGTTGACCCCCGGGGGAAGTCGTTTAGCCGCATGGTGTTGCGGGTAGGGCACCCGATAGGCATCAAATGCGACATAGTTGCCTTCACTTTTTTCTGCGAGCTTCAGCTCGATCATCCTCTCCACCATCATCTGGTTCACGACCGTGGGGTCAACCGGTTCTAGATAGAAGTGCGCCGGCTGCAAGTATGGGGTGACCAGGGTGGTCACCTGTGGAGGACGCAGCAGTGGGGGTGTCGGGTGCACCTGAGGGAGCACCGGAGGTAGCAGCAGCTGAGGCTGTGGTGGCCGCTGTTGTGCCGTCGCCATGCTTGGCTCTGACGGCTGGGATAGTGTATAGAGCGGTGGAGGGTCGTCGCGACGAGCCGCTCCCCGAGATGACTCACCCTGGACTTCGGGTGGTTTAGAAGCCGATGAATGTTCAGTCTTTTCCATCAGCTACTTCTTTAGAGAGTCTATCTCCCATTGATATTTTTGTAGCAGCATCAGAACTGGTGGGTCTATAGTGGTGGGGATACCCTCTGTTGTCTCCCCGGACGTACCCTCAGGCAGGATGTCGAGGAGGATGTCGTCTTCTTCTTCCGCCGTCACCACATTAGCGGTCAAGACGGGGGCCTTGTCATCCCAGTGGGGATAGACCTGGGGCCGTTTCCCTTTAACCATCATCTGAAGCTCTCTTGCTGCTTCTGTTCTGTGGGTAGTTGGCCCCGGTCGTGCGGCCAATTGAGCCAATTCTTGGGGGTCTTTAGGAAGCTCCCCATATAGGTTAGATATACCAGCCATGTTGTAGGTGAAAACCTGCACCCTTCTCTTTCGTTGATAGACCCTCCTTCTGGCTTGTTGCGGAAAGGTCAGCCTTTCGAACACAGAAACTCTTCTTCTTTCTTCCCGCTCGGGGAAGGCTTCATCAGCTTCGACCTCGAAGCCGTCATTATATCCATTGTCGTCGACTGACAACACCATCATTTTATCTCCCATATCTCCTTCATCTGCCGCCGACGGGCAATAATCTTCCTCAGTGGCGACTGTCTGCATAAGTCACTGCTGTCCGAGTGAGGGGTTTCCTAAGCCTCGGAAATAATTTCTGACCAGGCAGGTCATCTCTTCTCGACCCTGTTCTTGATGTAGGACGGGGGGTGATTGTCGACCTCCAGCAGGAGGGATATAGGCCAGCCGAGCTCTGTCGGCCGGATGTTGGAATCTTCGTCCCGCAGCAGGGACGTTGGCTTGTCGGGCCGCGGCCCGGAAACTTCTGTGGCGCGGAGGATCCGCGACCACCTCTTCTTCCTCCTTCGGGGGCAGGTCCCTTTCTCTTCTCACTTCCGCCTCGTCGTTCACAAGACGACGGCGGATGGGAGTTAGCTGGTGGGCAGGTCGGGTCCGCTTGGGAACCCACACCTGTTTAAACTTCCTCGACCTGGGTACCGGGCTTTCCTGGCCATAGTGGCCGGCTTCTTCTATTTCTGCCCTCCTTCCGGCGAGGGCCTGATAGGCATTGTGGACAGGAATGTTGGGGATGACTTGGTCCGGGGTCACCCGTGCAGTGCGTCCGTTGAGGAAGACGCGCATACCTCCAACTAGCATAGATTTCTCGGACTGAGACAGAGTTTCGGTGATTACAGCAGCATTCTTGCGGGCCTGGCGACGCTGGCGTCCTCCAGGGTGTTTGTTGATGACATTGGGGTGGGTCCCACGTATGACGTGGTGCACCAGACAGTTAGCGGCCGGGGCCGGACTTTCGGACAAGTGTTTGCAGCAGGAACCTTCAGAGGCTCCATTTTCTCTACAGCTTCCTTGACAGGTGCTGGGGCTTCGACCTCCAGCATATCTACAAAGGCTAACCCCAAAAAGTTGGGGAAGCCCACAGCGGCAGGGAAGCTGCCGAATTCCATGGGTACTACCAGGTACCCTTGCGCGTGTCCAGTGACAATCGAAAGATCGAAGTCAACGCCAGCTATCCCGTTGATCGTCATTGATCTGCCTGCAAAGACAAACGAAGCAGTAATCAGTAGCCTTTGAGAGGGCTTCGAAGCCCGAATATCCTGGCAAAGAGATGAAAGGTGACACTGGTCCCACCGGGCGTGCCAGACTTGTTCGCGACCTTTTCTTTCTTTCGCGCGGTCGATCGACCAACTGACTGACTGGTAGTCAAATGATCAATTGACGACGCGGGCGTGACAGTCACATGAGTGACGAATTTATGATGCGCTCATTCTGACCCATGTTGGGCGAGTGTGAGGTTCGGTCGGGACCAGCAGTCCGCCATACCATAAAGGCTATGGCGTTAATTACATCCCCCACGAGGAGGGAACACCTTTGATTAATTACCGAGATAGCGGGCTGTCGAAGCCGGATTAAAAAAGAGCTACATGATGATCATGACGAAGGCATGCAGGATGCATATATTTATCATGCAGAAGATGCATAGTTCATAGAATTATGGATCCTCGATACGTGGCGGAGGACATGGGTCCGAAGACCACCATCGCGCATAGCGAAGACTTCCTACCAGACGTTATCCAATTTTCTGTCGACGCCATTTAATATACCCGAGGATCTATGCATGCATGCACACATTACGTTCATGACTATATTAAGCATGATAATGGAATTCATGGAAGCAAATGATAATCGACCACATTTATTACTCCCCATCGAGAAGAGGGAAGGTAACACAAGTGTGATAGCGAAAGCACAATGCTAACGGACATGGTAATGAAGATATGATAACAATATAGTTCAGGCTCGCTCGGTCCCTCCCTTATTCAATTTATTACCCATTGTGATTTATTAACGCAACCCCGAGGGACGAGATCCGCTCGGGGGCAAATGAGCGATTAAAGCAACAAGAGGTTTGAAAACCGACGCGACCATGCGATAGGTAGCTTATACGGCACGATAAAACGTAGGTATAGCGTCTTAATCCGGCGCGGCCATGATGAATGTTAATACGGCGCGAAGACTTTGGGGCGCGCCGATTTAGGGTGCGCCAGAAAGGCGCAAAGAAATATTTTTTGATTATGAGTCTAGCGTTAATCCGGCGCGGGGGGGTACCGCGCCGGATTAGGGCGCGCCGGGTTAAGGCCGCGCCGTTTTAGCTTATTTTCAATGAATTTCGAATCATTTGAGTTTGTTAAGTTTATGTTGAGTGTTTTCAAGCCATTTGAGGCCAATTGTTTGTTAAATTAAAGTCCGGAACCCTGAGGGATGGTGTGATTAAGCCAGTGCGAGGTTCCTACTCGAGCACCGGGATAATTGGGTCCAGAATGAGTATTTCGTTATGGTTTATTCATTATTAATTTGTCCAAAATTGGACAGCATCTCCCCTGAACCTGAAGAGTTGCAGGGGAGAAGCGGGGTCATGCTCACCTATGGAACAAGCCCCTAAACCGCCGGTCTACACGAAGGCAGCCAGCAAACCCCATTGGATAGGATACCCCGAGGACTAGCCTGCTAGGGGCACCAAGGTTCCATAAGGGAAAAGATAGAGAGATGAAGCTATTGATGATGGGAGCATCACCCCGAGGACTAGCCTGGGAGGGGTGGACAACCCACAATTTGTGACTCATCCCGCAGAGGAACTGACCATTGGGAGAATGGGACTCCGAGGGCTAGCCTACAAGGAGCACATGGGTCGGGTGTCAGGATTATGGGTTCTTCTACCAAGGAGGTGGGTAGGTACTTTGTGGGTGGGGTGATGATGATCGGCGCATGGTGCATCCAAGGTGGTGAGCGAGGTCGGACTTGGATTGGGGTTGGAAGTGGAAGTAGCGGTGGCCTAGGTTGGGGTAAGATTGGGGTTCGAAGAGGAAGGTGGGGTGGGTGTGGAGGGTTGGTTTGATTGGTTTTGGGAGGTGTGTCCCTTTTAGGGGGTGAAGGAGGGGTAGTGGTGGGGGCTAAGGGGATTTGTGGGGTATGGGTTTGGTGAGGGATTTTGGGTCGGGGGGTGGTGGCCATCATGGGCTTTGGTGGAGGAGTGGACACGGAGTCCACTTGGGCCGGTGGAGCTATGGTTGTGGCGTGGACTTGGAGGTAGGGTGTAGATGTAGTGGTGGGAGAGGTGGGAAGTGGTGGGGATTGGGTGATTAGGGTCTTGGGTTGGCCAAGGGGAAATGAAGGAGTTGAAATGCTCTTTCGACTTCGGTGTTTAGAATGGGAGGGGAAAATATATCTATCCCTAAGTTGTTCCTTCATGTCCCCCCATTTTGTGAGGGGAGCTTCCCTTCTAATTATCCTTAAGCCTTCAATTTTCAACCAATGAGTGTGGGCCCGTTTGGTAAGTTTCAATTTGGCAAATCGGACTTTCTCATCCTCGGACATGGGATACCAAGTGAAGTAATGGTCCATCGAGACTTCCCACTCTAAATAGTCAATAGGTTGAGTTCCATCAAATATGGGAGGTGGGGAACATGTCCTTCTATCGTACATCCTTGGGGCGGGCCCATTTTCTCCAAGTTGGTTGAGTCGACCCGATATGTTATCAAGCCGCTCATTGGCATTGGTCAAGGCCTTCATGAGGTAGTCGACATGGCCAGGGAGGTTATGTGTTTTAGTGGTAGGCATCCCTTGGTGGTTTGGACTTATGGAGAGGGCCGATTGGTAAGGTCGGTATGAGGTGGCCATACTAGTGGACAAAAGAGATGCAACCGAGTACCCTAAATGCATAAACACGCCCTAGGACCAACTTGATAGAGACAAGTTGTGAACTTGCTCTGATACCACTTGATGTGACACCACCTTGGGTGGTAATCACAAGGCCAATGAACCTTGGACCTATGATTCACAAGCAAACAACTTGGATGATGAAATTACTCAGGCGAGCTCACTCGCTTAGCGGACAGTATTGCCCGTGGGCAAGTTGGCGATGGTGGGGAGGGTCCAAAGTGGGACCTTGACGTTCCGAGGCTTGGCTTCGCTGTGGCTGACCCCCAAAGGGGCTGGGATACCCAATTTAGTGGGCGGCCAGCATGCCAAAGGCATAGGTTGTAGGGTCGCTCTCACCTCACTCCGCGGTGGCCACTCAATTGGAGGGAAATTTGGATCAAGCACTCACTTACCGTCCGACGGAGCTAAAGATAATACTAAATAAGCATGAATAAACCAGCGAGGGATGTGTCCCGGAACTCACCTGATCGGTGTGAGAACACCGATCTCGGCCGATAGACGAGGGCGAGCGGGGAGGCGTGGATACGCACCCGCACGCCGCGCCGATGCCGCTTGACCCTGTTTAAGTGATTACAACACTACGCCTCTCGCAGGAGGGGGATCTTGGGGTGGGGGTTAACGGTGAATACATCCAAAACTACCTCCACACAGGGAGGGGCCTTCAGCCGGCCAAGCAAAAGAGGAAAAATCAGGCTAGAAACAAAGAATGTTGGCCGATGTCGATTCTGTCCACTCTCTGCGATTCAGGACAGGCAGTTGGTTCTCTGGATGCTGCAGTCACTCCAGAATTTTTCCGATGACGAAACCAGTTGGAGATTGCTCGTAGCTGGGCCGGGATGACGCCTGAATTTTTGTAATTTCTTCGGGAGCCGGCGCTGGTCGGAGTAGGATCTTCAACAGGGGAATAGGTTGACAGTCCTGACTGCTTCAGGAACTCAATAGTAGGAAGCAGAGGATGCCACGACCAATCCTGAACTCAGAATGAGGTTCCGCCAAAGTCAAAGGAACCGTATGTGAGTCCTCTTCACAAAAAGCTTGACGGGGATGCCGTTCGTTGTCGGAGCAGACCGGTAGGCTCGGAACACTAAGAAGGGGTTGGTGCAGACTGAGTGGAGGCAGAACCGCGCACCCGGGGAATAAAAATGATAACTCTCAGGTCCGGTCTCCAAACTGGGCTCTGCTTCTTGGAGATGATAGAAGACTTGTAGTAGAAGATTTTTTTAGAAGAACTCTTGATCATATTCCAAACAGGTTCGTCGTAGTCGAGCTTCCACTCCGGCTCTGGTCTCCTGCCAGGGAGGCTTTGCGCAGTTGAGGAAGAAAGGGCCTCTTGATCAGCACGGTGCTCGGATGAGGACGAAACCACCTCGCTTGGAAAGCTCTCTGGACGACCTTTCCAGAGGTATATGGTACACCTCCTGAAGCCTCACTATGACACCGTGTAACTCTCTGCAATCTGCCGGTGGTCTGCTGCTTGCGAACCAGAATAGGGCCTGGTAGGGAGTGGAGGTAAGAGAGGGGAGAATGGGGAAGGAGGGCTGATGGCTGGCTGTGGGTGTGACCCAGGTGGTGGGGGGTGATGGGGAGGGGAGGGGAGCAGTTAGAAAGGGGAGGGAAATTCAAATTTGGCCTAGGGTTTGAGCCCCTTCATCCTTGGGGAGATGGAAGGGTGCTTAGGAAAGGGTAGTGGGTGGTTGGGGGTTGGAGGGTGGCTTAGAGATTGGTGGGTTCTATCTTGGGGGTTGGGGGGACTTGAATGAAGGTATGGGGAAGGGGGGAATATTAATGAAGAGTGAATGGGAGGAGAGAGAAGAAATTTCAAAATTTGGGGGTAGGGAAGAGAGAGAGAGAGAGAGGGGGGACCCTTTAGAGAGAGAGAGAGAGAGAGAGAGAGAGAGAGAGGAATCCACCCCTTAGAGAGAGAGAGGGAGAGAGAGATGGAGAATCCACTCCAATTGCACTAGAACACTCAATGTTTTGATTCACCAAAATATTACATATGAGGGAGTGGGATGGCCTATTTATAGGCACTCATATTTTCCTAGGACTAAAATGACCCTGACTAAACAACTAATGACCAAAGTAGTCCAAGGGAGGGGTGCCCCTGGGCGAAGCCCACTAGTTGGGCCCAAATGACTATCAAACTGACCCATTAACCTATTAACTGGCTCAAATAAAGAAAGATTACACATCTATGACTCAAATAAGATAAAAATTACATGCTACTACTCAAAATTAAGTGATGGAGATGATGATGCACCGATGGTGAGTAACCGGAGTCTCGAAAAAGATGGAATGACTGGGGATGTCCCCATCATCACATCTTCTCCCCGCGGCCGATTTTATTATTCTGGCGTCTACTGCACAGGGTCGTCCCTGTGGATAGTCGCATTAATGACTGTGGCATCCCTATTGTGTCGAATTGTGTCTGCTGCTCCCATCCAGCTAGGAGACTCTTAATCACCTATTCACTGCTAGCGATATGGCCACTAGCATGTGGAACAGGTTGAGGCCTCTACTCTCCAATAACATTCACCTCCCCAACCAAATTACTAATAGGTGCTGGACTGTCCTATCCTCCACAAACATGAGGTCGAGATTCCAATTTATTGGACAATATGCGACCATCCTGGGCGTCTGGGAACTTTGGAAGAGCCGTTGTGCTGCCCAGTTTGAAGGCAAGAGGTAGAATATGGCATTAAGTCGCAAGAATATCTGTCATATGATTCAGGCGGCTTTAAGCAAGACTAACTTTCACATGGCCCTTTCCTATGTGGAGGAGCAAATTCTTCAGGGCCTTAATTGCACATCGGTGCTCATCCACAAGCGGCCCCATGCATTTGGTCTATATATCCTTAGCTTAGACTGGCTATAGCTTGCATATCGACGACGCCTCCAAAGGGAACCCCAGCATTTGCGGTGGTGGAGGGTGCATCCATGACAGCACATGCTCTTTCTACTTGGGTTTCCCTTACCCATACGTGATGTGCAACAGTCTCATAGTGAAAACCAGAGCTCTCCATGATGGGTTGGTCTTGGCCGCCTCTAGGGGTTTTTAGATCTCAGTAATCGTTTTAGACTCCACTGTCCTGGTACAAGCTATCCACAGCTGCACTTGTCCCTCATGGCAGATCATGGTCTGGTGGCGCAGACTTATGTACATGACGCAGGCCTCGTCTCTCAACCTTCAACATGTCTTCAGAGAGGGCAACAGGGTGGTTGATACCCTTGCTAACCATGCCTGCGTGATTGATAGGAAGCTATTTTTTGAGTCCAAAAACGCCTTACCTAACGACTCTAGATGGGTGGTTCTTCTGGACAGGCTGGGTATCCCTTCTCTCAGAGTTTAAACTTCCTTTCGGGTAGGGCTCCATCAATTGTATCTCAGGGGTATGCCCCGTGGTTTCGTGTATCCCTCTGATTCCATTATCAATAAAATTCTAGTCACAGGTGTTGGTCGGGGGAGTGGGGCCACTTACCTCCCTTGGAGATAGGTGCACTCGACCGGTTGCAACTCCTGGTACCTTTTCATTAAAAAAAAGAGGGTTTTTAAAGAATAAAGAGAACAAGGGAAAAGAATACATTAGGCATAAAGATAAATAAGTGTATAGTAAGGTTAGGTGGAAACTTCTAAAAAGGTGAGAGTGCATCCTACGGTGGAGGTGTGATCAAAAGCCATGGTTATTATTCATTTAACACATTATTGTTCATTTAGAGTGAATAGTGCCATTTTTAATTAGCGCAATTTTAATAAATTAAAATATATAAAAATAAAAAATATACGGATTCTAACCATATGCATATCCAGATTTTTTCTTGTCCGATTTAATAGGTATAAAATTTTAAAGGTGGGTGTGTTCATACGGTGTAACAAGATTACTGTTCATTGAACATAGTCACTTTTAATATATGAAATTTTTTATGGATCTAAAAATATAGAAATTAAGATAAAAATATGGGGATTCCAAAAAATACACTTATCCAAAAATTTTAAGCATCTGGTTAAATGATTATAAAATTTTTAACCATGCGTTGATTTATCTTACGTGAAACAGACAGTGTGAAACCGTAATGTAATATGCATGCAATAGTTTTAGTTAATATCTTAGGCTGGAGATATTGAGATAACCTACGTAAAACTAACAGGAAACATGCTACATGGAATCATGAAACATGCAGAGTTCATGCAAGATTTAATTACTAACAAGTTTTTATTTGGGAGAGAACACCTACCTGATTGAAATGGAAGAGGAAGAAGAGGAAGAACCAATGATCACCTAGAGCCCCCTTTCTCCTTAGAATCCTTCCCAACGTGTAAGGCAAAGTGGGTGCTTAGAGGGCCTATTTATAAAATTTTTTGGCTAAAATAGTAAGATTCCTCTCCCCCACAAATTAAACTCATCTACCACATAATTTCATGTTCATGGCCCATTGTTAAACTATTTCACTAACCCACTTTTAATAAGGTTGGAAAATGTCACTATCCTAGATTTAATAGGGTATGGGCACAACCAATCTTTGTAGGCTTTTTAATTTTTGGGCCATCCTTCTAGAATTGTACTAATTTAATCAAAAAAATGGGTGTTTAAAAATGGGCTACCCATTTCACTCTATTTGGCCCATTACTCCCAATTTAACCCAATAAGGGTTATCCAATAATCCAATTGTCAATCACAATCATTTTAGCCCACTAACTTCAATTTTAGGCCATAAGGTTTGCTTCATAGCCCCAATTGTTAATTCTAGGGAATTTGATTAGTTGTCTTGAAATTTAAGCTGTTTAACTTCAAGAAAAATTCAATATAATCTCATTATTTCTTTTTTTTTGAGTTACTACATCCTCTCCCACTTAAAAGAATTTGGTCCTCCAAATTGACATCATGCCATTTGTAAAACTTAAAATTTAAATAGAGGGTTCAAATTTCTAACCTGAGATCAAATCTGGATATCTTTTTGTGATCGAATCCTCTAATTCCAAAGTAGCTTCTTCGAATCCTCATTTGCTCCATTAAACTTTTACCATCGGTATAGCCCTATTTCTGAATTGGTGTAACTTTCGATCCAATATCTTGATCGGTCTTTCCTCATAAGATAAATCCTTCTATAACTTCAAGTCATTGACTTGAATCACATGCGAAGGATCATACACGTATTTCCTCAGCATGGATACGTGAAACACATCATGAACACCATCTAATTATGGAGGCAATGCCAGCTTATATGCCACTTCTCCGATTTTTTCCATAATCTAGAAAGTGCCAAAAAATCTTGGACTCAATTTTCCTTTGACACCAAACCTTTTGATTTCTCATGTGGGTGAGATCTTCAAAAAGACATGCTCCCCCACTTAGAATTCAAGGTCTCTTCTCCTGTTGTCGGCATACCTCTTTTGCCGTGATTGAGTAATCTTCAATCTTTCCCTGATCAACTAGATGCTTTGAGTGGTATCTTGAATAATATCTAGACCCAATAGTCCTTTCTCTCCAACCTCATTCCAGCATAGAGGTGATCTACAACTCCTGCCATACAGTGCTTCGAAAGGTGTCATTTGAATGCTAGACTGATATCTATTATTATATGCAAATTCAACCAAGGGCAAGTTCTCATGTAAACTTCCACCAAAATTAATCATACAGGCTCTCAACATATCTTCGATGACCTGATTTGTCCTCTCGGTTTGTCCATCTGTCTGAGGGTGAAATGTCGTGCTAAAGTTCAGCCGAGTACTTAAAGATGATTGCAAACCTTTCCAGAAATGAGAGGTGAAGCTTGGATCTCTAACTGAAATAATAGAAGTTAGAATACCGTGCAGCCTTACAACCTCCTTAATATATATAGCAGTTAGAACATTAACGGTCCATTTGCTCTTGAAGGGAAAGAAGTGGGTGGACTTAGTTAGTCAGTCCACAATCACCCATATAGCATCAAATCCACTTCGAGTCTTTGGCAATCCAAAAATAAAATCCATGTCAATACTATCCCATTTCTACTCCGATATTTTGAGAGGTTTCAACTTACCAGCCGACTTGAGATGTTTGACTTTAACTCGTTGGCAGACCAAATATCGGCTCACGAACTCGACTACCTCTCTTTTCATGTTAGGCCATGCACCAAAAGGTTCTTTTGAGATCTTGAAACATTTTTGTAGCACCAGGATGAATAGGGTACCTCGATCGATGTGTCTCCTCTATGATTTTGTTCTTGATGGTAGGACAATCAGGCACACAAATTACAGATCTACAAGAAAAGCCGCTGTTAGCGACGGGAATTTCAGACGGAATTATTTGAGTCTCAATATCCGTCTGAATTTTAGACGGATAGATTCCGTCTGAAATTCCATCTCTATTTCAGACAGATAATTATCTGTCGCACTATCCATGTCAATTTGAGACTTATATTCAGATGAAAACTTTTCCATCTAAAATTTATTAAAATTTCAGACGAAACTATTGTTCGTCTGAAATGCCGCCTAAAAATCATGAAATCCCCCGCCCAAATCGGCCCCTCCCGCCACTCTCTGTCACTCACTTCCCCCCACTCTCCCTATCATTCTCTGTTTCCTCCATCTCCCTACCGCCGTCGTCATCGGAGACATCGCCGCTGCTGCCGTCGTCGCCACCGGCCGTGGTCGTCCTCGCCGTCGCCGTAATCGATCGCCGGCCGAAACTCGCCGCTCCTCACTTCGGTAGGTTAAACCCTCTCGATCCCTCTCCCACTCTCTGTAACACTGATGTGGCACAGCCCAAAGACCCCTAAATATGATAAGGTGACCCTAGGACTTAGACCTGCAAGCATACAAGCGCTCAATGATTCTCACAACGACGATTTCTGCTCACTCGGTTCACACGTTCACCCGGTGGGTCCGGGAGATGATGGTGAGGGTCCGAGGCGGGACCCAATTGTCATAATGGACTTACAATGCTAAGGCTGACCTCCAATGGGCCTGGGAGTCCCAACTTTGTGGGTGGCCGGCCCGCAAGGCGGGGTGTGGGGTGGCACTCACTCACGGGCCGCGGTGGGCACGATATTGCTTAAAATGAATTCCGAGCACTCTCTTACCGTCCGACGGGCATTCAAGGTAATACTACATTTGCAGAAATGAAGCTACAAGGGTGTGATCAGATGCTCACCTGATCGGTGTGAAGACACCGATCCCGTTCGGAGACGAGGGCGCGCCGAGAGGCGAGGGTATACACCCGATCGCCGCGGCGATGGAGCTTGACCTGAAAATGTGAAGAGGTACAGCACTACGCCCCTTGCAAGGGGGGGATCTTGGGGTGGGGGTTAATGTATTACAACCAAAAAATTACCTCCATGCAGGGAGGGGCCTTCAGCCGGCCAAGCGGGGAGGGGAACGAGCGAGATAGAGTCGACTTTCCGAGCTTTGCCGATTCTGCCTAGCTTCTGTAATTCTGGACAGAGGGCCGATATCGATGCTGCCAATAATTCCACCGAGCTTGGAATCTGATGAAACTTGCGCCAAAAGCTTGCTAACCGGAGACGGGTGCGGCTTGAATTTTTGGACGACGTTCTGATATGGGGGCTGACTGCTCCAGTGACTGGAAGATGGATGCAGCTCTGGTCTCTGGCCGAGCTCAGTCTGAAACAGCAGGTTGCAGAAGCTGCCACGATCGCTCCTGAGCTCCAAATTTGGCACCGCTAGACTCGTTGGAATCGTGGACGAGTCTACTTTGCAGAAAAACAAACAGGGAAGTCTTCTGATGTTGGAGATGATCTGGGTGTCCAGAGAAGTGGACGGTGGTCGGTGCAGACTGTGAGGAGGCAGACCGGCGTGGGTGTGGTAGAAAATTGGTATCTCTAGTTGTCGGATGCCGAACGGGGTTCCGCCTTCTGTTCCTGGACGCTGACAGGGGGAGGAAGAACTTTGTAGAAGACCTCGAAGACTGGTTCCTTCAAGGTTCGTCGTGGGAGAGTCTTCTCTGCCGCTCTGGCTCCTGGTCTGAGAGGTTCTGCGCAGTCGGGGAAGAACAGCCTTCACGGATGGCCACAAACTCGGAATGGAGTGATTCCACCTCGCCTGCGAAGAGCACAGGGAGGCCTTTCCAGAAAGTTAGGCCACTCCACCAGCAGAACCAGGATGCAGTCGTGGACGTCGCTGCAACAGAGTGCTAATCTGCAGGTCGGCCTGCACACAAAGCTGGAGTGGAGAAGAGAGGAGGGGGCGAACTTGGCTTGAGGGGAGAGGAGGGGTGCGACCTAGGGAGCAAGGAGGGAAGGGGAGATTCGAATTTGGGCTTTGGAATGAGTTAATTCAGCCTTGGGAAGGTGGAGATATGCTTAGGGAAGTGAAAGGGGTAGGTGGTGGTTGGAGGGTGGGGTTTTGAGTGGTGGAACTTCCTTGGGACTAGGTGAGGATTAAAGAGGGGTTGTGGGAAGTTGTGGGGAGTTAATGGAGGTAGGTGGGGGTTGGAAGTGGTTGAGAGGGGGAGGAGAGAGAGTGAATTTCGAAATTTAGAGAGAGGAGGAGAGAGAATGAGAGAGAGAGAGATATTGAGAGAGTTTGAAAGGGTTTTCTTCAATATTCATCAAAAGTTTAATACAAGAGGAGAGATGGGGCCTATATATAGGCAACCATTCTTTACATGACCAAAATACCATTGACAATAAGATAAAAGACCGAGCATATCCTAGACTCAATCCTATGGGCCCATAACTAAAGTAATAAGGCCCAATTAAACATAACAAGGGAAATGGACTAAAACCATATGACTCAATAAAGGAAAATACATAAGATAGGACTCAATAAAAAGAAAATACATAAAATGAAACTTGGGAAATGAAGATAACAAGTGTAGACCATGATCAATCCATATCAAGAGTGTGCAGGCGATCAAAGCTAGAGGGGTGTCGGGAGATGCCCTCATCAAATCCCCTGGGGTGGGGAGAGCTCGACCCTGTCGAGTATGGGTCTGCCTGGCTGTCGTACTGTTCCATCATGTCGGGATCCAAGCATATCAAATCCTCCCGACTCACCCATGTATCCTCGATCGGGGGACGGCTCTTCCACCTAACCAGATAGCGCTGATACACCCTGTGCCTCGTAATGATACTCTGCTCATCCAGTATTGCCTCTACCTGCTCTCGTCGGTCTCTCAAGCTAGAAAGTGGAGTCCCTCCGGGAGTGTCTCTCATAAGGGGGGGTAAAGGCTCAAGCTCCTCACTGGGTTCCACCGCGGGGCCTTTGTGGGGTACCAGGTCCGCCACACTGAAGGTAGGGTGAACCCCATAGCTTTCTGGTAGGTCAAGCTCATAAGCATTGCTGCCAAGTCGTCGTAGAACTCGAAAGGGTCCCGAACCCCGTGCCCTCAACTTGGAGGCAGGTCCCGGAAGGAGCTGCTCCGACCTCACCATCACCGAGTCTCCCACTTGGAACTCATAGTGGCGCCGATGAGCATCTGCCCGCCTTTTGTAAGTCTCATTGATCCTTCCTATATGCTTGCGAGAATGCGTATGCCATGCATGATGATGCGATGTTAGTGTGAAACGAATGGTATGCCAAGGTGGACCTTGGCAGCCAAATGTAGACCGATCACACTTTGATGCTATGAAGACTGTGGTAGTCTTAGGAGGGCCGGGACATCCATAGATGAACCTTTTATGCATGGGTGTGATAAATGTCGGGGGACCCGGACATCCATGTATGCTCCTATCATGCTTAAGACTCATGATGAATGAAGGTGGGCCAATACATCCGAATATGGTCCACTTATGCTGCCTACTTGACATGTGGGTGATGTGGATGAATGTACCCGACTTATGAATCATGTCAAATGGTGTGGTAGGCCTGGACACATGCATGTTTATCCCAAAGGTGACTTCCATGTGCATAGATGTGGGATGACTTTTGAACGTCCACGTGAATGGGTCGAAGGGATCTACGAACGTGGTTATGGGGTGGGGCACTTCATCAATCCCAAGGTGTTTGTTGCCTAAGGTCAAGGCTCTCATGTTGTAACCCGATTCTAGGAAGGGAGGAGTTTGGGTCGACATGGGCGATGTGGGTAAGGTGAGGTGGGTGGTGAATAGGGAAAGTGGGTCACATGGAGATTTAGGCTCCCATAGAAAGGGGTCAAAGGGATTATGGTAAGGGTCACCTAGGTAGGGGTACTCCATGTTCTCAAGGTCCTCAAATGGTGAATCATCTCTCTCTAAGATAATTGGGCCAAGGTTGCTAATGGGTTGGCTAATCAAAGTACTTGGGATCTCAATGGTTAGGGAGTAGACTAGGATGGGTTCCTCCTCAATGGGAAGAAGGAGTATGATCTCACTTGTAAATTGGCCATTGGTGTAGATGGAAGTGATGGAGCCAATGGTGGGGTAAGCTAAGCTAATGGTGCTAGACTCTGATGGCCTCATGGCTAGCATATCGGTCAAGTGGACTTGCCAATGTAGGTAGGCCACTAAGTCTCCCAAATCTTCTACACAATAGGAGGTTTGATAAGTGACATGAGGCTGAGTGGGAATGAGTTGGGATTGATGTCCCATGAGTAGGTGGCTTGGTTGCAAACTAGGAATGGTGAGGCCTCGCTTGAGCCATAGGAATATGGACTTATCTATGGTGATGGTGTCATGGGGAAGGGTGTATAGCTCTTGAGGAACTAGGTTAGGAGGGGTGGGTGAGTTGTATGGCCCTTGGATTTCCTTGATTTTGGGAGGTGGATCCGAATTGGTATCCCTCTCCACTTGGGTAGGTGTGTGGGTTGCAACTCCTAAGGACAATGGGGTAGGAAGGTCTATGGTGGGTGGGTTGGTGTTAGTCGAGGCATGGCACACTCGAGGAGGTGAGCAAGGTCGGACATGGGTTGGACTTGGGAGTGGAAGTAGTGGAGGCCTAGTTTGGGGTAAGATTGGTGTAGGAAGCGGGAGGTGGGTTGGGTGAGGGGTTTTGGGTTTTGGGGTGGTGGCCATTATGGGCCTTGGTGGAGGGGTGGACATGGTGTCTACATGGTTTTTAATGGTGAGGGTTGGATGAGTGGTGGTCACCATGGAGGGAATTGGGTTGGTTAGGGGTCTCTTGCCCTTGGGATCACTTGGGGTGGAAGTGGGGGCTAAAGGGGCTTGACTAGTGTAGGTTAGCGAAGGGGGTTTTGGTTGGGATGTGGGGGACCTCATGGGGTTAGGTGGGGAGGTGGAGGTCTTAGGTACTTGGGTTTTAGTGATAAGGGTTTGGACGGGTGGGGTGGGAGGAGTGGGAGTGCTCCTTGGGTTTTGGTGATCCGAGTGGGATGGGGACACATACCTAGCCCTTAGTTGATCCTTCATGTCCTCCCATGTGGTGAGGGGAGCTTCCCGTCTAATTATCCTTAAGCCCTCAATTTTACACCAATGAGTTTGAGCCCTTTTGGTTAGTTGTATTTTGGCAACCAATGCCTTTTCATCCTCGGAAATATGATACCAATTGAAGTATTGGTCCATTGTAGCTTCCCAATCTAAATATTTGCTAGGAGAGGTCCCATCAAAGTTGGGAAGTGGGAAAGGGGCCATCCTATCGTCCGTCCTTAGGGCGGGCCTATTTTTCCCAAGTTGGTTGAGTCGGCCCGATATGTTATCATGCCGCTCATTGGCATAGGTCAAGGCTTTCATGAAGTAGTTGAAGTCATGAGTGTTAGTGGTAGGTATCCCTTGGGGTTTTGGATTCATTGTGGGATTGGAAGATGTAGTATTGGGTTGAAAGCGAGTACCACTACGAGTGGTCATGCAAGGTTGGGTGGGCTATGCAAGGGTGTGCGGATGCACCTATGAAAGACTTAGTGTGACCCAAGACTAGATTTGTAAGGACAAGCCTATGACCGCCCTGATACCACTTGATGTGGCACAGCCCAAAGACCCCTAAATATGATAAGGTGACCCTAGGACTTAGACCCGCAAGCATACAAGCGCTCAATGATTCTCACAACGACGATTTCTGCTCACTCGGTTCACACGTTCACCCGGTGGGTCCGGGAGATGATGGTGAGGGTCCGAGGCGGGACCCAATTGTCCTAATGGACTTACAATGCTAAGGCTGACCTCCAATGGGCCTGGGAGTCCCAACTTTGTGGGTGGCCAGCCCGCAAGGCGGGGTGTGGGGTGGCACTCACTCACGGGCCGCGGTTGGCACGATATTGCTTAAAATGAATTCCGAGCACTCTCTTACCGTCCGACAGGCATTCAAGGTAATACTACATTTGCAGAAATGAAGCTACAAGGGTGTGATCAGAAGCTCACCTGATCGGTGTGAAGACACCGATCCCGTTCGGAGACGAGGGCGCGCCGGGAGGTGAGGGTATACACCCGATCGCCGCGGCGATGGAGCTTGACCTGAAAATGTGAAGAGGTACAGCACTACGCCCCTTGCAAGGGGGGGATCTTGGGGTGGAGGTTAATGTATTACAACCAAAAAATTACCTCCACGCAGGGAGGGGCCTTCAGCCGGCCAAGCGGGGAGGGGAACGAGCGAGATAGAGTCGACTTTCCGAGCTTTGCCGATTCTGCCTAGCTTCTGTAATTCTGGACAGAGGGCCGATGTCGATGCTGCCAATAATTCCACCGAGCTTGGAATCTGATGAAACTTACGCCAAAAGCTTGCTAACGGGAGAGGGGTGCGGCTTGAATTTTTGGATGACGTTCTGATCTGGGGGCTGACTGCTCCAGCGACTGGAAGATGGATGCAGCTCTGGTCTCTGGCCGAGCTCAGTCTGAAACAGCAGGTTGCAGAAGCTGCCACGATCCCTCCTGAGCTCCAAATTTGGTACCGCTAGACTCGTTGGAATCGTGGACGAGACTACTTTGCAGAAAAACAAACGGGGAAGTCTTATGATGTTGGAGATGAGCTGGGTGTCCAGAGAAGTGGACGGTGGTCGGTGCAGACTGTGAGGAGGCAGACCGGCGTGGGTGTGGTAGAAAATTGGTATCTCTGGTTGTCGGATGCTGAACGCGGTTCCGCCTTCTGTTCCTGGACGCTGACAGGGGGAGGAAGAACTTTGTATAAGACCTCGAAGAGTGGTTCCTTCAAGGTTCGTCGTGGGAGAGTATTCTCTGCCGCTCTGGCTCCTGGTCTGAGAGGTTCTGCGCAGTCGGGGAAGAACAGCCTTCACGGATGGCCACGAACTCGGAATGGAGTGATTCCACCTCGCCTGCGAAGAGCACAGGGAGGCCTTTCCAGAAAGTTAGGCCACCCCACCAGCAGAACCAGGATGCAGTCGTGGACATCGCTGCAACAGAGTGCTAATCTGCAGGTCGGCCTGCACACAAAGCTGGAGTGGAGAAGAGAGGAGGGGGCGAACTTGGCTTGAGGGGAGAGGAGGGGTGCGACCTAGGGAGCAAGGAGGGAAGGGGAGATTCGAATTTGGGCTTTGGAATGAGTTAATTCAGCCTTGGGAAGGTGGAGATATGCTTAGGGAAGTGAAAGGGGTAGGTGGTGGTTGGAGGGTGGGGTTTTGAGTGGTGGAACTTCCTTGGGACTAGGTGAGGATTAAAGAGGGGTTGTGGGAAGTTGTGGGGAGTTAATGGAGGTAGGTGGGGGTTGGAAGTGGTTGAGAGGGGGAGGAGAGAGAGTGAATTTCAAAATTTAGAGAGAGGAGGAGAGATAATGGAGAGATAATGAGAGAGAGAGAGATATTGAGAGAGTTTGAAAGGGTTTTCTTCAATATTCATCAAAAGTTTAATACAAGAGGAGAGATGGGGCCTATATATAGGCAACCATTCTTTACATGACCAGAATACCCTTGCCAATAAGATAAAAGACCGAGCATATCCTAGACTCAATCCTATGGGCCCATAACTAAAGTAATAAGGCCCAATTAAACATAACAATGGAAATGGACTAAAACCATATGACTCAATAAAGGAAAATACATAAGATAGGACTCAATAAAAAGAAAATACATAAAATGAAACTTGGGAAATGAAGATAACAAGTGTAGACCATGATCAATCCATATCAAGAGTGTGCAGGCGATCAAAGCTAGAGGGGTGTCGGGAGATGCCCTCATCAAACACTCTCCCTCTCCCCCTCTTAGTCTCCCTCACTCCCTCTCCCTCTCTCGCTCCATCACACCCTCTCGTGCACACACTCGGCAGAGGAGGTGCTCACCCAGCAGAGGAGGCGCCGGCCGGGGGTGGTCGACCACCTCCCTCTCCCTCTCCCTCTCATGGTCCTATCCCTCTCCCTCTCTGTGTTTGATGGAGACATCACCCACGATTCCCTCTAGCTTGGTTCATCACTTCACCCGGGTGATGTGTAAGCTCGAGTAAGACTCCAGGAGGGCCCACTGCTACATTTTGCGTCTATTATATTAGTCATTTTGATGTATTTTCCCTTTTATTTGAGTCATTTCCCTATGTTGTGAGTCATTTCCCTATATTTTGAGTCATTTTCCCCTAGGCTTGCTTCTTGGATCATTTTGGTCATTATATGTAAAGCCAGGGGCAGTTCTGTCATGTAAAAGGTTGGGTCACTTTAAATAGGACCCCAACCCCCTTTGTGAGAACTAATGAAGAATTAGAATTTGAATTCCAGTCATTAAGTACCACTAGGTGAGAAGCCTTGAGTGTCTTGGGTGAGAAGCCCTCTCACTTTCTCTCTCTCTCTCTAGGGGGCGAACCCCTTCTCTCTCCTCCCCCTCCCCTCTCTAGTTCGACCACCCCTCTCTCTCATCTCCCCTTGCCACCTCAGCCCTCCACATCAGCCCACCCTCTCAGCTCCCCAAGCCCATCAATTCCCTCCATTACTATCATCAAACCCCAAGAACCCTCCACCATTCCAAAGCAACCTTTCCTATTCCCCAAGCACCCTTTCCTCTCCCCCAAGCACCCTTTCCACTACCCCAAGCACCCCTTCACCTCCCTAAGGGAAATTTGAATATCCCACCCCCTTGTTGGCTGCGTCCCACCCCTTCCAACTCCCCCCTCTTAGCCTTGGTCGACCAAACCCCCACTCTCCATATTCCCCTTAGTCACTCCAAGACCTCCACTTTCCTCTCCCCTTTCCCTTGTGCTGCTAGCTTCTAACCACCATCGCCCCTCCCACCCCCCTTGCACCAGACCATCTGCATCCCCCTTCCCCACCTTCCCCATATCCCCTCCCACCTCCCAACCCTTTCCCCAACATCACCACCCCCATATCCAACAACCTTCCACCAAATAAGCATCCCCTTTCAACCATATTTTGCCAATCTGTGTTCAGCTGAAGATCTGCTGAGTTCCAGCCAGTTGCAGTGCCGGCCACGGCTACATCCCAGAGTTCCTGGGAGTACAAGAGGTACCGTTGGAACCAGCTCCCTGTCAGCTTCACAACGGAGGTGATGTTTCCGCCTTCTGACGTCGGGGCTACTTGGGGGCTCATCTTCGTCAGACTGCGCAAATCCTCCCAGGCAGACCACCAGTAGCGAATGGCAGAGGCTACCACAACTAGCATTCTGAGCTTCTTTGGACGGCGCTGTTGACACCCATTTTATGCCGATAAGCTGAGTCGTTTCTCTTACTCCCATTAGTTGACGCCCTAAGTTGTCCATCATTCGTTGGGCCATTTTTTGTGGCACGTCCTGGGCCCATTTTATGGGTAGCCTCCCTCCTGGGTAAAGTCTGTATCAATTCAGGGCTTATTGGACCTTGGCCTTGATTAATTGAACTATTTTATGAAAGTCAAGTATCCAAGAGCATGAACGGTCCAACATCAGCCGTCCAGGACTGGGGCGGTTGATCCCAGACCGTTCATACATTTTGGCTATTTTCTGAGGATTTTCTTAATATTCACCGACAGGCTTTTGTGCGGCCCTATCCTGCCCGTTCAAACTAATGGACGGGCGAATGTAAATCGCCCATATCTCAGAGTCCTACGCATGCTAATCTCCTCAGATAATTATCCAAATATTTGAATTATCACCGACAAGGCTAAAACGGCTTGCTCTGGACCGCCCTACCTTTGAGTGGTCGCCAAGGCGCCGTTCATCTTTCAGGGTCCAACGCCGGCCGTTTCGGTCTGTTCGAGCGATAATTGGGCTCATTATCTGATTTAATTCAATTTTCACCGACAGGTTGAACGGTCTGAACATAACCGTTCAAGACGTGAGCGGTCTATCGTTAGACCGTTCATCCCTTCGATGGAGGTTTTTTAACAGATTTCCATCCTTTTATGCATGGTTTTATCCCTGATTTGTTTTAACGATTTCTCCGTGGATAATCAGCCATTTCTTGATGCCGTTTCGGCTGGATGGAAGATAAGGATATTATCTATGAATTATCTTTTGCAAATTCGACCCGAAAATGCCTCTAAACCCTAATTTCGAGGCGGACTTTCTAGGCTCTACAAATAGACCCTAGTGGCCGGACTCGAAAAGGGGGGGGGGAATTTTGGTCGACGGCGAAGCCCTGCCACATTTTCGAATGACCTAGCACCAAGGAGGGAGGCTCTCTACGTCCTTACGAGCCTCCGGTTCAGAAAGTAGTCTGTGTGTCGAGTCATAGCGTCATTTTCTGATTTCTTCATCATCTGTTGCATGCATTGTTCTCTCTCTGCGTTTCCCTCATTTTTCTCCCCATGCATACACCCACCTACATTTTTTTCACCCTAGGGGTTTAAAACCCCCCAGGTATCCCCCCTTTCCACTTGATTATGCTTCATTCTTCTCACATGAACGCGTACTACATCATTTAGCTCTAATCTGGGTGTTCCTTCTGTGTCTTCGTACTGTTTCGCAGGTCAGCACTTCATCAGCACGAGGCCCATCCCCTCTAGCCGGCTGGAGAGGGTGGAGGTGAGCCCTTTTGTAACTCTTGGCGTGGCGGACTAGCGCGGTTCTTGTAGGCTCGTTCAAGGATACCAGCGGCCCTCTCTGCACCGCTCTTCATCTTTAGGCGGTCCCATTAAAGCCGTCCATCCTCCAGGAGTGCTTTTCTCGCGTGTTCGGCAGCACCCTCAAACGGTCTATCGTAGGGCCGCGCGTCTGTTAAGGCGGTTCTACGTCGACCGCGCGTCTTCCCGGTGTTGCAGCAAGGCGAGTGTCTCCCCTTCCTTTCCAAGGTATGGCGTGACTATCACGTACGGCATCTTGGTGGCGATCACGGTCCTTTTCATTGCTCTCTATCTTATTTTCTTTCTCTCGCTCTCGTGGTTTGCCCATCGCACGTTGTTCCATACATTTGATGCACTTTGACCATTGGTGAGAGAGCGGAAGGAAGATATATATCTACACCCCTTTTGTGGCGATCACGGTGGGACCCCTAGTGCCCATCGTGCTGTTGAAATTGCTGACCCTCCTTCTCTGTTTCCAAGTTTATGGTTCTTCCCAAGAGTGATTGGTAGGTTGGGACTTGTTTCCGCCCCTGGGACCTGAGCGGTTCTTCCGGAGCCGCCCAAGACAAGCACGGTCGAGATTCCACCGTTCATCCCCTGCAGTCAAATCTAGCTTCGCCGGTCCTTTCTGTTACAGACGGTGTGAGATACACCGTTCATACTGTAGAGCGGCCTGGATCGGGCCGTTCAGTTCTCCAGCATAGGTACGTTTTGCTCTGTTCTTATTACAGGTACGCGACTGATGGAGGGCCATTCATGAGGTTACACAGTTGTCTAGCGACCGTCCTACTGGTATTCTCCTGCCGTTGCTCTCTCGTCTTTTCTTAGGTCCTGTGATTACGCCATAGTGTTGTTCTCTCCCAGGATTAGACGGTTCCACACAAACCGTTCTACTGTAGGAGCGGCCGCAGAGGGGCCGTTCATCCGGTGCCACAGTGTGTTTATATTATGCATTGATTGTCGTATTTCATGTGGTTTGCTATGCTTGGTGCTATTCATTGATTTTCCCCCCCTCTCTCATCATCATTGCATCACCATGCTCTTCATTGCTCATGTGTATACTTGCTCATTGATTGATAGGTACTAGGCTAGTTTGTGCATGCGCTCCGGCGCGCATAGGTGCATCGACCTCTTCTCATATTAGTTGCATTCCTACCGAGGTAGGGTTTCCTCTCGTCTCCATATTCCTTGGAGCCGACTAGGGACCTTGCTGAGGACCTCCGTAAGCCCCCGTGAGCCGTGGATTCCCACACGGACGCCAGGCAGGTTGTACCGTATCCACCCTGATCTAAAGTTGCATCTGCGAGCAAGAGATCCTGATAGAGTCACACAGTTCCTCATTTCTTATCCCAGTCAGGCACCTGGTGGTTGAGAGGATTTATATTTTCATTAATCCACTAAAGCTCAAAGAAGAAAAATATAAGGAACTGACGAGCATCATTTTAAGAACTTGATTGCATTACCGGGTGATTCTGCTCTCATCTCGCTCCATTGTATGTTTATTAGTTGCTTGGTAGATCTGGTTGATTAGCTTTGCTGGCTCTAGTCCTAGGTGTCTTGGTGTATGTGGGGTTGCCTTCTTCCCCCACGATCACCTCCTAGGGTTGACTCTTATTTCCATTCCTACTCCAACCCTTTGTTCGATTCCTCATCTTCCATGTCGTCATACGACTTCTCTCCGGCCCACGAGGACTCCCTTCCTCATGGTCTCCTTGAGGACCCACCTAGGGTCACCCATTTGCAGGGAGGAGAGGGGACGGCCCCTTCACTCCCGACCATTCTTGGTGAGGGTCACCGACCCTCTCTTCCAAACCCGCCCAACCAGAGTTCAGCTAGTATGATCCTCGATATGATGGCCCAGTTGGACCCCACCCAGCTCCATCTCATCAGACAAGCTTTGCAAGGGGGCGATGCCCTGGCCTCAATTCCTACTCACGGCACGACCGTTGCTGCCACCATATCCCCCGTGGTCGGGACCACTTCCGTGGCTCCCATTGACCTTACTCTTGTCCGCCCTCAGACCCTTCGCTATCCCAATATAGAAATGGGCCAGGCTTCCACCTCGGTCCATCAACAGCTTGATAAAGGAAAGTCCCCCCTCCCCTCTGTTCCTTACCTTGATCCGTACACCACGATTTCTCCATCACCTCAAGCCCCCATAGTCCTGGCGGACTTCGCTAGGTTACAGTCAGGGGCGGCCCAGTTGGCTCATGCGGATATGGGCCCTTCCTCAGCCCATTATCCCTCTTACGGGTTGCTCCCTTCATCAGCTTATCCTTTGGCCGCCTATCCAGGTATTACTCCTCTTGCTCCTTCCCCTCCTTCCCGGGAACGGGAAATTCTTGACAAATGGGCTGCTATGCAGCAACAAATTGATCTCCTTTACAAGCGGGTCGGCCCGCAATCTCTTGCCGATGTCCCTATCCCTAACTTCAGGGACATTCATTTTCCTTCTCAGTCTGAACTCCCCGTGTACCGCAAATACGATGGGAATGGCAACCCGTTCATCCACGTCCGGGAGTTCTTGTACGAATCGGCACAGTTCCAACAGGACGATCGCTTGATGGCCTATTTGTTCCGTCGGTCTCTGGAAGGGGTCGCTCTGGAATGGTTCTACACCTTGCCTATGGAGGAGGCCGAGAATTTCAAGACAGTCAAGGAGAGGTTTATACAGAGATTTTAGGATCGGGTTGGACCCGAATACTCTTTCACTGACCTAGTGGCGGAGAAGATGAAGCCGGAAGAAGACTTCACAACCTATGCAGACCGCTGGAGGCAGATGGCCTCACGTGTGCCCGGGCAGATCCCGGAAGAAGAAAAAGTGAAGTTGTTAATTTCCAATGCTACGCCAACTTTAAGAAACATTCTGGCAATGAATGATATCACAAACATGCACCAGCTATATAGCAGAGCGAGGTTTATTCAAACCCAATTCAAGGACTCCCCCATCCATTCTTTATTCGAGGCCTAGAAGCCCAAAGCCACCAAGAAAACCCAAGGCCCCGTCACTGAGGGAGTA
Organism: Amorphophallus konjac; assembly: GCA_022559845.1. Taxonomy (NCBI): domain Eukaryota; kingdom Viridiplantae; phylum Streptophyta; class Magnoliopsida; order Alismatales; family Araceae; genus Amorphophallus; species Amorphophallus konjac. Next base: position 376,035,788 of record CM040121.1, read on the forward strand.
CAAATTAATGAGCAAGTCCAGGCCGTTCAATTCCCCCAACAAGCCGCGCCACCCCGCTTCCCACCGCCTCAACGCAACCCCCAGTTCACCGCTCCGCAAGTTCCCCAGCCCACCTTCCAAGTCCAGCAATACCCTCAACATGCACCTCCGCCACCCCAACAGCCTCAGCGGCCCCCGCAGTACAATAATGTTCCTCCACCCACCGCCTATGGCTCTGCTCGACCAGCTCCAAAAAGGGCTCATTACCCTCCTCTTCCGGAGACTTTGCCAGTGCTCTAATGTATACTGGTGACCTTCAGTTGCCTCCTGAACGCCCGAACTGGAATTCGGATGCCAACCAATCCCGATATTATATATTCCATCGGCAACCCGGGCACACGATAGAGCGATGCTACCAGTTCAGAGACCTGGTGTATGATTTGCATGAGGGCCAGAGGATTGATTGGGCCCAGATGCACCAGTTAATTGAGGATATTAAATAGAGGCAAAGGCAAGCCAGGCAGCAGCAGGCGGCACCTCAACAACCCCCGCTACAGTAACCCTAGCAGCAACAACAACCTCAACCGCAGCAGCAAGACCTTGGGATCCATCAAAATCCCATGCCAGTACATCAACCCGCTCCTCCATAACAACAGCAGCCGCCGGCCCCAGCACAAGTGAATATGGTCCAGCACCCAGCCCCCAACGCTGGGTGGACGTTTGATGATGAGACCCCCGCACATCTCTTGGCCTTCCACCACCACTACTCTCCCACACCTGCCATCCCCTCCATTCTTAGACCCGCCATTCCGACCGCTACACCACTCGTCACTTCCTCCGCGTCGCCTCTTAGGCCCGCTACATTCCCCTCTGCTCCGTCCGTCCTTTCACCACCACCCGCCATACCTCCCGTCATTTCCCCTAAGCTTAACCCTTCACCCATTTCCACCCCACCAAGGCCTATTAAACCCACTTCAGTCATCCTCACCTCCATCTCCATGCCATTCACCTACCCCACCAGGCCAAGCGGGGGTCCATTCCAGGCCGTGCCAGCATCACAATGCGCCCTTCGGAGCGGGCGTCCTTTCCAAAGAATTTTTCCTTCTTCAGGTGCGTCTGCACCAAACCCTACAGTTTCCTCCCCTACAGTTGAGCCAGAAGAGATAGACCCTGTGCCGGGCACAAGATATGACTTATTGCAGCACTTAGACCGGCTGCCGGCTAAAATCTCAGTGTTAGAACTAATCAAGAGGTCGCCACTCCACCAAGATGCCCTGAAGACCTTCCTACAGAAAGTTGTGGTGAGCAAAGATGTGGCAGTGGATAGCCTGCCCTCGGTCTTGGCCACGATCACAAGGGGGCCCTCTATTTCATTTGCTGAGTCAGAGCTAGCACCTCCTGAGGCACGGCAGATGCCGTTATGTATCACCATCTCTCTGAACAAAATAGCTGTGGAATCTGCCCTTGTGGACACGGGGGCGTCAATAAATGTTTGCCCATTGAGTACCCTTCGTGCTTGCAATATATCAGAGGACATGCTCAAGCCGACGCCGACTACCATAGCAGCCTATGATAACTCCAGACGTGCTTGTCACGGAGTGGTGACTGTGCAGGCCGAGCTAGGGCCCTTAGTTATGGATGTGGAATTTTATGTGCTGGACATAGACCCAATGTTCAAAGCCATTCTGGGCCGTCCATGGTTGAATAGTTTGAATGCCGTCCCCTCGACGGCCCATCAATGTCTAAAGTTCCCATTCCAAGGATGAGTGGTCAAGGTGAAGAGTGTTTCCACGGTTCAAAATGTTGACGCCATAGCTGCCAAGATTCTGCCCACACTGTGGCCGAGTAACAGGCCTGTTCTATCTGTCATGGACTTAAACTATTCGTGGGCATATGCGTCACGCAAGCCCACCGCTGAACCAACCAATGTGAAGGTCAAGCCCAAAATGAGAGACTCCATAGGGTGGCACCTAATTCTAAAATTGGGCTATCAGCCAGGCCGAGGACTCGGCGCACAATTGCAGGGCCGAACCAACCCCGTTCCCTAAGGAAGGAAGATGGGCCGTCGGGGCCTCGGCTACCATGAATCCTCCATGTCGATGCTTGGGGACTTTGGGCCGTTGACCTGGGATTACCGGCAACATTTTGTGAAGGGTCCGTTGCAACCCGGCACCTTGAAGACCTCGCCATCCAGCCTTGAAGAAAAGATAGACGAAGCTTGTGCTGTTGCTGATCCGCCACCATCACCGCAAGGGCTAGCCGGTGACTTGGAAGACCTTTCTGATTACTTTACGAGGATGTTTTATGAAAAAGAAGGTGAACCAAAGAAGAAGGAGACGTAGCTGGTAAAGCATCCTCCGATGCCATTGGCCCGCCAGGGGCCACGAAAAATGGGAAGCTCCGCCACTACTTATGCTATGTCCCCGTCCCGTCTCGCTTCCTAGTTTCAACGGTTGGATTCTGTTCCCCGTTCCCCTCCACTCATGGTCGACCCGTGTTTTGCGGAGAGACCGGAAATTTTATTCGTTCCATGTGCTTGCGGGCGCTGCCCGCCCATTGATCTATCGACCCTATTCACTCCTCCTCCCCCAGGAGCTCAGCTCCATGAAATGTGGTTTTCGTCTTCTGATCCTTTCTTTGACTGCATCTTCCCAGAATTGTTTCCCATGCAGCTTCCTCCTCCTCCGTCTTCTTCCTCCTGCTGCGTGATCACCTCCAGCCTCCAAAAAAAAATGCCAATTTCAAAACAGAGGTCTCCATGGAAGATTACGCTATGTTCTACCCAGATCCCCAGGGACACGAGACCCCTGTTCCTCTTCCAGTAGATTTTCTCTCCCCTAAATCGGATGTACAGCGTACAGAGTCTTCTAGGATGGTCGAGTCAGTCAGGGTAGAGTCTAGTTCGAGCTTTGTCAGCCCATCCACGTCTGCGGCACCAGCCGTAACGCGCCCTCCCAAAACTGTTCCCGATAGGTTTCTACAAGATTTGGCTGGAAGATGTCATGCTCTGTTAAAGTGTCCGGAATTTGTAGAGACCACGATTGTCTTGGAAGATGATGAGGGAATTGATGAGGTATGGAGCAATGATGGATTAGGAGTATATGAAATTGTGAATGAGAAAGACCCAGCAGATGATGAGGAAGATGAAATGGATGACACTGCCGACCTATATGCCCAAGGCTTGAAGAAGTTCGACGAGCCTTCCGTAGCAGTGGATGAATCCACTAAGGAAATTAACCTCGGAACAGAAGAGGACCCCAGGCTCATACTTATTTCCGCTAATCTCCCTCCTCAAGTCGAAGAGGAGCTTGTCAAAGTCTTGAGGGAGTACAGCGATTCTTTCGCCTGGTCCTACGAAGACATGCCGGGCCTTGACCCCGCCTTGGTCGAACACAGGCTGATTCTCAAACCAGGGGCAACGCCCGTTAAACAGAAAGCAAGGAGATTCCACCCACAGATGGCCTTGAGGATTAAGGAAGAATTCGATAAATTGCATAAGGCCAGGTTCATTAGAGTTGTGCTGTACCCACAATGGGTGGCGAACATAGTCCCGGTAATGAAGAAGGATGGTAAAATTCGAATCTGTATTGACTTCAGGGACTTAAACAAGGCATGTCTAAAAGATGATTTTCCACTTACTCACATCGATACAGCTGGGTACGAAGCCCTCTCCTTCATGGATGGTTACTCGGGGTATAACCAAATCCTTCTGGCTCCGGAGGATCAAGAAAAGACCTCGTTCACCACACCTTGTGGCACATACTGCTACGTCGTTATGCCATTTGGGTTAAAAAATGCAGGTGCCACCTACCAAAGAGCGATGATGGCTATCTTCCACGATATGATGCACGTTTATTTAGAAGCTTATGTGGATGATATTTTAGTCAAATCGAGGTCACAAGAAGAACACCCCGCCATTCTAGCCAAGGTGTTGCAAAGGGCTAGGGAATACAAATTAAAGATGAATCCAAAGAAATGTGTGTTCGGAGTTGCATCAGGGAAATTGCTCGGGTTTATAGTTAGTAAACGGGGGATTCAGATCGATCCAAACAAGGCAAAGGCCGTCATGGAAATGCCGCCGCCGAAGAACATCACTGAGCTTCGAGGTTTGATCGGGCGTTTGCAATTTATCAGGAGATTCATATCTCAGCATTCGCAAAGATGCCACCCGTTTTATGAATTACTAAAGGCAGGCGTGAAATTTGAATGGAATGAACAATGTCAGAAGGCCTATGAGGAACTCAAGGTTTACCTCTCTAATCCCTCGGTTCTACAACCACCCGTCCCCGGGATACCCCTGATCCTGTACATTTCTGTAATTGAGGACTCCCTAGGAGCTGTTCTTGCACAGGTAGACGATGAAGGAAGGGAAAGGGCGGTGTACTATCTCTCAAGGTTATTTAATCCCACTGAATCCAAGTACACTGCTATAGAGAAGACCTGTGCAACACTAGTGTGGGTAGCGCAGAAGCTTAAACACTATTTTCTTGCCCACGAGGTTAGACTCATCTCTAGAATGGACCCCATTCGTTATCTGTTGGAAAAGCCAGTCCTTTCTAGTCGGCTAGCTCGCTGGCAAAGCTTTCTTTCCCAGTTCGACATCACCTTCATCGTGCAGAAAGCAATCAAGGGATATGCTATTGCCGAGCACCTGGCTCATTCTCCTATCCCTCGCACTGATTCCATCCAGGACGAATTCCCCGATGAACACCTGGCGGTGATCACTCATCTTCCTTTCTGGTCTCTTCATTTTGATGGTGCTCTTAATTCCCAGGGCAACGGAATCGGCGCCGTTCTCCTTACTCCAGAAGGGGTAACCATCCCCGTGGCATATCAACTCTCATTTCTCGCCACCAATAATATAGCCGAGTATGAGGCTCTCCTTGCCGGTCTGAAGCACGCCTACATCTTGGGCGCGCGATACCTTAACATCATAGGAGACTCTCAGCTGGTGCTGCGTCAAGTTTTGTCGACTTACCGCACCCGCGACCCTAAGCTGAAACCCTACCAGGATCTGGTCACGCTCTTGGCTAGGCAATTCAGGAAACTCATCTATATTCACACTCCTCGTTCCCAGAATATCTTGGCCGATGCCCTTGCATCGCTCGCCTCTTCCCTATCACTTCCCCTGAGTCGCGCCACTGAGACCATTGTGGTCCAAAGGCTAGATGTTCCTTCTCTTCAGGATCCCTGGTTCGACAATCTTAGAATGTCTGTAGAGAAGAAAATAGAAAGGGAGGAGGCAAAAGACGTTTCATTGACTGAGCTCGAGGAGATCATTAAAGAGGAAGAACTGCCGTGGTTTTATGAGATCGAGCAATACTGCAAGGATGGTACATTTCCGGAAACGGCCAATGCTGAGCAGCGAAGAGCCATTAGAAGAGTCGCCGCAAGATACACGATCATCGCAGGTGAATTGTATAGGCGGGCTCTGAATGGAGTTCTAATGAGGTGCCTAGATGACGAAGAAGCTTGGAAAGTTGTGGAAGCAGCCCACTCCAGCGAGTGTGGAGGGCATGTGAACGGACAGGCGTTGGCAAAGAAGATTCTTAGGCAGGGCTATTACTGGCCAACTCTAGAAGAAGATTACTCCACCTATGTCCGTAGGTGTCTTCAGTGCCAAATCCATGCCGACAAAATCCACGCTCCTGCCTCTTCTCTTCATCCTATTACGGCCCCCTGGCCATTTTCTATGTGGGCATTTGATATCATCGGACCCCTCGGTGATCCGAATTCTGCTGTTAAACAAAAATCCTTCATTCTGATGGCTACGGAGTACTTTACCAAGTGGGCGGAAGCTGAAGCTTATGCAGAAATCAAAGCCACCACAGTATGCCGCTTCATTATGAAGAACATTATCTCGCGGTTCGGGGTGCCAAGCGACATCGTCACCAACAACGGGCCTCAATTCGTCTCACAAGAACTCCAGGACCTCTCTATGAAATTCAATATAGTTTTGCATCACTCATCACCATAGTACCCCCAAGATAATGGCCACGCTGAGGCCACGAATAAAACCCTTCTTAAAATTATCAAGAAAACATGTGAATCACATAAATTTGCTGATTGGGCCGACAAATTGATAGAAGCTCTATGGGCTTATCGCACCTCCGTCCGCACTCCCACAGGGCAGACTCCCTTTGCCCTCACTTATGGAATGGAAGCGGTGCTCCCGTATGAAATTCTGATCCCTTCCCTGAGGGTGCAACTGGATAAGGAACTTAATCTTGACGAATGTCGAGAGGCGTTGCTAGTCCAACTGGAACTTTTAGACGGGAAGAGGTTGAATGCGGCCAATCATGTTTCAGTATATCAAAAGCTTGTCTCGCGATATTTGCAAAAGAAGGTCATTGAAAGGAAATTTCAAGTGGGTAATATGGTTTTGAAACGCAAATTCATCAGGTCAGCAGGCCCCAGGTCTAAGCTGCAACCCAACTGGGAAGGGCCCTTCGTAATCAAAGAAGCTTATCCGGGCAATGCGTATCGTCTAATTAACGCGGAGGGGGAGGAATTGCCAAACCCGTGGAATGGGCTGTATTTAAAGCGTTTCTATCCATAAAAATAAAACCAGTAAACGGCTCGATGGCAGGGCATACCCCCACCAAATTGCGAAGGGAGGACCTAGGTGGTGAGGACACACGGCGCTATCCTCGACGGAGCACCCGGCACACCGCTACTTCCTTGTGGCTCGGCGATGGCGGCATCTTCTAGCTATCTTCTCTGCTTGCTCAGGCCATGTGGGCCTTGGATTAGTCCCTGCGTGGACATGTTATCTAGTTTTATTGCTATCAGACTATGTGTAGGGATAATGGGTCCTTTTTTTTCTTTTACTATTGGGCTTGGCCTTGGCCCATAGTGTTTGGATTAGGGTTAGGGTTTGGGGCGCATTCCCCCTTCCCCATCCAAGGTGGCTGCGCCACCTTCCCCACCTTGCCTCCTCTTCTTTCCTTTTTGGGCACACCCCTTTCCCATTCCACCTCCCTCACCTTTCTTCTTTGGGCGCCCCCCTCCCCTTGATCCCTCCTTGATTGGAGGAGGCTTGGCCGCCCCCCCACCTTGAATGGGGAAGGTCCTGGTCGCACCCCTCCTCCCTTGGCTGGGTGAAACCCTAATTCCCCTCCCCCGATATATAAGGCATGTAATTTCCTTTTGTGAAAATTAATGAATGAATTTTGAAGATTGTGCTTGAAGGTGGCTGCGCCCCCCTCTCTCTTTCTCTCTTCTCCTGCGACGGGAGATCGGCGAGGTGCGACGCCTCAGCCCCCGGTGGACTCCGGGGTTCCCCTTTACCCTCTTCTTCTTCGTCTACGGTTCGTGTGCGGACGATCAGATTTCTACACCGACTTGCAGCAGATCTCGCCCCCTCTCTTGGACGAGTTTGGCTCCCTCCTATTTTCTGGAGATACGTTGGCGGATCAGCTTCGCGTTGGCGCTGGTTTCGCGTCAATCGGAGGTCGGCACCGCCCGTACCGATTTTCTCCGTCGACCTGCGCCAGCACCCCCTTCTCTGCTCGCCCAGCAGGGAGGCCCTTCTTGCGAATTTTCCCCAGGCCTCCACGCTGCGCCTTTTACCCTGGTTTCTTCAGGGTTCGTAGATCTCCAGGTCCTCTGTCCGACGCCGCCGACGGCGTCACGTTTCGACGTCGTCACCGTCCGTGGCAGTCGTTCTAGTGGGCTTGCGCCGGCGGGCCTGCACAGTCCGGCCAGCGAATCAACACCAACTTCCAGCGGCTCCTGCGACTAGTACCGGCGTCATCTGCCCGCGCCGTTTGACCGAGGACGACTTCTACCAGTCAGCTTCCACCTCCAACCGGCCTGGACCTGTTCGGATACCAGTAGGCCGTTTTCCGGATTTTACCGTCGGCGTGCGCTGTTCTGCGACCCCAGAACCAGACCTGAGTTGCAGCAGCGCCCACGGCCACCACCGGCGGAACCAGCGCGTCCCCTCTGACCGGAGCGTACCTGCAGCAGTCAGTGACACGTCCTCCCTGACGGCACCTCATTCGGACGTCGCCTCAGTCCGTGGGACCCATCTTCGTCCAGGCGCGCGCGATACCGATTCTGCAGCATCGTGCCGTCACCGAGTGCGGCCCGTCAACCCGTGCCCGGCAACCCGAATGCTTTGTTTGTAGCCTGTTACCTCCCTGCGAGGAGTGGGCCGTTATTGGGTTGTATTTTATTGGTCTTCAGTGTATCGGGTTGTTGGTCCACGGCCGGGGTTCCTTTCCCACGCCTTGGCGTGGAGGTACGCGTTCCGACTCCTCTCCTGTTGCTTGCTCTTTTAGTATGCTTTTGACTATGCCGCGTGAGAGAGAGTAGGCGCCTAGCTATTTGTTATCATCACTGCGGATTGTGAGTGAGAGCATCCTTCCCTAGCACTAATCAAGCATCGAGTTAGGACTCGATTCCCCTAGTCTTTGGGGTTTGACTACACGCCTAGGCACGTGCGCCTCCCTCATTGGGACGGCCGCGGTCGGAGTGTCTGTTGAGAGACGTCCCTCCATCTGTGGGATATCACGGTGGTCAGCCATTTGGCGACCCTTGTGTGTACTATTGCTGGCCCAGTTAGAGTCTTTGTGACTCTTAATCCGTGTCGGTCCCCGTCCCCCATCAAATTTTGGTATCAGAGCTTAGGGAACCAGTTTGTTCTAACAAATTGGGGTCTTAGGTCATTTGCATCTTTAGGTTGTCTAGGGCACATTTGAGTCCATTCTGCCCTTCGCATTTCCACTTCAAAAGGGTCGTGTCTAATCCCCATAGTTGCCCCGCATGTCCATCCCATAGGAACCCCTCAAAGAGTCCCATGGATTCTCAATTGTTTAGCCCAGCTGATTTGTGGCATATCTCTCAGGGGCATGGGTACCACCCCATCCCATTCCGTAGGCCCGAAGCGCCTACATTTGACGGCTCCCATGACCCGAGTGTCTACCAAACTTGGGAAGCCGCCATGGATAGATATTTTGACTGTTATCCTATGTCCGGAGCCACACAAGTCTCTTTTGCTAGAGAGAAGCTTCTGCATAAGGCCAAGGATAAGTGGAGACATATTGAGGGTTTGAGAGGCATTAGGTGGCAAAAGCCCATCGAATCGTGGTGGGATATGAAGAAAGAGCTTAGGAGGGTCTATGTTCCCCAATCGATCACCTCCAACCGACCCCACCCAATTACATACGAACAAGTGGGTCCTAGTCGGAGGCAACGAGCCCCACACATAGAAGAGCCTAGACCCAAGCCCAAACCAAATGACTACGGGAAAGTCCATCATGATCTTCCTACTCCAACCCACACCATTGCCCAGCTTGTGCAAATGATTTCGGATCGGTTGGATAGGAGGGATGCTTATCTTAACTCACTGTGGCCCTCTAGCCCACAGTCCGCTCCGCCTCCGAGCTCACGCCTACCACCACCCCCGGAGTCCACCCCTGTGACCCCCTATAGTGGGAATGCTCGGTTCTCTGACCGACGTCCTTCACATTCCCCTATCTTGGAGGACACACATTCGGAGGGGGCCCCACCTGGGTTTATTCCAGTGACTTATGAGGCAGGACAGGAGTTGGTTGAGGAGTACCTAGCTGACGTTGAGGAGTTAAGGAGTGAGCCTATGGAGCTTCTAGTCGTGCCTATACCTATGGAGGTTGGGGCTGACACTTTCAGCCTAGCACCCTTGATAGAGAGCCAAGGCCCCACCCACTTCATAGAGGACTCATTTTCCTCACTTGAGGACAATGCTTTTGCCCCTCATCTGGAGCCATCCTTGTCTCTCGAGGGTGAACTTGTCATTGGAGAGCCTCTAGATAGCTGGTTAAGGAAGAGTCCTCATCTGGATGTCTTGATTCCTTACTACCCACCCTTAGAGCCAGCCCTTCCTATTGTCCCCATTAACTCCTTTCACACAACTTTTCAGTCCTTCAGGTTTATAGAAGATGTGAGGGAGTTTCTTAGGAGCTTGGATTGCCAATGGGAGTTGACCTACATGTTGGCCTTAGGGTCAGACCAACCTTATAGTCATAGCTTTATATTCCCTGCCTTGGGCTCCATTACCTCGGTTTACACCATAGGTCATATCACCTCTGAGGTTCTTTTATTCTTTCCCGTCCTGGATGAACTCGATTGCGTCCCCTCTTATGGCAATACGATCTTGAGGAAGGAACAGTGCCTCCCTTACCTTTCATGTGAGCCCCTTGCCCCATCCATCCTTTTGCCTGAGGGTGGCTATCTGCACCAGGGTGAATGTCACACTTGGGCAAGTATTGTGAAGGGACCTGTCGGGAGGGGGTATCATTTCTTTGACCCTTTCGATCCCCTCCCTAGTGAGCCTCCCGATTCGTATTCTTCCCCCCCCCACCTTATCGAGGAGGTCCTTTATCACACCCCTTCCACCCATGCTCGCCAACGTCTCACCCAGCCTACATTCACACCTCAGAGCTTGGTAGGAAAGGATCATCGGTCTTCGTCTCATGCATCTTCAGGGTCATTTAGGGGTTGGTCTCATATAGGGGATGTCATGAGAGAGTTTGGGCAACCTAGTCCCCATGAGTCTACCACATTCTGTAGGGCACCCATGCACGATAGATACAACTTTGGTTGCCCAGGTCCTCCCTATGTTGCTCAGTCAAGTAGGTGTCATAGCCATGCTAGGTCTATTTTTGGATGTCCAGGACCACCATTGCATTCATACAGGCATCGATCCACTCAGCTAGTTCGGAGTCTACATCATCATCACCATCTCGAGGCCAGCAACACTCGTTACAAGGAGTTAGCCGACGTGCACAGACGCACACGTGAGTTCCGCGAGGGAGAGTACGTCCTGGTCCGGGTTAGACCGGAGCGGTTTCCTTCGGGAGCCGTCAAGAAACTCCAGGATCGCGGTGCAGGACCATTCAGAGTGTTGAGGCGTATTGGGTCGAACGCGTATGAGATCGAGCTTCCAGACGACTACGGGATCAGTTCGACATTCAATGTCTCTGATCTGGTAGCTTATCAGGATCCCGCGGTGATACCCAGCGAGTTATTTGGGCCTGACCCTCCTGTTGTGAGTGATACACCTACTGAGAGTCCACCTCCTCCAGCCCCACTACAAAAACGCGAGCATATAGATTGCATACTGGATGAGCAGGTGACTACTACCAGGAGCGGAGCCTACCAACGCTTCCTAGTGCGTTGGAGAGGGCGCCCCGAGTCGGACAACACCTGGATTACACGCGGAGAGCTGGAGCGGATGGATCCGGACCTGCTGGAGCGGTACCTCAGCGATCGTGACCCTTACTCGACGGGGTCGAGTTCTTCCCACCCGGGGAGAATTGGTGAGGACACACGGCGCTATCCTCGACGGAGCACCCGGCACACCGCTACTTCCTTGTGGCTCGGCGATGGCGGCATCTTCTAGCTATCTTCTCTGCTTGCTCAGGCCATGTGGGCCTTGGATTAGTCCCTGCGTGGACATGTTATCTAGTTTTATTGCTATCAGACTATGTGTAGGGATAATGGGTCCTTTTTTTTCTTTTACTATTGGGCTTGGCCTTGGCCCATAGTGTTTGGATTAGGGTTAGGGTTTGGGGCGCATTCCCCCTTCCCCATCCAAGGTGGCTGCGCCACCTTCCCCACCTTGCCTCCTCTTCTTTCCTTTTTGGGCACACCCCTTTCCCATTCCACCTCCCTCACCTTTCTTCTTTGGGCGCCCCCCTCCCCTTGATCCCTCCTTGATTGGAGGAGGCTTGGCCGCCCCCCCCCCTTGAATGGGGAAGGTCCTGGTCGCACCCCTCCTCCCTTGGCTGGGTGAAACCCTAATTCCCCTCCCCCGATATATAAGGCATGTAATTTCCTTTTGTGAAAATTAATGAATGAATTTTGAAGATTGTGCTTGAAGGTGGCTGCGCCCCCCTCTCTCTTTCTCTCTTCTCCTGCGACGGGAGATCGGCGAGGTGCGACGCCTCAGCCCCCGGTGGACTCCGGGGTTCCCCTTTACCCTCTTCTTCTTCGTCTACGGTTCGTGTGCGGACGATCAGATTTCTACACCGACTTGCAGCAGATCTCGCCCCCTCTCTTGGATGAGTTTGGCTCCCTCCTATTTTCTGGAGATACGTTGGCGGATCAGCTTCGCGTTGGCGCTGGTTTCGCGTCAATCGGAGGTCGGCACCGCCCGTACCGATTTTCTCCGTCGACCTGCGCCAGCACCCCCTTCTCTGCTCGCCCAGCAGGGAGGCCCTTCTTGCGAATTTTCCCCAGGCCTCTACGCTGCGCCTTTTACCCTGGTTTCTTCAGGGTTCGTAGATCTCCAGGTCCTCTGTCCGACGCCGCCGACGGCGTCACGTTTCGACGTCGTCACCGTCCGTGGCAGTCGTTCTAGTGGGCTTGCGCCGGCGGGCCTGCACAGTCCGGCCAGCGAATCAACACCAACTTCCAGCGGCTCCTGCGACTAGTACCGGCGTCATCTGCCCGCGCCGTTTGACCGAGGACGACTTCTACCAGTCAGCTTCCACCTCCAACCGGCCTGGACCTGTTCGGATACCAGTAGGCCGTTTTCCGGATTTTACCGTCGGCGTGCGCTGTTCTGCGACCCCAGAACCAGACCTGAGTTGCAGCAGCGCCCACGGCCACCACCGGCGGAACCAGCGCGTCCCCTCTGACCGGAGCGTACCTGCAGCAGTCAGTGACACGTCCTCCCTGACGGCACCTCATTCGGACGTCGCCTCAGTCCGTGGGACCCATCTTCGTCCAGGCGCGCGCGATACCGATTCTGCAGCATCGTGCCGTCACCGAGTGCGGCCCGTCAACCCGTGCCCGGCAACCCGAATGCTTTGTTTGTAGCCTGTTACCTCCCTGCGAGGAGTGGGCCGTTATTGGGTTGTATTTTATTGGTCTTCAGTGTATCGGGTTGTTGGTCCACGGCCGGGGTTCCTTTCCCACGCCTTGGCGTGGAGGTACGCGTTCCGACTCCTCTCCTGTTGCTTGCTCTTTTAGTATGCTTTTGACTATGCCGCGTGAGAGAGAGTAGGCGCCTAGCTATTTGTTATCATCACTGCGGATTGTGAGTGAGAGCATCCTTCCCTAGCACTAATCAAGCATCGAGTTAGGACTCGATTCCCCTAGTCTTTGGGGTTTGACTACACGCCTAGGCACGTGCGCCTCCCTCATTGGGACGGCCGCGGTCGGAGTGTCTGTTGAGAGACGTCCCTCCATCTGTGGGATATCACGGTGGTCAGCCATTTGGCGACCCTTGTGCGTACTATTGCTGGCCCAGTTAGAGTCTTTGTGACTCTTAGTCCGTGTCGGTCCCCGTCCCCCATCACTAGGTCCAGCATCTCACACACTACACGACCCCGTGGTTCGGTATTCTCTCATGCTACCCGACACCATTTCTCCTTTGGCCATGCTCGGGGAAGGTGGAGATCCTTGTATTTCCTCTCTCTCGGTTGAAGATAGGGGCAAGTGGTGAATAAGGGGGTGAGAACCGACCCAGAACCCCCCATTAAAAGAGGTCTCAAATAGGGGTAATCCGTTAAGACCTCACTCCGCAAAAAGAAAGAAAAGGAAAGCAAGAAGAGAAAAAAAAAGAAAGAAAAGGGGCAAAATCAAAAGATAAAGCCGAAAGCACAAAGCTCGAAGCTCTCCGAATCCCCATAGGATACAACTAGGCATGGCAAGAGCGGCAGTACAGTTTCCCCACGGGACGTTATGAGCCCGGTCGCATGCGTGCCTAGAGCGGGTGAAGGTTCGATAACGGATACAAAGCCCCGGCGCAACAGACCGGATTCTTTGAAAAGGGGGGTGTCCTGGGAAAGAACTCAAGCCCTAAAAACCTCTACACCTATCGTCAGCTTTCCTACTCGATCTTTTTTTACTTTCCCAAGGAATGAATCCCACCCCGGGTATGGCCTCAGCAGAAGCACCGTTGAGCAAAGTTGACTCCGATCACGGGCGGTCCCCCTTCCTGCACGCGCTGAGCCTTGGATGTCCATAGCAAGACGAGAAGGTCCCTGCTATTGAGACCCGAGCTGGTTTCAAAACCAAAAAAAAATTGAATATTCCAAAACCCAAAAAAATCAAATATTTCAAAACCCAAAAAATTTAAATATTTCAAAACCCAAAAGAAATCGAATATTCCAAAAACCCAAAAATCGAATATTCCAAAAACCTAAAAAATCGAATATTTCAAAACCCAAAAAGATCGAATATTTCAAAATCCAACAAAAAATCAAATATTCCAAAAAAAAAAAACTCACATGTTTCCCTCTTGCATTCATTTGCATTTCTCGCATTTTGATATTTGCCTATTTAATAAGGCTCAACCCCTTGACCCAAAATTAAGAAAGGGTCATCCCCTAACTTGCTATAGGCAAGGGGCTATGCCTAAAATAGATTTAATCTGTTTCATGTTTGCATGTGTACATGGGCAGGTTGGAAGGGCAGTTGGCTCGAGACCACATGAATATTCAATCCTCGTTTTGGCCTATGCAATCACATTACATCATAATCGAATCACAAAGCTCAAACTCAATCTCATCAAATCTTATTCATTTCATATGTCAAGCTGTCCGGATATAAAATCCCATCCCATGTCATCATAAAAACAAAAGAAAATCACTCAGTCCGGCGCTGGGCATCCCCGCAAGGACGTATCTCTCTCAACTCCCTAAGGTAAGCCTGTCGAGTCTCTGGGGCCTCCTCAACCTCTACTGGTTGGGTACGCACCCTACTCACCTCCAACATAATCAGCGCACTCCTGACCGCCTGCTCATCCTCCTCTGTCCCGATCCTCCGTGCCTGTAGCATGGGAAGGTGGGGTAGCGTAGGTAGCACCGTCCGGGGTAGTCCAATCTGCAAGTAGCATCTGTGTGGGCTGTACATCGCTAAGGCAGTGTCGCTCACGAGCCTCAAGTCCAAGCCGGCTCTCCTCGGTAGCATGATGGTGGTGTCGTGGAGGAAGTCCGGGCACATCACAAACCTGTCCAGGGGCAGCCTGTTGATGTACGGGCGCCACTCGTCCCTGGTCTTCAGCTCAGCCGTCCTGCACTCAACCTATGGAGAAAACCTGAAGGCGCCTCCTATAAAGTAGAGGGGATGGCTCCCAAAGATCCTGCTAACTGAAGTGATGTCGTCCCTCAGGGTAAACTTCATCCTAACTCCCATCCAGCACTCCAATAGGATCATCGAACCAAAGAGAGGACCTCCTAAGGCTACTGAAGTAAGACCCTCATCCAAATAAGCTAAGACAGCCTGAGAGATGGAAAGTCCCCGCCAAAGGCCGCTAATGGTGCTGAGTAAGGGGATCTCTAGGACATGGTCGTCTGAAGGGAAAAGGATGGCCCCGCATAGGCAAATGGACGCAGCTTTAGCTATGGCTTCAACCCACCCGCACTTATTCCGGCAATGCTCCACTACTCATTGGCTCAGAGGAAGGAGGTGAATGTGACGAGGACCTACACAGGCGCGAACATCCCCGCTATCAGGCATAAATCCCCCTAGGATGAGTTTTGGATCTATAGGGGCAACGGTATGGCATATCAAGTCTTCCTCCCCCACCTTGGACCTAGGGAGCCCGAAGTATGTCTCTACCTCCTCTAACAGGATAGTGGCCTCAAAAGATGGGAAGAGGAAAGTGTGGGTCTAGGGGTGCCAAATCTCCATCAGAGCAGAGATACTATGCCAGTCTAAAGAAAGTCTACGGTAATTCTGACCTAGAACTAAGAGGGAGTGTAGGTGCCAGGATTTGAGAAGGTAAGTCACCCCGAGGGGCAACACACGGACCATGGGAGCCACCCACTTTAAACTAGAAAAGCGTCTCGGGCTGGGGAGGAGCTGAGAAGAAGGAAAAGGCTAAGGATGTAAGGAAATATAAGGGAAATTAAGAGAAATTGAATATATTCTGATTTAACTTACCTCTCTCATAGGGGAGGCGTTGAGATGGTGAGGAATCAAGCTTAGCCGTTGGATCACCTCCCGCTCCTTTCTAGCTGATCTCGGCCCTTCAAAGGGCGCTCCCTCCGCAGAACTTCCATCGAAGGCCCTCTTCATGATGATCTGGTGATAGGAATCAAAGGTTTTAAGCCTTGGGAGATGGAGGGCGTGTGAGTTGCGGGTCCAGGCCCCCCTACTACTTATAGGGCCCATTGGGAAGCCTAAACCTCTTGGGATTAGGCTCGGATAAGTCTAGGACGGGTTAAGATAGGGTTATTATAAGTGCAAATCGTCCTACCCGTGGGCTGGGGACTCTCCAGGGAGTCCCCTTTTGAGCAAATAGGAGGTCCACTTGGGCGGTCTTACGATAGACCGTCCATATGCATGTACGGCCCATTATCAACCGTTCATCTCTCTAAGAAAGCCTGAGTCCAGCCTCTTGTGCGGCCTACAATATGCCGCTCAAATGTTATTACGATTTATATTGAACCGTTCCAACTCAATTGAAGCGGTCTTTGGAGAACCGCTCTTCTCCACGAACGGCTTGGGGAGAACCGCCCATATGCTCTGCCCCCAATCAACCTACTGCACTCATGTCTCAGTCATTTGGCGCACTCATCTCACTCAAGTCGGCATGTGCGTCACTCATCTCACTCAAGTCGGTGTGTGCGTCACTCATCTCACTCAAGTCGGCATGTGCATCACTCATCTCACTCAAGTCGGCGTGTGCGTCACTCATCTCAGTCAAGTCGGCGTGTGCATCACTCATCTCACTCAAGTCGGCGTATGCGTCACTCATCTCTCTCGGGCTAAGCACACTCCTCAAACTCGCCCATCTGTCTCACTCTATCTAGTAAACGAGTCACATTCATCCATTCATGCATACATGCATTCATCCACAAAGCAAGTGAAAAAGAAGCAAAATATATATATATATATATGCACATCACTATCATCATGTACAAAAGGATGGGCCCCGTACGACAAGTCAAGCGGCTCTCTCTCCCTGGCCTCCGTCACTGTCCCCCTCACCCTCATGCCTCTTTGGAGGAGGCATCGCTGAGGTCGCCGCGTCACGCTGACGTCGCCGGCGCCGATCATCCTCCTCGTTCCTCCGCTGACCGGAGGAACCTGTGAAAAAACTCCTCACGGAACCGTGCGTACAATGGCTGACACTCGGGGTCCCGCTGCGTGAGCGCCGGTTGATGTCCTTATACGCTCGCAGCTCCCCGCGTAACTCGGCCACCTCAGTCCGGCACCGCTCCGCCTCGGCCGCGCCAGCCCGCAGTCGCTCTATCTCGGCCTGGAGGAGCGCGGTCTCCACTGTGTCCACCGGTCGGCTCCACGCATCCTCCTCTCGCACCCGGGCTACCTCCTCCCGAGCCGCCACCCGGCTCCGCTCCAGCTCCGCCTGGAGGCGAGTCAGCTCGGACGTCTGCATCCGCATGGCATTGTTAGTCAACATTTCATTCATAAGCATAGTAAGTAAAAGAGGAAGTTTATAGTTGCGTACCCTCTCCACGAGTGCCACCTCGGCCGCCTTGGCCCGCTCTACCATCCGAGTGAAGTCCGCATCCCGCTCGGCTCGGTCTGCTGGGGTCTGGACGGAGGAGGAAGAAGGAGCGTCTGGTCCCGCCCTCTGAGCACCCTCGGCGCGCTGCATCCAAATACTCCAGGTCAGTCACAGGCATAATCGTAATCATATAGGACTACATAATTTAAAGAGTCTAAGGTTTAGAAAACTCACCAGTAGGGCCAGGGCCTGCCGGGCCTCGTCTCTCTCTCGGATGGTGGAGTGCAGGTGTCCCTGCAACTCTGCCACTCGTCCTGCAGGGTCGACCTACATTTAAAAGTCCTTGTGTTAGTGCATCATTCATAAGCGTAATAGACAAAGTTTAAGTTTAGAAGTCGTACCGGTCGGTGGGCACCTCGGAACACCTGGTCCCAGTAGTGCCGTGCGTACGCAGTGTAGTACGCGGTGTCGCTCTCTACCCGGGTGGTAACCACTCGCCCTCGCGCAGCCCAGTCGGCGACCTTCCCGGCGTTCCTTGCGGTCCAGTCGTACGCCTCGCGGAGTCCCCGGGTCGTCCTCCTCACCCGTTCCCCAGCCTTGTCAGGCGCAGGGAACTCAACGGCCGACTGATGGACCCCGATGGTCCTCATCACCAACCTAAAGTACAGTGGCTCCACCACATTCATGCAGTGAAGCCACACGTCCCGGCCAGAGAAGGCCAAGGCCTTGGTCACCCACGGCTGGCCCTCCAGGCTCTCCTCCATGTAAGGAGTCCACCGTACCTACAAGGAATAGGAAACTGCATCAGCATCATAATCATGAAAGAATAGCATGTAATTAAAGAGTCTAAGTCTAGAAGCATACCGAGGTGTACGGTAGAGTGTCCAAGTCATCCTGCAGCTCCCGGACCTGCCTCCTCAAGGCCATCATCTCCCGGGGTGCTGTCCACCTCCGTGCGATCGGCAGGAGCCTAGGGCGGGTCTCCTCGCCTCTGCCCAACCCACGTAGGCGCACGTAGGCCCACACCTATACCACAAGGTCATGTCAGCATTCATCAAGCATATAGGGTTGCATAATTAAGTCTAGAGAAGAGAGTCGCACCTGGAGTAAGGGGGAGAAGCCCCCAAGCATCGTCCGACGCGCCGTCGAACTGAGAGTGTCAAAGAGGAAGGCGAAGACCGCCGCTCCCCAAGCATAGTCACCTACGTACTCGAGCCCCTGGAGGAAAGGGAGGAAGCGACAGCTCATCACGTCCGCCCGAGTGGAGAAGAGAAGCCACCCGAACATCAGCATCAGGAATCGTCTCAGCACTCTGTCCGCCTCAGGTCCCGGTCCCGCAGCAACCCTCAGTCTCGCCAGCCCCACGAGCCGCTCCAAGTGCTCCTCCGGCAGCTCGCCCACTGCAACGCCGGCTCGTCGTAGACCCAGGCTGTCCTGGAGAGCAGCCCGGGGAAGGAGGGTCGACTGCCTCTTGGGGTGCCGCAGCTGTAGGCCGAGCAACTCCCGAGCCATCCCCCGGTAGTCAGGAAAAGTAGTCCCGCTGACCGGTGACCCATGCACACGTAGGCCAGTGAGCCTGGCCACGTCCTCTAATGTAGGGACCATGTGCCCCCACGGGAAAAGGAATGTCCGACTCACTGGATCCCAGCGGTCATGTAGGGCGTAGAGCAGAGCTGCGTCAAAGCGACACACCTCAATACTCAGGAAGGGGGCGAACCCCATGGCAGTCAACCGCTCCCTCTGGAAGTCCGGCAGTGCCAGGTACACTGCACGGACCTGCAACCAGGAGGTACGGGTCCTACGCTTCCCCTGCATTCATCCATCTCATTTATGTTAGTCATTTAGTTTTCATATTTTGTTTCATTTAAATAAAATTCTCAAAGTCCAATTCTTGATTTGAAGAACGGTTACTCACGGACCGCTCGACAGCTGAGCGGCCTCTTTCGAACCGTTTTGTTTCTTAGGTTCCCCGTTTTGAACGGGCTATCCCTAACCGTTCCCATCTTGGACGGATTACCCTGCACCGTCTGTTTGCCCGTCTTCCTAAGGAGAAACGGCCCACCTTTGGCCGTATGAATTGAGGACGGTCCTGTGAGGACCGTATTGTTTTGCCTTGGTTGCCTGTTTGAAAGGACCTATATGGTCCGTTTAATATTTGAACGGTGATAACCTCACCGTATATGTTTTTGGTGGCCCGTTGGCTGTGTGAGTTTGAATAGCGCTCCCTAAGCCGTGTTTATTTTGGGACGGTCCTATGCGGACCGCATTGTTTTGTCGTGCGGTTTCTGTTGAACCGTTCTACCGTCGCCGCCCCCGACGACGGTGAACGCCCCCCCAGCCGGCTGGGAGACCTCCATGGCCCCCTAAACCGGCCTCTGAGCATCTCTCCCCCCTAAAAGCCCCTAAGCTAGCATGCATTAAACGAAATTAAAGAAAATGAGGGGCGGGGAGGCCTACCTCGGCATCACGGGGTTTCTTCTCCCTCCTCGCTGGCGTGCCTCTTTCCTCATCTCCGGTGACGTCCTCGTCTCCGGCCGCAGCATCCTCTTCGGCGATGACGATGGCTAAGTCCTCCATCGTCACCCCGGGTGTACCTTCCTCCTCGGACGGTCGCGGTGGTGGCAGTTGCGACGACGAAGGTGAACCCTCGCCGGTGATGGGTGGCCGTGCGGTGTGAGGCTGGCTCCTCGTCATGGGGGGTGCTGTGAGATCGAGAGAGGGAGGGAGGTTGAGAAAGAGAGAAGGAGAGAATGGGTGTTTGAGGCCTTTTGCCCCTTCGTCCCTTCCACCATTAGTTACGGTGGAGGGAGACAAGGGGGTTTCTTTTTTTTTTTTCGAGGTTGCAGAGAAGAACGGTCTATCGTTAGACCGTTCATCATTTGAACGGTCCATCTATAACCGTATGTTGCTCTTGATCGTTAATTTTAAGTCGGTTGAAATTCTAGGCCCGAGCGGTTCCCATAGAGCCGTTCCTCTTAAAAATGGTGTGGTCCCGACCGTTCATCACTGGCCACCAGCCCTGTAAGATTTGTTCGAAGGTCAGGTAAGAGCGGTTAACATAGAGCCGTTTGGAATATTGCACGGTTGAGATAAGGCCGTTTATCTGGATGGTGTATTCAGATCATGAATATTGATATTTTCTTTGGAAATACATCTCTTAACCATCTTATGCAGCATCATTTCAGCCTGTCTCGCCGTTTCGCCTGCACAGGTAAGTCAGGTATGGCCTTCTATCCCTAATCCCTTATTGCATTAATTATATGGTATTATATTATACTATTTCGAGAGCCGGCAGGTTACCTACGTGTCCCAAGATCTGATGTGCCCCTTCAACAAAAACGATGATGATCCAGGCTCATGTACCTAACTTTCAGATAGGCCGTTAAGTTGGGATGTCACGAGGAGGATGGTTCTATCCGCACGCTATGGTTGCGGACGGTATCTTGACTCTGATATTCCCAGCTTAGCAATACTACTCTCGAATATTCTATATTTTAATCTTTCTTGGCATTTGTTTTAACAGTTTCCTTTATTTTTAGCCCAACATGCATCATACGCATCCTTTTGAGCTTTCATGCCCCATAGTTGCTAAAGAAATGTCCCGTCAAGTGATGGTCAGCTGTGTGTTCAGATGCTCGAGTAAGATGAACTAATTCCACTCTGAATTTGAAGGTTTTCTTTGGTCGATTCGTTTGGTCCGGTTGATTAAAAGGTCCATGCCTGGAGCTTTAGCCTTTTTCTTTTGTGGCCCCCTCATTGGACCGCGGGATAGTGTCCCCCATGAGGTCGGTCTTGTCGGTTCGTTTCATTTAGTTTAGTTCCTCCAGATTGGCGTCACCTTTTGGTCAATTACTCCTGACGTTCGGTTCAAGGTTTTCCGAAAGATTCTCATCGCTTGTTGGTAGAAACGGGTGTCGTTTCACCTTAACGCCCACTTTTCCGGTCCACCCCGCTACATTTCCGCTTCGTCTCCATGTTCCATGTCACCTCCGCTCCACCTCCGCTCGCTCCCCTGCAAAGAGGACGTTAAGGAGGGGCATCTGTTGACACCCGTTTTATGCCGATAAGCTGAGTCGTTTCTCTTACTCCCATTAGTTGACGCCCTAAGTTGTCCATTATTCGTTGGGCCATTTTTTGTGGCACGTCCTGGGCCCATTTTACGGGTAGCCTCCCTCCTTGGTAAAGTCCGTATCAATTTAGGGCTTATTGGACCTTGGCTTTTATTAATTGAACTATTTTCTGAAAGTCAAGTATCTAAGAGCATGAACGGTCCAACATCAGCCGTTCAGGACTAGGGCGGTTGATCCCAGACCGTTCATACATTTTGGCTATTTTCTGAGGATTTTCTTAATATTCACCGACAGGCTTTTGTGCGGCCCTATCCTGCCCGTTCAAACTAATGAACGGGCGAATGCAAACCGCCCATATCTCAGAGTCCTACGTGTGATAATCTCCTCAGACAATTATCCAAATATATGAATTATCACCGACAAGGCTAAAACAGCTTGCTCTGGACCGCCCTACCTTTGAGCGGTCGCCAAGGCGCCGTTCATCTTTCAGGGTCCAACGCCGGCCGTTTCGGTCTGTTCGAGCGATAATTGGGCTCATTATTTGATTTAATTCAATTTCCACCGACAGGTTGAATGGTCTGAACATTACCGTTCAAGACGTGAGCGGTCTATCATTAGACCGTTCATCCCTTCGATGGAGGTTTTTTAACAGATTTCCATCCTTTTATGCATGGTTTTATCTGTGACGACCCGGATTCCGGATACCAGATATACCCGATAGGACTATCGAATACACCTGATACCACTTGGAACCCGCGAGGCCTCCCAAGAGCGGTAAAGCTCCGAAGGGAAAAAGGATTGTCGTGTAGTACATTGAACTGACAGATATAACAGCAAGCAATTAAATTCCATTAGATCGGTTTGCTAAAGTAGCAGAAATAAAAGTACATTTTAATTAACAGATTTTAAACAATTCTATACCAGAGTCAAGTCCAAAGCTAAAGACAGCAGTCTAACAGTACAGTCGACAGAAAGAAAAGATGTACCGAGAAGTCGGGGGAAGCCCGACGGAGGTACCAGCTGGCAGCTACTACTCGAACTCCAGGACCCGCGGAAGCAGAACGAACACGTCACCCCACCTGAAAAGCAGGGGTGAGCCTCGTGTCACTGGCTCAGTAGGGGTCACGCGGATCCCCACTGGAAGCAACGCAGTAACACGCAACACGAAAACAGCAATAGTAGCAAAGCAGGAAAACTACTACTAGAAAGCTGTAAAAGAAAGCCGTCAACGGAAAGAGCAGCTATTGCTAAAAGAAGATAAAAGCCGCATTCACCAGAATACAGCCGCCGACAAACCACGGCGCTCAAAGCCACTCGAACCACGACACAGAGAGACTCGGGCGCACGCACGCCCCAATTGCCGTGTACGCTCACCAAAGCACAGCCACGTACACGACCGGAGCGTCGTGTACCACACCAAGCTGGTCCAGGCCCAGCCCAGAACAGACCAACTCAGAAGGAAAACACAGACTCCGAGAAAACACGAGAGTCACGCGTCATGTGACGGAAGCACCTCCTCATTAGAAGAACAGCGAGCTGCGTCCACTGACGCCTTATGCTGCGCTGACAAGTGTCTCGTCTACACTGTCGTCACAACGGCCCGACAGAGACTACGACCACCTCACAAGTAGAACGGCCAACTGCGTCCGCGACGTCTTATGCTGCGCCGACAAGTGTCTCGTCTACACTGTCGTCACAACGGCCCGACAGAGACTACGACACAACCACAGCACCAGAACAGGAGCTACAGTAACAAGTGACTAGTCAGGGTCACGCCCGTCGGCGCATGTCCTCAGCCCCTGACCACGTGTGCACACACTGGCTCTTGCCTGAGCCAGGCCCTCTAGCTAGTTTTTCCCCCTCCGTAGGACGCTACGGCCAAGCCGGGGGCCCACGGAACAGCTTAGGAACCGTTAATCGGGATACCCTACCACCTCTCCCTGGTGGGTCGACCGCGTCGTAGGGCTACAACCAGTGGAGGCTCACAAGACACGGAGACTCTGAAACACGAGTGCTGGAGTACTGATAGGCCAGGCCGCGCTGTCGCCCGTACTACAAAGCACAAAGGCAGGACACCAACTGCCAACAGACTCAAGATAAGACAACTAGACCTGCAAACACCACGATCCTTGAGTTACGCAACTCAGGGTCAAGATCGTCGTGCAAAGCGGTAACACACCGCCAATCGAGCTAATCCTAAGCCGGGAAACGACTCACACGGAGGAAACAACTCACGAAAATCTGAGGGAACACCAAGACCCTCAGCACACCTGGACACGCGGACCGAGGTGAGACGACACTTCGAGTCATCCAGAACAACCATCTCGAGCTGGACAGAACCGTCGAGACACACACACCGGGTCACATGTCAACCACTGGGTCACACCGGGTTGACCCGAACCGGCCAACGACACACCAAACGACTCAACAGGATGAGCGGTCGCACGGGAACCATACAACGGGATGAATGGTCTAAAACTGACCACACAAGGGGATGAACGGTCTCAAAAGGACCACACAACGAAACACAATCCCTAGAGGCTAAAAACACCACATGCACGCGCCGGATCGCGAGATCAGGGCGATTTCCTCAAATCGACCCAAAACGAGTCACCGAGGTTCCCGGACTCCTACCGGCCCCGAATGACGACCAATCGACACGAAACCTACGTGAATGGGATCCAGACATCCCAGCGGTCATTTTAACACTAACTAGACCGAGAATGGTTGCCGTTCTCCGGCGAACCCTGAAAACCCCAAAAACACCAATTTTCCCAAACCGGCCCGATCTAACCCGTTCTAGCGCCAAACCACGCACAAAAACAGGGAAAACGTAGAGGACGAAGTGGTGATCCATCTCCCTACCTCCACCGAAGAAACCGCGCCCCAAGGGGACTAAACCACGCCGAAAACCACCGAATCACGAACGACGCCCTCTCCGAATCCACAGAGGGATCGCGCCCGCCACGCTCAAACCGCCGCCCCATCCCGCATCCCGATCACTCCATCGCGTCCTCGCCTCGGCCAACTCCGCAACGGTGTGCACCCCGCGCCGAGAGACCCTGAAACGAGAGAGAACGAAGAGAGATGGTGAACGGTTGAAAATGAGGCATCCGAAAAACCTAATAAATATCCAATAGAGATCCAAGGCATTACATCCTCCCCTCCTTTAAGAAATTTCGTCCTCGAAATTAAGGACTACAAGAAGGAAGAAGCAGGGAAGAACAACCCGACAACCTAACTGCGAAACGACACAAAACACGAGAAACAAAGCCCAGAGGAACATCGTCAGACCATTATCACGAGTACACGCTCGGAAGTGAGCGCGACACAAGGGAACAGACGTCCGACAGCTCTGAAGCGCGGCAACATCGCTTACGTCTCACAGGGAAAAGAGACACGATTGCCAGAACAACAGATACCGAGAAACAAAACGACAAACATATCAGGGAGCAGCTTAAACAAGGAAACACAGTCCTCTCAGCTGACCGTCTGACAACATCATCGGCTCCAGTGCCAAAGGCGACAGGGAACACCTGGCACAGGGGACACCAGTGACAAATTCACGGAGAAACGACAACACAACAACATCTCCGGACCACGAGACACCTGATCGAGTCGCAAGCTAACTCTACCAAGGAAGAGAGTATAGCAAAGCGAACCGACATGAGTTGGTCCACAAAGTACTAATGATAGATAAACAGCGCTTATAAGAACAACAACAACGGGAGCACTTGCAGGATTCCGGCTCCGTACAGGATACAGAACCATGGAACACAACTGCAAGCTGGGTCACCTCAAGGCATGACAGCAGCTGGACACACGACTACAGAGGAACGAGTCATGCATC
Source organism: Amorphophallus konjac (assembly GCA_022559845.1). Classification (NCBI taxonomy): domain Eukaryota; kingdom Viridiplantae; phylum Streptophyta; class Magnoliopsida; order Alismatales; family Araceae; genus Amorphophallus; species Amorphophallus konjac. Next base: position 376,061,097 of record CM040121.1, read on the forward strand.
GAGCAGCTTACCAAGAAAAGACCCACAACGACAAGAAACGGAAATCACGAAACCTAACGCCAGTTGAAGACTGTACTAGACTTTTACGACTCTGGAAACTGTATATCTGAGATTCCCATGTACTTCACACAACAACGCTCTGATACCAACTGTGACGACCCGGATTCCGGATACCAGATATACCCGATAGGACTATCGAATACACCTGATACCACTTGGAACCCGCGAGGCCTCCCAAGAGCGGTAAAGCTCCGAAGGGAAAAAGGATTGTCGTGTAGTACATTGAACTGACAGATATAACAGCAAGCAATTAAATTCCATTAGATCGGTTTGCTAAAGTAGCAGAAATAAAAGTACATTTTAATTAACAGATTTTAAACAATTCTATACCAGAGTCAAGTCCAAAGCTAAAGACAGCAGTCTAACAGTACAGTCGACAGAAAGAAAAGATGTACCGAGAAGTCGGGGGAAGCCCGACGGAGGTACCAGCTGGCAGCTACTACTCGAACTCCAGGACCCGCGGAAGCAGAACGAACACGTCACCCCACCTGAAAAGCAGGGGTGAGCCTCGTGTCACTGGCTCAGTAGGGGTCACGCGGATCCCCACTGGAAGCAACGCAGTAACACGCAACACGAAAACAGCAGTAGTAGCAAAGCAGGAAAACTACTACTAGAAAGCTGTAAAAGAAAGCCGTCAACGGAAAGAGCAGCTATTGCTAAAAGAAGATAAAAGCCGCATTCACCAGAATACAGCCGCCGACAAACCACGGCGCTCAAAGCCACTCGAACCACGACACAGAGAGACTCGGGCGCACGCACGCCCCAATTGCCGTGTACGCTCACCAAAGCACAGCCACGTACACGACCGGAGCGTCGTGTACCACACCAAGCTGGTCCAGGCCCAGCCCAGAACAGACCAACTCAGAAGGAAAACACAGACTCCGAGAAAACACGAGAGTCACGCGTCATGTGACGGAAGCACCTCCTCATTAGAAGAACAGCGAGCTGCGTCCACTGACGCCTTATGCTGCGCTGACAAGTGTCTCGTCTACACTGTCGTCACAACGGCCCGACAGAGACTACGACCACCTCACAAGTAGAACGGCCAACTGCGTCCGCGACGTCTTATGCTGCGCCGACAAGTGTCTCGTCTACACTGTCGTCACAACGGCCCGACAGAGACTACGACACAACCACAGCACCAGAACAGGAGCTACAGTAACAAGTGACTAGTCAGGGTCACGCCCGTCGGCGCATGTCCTCAGCCCCTGACCACGTGTGCACACACTGGCTCTTGCCTGAGCCAGGCCCTCTAGCTAGTTTTTCCCCCTCCGTAGGACGCTACGGCCAAGCCGGGGGCCCACGGAACAGCTTAGGAACCGTTAATCGGGATACCCTACCACCTCTCCCTGGTGGGTCGACCGCGTCGTAGGGCTACAACCAGTGGAGGCTCACAAGACACGGAGACTCTGAAACACGAGTGCTGGAGTACTGATAGGCCAGGCCGCGCTGTCGCCCGTACTACAAAGCACAAAGGCAGGACACCAACTGCCAACAGACTCAAGATAAGACAACTAGACCTGCAAACACCACGATCCTTGAGTTACGCAACTCAGGGTCAAGATCGTCGTGCAAAGCGGTAACACACCGCCAATCGAGCTAATCCTAAGCCGGGAAACGACTCACACGGAGGAAACAACTCACGAAAATCTGAGGGAACACCAAGACCCTCAGCACACCTGGACACGCGGACCGAGGTGAGACGACACTTCGAGTCATCCAGAACAACCATCTCGAGCTGGACAGAACCGTCGAGACACACACACCGGGTCACATGTCAACCACTGGGTCACACCGGGTTGACCCGAACCGGCCAACGACACACCAAACGACTCAACAGGATGAGCGGTCGCACGGGAACCATACAACGGGATGAATGGTCTAAAACTGACCACACAAGGGGATGAACGGTCTCAAAAGGACCACACAACGAAACACAATCCCTAGAGGCTAAAAACACCACATGCACGCGCCGGATCGCGAGATCAGGGCGATTTCCTCAAATCGACCCAAAACGAGTCACCGAGGTTCCCGGACTCCTACCGGCCCCGAATGACGACCAATCGACACGAAACCTACGTGAATGGGATCCAGACATCCCAGCGGTCATTTTAACACTAACTAGACCGAGAATGGTTGCCGTTCTCCGGCGAACCCTGAAAACCCCAAAAACACCAATTTTCCCAAACCGGCCCGATCTAACCCGTTCTAGCGCCAAACCACGCACAAAAACAGGGAAAACGTAGAGGACGAAGTGGTGATCCATCTCCCTACCTCCACCGAAGAAACCGCGCCCCAAGGGGACTAAACCACGCCGAAAACCACCGAATCACGAACGACGCCCTCTCCGAATCCACAGAGGGATCGCGCCCGCCACGCTCAAACCGCCGCCCCATCCCGCATCCCGATCACTCCATCGCGTCCTCGCCTCGGCCAACTCCGCAACGGTGTGCACCCCGCGCCGAGAGACCCTGAAACGAGAGAGAACGAAGAGAGATGGTGAACGGTTGAAAATGAGGCATCCGAAAAACCTAATAAATATCCAATAGAGATCCAAGGCATTACATTATCCCTGATTTGTTTTAACGATTTCTCCGTGGATAATCAGCCATTTTTTGATGCGGTTTCGTCTGGATGGAAGATAAGGATATTATCTACGAATTATCTTTTGAAAATTTGACCCGAAAATGCCTCTAAACCCTAATTTCGAGGCTGGCTTTCTAGGCTCTATAAATAGACCCTAGTGGCCAGACTCGAAAAGGGGGGGGGGGGATTTTGGTCGACGGCGAAGCCCTGCCGCATTTCCGAACGACCTAGCACCAAGGAGGGAGGCTCTCTACGTCCTTACGAGCCTCCGGTTCAGGGAGTAGTCTGTGTGTCGAGTCATAGCGTCATTTTCCGATTTCTTCATCATCTGTTGCATGCATTGTTCTCTCTCTGCGTTTCCCTCGTTTTTCTCCCCATGCATACACCCACCTACGTTTTTGTCACCCTAGGGGTTTAAAACCCCCCAGGTATCCCCCCTTTCCACTTGATTATGCTTCATTCTTCTCACATGAACGCGTACTACATCATTTAGCTCTAATCTGGGTGTTCCTTCTGTGTCTTCGTACTGTTTCGCAGGTCAGCACTTCATCAGCACGAGGCCCATCCCCTCTAGCCGGCTGGAGAGGGTGGAGGTGAGCCCTTTTGTAACTCTTGGCGTGGCGGACTAGCGCGGTTCTTGTAGGCTCGTTCAAGGATACCAGCGGCCCTCTCTGCACCGCTCTTCATCTTTAGGCGGTCCCATTAAAGCCGTCCATCCTCCTGGAGTGCTTTTCCCGCGTGTTCGGCAGCACCCTCAAACGGTCTATCGTAGGGCCGCGCGTCTGTTAAGGCGGTTCTACATCGACCGCGCGTCTTCCCGGTGCTGCAGCAAGGCGAGTGTCTCCCCTTCCTTTCCAAGGTACGGCGTGACTATCACGTACGGCATCTTGGTGGCGATCACGGTCCTTTTCGTTGCTCTCTGTCTTATTTTCTTTCTCTCGCTCTCGTGGTTTGCCCATCGCACGTTGTTCCATACATTTTATGCGCTTTGACCATTGGTGAGAGAGCGGAAGGAAGATATATATCTACATGCGCTTGGCTGAAATGTTCTCCTCCAAGTCCCCTAGCATCTCCAAGAAGCAGAGCGTCGTTTGAAGCCCGAAGCACAAAGTTCTGAATTTCCTACGCTGAGTGCGCAGGTCAGTTTGACTGTAGACAGATCCGACCCCCTCCCACTTCTCAGGCTCTCACGGTCAGCTCCAATCTCCGCCAGAATCCTCATTCGTCCCCAAATGAAGATGACTCGCCCACGAACGTGTCGGTTCTGGTCCCGCCCTCAATGGACCTCAGAAGCATTCGGGGAGACCACTTCTTCTAGCTGCAAGGATTCTGGAACAGGCAGAAGCTGAACCGAGGAGCTCGGCTCACGATCCTACTTCAGCCTCCGACAACCACGGGAAATTCCCCAAAAATTCTGGTGTCTTCTCTCGGACAACCCAAGAAGTTCTGGTGCTGGTCTCGCCCTCTTCTGAAGTCGGACGGGTCCGTGGTGGCATCATCAGCGATTCCCTATCCTGCCAAACCTGAGCGGACAGAACTGCAGGTCTTTAGTTTATTCGGGCATTCCCCACCCCGCCTGGCCGGCTTAAAGCCCCTCCCGGTGGGAGGTAGTGTTTGTTTGTAACCCCACATTTCCCCACCCCCTAGTCCAACCCTCCTGTGTGAGGAGTAGTGAATGTAATTATGCTAACAGGGAGAAGCTTCGTCGACGCAGTGTGCGGGGAACCCACACTTCCCCGCTCGCCCAGGTCACCGACCGGGGTCGATTTCTTCAAACCGGCCAGGTAACCCCTGAACCCTTGCTAATATTTAGTGTTTGTTCATTTAATATCTGTCAACGCTCCGTTGGAGTGTAAGAGCCAGTACTTTCGAGTGACCACTGTGGGAGCAAGAGAGTGAGCCGTGCCCCTTGTGGCACTCGGTCAGCCCATCAATTCGGGCTTCCATATCTTTTGGGGGGGGGACAATCATAGCCTTGCTGGCCCTCCACTAGCAAGGGTCTAGTCCCACCATCCTCGACTCGGCATCATCGAGTCACCCTTGGGTTGAGTGTGTGCGCCGGAGAGCGACCGTCCGCGTTAGTCTCTAAATCTTGCGAATTGTCCTTGCGTTGGTTAAGTCCAAGGAATCTTGGTCTAGTTGCTGCCACCCCCAAGGTGGTATCACGTCAATTGGTATCAGAGCAAGTTTAGACTTTTCTCAACTAAGTCTAAGTCCAAGGGCCATTGCATTGCTCTCGTCCGTGCATAGTCATTTTCCCAAAATCCGTGCATGTCCACCCATAGTGGAACAATATACCGACCCGACCCATCATCCTCGGTTCCCCCAATGGATCCCAATTCCCAAGATGGTCAAAATGCTCCAAGGGAGGAACCCCAAGGCCAAATGGACTGGGTAGATGCTGCCCTCGCCACCATCCTTGGCCAACTAGAGTCCCTTTAGGCTTGGCTTGCTTGATTAGAAGAAAACGAACTACCACCAGGGAACAATGGTCCAAGATCTCACTTGTAATACCCTGGATTCTTATCGAATCTTTCAGATCCTTATCGGAGTGCTTTCGGATCGCTTTTGTGGGTCCTGAGTTCAGTTTTACGATCGACGTGGGTTTTTCTCCCGTACAAGTTACTGAACCCTGTGGTGAGTTTATTTCTCAGTTCATCGACTCGAGGACGCTATAGCTGCGATGTACTCATTGAGAGGATCACTTCGGCTATTTTTCCATAATTCTAAAAATCAGATTTCCAGAAATTAGGAAAATTCCTAATTTCTTTCCTTTTTATTTTCTTTTCCTCTCTCCTCCCTCTCATTTCTCACCTCACTTTCTCTCTCTCATTCTCTCTCCTCTCTGGTCCTCTTGAAGCGGGGCATACGACCGTGGCGAGCTGGCTGAGGCGGGAACGTGATGGAGTGATCGTGGAACGCGATGGAGTGACGGATGGAGCGTACGTTGGCGTGATCCCTCAGTGGATTCAAAGCCGGTGTGGTTTGATCGTCGTGATTGTTTCGGTGCGGTTTAGTCGCTTCGACCCGCGGAATCGTCGGTGGAGGTAGGGAGATGGAAGCCCTACTCCTATTCTATGTTTCCTCGCAATTTCACGCCGAACGGTGCGAGAACGAGTGGGTTTCATTCAAGTTCAAGAAAATCATGCTTTTGGGGTGTTCGTTGGGTTCGCCAGAAAACGACGACAATTTTCAGATCAGTTAGTGTCATTGGAACCCTCAGCATGTCAGCGTTCCATTCCCGCTAATTTTATCGTGATTGGTGGTCATTTGGGACCGGTACGAGCCCGAGAACCCATGTGACTTGGTTTGGGTCGATTCGTTAGAATCGCCCGTTTCTTGTGATTTTGGCGTCGTTTGGATCCCTTCTGGCCTGTGGAAGGTTTGTATCGTCATTAGGGTTCTTTCCCCTTCGTTCTAGAACAAACGGGCGTGGAAAGGCCGAGATCGGCCCTTCCCCTATTTTTCATGCCGTAGTGTGTAAACGGTCTTACAGTGACCGCCTGACCTTGTAAGTGGTCCGGTGGCGACCGTTTGGGTTCTGTCGGTTTAAGTCTGCACGGTCATTCGATAGACCGTGTGAGTTGGCAAGCGGCTCATTGGAGGACCGCTTAGCCAAGTGAACGGCCTATTGGGGACCGTGACTGTATGTCTGTTCACTGGCTAGACGGCCTTGCGACTGACCGTTTGGTGTCCTGGACGGCCCTTTGGGTGATCGTCTGGTTTGTGGAACGGTTCAAGGTAAATCGTTTAGTGGTTTAGTTGGCACGGAGGACGAGTGGGTTAAGCGGCCTTGTCCGTGACCGCTCCATTCATCGCACGGCTCCATGGGAGACACTGTAACCCTATGCTATTGCAGTTTTGGTCGTTGAGTCTCTGAGGGGAACGGCTCTTCCCTTGACCGTTTACTTAGTGACACGGCCCATGAATAGACCATTTGTATGTTGGCACCGCCCTTTGCTAACCGTCCAGTGTTTGTGTTTTTTATAGGTTTGAGCGGCCATACCCATGACCGTTCTTTTCAGTGGGTCGACATGCTTTTGACCGTCTTTTGCTTTGCATGGCTTCTTGGCGACCGTGATTTGCCTGTGTGTTCTGGGTAATGGTGTCACGCCCCGAACAAGGCGGAAATATCGGGACGTACAGTTAGGGACACGCTGGCAAGAGAGAGAACTAATGTAAAATAATACACAAGTGCTACAAGATGGAAATACTAAATGATCATTAACAAACCACAACTGGTACAATAACCTCAAGTTCAACTTAATACAACTGGAATAATCAACCACTAAAACTCAATAACATGACTGAGACTAAAAGCTCTCCAAAACACAACTAAAGAAAGATAACACACTACTAACACACTAGAACTGATACACTCAAGACATCACTCCTGCCCTTCCCCATCGGTAAGCGCGTCACCTGAAAAGCCTGGAAAGGGGGGAAACACAACTATGAGCTGACGCTCAGTAGGAAATAACAGACAGGTATAAGTGATTAACAGTTTAATTATATTTTAAAATGTCATGCTACAAATGATAAAAAAACAATAAAAAGATAATGATGATATCACGAAAACAAAATTCAAAGATCTAGCAAGGTCAAGAAATATAATGAATAGAATGGTAAGACAAGAATTTACTACAGGAGATAACGATAAAAAGTAGTTGGCCATATCAAGACAATTCAAGTCATGTCAAGCACGTATGTAATTTCATTTCCACGTCCAAGTAATAAGCAAGTAAAGTAACCACAAGTAGAGTATAGAACAGTGAAGAGTGAAAAGTGAAAAGTAGTAGAAAGTAATGTAGAGAGTAGTGGAGAGAGTAGTGGACAGTCCTAGATTTAACACATGTCAAGTACTGGTGCCAAATGCCACACCTAGTCATTCACCTCCCCGGGGGTACACGTAGTGTTCAGGCGCTCTTCCCAGGACTAGACTGAGTCCTTAATTATTTGCCAGGCATTGATTTCTTTGGATCAAAGATCCCACGAATCTAGACTTTCACAGTTTATGGCCAGAATTCCAAGGTTTAAACTAAGTAGCAATAATAACTTCACGTAGGAAAGAGATTCATTTCCAGAATTTCAAGGTAAGTATAATCATCAAAGAGATCGAAACCAAGTCACAACAAGAGTAAATCGTGCTGCGCTACTGTAAAACAGCAGCAATCAAACAAGCTAATCAACATATTAATCCTAATCACCAAGTTAAGATATCATGATTAACCATTATCATTTGTATTAGCCAAAGAGCCAACAAGCTAGAACAAGTTGTCAAGGTAAAGAACAAGCTCTCACAGCGGTGAAATAGAATGCATTATCAGGGGCTTTAATTACACCATTAATCATTAATTAAGTGAGTTTCTATTTAACCAATGTAAGTGTTGTAATGGAGATAGTAAACATCGTGTTTTGTACTATATTTGCGAGAAAGGACCAATGCAAATTGAAATCAAGGGGGGTACATGAATAGGTCAAAAGTTCTTCAAAAATATAATTTCAATGGGTCTAAGTTAAATGGGTTGATTCTCCACTGATTCGGATCCATCTTCGGTTTGAAAAACGAAGAAAATCGGGTTTCTGGTGTACGGGTCGACCCTTGGGGTCGACCCCTGAAAAACTGGGGTCTGGAAGCTGAATGGGTCGACCCCTGGGGTCGACCCTCGGGCTGGCCTGGGCTGCCAGGTGATGGGTCGACCCCTGGGGTCGACCCCTGCAAGCCCAGAACCGGCCAGGGCTTCCGGAAAACGCATGAACTCGCCCAAATGGGGTCCAAATGAGTTGAAATCAAAACCACATGCCATAGGAATCTTGCTAGACATATTAGGGTCATAAAACTAAAATTTGGAAACACGAATTTCATCAGAATTCACAAGAATCACAACCTATTCTATGAAGAACACAAGGAGACCTAGTTCAGGACATACTTCCACTAAATCGTCGAATTCTCTCGATATACAAAACCAAATTTGGGGATTTTGGTGTCAAAAGAAAGCTAACTCGATCATGAATCCAATCATATATGATATGCTACATGAAGATCAAGTTACATGACTCAAAATAAGCCCGTAATCAAGCTCTGACTTAAGGAACACTATATGAATCATGTTCTAGACATGCTTCTACAAAAATCGAAATTCACGATGCATGCTCAATGGAATTTGGGGCTTTCTACGTTAAATGAAAGATAATAACATGCTGATTACTTCATGTAAGTTAATTAGAATTTGGTTGTTAGATCCTACCTCAAATCGGAGAGAGAAAACTCAAACCCTAGGATGAAGAACACTTGGACAGCACCTCACAAAAAGCTCGATTTCTCCACGGATACCTAATGAAAATTGGGGCTTTTGCCACCAATGGATAGAGATCGATGAGAGGAACAATTTGCTATACTCATGATCAAGATTTGGTTGAGAATTCCTACCTCAATCGATGGATCAAAGAAGGATAAAGGGAAGCCAACGGCCTGCTGACCCACCTCCACAATTCGAACTAGATCTCTCCAGATCTGAAACTTCAGCGAACCCCACAGCAGCCAAACGAAAGAAGACTCGTAGGGATTCATTTTGATAGCTCATAGAGCTTCTGGAGCCTTCTGAGTTGGGAGTATTCGCTGCTGCAAGCTACGTGTTTAGAAACGGCGCCGAAATCCTTGACTTGACCAAACTATGTCGGCAGCACGTTTTGGGGCTAAGTTTACGTCAAATTTATTGAGGGTAAATGTTCCTTACATTGTGGCCTTCCATTTGCCCTTGATTTCAGATCATTTGGTTGAGTATTGAGGTCGAATTTCGTGTTTTAATCTAAGGGTTAGGTATGGGTCAAAAGTGTGCACTTTTGGGTTTAAACTCTAAATAGATCTTACCATGGATTTACAATGGCCTAATGCCAGAAGGAAAAGTTGTTATCTACATCGACCTAAATCTATTTACTATTTTTACAGATTTTTCTAAGGTAGTCGGATTATTACTTATACTATTCCGTAAATAGTTAAATGTTAAGTTCGGAAAACTAAGTTCACTAATTCGGCATAATAAATGATTTTCTTAGGCTTAAATGTAGAAGACAAAGTTGCTAAACAAAATTAATTCTACAAGATGTGATTTTGAGTATTTTTAGAAAATAGTTGGAAAATGACTTATTCTATTAATTAATTAATTAATCTAATTAATTTGGATAATTCTCATTAATTCGAATAACTTCAAATAAATTCCAAATAATTAAAAATAACTTACTAAATAAATTTCTAAAGAATTTGGGGTCTTACACCCTCCCCTACTTAAAGGAATTTGGTCCTCCAAATTCACTGCACTAAAACTGAGAGTAGAAAAAGATCGCTCACCTAGAATAGATCGAGATACCGCTTTCGCATAGTCTCTTCAGACTCCCATGTAGCTTCTTCGGTCCCACGCCGACTCCACTGAATCTTGACCATCGGTATCGAACGATTCCGGAGTTGCTGTTACTTCCGGTCTAGAATCTTGACAGGTCTTTCCTCATAGGTCAAATCTTCCTTCAGTTCAAAATCCACCTGCTGAATGATATAAGTGGGATCGTACACATATTTCCGCAACATAGACACATGGAAAATATTATGTACGCCAGACAAATGCAGTGGTAAAGCCAGTCTGTATGCCACCTCTCCCACTCTATCTAGAATCTCGAATGGACCAATGTACCTCGGACTCAACTTACCATGAATGCCAAATCTTCGGATCCCTCTCGTCGGAGAGACCTTTAAGAACACATGCTCGCCAACCTGAAATTCCAATGCTCTCCTTCTGTTGTCGGCATAACTCTTCTGTCTTGACTGGGCTACTTGTAACCGGTCTCGGATAACACGGATGTTCTGTGATGATTCCGAAACAAGATCTGGTCCAAGCCACTGTTTCTCACATACCTCGTCCCAACACAACGGGGAACGACAACTTCTACCATATAGTGCTTCAAAAGGAGCCATCTGAATGCTAGACTGATAGCTGTTATTGTAGGCAAATTCAATTAATGCCAAATGCTCACTCCAATTACCACCAAAATCAATCATGCAAGCTCGCAGCATATCTTCCACTATCTGATTGGTTCTTTCAGTCTGTCCATCTGTCTGTGGATGAAAAGCAGTACTGAAATTCAGACGAGTACCCAAAGACTCTTCCAGTCCCTTCCAGAAATGTGAAGTAAATCTGGGGTCTCGATCAGATACTATATTCACTGGGATACCATGCAATCTCACCACTTCCTTTATATACAAGGCAGCCAATACATCAATCGTCCACTTGGACTTAATTGGTAAGAAATGAGCCGACTTTGTCAATCGATCGACAATCACCCATATCGCATCAAATCCACCACGAGTCCTAGGTAGACCCATAATGAAATCCATGCCAATGCTTTCCCACTTCCATTGGGGTATGTCGAGTGGTTTCAATTTCCCTGCCGATCTGAAATGTTCGGCCTTAACTTGCTGACATACCAAACATCTGCTCACAAAATCTGCAACTTCTCTTTTCATATTCGGCCACCAAAAGGACCTTTTCAAATCTCGGTACATCTTAGTGCCTCCAGGATGAATGGTATATCTGGATCTATGAGCTTCCTCAAGAATTTTGTTCTTTATTGTAGCCTCATCCGGAACACAAGTTCTGCCTTTAAATAATAATATACCATCATCGGCCAACATGAAATTAGGTCTGTTGCTCAAGTTTCCCTTGATCTCTACCAACTCGGGATCATTATGTTGCAAGGACTTGATCTCTATCAACAATTCGGGCTTAAGTTGGATCTGAGCAATCATGACCCGATCATTGTCGATATTAAGATCCAGACTAGATAATTGTTCCAACAACCGCCATTCTTGTAACATGAGACTTGACAATCTAGCTACCGGCTTCCGGCTTAATGCATCTGCCACAACATTACCTTTGCCAGGATGATACTCAATCGAGAAGTCGAAGTCTTTCAAGTACTCCAACCATCTCCGCTGCCTCATGTTGAGTTCCTTCTGAGAAAATAAATACTTCAAACTCTTATGATCTGAAAACACTGTGAAGGTTTCTCCATACAAGTAATGTCTCCATATCTTCAAAGCAAACATGACTGCAGCAAGTTCCAAATCATGAACAGGATAATTATCTTCGTGCTTCCTCAACTGTCTAGAGGAATAGGCAATCACCTTCCCATGCTGCATAAGTACACAGCCTAAGCCAATACCTGATGCATCAGTATAAACAACAATTCCTCCTTCACCAGAAGGTAAAGCCAAAACAGGTGCAGTAGTCAAACACTCCTTCAGAGTCTGAAAGCTTCGCTGACAATCATCTGACCAATCAAACTTATTCTCCTTGCAGGTTAATCTTGTCATAGGTACTGCAATCTTGGAGAAATCTTGAATAAATCTTCGATAATAACCTGCCAGGCCTAGAAAACTTCTAACTTCTGTCACACTGGTAGGCTGTTCCCAATTCTTCACTGCCTCAACCTTCGAAGGATCAACGGAAATACCGTTCTTCGTAATGATATGTCCTAGAAAGGACACCTCTTGCAGCCAGAATTCACACTTACTGAACTTAGCATATAGTTGATGATCTCTCAATAATTGCAATGCCATTCTCAGATGTTCAGCATGTTCCTCCTCATTCTTAGAATAAATCAGGATGTCATCAATAAAGACCACGACCCATTGATCAAGATAGGGCCGAAATGTATCGTTCATCAACTGTATGAAAGCCGCTGGTGCATTCGTTAGACCAAAAGGCATAATGACAAACTCAAAATGGCCATACCTGCTGCGGAAAGCAGTTTTATAAATATCCTCTTCCTTAATCCGCAACTGGTGATATCCAGATCGAAGATCGATCTTACAAAAATATTGAGCTCCCGCTATCTAGTCAAATAGTTCGTCAATCCTCGGCAAGGGATATTTGTTCTTGATAGTCTGCTGGTTTAATTGCCGATAATCAATGCACAGCCTCATCGAACCATCTTTCTTCCTGATAAATAGTACAGGGGCTCCCCACGGAGAAGTACTAGGACGAATAAAACCCTTCTCAAGTAATTCCATCAGTTGCTGCTTCAGTTCCCTCAGTTCTGCAGGAGACATACGATAAGGAGCCTTAGAAATAGGAGCTGTGCCAGGAATAAGATCAATAGAAAAGATAACTTCCCACTCAGGCGGAAGTCCTGGTAGTTCTTCTGGAAAGACATCAGGAAAATCTCGGACAACTGGAATGTCCTTGATCTCCATCTGCTGCTCAGGAGTTGCACAAACAAAGGCTAGAAAAGCCTCACACCCATGCCTCAAAAGCTTATCAGCTCGAAGAGCCGAGATGAGCGGTACGGAGTTATGGTGCTTGACTCCCGTAAAAGATAAACCAGAATGTCCAGTAAAAGTCACTGAGCTAGAACTACAGTGAACATTGGCCTCATACTTGGCCAACCAATCTGCTCCTAGGATTACATCATAATCCTTCATATCCATGCAGACCAAATCTGCTGGAAAGTTCTGTTCACCAATCATAACCTTACTAGAAGGATAGAAATACTGGATTGTTGATCTAGTGCCAATAGGGGTTGAAATCTCTAACGGAGTATTCATCAAAACAGGTTCCACAACTAATGACTTAGCAAATCTCCGAGAAATAAATGAATGTGTTGCACCAGTATCAAAGAGAGCAAATGCGGGCTTATCGATTATAGTAAGGGTACCTTCGACGAGTCCGCCAACATCAGAAATCCCAGTTTCATCTGCATGTAAAGCTTGAAGCTTGCCTTGTGGTTTCTTGAAGACTAGAGGTTTTGCCGGTGTAGCTTGCTCCGATATGAGAGGACAATTGGGGATACGGTGCTCCTTGCTTCCACATAGCAAACAGGCGCCAAGCTTGCGCCAGCACTCCTCTATCTTGTGACCCGAACGATCACAATAGTTGCACACGCCCTTGAATGGAACAATAGGGCCAGGCTTCTTGTCTTCATGCCTCGGCATCTTGCCCTTCCACGATCCGGACCCGCTCCACGAACCAGGTCCACTAACAGGCCTCTTCTTGGTATACCCGGGTTTGACACTCCCGGAACCCGTAGGTAATTCTTTCTTGGTGCCTTTACCACGGATTCTCTCCGTCATCTCAAGAGTATCCTCTAGAACTTGCGCTTTCCTTACCACCTCAGAATACGTGGCAATCTCCATCGGTGCCAATTGGTTGATATAATGAAGCTTCAATCCATTGAGAAAGCACTTCGCCTTCATCTTCTCGGTGGAAATGAGATGTGTAGCATATCGAGAAAGCCGTGCAAATTGAGCCTCATACTCTGCCACGGACAAACCTCGTTGTTTCAAGGCCGCGAACTCTGCCGCTTTCTTCTCTTGCACTCTATCAGAAAAATACTTGCTGTTGAAGAATTCTTCAAATTCTTCCCACATAACTTGCCGATCACCGAGAGTTGCCTTGATAGAATCCCACCAAGTACGTGCATCATGTTCCAGTTGAAATGTGGACAAAAGGACACGCTCCTGGTTGGTGCATTGCATAACTTCAAAGATCCTCCCCATCTCATCTAGCCAGTGCTCGGCTTGGTCAGGGTCAGTCGAACCAGCGAATCTAGGCGGGTTCATTCCGTGGAAGTTCCGGTATAGATCACCGGTGCCATGCAGTGCCGCTCCTGCCTGAGCTACTTGCTGAAGGGCCTGAGTAAGGCCTTGCACCGTACGCTGTAGGTTCCTCCATTCAGCATGATCAGCTGCCATCTACACGAGAAATAGATTACTTAGGTTTAATCAAGATAAATAATTACACTATTAAGAAACGATCTTAACCCAAGTTTCTACCCATTCTCACCAGGTCAGGTCCTAGACTTTTACAAGGTTAGGGATCTAATGCACCTAGACACGACCAAAAACTCGGTACCTGGCGGAGGTAATCGGTCCGAAGACCACTCGCGCAAGTGTGCGACCTTTCCGATAGGCGTAGCCTAACGTTCGGACAACACCTTTTGATATACCGGTTATTGGGATGCAATGCAAGAAAACCTAAAACTTAGGAAACCTAGAAATGTGAAACCTAGGGCTCTGATACCAACTAAAGTGTCACGCCCCGACAAGGCGGAAATATCGGGACGTACAGTTAGGGACACGCTGGCAAGAGAGAGAACTAATCTAAAATAATACACAAGTGCTACAAGATGGAAATACTAAATGATCATTAACAAACCACAACTGATACAATAACCTCAAGTTCAACTTATTACAACTGGAATAATCAACCACTAAAACTCAATAACATGACTGAGACTAAAAGCTCTCCAAAACACAACTAAAGAAAGATAACACACGACTAACACACTAGAACTGATACACTCAAGACATCACTCCTGCCCTTCCCCATCGGTAAGCGCGTCACCTGAAAAACCTGGAAAGGGGGAAAACACAACTATGAGCTGACGCTCAGTAGGAAATAACAGACAGGTATAAGTGATTAACAGTTTAATTACATTTTAAAATGTTATGCTACAAATGATAAAAAAATAATAAAAAGATAAGGATGATATCACGAAAACAAAATTCAAAGATCAAGCAAGGTCAAGAAATATAATGAATAGAATGGTAAGACAAGAATTTACTACAGGAGATAACGATAAAAAGTAGTTGGCCATATCAAGACAATTCAAGTCATGTCAAGTACGTATGTAATTTCATTTCCACGTCCAAGTAATAAGCAAGTAAAGTAACCACAAGTAGAGTATAGAACAGTGAGGAGTGGAAAGTGAAAAGTAGTAGAAAGTAATGTAGAGAGTAGTGGAGAGAGTAGTGGACAGTCCTAGACTTAACACATGTCAAGTACTGGTGCCAAATGTCACACCTAGTCATTCACCTCCCCGAGGGTACACGTAGTGTTCGGGCGCTCTTCCCAGGACTAGACCGAGTCCTTAATTGTTTGCCAGGCATTGATTTCTTTGGATCAAAGATCCCACGAATCTAGACTTCCACAGTTTATGGCCAGAATTCTAAGGTTTAAACTAAGTAGCAATAACAACTTCACGTAGGAAAGAGATTCATTTCCAGAATTTCAAGGTAAGTATAATCATCAAGGAGATCGAAACCAAGTCACAACAAGAGTAAATCGTGCTGAAACAGCAGCAATCAAACAAGCTAATCAACATATTAATCCTAATCACCAAGTTAAGATATCAATATTAACCATTATCATTTGTATTAGCCAAAGAGCCAACAAGCTAGAACAAGTTGTCAAGGTAAAGAACAAGCTCTCACAGCGGTGAAATATAATGCATTATCAGGGGCTTTAATTACACCATTAATCATTAATTAAGTGAGTTTCTATTTAACCAATGTAAGTGTTGTAATGGAGATAGTAAACATCGTGTTTTGTACTATGTTTGCGAGAAAGGACCAATGCAAATTGAAATCAAGGGGGGTACATGAATAGGTCAAAAGTTCTTCAAAAATATAATTTCAATGGGTCTAAGTTAAATGGGTTGATTCCCCACTGATTCGGATCCATCTTCGGTTCGAAAAACGAAGAAAATCGGGTTTCTGGTGTACGGGTCGACCCCAGAAAAACTGGGGTCTGGAAGCTGAATGGGTCGACCCCTGGGGTCGACCCTCGGGCTGGCCTGGGCTGCCAGGTGATGGGTCGACCCCTGGGGTCGACCCTTGCAAGCCCAGAACCGGCCGGGGCTTCCGGAAAACGCATGAACTCGCCCAAATAGGGTCCAAATGAGTTGAAATCAAAACCACATGCCATAGGAATCTTGCTAGACATATTAGGGTCATAAAACTACAATTTGGAAACACAAATTTTATTAGAATTCACAAGAATCACAACCTATTCTATGAAGAACACAAGGAGACCTAGTTCAGGACATACTTCCACTAAATCGTCGAATTCTCTCGATATACAAAACCAAATTTGGGGATTTTGGTGTCAAAAGAAAGCTAACTCGATCATGAATCCAATAATATATGATATGCTACATGAAGATCAAGTTACATGACTCAAAATAAGCCCGTAATCAAGCTCTGACTTAAGGAACACTATATGAATCATGTTCTAGACATGCTTCTACAAAAATCAAAATTCACGATGCATGCTCAATGGAATTTGGGGCTTTCTACGTTAAATGAAAGATAATAACATGCTGATTACTTCATGTAAGTTAATTAGAGTTTGGTTGTTAGATCCTACCTCAAATCGGAGAGAGAAAACTCAAATCCTAGGATGAAGAACACTTGGACAGCACCTCACAAAAAGCTCGATTTCTCCACGGATACCTAATGAAAATAGGGGCTTTTGCCACCAATGGATAGAGCTCGATGAGAGGAACAATTTGCTATACTCATGATCAAGATTTGGTTGAGAATTCCTACCTCAATCGATGGATCAAAGAAGGATGAAAGGAAGCGAACGGCCTGCTGACCCACCTCCATAATTCGAACTAGATCTCTCCAGATCTGAAACTTCAGCGAACTCCACAGCAGCCAAATGAAAGAAGACTCGTAGGGCTTCATTTTGATAGCTCATAGAGCTTCTGGAGCCTTCTGAGTTGGGAGTATTCGCTGCTGCAAGCTACGTGTTTAGAAACGGCGCCGAAATCCTTGACTTGACCAAACTATGTCGGCAGCACGTTTTGGGGCTAAGTTTACCTCAAATTGATTGAGGGTAAATGTTCCTTACATTGTGGCCTTCCATTTGCCCTTGATTTCAGATCATTTGGTTGAGTATTGAGGTCGAATTTCGTGTTTTAATCTAAGGGTTAGGTATGGGTCAAAAGTGTGCACTTTTGGGTTTAAACTCTAAATAGATCTTACCACGGATTTACAATGGCCTAATGCCAGAAGGAAAAGTTGTTATCTACATCGACCTAAATCTATTTACTATTTTTATAGATTTTTCTAAGGTAGTCGGATTATTACTTATACTATTCCGTAAATAGTTAAATGTTAAGTTCGGAAAACTAAGTTCACTAATTCGGCATAATAAATAATTTTCTTAGGCTTAAATGTAGAAGACAAAGTTGCTAAAAAAAATTAATTCTACAAGATGTGATTTTTGGGGATTTTTAGAAAATAGTTGAAAAATGACTTATTCTATTAATTAATTAATTAATCTAATTAATTTGGATAATTCTCATTAATTCGAATAACTTCAAATAAATTCCGAATAATTAAAAATAACTTACTAAATAAATTTCTAAAGAATTTGGGGTCTTACAAATGGATCCGCCTCCTATCTGACCGTTTGACCTGTTAAGTGGTCAGGTGTACGACCGTTTATTTCCCAGAGTGCTATTTTGATGGAGGCATCATCCACAACTCCCTTTGGCTAGTGTCTTCTTCACACGCCGGCATCGTTTGAGTTCAGGCCTCTCTCTCTAAAGGCCCAATTATCCCTTTTGTGCGATCTATTTGAGTCATTTTGATGTAATTTTTATTTTATTTGAGTCATGTCCCTAGGTCTTGCATTTATTTTCCTAAGTTTGAGTGTCATTAGATTGTGTAATGTGCTATTGGGCCCAATTTTTCGGGCTTGGCCTAAGACCACCCCCTACCCCTTCGGTTATTTGTCATTGAGTCTTTTGTAAGGGACTTATTGTAAAATGTGGGTTTCCTATATATAGGGCCCCATTTCCTTCATTTGAAGGTAATGAATCAATCAATGAAAATGCCATTTGAGATTTCAAACTTAGTTAGTGGAGTGAATCCAATTGGGTGAGAAGCCATAGGGTGAGAGATTCCCCTCCCCCCCTCTCTTCTCTCTCCTCCACTAAGGGGTTCGCCCCTTTCTCTCTCTCCTCCTCCTCCCTCCCAACTTCCAACTCCCACCTACCCCATTAAAGTCCCTCCACTTCCCATAGCTGCATTACTCCACCCCCCTAGTTCCAAGGTAGAATCTTCCCCATTCCAACACTATCCCCCCTATTCCAATACAATCTTCCCCATTCCAACACAATCACTCCTCTTCCCCACACAATCTCCCAACTTCCTAGGCCTTTTGAATTTGAAATCCCTTTCCCTCCAAGTGCTTTGGCTGCCCCCTCCCTTCCCCATTAGGCTAGGTTCGCCCCTTTCTCCCTCCATTCCCACCATCCTTGCACACCCCTTCCCCCCCTCTCCTCCAGCTGCAACCTGCGCCCTCCCCTTCTTCCTCCACCTCCCTTCCACCATTAGATACCCTCCACATCTCCCACAAGCCCCCCTTCCACCTTCATCCACCTCCCCTTCACCATAGACCCCCTTCCCCTTGTTCTTTCTTGATCATTGGAAGCTACTCCGAAGTTGCAGCTGGCAGTCCCGAAGTTGCAGATGAACCAGCAGCTTACAGCGGTCACCACGACCACATCCCTGCGAGTCTGAAGTTTCAAGAGGCATCCACGGAAGCAGCTACCTGTCCTCTTCACAACGGTGGTGATTTTGTCCCCATCCGAGCTCCGAGCCGTCCGGGAGGTCCATTCTCCCATAGCTATGCAGTATTGCCTCTGCTGAAGACCTGAACCTGATTAGAAGCTCTGCCACGACGAACCTTGGAGGAACCAGCTCAAGAGTTCTTCTGAAAAGTTCTTCACCACCCTGTCTAATTCCAGAATCAAGAAACGGAACTTCAATCGGCGTTCGTGATCCAAATTTATCATTTTTCTCCCTCAGCTACGCGGTTCTGCTACCCACAGTCTGCTCCGACCTGTCAGCATTTTTCTGAGTCTCCTGAACTTCTCTGGCATTGTTTGGCTTCCCTGTTTGGTTTTCTGTAAAGAAGACTCGTCCACGGTTCCAACAGTTCTGACGGCACCTGATTTGGAGTTTGGGAGCGGCCGGGGCAACTTCTTCTTCCTGCTGTTAGTAACTTGTTTCTGTCAGTCTGAGAATCAGTGACCCTGTTCGAGTTCCCGCCCAGGCCAGCAGCGACCCCTGAAGAAATTGACAAAATTCTGAAGCATTCCAGCCCCAGTAACAAAGGGTTCCCCACTGGTCTCGCCCTCGGTAAAATTCCTGATCAAGTTCTGCAGCTTCAACACCAACTGTCAGTCCCCTATTGCAGAGGGCAGGCAGATTCGGTGCCATCACTTAGTAATCTCTCTTTGCTATAATTTCCCCGCCCTGCTTGGCCGGCTGAAGGCCCCTCCCTGCGTGGAGGTAGTATTGATTGTAATATCATTAACCCCCACCCCAAGGTCCCCCTCCTGCGAGAGGTGTAGTGTTGTAAACCTTTGGGCAGGTCAAGCAACACCGACGCGGCGTATGGGGATCCACTCGCCTCCCCGCTCGCCCTCGTCTCCGATCGGGACCGGTTTCATCAAACCGGTCAAGTAAGTGCTTACACCTTCACTCCATTTAGTGCTTGTCTTTCAATATTAGTTCTTAATTCCGCTGGTTATGCGAGTGAGAGCCCGATCCTCAAGCCCCGTTGTCTTGAGTGATCACCGTGGGAGGAGTGCAACCGGTGCCTTTGGCACTTTATTGGCCCCCTTGAATTAGGCATCCACACCCATTGGGAATCTCATCTAGGCCTTGCTGGCCCTCTACCAGCAAGGGCCCAACCCCTCAACCTCACATTGGCATTGCCAAGTTACCCCGGGCTTGGGTGAGCGACGAGAGAGCGGCGGCCCAAATTGGCCCGTTTTGATTGCAAATGTGCTTGTTTGCCTAAGTCTTAGGTTGTGTCACATCAATTGGTATCAGAGCAAGTCTTTGACTTGTCTCTATCAAGTCTAAGTTCTAGGACCATTGCATTGTGTGTCCAACATCTTTGGCCCCTTGTCTTGCATGTCCACCCGTAGTGGTGCTAGTTACCGATCTGATCCTTCGTCTTCAAATCCACCCATGGATCCCCATCTTCAACTCAATCAAGATGCTCCTAGGTAGGAACCTCAAGGTCAAATGAATAGGGTAGATGCTGCCCTTACCAACATTCTTGCCCAACTTGAGTCCCTTACCACTCGAATTGCTCGGCTTGAAGAGCATGAGTTCCACCCAAGGAACAATGAGCCTAGAGTCCACCCTCCACATGTTGAGCCTCCTAGGGAAGACCCTCATCCAAGGAATAATGAGCCAAGAGTTCATCCACCACATGGTGAGTTGCATAGGAATGAGTTACACCCAAGGAACAATGACCCAAGAGTACACCCTCCACATATTGAGCCTCATAGGGATGAGTTCCATCCTAGGAACCATGGATCAAGAGCCTATCATCCACATGCTGAAATTTATAGGGAGGACTTGGATCATGACCCTTACCATGACCATGAGAGACCCCGACACCATCCAATTCATGAAAGACGTCCACGGGACGACCCGGATGACCCTCTCTTAAGGATGATTAAAGTAGAGGCCCCAAACTTTGATGGTTCCCATGAACCAAGTGTCTACTTAGAGTGGGAAACCGCCATGGACAAATACTTTGAATGGTACCCTATGTCCGACCAAAGGAGGGTAAGGTTGGCCAAAATGCATCTCATCAAATTAGCCAAAACTTATTGGTTAAACCAAGAGGGTCTAAGAAGGATTAGGCGGGGAGAGCCTATTGATACTTGGGAGGGTATGAAGAACCAACTTAGGAACAAATACCTTCCCCAATCCTACCATCAAATGCTCTTACATGAATGGCAAAGTCTCACCCAAGAAGGGAAGACCGTGGTTGAATACATTGAGAAGTTTGACTCCTATCTTTTGAAGTGTGGAGTTCATGAGGACCCGGCCGTTACCTTATCCCGCTTTAGGAATAGGCTTCAAAGTCACATCAAAAGAGAGCTTTTTATGAGAGATGTTGATAACCTTGAGATAGCTTATCAAATAGCTGGGGATGTAGAAAGATTCTCTAGGATCCCTCGATTTGCTACTCCCCGACCGGTCGATCCCAAAAACATGGGACCACGGCCCATTCCGGCCACTCCCATGAAAGCCCATAATCCAAGTGGGAACACCCCATTAAGGCCTTACAACCCTCCTCCCACCATCACTCCAAACAAACCCACCCCTAGTCACCCCCTCCCACGGAGGGAAGACATTCCCAAAGGCCCAAATGTAGGAACTACTTCGGGTAGCGGGCGTCAACAATGCTTTAGGTCTCAAGGGTTTGGCCACTTTGCGGGGCAATGTCCATCCAAGGGATTATCTAGCTTGCTTATTGAGGAAGAAGCTCCACCCCAAAAGGAACTTGAAGATGTTATTGAGGACCATGAAGCCTCACTAGATTGGGAAGAGGAGTATGAAGCCCAATACCTAGAATCGGGTCTAGATCACACCACTCCATCTACCAACTCTCATCTAGGAGTAATTAGATGCACCCTCACAAAACCCCAAGAAGAAGATTGGCGTCGAACTTCAATCTTTCACACCTTTGTCAAAATAGGGAGCCATGTAAGGAAAGTGATCTTGGATAGTGGGAGTTGTGTCAATGCCGTATCACCCGATACCGTCAAGCTTCTTGGGCTAGCCATCACCCCTCACCCAAGTCCATACCGGGTCTCATGGATCAACAACAACTCCATCCCGGTCAACACTCAATGTCTTGTGCCCCTCACCTTCTCTTCATACCATGGTCAAATATGGTGTGACATCATTCCCATGGAAGTAGGTAGCATCCTACTAGGAAGACCTTGGCTTTATGATGTAGATGCCACCATCTTGGGTAGGAGCAACAAATGCACCTTTGAATATGAGGGTAAGACTATCCGCCTTAACCCCTCCCCACCTCGTCCCATAACCAAGAGGGACACTGATGCGGGACGGACATGGGAGACGACACTATACAGTGCCACCCTCGGACTCTAGATGAAGACGCGACCAACAATACACACCAGGAAGACACTAAGCCCGACACTACGAGCTCCTAGTGGCAAAACGTCGCTAACAGAAGTACAAGCTCACTCGGCGTCCCATGCGAGGGAAGGCGTGGATCGTGCGCGGTTAAGGAACCGGCAAAGTTCAAGGTAGTCAGACTCACTTCCGGACTCGGATCGAGTCGCGGGACGGGTCACTCTCACGCTCACAGCGGTGACATGGACACACGGGCTAGGAACCTACACTCTCGGCAGCGGCCTAAGACCGTATACTAGCTAAGCAATGTAACGCCAAGAAGTTAAGACCTTTACCTCCACGCACCCGGCGTGGCGAAGACACCCCGGCTGACTTACGGACCCCCGGTTAACATAATTCACAGCAGTACAAAAGGATTCGACCCACTCCACGCAGGGAGGTAAAAGGTCACATGTGGGCCCCGGGGATCACGCAAATCAGGTTGACAGGCAGCATCTTGATGTCGACTCGATGCGCCGAACACCACGTTTTCGTGCTTTCCGAACGGCGGGTTCTGCGGGCCCGTGGGGCCCACGGATGGCGCTGTCCTCCGGATCTACGGAGGTGGGTCCCACTATGATGGAGACCCCTGGTGGCGCGCCTCCACGGACGGCGGTCGGCCGGAGACACCGATTGGTGGCCGGTCGGGTCCGATCTTCAAGTTGTGGAATGGCTGCCCACGGATTTCAATTCTGTTTTCCCTGCGCGCGCTCCGGCGAAAATAGCCGCTGCGGTCGATCCCGACGTCGGATCGGGACGCATGAGCTATCGTTGGAAAGCTATCTTCAAATGCTTCAATCTAGACTCATAGAGATCTGATGGATCTAGCCGGATCTAGACTTTAATGAATTTACAAATCCCTGTTGTACAGTAACCGAGACATCAGATTTACAGGGTACTTGTCTGAGAACCACCGTTGACCGCCTACTTGCCGTAGGAATCAGACTTTGAGCTCTTCTTAAACTTTGTAGATAATCAAGACATGAAGCTGGGACAATTTTTGGAATTGGATTCCTAGGTGGTGGTGATTTGATAGGATTTTTAGAGTGTCGGGTGGTCAGATCTGGGAACTGGCAGAAAGTACTGTAGCTAGGGAAGAACGCGATTTTTGTAAAATATAAGATGGACTCACAAAAATTCAAGAAAATATGGGCATGGAGGGGATAGTGGACAGAATGCCCATTAAAATTGGGCGAACCAAAAAAAATCAAAAAGTGGACCTAAGACTTAAAACTCCGGGCGGGTGGAAATGGAAACAGACAGGAGACAGATCTGGAAACTGAGATTGGACGAAAATAAAAAAATACCAAATGAGATCTTTATGACCAACCAAAATTCTGAGGATGTGCTGGACACCTCTGGAACATCCAGTAAAATTCCCAACTCGATCTGAGGCCGTGGCTGAGACTGAAATTTTGTAGAAGCTGCTGTGGTACTGCGCGGACAGAACTCCGGCGGTGGCGATGGCGGCTCGTGGCGGCGGCGGCGGCGACCGGAACTGATAGGGTGGAGTCACACCACCAAGAGGCAGCCTTCACAGCTGCAAGGGGGAGAGGGAGAGAGGAAGGGGGCGGCCTAGGCCTACTCAAGAGATTTTTTTCCAACTTTCAAATGGCATTAATTTATCAAAATGGGAAAATACAAGCATATATAGGTCACCCATCTAATCCATCCTCCACCGTTGGATCTAGGGGTGTGAGATGGAGGGTTGGGATGGCTTGTGACCATTCCACAAAAATATAATTAAAAAAATAAGGGGGGGACAGCCTATTGACTAGGGGGGAACAAGCTTGACATGGTAGGTGGGTGTTGGTTAGAAATGTTGACTATTTTGGTCCCTTGTCCCCCATGTGGACAATTGACCATTCAAACTTCTAGATACCCCCATGTGGCATGTTGACTGACCCCACGTGGGACCCTAGGCTGAGGTGGCCCAATGGGTGGGTCCTGGGGGGCCCGTGGGGCCCACGGGGTCCGAATTACACATAAGCCCCTATTACAATCAAAATGGCAAAACCGAATGCAATGAAATAAATACAAATGAAAAACACATAAAGTCTAACTAAATATAATAAATGGGGAGGCTCAAGGCGGAGTCTCCAGGCTGTCTCCGAGCCAGATGGACGCTGAGGTGGCTCGTGTCGTGCTCCGTGTGCGGTACCGGTGGCTCGGTGTGTCGTGCCGATCAACTGCTCGGGTGTCCGCACCAATTCTCCCCGGGTGGGAGAAACTCGACCCTGTCGAGTAAGGGTCTGCATCGCTCCTGTATCGCTCCAAAAGGTCCGGATCAATCCGCTGCAACTCGCCATGTGTGATCCATGTGTCCTCGGTAGCGGGCCGTCCTCTCCATCGCACTAAGTAGCGCGGGTAAGATCCACTCCTGGTAACTGTCACTTGCTCGTCCAGTATACGATCTATGTGCTCACGCTGCCGTGAAAAAGGGGCTGGAGGTGGAAGTGGACACTCAGGTGTGGGATCACTCTCAAGGGGAGGAGATGGCTCAAAAGGCTCACTAGGGATCACCGCTGGGTCCCTATATGCAACAAGATCCGATACATTGAAGGTAGAGCTTATACCATATTCCTCGGGCAGGTCCACAACATACGCATTGGATCCAACGCGTTTCAACACTCTAAAGGGACCGGCTCCGCGAGCTTGCAACTTCTTAACGGTTCCAGAGGGAAACCGTTCAGGTCTTACCCTAATCATGACGTACTCGCCCTCATGGAACTCTCGGTGGTGTCGGTGGGCATTGGCTAACTCCTTGTACCGTGCATTGCTGGCCTCACTCATGCAGACTCCTAACATGCCTAACAAAAAGAAAAACACACAGATGCACACACGACCCTACACAAACCTAATGCTAGTCCGACACAATCATATGCAAGGTGGTCCAGGACATCCGAATGTGTGCCATGCATGCATTTGACATAACCGGAGGTTAATGGCATGGTGGATTCCTAGACATCCTATGATGCACCAATCATGAACATTGGGTTTGGATGTGGGAAGTCCGGGAGGTTTGGGTGGTTTAGGTGGCCCGGGGAAACCAAAGTCCTCATTACCCCCAAATGATGGTTCGGACCTATTGCCATGTAAAGGTTGCCAGGCCCGAGTAGGAGGGGTGTGATAGTGGACTTCCTTAAAGAGGTGGAATGGAGGTTGTGGGCCAAGGGGCCCATGAAGAAAGGGATCGAAGGGGTCAAAGAATGTGTGACCCCTCGATATGGATTCCCTCATCTCAAGATCCCATGTGTGGAAGTCTAGAAGGTGTTGTTGATCTCCTTCATCCTTGAAGGGAGATGAGACAGTGGGGGTATGATGGTGGACTCTCTCAAAAAGGTGGAGTAAATGTGGTGGGTCACGGGGTCCACAAGAGAATGGGTCGAAGGGATCAAAGAAGGTATGACCCCTCGGACTAGGCTTCCACAAATCACTGTCCCACATTTGGAAATCTTGGAGGTGTAAATGATCACCTTCATTCATTGTGAGAGATGGGACGACAGTCATAGGTAGAAAGTAAGATTCCTCCCTTGGGCAAAGGGGAATGAAGTCGGACTCGGCCGGCATAGGGAGGAGTAGAAGAACCTCCGTGGTAACATGACCCACGGTGTACACGGAGGTGATGGACCCTAAGGATGGGTGTGTGAAGCTACGACCTGTAGGTCGGTCGAAGCGTGGGGCCAACAAGTGCGTAAATGTCAACTGCCGGTCTAATCCTTTAAGAAGATCATCTAATGTATCCACATGGAGGCTAGACCGGAAGGTGGTATGGAATGAGTTGACCGGCACTAATGGTAGGGTAGGGTCCATGGATGGGAGGAGAGATGGGGCCAAGCCGTTCTTGAGCCATCTAAGAAGTGGTTCGGCTATGAAAAGTGTATCCGTTAGAAACACGGGTTGCTCGGGCTTTGGCGGCTCCAAATGAGAGGGCTCCGAAATAAGATCGGAAGGTGAGTGTGAAGGTAATGGAGCTCTCATGGGTGGTGAAAGAGGATCCATTATGATGGGGAGAGGACCTTGGGATGGCACCATAGATGGCATTGGGTTGGGGCTACCAGTTGCTACCTCCTTAGGCTCGTGTAGGAGTACATCACTAGGAGTACGTGTCCTATCCACCCCATCCAACCGGTCCAAAATCATTTGCATAAGTTCGGCAACGGAGTGGGTTGGAATAGGGATATCATGGTGGACTCGCCCGTAGTCAACCGTCCTAGGATTGGGTCTTGGCTCATCTACGTGTGGGACTCTTTGCCTCCGACTAGAACCCACTTGGTTGGAAGTGATTGGGTGGGGCCGGTTGGAGGTGACCGGTTGGGGCACGTAGACCTTCCTAAGCTCTCTCTTCATGTCCCACCATGACTCGATGGGCCATTGCCCCCTAACCGCTCTCATTCTTTCGATGTAATCCCACTTTTCGGCAGCCTCATGAAGAAGCCGCTCTTTGGCGAAAGATAATTGCACTGCCTCGGACATAGTATAACACTCAAAGTAGGTGTCCATGGTGGCCTCCCACTTGAGGTAGATGCCCGGGTCATTGGAGCCAAAAAAATCTGAGGCTTCAGGCCTACAGAAGCGGAGAGGATGGTTGCCAAGCCCATGGGTGGGCCAACGGCCATATTGCCTGGGTGATGAGGAATCCATGGGAAATTGGAGACTATACGATGGACATGCCGACACAAAGGGACAAGACAAACCGACTAATGCAAACACACACTAGATGATGCACTTAGACCTAAACCAATATCCGGTACGGGGCGTAGTTAATCGATCCGAAGATCACTCCCGCAAGTGTGCGACCTCCCGATAGGCGTAGCCTAACGTTCGGATAACACCTTTTAAGATACCGAATAAAGGGTGCAAATATAATTTAAAACACACTTTTTTTTGTTGTTTTGAAAATAAGGATGATCCTAGACTTGACTTAGACCATGATGCATGTAAGACATATGCAATGACTACCCTAGACTCAACTTGCTCTGATACCAAACTGATGCGGGACGGACATGGGAGACGACACTATACAGTGCCACCCTCGGACTCTAGATGAAGACGCGACCAACAATACACACCAGGAAGACACTAAGCCCGACACTACGAGCTCCTAGTGGCAAAACGTCGCTAACAGAAGTACAAGCTCACTCGGCGTCCCATGCGAGGGAAGGCGTGGATCGTGCGCGGTTAAGGAACCGGCAAAGTTCAAGGTAGTCAGACTCACTTCCGGACTCGGATCGAGTCGCGGGACGGGTCACTCTCACGCTCACAGCGGTGACATGGACACACGGGCTAGGAACCTACACTCTCGGCAGCGGCCTAAGACCGTATACTATCTAAGCAATGTAACGCCAAGAAGTTAAGACCTTTACCTCCACGCACCCGGCGTGGCGAAGACACCCCGGCTGACTTACGGACCCCCGGTTAACATAATTCACAGCAGTACAAAAGGATTCGACCCACTCCACGCAGGGAGGTAAAAGGTCACATGTGGGCCCCGGGGATCACGCAAATCAGGTTGACAGGCAGCATCTTGATGTCGACTCGATGCGCCGAACACCACGTTTTCGTGCTTTCCGAACGGCGGGTTCTGCGGGCCCGTGGGGCCCACGGATGGCGCTGTCCTCCGGATCTACGGAGGTGGGTCCCACTATGATGGAGACCCCTGGTGGCGCGCCTCCACGGACGGCGGTCGGCCGGAGACACCGATTGGTGGCCGGTCGGGTCCGATCTTCAAGTTGTGGAATGGCTGCCCACGGATTTCAATTCTGTTTTCCCTGCGCGCGCTCCGGCGAAAATAGCCGCTGCGGTCGATCCCGACGTCGGATCGGGACGCATGAGCTATCGTTGGAAAGCTATCTTCAAATGCTTCAATCTAGACTCATAGAGATCTGATGGATCTAGCCGGATCTAGACTTTAATGAATTTACAAATCCCTGTTGTACAGTAACCGAGACATCAGATTTACAGGGTACTTGTCTGAGAACCACCGTTGACCGCCTACTTGCCGTAGGAATCAGACTTTGAGCTCTTCTTCAACTTTGTAGATAATCAAGCCATGAAGCTGGGACAATTTTTGTAATTGGATTCCTAGGTGGTGGTGATTTGATAGGATTTTTAGAGTGTCGGGTGGTCAGATCTGGGAACTGGCAGAAAGTACTATAGCTAGGGAAGAACGCGATTTTTGTAAAATATAAGATGGACTCACAAAAATTCAAGAAAATTTGGTCATGGAGGGGATAGTGGACAGAATGCCCATTAAAATTGGGCGAACCAAAAAAAATCAAAAAGTAGACCTAAGACTTAAAACTCCGGGCGGGTGGAAATGGAAACAGACAGGAGACAGATCTGGAAACTGAGATTGGACGAAAATAAAAAAATACCAAATGAGATCTTTATGACCAACCAAAATTCTGAGGATGTGCTGGACACCTCTGGAACATCCAGTAAAATTCCCAACTCGATCTGAGGCCGTGGCTGAGACTGAAATTTTGTAGAAGCTGCTGTGGTACTACGCGGACAGAACTCCGGCGGTGGCGATGGCGGCTCGTGGCGGCGGCGGCGGCGACCGGAACTGATAGGGTGGAGTCACACCACCAAGAGGCAGCCTTCACAGCTGCAAGGGGGAGAGGGAGAGAGGAAGGGGGCGGCCTAGGCCTACTCAAGAGATTTTTTTCCAACTTTCAAATGGCATTAATTTATCAAAATGGGAAAATACAAGCATATATAGGTCACCCATCTAATCCATCCTCCACCGTTGGATCTAGGGGTGTGAGATGGAGGGTTGGGATGGCTTGTGACCATTCCACAAAAATATAATTAAAAAAATAAGGGGGGGACAGCCTATTGACTAGGGGGGAACAAGCTTGACATGGTAGGTGGGTGTTGGTTAGAAATGTTGACTATTTTGGTCCCTTGTCCCCCATGTGGACAATTGACCATTCAAACTTCTAGATACCCCCATGTGGCATGTTGACTGACCCCACGTGGGACCCTAGGCTGAGGTGGCCCAATGGGTGGGTCCTGGGGGGCCCGTGGGGCCCACGGGGTCCGAATTACACATAAGCCCCTATTACAATCAAAATGGCAAAACCGAATGCAATGAAATAAATACAAATGAAAAACACATAAAGTCTAACTAAATATAATAAATGGGGAGGCTCAAGGCGGAGTCTCCAGGCTGTCTCCGAGCCAGATGGACGCTGAGGTGGCTCGTGTCGTGCTCCGTGTGCGGTACCGGTGGCTCGGTGTGTCGTGCCGATCAACTGCTCGGGTGTCCGCACCAGACACTCCCCTCAAGGATAACACCCCACCACCATACAAGTCTCGGGGAACCCCACCCCTCCAACCCCATCCCTCACCCAAACTCCCAAACAAAGTGGGACCTCGGGGTTGTCCAAGGGTCTTCATCTCATCACTAGGAAAGAACTTGAAGAGGAGATAGTTCAAGGAGTACCACTATGTGCGGTGGTCATTTGCCTAGGAGAGTCCACTCCCACCAATCCACATCCCATAGAAATCCGACAACTCCTAGAAGAATTCCATGATGTGTTCCCAACGGAGCTCCCGGACCAACTCCCTCCCATGCGTGATGTGCAACACTCAATTGATCTAGTCCCGGGGGCCACTCTCCCAAACCTTCCTCATTATCGCCTCAATCCCACGGAACATGCCGAACTTCGGAAGCAAATAGAGGAACTCATTAGGAAGGGCTTCATTCGCATTAGCAAAAGTCCATGTGCCGTCCCGGCCCTTCTAACTCCCAAGAAAGATGGGTCTTGGCGGATGTGTGTGGATAGACGGGCTATTAACAAAATCACCGTCAAGTATAGGTTCCCCATCCCTAGGCTTGATGACATGCTTGATATGTTAGCGGGAGCCACCATTTTCTCTAAAATTGACCTTAAGAGTGTGATGTGACACAACCTAGGACTCAACAGGCAAGCACAATTAAGCATTCAAAACGGATCGATAATGGCAACCGCTCACCCGATGCTCACTAAGACGCGGGGGTAACTTGGCAATGCCAAGGGGAGGTTGTGTGGGCTGGGCCATTACTGGTAGAGGGCCAGCAAGGCCAAGGTTTGATTCCCCAAGGGTATGGCTGCCCAAATCAAGGGTCCGACGAAGTGCCAAAGGGCACGGGTTCCACTCTCTTCCCACGATGATCACTTATAGCAATGAGCTTAAGGATCGGGCTCTCGTCACGGCCAGCGGAGTTTATGAACTAATATTGAAAGAACAAGCATGAATTAGAGTAATGTTTTGGAGCACTCACTCGACCGGTTTGAAGAAACCGGTCCCGCTCGGAGACGAGGGCTAGCGGGGAAGCGTGGGTTCCCCACACGCGGCGCCGGGGTAGCTTGACCTGTTTAAGCTATTACAACACTACACCTCTCACAGGAGGGGGGACCTTGGGGTGAGGGTTAATGATATTACAATCAATACTACCTCCACGCAGGGAGGGGCCTTCAGCCGGCCAAGCGGGGAGGGGAAATCAAAGCAAAGAGTGAGGAATAAGTGATGACACCGAATCTGCCTGCTGTCTGTGGATAAGGACAGATAGCCGGTGTTGCAGCTGTAGAACTTGCTCAGGAATTTTACTGAGGGCGAGACCAGTGGGGATCTCTTCGTCTCTGGAACAGAAGTGCCTATGAATTTTGCCAATTTCTTCAGGGGTTGCTGCCGGCCTGGGCGGGAGCACGAACAGGGTTACTGATTCTCGGATTGTCTGCAACAGATTATCAACAGCAGGAAGACGTGGCTGCCCCGACCATTCTCGAACTCTGAATCAGGCGCAGTTGGAACCGTTGGAACCGTGGGTGAGTCCTCTTTACAGCAGAGCAAATGGGGATGCCAAAAGATGCCAGTGAAGATCAGAGGACTCAGAAAAGTGAGGAGTGGTTGATGCAGATAGTGGGAAGTAGAGTCGAACGCTTGAGGAATAAAATCGGTAACTTCTGCTGCAAGATGCCGAATGGAGTTCTGCTTCTTGTTTCTGAAAGTAGACAGGGAGAGGAAGAACTTTGCAGAAGAGCTCATGGCCTGATTTCTCCGGGGTTTGTCGTGGTAAAGCTTTCTCTCCGGATCAGAATCTCTGCAGAGCTAGCTCCTAGTTTCCAACAGCAGGTTGTAGAGGATGCCCCGACAGCTCCCGAACTCAGAATCAAGCACCGTCGGAGTCGTTGGAACTGTGGACGAGTCCTCTTCGCAGAAAAACTAATAGGGAGGCCAAATGATGTCGGAGAGGACTAGGGAACTCTGAACACTATTGATAGCTCGGTACAGACTGTGGGTAACAGGACTGCGAAGCTGAGGGAGAAAATTGATAACGGCTGCTACAGGATGCCGAATGAAGTTCCGCTTCTTGATTCTGAAAGTAGACAGGAAGGGGAAGAACTTTGTAGAAGAGCTCGTGGCCTGATTCCTCCTGGTTCATCGTGGTGAAGCTCATTCTCCGACTCAGAACCTCTGCCGAGGCAGATCTGCGTAGTCGTGGAAGAATGGGCTTCCTGGGCAGCACCGAGCTTCGATGGGGACGAGACCACTGCCGTTGCGAAGAAGACAGGCAGACGCTTCCAACAATGGTTCTTGGGCTTCTAGGAACGTCCGGAAGAGGTCGGGGTCGCTGCTGCAAGCTTCAGATCTTCTGCAGGTCCTCATACTCTAGATGGTAGAAGGTGGGGGTGATGGAGGGGAACAAGGGAAGATGGAGAGGATGAGAGGGGGCCGCCCCTAACCAAAGGGGAGGGGTCTTGGGCGCCCTAGGGCTGTGGAGGGAAGGGGATTTTTGAATTCAAATGGCCTAGGGAAGTGGAGGGTTACATGGGGGAGAGGGAACGGTGCTTGGGAAAGGGATGAGGTGGTTGGAGGGTGGCTTAGTGATTGGGGATACTCCCTTGGGACTAGGGGGTGGAGTAATGGGATGTGTGGGGAAGGGGAGTGGCCTTTAATGGGGGTAGGTGGGAGAGTGGTGGTTGGGAAGGGAGGAGAGAGAAAATTTTCGAAATTGGGTGTGGAGGAGAGAGAAAGTGGAGTGAAAAAGAGAGATTAAGAGAGGGAAGGGTGGGGAATCTCTCCCCTAGGGTCTCTCACCCAAAAAATGGAATCTCTCCACTAGATAAGAAGTGTAAACTCTCAAAATGGAAAATTTTTCATTCATTGATTCATTACCTTGAAATGGGGGGAATGGTGCCTTATATATAGGCAACCCACATTTTACAATAAGACCCTGACAATTGACTCAATGACAAATAACCGAGGGGGTAGGGGGGCGCCCTTGGGCCAAGCCCAATGAATTGGGCCCAATAGCTAACTAGACAACCTAATGACATTCAAACTTAGGGAAATAAACACAAGACCTAGGAACATGACTCAAATAAAAGGGAAAATACATGAAATGACTCAAATAAAAATTACATAGGACTCAAAGTTAAATAACTAGACCATGCCGGATGCAACCGGGGCGAGGAGATGAGCTGTGAACGTGGGCATGGGAGGTGATGTCCCCATCATACTCCCGAGGTGCGGAGAACTCGACTCCGTCGAGTAAGTGTCCTTCCCTCCTTGGAGGGTGTAGAAGTGGTACTGCCCTCAAGTCTTCCGAACGAGACCGATCCATCCACCTGCCGAGATAGCGCTCGTATACCTTGCTCCTGGTGGTAGTGGCATGTTCATCCAATATTCGTTCAATGCGCTCACACTAGGCTCTCTTGGCTGGTGGACTCTCCTCACGGGTGGGTGCTCTCTCAATGGAGGGAATAGGCTCAATATCCTCAATAGGTACCACCGTGGGTCCCTTATATGGCACTAGGTCGGCTACATTGAATGTAGGACTCACTCCATACTCCTCGGGGAGATCTAACTCACAGGCATTAGCGCCAATGCGCCTCAGGACTTGGAAGGGACCAGCCCCACGTAGCCTCAATTTGGAGATGACTCTCGGGGAGAGCCTCTCCTTCCTCACCATCACAAAGTCACCCACGTGGAATTCTTGGTGACGCCGAAGGGAGTTAGGCAGCCTCTTATAGATCTCATTTTCCTTGCTTATGTGCTTGCAAAGGCTTTCATGTAATTTTGTGAATGTTGACATTCTAGGGGTGATGGGTGGACCTGGGCAACCAAAAGTAGACCAATCATGCTTTGACGCCAGGAAGACTTTGATGGAATGGGGAGGACCGGGGCATCTATAGGTGATCCGGTCATGCATGGGGGTGACAAATGATGGGGGACCCGGACATCTATGAATACTCCTATCATGCCTACGACTCATGATGAGTGAAGGTGGACCACTACATCCGAATTTGGACCACTCATGCTTTCTACTTGACATGTTGGTGATATGAATGAATGGACCCAACATAGTGTTCATGCCAAGGGGTGTGGAAAGCCTAGACACATGCATACTTTTCCCAAAAGTGACTTCCATGTGTATTGGTGTGGGACAACCTTTGAACTCCCATTGGAAAGGATCGAATGGATCTAAGAAGGTGGTCATCATGGGGTGGGGCATAACCTTATTACCTAGGGATATGTGGTCCAAGGTCATGGCTCCCAAGGTGTAACTCGGGTTTGGGATGGGGTGGATTGGGTCAAACATGGTGGGTTGGGATAGGGAAAGGTGGGTGGTGGATAAGGTGGTTGGGTCCCATGGTTTCTTTGACCCCCATTAGAAGGGATCAAATGGATCATAAAAAGGGGGATCGAGGGGGAGGGGCCCTATGTCCTCAAGATCCTCAAGTGGTGGTGGGTCATCCTCCTCTAATGAGATAATTGGGCCGAAGTTCTTTGTGAGTGGGTCGAACATGAGGGGAGGGCTTGACTTTCCACCCGATATAAGAAGCTCCAAATTGAGGAGAAGGTCGGGCTCATCGGGTGTGGGGAGGAATAGAAGGAGGTCGCTAGTGTAGCAACCAATGGAGCAAATCGAGGTGATAGACCCGACACAAAGGTGTAGGAGGTCAAGGCTCCTAGATTGGTGAGCCATGGGGGTCAACAAGCCGGTCAACTCATATTGCCAAGCTAAGACCTTGAGAAGGTCCTCTAAGGTTTTCACTTGGTAGGATGCTTGGATTATGGTGTGATAGGAGGAGATGTGCACTATGGGAAGGTTTTCCTTTATGGGAAGGCAATCGTGGGCCGTGATCTCTCTTATTGGGCTCTTCTTTAGCCAACTAATAAGGGACTCTTCCAAGATGAATTCGACCTTATCTAGAGGGGGTGGTGGAGGATGAAGATCCTCGTGCGAGGCTTCCTCTTCAATTGGGACATGGGTGCTCTCCATGGGGGGGATAGGTTCCCGAGAGGTATTTATCTTCATGTGGTAAAGTGGGTGGACTACTTCTTCCAAAGCTAATAGAGTGGGAAGGTTCTTTGATGGTGGGGTGATGATGGCCGGAGTATGGTGCACCCGGGGTGGTGAACAAGGGCGGGATTCCCGCGGGAGGGAGAATATAAGGTTGTTGAATTTAAAGGTTCCCGAAAGGTGTGGCGGATGCACTAGGCAAGTCCGATGTGTTGGGTCGATGTCGGCATTCCTTTCATCTAACCATTTCTTACCTAGGATTATACATGGACCCGCCTTCTGACACCAAGCCCCATCCAAATACTTAGTCTTCCCGAACCATTTATGGAATTCAATAAAGACTTGGTCTCCATTGTGCACAATTTGTCCGGTCCTACAAAGAGAGGTAATGATATCGGGGGACACCCAATTTTTAGATTCTAGGTCAATGAAATCAATTTCTACGGGCTCTCCATTAGGTAAGCATGCATGGGATATGATTGGGAGAGGGACCATGTGACCCAAGACTCAACGTTAACAATGATGGGTTTGACAATGCACGGTTCGGACAAGAATGCAAGCATGCCCTAGGACTTGACTTGTAGAGACAAGTCAAAGACTTGCTCTGATACCAATTGATGTGACACAACCTAGGACACAACAAGCAAGCACAATTAAGCATTCAAAACGGACCGATAATGGCAACCGCTCACCCGATGCTCACTAAGACCCGGGGGTAACTTGGCAATGCCAAGGGGAGGTTGTGTGGGCTGGGCCCTTGCTGGTAGAGGGCCAGCAAGGCCAAGGTTTAATTTCCCAAGGGTATGGCTGCCCAAATCAAGGGTCCGACGAAATGCCAAAGGGCATGGGTTCCACTCTCTTCCCACGATGATCACTTATAGCAATGAGCTTAAGGATCGGGCTCTCGTCACGGCCAGCAGAGTTTATGAACTAATATTGAAAGAACAAGCATGAATTAGAGCAAAGTTTTGGAGCACTCACTCGACCGGTTTGAAGAAACCGGTCCTGCTCGGAGACGAGGGTGAGCGGGGAAGCGTGGGTTCCCCACACGCCGCGCCGGGGTAGCTTGACCTGTTTAAGCTATTACAACACTACACCTCTCGCAGGAGGGGGGACCTTGGGGCGGGGGTTAATGATATTGCAATCAATACTACCTCCACGCAGGGAGGGGCCTTCAGCCGGCCAAGCGGGGAGGGGAAATGAAAGCAAAGAGTGAGGAATAAGTGATGACACCGAATCTGCCTGCTGTCTGTGGATAAGGACAGATAGCCGGTGTTGCAGCTGTAGAACTTGCTCAGGAATTTTGCTGAGGGCGAGACTAGTGGGGATCTCTTCGTCTCTGGAACAGGAGTGCCTCTGAATTTTGCCAATTTCTTCAGGCGTTGCTGCCGGCCTGGGCGGGAGCACGAATAGGGTTGCTGATTCTCGGATTGTCTGCAACAGATTATCAACAGCAGGAAGACGCGGCTGCCCCGACCGTTCTCAAACTCCGAATCAGTCGTCGTTGAAACCGTTGGAACCGTGGGTGAGTCCTTTTTATAGAAGAACAAACGAGGATGCCAAAAGATGCCGGTGAAGATCAAAGGACTCAGAAAAGTGAGGAGTGGTCGATGCAGATAGTGGGAAGCAGAGTCGAACGCCTGAGGATGAAAATTGGTAAGTTCTGCTGCAAGATGCCGAACGGAGTTCTGCTTCTTGGTTCGGAAAGTAGACAGGGAGAGGAAGAACTTTTCAGAAGAGCTCATGGCCTGATTCTTCCGGGGTTTGTCGTGGTGAAGCTTTCTCTCCGGATCAGGATCTCTACAGAGCTAGCTCCTGGTTTCCAACAGCAGGTTGCAGAGGATGCCCCGATAGCTCCCGAACTCGGAATCGCGCACCGTCAGAGTCGTTGGAACCGTGGACGAGTCCTCTTTGCAGAAAAACTAACGGGGATGCCAAATGATGTCGGAGAGGACCAGGGAACTCTGAACACTGTTGACAGGTTGGTGCAGAGTGTGGGTAATAGGACTGCGAAGCTGAGAGAGAAAATTGATAACACCTGCTACAGGATGCCGAATGGAGTTCCGCTTCTTGATTCTGAAAGTAGATAGGAAGGGGAAGAACTTTGTAGAAGAGCTCGTGGCCTGATTCCTCCTGGGTTCGTTGTGGTGAAGCTCTTTCTCCAGCTCAGAACCTCTGCCGGGGCAGATCTGCGTAGTCGTGGAAGAATGGGCTTCCTGTGCAGCACCGAGCTCCGATGGGGACAAGACTACTGCCGTTGCGAAGAAGACAGGCAGACGCTTCCAACGATGGCTCTTGGGCTTCTAGGAATGTCTGGAGGAGGTCAGGGTCGCTGCTGCAAGCTTCAGGTCTTCTGCAGGTCCTCTTACTCTAGATGGTAGAAGGTGGGGGTGATGGAGGGGAACAAGGGAAGATGGAGAGGATGGGAGGGGGCCGCCCCTAACCAAAGGGGAGGGGTCTTGGGCGCCCCAGGGCTGTGGAGGGAAGGGAATTTTTGAATTCAAATGGCCTAGGGAAGTGGAGGGTTGCATGGGGGAGAGGGATGGGTGCTTGGGAAAGGGATGAGGTGGTTGGAGGGTGGCTTAGTGATTGGGGATGCTCCCTTGGGATTAGGGGGTGGAGTAATGGGATGTGTGGGGAAGGGGAGTGGCCTTTAATGGGGGTAGGTGGGAGAGTGGTGGTTGGGAAGGGAGGAGAGAGAAAATTTTCGAAATTGGGTGTGGAGGAGAGAGAAAGTGGAGTGAAAAAGAGAGATTAAGAGATGGAAGGGTGGGGAATCTCTCCCCTAGGGTCTCTCACCCAAAAAATAGAATCTCTCCACTAGATAAGAAGTGTAAACTCTCAAAATGGCAAGTTTTTCATTCATTGATTCATTACCTTGAAATGGGGGGAATGGTGCCCTATATATAGGCAACCCACATTTTACAATAAGACCCTGACAATTGACTCAATGACAAATAACCGAGGGGGTAGGGGGGAGCCCTTGGGCCAAGCCCAATGAATTGGGCCCAATAGCTAACTAGACAACCTAATGACACTCAAACTTAGGGAAATAAACACAATACCTAGGAACATGACTCAAATAAAAGGGAAAATACATGAAATGACTCAAATAAAAATTACATAGGACTCAAAGTTAAATAACTAGACCATGCTGGATGCAACCGGGGCGAGGAGATGAGCTGTGAACGTGGGCATGGGAGGTGATGTCCCCATCAGAGTGGCTATCACCAAGTTAGGATAAGGCCCGGGGATGAGTGGAAAACGGCTTTCAAAACCAAAGATGGTCTCTTTGAATAGTTAGTCATGCCTTTTGGGCTTTCAAATGCCCCAAGTACCTTCATGCATCTTATGACGGAGGCCCTTAGACCTTTCGTTAGGATCTTTCTAGTGGTCTACTTTGACGACATACTCATCTATAGTCAAACCCAAGAGGCCCACCTTGACCACCTTAGGCAAGTTTGTACCGTCCTCCGACAAGAAAGCCTATTTGCCAACATAGGAAAGTGCCACTTCATGACCACATCCATCACCTTCCTAGGATTTGTGATGTCCACCAAGGGTGTCTCCATGGACCCCGATAAGGTCAAAGCTATTCTTGATTGGCCGGAACCCCACACTCTTCATGAGGTCCGAAGTTTCCATGGATTGGCAACATTCTATAGGAGGTTCATTCGTGGATTTAGCACTATCACCGGACCAATCACCGATTGTCTCAAGAAGGGAACTTTTGTGTGGACCAAATCCACCTCTAAAGCCTTCCAAGAACTTAAGGAGAAGTTGACCCAAGCCCCGGTCCTATGCCTTCCCGATTTCTCTAAAGTCTTTGAAGTCACATGTGATGCATCCGGGATAGGAATAGGAGGGATCCTTAGTCAAGAGGGACACCCGGTAGCCTTCTTTAGTGAGAAGCTATGTGATGCTAGGACTAGATACTCCACTTATGACAAGGAGTTCTATGCTGTGGTGCAGTCCCTCCGACATTGGAGGCACTACTTGTTGCCCAAAGAATTTGTCATCTTTTCCGACCATGAGGCCCTCAAATACCTCAACTCCCAACAAAAGCTAAATGCCCGACATGCCTGATGGGTTGAGTTCATCCAATCCTACACTTTTGTCATCAAACACAAAGCCGGGAGTGAAAATCGAGCGGCGGATGCTCTTAGTAGGAAAGTTTCCTTGTTATCCACTATCCAAGTGGAAGTGAGTGGATTTGATAGGATCAAGGATGAGTACCCTAGTTTCCCCGACTTTGGGCACATCTATACCACCTTGACCACCCATTCTAGCAAGGAACATGAGGGATTTGTCTTAGAGGATGGGTTCCTCTTCAAAGGACCAAAGCTTTGCATCCCACGGACCTCACTCCGCGACTTCTTGATTTGAGAATTACATGCGGGAGGGCTAGCTAGTCATTTTGGAGTCCACAAAACCATTGCCCTAGTTGAGGGACAGTTTCATTGGCCAAGTCTCAAGAGAGATGTAGGCAAGATAGTGGGTCAATGCCGCACATGTGCTTTGGCCAAACAGGTGAAGCAAAACACTGGCTTATATACCCCACTCCCCATCCCCGACCGTCCATGGCAAGACTTGAGCATGGACTTTGTGCTAGGATTACCCAAGACTCAAAAAAGGCATGACTCCATCTATGTGGTGGTTGATAGATTTTCCAAAATGGCCCATTTCATCCCATGCTCCAAAACCTCCGATGCCTCCCATGTGGCCCGATTATTCTTTGATGTGGTTGTCCCTCTCCACGGGCTACCTAAGACCATAGTCTCCGATAGGGATGTCAAATTCACTAGATACTTTTGGAAAACTCTTTGGCACATGATGGGTACCCTCCTCAAATTCTCCATTGCCTACCACCCCCAAACGGATGGCCAAACAGAAGTTGTCAATCGGAGTCTAGGGAACCTCCTTAGGTGTCTTGTTGAGGATCGCCCCGGAAATTGGGATCTCATCTTACCCTAGGCCGAATTTGCATATAACAACTCCATCAATAAGTCCATAGGGATGAGTCCATTTGAAGCTGTGCATGGATACAAACCAAGAAAGCCTTCCGATCTCATTCCCCTTCCCCAGCATGCTAGAGTGTCCATTTTGGCCGAGTCTTTTGCACAACATATTAGAGAATTGCATGAAGAAATTCACAAGCACATCAGCAAAAAGAATGAGGCTTATAAAAGGCTGGCCGACTCTCATCGGCGTCACCAAGAATTCCATGTGGGTGACTTTGTGATGGTAAGGATGGAGAGGCTCTCCCCGAGAGCCAACTCTAAACTGAGGCCACGTGGGGCTGGTCCCTTCCAGGTCTTAAGGCACATTGGTACAAATGCCTACGAGTTAGATCTCCCTGAGGAGTATGGAATAAGTCCCACATTCAATGTCACCGATCTAGTGCCATATAAGGGACCCACGGTGGTACCTAGTGAGGAGATTGAGCCTACTTCTTCCATTGAGAGAGCACCCACCCGTGAGGAGAGACCACCAGCCAAGAGAGCCCAGCGTGAACAAATTGAACAAATATTGGATGAACAAGTCACTACCACTCGGAGCAAGGCATATGAGCGCTATCTCGTCAGGTGGAAGGATCGGCCTCCTTCGGAGGATTCTTGGGTGAGTCGGGAAGATCTCCAGCGGTTGGATCCGGACCTCCTCGAGCAATACCACAATCAGATGGACCCCTACTCGACGGAGTCGAGCTCTTCACAGCCCAGGGGATTTGATGGAGGCATCATCCACAACTCCCTTTGGCTAGGGTCTTCTTCACACTCCGGCATCGTTTGAGTTCAGGCCTCTCTCTCTAAAGGCCCAATCATCCCTTTTGTGCTATCTATTTGAGTCATTTTGATGTAATTTTCATTTTATTTGAGTCATGTCCCTAGGTCTTGCATTTATTTTCCTAAGTTTGAGTGTCATTAGATTGTGTAATGTGCTATTGGGCCCAATTCTTTAGGCTTGGCCCAAGACCACCCCCTACCCCTTCGGTTATTTGTCATTGAGTCTTTTGTAAGGGACTTATTGTAAAATGTGGGTTTCCTATATATAGGGCCCCATTTCCTTCATTTGAAGGTAATGAATCAATCAATGAAAATGCCATTTGAGATTTCAAACTTAGTTAGTGGAGTGAATCCAATTGGGTGAGAAGCCATAGGGTGAGAGATTCCCCTCCCCCCCTCTCTTCTCTCTCTTTCTCTCTCCTCCACTAAGGGGTTCGCCCCTTTCTCTCTCTCCTCCTCCTCCCTCCCAACTTCCAACCCCCACCTACCCCATTAAAGTCCCTCCACTTCCCATAGCTCCATTACTCCACCCCCCTAGTTCCAAGGTAGAATCTTCCCCATTCCAACACTAACCCCCCTATTCCAATACAATCTTCCCCATTCCAACACAATCACTCCTCTTCCCCACACAATCTCCCAACTTCCTAGGCCTTTTGAATTTGAAATCCCCTTCCCTCCAAGTGCTTTGGCCGCCCCCTCCCTTCCCCATTAGGCTAGGTTCGCCCCTTTCTCCCTCCATTCCCACCATCCTTGCACACCCCTTCCCCCCCTCTCCTCCAGCTGCAACCTGCGCCCTCCCCTTCTTCCTCCACTTCCCTTCCACCATTAGATACTCTCCACATCTCACACAAGCCCCCCTTCCACCCTTCATCCACCTCCCCTTCACCATAGACCCCCTTCCCCTTGTTCTTTCTTGATCATTGGAAGCTACTCCGAAGTTGCAGCTGGCAGTCCCGAAGTTACAGATGAACCAGCAGCTTACAGCGGCCACCACAACCACATCCCTGCGAGTCTGAAGGTCCAAGAGGCATCCACAGAAGCGGCTACCTGTCCTCTTCACAACGGTGGTGATTTTGTCCCCATCCGAGCTCCGAGCCGTCCGGGAGGTCCGTTCTCCCACAGCTGTGCAGTACTGCCTCTGCTGAAGACCTGAACCTGATTAGAAGCTCTGCCACGACGAACCTTGGAGGAACCAGCTCAAGAGTTCTTCTGAAAAGTTCTTTACCGCCCTGTCTACTTCCATAATCAAGAAACAGAACTTCAATCGGCATTCGTGATCCAAAGTTATCATTTTTCTCCCTCAGCTACGTGGTTCTGCTACTCACAGTCTGCTCCGACCTGTCATCATTGTTTTGAGTCTCCTGAACTTCTCCGGCATCGTTTGGCTTCCCCGTTAGTTTTTCTGTAAAGAAGACTCGTCCACGGTTCCAACGGTTCT
This sequence comes from Amorphophallus konjac, assembly GCA_022559845.1. Lineage (NCBI taxonomy): Eukaryota > Viridiplantae > Streptophyta > Magnoliopsida > Alismatales > Araceae > Amorphophallus > Amorphophallus konjac. Next base: position 376,103,063 of record CM040121.1, read on the forward strand.
GACGGCACCTGATTTGGAGTTCGGGAGCGGCTGGGTCCACTTCTTCTTCTTGCTGTTAGTAACATGTTTCTGTCAATCCGAGAATCAGTGACCCTGTTCGAGTTCCCGCCCAGGCCAGCAGCGACCCCTAAAGAAATTGACAAAATTCTGAAGCATTCCAGCCCCAGTAACGAAGGGTTCCCCACTGGTCTCGCCCTCGGTACAATTTCTGATCGAGTTCTGCAGCTTCAACACCAACTGTCAGTCCCATATTGCAGAGGGCAGGCAGATTCGGTGCCATCACTTAGTCATCTCTCTTTGCTCTAATTTCCCCGCCCCGCTTGGCTGGCTGAAGGCCCCTCCCTGCGTGGAGGTAGTATTGATTGTAATATCATTAACCCCCACCCCAAGGTCCCCCTCCTGTGAGAGGTGTAGTGTTGTAAACCTTTGGGCAGGTCAAGCAACACCGACGCGGCGTGTGGGGATCCACTCGCCTCCCCGCTCGCCCTCGTCTCCGATCGGGACCGGTTTCTTCAATCCGGTCGAGTAAGTGCTCACAGCTTCACTCCATTTAGTGCTTGTCTTTCAATATTAGTTCTTAATTCCGCTGGTTATGCGAGTGAGAGCCCGATCCTCAAGCCCCGTTGTCTTGAGTGCTCACCGTGGGAGGAGTGCAACCGGTGCCTTTGGCACATTGTCGGCCCCCTTGAATTGGGCATCCACACCCATTGGGAATCTCATCTAGGCCTTGCTGGCCCTCTACCAGCAAGGGCCCAACCCCTCAACCTCACCTTGGCATTGCCAAGTTACCCCGGGCTTGGGTGAGTGACGAGAGAGCGGCGGCCCAAATTGGCCCGTTTTGATTGCAAATGTGCTTGTTTGCCTAAGTCTTAGGTTGTGTCACATCATATTTTGTGTTGTTTTTCTGATGGTTTGGCCTCCATTTGTCTTGGCTTAGCCTGGTGGTCTGCCCGTCGTTCCGTGGACGTCTTGGATGTCCTATGAGGGCTATGACCATGTTATAAGGTAGCCGGGAGTGCCATTACATCGAGTAGTGTTCCGTGATGCTTCAGAGTCATCTTTGGTTTTTAGTCGACCCGGTGTGATCCAGTGGTCGATAAGTGACCTTGGAAGTGACTCATCCAATCGAGGCATAGTTCTGGATGCCTATAGGTACTGTCTTACCTCAGTTTGCATGTCCAGGTGCTTTGAGGGTCTTGGTGTTCCCTCAGGTCTCCGTGTTTCATCTTATACGGATGTGTCATTTTCCTGTGGTTTAGGATTAGGCTGATTGGCGGCTTGTCACTGCCGTTGTGTGACGATCTTGACTCCGGGTCATGAGACTCAAGGATTGTTGCGTTGATAGGTCTAGTTGCCCTGTCCTGAGTCTGTTGGCAGTTGGTGTACTACCTTTGTGCTTCGTAGTACGGGTGATAGTGCGTGCTTAGCCTATCTGTACTCCAGCACTCGTGTTTCAGAGTCTCTGTGTCTAGTGGGCCTCCGCTAGTCGTAGCCCGATGACCTCGAGTGTCGGCCCACCTGGGAGTGGTAGTGGGTAGTTCCCGAGATACGGTTTGTAGGCTAGTTTCCATGGGCACCCTTGCCTTACAGTAGCATCCTGCAGGGGGAGAAAACTTGCTAGAGGCCTGGCTCAAGGCATTGAGCTTGTGTGTGCACACGTGGTCAGGGGCGTTTTGGACGAATGTCGACGGGCGTGACCTTGTCTAGTCACTCGTTATTGTAGTTCCTGGTTTTGTTCGGTGAGTATCTCAGTCTCCGTCATTCTCGGTGTCCGTAGAGAGATACCTGTGGAGTAGTGTAAGACGTCAGTGGACGCATCTGGCTGTTCTTCTAGTGAGGAGGTGCTTCTGTCACTTGGCACATGACTCTCGTGTTTCTCGGAGTCTGTGTTCCCCTTCCGAGTTAGTCTGTTCTTGGGTTCGTCCAAGTTCAGCTTCCCCTTCCGAGTTGGTATGTTCTTGGCTTTGTCGAGGATAGCTCTATTTCACGTACACGACGCTCTAGTTGTGTTCGTCTGTGTCTGTTGTCTGTCTAGGTGTGATATCAGGGTTTGCCCTTTTATCACTATTTGGAGTAGCTTAGGGAGCCGTGCTTTGCTCGGTAGCCGTGTTCTCGTTCCTTACGGCTTTGCTTTTCCCTTTTCTTTTAGCCGTTCTACTCCTGCTCTCCTAGCTTTCTTTTACAGCTTTCTAGTAGTAGTTTTTCCTGCTTTCTTCCCTACTTTACTACTACTGCTGTTTTAGTTGTTGTTCCGTGTTACTGCGTCATTTTTCAATGGGGATCCGTGTGACCCCTACTGAGCCAGTGACACGAGGCTCACCCCTACTTTACAGCTGTGGCACTCTGCTTCTTTCGCGGTTCCTGGTGTGGCGTGCTCGTAGTTGCCAGCGGTACCCGCGTCGAGCTTCCCCCAACCTCAGTGTATGTTTTTCTTTCTGTTGGACTGTACTTATCTTTCCTTTGGACTGGACTCTAGTATAATTGTTAATCTAAACTGTTAATTAAAAATTAATTTTATTTCTGCTATTTTAGTAAACCGATCTAATGAAATTAAATTGCTTACTGTTACATCTGCGACTTCAATGTACTACACAACAATCCTTTTATCCCTTCGGAGCTTTACATCTCTTGGGAGGCTTCACGGGTTCCAAGTGGTATCGGGTCTACTCGATAGTCCTATCGGGTATATATGGTATCCGGAGTCCGGGTCGTCACAGGTGGTATCAGAGCGTTATTGTGTGAAAGTACATGGGAATCCGAGATATTACAGTATCTAGAGTTTTGAAAGTCCAGTACAGTCTTTCGCTGGCTTAGGTTTCACGATTCCTTGTCACTTTATTTTTCGTAAGTGGTCTTGTGCGTGCTGTGTTGGCACTATGCGAGATAGTTTTGCTCTCGTCAGGAAGCGACGGGATGCTCCTTTTCGTCGTGGTGTTTGTCTCGATCGTGCTGTACTTGGCAGAGTTTGCCAGTAGGCTTGAATATGCAGTACATTGTTCGAGATCTTTCCATGGCTTGTTCAGATGGCTGGTGACTTTTTCGAGTTGGTGTGATGGCCGTGCACGTTCTTACATTGTTTTGGTCATCCCAACTTGAGTCTGTTCAGCTCTTCAGGTGTTTCGCTTCTGTTGAAGTGGTTGCTTTATTGCCTCGATTGAGAAGATGCTCAAGTGAACCTAGGATTTTCCTTCCTGGTGAGCTACTGTTAGTGAGCTTGATGCTTCTCATCCTGTTTGGTGGAGTATTTTTCGAGGTAAGCCTTGGAATTGCTGTCTTAGTGAGACCTTTGTTCTGTGTCTGCTTAAGTGTGGACAATATTTATTCTGAGCCTGATCTGCTCCTTGTTCGACGGTTGCTTGGCTTTGGACCTATTCTTGTGTTAAGAGCCGTTGTATACCGTGTTCGTCATGCCGTGTCTGGTGGCTGCCGTGTTGTGAAGGTTCAGTAATTGTTTCAGGACGTAAGGGTAAGATGAGATTAGCAGTTTTTTTTGGGCTTTGTGTTGAAGTCGGTACTCTTCTTGATGTGCACTTAGGCGACTTGTGATCGGTTGCTCGCAGGATCAGTACTCGTGGCGTGTTATATTGCAGTTCCATGAATTGCGATGGCACCGAGTGTGTGCTGAGATGCGGCTACTGAGGTATTTTCGATGCCTGTGTGCGTTGTATGTGTGTGCAGCGGAAGCGTGTGGGCTGATAACCCTCTGCTCCTTTGTATCTTTTTCTTTGGTGTTGTGTTCTCGGGATGTGATCATGGTCCTTGAGATGTGTTTTCCCGAGATTGTTATCCTTGTTGTCGTGGGTCTTTTCTTGGTAAGCTGCTTGATGCATGGCTAGTCCTTTGTAGTCGTGTGTTCAGCTGTTATCGTGCCTTGATGTGACCTAGCTTGCAGCAGTGTTCCGTGGTTCTGTGTTCTGTATGGAGCCGAGATCCTGCAAGTGCTGCTGTTGTCGTTGTTGTCGTTTTGTCATTATTTCCCTGTGAATCTGTCTTGGCACTGTGTGGACCGAAGTCTTGTCAGTTGGTTGTGCTGTACTCTTCTTTCTTGGTGGAGTTAGCTTGCGACTTGATCAGATAGAATGTCTGAGTGAGGACTGACTTGATTATGCTTGTGGTCCAGTGCTGTCGTTGGCGTCCTGTGTGCCAGGCTTTCATGGTTACTAATGGCATTGGAGCCGATGATGTTGTGGAGTGTCAGCTGAGAGGACTATGTTTCCTTGTTTACGCTGATCCTTGCTGTGTCTGTCGTTTTGTGTTATCGGTTGCTATTGTCGTGGCATGGGTCGTGTCTCCTTTCCCTGTAGGAAGGAAGTGACGTTGCCTTGTTTCGGAGGTGTCAGACTTGTGTTCACTTGTGTGCCATGGTCGTTCCGTGGATCGATTTGCCTTGAGCTCCAGAGCATGTGCTTGTGATGATGGTCTGGCGGTGTCCCTCAGAACTTTGTTTTTCGAGATTTGTGTTGTTCCGAGCCCAGATGTTTGGGTTGTTCTTCCTTTCTTCTCCTTGGTAGTTCCTTAAATTTCGAGGATGAAATTTCTTGAAGGAGGGGAGGCTGTAATACCCTAGATTCTTATTGAATCTTCCGGATCCTTATCGGAGTGCCTTTGGATCGCTTTTGCGGGTCCTAAGTTAAGTTTTACGATCCACGTGAGTTTTTCTCTCGTACAAGTTACGGAACCCTGTGGTGAGATTGTTTCTCAATTCATCGACTCGAGGACGCTACAGCTGCGATGTACTCATTGAGAGGATCGCTTCGGCTATTTTTCCATAATTTTCTGAATTAGTGGATTTTCAGCATAAAAATCAGATTTCTGGAAATTAGGAAAATTCCTAATTTCTTTTCTTTTTATTTTCCTTTCCTCTCTCGTCCCTCTCATTTCTCACCTCACTTTCTCTCTCTCGTTCTCCCTCCTCTCTAGTCCTCTCGAAGTAGGGTGCGCGACCGTGGTGAGCAGGCTGAGGCGGGAACGCGATGGAGTGACGGATGGAGCGTACATTGGCGCGATCCCTCGGTGGATTCAAAGCCGTCGTGGTTTGATCGTCGTGATTATTTTGGCACGATTTAGTAGCTTCGACGCACGAAATCATTGGTGGAGGTAGGGAGATGGAAGCCCTACTCCTATTCTACGTTTCCTCGTAATTTCACGCCGAACGGTGCGAGAACGAGTGGGTTTCATTCAAGTTTGAGAAAATCATGCTTTTGGGGTGTTCGCTGGGTTTGCCAGAAAACGACGATAGTTTTCAGATCAGTTAGTGTCATTGGAACCCCCAGCATGTCAGCGTTCCATTCCCGCTGATTTTATCGTGATTGGTAGTCATTTGGGACCGGTACGAGCCCGGGAACCCATGTGACTCGGTTTGGGTCGATTCGTTAGAATTGCCCATTTCTTGTAATTTTAGCGTCGTTTGGATCCCTTCCGATCTATGGAAGGTTTGTATCATCATTAGGGTTTTTTCCCCTTCATTTTAGAGTGAACGGGGCATGGAAAGGTCGGGATCGGCCCTTCCCCTATTTTTCCCACCGCGGTGTGTAAACGGTCTTACAGTGACCGCCTGACCTTGTAAGTGGTTCAGTGGCGACCGTTTGAGTTCTTTCGGTTCTATGTCGGTTTAAGTCTGCGCGGTCATTCGATAGACCGTGTGAGTTGGCAAGCGGCACATTGGAGGACCGCTTAGCCAAGTGAACGGCCTATTGGGGACCGTGACTGTATGTCGGTTCGCTGGCTAGACGGCCTTGCGACTGACCATTTGGTGTCCTGGACAGCCCTTTGGGTGACCGTCTGGTTTGTGGAATGGTTCAAGGTAAACCGTTTAGTTGTTTAGTTGGCTCGGGGGACGACTGGGTTAAGCGGCCTTGTCCGTGACGGCTCCATTCATCGCACGGCTCCATGGGAGACCGTGTAACCCTATGTTGTTGTAGTTTTGGTCGTTGAGTCTCTGAGGGGAACGACTCTTCCCTTGACCGTTTACTCAGTGACACGGCCCATGAATAGACCATTTGTACGTTGGCACGGCCCTTTGCTAACTATCCAATGTTTGTGTTTTTTATTGGTTTGAGCGGCCACACCCCTGACCATTCTATTCAGTGGGACGGCATGCTTTTGACCGTCTTTGGCTTTGCACGGTTTCTTGGCGACCGTGATGTGCCCATGTGTTCTAGGTAATGGGACGGCTTCCTATCTGACCGTTTGACATGTTAAGTGGTCAGGTGTATGACCATTTATTTCCCGGAGTGTTGTTTTGTGTTGTTTTTCCGATGGTTTGGCCTCCATTTGTCTTGGCTTAGCCTGGTGGTCTGCCCATCGTTCCATGGACGTCTTGGATGTCCTATGAGGGCTATGACCATGTTATAAGGTAGCCGGGAGTGCCATCACATCGAGTAGTGTTCCGTGACGCTTCAGAGTCATCTTTGGTTTCTAGTCGACCTGGTGTGATCCAGTGGTCGATAAGTGACCTTGGAAGTGTCTCATCCAATCGAGGCATAGTTCTGGACGCCTAGAGGTGCTATCTTACGTCGGTTTGCATGTCCAGGTGCTTTGAGGGTCTTGGTGTTCCCTCAGGTCTCCATGTTTTGTCTTATATGGATGTGTCGCTTTCCTGTGGTTTAGGATTAGGCTGATTGGCGGCTTGTCACCGCCGTTGTGCGACGATCTTGATTCTGAGTCATCAGACTCACGGATTGTTACGTTGGTAGGTCTAGTTGCCCTGTCCTAAGTCTGTTGGCAGTTGGTGTACTGCCTTTGTGCTTCGTAGTACGGGTGATAGTGTGTGCTTAGCCTGTCTGTACTCCAGCACTCGTGTTTCAAAGTCTCTGTGTCTAGTGAGCCTCCACTAGTCGTAGCCTGACGACCTCGAGTGTCGGCCCACCTGGGAGTGGTGGTGGGGCAGTTCCCGAGATACGGTTTGTAGGCTAGTTTCCGTGGGCTCCCGTGCCTTGCAGTAGCGTCCTGCTGGGAGATAAAACTAGCTAGAGGCCTGGCTCAAGGCATTGAGCTTGTGTGTGCACACGTGTTCAGGGGCGTTTTGGATGAACGCCGACATGCGTGACCCTGACTAGTCACTCGTTACTGTAGTTCCTGGTTCAGTTCGGTGAGTATCTCAGTCTCCGTCGTTCTCGGCGTCCGTAGCGAGATACCTGTGGCGCAATGTAAGACGTCAGTGGATGCATCTGGCTGTTCTTCTATTGAGGTGGTGCTTCCGTCACTTGGCACATGACTCTCGTGTTTCTCGGAGTCTGTGTTCCCCTTCCGAGTTAGTCTGTTCTTGGCTTCGTCCAAGTTCAGCTTCCCCTTCCGAGTTGGTCTGTTCTCGACTTTGCCGAGGATAGCTCTGTGTTGTGTACACGACGCTCTAGTTGTGTGCATCTGTGTCTGTTGTCTGTCTAGGTCTTTTCTAGGGCTTTTGCCTGGTTTCATGGGCTATAGCCTTTGGGCTAATGGTTGGCTAACTGGTCGGTAACTCCTGACTTTGTGAGATTAGGGTTCGCCCTTCTGTCACTTTTTGGAGTAGCTTAGGGAGCCACGCTTTGCTCGGTAGCCATGTTCTCATTCGTTACGGTTTTACTTTTCCCTTTTCTTTTAGCCGTTCTACTCCTGCTCTCCTAGCTTTCTTTTACAGCTTTCTAGTAGTAGTTTTTCCTGCTTTCTTTCCTGCTTTACTACTGCTGCTATTTTAGTTGTTCTTCCGTGTTACTACGTCATTTTTCAGTGGGGATCCGCGTGACCCCTACTAAGTCAGTGACACGAGGCTCACCCCTGCTTTACAGGTGTGGCGCTCTGCTTCCTTCGTGATTCCTGGTGTGGCGTGCTCGTAGTTGTCAGCGGTACCCGCGTCGGGCTTCCCCCGACCTCAGTGTACATTTATCTTTATGTTGGACTGTACTTGTCTTTCCTTTGGACTGGACTCTGGTATAATTGTTAATCAAAACTGTTAATTAAAAATTAATTTCATTTCTGCTATTTTAGCAAACCGATCTAATGAAATTTAATTGCTTACTGTTATATCCGCGACTTCAATGTACTACACCACAATCCTTTTATCCCTTCGGAGCTTTATAGCTCTTGGGATGCTTCACGGGTTCCAAGTGGTATCGGGTCTACTAGGTAGTCCTATCGAGTATATCCGATATCCAGAGTCCGGGTTGTCACATCACCACCCTCGGGCTGAACTCATTAGGGAGGATCCAAATGCTGACCCTTACCATAACTATGAAAGGCCCCACCACCATCGGCCTAATGAAAGGCATCTACGGGACGACCCGGATGACCATTTCTTAAGAATGATCAAGGTAGAAGCACAAAACTTTGATGGGTCCCATGATCCAAGTACCTACTTAGAATGGAAAACCACCATGGACCAGTACTTTGACTAGTACCCCATGCCAGAAGAAAGGAGAGTGAGGTTGGCCAAGATGCACCTCACCAAATTAGCCAAAACTTATTGGCTAAACCAAGAGGGCTTAAGAAGGATTAGGCGGGAAGAGCCCATTAAAACCTTAATAGACATGAAGAATCAACTAAGGAACAAATATCTACCCCTATCCTACCACCAAATTCTCCTTGATGAATGGCAAAGCCTCACCCAAGAGGGAAAGACCATGGCCGAATACATTGAGAAATTTGGCTCCTACCTCCTAAAGTGTGGAGTCCATGAGGACCCAGCTGTCACCGTACCCCGCTTTAGAAATGGGCTCTAGAACCACATCAAGAGAGAACTCTTTATGAGAGATGTTCACAACCTTGAACAAGCTTACTAAATAGCCCGGGATATCGAAAGGTTTTCTAGAATCCCAAGGTTTACCCCTCCCCGACCAACCGATCCCAAAGGCATGGGACCCTGGTCCATTCCAACCCCTTCCATGAAGGCTCCTAACCGAAATGGAAGTGCCCCATTGCGACCTTACAACCCCCCTCCCACCATCACCCCAGCAAAGGCCACTCCTAGCCATCCTCCTCCCCGAAGAGAAGAGAGTTCCAAAGGCCCAAACATAGGAGGGACAACCCCAGGCAGCGGCAAACAACAATGCTTTAGGTGCCAAGGTTTTGGACACTTCGCCAGGCAATGTCCATCAAGAGGATTACCTAGCCTACTCGTCGAGGAAGAACCCATCCCTCCACAAGGAGAACTTGAGAGTACGGTTGAAGTCTGTGAGGCTGCATTAGATTGGGAAGATGAGTACGAGGTTCAATATCATGAGTCGGGCATAGACTACATCCCACCTTCTACCGACTCCCACTTAGGTGTGATTAGATGCACCCTCACCAAACCCCAAGAAGAGGATTGGCGATGAACCTCCATTTTTCACACCTATATCAAGATAGGAAGCCATGTGAGAAAAGTGATCCTTGACAATGGGAGTTGTGTCAATGCCGTGTCTCCCGACACCGTTAAGCTCGTTGGGCTTACCATCACTCCCCACCCAGCCCCTACCGGGTCTCTTAGATTAACAACAACTCCATCCCGGTCAACACTCGCTGTCTTGTACCTATCACCTTCTCATCCTATCAGGGTCAAGTGTGGTGCGATATCATCCCCATGGATGTAGGAAGCATCTTACTAGGGAGGCCTTGGATTTATGACGTTGATGCCACCATCTCGAGAAGGCCAAACACATGCACCTTTGAGCATGAGGGGAAAACTATCCATCTTAACCCCTCCCCACCTCGTCCCTTGCCTAGGAAGGACCCACCCTCTCAAGGGCTTCTCCCCAACCCACACCAAAACTCGGGGAACTCCACCCCACCAACCCAACCACCCCCCCAAAGTCCAAACAAGCTAAGCCCGCGGGGGTGATCAAGAGTCTTCATCTCATCACCAAAAGAGAACTTGAAGAGGAAATAACTCAAGTGACACCATTGTGTGCGGTAGTCATTTGCCTAGGGGAGCCCACCAAATCCAACCCTCATCCTATAGAAATCCAGACTCTCCTGGAAGAGTTTCATGATGTATTCCCCGAAGAGCTCCCAGATCAACTTCCTCCCATGTGTGATGTGCAACACGCAATCGATCTTGTCCCAGGAGCCACCCTTCCAAACCGACCTCACTACCGCCTCAACCCTACTGAACATGCTGAACTACGAGGGTAAGTTGAGGAGCTTCTTAGGAAAGGATTTCTCTGCCTTAGCAAAAGCCCATGTGCCGTCCCGGCCCTACTCACACCCAAGAAGGATGGGACATGGCGGATGTGTGTAGATAGCCTAGCCATTAATAAGATCATAGTCAAGTATAGGTTCCCCATACCTAGACTTGATGACATGCTTGATATGCTAGCTGGAGCCACCATTTTCTCAAAAATCGACCTCAAGAGTGGCTATCACCAGGTTAGAATTAGGCCAGGAGATGACTGAAAAATGGCCTTTAAAACTAAAGACGGCCTTTATGAATGGCTAGTCATTCCTTTTGGGCTTTCAAATGCTTCGAGTACTTTCTTGCGTCTTGTGACAGAGGTCCTTCGACCTTACTTTGGAAACTTCCTTGTGATCTATTTCGATGACATCCTCATCTACAACCAATCCAACGAAGCTCACTTGGATAACCTTAGACAAGTGCGCACCACCCTTCGACGTGAGAGCTTATTTGCCAACCTAGGCAAGTGCCACTTCATGACTAAAACCATTTCCTTTCCAGGATTTGTGGTTTCTACCAAGGGCGTTTCCATGGACTCGGAGAAGGTCCAAGCTATACTTGACTGGCTTGAACCCCACACCCTCCATGAGGTCCGAAGCTTTCACGGGTTGCCCACATTCTATAGAAGGTTCATCTGAGGATTCAGCACTATCACTGCCTCCATCACTGATTGTCTCAAAAAGGGAACCTTTGTTTGGACCAAATCAGCCTCCAAATCCTTTTCATAACTAAAAGAAAAGATGACCCAAGCCCCTATCTTATGCCTCCCTGACTTTTCCAAGGTCTTCGAAGTCACATGTGATGCATCTAGGGTAGGCATTGGTGGGATCCTCAGCCAAGAAGGGCACCCAGTGGCCTTCTTTAGTGAGAAGCTATGAGATGCTAGGATGAGATACTCCACCTATGACAAAGAATTTTACGCCGTAGTGCAATCTCTTCGGCACTGGAGGCATTACCTGTAGCCAAAAGAATTTGTCATCTTTTCAGATCATGAGGCCTTAAAATACCTCAACTCCCAGTAAAAGCTGAATGCCCGACATGCCCGCTGGGTGGAGTACCTCCAGTCTTACACTTTTGTGATCAAACACAAGGCTGAGAGTGAGAATCGGGCAGCAGCTGAGCTTAGTAGGAGGATATCATTGCGGTCCACTATCAAAGTGGAAGTCATCGGGTTCGAGAGAGTCAAGAATGAATACTGTGACTGCCCTGACTTTGGGCGCATCCATACCACCTTGTCCACCCAGTCCCCAAGGGAATATGAGGACTTCATCCTAGAGGACGGGTTTCTTTTCAAGGGACCCAAACTTTGCATACCCTGAACCTCCCTCCGTGACTTCTTAGTCTGGGAATTACATGCTGGAGGCCTAGCTGGCCATTTTGGGGTGCATAAAACCATTGCTTTAGTTGAGGGTCAATTTTATTGGCCAAGTCTCAAAAGGGATGTGGCCAAAATAGTGGGTCAATGCAGCACATGCGCTTCGGCCAAACAAGTGAAACAAAACACCGGCCTTTATACCCCTCTTCCCATCCTCGATCGTCCATGGCAGGACTTAAGCATGGACTTTGTTTTAGGCCTACCCAGAACCCAAAGGAAACATAATTCAATCTTTGTAGTGGTTGACAGATTTTCAAAAATGGCTCATTTCATCCCATGCTCCAAGACCTCAGATGCTTCCCACATATCCCGACTGTTCTTTGATGAGGTGGTTCGCCTCTGTGGGTTGCCCAAAACCATAGTCTCCGACAGGGATGTTAAGTTCACCAGCTACTTCTGGAAAACTCTTTGGTACTTGATAGGTACCCTCCTCAAAATTTCCACGACCTATCACCCTTAAACCGATGGTCAAACAGAGGTAGCCAATCGGAGTCTTGGGAACCTCCTTCGGTGTCTTGTCAAGGATCATCTAGGGAATTGGGATCTCATTCTACCCCAGGCTGAGTTTGCATACAACAATTCTGTTAATAAGTCCATAGGGATGAGTCCGTTCGAAGCTGTGCATGGGTACAAACCTAGAAAGACATCAAACCTCATTCCTCTACCCCAGCATGCTAGAATGTCTATCTCAGCTGAGTCATTTGCCCAACATATTAAAGAGTTGCATGAAGAAACACGCAAGCACATCAGCAAGAACAATGAGATTTACAAAAGATAGGCCGACTCTCACCGACGCCAACAAGAATTCCACGTGGGTGATTTTGTGATGGTGAGGACAGAGAGGCTCTCCACTGGAGATATCTCGAAACTGAGGCCTCGTAGGGCTAGTCCCTTCCAGGTTCTGAGGCACATCGGCACAAATGCTTATGAGTTAGACCTCCCCGAGGATTACAGAGTAAGTCCCACATTTAATGTGGCTGACCTAGTGCCATACAGGGGCCCCACAGTGGTACCCAGTGAGAATGTTGAGCCCGTTCCTTCCTTTGAGAGAGCACCCACCCTTGAGAGAAAGCCACCATCCAGGAGAGATCAGCGTGAGCAGGTTGAGCGGATATTGGATGAACAGGTCACTACCACCAGGAGCAAGGCGTATGAGCGCTACCTCATTAGGTAAAAGGGCCAGCCTCCTTTAGAGGATTTGTGGGTGAGTAGGGAGGATCTCCAGAAGCTAGACCCCGACCTTCTTGAGCAGTATCACAGCATGATGGACCCCTACTCGAGGGAGTCGAGCTCTTCGCAGCCTAGGGGATTTGATGGAGGCATCATCCACGATTCCCTCTAGCTTGGTTCATCACTTCACCCAGGCGATGTGTAAGCTCATGTAAGACTCCAGGAGGTCCCACTGCTACATTTTGAGTCTTTTATATTAGTCATTTTGATGTATTTTTCCTTTTATTTGAGTCATTTTCCTATGTTGTGGGTCATTTCCCTATGTTTTGAGTCATTTTCCCCTAGGCTTGCTTCTTGGATCATTTTGGTCATCATATGTAAAGCCAGGGGCATTTCAGTCATGTAAAAGGTTGGGTCACTATAAATATGACCCCAACCCCCTTTGTGAGAACTAATGAAGAATTAGAATTTGAATTTCAGTCATTGAGTGCCACTAGGTGAGAATCCTTGAGTGTCTTGGGTGAGAAGCCCTCTCACTTTCTCTCTCTCTCTCTCTTTAGGGGGCGAACCCCTTCTCTCTCCTCCCCCTCCCCTCTCTAGTTCGACCACCCCTCTCTATCCTCTCGCCTTGCCACCTCAGCCCTCTACATCAGCCTACCCTCTCAGCTCCCCAAGCCAATAAATTCCCTCCATTACTCTCATCAAACCCAAAGCACCCTCCACCATTCTAAAGCAACCTTTCCTATTCCCCAAGCACCCTTTCCTCTCCCCCAAGCACCCTTTCCACTACCCCAAGCACCCCTTCACCTCCCCAATGGAAATTTTACATTCCCACCCCCTTGTTGGCTGCGTCCCACCCCTTCCAACTCCCCCCTCTTAGCCTTGGTCGACCAAACCCCCACTCTCCATATTCCCCTTAGTCACTCCAAGACCTCCACCTTCCTCTCCCATTTCCCTTGTGCTGCTAGCTTCTAACCACCATCGCCCCTCCCACCCCCTTGCACCAGACCATCTCCAGCCCCCTTCCCCACCTTCCCCATATCCCCTCCAACCTCCCAACCCTTTCCCCAACATCACCACCCCCATATCCAACAACCTTCCACCAAATAAGCATCCCCTTTCAACCTTAGTTTGCCAATCTGTGTTCAGCTGAAGATCTGCTGAGTTCCAGCCAGTTGCAGCGCTGGCCAGCACTACATCCCAGAGTTCCTGGGAGCACAAGAGGACCGTTGGAATTGGCTCCCTGTCAGCTTTGCAACGGAGGTAGTCTCGCCACCTTCTAACATCGGGGCTGCTTGGGGGACTCATCTTCGTTAGACTACGCAAATCCTCCCAGGCAGACCTTCAGTAGCGGATTGTAGAAGCTACCACAACCAGAGTTCTGAGCTTCTTGGGGCGGTGCTTGGCTGAAACGTTCTCCTCCAAGTCCCCTAGCATCTCCACAAAGCGGACCATCGTTTGAAGCCCGAAGCATAAAGTTCCGAATTTCCTACCCTGAGTGTGCAGGTCAGTCTGACTGTAGACAAATCCGACCCCCTCCCACTTCTCAGGCCCTGGCGGTCAGCTCCGATCTCCGCCAGCATCCTCGTTGGTCCCAAAAGGAAGAAGACTCGCCCACGAACGCGTCGGTTCTGGTCCCGCCCTCAACGGACCGCGGAAGCATTCAATGCGACCACTTCTTCCAGCTATAAGGATTCTGGAACAGGCAGAAGTTGAACCGAAGAGCCCGACTCACGATCCTACTTCAGCCTTCGACATCCATAGGAAATTCCCCAAAAATTATGGTGTCTTCCTGGGACAACCCAGAAAGTTTTGGTGCTGATCTCGCCCTCTTCTGTAGTCGGACGGGTTTGTGGCGGCATCATCAGTGATTCCCTGTCCTGCCAAACCTGAGCAGACAGAACTGCAGGTCTTTAGTTTATTCCGGCATTCCCCACCTCGCCTGGCCGGCTTAAAGCCCCTCCCTGTGGGAGGTAGTGTTTGCTTGTCCGCTACTGTTTGTAACCCCACATTTCCCCACCTCCGGCTTAAAGCCCCACATTTCTCCACCCCCTAGTCCAACCCTCCTGCGTGAGGAGTAGTGAATGTAATTATACAAACAGGGAGAAGCTTCGTCGACGCAGTGTGCGGGGAACCCACACTTCCCCGCTCGGCCACGTCTCCGATCGGGGTCGGTTTCTTCAAACCATCCAGGTAACCCCTCAACCCTTGCTCATATTTAGTGTTTGTTCATTTAATATCCGTCAACGCTCCGCTGGAGTGTAAGAGAGCACCTGGTCCTAAAGCACCATTGCTTTCGAGTGACCACCGTGGGAGCAAGAGAGTGAACCGTGCCCATTGTGGCACTCGGTCAGCACATCAATTCGGGCTTCCATATCTTTTGGGGGAGAAAAATAATCATAGCCTTGCTGGCCCTCCACCAGAAAGGGTCTAGTCCCACCATCCTCGACTCGGCATCATCGAGTCACCCTTGGGTTGAGTGTGTGCGTCGGAGAGCGACCGCCCGTATTAGTCTCTAAATCTTGCGAATTGTGCTTGCGTTGGTTAAGTCCAAGGAATCTTTGTGTAGTTGCTGCCACCACCAAGGTGGTATCACGTCAGTGTTGGCCCCCCTCCCCCTTCCTGGCCCTCTCTCCCTCTCCAGTTGGCCCCCCTCCCACTCACAGACACACGCACACATGCACACACGCACACACAAACACAGACACTCGCACCGTTTGCCCCCCTCCCCCTCCCTGCTCCCGCCCTCTCTCCCTCTCCCGTTGACCTCCCTCCCCCTCCCTGCTCTCGCCCTCTCTCACCCTCACTGTGTGAATTAGATAAATTAAATTAATTTTATTTTATTTTATATATTTTTTATTCATGGTAGGATAATCGGTCGAGAGGACGGAAAGGAAAGAATCAGAGTTTTTTATGAATAAATAGTAAGTAAAAATTTGACTTTATTTTTATATGTTGTTTCAATTTATTTTATTTTCTGTAATCTTAAATAGATTTATTGTTAGGGTGATGGGAGGGGCAAATAAAGCATGTAAATTAATTTATTAATTAGATTTACTGGTAGTGTTACATCAATGTTAATCAAATGTAGGTATTCTTTGGATTCAGGAAAAGGAAGATTTTTTTTATGACGATAAATCTAGCAGAGTAGTTGGGCGATGAATAACGGTGGCTCTAAGGAGGATAGCTTGTGGGCGGACCGATTCAATGAACTTTCATATTCGAGTACTAATACTTTCTGCAATGCTTAACAAGTTCAAATCTCAATATAGGTGTGATCTTTTAACTCCGCTTAATACATAACACATACATCTAATTGTACGAACCCGGATTAATTATAGTACATACTACATTCATCAAATTCGCACAACCGTAGATTAATAAAAGGGGAGTATGAAAGAGGACACAGTACAAGTACACACGATGATATATGTAGCGAGTATTTCTCAAATGTAGTTAAGATCCAATGTCTGTGGAGTATATATCCGCCTTCAAATCTAGTTATTTTTTTTATCTTTCTCCCTTTCCCCCCTTCACTGACGTCCCATCCTCTATCTCACTTACTCAGTCTCTTTTTTATAAATACCTTAATTACACACACTCAAGTCTCTCTCTCTCTATATATATATATACTTGCCTGAATTATACTCTATCTCTGTCTAGTTCATTGCTGTGATGAGAGAAGGTTCTCCACCCTTGTATAGGTAGGGAAAGAAGAGTGTTACATTTTTTTCTTTGAATGTTATTTAATATATAAGTTAGATGTAAGACGAGGTATGTATTTATGGGAGGTTTTCTTGTGTAGAAAAATAACCCAATGCCATTCAACCAAATGAAAGGCCTTATGACCCTCTTTGAAAACATGATTTTTCCAGAAAAATGGCATGCAATAAAGAAAAAAACATCAAGAATAAACATATTTAACCAAATCAAATGACATGCAATAAGGGCTATTTTAATGTCAATCGGGAAAAAAACATCAAGAGTAAAAATACCCTCCTGGGTAGGAGTGATGAGATGGACATGTAAGATTACCACTCCTGATGCTCCTATAAGAGAGATGCCCTCTCCACATGCCTTAATTGAACCAAATAGAACCTTAGCATCATATGAGTGGAGGAATTGCTTCATTGCCAATTCCCTCTGCTCAGTATTTGTGTCACCATAAATCATGAAAATTTCCTTTCCGAGACGCCAGCCCTTAATCCAGATTATTAGCCTCTCCAAAAATCTAAGTGGAAGAATGTACTGGCTGAATACAATCACTTTCTCACTAGCAGAGTCTTCCATTTACAAAATGTTCAGAAAGAATTTTATCTTCACTCCATCTTTCAAGTGTATAGAGTCCAAAAGATTATCAATCTCTTGATCTTTCACTTTCATGACACTCCGGTCTCCAGAAGCATAATCATCACAATCTTTCAAACATGGATATAGGTACACTGCACTACCAACAACAATTCTCTTAAACTTCTCATATTTCTCGGACTCTCCTAGAAGTTTTTTCTGTCTGGAACTCAGACACAATAGCACATTGAAATCAATGTGTCTTGGCAACTCATCCAAGAAATCGCCTTTGTAGTAATGCAAGACATCTCCGATTATCTCCCGAAGGTCCTTTATGATATAAATTCTCCTTTTACAATGATCTTCGTTTTGCAATGTTTCTTCCACTATATCAAATAAAGATGCCTCTGCATCAACTTTCAGGTGCCTCCTACTGTCACCTGATATACATGCTCTACTCAGGATACGTTCGTCTCATGGCATCTCGTGATGAGTCTCATGGCATCTCGTGATGGTATCTCTTGGGAGCTACACATTGGCAAGTAGAATAACTTCCTCTGTATGACTTCTACTTTGTTAAGGTTGACAATAGATCTCTGTAGCTTGATGTTCTTCAAAAATGGGAGGAGAACATGGGTATTCTTTTCTTGGGCTATAAGCAGTTTTCCAGAATTGTGTGCGATGTAAGAGACGAGATAGGGGCTGCATGTCAGGAGAGGTTACTAAAGGTCCCTAGCATTCTCATTTTAGATGAAGGCTATGCTCCCAGAAAAGAAGACACAAATATTCTTTCTACGCTAGAAAAGGTGCAAACTCCCCGTAAGGTGGTCCTTTCAGGGACTCTATTTCAGAATCATGTCAAAGAAGTTTTTAATATATTGAATCTAGTGCGTCGTAAGTTTTCCTGAACATGGACTCATCATGACATGCACATGCCGAGTCCATGTTCTCAACCTTACGACACACTAGATTCAATATATTATAAACATCTTTGACATGATTCTGAAATACTATCCCTGAAAGGACCACCTTACGGGGAGTTTGCAACTTTTCTAGCGTAGAAAGAATATTTGTGTCTTCGTTTCTGGGAGTATGGCCTTCATCTAAAATGAGAAGGGTAGGGACCTTTAGTAACCTCTCCTGACATGTAGCCCCTATCTCGTCTCTTACATCGCACACAATTCTAGAAAACTACTTATAGCCCAAGAAAAGAATACTCCTGTTCTCCTCCTATTTTTGAAGAACATCAAGCTGCTGAGATCTATTGTCAGCCTTAATAGAGTAGAAGTCATACATAGGAAGTTCTTCTACTTGCCAATGATGGAACTCTCTTTCACGTTGGCATAATTCGTTGAGGGAGAATGATTATCGGCCTTGCAGAAGGATATTTAGCCAAAAAAACTCTGAATAAAGCTAATGAGCATGAAAGTATTTCCTGACCCAGGTGCATGTGCTAGAATGCAGCCTCCAGGATTATCACCCAATATGTATCTCACCAAGAAATTGAAGCCCTCTATCTGATGTGGCTTCATTTGTTTATTTTATCTTATTTATCTTTGATGTTGATCTGACTAAAAATTGTGATTTATTTAGCTTTGATGTTCTTCATTTGAAATTTTTTATAAATTGGATGTTATTTAATTTGTTATATGCATAATGATAATTGCATTGTTATTTAATTTTATGTTATATAAATACATGGGATATTCCGTGTGAGCTGAGGTGCGTGGGTGCGACATAACATTACACACACCTCATGAGAGCGTGTTAAAATCGTGTCGTTGAGCCTTCCCGTTCATGACTTTGGGATTGATGTGTGTGTTCTCATTTGTTTACGAGAATGTATATATCTACCTCAAAGTCTTGAATTGTCCCGTTTAGACAGTCTATGAATATTTGATCGCACTTAGACAGTCATTTACTATATGTGTTTGTATGGTTTGTTGAGAATTTCGGTTGTGTCTCCTCACTCCTCTCTGATATACCATTATTGATTTTGAGTGTTTTCTTAACCACTTACTTGTAACTGTTTAAGAAAATTTTAAAATCAATAAATATTTTTTATATATCGGAGAAGTGTGGGGAGATGCTGCCGAATTTTTCACCAAATCGTGCAACACATATAGTAAGTGATTGTGAGATCAAACCTTCATGGATGGGTTAAAAAGTGATAATCTAATTAATAGTCCTCTTCCAACTGCAAATGGTCTATGGCGAACGATGTGAGGAAATGGTTGTGAATATTTTCAAGAGTAATGATTTCAAAGTTAGGATGTGTATTAACATTTATTGGGTGCAGACAAAATGTTGATAGATCGTTCATGGATGAATCGTAGAATAGTTGACCGGGTGGTGTCGGATGACTTTAAGCATGGAGTTGAGAGTTTCATTGAATTTGCATTGGGGAATCGCAATGCAGCAATAGACCTTGACAGTCACATTCGATACCCTTATTCAAATTGTAGAAACTTGAGGTGACATTCAACATGGGATGTGCAACATCTGTTGCACTCCTATGATTTTGATGATGTCATACACCATAAGTCAATCATGATAGTCTATCTTAATACATTCTTCTTTTATACATTCTTCATATACTACACTCTCTGGTTTCATACACAAGACATGTTCGTGCATACCACTGTTCACAATGCATGTTATAAGGTCTGTGCAAACTAGCTAGTCGGTGCTATTTTATGCTCTTGCGTCTCTTATTGCGTGTCATGCAATTGTGTCTTTTGTTGCATCTGATATTGCATCTTATGCTCAGCTGTGTCTATGGCTACGTCTCTACTGCGTCTTAGCACACCCAGTGCTAGTACACTTCTGCGTCTCATGCATTTGTGTCTCATGTCTGAGTGCGTCTCATTCTGCATCTCCATCTGTGTCTCATGTCTGAGTGCGTCTCATTCTGCGTCTCATGTGCATTTGTGTCTCTCATGCATGATCAACGTCGGTGCAATGTTTTGTTTTAGCACAGTCGGTGCAAATATCTCTCACGCATGATCAACGTCGGTGCATTCCTATCTTTGCCTATGTTTGAGTTTTACAGGGTCTGTGCAAAGTCTGTTTATGCACGACTAAAGTCTGTGCACATCTCTTTTATGCAATAAATGGTCCGTGCATCTTTCTATTCAGAGTCCGTGCATATCTCAGTCCTTGAGAGGATAGGTCCGTGCATTGCATTTCATAGTCCAGGGTTCTTTTCATAGTCCGTGCATACTTTTGTAGAAACACATGCATACTCGGTGTTGTTCTTACTATAAGCATATAAAGGTCCGTGCACGGTTTGCATCACGCATACACACAAGGTTTGTGCATACCCAACGTCCGTGCATGTCTTGTTATAAAGTCTGTGCACATTAGTCTTATGCTATTCAAAGTCTGTGCAAAATCTACTCCTACTAGTTAATAACACTGACTGTTATGCTTGTTCTTTGTCATGATAGGTAAGGCCCATGATCAAACACTTTGAGGGTGGACCCAAAGAAGCACACGAGCTCGAACTGAGATAAGAAGGGCACGTGATCCGAGGCAGAAAGCAAGCTGTTGCTAGTGACACGTGGAAAGTCATTATGCTCCGATGCTATCACGTGTCCAGTGGGGATCAGATCTGGATGAAAGTTTGGGTGGGAAACATGGATTCCACACGCACATCTCTGAAGCCTATAAATAGAGGCTGTTCGCCCAAAAAGAAAGCATGATGAAGAAGCAGAAAAAGTGAGAGCCAAATACGTGAAGATTCAGAGACAGCAAGAGAGAAAAAGGAAGGGAGAGAGTGAGGATATTATGAGCTCGTTAGGAAAAAAGAGTGAAGAGTTCAGTTCTAGGATCAGATCCTGAACTGCTGTGTCCTACGTGAGCTACATGTTTTCATTGAGTTTTATTCGCCAGTTCGCTTTTCTCTTTTATTATCTTCATCTTCCAGTTTCATTGTTCGTCCGATACTCAGATTGAGTTCGGGATTCCTTCTGTGCTATCAGGAGAAGGGAGATTGGTTCTCCTGTTACGAGTGTAGGTAATTCGCTCGTGTGTACCCTCTGGTTTAGAGGAAGGGAAGTTGGTCCTCCAGTTTTGATCTTGCTAGGGCAAGTTCAGGTTCAGATCCTGTAGGTCACAGGATCAGTGTTGAGGGATTTGTTTCCCTTGTGGCAAGCTGTGAGTCAGCAGTTGTCCGCAGACTGAGTCTGCAGTGTTTTATTGCTTAGTGCAAGGAAGCCTCACTCCAGTGGAGTAAGGGGTGGACGTAGATTGCTGAGCGCAATCAAAGCACCTTAAAAACTCTCTGTCTCTTCTGTGTTTGTGTGCTTGGTTGACTTCATTTGTGTGGTGTCTCTCACTGACCGTCTGTTGTGGTACAAGAACGTCTGTTGTGGTACAATCACAGTTCAATATCAACTTCTTCTCGTTAAGTTTCTGCTTATTGTCTTTCTCCATGGCCTGATTAGGAAGATTCTCTTACTACGACTGGGATTTCATCGCTTATAATTCACATTGCTTTAAATTGGGCATGATCAATTCATCCCCTCCCTTCTAGCTCATGCTCTACGTTCTATCAATTGGTATCAGAGCCGGTTACCCATCATGTGGTCCAACGGACAGGGTAATTCTGGATCTATTGATCCTCGAAGCTTCACGGCTGAGGGACAGTCTATTAGTCGCCCTCCTTTCTTTGATGGTATTAACTATTTTTACTGGAAAAACATGATGGAGGTGTTTATGAGAGCATAGAGCCACAAGCTCTGGAGAGTCATCACGACAGGGCCGTATGATCTTACACCAAATGAAGTTGCGTCGATGGAGGATCACGTCAAGCTTTCAACCATTAATTGGTCGGCCCTGAACATCATCCAATGCGCGGTCCACCCTGATGAATATGCCCAGATCTCAACCTACAAAACAGCCAAGAAGATGTGGGATGAATTGGAGCTAATCTACGAAGGTACATCACAAGTGAAGGCCACTAAGGTAAACATGCTCACCTCTGAATATGAATTATTCAAAATGAAATCTGAGGAGACTATCACAGAAATGTATGCCATGTTGTCATTGATTACTAATAGTCTTAGTGGGCTTGGGAAACAAGTTTCAGAAGGGGACATTGTTAGGAAAATTCTTAGGTCACTATCCCCCGCTTGGCATACTAAGGCCATAGTGATAGAGGAGTCTAGGGATCTGTCGAAAATGACAGTCACTGAACTGATAGGATCCTTAATGACCTACGAAATGAACTTCAAAAGAAGTAGCGAAGGAAGTGATAAGAAGAGCAAGAACATTGCTCTCAAGGTGTCCCGTGGTAACAGTAGCAGCAGCAGCGGCAGTAGCAGTGGGGAGTCTGACGGACTATTAGACCTTGATCAAGAGGAGCAAGCTATGCTCACTTGTCAGTTCAGGAAGTTTTTGAGGTCAAAGGGAAAAACATTTAGAAGAAGAGGATCAAATAACTCTGGTAAGCATTTAGACTTTAATACTGATAAGAAAAAGAGTACTAAGAAGGTCAAATGCTATCATTGTAGGAAGACAGGACATATAAAAGGTGAATGTCCTGATCTCCAGAAGAAGGCCTCCAAGGTGCAGAAGAAGAAACCTCAAGCTATGGTCTGCACGTGGAGTGATGAGGAGGAAGACCTAGAGGCCAGCTCTTCAGAGGAAGATGAAGAAGGAATATGCCTCATGGCCAAAAGTGACGAAGAGGTAACAAATATCTTTGAGAATTTTACAATTGATGATTGGGAAGATTCATATGCTGAACTACTAGATAAATTTAATACTTTGAGCAAAGAGCATAAGATGGTAAAGAGAAAATTGAATGTTGCTACTGAAGAGCAGGTCCAAACTAACCAATAGAATCTGAAGTTTAAGGAGGATTTAAAAGAAATGGAGTCTCTTAGAAAATAAAATGAAGACCTTAAGTTTGAAAATCAAGAATTACAAAAATAACTTGAAGAACTTAAGTCAAAACATCAAGAGAGTCAGAGTAACAACAGCTTAATCATTGAGAAGAATGAAGCTATTAAGAAGGTGAATTCTGAACTCCATAAAAACTGTGAAACAATGTAGAAAGAAGTGGAAGATAAACAAAGAACCCTTGAAAAATTTGTTCAAGGAAAAATAAATTTGGACGTCATGCTAGGTGCTAGGGTTAATTTCAATAAAAAGGGTTTAGGCTATAACCCAACAAACAAGAAACCCTTTGAGCACAAAACTGTGACATTTTGTCCAGGTAAAGGGAAAGAAAAACTGGACACACCATCTAGTTCCAACAATGTTCAAAATGCTCAACATCTAAAGGAAAATTCAACAAACAATGCTGGACGACAATTTAAAATAGGAAAGAACTTCGCTAAGCAACCTACTATGCCCATTCACCCGAACAAGAATGCTAACATGTCAAGCCATGTGAGTCAAAATAGAAACTTCAACTTCTATAAAAAAATGGGCAAGTACAAAACAAACTGGGGAGGTCCTGCACATTCACAAAAAGTTTTCAATAAAATTAACTCCTCTAGACAGTTTGGGTACAGTAGATACCCGAGGAATGAACAGTCCACCAATAGGAACAGGTTCAACATAAATAAACCAAGTGGACAGAACTTTAGTTATAACTTCAACAAAACTGTAAATAGAGTGCAAACGAAAAATACTTTGAGACAGTTCTAGATTCCAAAGTGTTTGCTTAGAGAGTTGAATAATATTTTTGGACCCAATCTATCTTGGGTTGCAAACCACTTTGCTTAATTTGCTCTATGCAGGTTAGCCTAGCAGCCGAGAACAATAAGTGGTATCTAGATAGCGGCTACTCCAGGCATATGATAGGTGACCGATCCAAATTCAACAAACTGGAGATGAAGGTAGGGGGTCTAGTCAAATTCGGAGGAAAGAACGGAGGTAAAATTGTTGGCACTAGAATAGTTGGTAAGTCTTCCACAAACTCCATTGAAAAAGTTCTTATTGTGGAAGGTCTTCAACACAACTTGCTCAGTATTAGTCAGCTGTGTGACAAGGGTCACAGAATTCTATTTGATAACAATGCATGTAAAATTCTTGAAATAAATTCTGACAAAGTCATGTTTAAAGCTCATAGAGTCAATAATGTATACATTATTGATCTAAATGAAAAATCTGAAACAAATCTCTGTCTATCTACTGATCTTGAGAATAATACTTTTATGTGGCACAGCCGTTTAGGTCATACTAGCTTCTCCTCTTTGAAGAAATTGGTTAAACATGATTTAGTTAGAGGAATGCTAAAGATCAAATTTTGCTCTATTTCAAAACCATGTGATGCCTGTGCTCTAGGCAAACAAACCCGAAAATCATTCAAACTCAGATCTGAGTCTCTGTCATCCAGACCAATGGAGCTTTTGCATATGGATCTCTTTGGTCCAACTTGGACTCTGAGTCTAAATGGTAAAAGATTCAAGTTCATGATTGTAGATGATTTTACTAGATTTGCATAGTTGTTCTTTCTTGAAAATAAAAGCAATGCTTTTCAAAAATTTGAACATTTCTTTAATAAGGTAAAATAAGCAGGAATTCATAGAATTTCCATGATTCAATCTGACCATGGAGGAGAGTTTGAAGATGCTACATTCTCTGAATTTTGTAATAAAGAAGGACTAACTCACAGATTTTATTCTCCTAGGACTCCAGAGCAGAACGACATAGTGGAGAGAAGAAACCACACAATCATTGAGATGGCCAGAACCATGCTAATGGAGAGTCAGCTACCTAGAAGATTTTGGGCAGAGGCAGCCAACACCGCTTGTTACACCATTAACAGAGCCTTGGTAAGACCCATCCATAAGAAAACACCTTATGAACTCCTGAAAGGTAAGAAGCCTGATGTTTCATACTTCAAAATTTTTGGTTCAAAATGTTTCATCCATAACAATAATAAAAGAGACCTAGACAAATTTGATGCAAGAAGTACTCCATGAATTTTTATTGGATACTCTGAAACAACTAGGGCATATAGGGTTTTCAACTGCACAGATCAGACTGTGAAAGAGACACCTCATGTCATATTTGATGAAACAAATAATCTTACTAACTTGGATAATGATGACAGGTGCTCAAAAGAAGATGGAGAATTCTTAGAGAACAAATAGAATGAAGAAGGTGAACCACCTGAAGTATCAAGTACCTCCAATCATGTAAGTTCAGCTGAAGCATGTGAGTCTTCAACAAACCTGAAATTTTTAAGAGATCATCCAGTAGACAACATCATAGGCAACCTTGAAGATCCACATAGGACAAGGTCTCATTTTAGAAATGTTCATAATCAAGACCTAGTCACCTTAGTTTCACAAATTGAGCCCAAGTCAGTTGAAGAAGCTTTAAATGATGCTTCATGGGTTAATGCTATGTGTGAGGAGTTAGGTCAATTTGAAAGAAATAATGTATGGGAGCTAGTTCCGAGACCAGAAAATACAAATGTCATATGAACTAAATGGGTTTTTAAGAATAAAATGAATGAGGATGGAATTATTTTAAGAAATAAAGCCAGATTAGTAGCCAAGGGCTACTGTCAGGAATTTGGAGTTGATTTTGATGAATCCTATGCACGTGCTGCTAGGATGGAAGTAATTAGGATTTTATTGGCTTTCGCTTGTTCTAAAAACATAAAACTTCAACAAATGGATATTAAAAGTGTATTTTTAAATGGTGTTATCAAAGAGGAAGTGTTTGTAGAACAACCTCCCGGATTTCAATTTTCTCCTCAACCTAACCAAGTTTTCAGGTTGAATAAAGCCCTGTACGGTCTAAAGCAGGCTCCTCGAGCCTGGTATGAGAGGCTGACAGAATTTTTGATCAGCAAGGGCTACCATAGAGGTAAGGTGGATCAAACTCTGTTCACAAAAAGTTCAAATAAAGACCTCATCATAGTTCAGGTATATGTAGATGACATTATCTTCAGTTCAACAAGTACTGAGCTATGCAATGAATTTCCTCATTTGATGTCTGCTGAGTTTGAGATTAGCCTGGTAGGTGAATTGAAGTATTTTCTTGGCTTGCAGGTACAATAGCTGGAGGATAGATGCTTCATTAATCAGACCAAATACACACTGGACATCCTCAAGAGGTTTGGCATGAACAATTTGAAGCACATCACAACACCAATGGGTACTAACACTTCATTGGATGCAGACGAATCAGGTAAAGAAGGTGATGCAAAGCTATACCGAGGTATGATTGGATCCCTGCTCTATTTAACTGCCTCGAGACCTGATATAAAGTTCAGTGTAGGAATGTGTGCTAGGTACCAATCTAGACCCACTGAATTGCACTTAGCAGCTGTGAAAAGAATTTTCAGATGCTTATCTGCTACTCACACCCTAGGTTTATGGTTTCCTGCATCTCACACTTTAGATCTTATTGCATATACGGATGCAGATTATGCTGGGTGTAAGCTAGATAGAAAAAGCACTAGTGGACATTGTGAATTTTTTGGTCGGTGTTTAGTCTCTTGGGGTTCTAAGAAGCAAACTCTGTGGCTCTCTCTACTGCAGAGAGTTGTGTTACACAAGTCATATGAATCAAACACCAACTTCAGGACTATCAAGTAGACCTGGGGTGCACACCTATATATTGTGACAATACAAGTGCCATCAATCTAGCCAAGAATCTTGTTTTTCATTCTCGAACCAAACACATAGAAATCAGACATCATTTTATTAAAGATGAGGTTTCCAAAGGAACTTTTGAATTAATCCATGTAGGCACTGCAAATCAAATAGCTGACATCTTCACTAAGCCACTGGATAATGACACATTTACATCTTTAAGGAGAGAGTTAAGTATTTTTAAATCTTAGCTCCATGAATAATATGCCTTCATGATTTTGTTTTCAGCATTTACACTATTCTTTTGTTCATGAATAAAATGTTTTGCTTCCATGAATAACATGTCTTTCCTCTGTGTTCTTAACCATGAGTATGTTTGCATATCATGTCATAATATGAAGGGAAGTTCTGTCTATATGCGAGCTGTTAAGCTGAGGGGTTTGTGAAATTGCATATACTACATGTGTCATAATTGAATAACAGTTCATTGAGTAAGGGGGAGTTGTCTCTGTGAAGAAGTGTTTGCTTTAAAAAAAATTCTTGCATTTTATGAGGGGGAGCTGGCAAGTATGTGAAGGTTGACTGATTCAAAAGCAGTTGAGAGAGTATGTTGCTATTGTTTGTCATGAAAGACTTAATTCAGCTCATTCACAGCAAGTACAATCCCATACTTGTCTTAAATCCTTAAGTCTGAACAACTAAAGCTCAGCTAGAATCTTTTATCTAGTAACTTAGCAAAGACTTGGATAAGGTGTTTGAAGTATATCTCCCTACATATTTCATGATCATGGAACAAGCTAATCTTATATGTCATGAAATATGTTAAAAACTTGAAACCTAGACTTCAAGGAACACATTCTTTAAGAATCAATACTTCTGGTAGGTATTGCTTTCAAACATTTCATATCAAAAATATAAGGGGATAAAAACAAAAATTATATGCTCAGAACAATGGTCTGATTACTGAGAAACTGGGAGTTTCATAAAAATGAAATGAAAACTTTCCTAAGTCATGAGGTGTCAGATTATCTTTATTAAGAAGTGCAAAAATTTTGATCCTAATAGAGCAATGGTAATAAAGTGGTGAGTAATTAGGGAGTCTACCCTAGAGTTTTGCTCACTTCTATGGCACTGGCACTAGCATTGTTGCTGAATGTCGGGCCCTTTGTGATGGTCTGCGGCTGGCAGCTGAGTATGGTATCCCGTTATCTACAATCCAATCTGATTTTGCGGCCCTTGTTCACTCTATTAACAGTAATGTCTGCCCTGCCTGGAGTACTCTTCACTGGTGGCGCGAAGTCCTACACCTCCTTACTGTCCAGAAGGCTACTACGACACACATCTATCGTGCAGCCAATCGAGTCACCGATTCGCTGGCCTCCCACACTTGCAAGACTACAGAGAACAACCTCTTCGCAACTGTTGAAGACCTCCCCAAAAAATGCCAAGCTAATGTTCAGCTGGACAGTCATTCCTGTGGCAGTGTTAGAGTTTTCTAATCCCAGGGGCAACTTTTGTCTTTCAGCTTTGCCCCTCTTAGTTAGAAACTTCTTGTTTCCAGGTTGCTAACAAGGTTTTTCCCACTCCTCTTGTAACTACAATTTATATCAATAAAATTTCTCGGCCTTGGGTTTCTGCCTGGGGGAGTGAGAACATCATCCCCTACTGGGGGAGGATGCACTCGACCGGGTGCAACTCCTAAAGCCCTTGTTTTTTTATTAAAAAAAGAGTACGGCCTAATAGGTAACGAGGTACCTTCAAGTAGAAGTGAGAGGTTGGCTATTTTTGAAATGTGTTCAAAAAAATAAGAGTAAATAGGGAGTCTGGCCTCTGATGAAGGTGTCTCCTCACGTAAAAACCCACAATTACTAACTCTGTTCTCTAAAGGAGAGGTAATACGGTTCTCACGTTGAGTAACTGGGGAGTCCGGCCTCTGATCAAGGTGTCTCCTTAATGTCAAAGATCTGATTTACCAACTTACTTATTGGTCTCTCTCCTGGTTGTTAAAGAAAAACATATTTTAGTCAAATCCCTAGTTCTCGTTGCTAGTTTATAGACTGTTTGTCCTCAATACCTCACGAACCTTTTTTGAGAATCAGTCTCTTGTAGTCTAACTAGTATAGTTTTGAACAGCTCTCTCTTGACATATCTGTTCACCCTTGTTTCCTCATCATATCCTTTGTATGCAGATAAACTTCACTTCCCCTTCTAGGTCTTTCTTGATTACTTATTTGAAGAATCTCTGCTTGTTTAGTACCCTACTTAATCTTTTAAGATATTATCATAGGTCTTTCTAACTGTGAAAATGTTGTCTTTTCTCTTTCACTAATCTCGCAGCTGCATATCTCTTTCATCTCCTTTTGATGATGTCAAAGGGGGAGAGTTTCAGAGGGAGAAAGTTAGGGGGAGTGTCAATTGATGGGAGATGGGAAAAGTGTTTTGTTTTGCCAAGAGGTAGTGTGTAATAAAGCATGCATGACTGTTCTCTGCTTGATCACTCAATTTACTCCATTTTGACTGCATTGACATAAATTGACTCATAGTGTTGCCATCATCAAAAAGGGGGAGACTGTTGAACTCCTACGATTTTGATGATGTCATACACCATAAGTCAATCATGATAGTCTATCTTAATACATTCTTCTTTTATACATTCTTCATATACTGCACTCTCTAGTTTCATGCACAAGACAGGTTCGTGCATACCACTATTCACTATGCATGTTATAAGGTCTATGCACACTAGCTTGTCGGTGCTATTTTATGCTCTTGCGTCTCTTATTGCGTCTCATGCAATTGTGTCTTTTGTTGCGTCTCATATTGCATCTTATGCTCAGCTGTGTCTATGGCTGCGTCTCTACTGCATCTTAGCACACCTAGTGTTAGTGCACTTCTGCGTCTCATGCATTTGTGTCTCATGTCTGAGTGCGTCTCATTCTGCATCTCCATCTGTGTCTCATGTCTGAGTGCGTCTCATGTGCATTTGTGTCTCTCATGCATGATCAACATCGGTGCAATGTTTTGTTTTAGCGCAGTCGGTGCAAATGTCTCTCATGCATGATCAACGTCAGTGCATTCCAATGTTTACCTACGTTTGAGCTATACAAGGTCCGTGCAGAGTCTGTTTATGCACGACTAAAGTCTGTGCACATCTCTTTTATGCAATAAAAGGTCTGTGCATCTCTCTATTCAGAGTCCGTGCATATCTCAATCCTTGAGAGGATGGGTCCGTGCATTGCATTTCATAGTCCGTGGTTCTTTTCATAGTCCGTGCATACTTTTGTAGAAACACATGCATACTCAGTGTTGTTCTTGCTATAAGCATATAAAGGTCCGTGCATGGTTTGCATCATGCATACACACAAGGTTTATGCATACCCAACGTCCGTGCATGTCTTGTTATAAAGTCTGTTCACATTAGTCTTATGCTATTCAAAGTCTGTGCAAAATCTACTCCTACTAGTTAATAACACTGACTGTTATGCTTGTTCTTTGCCATGACAGGTAAGGCCCACGATTAAACACTTTGAGGGCAGAACTAAAGAAGCACGCGAGCTCGAACTAAGATAAGAAGGGCACATGATCCGAGGCAGAAAGCAAGCTGTTGCTAGTGACACGTGGAAAGTCATTATGCTCAGATGCTGTCACGTGTCTAGTGGGGATCAGATCTGGACAAAAGTTTTGATGGGAAACGTGGATTCCACACGCACATCTCTGAAGCCTATAAATAGAGGCTGTTCGCCCAAAAAGAAAGCATGATGAAGAAGCAGCAAAAGTGAGAGCCAAATACATGAAGAATCAGAGACAGCAAGAGAGAAAAAGGAAGGGAGAGAGTGAGGAGATTATGAGCTCGTGAGGAAGAAAGAGCGAAGAGTTCAGTTCTAGGATCAGATCCTGAACTGATGTGCTCCTAAGTGAGCTACATGTTTTCATTGAGTTTTATTCGCTAGTTCACTTTTCTCTTTTATTATCTTCATCTTCCAGTTTCATTATTCGTCCGATACTCAGATTGAGTTCGGGATTCCTCCTGTGCTATCAGGAGAAGGGAGATTGGTTCTCCGGTTGCGAGTGTAGGCAATTCGCTCATGTGTACCCTCTGGTTTAGAGGAAGGGAGGTTGGTCCTCCAGTTCTGATCTTGCTGGGGCAAGTTCAGGTTCAGATCCTATAGGTCACAGGATCAATGTTGAGGGATTTGTTTCCCTTGTGGCAAGCTGTGAGTCAGCAGTTGTCCGTGGACTGAGTCTGCAGTGTTTTATTGCTTAGTGCAAGGAAGCCTTACTCCAGTGGAGTAAGGGGTGGACGTAGATTGCAGAGCACAATCGAACCACCTTAAAAACTCTCTGTCTCTTCTGTGTTTGTGTGCTTGGTTGACTTCATTTGTATGGTGTGTCTCGCTGATCTTCTGTTGTGGTACAAGCACGTCTGCTGTTCGATCACAATTCAATATCAACTTCTTCTCATTAAGTTTCTGCTTGTTGTCTTTCTCTGTGGCCTGATTAGGAAGATTCTCTTACTGCGACTGGGATTTCATCGCTTATAATTCACATTGCTTTAAACTGGGCATGATCAATTCACCCCCCCCCTTCTAGCTCACTCTCTACTTTCTATCAACATCATTTGTACACGAAAGGGTTCGTGGATGGTTATACGAATTAGATGTGTCATGATGAGGAATACTTCAGGTATGAGCCCGACAATATTGCAGGCATAAGTGGGTACGTGGATATGGTTGTAGATGCTGCTGGTCCTAGTTTTAATGATGATGAGGAACCTGCATAGATGGAAGAAGCACCAAATAAGACAGCCCGAAGATTTTATCAACTACTTAGGCATGTTGATGAGCCGCTGTGGGATGGTTGTGAAAAGTACACTCGCTTGTCTGCAGTGTCACAATTGTTGAATTTGAAATCTGAATTTCACATTAGTGAGACTTATTTTGACCGTCTCCTCCTCTTGATTAAGAGTATGTTGCCTCGAGACGAGAAGTTGCCAGAAACTTATTACTGTGCTAAAAAGATGGTCAATGTGCTAGGGCTTGGATATGTGAAAATAGATGCATGCATGAATCATTGTATATTATATTACAAAGATGATGCAGATAAGATATCATGTTATATTTGTCACCATGATAGATTCAAACTTAAGAGAGGGGACAATTCAAAGCAAAAAGATGTACCTTACAAAGCATTGTGATACTTCCCTCTTGTGCCTAGGCTGCAGCGGCTGTATATGTCCTCAAAGATGGCTCGACATATGACATGGCACACCGAAAGAGTACGCCGTGCCGATGATATAATCAGTCATCCGGCCGATGGTGAAGCTTGGACGCACTTCAGTCGTACTCATCTTGCTTTCTCAAAGGAGCCACGTAATGTTCGATTGGGTTTATGCACAGATGGTTTAATCCACTCGGTGGTTCAGTGGCATCTTATTCTTGTTGGCCAGTGTTCATGACACCGTACAACCTTCCGCCAGACATGTGCATGAAGCGAGAAAATCTATTTTTGTCCGTAGTAATTCCTGGTCCAAAAAGTCCTGGAAAAAATTTGGAAATATATCTCAGGCCGTTGATTGATTAGCTCAATTTATTATGGACTGATGGAGTTGTTACTTATGATGCATGTAGGAAGCAAATTTTTATTATGAAGGCTGCACTGATGTGGACAATAAGTGACTTCCCTATATATGGAATGCTATCTGGTTGGATCACACATGGGAGGTTAGCATGTCCTTACTGTATGAAAGATACCAAATCATTTGTATTGAAACATGGTGGGAAAGCATGCTGGTTTGATTGCCATCGGCGGTTGCTACCAAGTGACCATCCTTTTCGAAGGCAAAAAGACTCGTTTAAAAAAAATACAGTTGAAATGGATGAAGCAGACTTGCAAAGGGTGTCAGGTCGAAATATGGCGACACGGGTGAAAAATTTACCAGATGTAGTACAATTGTCTGGTAGCACACGCCAACTCTCAAGCTTTGGAAAGGATCACAACTGGAATAAGAAAAGTATTTTTTGGGAATTATCTTATTGGTCAACTCTTCTTGTACGACACAATCTGGATGTTATGCATACCGAGAAGAAATTTTTTGATAATGTGTTCAATACGATCATGAATGTTAAAGGCAAAATAAAGGACAACGCTAAAGCGCGTATGGACTTAAAGATGCTTTGTAAACGTCTACAACTGGAATTACAGAACGTAAATGGAAATACTGTGCAGCCTAAAGCAACTTACGTGCTTAATGATACACAGATCAAGAAAGTGTGCCAGTGGTTGAAATAGTTGAGATTCCCAGATGGATATGCATCCAACATAGCCCGTTGTGTGAATGTTAATGAGGGGAAAATATATGGTCTGAAAAGTCATGACTGTCATGTGTTCATGGAGAGGATAGTGTCGATTGCATTTCGTGATTTGTTGCCAAAGCCTATATGGGGAGCACTGACCAAGTTGAGTCAGTTGTTCAAGATTTTATGTGCTTCAGAACTCAAACTGGGGGATGTACAAACTATCGAAGAAAATATAGTCACAACTGTTTGCAAGCTTGAGAAGATATTTCCTTCGGCATTCTTTGATTTGATGGAGCACCTGGTTGTCCATTTGCCATACGAGGCTATTGTCGGAGGACCAATACAATTTTGATGGATGTATCCATTTGAGAGGTATGTCAGAATTTTTGTTAAGTTACATGTCGTTCATAGTCGGTACATGTCATTGCCATCTAACTTGTTGTTGTAGGTGCATGCATGAATTAAAAATGAAAGTTCGCAACAAGGCGAAGGTGGAGGATTCGATTGCTGAGGCATATATTCTTGAAGAAATATCAAACTTCTGTTCCATGTACTTTGACCCCGAGATTCTAACTTGTCGTACTCGACCTCCATGTAATGATGATGGGGGAGTTGATGATTCATCCGATCGGCTCTCTATATTTAAGCATCCTGGACGTGCGTTCGGACATTGCTCGACGCGCACGCTCGAAGATAGAGAGTTGTATGCTGCTGAGATATATATTCTTTTGAATTGTATCGAGATTGAACCTTATGTTGAGTAAGTTCTTAACTCACATTTCCAGCGATGTCCATAAGTTGTTCATCCTTGTTCTGTAGTTCATTTAAAGTAGTAGTGTATTTATATTACAGATAATTTGATTCAGAATTAGCACAAAAATATCCAAATATCTAAGAAGAAAAAGAACGTGAGAAGTTTTTTGCCAAATGGCTGAGACATCGGGTTAGTGTCGATCGTTGAATATAGATGTTTGTATTTATGTATGTTAAGGAGATGGAACCTTATTATAACTACTCAAATTTACATATAGGTTGAACAAGGTCTCATTACTGATCAAAGAGTACAAAAGATAAGTTATGGCCCCTCGACGGTTGCACGTGCCTATCCATGATATATTGTGAATGGATACAAATTTCATACGAGGGATTATGGACGAAGTAAGTCTACGATGAACATCGGCGTATCTGTTAAGGGAAGTTTATACAATGAAGTGGAATTGGACTACTACGGTCTTCTTGACGAAGTCTTAGAACTTCAGTATTTGGGACGAGACAATCACGTATACATATTTAAGTGTCATTGATTTGATCCTAATTCTGTCCGACATGACACAACTTATGGGATTGTTGATGTCAAACATAGGTCTAAACTTAATACCTATGAACCATTCATTTTATCCGCACAAGCCCAGCAAGTGTATTATTCAAGCTATCTATCATCCAAGAATAAAGATTGGTGGGCAGTTTGCAGGGTTAAATCAAAACTCTTTCCCACTTATGAGTTAAATATGAGTGAAAACCCCTCGGAAGCTGCCAATGCTGAATATTTTCAATCAGACGAAGTTGGCGTTGTCGGTTGCACACGTATTAATCTGGACGAATCTGATAAGCCACTGTCATTATGTAACGGAGATGAAGTGGAAGAAGTCGATCCGATGGAGTTAAATGTTGATGTTAGAGGGGAGGAGGAATCGGATGAAGAGGAAGAGTTCGAATCTGATGAGGCTACTATGGATGACGAAGATGATGAGCTAGATATATCATCAGCATGATCGAGGGAGGCACATTTTGATTATTTAGTAAGATAACCGTTCATTTTTACATATTTTTTAATAACATTGTTCTAGCCTTATCTAATTGAGTATTAATATGTATTAATTATTTTGTTAGTAATAAAGAAATGGTCCAAGGAGGTCGTACTGGGAGTGGGAGGAGACAGGGCAGTGACAGGGGCTCTACTCCCTCCTCTTTGGCGTCTTCTTCAGGTACATGTATATCTATTAAAATAGTTAGCTATATAAATGTTATAATCATTTACTAGTTTAAAAGAATGTCTTTATATGTCTAAGTGCCCGCTCACGACCACTTGTACATGTGCCATCCCCACCAGCTCCCGCTACAACTATATATGTTTTAATTTTCAGCAAAATATTCATTTTACTTATGTTTATTAATTCTTACAGGTCCCAGTGCCCTCCCACCTATTGTACAGACGCCATCCCCACCAGCTCCCGCTATAGGTATGTATGTTTTAATTTTCAGCAAAATATTCTTTTTATTTATGTTTATAAATTCTTACAGGTCCCTGTGCCCTCCCACCTGTTGTACAGATGCCATCCCCACCAGCTCCCGCTACAAGTATGTATGTTTTAATTTTCAGCAAAATATTCATTTTACTTATGTTTATTAATTCTTACAGGTCCCAGTGCCCTCCCACCTGTTGTATAGACGCCACCCACACCACCTCCCGCTGCAGGTATGTATGTTTTAATTTTCAGCAAAATATTTATTTTACTTATGAAATTTAATTCTTACAGGTCCCAATACCCTCCCACCTGTTACACAGACGCCACCCCCACCACCTACCGCTGTAGGTATGTATATTTTAATTTTCAGCAAAATATTCATTTTACTTGTGAAAAATAATTCTTATAGGTCCTAGTGCCCTCCCACCACCTCCCACTTGTACAGGGCACACCCCCACCACTCAGCCACTTGACGATGCCGGCAATCGTCATGAGGGAGGCATAGCCCACGATGGACGTCACCCATGCTGGATCGCTGGGTAAATTTATAAGGTTATTACATTCATTATTTTGCCTTCAACTATCTAATATGAATATTTTGACATTTACAATTGTAGTAAGAAATTTGAACCTCACGATGCTGTCCATCATTCCACCACTCTAGTAATGGCACATGTGCCCGGCCCAGTAACGTCTTTCAAAGAATTTCCAGTGGGAGTCCGCGATAACTTATGAGACATGTTCTCAGTACGTAATTACATCATTTAATTCAAGTATTTTGCAAACTCAATTCCCAACAGTATACTAAGTGTGAAACTTAATTTATTTACAGCGGACTTATCAATTCACGTGTGGACATGACGCGGCGAGATGTCGTTCTGCGTGGGAGAAGAGTATGAAGTCAAATTTTCGAAGGAAAGTACATGAGGGCCGAGAACACGCTAAAAATAAGGCTGGTGGGAGTGAAGACCAACAGTTGTGGAAGGAGCACCGCCCTCTATGGATGAGGAAGGGGGATTGGTACATAGCATGTGACAAATATGTCGACCCCAACTGGATAGAAAAGTCCCGAAAAGCCAAAGCAAACATGGCGTCAAAATCGGGCGCAAATTTGCATACGAGTGGGTGCATCTCTTTCGCGGCTCATAAATAAAAAATGGTAAGTAATGTTTTAATTTATCTTCTTACATTTTGTTAATATATATGACATTTTTTTACTATGAATTGTATAATAGGCTGTGGAGCTTAATCGAGCTCCGTCGTTCCTCGAGGTGTTCGATAGAACACACAAAAAGAAGGAGACAGATCAATTTATGAGTGAGAGAGCTCACTTAGTAGCAGTAAGTTTATCTACATATACAACTTCTACCATTCATTTAAATCGGATTGATTCATATGAAATTGACTAGTCAAGCTATTCAATTTGTAGGAAACATTTAAATCGGGGAGGGAGACACGCAGCAGCCGAAGTTCGATCCGAGGGAATGGGTGGCCGTAGTTGGCGTACTGAAGAAAGGTCGGCTATATGGTTTTGGGGAGAGCCTGGACTCTAGCGCGGTGATATCATTGTATGCGAGTTCAGGCTCTGCCCAAACCAGTAGTAGTGCCTTCAGTATACCTTCGCAAACCCCCAGTACTCCTGCTAGTGATGTCAGAGACATCCTCCGATCGGAGATTTCTGATTTGCAGCAGCAGATGCGGCAGATCCAAGAGGAGATGTCTAGCCAGCAGGCCACCATGTTGCAGGAAATCAGCGGCCTCCTCTCCCCGGCGGGAATTCTCCCACATGGATCCACCACCACCACGGCACATGCCCATCAGGTTCGTGTTTATTATGTTTTGATTTTAACAGAATTACTCAATTATATTCATAATTAATTTTAAAACTAAGTTAGTTTTCAAAGTAACTTAGTTTAGAAGAATTGGGAAAATTCAGGGTTCGGGAATCCAAAATGTAAAATATTGGCCTGATCGGCGTGCCAATCATTCTAACACGACAATCGAGGTAGACATGAGTTGTGAGAGCTGACGGATTCTAAATCAGATATCCGGTTTGACCCCAACGCTCAAATAACTCAATTAAAAACTAAGTGTGTTTTCAAAACTAACTTAGTTTAGAAGAATTCATTTAATTCGGGGTTTCGGGGGTCTAAAATCTGAAATACCAGTTTGATCGGCATGCCGATAGTTCCAACATGACCTGGGAGATGAAAGTGACTTGTCAGAACTGACGGAATCCAAATTGGATATGTGGTTTGGGCCCGACACTTAAAAGTGCATTCTCTAAATGTATTTAATTTAAAAGACAGATAAGTAGGGGTTGAGGGGTCTACAATCTAAAATACATGTCTGATCAGCGTGTTGATCATTCCAACAGGACCTGGGAGATGAAAGTGACTTGTCAGAACTGACGGAATCCAAATCGGATATCTGGTTTGGGCCTGACGCTCAAAAGTGTATTTTGTAAATACACTTAGTTTAAAATTAAAGAAGTCGGGGTCTGGGGGTCTAAAATCTTAAATATCGGTCTAATCGGCGTACGGATTATTCCAACAAGACCTAGGAGATAAAAGTGACTTGTGAGAACTGGCGGAATCTAAATCGGATACCCAGTTTGGGCCCAACGCTCAAAAGTGCATTTTATAAATGCACTTAATTTAAATTTAAAGAAGTCAGGTATCGGGGGTCTAAAATCTGAAAAACCAGTCTGATCGACGTGCCGATCATTTCAACAGGAGTTGGGAGATGAAAGGGACTTGTCAGAACTGACGGAATCCAAATCAGATATCTGGTTTGGGCCTAACACTCAAAAGTGCATTCTCTAAATGTAATTAATTTAAAAGACATATAAGTAGGGGTTAGGGGGTCTAAAATCTAAAATACATGTCTGATCGGCGTGTCGATCGTTCCAACAGGACCTGAAAGATGAAAGTGACTTGTCAGAACTAACGGAATCCAAATCGGATATCTAATTTGGGCCCGTCGCTCAAAAGTGTATTTTGTAAATACACTTAGTTTAAAATTAAAGAAGTCGGGGTCTGGGGGTCTAAAATCTGAAATACCGATCTGATCGGCATGCCGATTGTTCCAACAGGACCTGGGAGATAAAAGTGACTTGTCAGAACTGACAGAATCCAAATCGGATATCCGGTTTGGGCCTTGCGCTCAGAAGTGCAGTCTCTAAATGTAATTAATTTAAAATAGTGATGACAACTAGGTTAGTTGGGGTCTATAAAATCTATGCAGTTATCGATTTGATATTGTGTTTGATTTCAATTTATGCCATGTAATAAAATATTTAATTTATGTTCGCACTAATGTTTTTATCTATGAATGAATGGACTTATTTTTTTAATGTAGGAGGATCCTTCTGCGGGCGGCGACAGAGGAGATGAGCAGGGCATGGAGGAGGATATGGACGATGTGGAGGATATTTGATGGGGGCATCTCTCGCCCTTCACATTTTTCCACAGCTTTGATTGCTCGTCGGCATATCTCCATTGTGTCCGTCATATTTTTCTGAATCGAGTCATGTAATTTTCATATTTTATTTGAGTCATGTCATTGTAATTTTCCTTTTATTTGAGTCAAGTACCTAGTGTAGACACGCCAAAATTGACATTATTTTTGAGTATATTTCATATCGCTCTGCGATGCCCCATTTGACCCTCAAATCAGCTTATTTGAGTGGTTTTCCCACTTTTTCTTGAATTTCTCCTATTTTTCCCCATTTATCTCCTTTTTCCTATTTTTTTGGATTTTCTGGGCATTTATCTCTATTTTTTTTTTGAATTCACGCCCTCATCAGGGGCGTGTTTTTGAAACACGACCTTGTCTAGGGCGTTTTCTCCCATTTTATCTATTTCTCCCACAT
This sequence comes from Amorphophallus konjac, assembly GCA_022559845.1. Lineage (NCBI taxonomy): Eukaryota > Viridiplantae > Streptophyta > Magnoliopsida > Alismatales > Araceae > Amorphophallus > Amorphophallus konjac. The sequence goes on from CM040121.1 coordinate 376,142,003, forward strand.
TTTATCTATTTTATGAATTTTCTAAATTCACGACCTGGGTAAGGGCGTGTTTTCTTAAAAACATGACTTAACCAAGGGCGTTTCTTAAAGAAAGGACGACCTCATATGAGGGCGTTAATTCTTTTGGTTTTGACCGACTTCCCCATTTGAGCTCTTGAAATTAACGCCCTTCTCAGGGGCGTGTTTTTAAACGTGGCTTTAATTAAGGCGTGTTTTACATTTTTCAAATATGGGGAGTTTTTATTGTTAAATTTGGTTTTTTTGAGAAACGCCCTTGTACAGGGTGTGTTTTTGAGAAACGCCCTATGGGTAGGTCGTCAATTCATTAATTGACGCCCTTACCTAAGGCGTGTTTTACCTTCTGGCTTCGCAGCCCTTTCCCCAGAGAGTCCTTGCTTCGTTAGACTCCTCCCCTATTTGGGCTCTTGCCCGTTCCAATCCTTTCCCCAGTTAGGACTATTGCCTTGCTTATCCTTTGATCAATCCTATAAGGGGTTGATCCCCTTATCTTTTCTTTTTTCGGTTCCGATATTTATTATTCTCCCCTGCGTTCTTCTTCTTTCTTCTTTTCTATTATTCTCCTTCTTCTTCTTATTCTTCTCCTTCTTCTCCTTCTTCTTCTTCTTCTTATTCTTCTTCTTCTGTTTTTTCCTCTTTTTTTTTCTTCTGTTGTTTTCTTTTCTTTTTACAGGAACCGAAGGAAGGCTACCTTTTGGCTAAGGAGGAACTCTTCCCATCATTCAACATCAAATCTTCATCCCTTTGAAGTTCCTCCCCATCGAGCATCAAGCCAAAGGAGCCACCAAACAAGATTTTTCTATCTCATCTCCCCTTATTTGTATTTTTCATTAGTTCATAATACATGCATCATGTTTCATTATTATATTGATTTTTCTCAACCATCATATTGAGATCTCCCCATAGTGCAACTTTTGCACTCTTTCCCCTATTCTATTTTGCATTCATCATACATCTCCCATCCCTTTTTGCATAGGGGTTTAAGGGCCAACACCCTTAAGGTGTGTTCTTGTGCAATTTTCATGCTCATATTTATATATTAGAATTTGATGCTACACACCATATTTCTAATTCCAATCTTTTGGTGTTGTCTTTGTTGTTTGCAAGGGTAATCAAAGGAAGAACTCTCTTCATCGGCCGGTCGATTTGAAGAGAAAGGAGCACTCACAATCCCCGCACTTAAAGGTATTTTTCGCGATCTCTCCCATGCTTTCATTGTTATATTTTTGAGACCTCGTGTCTCTGGCGATCACAACCTCCACATTAGCACCTCGTGCTATTTTATTGCTTTCATCATATCTATTGCTTTTTATATTTAAGTGTGGATTTTTAAAGAGATCTACAAATTGGCGATCACGGTGGGACCCTTTGTGTTCTTCATCTATTACCCGTTTCCCCTTAGGCACCCGCGTGTGCCATCTCCCTTATTTGCACCCTCGGTGCGTCCCCCTTTTGTGCCCCTCGGGCACCCTCCATTGGTTTTGTCCTTTTCCCTAAGTGATTTGTCAATTTATCGATTTTTCTTTAAAATCTCCACTATTTGAAATTTTGATGAGCATGCTTATATCTTATATTTGTTGATTGCCTGCGACTGTGAGTGGTTGTTACTGTTGGCCGTGGATTGAGAATTAACGCCTCTGTCGGAGGCGCCTTTTGATTTCACGCCCTAACCCAGGGCGTGTTGTTTGAAGTTAACGCCTTCTGACAGGGCGTTTGCTAGCTGTCTCCAATTATCTCTGCTTGCTTGGTGAATTCACGCCCGTTGCAAGGGCGTCTTTATCTTTATTAGCGCCTCCCTTAAAGGCATTTTCTTGGATTTGACGCCCGCTGGATAGGGCGTCCTTTTATTTATAGCGCCTCACACTAAGGCGTTTTTTACCCTGCCCCTGGGCCCCTCACGTTGATTCACGACAGTAACATCGTCGTGTCTTTTTTTAGTAGCACCCCCAGACAGGGCGTGTTTTTACTGTGGGTTTACAGTACCCGTGTGTGTGACTTGTTCATCATGATTCATGCCTATATTGATTGATCATATCGTGCTGTTTGGCTTATTTACCCTGTTGCATTCATTCTTTGCATTTGGTTTGGGAGGCCCCCTCCTCTTCATTAGGATCCACACACCCTCTTGGAATCGGGACGACCCTCCATTGAGCATTCCGTCTCTTTGGACTGGAAATCCCTTTTCCAAGCCTCCGTAAGTCCCCGCACCCGTGGATTCCCTCACGGACGCCGGGCAGGTTGTACCCTTTTGAAGTCCCTAGTTAGTTGGCCTAATACGTGGTGAGTGAGAGTTCCTAGTTGGCATTGGAGTTCAAACCATATTGAAACTAGGTTTCCCCCCCCCCTTGTGTGAATCATTCCAAACTTTATTAAAATCCTTAATTCACCAAGGATAAAACAATCAAAAATCACGGTAACCATTCCAACTTGTGTGCTTATTTGCATAATTATTGAGAATTTTTGATTATATAATGGCTTACCATGATAGAAACATGTTCAATTCAATTCATGAGGATGCACAACCTAGCACTTCATATCCTCAATTTCAACATGTTAATCAGCATTCTCACCATTCTTTCAAGGGACCACGTCCTTATTCTCATGGTCATACCCAACCCATGGGCAATGTCCATTCTTATGGTCCCCCTCTTCAAGTTCGAGCCACTATTCCCTCGGGACCGTCTCCTCCCAATGACGAGAAGGTCTCTTGAATCATCCATGCATTAGATCATCTTACCCCTCAACAGATCCAAGCCCTTAAGGCTGCCGTTGAGGGTACATCTCATATATCTCTCCCTCCTTCCAATTCTATTCGGGTGGCCCATCACCCATCTCCCTCCAATTCTACACGGGTGGCCCATCACCCCCCTCCTCCTTCCAATCCTGATCGGGTAGCCCATTACCCATCTCCTCCTGTTCATTCTACTCGGGTGGCCCATCACCCGCCTCCTTCCATTCCCTCTCGATCACGGCTCCAAGGCCCATTTATTCATTACAATCCGGCCCATCCGGGTTCTCCTATGGGTCGACCCATTGATTCCCTTCCACGGCCTTTTTATACGGCCCTTCCTCCTTCAAGGCTCTGCCAACCTTCTGTTGCTCAAGTCACACCCCTCCAACAATCTCTGCTCGATAAGATTACTTTGATGGAGGAACAAATAAAGAGGGTCATGGCTCCTCCTACTCCAGTCAATCCTCTCCATGCCGCTTTAGACGAAATTACAAAGATGGAGAATGAATGGAAAGACAGGATGGATGATTATGACTTCGGCATTCCAAGCGAGGAAGAGCCGGCAATTGAAGAATCCGAGCCGGTGTATGATGATGAAGCTCCGCAGGCACCCCTTCCGAGTTTCCTTAATTTCCCGCTCCCTCCACTTTCATTCGATGAACCTCCTGCTCAGGATGAAACCATCCCCGATCCAATCCCTATTTATGAGACTAATTGGTGTTACGATGATGGGTCGATACTTCAATCACCCACACCGGCACATTGTAAGTCTCCTCCTATCCTTGACACCGCATACATTACACCTCCTCCTATTACACCATTAACCCCCGCAACACTGGCCTCCCCCAAGCCTTCCACCATTAAACCTCCACCCGTTAAGCCATCTACCTCTACACCATTAGCCTCCGTCGAACCCATCATTAAACCTTCCCTAATCAGCCTCCCATTAGCCTCCACCTCGGCCTCCACTTACCCAATTTCACCACCATTACCCTCCATTATGCCTTTAACCCCAAAACCCATACCTCCACCACATAGCCTTTCGCCTTTACCTATGGTTAATTCTGAGCAGGATCCACCACTTTTTGCACCCGAGCCAATCCCGACCGCTTGCAAGCAAAGGGAGAAACTCGATGTGTTTGAACCTCCGCCTCCACTTACGCCAACACCTTCCATTATAACTCCACCATCCACGGAGCCTTCCGCCTCGCCTCACCTCCCTTTGTTACTCGGAAGGGGCGTGCTTCTGCAGCTACTTGTGCCGAAGATAAGCAAGAGCCGGGCAAGAAGACTTTGGCCACGACTGTGCCATTCAAGATTCGAGAATTCATTTGCCGGATGCCAATCCGGGTTATTGTGCCAAGCATGATTGAAGAGGCCAAGTCGCCACCACGCCAAGCATTGACGCTGTGTAAGGGCCGGGCAGGGCACCCTTTGTTCCAATTTCCAAATTTTGAATATTTGGGCAACGTAATGCTTCCGAGCTCAACTTTACAACTCCCTCACACCATTACTTTGCACTCTCCAAGGGAGTTGACATTCACCATTGAAGTCTCGGCAGGGGCTATTTCTCATACACTCTCACTGCCGTGGAGGGGCAGTTATCTTAATGCTAAGGGGCCATCCCTTATTTGCTCCACTTTCTATTCATCCATCTCTATCACTTTTTCTTCATGGGCCATTCCCAGGGTTAGGAGGAGGATCACATCTTCTCGCCCTTCACATTCTTCATATTCTTTGCATTTCATGCATTCATCGCATCCATCCCATTACATGCATTTGCACCTCCTGCTTCCCGGGTTTCCAAACCCGTATCTTCCTCACCTTCCGGCACCGCCGGATATTCCGCATTTCCCATCTCATTCATATTCATCCTTTTATCCACTCCCCTTGGGGCATCGCGTCCCCCTTCCTGCCATTTCCCTGGAACCTCCAGGAATTTTATCCCTCCTCTTTGGGCATCTCGCCCTTTCTGATTCTATTTCTCCGGAACCTCCGGACCTTTCTCTCGGGCACGACGCACCTTTCCATCTTCTCCTTACTGATTTCATCCCTCCGGAACCTCCGGAACCTCCGGAACCTCCGGATTCTCCACCTGATTGTCTCCATCTTTTCCCCGGGCATCGCGCCCCTTTCTATTTGCTTCCTCCGGAACCTCCGGACTTTCCCCTCGGGCATCACGCCCCTTTTCATTCTCTTCCTCCAGAACCTCCGGACTTTTCCCTCGGGCACGACGCCCCTTTCCACCTTCTACTTCCTGATTTTATTCCTCCGGAACCTCCGGATTCTCCGTCTTATTCTCTCTATCATCTCCCAGGGCATCGCGACCCTCCTGATTTCATTCCTCCGGAACCTCCGGACCTTCCATATTTCCTTCAATTCATCTTTTTGCTCCTCCGGGACTCCATATCTTTTATTCTCTTCTAACTTTTCCGTCATCTTTTTCATCATCTTTTTCCCTATTTCTCCCCAGGACATCGCGTCCCTTCTTTCGTTATCCCTCCGGAGCCTCCGGATGATTCCTCCTATCACGATTCTCCTCCTTTACCTCCGGACCCTCCGGATCCGCCTCTTTCTATCTACCAATTTCTTCTTCCAATTCATCCTGATTCTGGGTCTGACCCAACTTCTTCCACATCCACTGCTTTGGGCATTTGCCCCTTCTCCCATTGTTTCCGAGGCTTTAGTCCTCACCCCTCTTCTTGATTTTCCGCTTCTTCTGTAGACTGTTCCATGTGATCCGGGTCTCCGCACCTTAGTGAGGGAGTTCTAGCCCTCGCCTCTCTTCCTTTTCTCCTTATTTCGTCTGAGTCTGGTCTGGGCACCGCTTCGTCTTGTTAAGCCACTTTCAATCCTTTGCTTCCAATCTTTTTTCTGCAAAAGAAGACAAATCCCATGATGATCACCTCCAGCAGCAGCTGCTTCTATGAAGGTTGCAAGGTAATATACTGGCGTAAGTTTGCATTTGCATGATATCATTGCCTCCTTACTTCACGCGTGATTTTTCAAAACCAAGTGCTTCTTAACAAGATTAAGAGTGGTGTTTTAAACATTTATCTTAGGCTTTTGTTTAATTAAATCATTCTCAAAAGAGTCTTTAGGCTTGCTTTCGCAGCACCTTTGGTTAATAAGAACCCAGCATTGGGAATTCAACATTCTCTCCCCGCTTGTTTAAAAGTAACCCTCGGTTGGGCATTCCACACACTTCACGGCGTCCTTAGCCGGCTCCTTTGGTTAAAACACCGTTGCTACTTTGGCCATGCCATGAGTATATCTGAAAGTCTTTCATCCTCTTTACTCGGCCGAATGCAGGGGCAAGAGGTTGACGGATGAGATGACCAACTCTGGTAATCCCCAATACGAGAGGAGTCTCAAATAGGGGCAGTCTTGACCCAAAATCAATATGAGTTTTCATGATATACATTTCGCCAAAAGGGCTATTATGAAAATCAAGTCAAAATCTCGATAAAAGCAAAATCATGAATTATGGCATGTCAAGAGAGCAAAGTCCCCGCAGGGAAAACCCTGGTCGTATGCATGTCAAGGGTCTGAAAATTAAAGGCACAAAGCCCCGGCACAACAGACTACCTCTTTGAGGGTTAACACCTTGGAAGGAATTCAAGTCTTGATATCTCCCATCCTGCATAAAGCTTATCTCCAGTTATTCTTCTCTTCTCCCTCCAAGACCGAATGTTTCTCGGGTATGGCCTTGGTAGGGGCACCGTTGATCAAAGACGGTCGGTTATAAGGCGCCACCCTTCAATGCACGCCCGACTTTGGAAAATTTTAACAAAAGGGGAAGGAACGAGGGCCCCTAGTCAGTGGTTTAAAACACCCTTTGATGCTGCAAAAAATTGAATATTTCTAAAATCCCAACAAAAATTCAAAATATTTTCCAAAAATCTCCATAAAAATTCAAATATTCCTAAAATTCATAAAAATTTGAATATCTTTTTCAAAACTCATAAAAATTTGCATATTTCCAAAATCCAAAAAAAATTGCATTGTATTTTCTGATGGTGTTTTGTAGGAACAGCTTTGCAGAGACCAAAAGCACGGGATGGGTCCTCTCTCTACTTATTGCTGTCAATCTATTGATTCTTCCCAATATTCTCATGACATGCCACCCAGGGGCATCATCTCCCTATATCATTCTGATTATCATATCTCATGATTATTCATCTCCAAATCTTTCAATCAACTCCTACTCGTTTCATCTGATTACTCCGCCGATGGGCATTATTAGATCCTGATTATTTAACTCTAAATCTTGATTAGCCAGATTATCTCCTCATGATAAAACAACAAACAATGCTATGATTTGACTTATGCTATTCATGCCATATGTATGCTATAATTGATGCTTTGATGATTGCTATGCTTAAATACCTTCTTCATTGTTTGTTATCTTTTATATCTTGGCTAATGAATTTTTGAGCGCAGGATAAGAAGCTCTTGGTCCCGCCGACTGGGCATCATCATCAAAGTCCCACGGTGCTTGCAGCTCATTTCTGAGTTCCCCCATACTTATTGCTCCACCATCTCTCCCTGTATGCATTTTTACTATATGTTACATACGCTACTAGATTATATCAAGGACCTTGTGGCTTTGGTAAATCTGGGATTTGAGTTCCCCTTCATCAAAAACAATGATGATTCCAGAGGAGTCTTAGTCACACGGATAGGCCGTTGAGACGTCCAAGACTGGGGACGATGGTTCCCTTTTGCGAATTGGTGCGTGGATAAACGGGCTTCGGCTTAGTATCAGCTCGCGAAATCGGTTTCTTGACCCAGTCTTGGCAGTCTAACAATATTATCCTTGATTATTCTATATTTTCATTTGATTTATTTTTTTCCTTTAAACCCAGCATGCATTCATGTAGGAATTTGAAACAATTGTTGAAAAATCATTCTGATAAGCTGTTTTTGTGGGTCAAATTGATCTTGATCTTCAATGTGAGATATTCCATGCCGAATTGAGTCCTCAGTTCGTTTTGTCGCTGTTTTGGGTCATTTTCTCGAAAGCTCCTTGTTTGGATTTTTATCATCTTATTTTCAAACTTTCCCCTTTGATCCACCTTGGCTGCAGCACGTCCACTGGCTGGTAACCGCTCCCCAATGGTGAAATCAACAGGTTTGTGACCTGAGGTACTTCCACCGCGTTGGAAGTTGATCATTTATTTTATCTCCTTCGTGCACCGCGTGCGCATCTCCCCTTTTATCCAAACATTGTTGATTTCGTTGGATTTCCTGAGATTTGCTTCATCTCGAGCTTTTGATTTCATTTCTTATCAAGTGATGTTGATTGCGTGTCTCATCACACCTTGGCATCTACTTTTCAGTTTGCTACGTTCCCTTGCAAAGCAGACGCCAAGGCGGGGCAGCTGTAGACACGCCAAAATTGACATTATTTTTGAGTATATTTCATATCGCTCTGCGATGCCCCATTTGACCCTCAAATCAGCTTATTTGAGTGGTTTTCCCATTTTTTCTTGAATTTCTCCTATTTTTCCCCATTTAACTCCTTTTTCCTATTTTTCTGGATTTTCTGGGCATTTATCTCTATTTTTTTTTTGAATTCACGCCCTCATCAGGGGCGTGTTTTTGAAACACGACCTTGTCTAGGGCGTTTTCTCCCATTTTATCTATTTCTCCCCCATTTTATCTATTTTATGAATTTTCTAAATTCACGACCTGGGTAAGGGCGTGTTTTCTTAAAAACATGACTTAACCAAGGGCGTTTCTTAAAGAAAGGACGACCTCATATGAGAGCGTTAATTCTTTTGGTTTTGACCGACTTCCCCATTTGAGCTCTTGAAATTAACGCCCTTCTCAGGGGCGTGTTTTTAAACGTGGCTTTAATTAAGGCGTGTTTTACATTTTTCAAATATGGGGAGTTTTTATTGTTAAATTTGGTTTTTTTGAGAAACGCCCTTGTACAGGGCGTGTTTTTGAGAAACGCCCTATGGGTAGGTCGTCAATTCATTAATTGACGCCTTTACCTAAGGCGTGTTTTACCTTCTGGCTTCGCAGCCCTTTCCCCAGAGAGTCCTTGCTTCGTTAGACTCCTCCCCTATTTGGGCTCTTGCCCGTTCCAATCCTTTCCCCAGTTAGGACTATTGCCTTGCTTATCCTTTGATCAATCCTATAAGGGGTTGATCCCCTTATCTTTTCTTTTTTCGGTTCCGATATTTATTATTCTCCCCTGCGTTCTTCTTCTTTCTTCTTTTCTATTATTCTCCTTCTTCTTCTTATTCTTCTCCTTCTTCTCCTTCTTCTTCTTCTTCTTATTCTTCTTCTTCTGTTTTTTCCTCTTTTTTTTTCTTCTGTTGTTTTCTTTTCTTTTTACAGGAACCGAAGGAAGGCTACCTTTTGGCTAAGGAGGAACTCTTCCCATCATTCAACATCAAATCTTCATCCCTTTGAAGTTCCTCCCCATCGAGCATCAAGCCAAAGGAGCCACCAAACAAGATTTTTCTATCTCATCTCCCCTTATTTGTATTTTTCATTAGTTCATAATACATGCATCATGTTTCATTATTATATTGATTTTTCTCAACCATCATATTGAGATCTCCCCATAGTGCAACTTTTGCACTCTTTCCCCTATTCTATTTTGCATTCATCATACATCTCCCATCCCTTTTTGCATAGGGGTTTAAGGGCCAACACCCTTAAGGTGTGTTCTTGTGCAATTTTCATGCTCATATTTATATATTAGAATTTGATGCTACACACCATATTTCTAATTCCAATCTTTTGGTGTTGTCTTTGTTGTTTGCAAGGGTAATCAAAGGAAGAACTCTCTTCATCGGCCGGCCGATTTGAAGAGAAAGGAGCACTCACAATCCCCGCACTTAAAGGTATTTTTCGCGATCTCTCCCATGCTTTCATTGTTATATTTTTGAGACCTCGTGTCTCTGGCTATCACAACCTCCACATTAGCACCTCGTGCTATTTTATTGCTTTCATCATATCTATTGCTTTTTATATTTAAGTGTGGATTTTTAAAGAGATCTACACCTAGGTCATTGAGTCATCGACCTAAGTTCGAGTGTCATTAGGATTGATTAGGTTGTTATTGGGCTGGCCCATGGGCGCCCCGCCCCACCTTCCTCGGTTGTTCGTCATTGAGTCAAATGTCAGGGACTTTTTGTAAAATGTGGGTTGCCTATATATAGGACCCCATTCCCCTCATTTTGAACTAATGAATGATTGAAAGAAAATTTGAAATTCCACTACAATTGTGAGAATATCTCTCTCTCTCTCTCTAAGGGGTGGATTTCCCTATCTCTCTCTCTCTCTTCTCTATCTCTCTAAAGGGGGCGAACCCCATTCTCTCTCCTCCCCGCCCCAATTTTAAAATTTTTCTCTCTCCTCCCTTCCCAGCCACCTCCACTCCCCACCTACCCCATTAAAGCCTCTTCCCATTCCCCACAACCCGCATCAATACTCCCCCCTTCCCAAGACCCCCTCCACCAATCCTCTCCTCACCACCCAACCCCCAACTACCCCTCCGACTTTCCCAAGCACCCTTCCCACCACCCCAAGCACCCCTCCACCTCCCTAGGCCTTTGAATTTCGAAATCCCCCTTCCCTCCACAGCCCTAGGTCACCCCCCCCCTCTCTCTCATCTCCTCCACTCTCCCATTGTTCTTCTCCATCACCCCCACCTTCCACCATCTAGACTGGCGACCTGCAGAGGATCACCTGCTAGCAGCGGCCACCCCGACCACCTCCCCTCGAATTTGAAGGCCCAAGAGGTAGCCACGGAAGCGTCTACCTGTCTTCTTCGCAACGGCAGTGGTTTCGTTGTCGTCCGAGCACCGAGCTGCCCGGGAGAGCCGTTTTCCCTCGACTGCGCGAAGCTCTCCTGACAGAGCACCTGAACTTGATTGGAAGCTCTGCCACGATAAATCCAGCGTGAATCAGGACAAAAGTTCTTCTGCAAAGATCTTCTTCGTTCTGTCTACTTTCAGAATCAAGAGGCGGAACTCCAATCGGCAGCCGTTCCCAAGAGTTATTAATTTCTTCGTCCAGGCGCTCGTATCTACCTCCACTAAGTCTGCACCGACCCCTCCTCAGTGTTCAGAGCCCATCAGTCGACCCCGACATCAGCTGGCATCTCTGTCAGTTTTACATCGAAGAGGACTCGTCAACGGTTCCAACGACTCCAGCGGTACCTGATTCTGAGCTCGGGAGCGGCCGCGGTACCATTATCTTCCGGCTGTTGGGAACCTGAAACTGTCAGATCCGAGGGTCTGCCACCCTGTTCAAGCCCCCACCCCGACCAGCAGCGGTGCCTGAAGAAATTTACAAAAATCTGGAGTCACCCTGTTCCAGATACGAAGATTCTCCAAGTGGTTTCATCCCCAAACAAATTCAGGGGAAGTCACAGCAGCAACATCTTCGACTGACTATCAGCACTCACAGAGAGAAGACTCAACCGATCTCGGTCTTCATTCGGCATACTTTCCCCGTTTCTCCCCTCCCCGCTTGGCCGGCTGAAGGCCCCTCCCTGCGTGGAGGAATATTTTGATTGTAATTTGAACCCCCACCCCTAGTCCAACCCCCTTGCAAGGGGTGTAGTGCATGTAATCTGAAATTTCAGGTTGAAGCTTCTCCGGCGCAGCGTGCGGGTAAGCCCACGCTTCCTCGCTCGCCCTCGTCGCCGGCCGGGATCGGTGTCTTCACACCGATCAGGTGAGCCACTAAACACTCCTCTTTGCTGGATTCCTTTGCTTAATTAGTATTGCATTTTAGTGCCGTCGGCGTTAAGAGAGTGCCCGAACCCGAATTATCGTTTAATTGTGTGGCTACCGCGGGTGAGTTGTGAGAGTGATCATTCAACCCAAGCCTTCGGCGTGCTGACCGCCCGTGAATTTGGGCAACCCCTGACCCATAGGGGTCCTCCCCAAGCCAGCCGTACCCTTGGAAGCCTCCGGTCCAACCTCAGACCCTCACCCCATCGCCGGTCCACCTACGGACCCGAGTGTGCCAACGCGAGTGAGTCCGCTTGTGTGACATTGCCAAATTGTTGTGTTGCTTGCAATTTAGGTCCTAGGTTGTGTCACATCAAATTGGTATCAGAGCAAGTTCATAACTTGTCTCTATCAAGTTGGTCCTAGGGCGTGTGTATGCATTTAGGGTCCTCGGTGGCATCTCTTTTGTCCACTAGCATGACCACGTCTTACCGACCTTACCCATCGGCCCTCTCCATAAGTCCAAATCCCCAAGGGATGCCTACCACTAACACACATGACCTCCCTGGCCATGTCAACTACCTCATGAAGGCCTTGACCCATGCCAATGAGCGGCTTGATAACCTATCGGGTCGACTCGACCAAATAGGAGAAAATGGGCCCACCCCATGTGCGGATGATAGTAGGGCTCCTCCCCCACCTCCCATCTTTGATGGAACTCAACCTAGTGACTATTTAGATTGTGAAGTCTCAATGGACCATTACTTCACTTGGTATCCCATGACCGAGGATGAGAAAGTCCGATTTACGAAATTGCAACTTACCAAACGGGCCCAAACTCATTGGTTGAAATTTGAAGGCTTAAGAATAATTAGAAGGGAAGCTCCCCTCACAACATGGGGGGACATGAAGGAACAACTTAGGGCTAGATATATTTTCCCCTCCCATTCCGAACAACGAAGCCCAAAGAGCATTTCAACTCCTTCATTTCCCCTTGGCCAACCCAAGACCCTAATCACACATTCCCCACCATTTTCCACCTCTCCTACCCCAACCACCACATCTACACCCTACCTCCAAGTCCTCGCCACAACCATATGTCCACATACCCAATTGCACCCTATGTCCACCCCTCCATCGAAGCCCATGATGGCCACCACCCTCCAACCCAAAATCCCTCACCAAACCCATACCCCACAAAACCCCTTGGCCCCCACCACTACCCCTCCATCGCCCCCTAAAAGGGACCCACCTCCCAAAACAAATCAAACCAAGTCTCCGCACCGACCCCACCTTCCTCTTCCAACCCCAATCTTACCCCAACCTAGGCCACCACTACTTCCACTTCCAACCTCAATCCAAGTCTGACCTCGTTCACCACCCCGGATGCACCATGTGCCGATCATCATCACCCCACCCACAAAGTACCTACCCACCTCCTTGGTAGAAGAACTCATAATCCTGACACCCTACCCCATAGTGGTGAACACCCCGAATCCAACCCCCACTTTGAAAGAAACACATGCCCAAGATGAGGACAAAGCCTTGCATCTTCACTCTATGCCCTCTCCCCTAGTAGGGAGTGAACTCATTATAATTGGGTCCTTGGCTAGATGGTTAAAAGAGAGCCTTGCTCACCCGATCATGGCCTACCCTCCCTTGGAGCGACACCTCCCCATAGTGCCCTTCAACTCCTATCGCACCACCATCCAATCATCTTATCAAGTGGAGACACTAGGGGACCTTCTCAAGGTCTTAGCTTGGCAATTTGAGTTGACCGGTTTGTTGACCCCCATGGCCCACCAATCTAGGAGCCTTGACCTCCTACACCTTTGTGTCGGGTCTATCACCTCGGTTTGCACCATTGGTTGCTACACTAGCGACCTCCTCCTATTCCTCCCTACACCCGATGAGCCCGACCTTCTCCTCAATTTGGAGTTTATTATATCGGGTAGAAAGCCAAAACCTCCCTTCATAGCCGATCCACCCACTAAGAACTTCGGCCCAATCATTTCATTAGAGGAGGATGATCCAACACCATATTGTGAGGACCTTGAGGATGTTGAGATGAACTTAGAGCTCCTTTCCCCCGGGTACACTTATGTTGATCCTTTTGACCCCTCCCAATGGGAACCCGGGAACCCATGTGATCCACCCACATCACTTATCACCCACTCCTTCCTACCCTCACCCACCATGTTGGGCCAAGCCCACCTCTCCCAAGTCCCAGGCGACACAAGGGTAGCTATGACCAAGGAAGATCTACACCTAAGGAACAAGGAGGTGCCTCTCCCCATGATATCCACCTTCCTTGACCCCTTCGACCCTTTTGAATGGAAACTCCAATGCCAAACCATACCCCAACACATCAAAGTCATTTTCGGGTTAGGAAAACATGTGACTTGGCACCTCAAACCACTTGACATGATTCATAAGTCGGGTACATTCATTCATATCACCCACATGTTAAGTCGGAAACATGAGAGGTCCATATTCGGATGTAATGGTCCGCCTTCATTCATCATGAGTCTTAAGCATGTTAGGATCATTCATGGATGTCCGGATCCTCCGGCACTCATCACACCCACGCATGAGAGGGACACCTATGGATGCCCCGGCCCTCCCACACCCTTCAAAGTCTCCATGGCATCACTGCATGATTGGTCTACATATGGTTGTCCTGGCCCCCCTTTGCATATCATGCATCTCCCACTCACACCGCATCATAGTACTTGGCATGAGCATTTAAGCAAGCAAACCACAACGAGCGGTGAGGTTCATAATGAGCAGGCAAAAACTCACGAGTGCCACTTTGGATTCCAAGTAGGCAACCCTACGATGGTGGCTTTGGAATGGCTCTATCTTACGTCACCTCCAAATCGAGGGCACGAGGACTTGGACCTTCCATGTTCCGAGTGGCTTTGGCAACCTGGCTTACAGGTTGGATTTACCGATGGGATCTTGGGATATACCTCACTTTTTACGTGGCAGATCTAGCACCCCCTAAGGGCACCGCGGTGGATCCCAGTGAGAAGTTTGAGCCTACCCTTACCTTTATGAGTGACACCCTCGGAGAGCCACCGCATATCAGCTTGAGAGTCCGACGTGTGCACACGGAGGTAATACTAAGCAAGCATGGTACTATCGCCAGCAAGAGGGTGTGCCCGAGCCACCTTGAGAGGATGAAGAGCAGTCCCCGGCTAAGGATGCGAGGTTGAGTTTAGAGGTTGTGGCTCACCCGGAGCTGCATTGGAGGACCTCTTCCCCGGCGGACCTATACTCGACGGAGTCGAGTTCTTCGCACCCCGGGGGTATGATGGGGGCATCTCTCGCCCTTCACATTTTTCCACAGCTTTGATTGCTCGTCGGCATAGCTCCATTATGTCCGTCATATTTTTCTGAATCGAGTCATGTAATTTTCATATTTTATTTGAGTCATGTCATTGTGATTTTCCTTTTATTTGAGTCAAGTACCTAGGTCATTGAGTCATCTACCTAAGTTTGAGTGTCATTAGGATTGATTAGGTTGTTATTAAGCTCAATTCATTGGGCTGGCCCATGGGCACCCCCCCCCACCTTCCTCGGTTATTCGTCATTGAGTCAAATGTCATGGACTTTTTGTAAAATGTGGGTTACCTATATATAGGACCCCATTCCCCTTATTTTGAACTAATGAATGATTGAAAGAAAATTTGAAATTCCACTACAATTGTGAGAATCTCTCTCTCTCTCTCTCTCTCTCTCTCTCTCTAAAGGGGGCGAACCCCATTCTCTCTCCTCCCCACCCCAATTTTGAAATTTTTCTCTCTCCTCCCTTCCCAACCACCTCCACTCCCCACCTACCCCATTAAAGCCTCTTCCCATTCCCCACAACCCTCATCAATACTCCCCCCTTCCCAAGACCCCCTCCACCAATCCTCTCCTCACCACCCAACCCCCAACTACCCCTCCCACTTTCCCAAGCACCCCTCCACCTCCCTAGGCCTTTGAATTTCGAAATCCCCCTTCCCTCCAAAGCCCTAGGTCGCCCCCCCCTCTCTCTCATCTCCTCCACTCTCCCATTGTTCTTCTCCATCACCCCCACCTTCCACCATCTAGACTGGCGACCTGCAGAGGATCACCTGCTAGCAGCGGCCACCCCGACCACCTCCCCGCGAATCTGAAATCCCAAGAGGTACCCACGGAAGCGTCTGCCTGTCTTCTTCGCAACGGCGGTGGTTTCGTTGTCGTTCGAGCAACGAGCTGCCCAGGAGAGCCGTTCTCCCTCGACTGCGTGAAGCTCTCCTGACAGAGCACCTGAACATGATTGGAAGCTCTGCCATGATAAATCCAGCGTGAATCAAGACAAAAGTTCTTCTGCAAAGATCTTTTTCGACCTGTCTACTTTCAGAATCAAGAAGCAGAACTCCAATCGGCTCCCGTTCGCAAGAGTTATTAATTTCTTACTCCAGGCGCTCGTATCTACCTCCACTCATTCTACACCGACCCCTACTTAGTGTTCAGAGCCCACCGGTCGACCCCGACATCAGCTCGCATCCCCGTCAGTCTTGCTTCGAAGAGGACTCGTCAACGGTTCCAACGACTCCAGCTGTACATGATTCTGAGCTCGGGAGCGGTCGTGGCACCATCTTCTTTCTGCTGTTGGGAACCTGAAACTGTCAGATCTGAGGGTCTGCCCCCCTGTTCAAGCCCCCACCCCGACCAGCAGCGGTGCCTGAATAAATTTAAAAAATTCTGGAGTCACCCTGTTTCAGATACGAAGATTCTCAAAGTGCTTTCATCCCCAACCAAATTTGGGGGAAGTCGCAGCAGCAACATCTTCGACTGACTGTCAGCACTCGCAGAGAGAAGACTGAACCGATCTCGGTCTTCATTCGGCATACTTTCCCCGTTTCTCCCCTCCCCGCTTGGCCGGCTGAAGGCCCCTCCCTGCGTGGAGGAATATTTTGGTTGTAATTTGAACCCCCACCCCTAGTCCAACCCCCTTGCAAGGGGTGTAGTGCATGTAATCTGAAATTTCAGGTTGAAGCTTCTCCGGCGCGGCGTGCGGGTAAGCCCACGCTTCCTCGCTCGCCCTCGTCTCCGGCCGGGATCGGTGTCTTCACACCGATCAGGTGAGCCACTAAACACTCCTCTTTGCTGAATTCCTTTGCTTAATTAGTATTGCATTTTAGTGCCGTCGGCGTTAAGAGAGTGCCCGAACCCGAATTATCGTTTAATTGTGTGGCTACAGCGGGTGAGTTGTGAGAGTGATCATTCAACCCAAGCCTTCGGCGTGCTGACCGCCCATGAATTTGGGCAACCCCTGAGCCATAGGGGTCCTCCCCAAGCCAGCCGTACCCTTGGAAACCTCCGGTCCAACCTCGGACCCTCACCCCATCGCCGGTCCACCTACGGACCCGAGTGTGCCAACGCGAGTGAGTCCGCTTGTGTGACATTACCAAATTGTTGTGTTGCTTGCAATTTAGGTCCTAGGTTGTGTCACATCAATATTTGATCAGCATGTGATTCGTGTTGAGTTTCTTATTATGTGTTTTGTTTTCTATACGTTAGTTTGATTAATATTTGATGTAATTTTAATAGGTTTTTTAACACAATTTTGTATTTTTAAAAAAAATAATGGAAAATTTTCGCACGAATTTTCAGATGGATCTGTCTGAAATGTCAGAAGGAATTACAGATGACCAATTAGTCGTCTGAACATACAATCCCAAATACCATTGCATAGCCGTGTGAAGATACCTTGTCCGTCTGAAATTTCAGACGGATTTCAGACGCAGACGTCTGAATTTTGAAACAGAAATAGGGACAGTAATAAGCCGTCTGTGATCGTACATCAGAAATTTCAGACGCCTATTTTACACAGAACATATTCTATGGAAAATTTCAGACGGACATATGATGTGAATCAACACCGAGCACTAACTTTTATTTTTGCATTTGTGTCCTTTTGTTTGTATTTATACCCTTGGCTAATTTGGTTTGTAATTGTAAGGCATTATAAGCCAAAGGGTTAGTCTTTAAAGTCTTTGGGTTTCTATGTAATATGCCAGTGGGTCCAGCAGGGTCCCCCACCATCTTTTCCATTGGTCCACCTAGGTCCTAGGGCCCATGTGGTGCTAGTTCAAAGTCCAAGATTGGACTTGAACAAAGGGGGGACAAAAAAATAAAAATTCAAAATGTGTTACCCCTTAAGTGAAGGGGGCGCCCCCGTTATAATATATTTTATTCCATGTTGTATTTTTATTTTATTTGGTCATTTGACCACATGGAGGAAGAAAATGCTATCCCTTATTTACCCCTCCCTAACCCTAGATCTAGGGGTAGTTTTGGCCTTTTATATTTTTCTATAAATCCCTTGTATTTCTATTTTTGAATTAATTAATGAGAAGAAATTTCAGAAATCGCTCCAAGAGCCTAAGGGCGCCCCTCTCTCTCTCTCCCACCCCCTTGCAGATGGATTTCTGTAAAATTCTTGCGGTGTGAAGCCTCCTCCCCTCCCCCTCTCCGAGTGTGAAGCTCAACACCGCCGCCGCCGCCATCGAGTCGTCGTCGCACCGCCACCGCTTCAGAATTCTATCCACATCAGGATAGAAGATTGAAGCCCAATTTTTATCTCCACATCAGGAGATCTGATCGAGCTGCCATTTTGAGTGTTTGTTCTTCTTGTTATCCTTAGTCTCCATTTTAAATTTTGCGCCAATCAAAGGTCATTTGCTATTTTTCCCATAATTTTCGTTCCACCCTTGACAGTCTGCCAGTTCGCAAATCTGCATGATAGAAGTCTGTTCTTCTATTTTTTCCACCCCCTTATACACCTCAAAAAATCCCCAAAAAAATCACACGTGTTCCTCACATCCCCATCTTCCACCCATAATTTTTCTAGAGTCTAGATCTATCATTTTCCTGTCGGTCAAAATTCATTTTCAGGGAAAACTCAGTCTGTCCTATGTGTCTGTCAGTCCAAGCCAGTAGAAAATCTTTTTGGAACCGTCATTTTCATTTTCAATACCTTCACTTGATGGATCTAAAAAAATTATATGTTGTAGCCCTCTGAGTCCTCTATCCATCGGTACCAACTTTGCGTCGATCCGACATTGGATATGACCATAGAAATGCTTCTCGTGGAGGCGCGTAGTTTAGATCGAAGGGCAGGCCAGCAACTCAGTCCGAGAATTAATCTCTCGGAAAATACGCCGGCGCACACTCCGCCGCCGCCGCTCTCGAGGATCGATCATGATTCTTCCAGTAGTGCTCCAACAAGCCGCAGTAGCAAGGAGACGCCCGGGCACCACCGTCCTAGCAATCGGACCCACCTGCTATCTCGCGGGCCCCACAGAACCGTGCCGACCAGCAGCCCGTCTCCGGCCCAAATTGCTACCCGTCAACTCGAGTTCGCTACCCCCGGGCCCCATATTGTAGCCATTTATCTCCCTGCGTGGAGTGGGTGATAAATTTATTTCTGTAATTATTGTTAATATTTGTACACCGGGAGTACAAGCTTCGGCCGGGGTCATCTTTCCCACGCCCGGAGCGTGGAGGTA
The DNA here is from genome assembly GCA_022559845.1 of Amorphophallus konjac. Taxonomy (NCBI): domain Eukaryota; kingdom Viridiplantae; phylum Streptophyta; class Magnoliopsida; order Alismatales; family Araceae; genus Amorphophallus; species Amorphophallus konjac. The sequence continues at coordinate 376,160,998 of CM040121.1, forward strand.
AACTCGCCTCCCTCTTTATCGCATTTGCTCAATTCATATATTTTTGAATGCCGCTGCTAGAGTGATATGATAACTAGCTCGATATTTAATTTTTATCACTGCTGCGAGAGTGAGTGAGTGAACCCGTCTCGTGACTCGATCCGAGCACGTGGAAAAGTCGATACCCAAGGCTCATTGCTAGTTTCTCAACCACGCACGATCCCGCGTTTCCCTTGCTTTGGGACATCCGCGATCTAGAGTCCCAGGTTCGCGTGTCCGTCCCGCATCAAATTGGTATCAAAGCGTAAGGTTGAGTCTAAGGTAGTCTTTACTTGAAAGCAAAATAAAAAAAAAGGAGTCTAAGTCGGTCCAAGGTTGCATTTGCATTCCTTTATTCGGTATATCAAAAGGTGTTGCCCGAACGTTAGGTTACGCCTATCGGGAAGGTCGCACATTTGCGAGAGAGGATCTTCGGATCCCGTAACTCCGTTAAGTACCGGATATGGGTTGAGTCTAGGTTGGTAGTCAAGTCTGCATTCCAACTTTGCATTGTCATTTTCGGGTCGTGTCTAGTCGGTTCGTCTTGTCACCAAGTGTCGGCATGGCCTTCCTATAGCTCCCCGTGTCCCATGGATCCCCAAAAGCCTACATCATATGCATGGTGGTGACACACCCAAGGATGGGGAACCCAATCCTACCACCTCCGTAGGCCCGAAGCCCCGAACTTCTATGGCTCCAAAGTCCCGAGCGACTACCTAGAGTGGGAAGTCGCTATGGACAAATACTTTGAGTGTTACATCATGTCCGATGCCATGGTAGTTGATTTTGCCACAAGGTGACTTTTTTACGAAGCCGCCGAAAAATGGAGAGACATTGAAATCTTGAGGGAAGTTAGGAGACAATGGCCCATCGAGTTATGGCGAGAGATGAAGGGCGAGCTTAGAAGGGTCTACCTACCGGGCCCAATCACCTCCAACCGACTCCACCCAATCACTTCCAACCAAGTGGGTCATAGTCGGAGGCAAAGAACCCCACATGTAGACGAGCCTAAGCCCAATACTAGGCCGAGTGATTTTGGGCGAGTCCATCCAGGTACCCCTACTCTAACCCCCACCGTTGCCAAACTCTTCAAAACTATTTTGGATCGGTTGGATAGGATGTGTACCCAGATTGACGGATTCATACTCGAGCCTAGGGAGGTCATAGTCGGTAGCCCTAACCCGGCCCCACCTACGGGGTCCCAAGGACCTCTTCCCCTCCGGGAGGACATTCCTTCCCCACCCATGAGAGCTCCTTTGCCCCCACCCCACCCTTCGCTCTTTATTCGGAGCTACCTCAGCTGGAGCCACCCGTGTTTCTAACGGGAAAGCTTTCCATCACCGAGCCACTACTTAGTTGGCTCAAGATAGGCTTGGTCCATAGAGCATCATGCTATCCATCCATGGACCCCACACTACCTTTAGTGCCAGTCAACTATTTCAATACCACATTCTGGTCTACTCACCATGTGGATACATTGGATGACCTCCTTAAGGGATTAGACCGACAGTTGCAGTTGACGCACTTAGTGGCCCCAGGCTTCAACCGACCCATAGGTCGTAGCTTCACCCATCCCGCTTGGGGCTCCATTACCTCCGTGTGCACCGTGAGTCATGTCACCAGGGAGGTTCTCTTATTCCTCCCCATGCCGGTCGAGCCAAACTTCATTCCCTTTACCCCGAGGGTGGAACCATACCTTCTATATGCGATCACCGTCCTCTATACCCTAGTGCATGAAGGTGACCACCTACACCTTCAAGAATTCCAAACTTGAGGCTGTGACCTATGGGAGCCTAGTTCGAGGGGTCATACTTTATTTGATCCCTTCGACCCATTCCCTAGTCAACCACTTGACCCACCACATTTACTCCACTTTTTTGAGGGAGTCCACTACCACACCGCTTTCCCACGGGCCAGTCCACCTACACTCAGCCAGGGGACCGTTCCACGGTCATCATATATGGGTGACGAAGAAGGAGTATTCTACTCTCCTAGTCCTCTGAAGTCTCCCAAATCTAATAGGCAGCCGCATGCTAGGGACAGATTAGGATCTCTTGGAGTCCCCCATTCAGCCAACCACCGTTCGCAACTATTGTATGCATGACACACATTCGGACGTCCTGGTCCACCATTGCATATGAATGGGTCGAACTAATAGTAGGTTTGTTTAGGGTCATGTGTAAGTCCGTGTTCTTCTTTATATGTCCAGTTTGCCAAGATTGTCGAGTGCATAGTGAGTCCCCATGTGTCGAGCATATTAGGAGTTGCATAGTCGGTCTCATGTCTGCTCGCGTTGTCAGTCCCTTTCGAGTGTGAGACAAGTCGGGTCTGATGCGTACATTGTAGACTTGCCGGAATTTGGGATCGGCTCTACTTTAATGTCTCGGATCCAGTCACATAAAGAGACCCAGCGGTGATTCCTAGTGAGTCATTGAGCCGTCTCCTTCCTTTGAGAGTGACCCCACCCCGGAGTGCCACCTCTAGCCTCATTCCCATAGCAGCATGTGCATATCGAATATATACGGGATGAGCAGGTGACGATTACTTGGAGTGGAGCGTACTCCACGCAACCTGGTCGGTGACGGATCTACCGGAGTCACACGAGCAACTGCACCCGTTCCTCGATGAGCTCAAGTTCTTCCCACCCGGGGAGAATTGATGGGAATCAACACCGAGCACTAACTTTTATTTTTGCATTTGTGTCCTTTTATTGTATTTATACCCTTGGCTAATTGGGTTTGTAATTGTAAGGCATTATAAGCCAAAGGGTTAGTCTTTAAAGTCTTTGGATTTCTATGTAATATGCCAGTGGGTCCAGCAGGGTCCCCCACCCTCTTTCCCATTGGTCCACCTAGGTCCTAGGGCCCATGTGGGGTTGGTTCAAAGTCTAAGATTGGACTCGGACCAAAGGGGGACAAAAAAAGGAAAATTCAAAATGTGTTACCCCTTAAGTCAAGGGGGCGCCCCCCTTATAATATATTTTATTCCGTGTTATATTTTTATTTTATTTGGTCATTTGACCACATGGGGGAAGAAAATGCTATCCGTTATTTACCCGTCCCTAACCCTAGATCTAGGGGTAGTTTTGATCTTTTATACTTTTCTATAAATCCCTTGTATTTCCGTTTTTGATGAAATTAATGAGAAGAAATTTCAGAAATTGCTCCAAGAGCCCAAGGGCGCCCCTCTCTCTCTCTCTCCCACCCCCTTGTAGATGGATTTCTATGAAATTCTTGAGGTGTGAAGCCTCCTCCCCTCCCCCTCTCTGAGTGTGAAGCTCAGCACCGCCGCCGCCGCCGCCATCAAGCCGCCGTCGCACCGCCACCGCTGCCGCGTTGAAATTCTGTCCATAATAGGATAGAAGGTTGAAGCCCGATTTTTATCTCCACATAAGGAGATCTGATCGAGATGTAATTTGGAGTGTTTGTTATTCTAGTTATCCCCAGTCTCCATTTTAAATTTCGTGCCAATCAGAGGTCATTTACTATTTTTCACATAATTTTAGTTCCATCCCTGACAGTCTGCCTGTTTGCAGATCTACAGGATAGGAGTCTGTTCTTCTATTTCTCCCACCCCCTTATACACCTCCAAAAATCCCCAAAAAAATCACACATGTTCCTCACATCACCCTCTTCCACCCATAATTTTTCTAGAGTCTAGATCTATCATTTTTTTGTCGATCAAAATTCATTTTCTGGGAAAACTCAACCTGTCCTGTGTGTCTATCAGTCTGAGCTAGCAGAAAATCTTTGTGGAACAATCATTTTCAATTTCAATCCATTCACTTTGTTAGGTCCCGAATGACGGCAATCAAGAGGGGAGGGGTGAATTGATTGGCCAATAAAAATTATTTACCCAAAGATGCACAAAAGAAAATAACAATAAGAGAATAGAAATAATTCTAAAGCAAACAAACACTCAATCTCACCGGAACAAGATCTCTCTCTCGTGAGAACTGAAAGAAGTCATGAGTGAGGTAAGGCACTACAAGAGATCACTCAGCTAAGCGAGTAGCCCACTTGATGCAAAGAACGATAAACCAAACCACAATGGAAGCACAAGATTTTTAGGTGGTTCGGGTACACGAGTGTGTGCCCTACATCCACCCCTCACACGGAGGAATAATGCTCCACTATGACATGAGCCACACACACGCTGAATAGATAGCCAACACACACACAGTAGCCTATCTTGGCCACTACACACACACACACACACACACTCGTGTCACAGATCACGAGCACACATACATGAATGTGTTTCAAGAAGTTCTAAGAGTACAACAGATGTTCAATACTTAAACAACAAGTACTTGAGGGGTTTAGAGCAGAAAAGATTTTCAGAGATAGAACTCCCCCTTTCTCTTCTTCGAAGGTCCTTTGATGCTTGTGCAGTATGTAGAATGAACTTGAAGCAAGTGTGAAGTAATGCAACACGAACAGAGGTTGGATCTTGATTTCAGATGCAACTTTCAGTTGTATATGATCTTGGGCCTTGATTCAAGCTTCTTCCTTTCGATTTCAGCTTCAGAGCAAGGTGGAAGAGGGCTTGGGAGCTGCAGCTGCGAACCATCACACCAAAAATTAGAACCTAAAAAACTTCTTACCAGATTTCACCTCTCATCCTTTTTATCTAATGCCACTAGGGTTTATTTAATTGATTAAGACAGTCAAAGACAGCTTGGGAACCAGATCCACATTTTGTGGAGTGATTTGACAGTCAAAGATAGCTTGGGAACCAGATCCACATTTTGTGGAGTGATTTGTTGAAGTTGGACTCGGATTGGAAGACTTTAGGCACAAAGAAACGGTGGTCAAAAAACACGGTTGGATGTCCGACCGGAATGGGTCAACCCTTGGGGTCGACCCTCGAAGAGGGTTAACAACTCCAGGAACAATGGGTCGACCCCTGGGGTCGACCCTCGTTCTACCAGAATCTGGTAGGATGAATTTTTTACAGGGGTCGACCCTCGAAGAGGTTTAACCACCCCAGGAACAATGGGTCGACCCAATGGGTCGACCCTCGTTCTCACAGATTCTGAAAAGAGGGATTTTTACAGTGGTCGACCCTTGGGGTTGACCCTCGCACCAGAAAAGATATAGGGGTCGACCCTTGGGGTCGACCCTCAAGCTGGTAGCAACCAAAGAGAGTTCAGTTATAAAGAATACTCTGCAGGGGTCGACCCTTGGGGTCGACCCATGTGCTTGAATAACCAGAAGTGAGAATAAAACCATAAAAATGTGTTGCCAACCTAGTATTTTATGGAATAGAGATCATACCACTAAAATGCATGAATCTAAGGCATGAATAATGAAGACCCAATAAAATTTACCTTAGACAAGAGTGTTGCTCTGTAATCCATTTAACTCAAAGGATGAGTTTCAACATGGAAGATAGACATTAAAAGAGTTAGAATGGATCTCACCACATGTCCTTGTATCATTCAATTCATGAACCGCCTTCTTGCCCCTGTCAAGGCATACATTCTGCGTTAGCTTTGGCGATTGCAAATTGAAATTAAACTTCTTACCAGAAGAAGTGATTCCTAAACTTCCAAAGCTCCTTATCTCATCAAGTGAAAAACAATTCCAGAATTTATCATGGCATTCAAGTTAGAACAAATAGATATGAAATGATTTTGTCATCATCAAAATCTATTATAATAACCCACATAGAGGGGGTTCAACAATCTCCCCCTTTTTGATGATGACAAAATTCAGAAATTGTAAACACAAAATACAAAGTCCATACCAATGGTATGATAATAGGAAGCCGAGCCGGAACAATATAAAAAGTACTCGACTTAACCAGCTCGCAATCAAGAACCAATTTAGAAACCTCATTCCATTGGAGCATAGAGCTACGCGATTGATAAAAAGGCATATTCCAACAACCAGCAATGTCTTACTTACTTGGAAAACAACCACAGTCCACAATCCGATTTCATTAACAAGGGGAAGTGAAGTACAATGCAACAAAATGCCATGCCATGATTACAAGGATAATGCAACACCTAAAACATTATTGAAATGCAATTTCAAATATGAAAATGCAACACACATGCATGCAAGCATACATCACACATAGATTATAAGTAGTGGCACACAAGCCGTAGTAGTAGTCAAAACTTCTACCCCTTTGGCATCATCAAAAAGAGGGGGTGAAACGATATAGGTAGTGTGCCATGAAAATGTAGGGCAACAGCCTAGCCATCGTCTGGATTTTGTGGACCTGGAGCATGCCGGACAAAATCCAAAATTTCGTGGCTCATTTGGGTGTGATGAGCCAAGGCATCAGTGAAAGTTTGAGTGCATTCTTGGTGAGAAAGCTTCAGATCATGCAGCTCATTTTCAATGACTTCCAAGGTCTCCCCATACTTATCTAACCGCTCATCAATGCAATCCAACCGATCTATGATTAGCCTGGCCGCCTCAGAGGGTATATCTACTGTAGGAGCAGGGAGTGGTTCTTCATAAGACTCAGTGTCTTCATCCTCATTATCCTCATCAGAACTAGCAGCAGGAACTGCGGTTTTCAGTTGCCGGACTAATTCACCGTCACGCAACACATAACCCATATTGTGACAAATAGAGTGAATGGTATAAATGTCGGCCTCCCGCATAGTTTGTGAAGATTCTGCTGAAAGATTTATCTCCATGTACTGGAAAATGGCGGTTAATGCAGCAGCATAAGGTAAAGTTCTATTCCTGTGCTTTATGCTTGGGCACATATGCTCCAAAATAAGTGCTGGAAAGTTGATACGGATGCCATCCAAGAGACAGTAAATTAGAAACATATGAATTTATGTAACTTTGTCATGTCCTCCCCCTCTCGGAAGCAAGATGGTAGTAATCATTCTATGAAAAATGTGTTGAACAGGAGGGAAACGGTTTGCATTCAACCCAGCAACAGATCGGCCTGCTCGATCTTCAGAAGTCATGTAAAGATAAATTCTATCTTCAAGAACAAGAATATCTCCAAAGGCATATCCCTTGGGAGGGAGCTGAAATGCTTCGCCTAGCAGGTGTGGGGAAAGAATAATCTGAACCCCATTGACTTTAGAAATCGGATTGTCACCGGCCATTGATAGGTTGCTATAGAATTGATGCACTAAGTTGGGATACATCCGTTGGTGGGCAGACATGAAAACGTCCAAGTTGGGCTTACTACAGATGACATCAACTAAACTGGGAATATAGTTGCTCAAATTACCGAAGTCCACTGCCCGGGGATGAAGAACTTTTCTGTCCAGCACCTTGCTGGATGAAGATTGGCCGCGAAGAGATGCAACATGTGCGGCTTGTTTAGAGCGAATCTCTTGAGCCTTGCTTGATTCTGCTCCTCTACGGGACGAACGTCTCTTTGGGCCCATCTAAGCAAAAATCAAAAGGGCCGCAAGATGGGGTATGGATCAAGATGGTTTAACCGTGGAGTTGAAAGCTATAAAAGAGAGTCTATGATCGTCCACCAACACCAAGAACTTACCTCAAGAGATCGAAGTAGCAAGGAACGATCCTTGGACCCGTAGAAGGAAACTTGCGCGGTTAGCCACCGGAAGATCCGTGGCTAGGTTTGGAGGATTTTGGAACCAAAAATGAGTTTGTAGGGCTTGCAAGAGATGGTGGCTGGCCTTGGAGGGGGTTATGAGCTTTTATATAGGCATGGGAGGGGCTAACTTAGGGTTAGGACCCCAATCACGAACGGCTCGGATGCGGTGGAAACGTGCCACCGTAATGGGTCGACCCATTGGGTCGACCCCTGTAAACTCAACCCCAAACAGAATTTGGTTTTGTGAGGGTCGACCCCAGGGGTCGACCCCTTTCAAGAAATTTAGCAAAATTATAGAAAAGGTAACCGGATGGCCAAAAGAGATGTTAGGCTTGAGTCCCCAATGCACATACATGTTTGAATCAATGAAAATGAGAGTATATATAAGGTTTTAGACAATTGGGGAAATACCACAACAATTTTAAGATCAAAATTTGACGTTCTTTTATCCAATTCTCCGGATTTCAGGATTCGGATAGTTTTGCTCCATTTATGGCATGTGAGTGTATTCAAGGTCATAATAGGCCATAGAATTGACAACAAGAATGTGTGAATATTATATATGTAGAAGACATGCAAGAACACACAAGGATAACTTATCAGGCAATTTGTTTTTATTCTTTTGATTTTTCACACAACTTGATGCGCATGTTTGAGAAGGAAAATATAAACTAGCATATGACTAATGCAAATGGATGCAATGCAGTGACTATACACTCAATAGCACACAAAATCATGATGAAGACTCTTCTATTCTACATACCCCTAATTCTCTTCTAAAAGATGTGAACTTCTCTTCACATAGGGGTTTTGTTAAAATGTCGGCAATTTGATGATCTGTATCGATGAAGCTGATTTCTACATCACCCTTGCTAACATGATCTCTAATGAAATGATGTCTAATTTCAATATGCTTGGTGCGAGAATGATGGACAGGGTTCTTGGATAGATTTATGGCTGAAGTGTTATCACAAAGAATTGCGGTGTTTTTGAAGGATTCACCATAATCAATCATTTGTTGTTGGATCCAAAGCACCTGGGCAACACAACTACCTACAGCCATATACTCGGCTTCGGCGGTTGATAAAGCCACTGAGTTTTGTTTCTTGGAGGCCCATGAAACCATGCATCCTCCAAGGAACTGGCAGTACCCGCTGGTGCTTTTCCGATCCACTTTGTAACTCACGTAATCGGCATCAGAATAGGTAATTAGATCACCATAAACCCAAGTTCATTGAGCCAGCACTCTATCGAAAGATTCTTTTCATGGCTGACAAGTGTGACTCTTTAGGATTTGACTGAAAGCGAGCACACAAACATACAACAAATTGAATATCGGGCCGACTAGCAGTTAAATATAGCAAAGAACCTATCATGCTTCTGAAAAGTTTCTGGTCCACTGATTTACCTGTTTCATCTTGTTCAATTTTTAGAGAGGTGGACATAGGTGTTGGTTGTAGTTTGGTAGATGCCAAGTTGAACTTTTTCAGCAGCTCCATTGCATATTTTTTCTGATGTATGAACATCCCATCGGCCGTCTGTGTGACCTGTAATCACAGGAAGAATGTCAGCTCTCCCATAAGGCTCATTTCAAATTCGCTTTGCATCGATTTTGCAAAGTCTTTGCTGAGAGTATCCTTAGTGGCGCCAAAAATGATGTCATCAACATAGACTTGAACAACTAAGATTTCCTTACCCTTCAACCTTGTGAAAAGGGTTTGATCCACATTACCTCGTTTGAATCCATTTTGAATGAGGAAATCATTCAACCTTTCATACCATGCTCGGGGTGCTTGTTTAAGGCCGTAGAGTGCCTTGTCTAACTTGTACACATGATCTGGATGCTTCGCGTCCTCAAACCTCGGTGGTTGCTCCACGTATACGTCCTCCTGAATAAAACTATTTAAGAATGCACTTTTCACATCCATCTGAAACAGTTTAATATTATTGCAACATGCAAATGCCAAACGAATTCTCACTGCCTCGAGTCTTGCTACAGGAGCAAATGACTCATCAAAATCAACTCCTAGATCCTGGCTATAACCTTTGGCAACAAGCCTTGCCTTGTTTGTAGTTACCACCCCTTGATCATTTGTTTTGTTACGAAAGATCCACTTTGTTCCGATCAGTGAGTGGTCTTTAGGACGAGGCACGAGGAACCACATTTTCTTCCTTTGGAACTGGTGTAATTCTTCTTGCATAGACAAGATCCAGGAATCAATCTTTAAAGCATCTTGATGGGAATCGACGCTGAGTACTAACTTTTTATTTTACATTTGAGTCTTTTTATTTACTTTTATATCCTTGGGAAAGTATATGTGTAATTGTAAGGCTTTGCAAGCCAATGTGTCATTCCCTAGGATTGTGTGGGTTTCTATGTAATTTGCCAGTAGGTCCAGCAAGGGGCCCTCAGCCCTTTCTCATTGGTCCACCTAAGCTATGCGGGGCTGGTCAACCATCCTATGTGGCCATCTAGAAGGTTTGAATGCCAATTGACCACATGGGAGACAAGTGGTGTAAAATGTCAAAGTTGGCCACCTACCTTATCTACCTAGTCAAAGGAGTGTCCCCTCCATATGTAATTTATTTATTTTTGATTTTTGATCACATGGGGGAATAAAATGGCCTATTTCCCACAAAATTATCAGCCCCCCACCCCTTGCCATTTTCTATATAAGCCTATGTATAGTGTCATTAGAAATAAATGAAGGAGAAAATTGGCATTTTGCCCCAAGAGAGCTCTTGGAGGGTGCACCCCTCTCCCCCTATCTCCTTACTGTTCTTCCCCTTCCTCCAAAAATCTAGGGTAGGAGACCCTTTCTACCTCCCCCTCTCATCCTCTTAGTTCCCTTTCTGACGCTGCCGCCGCCGCCGTCGCACCACTGTCGCGCCGCCGCCACATCCACCGGAGTTCTGTCTCCATCAGGATAGAACCCCACCTCCGTGGTTCTATATTTTTATGCTGTTGTCTGATTGAGCTGAAATTTTGAGAGCTTGTTTCTCTCTTTGTTAGCTTTCCATCCATATATCTTATGCCTCATTCTGAGTTCGTTTGATATTTTTTTCGCAATTTCTAGTCCACCCCTGTCAATCTGTCATTCTGTAGATCTACAGTACAGAGTCATTTTTTTCTATTTTTGTCACCACCGTATCTATTTTTAGAAAATCCCAGAAAATTACTGAGTTTTCCCCACGTATATCCCCTTCCACCATAATTTTCTTAGAGTCTACAAAAATCGTTTACCCCTCAGTCAAGGGTGTGTTTCAGGAAGATTGTTTGCTGCCCTGTGTGTCTGTCAGTCCGGGTCAGAAAAAAAAGTCAGCTTGCAGAGATTTTAATTTTCAATCCGTGTGATGGATTAATCTGAAAAAAATATTATGTTGTAGATCTCTGAGTGCTCTTTCCATCGGTACTAGCCACGCCTCGATCGGCCTCCAGATCAGAGCGTAGTGATTTTCTCCGCCGCAGCCCGCAGATCTGTTCTGTGTGCAGGTCCGAAAATTCAGTTCGGGGGAAAATCAAAAGTAAATATCAAAATTCAACTTCGGGTGCCGCCCCTTCAGGGAGTCGATCCGGGACATCCCACCATCATCCCAGACAAGCGGCGCCTCCAGAAGGCATCAGGAAGGTGACGTTCCTTTGGAACGGATTGCTTGCTGTCCACCGAGTCAGTCACCGAGTTGGCGCAGCACCGAGTTGCAATAGTGCCGAGTCGGACCAGCAGGCCGAGTTCGTGCTGAGTTCTCCTCCAGATTGCCGCCCGTCAACCCAGGGTCGGTCCTTCCGGGCCCCACTGTAGCCCTTTACCACCCTGCGTGGAGTGGGCAATAGAATTACTGCTGTAATTAAGTTTTTAACTGTTGTTAACCGGGAGTTGCCGTAACTGGCCGGGAACGTCTTCCCCACGCCCGGAGCGTGGAGGTAAACTCGCTACCTCTCTCTTATCGCATTTTGCTCAATTCGTATACTTTTGAATGCCGCTGCGAGTGTAGGATTATTAGCCCGTTATCATTTCATCACCGCTGCGAGAGAGTGAGTTTGAGTGTTACCGTCCCGTGACTTGATCCGAGTCTACACGGAAAGCCGATACCCGTGACTCACGGCCGGTTTCTTAACCGTGCCCGGTCCCACGTTTCCCTCGCTAAGGGACAATTGCGAGCTCGTCTAGAGTCCAAGGATCTCTTTCCTAATTCGAGTGGAGTCCGTGGTCCGTCCCGCATCAGTTTGGTATCAGAGAGAGTTTGAGTCTAGGGTGTCTAACAAAAAAAAAGTGTCATTTACGTCTAGTCATTAGTCATTGTCTAAGTCATGTTTAGGGCCATCATTGTTTTTTTTTTAAAAAAAAGTGTCTTTTGGGTCACATTTACATCCCTTTACTCGGTATATCAAAAGGTGTTGTTCGAGCGTTAGGCTACGCCTATCGGGAAGGCCGCACACTTACGCGAGTGATCTTCGGATCGGTTATCTCCGCCACGTACCGAGTCTTGGTGTCTTGTCCTTAGTGTGCATGCATCCCAACATTGCATAGTCGGTCTAGTGTCTTGTCCACATGGCTTTGCATATCCATTCCTAGGGATCCATTCCCATATTTTGGCAACTATGGCCAACCCATGTCGACCCGTCCAAGGCGATAGGTCTTTGTCTGAGTACATTCGGGCATATCATACGTATTGGTTGGAACATGGCTTGGGAGAGGAGAGCACCATGGCTGCATTTCAGTTCCGGAGAGGTTTATGCATTCACTTCCAGTTGGAGTGTCTTATCCGCGATGCATTCTCTCTGGCGCAGTCCTATAAGGTCACTATGGAGGTCGAGCCATTTGAGTCTCGATTTAATGATGACCTACAGCGAGCATACACTGCCATGGCTGCCCTTTGGCAAACATCTACCTCCCAACCGAGTCCCGAGCCGATCGGACTGCCTACCCCATTGCCTTCACCACCCGAGAGTGCTCCATTGTCACCCTCACCTTCCGATCTTATTTCGGAGCCCTCTCATTTGGAGCCACCAAAGCCCGAGCCACCCGTGTTTCCAACGGGTACACGTTAAATAGCCGAGCCACTACTTAGTTGGCTCAAGGATGGCTTGGTCTCGCCTCCTTATCCATCAACGGACCCCACCCTACCATTAGTGCCGGTCAACTCCTTCCACACTACCTTTCGGTCTAATCACCATGTTGATACATTGGATGACCTTATTATGGGATTAGACACGCAATGGAAGTTGACGCACTTGTTGGCCCCAGGCTTCGACCGACCCACCGGTTGTAGCTTCACCCAGCCCGCCTTGGGGTCCATTACCTCCGTGTACACCGTGGGTCATGTGACCACGGAGGTTCTTCTACTCCTCCCGCTATCGGCCGAGCCTGACTTCATATCCTTTTGCTCGAGAGAGGAACCATACATCCTACACATGATCACCGTCCCACCTACTATGCATGAAGGTGACCATCCACACCTTCAAGACTTCTACACATGGGACCGTGACTTGTGGGAACCCACCACAAGGGGACATACACTCTTTGACCCCTTCGATCCCTTCCTTAGTGAATCCCTTGACCCACCACATCTCATCCACTTCTTCGAGGGAGATCACTACCACATCCCAACCCCACGGACCGGGTCATCTACACCCACCAAGCCCAACCTCGATACATCCACACCCGGTTCCCCTAGCCCTCTCAAGTCTCCCAAATCCAAAGGGTCATCCATGTATGATTGTGTCATACTTGGATGTTTAGGTGTTCCCCATGCCTCCAACCACCGGTTGCATAACATGCATGCATGGCACATATTCGGGTGTCCTGGTCCGCCGTCACCCATGTACGGGTCGGACTAACATTAGGTGTGTCTAGGGTCTTATGTGTCCATGTATGTGTCGAGTCAAGTTGGTTTGTATGCTCGCGTTGTTAGCCCTTTCGAGTTCGAGACTTGTCGGACTATTGGGATCGGTTCTACCTCATATCGGATCTAGTCACATAAGGGACAAGCGGTGATTCCTAGTGAGTTTTCGAGCTGCCTTCCCTCATTTGAGAGTGACCCCACCCCGGAGTGTCCACCTCTAGCCTCATTCCCATGGCAGCATGTGCATATCGAATTTATACGGGATGAGCAGGTGTCGATTACTTGGAGTGGAGCGTACTTCGCGCTTCACGGTACGATGACGGATCCGCCGGAGCTACTCGAGCAGCCGCACCCCTTACTCGACAGGGTCGAGTTCTTCCCACCCGGGGAGAGTTGATGGGAATCGACGCTGAGTACTAACTTTTTATTTTGCATTTGAGTCCTTTTATTTTCTTTTATATCCTTGGGAAAGTATATGTGCAATTGTAAGGCTTTGTAAGTCAATGTGTCATTCCCTAGGATTGTGTGGGTTTCTATGCAATTTACCAGTAGGTCCAGCAAGGGGCCCCCAGCCCTTTCTCATTGGTCCACCTAAGCTATGTGGGGCTGGTCAACCATCCTATGTGGCCATCTAGAAGGTTTGAATGCCAATTGACCACATGGGAGACAAGTGGTGTAAAATGTCAAAGTTGGCCACCTACCTTATCTACCTAGTCAAAGGAGTGTCCCCTCCATATGTAATTTATTTATTTTTGATTTTTGATCACATGGGGGAATAAAATGGCCTATTTCCCACGAAATTATAAGCCCCCCACCCCTTGCCATTTTCTATATAAGCCTATGTATAGTGTCATTAGAAATTAATGAAGGAGAAAATTGGCATTTTGCCCCAAGAGTGCTCTTGGAGGGTGCACCCCTCTCCCCCTATCTCCTTGCTGTTCTTCCCCTTCCTCCAGAAATCTAGGGTAGGAGACCCTTTCTACCTCCCCCTCTCATCCTCTGAGTTCCCTTTCTGAAGCTGCCGCCGTCGCACCGCCGTCGCGCCGCCGCCACCGCCACCAGAGTTCTGTCTCCATCAGGATAGAACCCCACCTCCGTGGTTCTATATTTTTATGCTGTTGTCTGATTGAGCTGAAATTTTAAGAACTTGTTCCTCTCTTTGTTATCTTTCCATCCATATATCTTATGCCTCATTCTGAGTTCGTTTGATATTTTTGCCACAATTTCTAGTCCACCCCTGTCAATCTGTCATTCTGCAGATCTATAGTATAGAGTCATCTTGTTCTATTTTTGTCACCACCGTATCTATTTTTAGAAAATCCCAAGAAATTACTGAGTCTTCCCCACGTATATCCCCTTCCACCATAAGTTTCTTAGAGTCTACAAAAATCGTTTACCCCTCAGTCAAGGGTGTGTTTCAGGCAGATTGTTTGCTGCCCTGTGTGTCTGTCAGTCCGGGTCAGAAAAAAAAGTAAGCTTGCAGACGTTTTAATTTTCAATCCGTGTGGTGGATGAAGCTGAAAAAAATATTATGTTGTAGATCTCTGAGTGCTCTTTCCATCGGTACCAGCCGCGCCTCGATCGGCCTCCAGATCTGAGCGTAGTGATTTTCTCCGCCGCAGCCCGTAGATTTGTTCTGTGTGCAGGTCTGAAAATTCAGTTCGGGGGAAAAATCAAAAGTAAATATCAAAATTCAACTTCGGGTGCCGCCCCTTCAGGGAGTCGATCCGGGACATCCCGCCATCATCCCAGCCAAGCGGCGCCTCCAGAAGACATCAGGAAGGTGACGTTCCTTTGGAATGGATTGCTTGTTGTCCACCGAGTCAGTCACCGAGTTGGCGCAGCACCGAGTTGCAATAGTGCCGAGTCGGACCAGTAGGCCGAGTTCGTGCTGAGTTCGCCTCCAGATTGCTGCCCGTCAACCCAGGGTCGGTCCTCCTGGGCCCCACTGTAGCCCTTTACCTCCCTGCGTGGAGTGGGCAATAGAATTACTACTGTAATTAAGTTTTTAACTGTTGTTAACCGGGAGTTACCGTAACTGGCCGGGAACGTCTTCCCCACGCCCGGAGCGTGGAGGTAAACTCGCTACCTCTCTCTTATCACATTTTGCTCAATTCGTATACTTTTGAATGCCGCTGCGAGTGTAGGATTATTAGCCCGTTATCATTTCATCACCGCTGCGAGAGAGTGAGTTTCAGTGTTACCGTCCCGTGACTTGATCCGAGTCTACACGGGAAGCCGATACCCGTGACTCACGGCCGATTTCTTAACCATGCCCGGTCCCACGTTTCCCTCGCTAAGGGACAATTGCGAGCTCGTCTAGAGTCCAAGGATCTCATTCCTAATTCGAGTCGAGTCCGTGGTCCGTCCCGCATCACATCTTCTAGGGAGTGAGGTTCATATTGTGAAAGTAATGCAATATAATCCAGATTCTCAACTTCCCTGAATGAGGAACGCGTACTTATTCCTTCTTCTACATTGCCAATGACGACTTCCGGTGGGTGATTTTTTGCAAAAGTCCATTGTCTAGGCAGCTGTAGTTCACTTTGAGTTTGCTGATTTTCATCATCCTTTTGTTGTTCTTCACCTCCTGATTTGTTTGCTTCCTTTGACAACTCTTCGGTAGCACCATCTTCTGATTCTTCTTCCTGCAAGACATGTTTTTCATTAGTGTCCTTGGATGATGATTCATCAACAATAACATGGGGAGTTTCCTCAACTACAAGAGTTCTCAAGTTATACACTCGATAGGCTCTTGAGTTGAGGGAGTATCCGAGAAATATTGCCTTGTCACTCTTGGGGTCAAACTTTGCTAAATCCACCTTACCGTTATTATAAATGTAACAAATAGATCCAAAAGGTTGGAAGTAAGAGATCGTTGGTTTCTTACCTCGATATAGCTCATAAGGTATTTTCTTTAACAATGGACTTACCATGGCTCGATTTATTATGTAGCACGTAGTATTCACTACTTCAGCCCAGAAATACCTCGGAAGGTTGTTTTCACTAAGCATAGTTCTAGCCATTTCAACAAGCGTCCTGTTCTTCCTCTCAACAACTCCATTTTGCTCGGGGGTCCTTGGTGCGGAAAAATTGTGTATGTAACCTTGAGCCCTGCAGAAATTGTCGAACTCACGGTTATCAAATTCTTTGCCATGATCACTCCGCACGATCTTGATGCACCAACCTTTTTCATTCTGAACCATCCTACAAAAGGCCTCAAACTCCATCAAAGCATTACTTTTGTTAGAGAGAAAATACACCCAACTATATCTTGAAAAATCATCCACAATCACAAATCCATATAGCTTACCACCCAAGCTATGTGTTCGGCTTGGTCCAAAAAGATCTATATGGATCAATTCAAGGGGCTTAGAGGTGGTTACATCACTTTTGCATTTAAAGGATGTTCTTGTCTGTTTACCCCTGCTACATGCCCCATAGATTCCTTCATTGACCAGCTTCAACTTAGGTAAGCCAACAACCATATTTTTCCTGAACAACTTCATCATCACATTGAAACTAGCATGCCCAAGACGGCGATGCCACAACCATGCATCATCAGAATTTTTAGCAACCAAGCAAAGATTTTTATGTGAAACATCATGAAGATCAATCATATAAACATTGTTGTGTCTTAACCCTATGAACTTGATTTCATTTGAGTTTCTATCTACCACAGTGCAGTGAGTAGAATCAAAAGACACATTGCACCCTTTGTCACAGAGTTGACTTATGCTTAGAAGATTGTGATGCAGGCCTTTGACAAGCAAAACATTTTCAATGACTTGAGTTTGGTTCTTACCTATCTTACCTTCTCCAACAATTTTTCCTGTCTTTTCCTCCAAAAGCTACCACTTCATTATCTTTTTCTTACAGGTCTGCAAACATTTCCTTGTTTCCCGTCATATGTCTTGAACATCCACTATCCAGGTACCATTTGTTCTTTTGAGCTCCAAGATAGACCTGCAAATACAAAGAGAATACTTATGGGGTTTTTGGTACCCAAGCAAGCTTGGGTCCTCGGTGGTTAGACAGAAAAGGCTTGTATGATCTATTCATCATTCTTGCAAAATTTTCATCATCAAATCTCATGGTTCTGCACTCATACATATCATGACCTAATCTTCCACAATAAAAGCATGTAGTGATTCTGTTGTCACGGTTTCTTCTCCCGTTCACATTCATAAATGAGTTATGCATCTGTGTGTTAGATGATGAGGCAAATGTGCTTCTTGAAACCCATGGAGTCATGTATGTTTTGGGCTGAAAATTATTTATCTTCCTAGGAGTGGGTAGACAGCTTCCTTCATGTGGACCCACACACGTGTTCATCACTTGTTTCCCTTTTTCTAATACGACAATAACATTTTTCAACTCATTTAACTCAATCATTAGGGTCTCAATTTTCCTTTCAGCTATTTCCTTGGTTTGAATGCAAGTAATCTTTTCCAACTTTTCTTGCTGTAATTCCCTCTTCAAGTCTTCATGCATTTTAACAAAAGTTAATTGATCCTCTCGCAAGCATGAACTCTCTTCTTCAAATAATTCCATTTTAGACGAGAGACTTTCATTCTCATGTTTGAGATTCTCATTTTTTGAATTCAGGACATTGCAATTCACACAAGGATTTTCAGCATGCTCCATTTTCTTTTTCAGAAGTTTATTTTTAGATTTCAATTTTTTGCATTTTCCATATAATCATTCATATGCAATCTGCCATTGTTCACAGGTAAGAGATTCAGATTCAGAGTCTACATCATTAGTGTTATCCCCATCTGCCATGAAACACAAGTTCTGCACTAGTTCATCCAGGTCATCTTCGTTTCCGGATCCTTCCTCATCCTCGTCGCTCCATGTGGCGACCAAGGCTTTGGGCTTCCTAAATTTTCCTTTCTTGAATCTCTTCGCCAACTCCGGGCATTCTCCCCGTATGTGACCGGGTTTCTTGCATTCATAGCATATTACTTCATCCTTCTTGGAACCTTGCCTTCTTGGTCCTTTTCTAAACTGACCACCGAACTTCCTGGTATTCTTGACAAATTTTCTTGCTCTTCTGGTGATCATGGCAACAAGCTCCTCATCTTCAGTATTTGCCATGGATCCTTCTCGCTTTCATCCGACTCTTGTCGGTTTACTTTCAGTGCCAATGTTGTGGCAGTCTTCTTCTTTTTTTTATCCTCCTCGCTCCTTTTGATATTGATTTCATATGTCATCAGGGAGCCAACTAACTCATTCAAAGTTAGAGTGCTGAGATCTTTTGAATCTTCAATCACTGTGGCCTTCGTGTGCCACTGTGGTGAAAGAGATCTCAGTACTTTCCTTACAAGATCTCGATTTGAATACTCCTTGCCAAGAGCCTTCAAATCATTTGTAATTTTTATCAGCCTCACGAACATTTCAGAAATGGATTCTTCTGGCTTCATCATAAACAATTCATAATCTCGGACCAACAGATTTGCTTTTGTCTCCTTGACATCAGAAGTTCCTTCATAGATCAAGCGTAGTTTATCCCACATTTTCTGTGTAGAGGAACACATAGAGATACGTGAGTATTCATTGGATGAATAGCACACTAAATTTTATTCATGGCCTTAAAGTTAGCTGAACAGTTATTGATATGTTCATCATCCCAATCATCTTCATTGTCAGGCAACTTATAAGGACCTTTATTGATGACATTCCACACATCATACTCTTGTGCACGAAGGAAAACATACATCTTGTTTTTCCAATATGTGTAGTTTGTTCCATCAAAAAATGGAGGCCTATGTACCGAATGCCCTTCGGGCATCATCCCTCTGTTTGCCATTAACTAGGATCGAGCCCTGCGATCGTGAGGTCGACTCAAACAAAGACCAGAGCTCTGATACCAATTGTTAGGTCCCGAATGGCGGCAATCAATGGGGGAGGGGTGAATTGATTGGCCAATAAAAATTATTTACCCAAAGATGCACAAAAGAATATAACAATAAGAGAATAGAAATAGTTCTAAAGCAAACAAACACTCAATCTCACCGGAACAAGATCTCTCTCTCGTGAGAACTGAAAGAAGTCGTGAGTGAGGTAAGGCACTACAAGAGATCACTCAGCTAAGCGAGTAGCCCACTCGATGCAAAGAATGATAAACCAAACCACAATGGAAGCACAAGATTTTTAGGTGGTTTGGGTACACGAGTGTGTCCCCTACATCCACCCCTCACACGGAGGATTAATGCTCCACTATGACGTGAGCCACACACACGCTGAATAGACAGCCAACACACACATAGTAGCCTATCTTGGCCACTACACACACACACACACTCTCGTGTCACAGATCACGAGCACACACACACGAATGTGTTTCAAGAAGTTCTAAGAGTACAACAGATGTTCAATACTTAAACAACAAGTACTTGAGGGGTTTAGAGAAGAAAAGATTTTCAGAGATAGAACTCCCCCTCTCTTCTTCGAAGGTCCTTTGATGCTTCTACAGGATGTAGAACGAACTTGAAGCAAGTGTGAAGTAATGCAACACGAACAGAGGTTGGATCTTGATTTCAGATGCAGCTTTCAGTTGTATATGATCTTAGGCCTTGATTCAAGCTTCTTCCTTTCGATTTCAGCTTCAGAGCAAGGTGGAAGAGGGCTTGGAAGCTGCAGCTGCGAACCTGCACACCAAAAATTAGAACGTAAAAAACTTCTTACCAGATCTCACCTCTCATTCTTTTTATCTAATGCCACTAGGGTTTATTTAATTGATTAAGACAGTCAAAGATAGCTTCGGAACCAGATCCACATTTTGTGGAGTGATTTGACAGTCAAAGACAGCTTGGGAACCAGATCCACATTTTGTGGAGTGATTTGTTGGAGTTGAACTCGGATTGGAAGACTTTAGGCACAAAGAAACGGTGGTCAAAAAACACGGCTGGAGGTCCGACCGGAATGGGTCGACCCTTGGGGTCGACCCTCAAAGAGGGTTAACAACTCCAAGAACAATGGGTCGACCTCTGGGGTCGACCCTCGTTCTACCAGAATCTGGTAGGATGAATTTTTTACAGGGGTCGACCCTCGAAGAGGTTTAACCACCCCAGGAACAATGGGTCGACCCAATGGGTCGACCCTCGTTCTCACAGATTCTGAAAAGAGGGATTTTTACAGGGGTCGACCCTCACACCAGAAAAGATATAGGGGTCGACCCTTGGGGTCGACCCTCAAGCTGGTAGCAACCAAAGAGAGTTCTGTTATAAAGAATACTATGCAGGGGTCGACCCTTGGGGTCGACCCATATGCCAGAACAACCAGAAGTGAGATAAAAACCACAAAAATGTGTTGCCAACCTAGTATTTTATGCAATAGAGATCATACCACTGAAATGCACGAATCTAAGGCATGAATAATGAAGACCCAATAAAATTTACCTTAGACAAGAGTGTTGCTCTGTAATCCATTTAACTCAAAGGATGAGTTTCAACATGGAACATAGACATTAAAAGAGTTAGAATGGATCTCACCACATGTCCTTGTATCATTCAATTCATGAACCTCCTTCTTGCCCCTGTCAAGACATACATTCTGTGTTAGCTTTGGCTATTGCAAATTGAAATTAAACTTCTTACCAGAAGAAGTGATTCCTGAACTTCCAAAGCTCCTCATCTCATCAAGTGAAAAACAATTCCAGAATTTATCATGGCATTCAAGTTAGAACAAATAGATATGGAATGATTTAGTCATCATCAAAATCCATTACAATAACCCACATAGAGGGGGTTCATCACACTTGATAGATCTGAAGAAATTATATGTTGCAGTCCTCTGAGTCCTCTATCTATCGGTACCAGCTTTGCATCGATCTGACATCGGATCTGGCCACACAAATTCTTCTCCTGGAGGCGCGCAGTTCAGATCCGAGGACAGGCCAGCAACTCAGTCTGAGAATTAATCCCTCAAAAAATACGCTGGCGCACACTCGGCCACCATCGCTCTCGGGGATCGATCAACAATCTTCCAGCAGTGCCCTAGCAAGCCGCAGCAGCAAGGAGATGCCCAGGCACCACCGTCCCAGCAGTCGGACCCACCTGCTATCCCGTGGGCCCCCCAGAACTGTGTCGACCAATAGCCCGTCTCCGGCCCAAATTGCTGCTCGTCAACCAGAGTTCGCTACTCCCAGGCCCCACATTGTAGCCCTTTATCTCCCTGCATGGAGTGGGTGATAAATTTATTTCTGTAATTATTGTTAATATTTGTACACCGGGAGTATGAGCTTCGGCCGGGGTCGTCTTCCCTACGTCCGGAGCGTGGAGGTAAACTCGCATCCCTCTTTATCGCATTTGCTCAATTCATATATTTTTGAATGCCGCTGCTAGAGTGATAGGATAACTAGCTCGATATTTAATTTTTATCACCGCTGCGAGTGTGAGTGAGTGAACCCGTCCCGTGACTCGATCCGAGCACGCAGAAAAGCTGATACCCAAGGCTCATTGCCGATTTCTCAACCACGCACGATCCCGCGTTTCCCTCGCTTAGGGACGTTCGCGAACTAGAGTCCCAGGTTCGCGTGTCCGTCCCGCATCAACATAATTTCAGATGGTATTTCACACGGAACCCGCGTTTCCCTCGCTTAGGGACGTTCGCGAACTAGAGTCCCAGGTTCGCGTGTCCGTCCCGCATCAACATAATTTCAGATGGTATTTCACACGGAAAACTTTTCGTGTGAAATTTCAGATGATATTTGTGACTGAAATTAAATGTGTCTGAAAATTGTATTTTCAGACGATATTTCACACGGAAGTATTTCCGTGAGAAATTTCAGACGGAATTTGTGAATTAAATGAAATCTGTTTAAAATTTGTAACCAAGAATATGAGACGGCCTATATCCGCTCGAAATTCGTCTAAAATCCATTACAAAAGTGTCTTCTCGCGGAATTTCAGATAGATTTCAGACAGAAATTGGCCGTCTGAATTTCCACCTTTTTTGGTAGTAGTCCTTCCTTGAAAAAGTACCCTTTCATCATTAGACAAAAGGAAGTCCGGTCATTGGTCTAATTTCAACAACCAATGGGTCATCACCTTGTAGCTCTCTAATTTCTAAGAGTTTTTGGGTCTCTTGGGTGCAACCGGATCTAGAAGGGGGGTGGTTGAATAGAGCCAGTACAAACTTTGGTCAATTTAAAAACTAAACTATTTGAAACACAAATCACTGTTGTAATGCAGATAAACCGCTTGAGTTAAATGCACAATGGATATATCAATAGTGGTTGAACAACAGGCTGCGTTCACGTAGCAAACCTTTGGAGTTGATGCGCCCACATAAAAAGTTCAGCATGCAAGTAGAGCGGCAGTTCAACAAACTCCTAGTGTGTGTGGGTGGTAAACCAGCTTGTGTTCATTGAAAAGCGACTGAGATAGCAAGCATTTAAACTAACCTGCGAACCTGTGAATGGGGATCAAACACACAAGGCACAACCCATTACACAAGGATTTTTAAAGTGGTTCGGTTGCAAACCTACAACCTACGTCCACCCCTCACCAAACCCGGTGAGGCTTTACCACACGAGGACGACGTCCTCAACACACACGGGGACGACGCCCCAAACACACACACACATGGAGATGAACCCCCCCCACACACACACACAAACAAAGAAAATAGGCTGCAAGAGTAGCATTGTAATGCCCTGGGTCTTTCGGATCTAGATCGAAGAGCTTTCGGATCGCTTTTGTAGGTCCTGAGTTATGTTTTACGATCCACGCGGGTTTTTCTCTCGTACAAGTTTCGAAACCCTGTGGTGAGTTTACTGTTAAGTTCATCGACTCGAGGACGCTACAGTTGTATTATGCTCCTTCTGAGGATCGCATAGACTATTTTTCAATATTTTTCTGAATTAGTGGATTTTTGGACAAAAATCAGATTTCACGAAAATTAGGAAATTCCTAATTTCCTTTTCTATTTCTTTCTTCACCCTCTCTCCTCTCTCTCATTCTCACATTCACTGTCTCCCTCTCGTTCTCTCTCCTCTCTCTCATTCTCACGTTCACTCTCTCCCTCTCGTTCTCTCTCCTCTCTTCTCCTCTTACTGCGGGGCGCGCGACCATGGCGAGGTGGGCGAGGCAGGAACGCCGTGGAGCTGCTGTGGTGCGTGATGGCGTGAGGAACGGAGCATGGCGTTGGCGCGATCCCTCGGTGGATTCAAAGCCGATGTGGGTGGTTCGTGTGACATTTTCGGTGTGGTTTAGTCATTTCGGCGTGCTAGAACTTCGGTGGAGGTAGGGAGATGGATGCCCTGCTCCTGTTCTACATTCCCTCGCGATTTCGAGCTGAACCGTGCGAGAACGAGCGAGTTTTCTAGCTTTAGGGTGAAATCATGCTTCAGGGTGTGTGGGATGAGTTTGCCTTTCCCGGCGATAATTTCTAGCCTAGTTAGTTTCATTCGAACCGTTAGCATGTCAACATTTCATTCCCGCTAGTTTCGTTGTAATCGGTTGTCATTTGGGACCGGTATGAGCCCGGGAACCCACGTGACTCATTTTGGGTTGATTCGTTAGAATCGCCCGTTTCTTGTCGTTCATGCATCGATTGGATCCCTTTCAACTTATGAAAGGTTTATATTGCCATTAGGATTGTTTCCCCTTCATTTTAGGGTGAACAGGGCGGGGAAAGGTCAGGTTTTGGCCATTCCTACAGTTTTCTCGCCGTAACGCCTTGGCGGTTGTTCCAGAGACCGTTTCTATATCCCAAGCGGTCCATTGGAGACCACTAGGCTGTGTGGTCTGTCGATTTAGCTAAGCGGTCGTGCGATAGACCGCAAGGCTGGCTGTGGCGGTTCGTGGACGACCGCTAAGCTTCGTTTGAATTTGGTCAATAGTTTTAAGTCAGTTCGAGCTAGCGGTCTAGCTCCAACCGCATGGTGTCCTTTGCGGCCCTTGGGGAGACCACCAAGCTTTGTGAAACGGTTCTAGGTAGACCGTTTAGTGGCTTTGACGGGTTAAGTCGGTTCGGGGGTTGACTAGGTTAAGCGGCCATGGCATGACCGTTATAGTCACCTTGCGGCCCTGAGGAGATCGCCTTGTGTAATTAGCGGCCTCAGATAGACCGCATACCCCTATGCTTTGGTAGTTTTATTCGTTAAGTCTTATGACTGAAGCGGCCATATCCTTGACCGCTTAACTCAGTGAGACGGCCCATGTATAGACTATTTTTTTCACGGTGCGGCCCTTTTATGATCGCCAAGTGTCTGTGTTCTCTGTGTGAGGGTAGCGGCCCTTTGGCTGACCACTTGGTTTGCCTAGCGGTCAGGTATGTGACCGTTTCCTTCGCAGAGTATTGTTTTTTCGATGTTTTAGCCTCCAATTGTCTTGGCTTAACCTTGTGGTTTGCCCGTCATTCCGTGGATGTCTTGGATATCCTATGAGGGCTGTAGCCATATTGTAGGGTGGCGGGGAGTGCCATTATATCAAGTAATGTTCCATGATGCTTCAGAGTTATTATTGGTTTTTGGTCAACCCGGTGTGATCCAGTGGTTGACAGGTGACCTCCTGAATGTCTCGGTGATCCCGTGAGGAGCGAGACATGGTTTTGGACACTGTGAGGTACTATCTTAACTTGATTTACATGTCCATGTTTGTTGAGAGTCTTAGTGATCCCTCATGTTTCTATGATTCGTGTCACGCGGATGTGTGGATCCGGCTGTCTTGTGCTGTTTCCTTTATGAGTGTTTGACTGTGATTTGGCCTAGGGACTTGGCTAATTGGCGGCGTGTTACCGCTTTTGTGCGATGATCTTGACCCTGAGTCTTGTGGCCCAAGGATCGTTGTGTCAGCTGGTCTAGTTGTCTGTCTTGAGTTTGGTGGTAGTCTTGAGTACTGCCTTGTGCTTGGTGTTTCGTAGTACGTGTGATAGTGCGTGCTTAGCCTATCCGTACTTTAACACCGATGGTTTGAGTCTCTGTGTCTAGTGAGGCTCCACTAGTCGTTGCCTGATGACACTTTCCTGTGTGTCGGTCCACCTCGGAGTGGTAGAGAGGTAGTTCCTGATATACGATATTTACGCTAGTTTTCGTGGGCCCCCTTGCTTTGCGGTAGCGTCCTACTAGGGGGGGAAATTAGTTAGAGGCCAGGCTCAAGGCATTGGGCTTGTGTGTGCACACGTGGTCAGGGGCGTTTGGACAAGCACCGACAGGCGTAGCCCTGACTAGTCACTTGTTACAGTTGTTCTTTGTTCTTGGTTCTGTGAGTGTCTCAATTACCGTCGTTCCAGGCGTGTAGGAGATACTTGTGGCGCAGTGTAAGACATTAGTGGACGCTTCTGGCTGTTCTTCTCCTGAGGAGGTACTTCTGTCACATGACGCATGACTTATCGTGTTTCGTGACCTTTTCCAGGTAGTCTGTTCTTGGCTTCACCCAAGGTCAGTGTAGTGTAGCATGCACAACGATCTAGTTGTGTATGCGTTACTGGTTCTTGACTGTGTAGGTGTCACATCCCGAGAGTGGAAGATACCCGGGTGCGCGACGCCTCTATATCGATTGTCACGCCCCGAGCGCGGAAGGTACCCGGATATGCACGACATGTTTGTATCAATCATGTCAATCAGAGTAGTAGTGTATTCGACACAAAGACAGAGTGCGCAAATATAAAGATAACCCAATTCATTTATTCCTTTAATAAGAATATGTCTATTACAAACCCTTGCAAATACTAGACTCAATAAAAGAAAGGTACAACTCTTGACTCAAGAAAAATAGAGAAAAGACAGGACTAATTGACGCTTGAGCAGCTCTAACTCTTTCACTCTTGACCATCCCCTTCAGATTGAGTTCCTTCATCGTCGGACTTACCTGAAAAGTATGGAAACACTGAGTGAGCGAACGCTCAGTAGGAAATTATATCTCAAGAACTAGCAATGGGTTTAAGTAATTACATCTTTCATGAATGCACTATAGCTATGCATGCTCGCAAAACGACAAGATAGAGAGAGTGTATAACAATAAGATAGCGATGAACTTTCAAGAACTTATATCAAAAGATATCAAGATATTCAAGCAAGTAGACTCATCATGTTATGTTGGAATTTGGCTATCATGGTTCAAGCACGCAAGTATGCAATTACCCTTTTTCGGGTCACGCAAGTCATGTAATATCAAGTCAAGTACAAGTACAAGATTTATGGAATATTCAATCAAGCTAGTCATGCACTTCGGTATAATGCCAATACCGTGATCAATCAACTCCCATGGACACAAGTACTTTCGGGTGCTCCTCCCAGGACCAGATCGGGCCCTATATGCGCAGGCATTAATCATGTATTTTAACATCCACTTTTGTATATAGCCAATATGGAATTTCAAGGATAAAGCTTGTAGACATGTAGGATAGACTTTGAAAGAATAGAGTCCAAAAATATGACACTTGACATAGTTAGGCGATAATAACGGTACAATCACGATTATCGATAAAACTAGGTGGAATTGGTTCCCTAACTTGGGTACCATGACAAACAAGTATGGACATTCTTTATATAGAATTGAGGTCCACAAGAACATCAAGTTTAATATAAAATTGGGGTCTACCAGAACATCATAACAATGTTGTTATAGAATTGGGGTTTACAAGAACATCATAACAATGTCATGCTTTACCCCGTTCATTAAGATAATTCTCATATCATACACATGGCATGACATGAGGGCCGGTATACCATATTTCTATAGAGTGACATGGCAAAGATTGTGTAATGGGTTTTTATGGTACAACCAGCTCAGTCGGCCTTGAGGGAATCCAAGGCTCGAGGAGTCTTACGGAGGTCTCTATGACTAACTCGCTAGTCCAAAGGAACGGAATGTCCAATGGAGAGCTTGTATGTCACTGAGAGTTAACGGGGTAACGTTAAAACATCATGAAACGCGGGACTATATTCACGGAGTGGAAATATAGTGCCAATATATATATACATAAGTATGAAACCCTCGGATAACAGAAACAGTGAAAAAATAGTTTTACAGGAAAATAATGACTTTAGTTAAGTCATTAATCACGTAATTAACGCCTTACATAAGGGCGTTTCTTGAGCTTTTGACGACTCGTGAGGCAGTCGTCCAAAATATATTTCAATTTTTACAGAATTTCAATATTTCAGAATTTTTAACCAAAACGCGCCCTGGACAGGGGTGTTATCTCTCAATTAGCGCCCTGGTCTGGGGCGTCAGTTCAGTAGGAGATGACCTAGACAAGGTCATGAATTCAAGAATTTACCAATTTTCAGATAATAAAATTTCAGGAAAAAAGGTACATGATCATGACAGGAAAAATAGCAGGATTTCACAGGTATACTCATGCAATATATTAGATTCATTGTTACATAGATATTAAATTTTAAACGTGGGTATTTATTAATTACATGTAATTGACGACTTCTGGGCAGGGCGTCAAAACAATAATTAGCGCCCTAGTGTGGGTCGCTTCTTTAAATTAGCGCCCTTGTCAAGGGCGTTTCTTTTTGAAATTACATAGAAACCATCTGAAATCACAATAAAACTACATGTATGCACGACCGATGATATTATTAAGATCTTAAGCTAGTTTGGGCTACGATCTTGAGAAAACCTACCTGATGATCTGTGTGAAGACTCGGTTAAGATTTGTGAAGAGAAAAGGACTCTCTGTTAGCAACAGAGTCTTCTGATTACCGGAGGAAGAAGAAGAAGATGATGATGAACAACTTCACGTCCTTCCACTATATGGGCGTTCCTTCTAGATGTAGGCAACGTACTGGACAATAAGATGAAGAACAATTAATATTCTTCATAACTAAAACCGTAGACAGGGGAAGAAGAACATTACCTGTTCTTCACGTACGCAGCAGCAGAGCTTCCTTCGGCCAACAGCTCGCTAGGGTTCGACAGAGAGGGTTATTTATAAGGTTTTGGGAATCCTAATAGAGTTAGAATTTGATTAAGGGTAGTATTCCCTTGATAGAGTCCTTACTATATCCTATCCTCGACCTAGTTATCCAGAACTTGCTCTGGATAGTCTCCTGGGTCGATCGAAACTCGAACAGAATTGACGCCTTTAGTAAGGGCGTTGAATTTAAATTGACGCCTTTGACAATGTCGTTTCTTGTGAAAAACGCGCCCAGGTGGAGGGCGTTACATTTACTTCCCTTTTTTTTTATTATTTTGGCCGTTTGATAATTGACGCCTTATTGTTTGGGCGTCCCTTTTTAATTAGCGCCTTATCTAGAGGCATTTATTAATGAAGTAGCGCCTTGACCAAAGGCGTTATTTCCATTCTGTCGTTTTATTTATTCTTTTTGGTGTTTCTCATTCATTTATTTAATACTTTATCAAATTTGATTAATTTGGGATTTTTATTTCCTTTTATATTTTTTTTCCAGGGTTGCTACACCCTCCCCCACTTAAAAGAATTTGGTCCCCAAATTCAATAGTATATATATGTGGAGAGTGTAGAGTATATACCTTAAAATAATTCTGGAAATCGCTTCCTCATGGATTCCTCGGTCTCCCATGTGGCTTCATGCTCGGAACTCTTATTCCATTGTACCTTTAGCATGGGAATAACCTTATTCCTTAGGGTACGTACTTCACGATCTAGTATCTTTATGGGCTTCTGTTCATATGTGAGATCCTTCTGGATAACACAGTCTCCATGTTCAATAATATGTGATGGATCGTACACATACTTCTTCAACATAGATATGTGGAATACATTATGCACTTCAGACAATTGAGGAGGCAATGCGATGCGATAAGCAACCTCGCCAACTCTTTCCAATATCTCAAAAGGTCCGATGAACCTTGGTGTAAGCTTGCCCTTAACACCAAATCTCCGTATGCCACGTCCCGGCGATATCTTGAGAAATACATGATCTCTGATTTGGAACTCAAGATCTCTCCTTCTCGTGTCAGCATAAGTCTTTTGTCTAGACTGAGTTACTTGCAGTCTTTCTCTAATCAACTGTATCTTCTCTGTGGTATCCCTCACCATGTCTGGACCCAATAGTTGATTTTCTCCAACTTCGTCCCAGCATAAGGGTGATCGGCAACTCCTTCCGTATAAAGCTTCGAAAGGTGCCATTTGTATACTTGCCTGGTAGCCATTATTGTATGCAAATTCCACCAACAGCAAGTGATCATGCCAACTTCCATCGAAATCAATGATGCAAGCTCTGAGCATATCTTCAACCACCTGATTAGTTCTCTCGGTCTGACCATCCGTTTGAGGATGAAAAGCTGTACTAAAGTTAAGCCTTGTTCCCAACGAATGTTGTAGTCCCTTCCAAAAATGAGAAGTAAAACGAGGATCTCTGTCAAACACGATAGAAACACGAATACCATGTAATCTGACTATTTCCTTGATGTATAATGCAACCAAAACATCAACTGACCATCAGCTCTTTATTGGCAAGAAATGCGCCGATTTAGTCAATCGGTCAATAATTTCCATCATGTCCTCCTTTTGATTTAGATAAACCCATAATGAAATCCATACTAATATTGATGCGGGACGAGACACGGACACGACAAGCTCGTGACTGCCCCTTAACGAGGGAAGCGTCAGACGTGCGCGGTTGAGAAACCGGCAGTGAGCTAGGGTGATCGGCTCTGGGATCTGACTAAAAACACTGTATCAGAGGAAGAACACGAATTTCTAAAAATAGATAGAGGGCTGATAAAAAATTAAGAAAATTTGTGGAGGTAGGGGGTGATGGACAGAAATCCCAGTAAAAATGGGAGGGTTTCGACAAATCAAAAAAATGGTCGGAGGGGGAGAACTCAGAGGTTCTGTCACTATAGACAGAAACATGGCAGATCTGGGATGACAGGTTGGACGAAAATGTAAAAATACTAAAAGATGGAATTTTGGCGTGAAAATTTAGGTGGATCTTGGGATACAAGGGTAGAACACACCATAAAAATTTCAGCTTGAGATCTTCACGTGGAGGAGAGAAGATCTTCGGACAAGAAGCCTCTGTCCGGGATGGACAGAACACCGAAGCCGGCTCCGCGGCGGCGTGATGGTGGCACGAACGGCGGCGGCGACGGCACCGATGATCACCGGAGATAGAGGGGAGGGGATTGAAGATAGAACCACTCTAGAATTTGGGGTTGGAGAAGAAAGAACACCAAGGGAGAGAGGGAGAGAGGGCACACCCTTCTTGCTTCAAGCAATTTTCACATAATTTCTTCATTAATCTCTAATGACACTATACATAGGCTTATATAGAAAATGGCAAGGGGTGGAGGGCTGGGAATTTCGTGGGAAATAAGTCATTTTCTTCCCCCATGTGGTCAAAATTCAAAAAAAATAAATTACATATGAATGGGGCACTCCTTTGACTAGGTAGGTAAGGTAGGTGGCCTACCTTTGAAATTTTAACCCCTTTGTCTCCCATGTGGTCAATTAGCATTCAAACCTTCTAGATGGCCACCTAGGATGGTTGACCAGCCCCACATGGATGAGGTGGACCAATGGGGAAGGGGCCCCCCTAACTGGACCTACTACACATTTGCACAAAAACCCACACAATCCTAGGGAATGACACATTGGCTTACAAAGCCTTACAATTGTACACATACTTTCCCAAAGATATAAAAGTAAACTAAGAGATATAAATGCAATATGAAAAGGTACTGGCTCGGTGTCGATTCCCATCAACTCTCCCCGGGTGGGAGAAACTTGACCCCGTCGAGTAGGGGTAGGGATGCTCGAATACTCCGGCGGATCCGTCACCGTGCCAAGTAGCACGGGTATGCTCCGCCCCAAGTGATCGTCACCTGCTCATTCCATATATACTCGATATGCGAACTGCTATGGCCTGAAGGTGGACACTCCGGGTGGGGCACTCTCAAAAGGAAGGGAAGCGGCTCAAAGACTCACTAGGAATCACCGCTGAGTCCCTATAGGTGACTGATCCGGGTATAGATGTGGAACCGATCCCATACTCATCAAGTGAGTCCACTCGCCTCTTACTCATAAGAGAACGACAATGAGCTTGCACAAGACGCATGCAAACAAACAACGACACACAAACCAAACAAACCACACAAATAAGAAACTAACTCATGCATGACTCTAGACACACCTATTGTTAGTCCGACCCGTACATAGGTGACGGAGGACCAGGACACCCGAATGTGTGCCATGCATGCATGTTATGTAACTGGAGATGGGTGGTATGGGGAACACCTAAACATCCAAGTATGACCCAGTCATGCATGGACGGCCCTTTAGGTTTAGGAGACTTGAGTGGGCTAGGAAAGCCGGGTGTGGAGTAGCCGGGTGTAGGTGTATCGTGGACGGGCTTGGTTGATGTAGATGACCCGACCGGTGGGAAAGGGGTGTGAAAGTGGACTTCCCCGATAAGGTATGAAGGAAGTGATGGGTCATGGGGCCCACTAGAGTAGGGGTCGAATGGGTCAAAGAAAGCGTGACCCCTCGGTTCCTCTATTACATAGTCCCATGTTTGGAATTCATGAAGGTGAGGGTCACCTCCATCCATCGTGATAGATGGGACCGTGTATAGGAGATATGACTCCTCCCTCGGAAGAAAAGTAATGAAGTCGGGCTCATCCGGTAGCGGGAGAAGTAGAAGAACCTCCGTGGTAACACAACCCGTGGTACATACGGAGGTAATGGACCCTATGGCCGGATGGGTGAAGCTACGACTAGTGGGTTGGTCGAAGCCCCGAGCCAATAAATGTGTAAAGGTCAACTGCCGGTCTAACCCTTTAAGAAGGTCGTCCAATGTGTCCACATAGTGACGAGACCGGAAGGTGGTATGAAATGAGTTGCTTGACACTAGTGGTAGTGTGGGGTCCATTGATGGGAAGGGAGGTGGGACCAAGCCATCCTTGAGCCAACTAAGAAGTGGCTCGACTATGAAAAGCGTACCCGTTAGAAATACGGGTGGCTCGGGCCTTGGTGGTTCCAAATGAGATGGTTCCGAATCAAGTTCGGAAATATAGAGTGATGACATTGGAGCTTTCATGGATGAGGAAGGAATGTCCTTCTCATGGTGAAGGGGTCCTTGGGGTGGCTCCGGGAACAACCAATCTACCCCGATAGACCGATCTAGACTAGTACTAAACCGATCTAGGCTTGTACTCAACCTTTGCACTTGTCCCATCATGGCTTGGAACATTGCGCCCACTTCATCGGGACTATAGGCTCGGGATGCGGCCATGGTTGTAAAGATGGGGTTGGGCCCCCTAAGAATGGAGATGCAAGACCATTTTTTTTTTTGTTTTGTTTAAAAGCAAAATGTTATGCTAACCAATGCACCGAGACATGACCAAAACCCGGTACGTGGCGGAGATAACCGATCCGAAGATCACTCGCACAAGTGTGCAGCCTTCCCGATAGGCGTAGCCTAACATTCGGACAACACCTTTTGATATACCGAGTAAAGGGATGTAAATGTGACCCAAAAAGATATTTTTTTTTGTTATAAAACAATGATGACCCTAAATGCGACTTAGACAATGACTAATGACTAGACGTAAATGACACTTTTTTTTTGATTTGGACACCCTAGACTCAACCTTCTCTGATACCAAATTGATGCGGGACGAGACACGGACACGACAAGCTCGTGACTGCCCCTTAACGAGGGAAGCGTCGGACGTGCGTGGTTGAGAAACCGGCAGTGAGCTAGGGTGATCGGCTCTGGAATCTGACTAAAAACACTGTATCAGAGAAAGAACACGAATTTCTAAAAATAGATAGAGGGCTGATAAAAAATTAAGAAAATTTATGGAGGAAGGGGGTGATGGACAGAACTCCCAGTAAAATTGGGAGGGTTTGGACAAATCAAAAAGATGGTCAGAGGGGGAGAACTCAGAGGTTCTGTCACTGTACATAGAAACCTGGCAGATCTGGGATGACAGGTTGGACGAAAATGTAAAAATATAAAAAGATGGAATTTTGGCGTGAAAATTTAGGTGGATCTTGGGATACAAGGGTAGAACACACCATAAAAATTTTAGCTTGAGATCTTCACGTGGATGAGAGAAGATATTCGGACAAGAAGCCTCTGTCCAGGATGGACAGAACACCGAAGGCGGCTCCGCGGCGGCGTGATGGCGGCACGAACGGCGGCGGCGACGGCACCGATGATCACCGGAGATAGAGGGGAGGGGATTGAAGATAGAACCACTCTAGAATTTGAGGTTGGAGAAGGAAGAACACCAGGGGAGAGAGGGAGAGAGGGCACACCCTTCTTGCTTCAAGCAATTTTCACATAATTTCTTCATTAATCTCTAATGACACTATACATAGGCTTATATAGAAAATGGCAAGGGGTGGGGGGCTGGGAATTTCGTGGGAAATAAGTCATTTTCTTCCCCCATGTGGTCAAAACTCAAAAAAATTAATTACATATGAATGGGGCACTCCTTTGACTAGGTAGGTAAGGTAGGTGGCCTACCTTTGAAATTTTAACCCCTTTGTCTCCCATGTGGTCAATTAGCATTCAAACCTTCTAGATGGCCACCTAGGATGGTTGACCAGTCCCACATGGATGAGGTGGACCAATGGGGAAGGGGAGGGGCCCCCCTAACTGGACCTACTACACATTTGCATAAAAACCCACACAATCCTAGGGAATGACACATTGGCTTACAAAGCCTTATAATTGTACATATACTTTCCCAAGGATATAAAAGTGAACTAAAAGATATAAATGCAATATGAAAAGGTACTGGCTCGGTGTCGATTCCCATCAAATATTCTCCAACTTCCATTTGGGAATATCTAGAGGATGTAATTTTCCAGCAGGCTTTTGGTGTTCCGCCTTGACCTGTTGGCAAGTGAGACAGCGTGATACATAGTCTGCTATTTCCCTTTTCATGTTGGGCCACCAAAAATTCCTCTTCACATCTTGGTACATTTTGGTTGATCCTGGATGAATCGTGTACCTTGATCTATGAGCTTCATCTAAGATCTTCTTCTTTAACTCGGGACAATCCGGTATGCAAGTTCTATTCCTGAACATTAATCTTCCTTCACAAGTTATTTGGAAATCAGATTGTCCTTCCAGTTTGCCTTTGATCTCTACTAATATTGGGTCATTATCTTGAAGCGCTCGTATTTCAGATAATAGGTCTGGATGAATGCTTATATGAGATAATGTGACACATTGAAAGTCTGTGTCAATGCTTATATTGAGTTCAGAGAATTGCTCCAGCAATTTCCATTCTTGAATCATACAATTGGCTAACAGTGCTCTCGGCTTTCGACTAAGGGCATCTGCTACATGGTTACCCTTTCCGGGATGATATTGTATATTGAAGTCGAAGTCCTTGAGATATTCTAGCCAACGTCTTTGCCTCATATTTAGTTCCTTTTGTGAAAAGAGATACTTGAGACTCTTGTGATCAGAGTATACAGTAAACTGTACTCCATAAAGATAATGTCTCCATATTTTGAGTGTAAATACCACCGCGGCCAATTCTAAGTCATGGACGGGGTAGTTCTCTTCATGCTTCTTCAATTGATGAGAAGAATAAGCTATAACCTTTCCTTGTTGCATTAGAACACATGCGAGGCCAATGCCAGAAGCATAAGTGTATACCTCAAATTTCTCTCCTTCCATTGGTAATGCTAAGACCGGAGCTATAGTTAGATGATCCTTGAGATTTTGGAAGCTTCTTTCACATTCCTCACTCCATTCATAACGGATCTCCTTGCGAGTTAACCTTGTAAGCGGCACGGCGATCTTAGAGAAATCCTTGATGAATCGCCTGTAATAGTCGGCAAGACCTAAGACACTTCGGATCTCGCTAGCATTGGTCGGTCTTTCCCAATTCTTCACAGCTTCAACCTTTGATGGATCTACAGATAATCCATCCTTTGATATCACATGTCCGAGAAAAGTTACTTCTTCAAGCCAGAACTCACACTTGCTGAGCTTGGCATATAATCGGTTTGTCCTTAATATTTATAATGCAATCCTCAAATGCTCCTCATGCTCTTCCTTAGTCTTGGAATAAATTAATATATCATCGATGAAAACCACCACGAACTGATCTAAATAAGGTCTGAATATGTTATTCATCAACTGCATAAAGGCAGTAGGGGCATTTGTTAGTCCAAAAGGCATAACGACAAATTCATAATGGCCATACCTGCTTCTGAATGCAGTCTTATGAATGTCATCATCCTTGATTTTTAGTTGATGATATCCTGACCTGAGATCAATCTTTGAAAAATACATGGATTCAGATATTTGATCAAATAATTCATCGATCCTTGACAGTGGATATTTGTTCTTGATAGTGAAATGATTCAACTGTCGATAATCGATGCATAACCTCATGGATCCATCCTTCTTCTTCACAAATAGTACAGGCGCTCCCCACGGGGAAGTACTCGGTCTAATGAATCCTTTCTTAAGAAGTTCCATCAATTGCTCCTTTAACTCCTTGAGTTCGGCAGGGGACATCCTATAAGGTACCTTAGAAACAGGTCCAGCACCAGGGACCAAGTCGATGGTGAAGGCCACTTCTCTCTGTGGGGGTAATCCAGGCAAATCTTCTAGAAACACGTCCGGAAATTCTTGCACAACGGGAATATCTTCTATCTTAGTTTCCTTAGTCTCCTTAATGGTGACAAAAGCAAGGAAAGATACACATCCTTTCCTTATTAGCTTGCTAGCTCGGAGAGCCGAAATAAGAAGTGACTCGCTCCGACTCTTAGGGATAGAATAGACTAGTTCTGGAAAGTCCTTGAAAGTAACCTTGCTATTGCGGCAATCGACTGTTGCCTGGTATTTGGATAACCAATCCGCGCCTAGTATGACATCATACTCCTTTAGATCTAAACATATAAGATCAATAGGGAGATTCCTACCCTGAACCAATACTTCACAGTTTTGGTAATGGTGAGTGATATCAGTTTCGTTACCAAGAGGAGTAGACAAAACTAATTTTATCCATTCCAGTTCTAAGGGTAACGGATCAGCAAACTTTTTGGAAATAATTGAATGTGAAGCACCCGTATCAAATAAGACATATGCAGACTTGGAACAAACTTTCAATGTACCTTCTACTAGTCCGCCTTCTTCTTCTTCGGTCTCCTTAATTGCGTGAAGACGAGCGTTCTTGGTTACCGGGCGCTTTCCGTCACCGTCTTGATCATTAAGTAATGGGCAATCGGGAATCCGATGCTCACGGCTCCCGCAACGGAGACATGCTCCAAGTTTCCTCCAGCACTCTTCGGCTTTGTGACCAGCCTTGTCACAATGCTTGCAAACTGTATTTGAAGGGGTAGTGGTGATAGAGAAGGGCTTGGTCTTCTTGGACTTCTGATCTTGTGAAGAAGTACCTCCATTATTAGGCCTCTTCTTGAAGTTGGGTTTAAAGGAACCCGAACCTGTGACTTGTTCTTTCTTATCCTTCCCACGGATTCTATCTGATAGCTCCGTGGCATCTTCTAACAATTGAGCTCGGCGTACTATCTCTGAGTAGACCTGAATATCCATTAGCGCCAGCTGGGTAATATATTGGGGCCTGAGCCCATTAAGGAACCTCCTAGCTTTCATCTTCTCGGTGCTAACTAAGTGCTTAGCATACCGAGACAATCTAGAGAATTGTGCCTCGTACTCTGCCACCGATAATGACCGTTGCTTGAGTGCGGCAAATTTCGGTAGCTTTCTTTTCTTGGACTCGGTCTGAAAAATATTTATTGTTGAAATGTTCAACAAATTCTTCCCAAGTAATTTGGTCCGGATTTATAGTGGCTCCGACTGCCTCCCACCAGCATCTGGCATCTCTCTCTAACTGAAAAGTAGCTAATAAGACTTTCTCTTCATCCGTGCATTGCATAACACGGAATATACGCTCCGTCTCCCTGATCCAGTGCTCTGCGTCGTCTGGATCAGTAGATCCCATGAATTTGGGAGGGTTCATGTTTTTAAAGTTCTGGTGGAGACTCCCGGTTCGCTGTGCACCTCCCTGGGCTACATGTTACAGCACCTGGGTCATTCCTTGGAGTGTACGCTGCATGTTGCGCCATTAAGCACGTTCGGCAGCCATTATCCTACAATTACAATAGCTATATCAGTGTGCAATTTCGTTAAGGCTCTTAAATTTTTTCATGTTAACTCCACCCTTGGTTCTACCCAATCTCACTTGTTAATGATTTAAACCTATCCTTGGACTTGGGTTTCCTAGGAATTGAATACCCTAGGCTCTGATACCATAAAAACTGTCACGCCCCGAGCGCGAAAGGTACCCGGAGATGCGCGACAAGTTTGTATCAATCATGTCAATCAGAGTAGTAGTGTATTCGACACAAAGATAGAGTGCACAAATATAAAGATAACCCAATCCATTTATTCCTTTAATAAGAATATATCTATTACAAACCCATGCAAATACTAGACTCAATAAAAGAAAGGTACAACTCTTGACTCAAGAAAAATAGAGAAAAGACAGGACTAATTGACGCTTGAGTAGCTCTAACTCTTTCACTCTTGACCATCCCCTTCAGATTGAGTTCCCTCATCGTCGGACTTACCTGAAAAGTATAGAAACATTGAGTGAGCGAACGCTCAGTAGGAAATTATATCTCAAGAACTAGCAATGGGTTTAAGTAATTACATCTTTCATGAATACACTATAGCTATGCATGCTCGCAAAACGACAAGATAGAGAGAGTGTATAACAATAAGATAGCGATGAACTTTCAAGAACTTATATCAAAAGATATCAAGATATTCAAGCAAGTAGACTCATCATGTTATGTTGGAATTTGGCTATCATGGTTCAAGCACGCAAGTATGCAATTACCCTTTTTCGGGTCACACAAGTCATGTAATATCAAGTCAAGTACAAGTACAAGATTTGTGGAATATTCAATCAAGCTAGTCATGCACTTCGGTATAATGCCAATACCGTGATCAATCAACTCCCATGGACACAAGTACTTTCGGGTGCTCCTCCCAGGACCAGATCGGGCCCTATATGCGCAGGCATTAATCATGTATTTTAACATCCACTTTTGTATATAGCCAATATGGAATTTCAAGGATAAAGTTTGTAGACATGTAGGATAGACTTTGAAAGAATAGAGTCCAAAAATATGACACTTGACATAGTTAGGCGATAATAACGGTACAATCACGATTATCGATAAAACTAGGTGGATTTGGTTCCCTAACTTGGGTACCATGAAAAACAAGTATGGACATTCTTTATATAGAATTGAGGTCCACAAGAACATCAAGTTTAATATAGAATTGGGGTCTACAAGAACATCATAACAATGTTGTTATAGAATTGGGGTTTACAAGAACATCATAACAATGTCATGCTTTACCCCGTTCATTAAGATAATTCTCATAGCATACACATGGCATGACATGAGGGCCGGTATACCATGTTTCTATAGAGTGACATGGCAAAGATTATGTAATGGGTTTTTATGGTACAACTAGCTCAGTCGGCCTTGAGGGAATCCAAGACTCGAGGAGTCTTACGGAGGTCTCTATGACTAACTCGCTAGTCCAAAGGAACGGAATGCCCAATGGAGAGCTTGTATGTCACTGAGAGTTAAGG
This sequence comes from Amorphophallus konjac, assembly GCA_022559845.1. Lineage (NCBI taxonomy): Eukaryota > Viridiplantae > Streptophyta > Magnoliopsida > Alismatales > Araceae > Amorphophallus > Amorphophallus konjac. The sequence continues at coordinate 376,199,964 of CM040121.1, forward strand.
GGGTAACGTTAAAACATCATGAAACGTGGGACTATATTCACGGAGTGGAAATATAGTGCCAATATATATATACATAAGTATGAAACCCTCGGATAACAGAAACAGTGAAAAAATAGTTTTACAGGAAAATAACGACTTTAGTTAAGTCATTAATCACGTAATTAATGCCTTACATAAGGGCATTTCTTGAGCTTTTGACGACTCGTGAGGCAGTCGTCCAAAATATATTTCAATTTTTACAGAATTTTAATATTTCAGAATTTTTAACCAAAACACGCCCTGGACAGGGGCGTTACCTCTCAATTAGCGCCCTGTTCTGGGGCGTCGGTTTAGTAGGAGACGACCTAGACAAAGTCGTGAATTCAAGAATTTACCAATTTTCAGATAATAAAATTTCAGGAAAAAAGGTACATGATCATGACAGGAAAAATAGCAGGATTTCACAGGTATAATCATGCAATATATTAGATTCATTGTTACATAGATATGGGCATGGCGTCAAAACAATAATTAGCGCCCTAGTGTGGGTCGCTTCTTTAAATTAGCGCCCTTGTCAAGGGCGTTTCTTTTTGAAATTACATAGAAACCATCTGAAACCATAATAAAACTACATGCATGCACGACCGATGATATTATTAAGATCTTAAGCTAGTTTGGGCTACGATCTTGAGAAAACCTACCTGATGATCTGTGTGAAGACTCGGTTAAGATTTGTGAAGTGAAAAGGACTCTCTGTTCGCAACAGAGTCTTTTGATTACCGGAGGAAGAAGAAGAAGATGATGATGAAGAACTTCACGTCCTTCCACTATATGGGCGTTCCTTCTAGATGCAGGCAACCTACAGGAGAATAAGATGAAGAACAATTAATATTCTTCATAACTAAAACCGTAGACAGGGGAAGAAGAACATTACCTGTTCTTCACGTACGCAGCAGCAGAGCTTCCTTCGGCCAACAGCTCGCTAGGGTTCGACAGAGAGGGTTATTTATAAGGTTTCGGGAATCCTAATAGAGTTAGAATTTGATTAAGGGTAGTATTCCCTTGATAGAGTCCTTACTATATTCTATCCTTGACCTAGTTATCTAGAACTTGCTCTGGATAGTCTCCTGGGTCGATCGAAACTCGAACAAAATTGACGTGTTTAGTAAGGGCGTTGAATTTAAATTGACGCCTTTGACAATGTCATTTCTTGTGAAAAACGCGCCCAGGTGGAGGGCGTTACATTTACTTCCCTTTTTTTTTATTATTTTAGCCGTTTGATAATTGACGCCTTATTGTTTGGGCGTCCCTTTTTAATTAGCGCCTTATCTAGAGGCGTTTCTTAATGAAGTAGCCCCTTGACCAAAGGCATTATTTCCATTCTGTCGTTTTATTTATTCTTTTTGATGTTTCTCATTCATTTATTTAATACTTTATCAAATTTGATTAATTTGGGGTTTTTATTTCCTTTTATATATATATTTTTTCCAGGGTTGCTACATAAATCGTGTCATTCATGTAAAGATAGAGTGCGCATAATACTCGGTAATTTTATCACTAACTTAAATTTGAACATAATGCCATAGTCCAAGATGACAATTATCTACTTAACCAAATGACAATATCCCAGAATCATTCGTAAGGCTACAAGTTTAATAAGTTCCATCTAACTAGATCATAACTGACCCAATTAAATTATACAAGCCTTTAACAATAACTGGAAATACAACAATAACTGGAAATACAATGTAGGACCTAAGAATAAAAGACATGTCTAACTGACGGTACACCAAATCTAACACTCATCACTCAGTATCGGTCCCATCCGGGTGGTGGTCGCTATCCAGGTTTCCTGAAAAATGTTAGAATTGCAACTTTATGAGCGAATCGCTCAGTAGGATTTATATCTCAAGCTCTAACAATCTTTAAGTTAATTACAAGTTCATGCGGTATAATGATGCATGTTGGATCGAGCAAGAATATCAAGAATTGTACCAAAAGAGTATCACATGAACATCAATAAGATGTATCAATGAGGAACTAGCAAGTAATTGCCAAGTAATTGCACAAGTCTTTCCAAGAAATCAATATTCAAGCAAGTCTTTCCAAGAAAGTAATAGTTAATATTCCAGCAAGTCTTCCCAAGAAGATAATAATCAATATTCAAGCAAGTGAATCTCAAGCTCGTGTAATAACAAGTAGTGTAGTGGAATTGGCTATTTCATTCATTTCATTCAAGCAAGTAATTTGCCCCTTTTCGGGCCAAGCAATTCATGTCAAGCAAGTCATGTCACGAGAGAGAGCGAGTGGGAATGTCTCAAGTCAAGTCAAGTCAAGCAAGCAAGTACTTCGGTGCAATGCAAACACCGTGTTCAATAAACTCCCATGGGCACAAGTACCTTCGGGTGCTCCTCCCAGGACCAGACCGGGCCATATATGCACATCATTGTTTCATGTATATCTTTAGACATCCACTCTCATTTTTATAGCCAATATGGAATTTCAAGAAAAGTATACATTGTAGGAACATCAGGTAGATCTTTCAGGAATAGAGTTCAAGGACATACCACATGTAAATGATGTTTTATGACCAAGCTACTTAAAATGCATGACACATAGGCCAATCAGGGTTAAGGAGATGGCCATGGATCATTGGGTAAGGCCGGATAGAAGCCCCAAAATTCCAGTTTACAAGGAAATGGCGCCCTTACAGAGGGTCTTTAGTAATGGCTTTCAGGTTTTCAGTAACTATTTCCATGTTACAGAATGGGGTTTACAGAATTTCTCAATATTGGTCTTTTCCAGGTTCTACATAAATGTCATTGGATTGAGTTTCTGGGGTTTCAGTTCTGGGAGAGAGAGATGGTATCCATGATAGTGCCCTTACATGTATGTTAAAATGGAGTCTTCTTAGAGGGTCTCTATTTCAGAATGTTAAAATAGAGTTTTCCCCTTGGGTCTCTATTTTAGTAAATAGAGCCTTCGCGGGGAGTCTCTATTTCAATGTTAAAATATAGTCTTCCCAGGGGGTCTCTATTTCAGCAAATAGAGTCTTCTCAGAGAGTCTCTATTTCAATGCTGAAATGGAGTCTTCCCAAAGGGTCTCTATTTTAGAAAATAGAGACTTCTCAGGGAGTCTCTATTTCAGAATGTTAACAATATTTGTGTATTTAATAGGATAACAGGTTTACACATTATGACAATAACTGTGTATTTAACAGGATAACAGGTTTACACGTTATGTAATCAGGTTTTACAAGCTATGTGATTAACAAACTACAGAATTAACAAAGCTTAGCGATGGCTATGTGATTAACAAAGTTTGACAGGATATGTAATTACCAGGCTCTGTAATTAACATGTTTAACAGGCTATATGATTTTTACAGGCTTAACAAGGTATGTAATTTATAGGTTAACAGGTAACAGGTTTAACATGTTTAACATGCTAATCAACGGGGTTTAACAGGCTAAACACAAGATCAGTGGGGGTTTAACACACAAATGGAAATGGCGCCCTGGCCAGGGGCGCCCCATTGGAATGGCGCCCTGGTCAGGGGCACCCTTCCCCTGGGTGCTCCACTAGACTCATAACACTGTTCATTAGTCTAATTTTCACGAAATCCGGAAGTGAGGGCATGGTTAAATAGAGGCAAATCTCAGTATTTCAAAGTCATGCTCATGCAGGAGTTTCATGCGTTGGTTCTATAGATATAAATGTCTGAACATGGTGGCTACTAGTTACGTGATCTTACTGTTCATGATTTATCACATGTTCCCAGAATCAGGAAGTAAAGACATAGATAGACATGGAAAAATAGCAGGATTGTATGATCATGCTCATGCAACAATTTCTGAGTTTAATTTCATAGATATCAATTTTTTTTTAAACATGGATCAATTTACAAGAAATTGGGACATGTTATGAGTAATGACAGATTATACATGGGGTACTTGGCCGAGGTGATATCATAGATCTACTCACGCAAGAGTTAGTGTTCTGGATAGGCGTAGCCTAACCTTTCCACTAAGTCTTTTGATATACCCCTGACTCAAATGACCAGACTGTGGGTATGAAAGGTTTAACTAGCATGCATGTTAACCTATATTAACTACTAGTTAAGCCAGATCTTGAGAACACCTACCTTTTTGACGTGAATATGTGGAAGAGATAATAAGAAAACCAAGCTTATCTGCAAGGATCCAACAGCAGGAAGAAGAACGTAGGAAGAAGGTACCCCTCACGTTCCTGAAAATAATAAAAGAAAGGGGAAAGAAAGGGGGTGTTTCTCTTCTGTAAGTGGAGAAGAGAAAAGTCACAAACCACCTTCTCTTCTATGGCAGGATAACAGTAAGGGTCATCTACGTTGGGTAGGGGTTGTTGTTTATAGGGAATAAAATGTTGAGAGTCCATAGGGAACTAGATCTGAAAGCCTTGCTGTGTTGGTTACCTCCAGGGTCCCTTGCCAGCGGATGTTTGTTGTTCATGGTAGTTGCTGCCTCCCAGGGAAATGGCGCCCTAGGAGGTGACTCTATTTAGATGAATAGCGCCCATGCAAATGGGCGCTATATCTCCTGCCCCTTATTATTGTTTTTTTTTAAATGGTCATGTGAATGGCGCCTGGGGTAGGGGTGTCCCATTGGGAATAGCACCCAGGTAAGGGGCGCTATTTTCATTTGGTTGGGCCCTTCACGTGTTTGTCTAACAGATATAGGTATATATATTGCTTGGTGGTTGGTTAGTGGCATGGTGGCCCCCATATATATAATTGGTTGGTAAAGAGAGACATTTGTAAACTATGGGCTTTCATACCGTGGGTTGTGGCCCTGTGACTTGAGAAATTGACGCCCTTGTGTAGAGGCCCTATTTCAGGTGAATACTAATACATACGATGGCTTTACTTGTTACATATTTATATAATGGTCCTCATTGGGTATTCTACCTTTTCTTTTGGCCTTCTCATAGAGTTATTTAAGGTTTTATTTACTTGTAAAAAAGTCTATTTCCTTATCATTTTTATCTGGGGTGCTACCGTAGGTCTTTTCTAGGGCTTTTGCCTTTTCTTGTAGGCTTTCGCTTTGAAGCTAGTGCTTTGTCGACGGATCGGTAATGCTCAACTTTGTGAGATCGGGGTTTGCCTTTCTGTTGTTATTTGTCTTGAGTATATTCAAGTGATTTTGATGAAAACAAAACCCTGGACATATGTTCTATCACGTGCCATGTATTAGTGATTAAATACGAGCTTCGTACGCAATTGAGGACTAATTCCATCATGAATTATGCTTAGAAGTTCATAACTTTCCAAACGCGTAAAAAGAGCTCAAATGGACTTGAAATCAAAAACAACATACGTTCAATTCATTCCTTCATCATGTGGATATGATTTACTGGGCTGACAACTCATTTCTGTAGGTTGTCAACAGTCCGATCGACCAACAAACAAGTGTCGTCGACCAGTTTTTCCAGCAATCAAAAATGAACAAGTTGTTACAGTCCGGTCGACCTAAGGTTATAGTCTGGTCGATCGTAATTTCCAGGGATGAAATATCAACAGTCTGTTACAGACCGATCCACCGCCCCATGTCGTCCGGTCGACTGCCCGCCCCGAAGCAGCTATATTTGACTTTTTGTTTCATGAATGAGGAGAGGTCTTCTCCTTGGATTGTTTAATCCCAAAGCCACAAGACATGGCATGATTTGTGGATCTGGTTCCTGGCTTGTCCCTTGACCATCCAAGATGTACAAAAACATCTCATTGGGGCAAAAAACCCTAATCACTTAAGGAGATCAAGAAGGCTATCAAAGAGAGGAAGAGAGCTACTACTGTAGCTCCGTGAACAGTGCTACGTCCAAGAGTTCTTCATCCAAGAGCAAGATTTTCAAGATCATCTGTAGGCCATTCAATTGAAGATCAAGCTGAGGAGCAAGCTTCATCCAAGATCATCTTCATCCACTAAGGGGGAGCTTAAATCAGAGTTTTTCATTTTGTGCTTCTCCCTTATTTTTCATCAAGCTTCAAGTGTGTGATCTTGAACATTTAAACACTTGTGTGTGTATGGATCTACGCAGATCCATGTGCGTTTCTTCTAGTCTTCACAACTCTTTGTGATTCGGTGCTTGTGCACCTTCATGGGAGTTCCGAACTCCTCACGTGTGTGTGTGTGTGTGTTTTGATCTTGTAACCCTTTACAAGATAGTGTGGGAATCCTCACAAATCGTGAGGGGTGGATGTAGGTTGCCGTTGTTGCATCCGAACCACCTAAAAATCATTGTCCTTTGTGTGGTTTGTTCCTTTTCTTCTATCCCAATTCTGTGCGGCACACACGTTGATTAATTTGGTTGTATTGTTTGAGTTAGATCTAACATAATTTATCATTCTGATATTAGATCTCAGGTATATTAAAAGGTGGGTACGGATCGACAAGGCAAACCTTGTCAGGAATATAACATCATGCGTGAGTTGAATCTTCGGATTTCCACCTCCGCCACAATACCTAAGATCGGTTGAGTGTGATAGATTTTATTAGATCTAAGACTTTATATATAGATCTAATATTCATTACGGCTATTTTTCACACTTATTTAAATTGGCCAAGAATTTCCTAAAAGTTTGTAATCACCTAATTCACCCCCCCCTCTTGGGTGTCATTGACCGCTGGACTTCAATTTGTCTCAAAGCTAAGGCTCTAACTTTCACAGATCTAACGATCTAGAGAAAGATCCAGATCAATGGCCAACAAGGGGATGATGCCTGAGGGTCATTCCATTAACCGTCCTCCATTTTTTGATGGTTCGAACTACTCCTACTGGAAAAATAGAATGCATGTTTTTCTAAGGGCTCAGGAGTACGAAGTGTGGAGGGTTATGGACAAGGGTCCCTATAAACTCTCTGAAGATGAAGATAAATGGTCAATTTAGGAAATTAAAAAATCCACAATTAATTTTAATGCTATGAACATCATGCAATGTGCTATACATCTTAACAAGTTTTCTCGTGTATCCATGTGCAGCTCAGCCAAGGAGATGTGGGACAAGTTGCGGCTCATATATGAGGGAACCTCCGAGGTCAAGGAGACCAAGGCAAACCTTCTTGTCAGAGATTATGAGCTGTTCAAAATGAAGCATGAAGAAACCATCTCAGAAATGTTCACGAGATTAACAAAGATCACAAATGGTCTCAAAAGCCTCGGGAAGGAGTACACAAACTCCGATCTTGTGAGGAAAGTTCTGAGGTCACTTCCATCGACGTGGCACACAAAAGCCACAGTAATTGAGGATTCGAAAAATTTGTCCACACTTTCTTTGGATGAGCTCATAGGGTCACTCATGACCTATGAGATAAATATGAAGAGAACAGTCGTGGAAGATACGAAGAAGAAGAAAGTAATTGGATTGAAAGCTCACCAATCTGATGATGACTTTCAAGAAGAAGAATCCAGCGAGGGAGGCAATGAAGAAGAAGACTTGGCCAAGATAACTTGCCAAGTAAAGAGATTTTTGAGAAAGAAGAATAATTTCCAAGGCAACTTCAGAAAGGGGCAAAGGAAGCCCATTCAAACCAAGGGTGAGCCGAGCAAGCCCAATACTGTCATTTGTTACGAATGCAAGAGGCCCAGGCACATGAGAGGAGAGTGCCCAGATCTAAAGAGAAAATTCAAGAATGACAAGTTCAAGAAGCCCAAAGCCATGGTCGCCACATGGAGCGACGAAGAGGACAAACCATCCGATGAAGAGTTGGAAGAGCTCATGGAAAGTCTATGCCTCATGGCACATGAAGATGAATCAACAGAGGAAAATTCTGACCCTGATTTCATTTCAAATTAACAATGGCAGTCGGAATATGAAAAAATGTATACGAAATACAGAAAAATTAGATCTGAAAATAAAAATCTCAAAAAGAAAATTGATGAATTAACACATGAGGATACATTTGTTAAATTTGAGAAATTGGAATATGAATGATTTGAGTTATCGGAAGAAAAAGAAAGCTTGTTGCAAATAATTTCATCAAATAAGAAAAGCCAGGAGGAATTGATGAGTAAGCTATTTGAAATGGAGAAAGCTTTTGAAAAATTGAAAAATGAAAAAGAAGTTTTGTAATCCTCAATCTCAGAACTTGAAAATAAAAATGTGAGTTTGAATAAGGAGGTGAATGACTTGCAGTTCACCCTCTCTAGGTTTGTTAAGGGAAAACAAAACCTAGACAACATGTTGGGAGTTAAGGTTAACTTCTGAAAGAAGGATTGGGGTACATTCCCTAAAACAATAAATCCTTTGAGACTAAGATCACTACATCCTATGTTCATGAAAAAGAAAAAGACTTTGCTTCATATTCGCACTCCAAGTCAATACATGTCCAAACCAAAACACGGCAATTTCAAAGAAAGTTTACACATGTCAATTGCTTTCACTGTGTTAGACTTGGTCATGTTATTGCCAATTGCTGGTTCAAACAAAACTCACCAAGAAATCATACATTTTGGACCAAGAATAGATATGCACAGAGTTGGACTAACTCCTACGGACCCAAACTAGTTTGGGTACCAAAAACAATTAGATGAGAATTTTATTTCTTGCAAATATGCCTTGAAGCTAGGGGGAGAAAATGGTACTTGGACAGCGGATGTTCAAGGCATATGACAGGGGACAGGAAGGCATTCTCTATGCTGCAAGATAAAGATGGAGGCTCGGTTGCCTTTAGTGGAAAGGACAAAGGTAAAATAATTGTAATTGACAACATAGGTAAGGATTCTGAAACCTTGATTGAAAATGTCCTTTTAGTGAAAGGCTTAAATCACAACATGCTGAGCATAAGCCAGTTGTGTGACAAGGGTTTTAAAATTATTTTTGATGAAACCCACTACCTTGTCATAAATAAAACCTCCAATGAAATCAGATTCATCGGCAAGAGAAATAACAATATCTATACTATTGATCTAGGTGATGTTTCTGGTGATGATGTGTGCTTGGTAGCAAACAATCATGATAATGCATGACTATGGCACCGAAGACTAGGTCATGCTAGCTTTGGAGTAATCTCCAAGTTGTCTAAACATGACTTGGTGAATGGTTTGCCAAAATTAAAATTTGAAAGTGATAAAATCTGTGAGGCTTGCACCAAAGGCAAGCAAACACGTATATCTTTCGAAAATAAGAACATTATTTCTACCGCTAGGCCTCTAGAACTACTGCACCTTGATCTCTTTGGCCCTACTAGGACATCCAGCCTAGGTGGTAAATCTTTTAGATTTGTTATTGTTGATGATTACTACAGATTTGCATGGGTGTTATTTTTAGCCAATAAAAGTGATGCCTTGGCCGTGTTTCAAGTGTTTTGCAGGAAGATCCAAAATGACAGAGGCTACCTTATCACCACCATCCAAAGTGATCACGGTGGTGAGTTTGAGAGTCATGAATTCAGTAGTTTCTATGAGGAGTAGAGATAAAAGCACAACTTCTCATCACCAAGGACGCCTCAACAAAATGGAGTGGTGGAGAAGAAAAATAGAACTTTGATAGACATGGCACAGACTATGTTAAGTGAAAATTCTCTACCAAAATATTTTTGAGTTGAGGCGGTAAGTACAGTGTGTTACATGATCAACAGTGTGACGGTAAGGCCCATTTTGAAGAAAACTCCTTATGAGCTCTACAAGGGTAAGAAACCAAACATTTCTCATCTTAAACCCTTTGGATGCCCATGTTTGATCTTGAACAATGGTAAGTCTAACCTAGGCAAGTTTGATGAGAAAAGTGACAAAGGAATTTTCCTAGGTTATGCACTTAACTCTAGAGCTTATCGATTGTTCAATAAAAGGACTTTGGTTGTTGAAGAAAGTCCTCATGTGATTTTTGATGAATCTGAGTTAAGACTAACCAATCAATCTATTCCAATCTTGGATGCAGATGAAGATCCCAAACGTTCTATTGACGCTAAGGCCAAGGATGAACCAATTGAAGGGATACCCAGCAAGAGTGAAGAAGATCCCTCAAATGAAACACTTCAAGAGCAACAAGTGCAACACCCCGACTTGCCCAGCTCTTCTCCGTTCTTAAAGGATCACCCAGCTGATAACATAATCGGTAATCCTTATAACGGGGTAAGAACTAGATCATCACTAAGGCAAGTAGAAGAAGAGGATTTAATGGCCTTAATCTCACAAGAAGAGCCTAAGGATGTACTGAAAGATTTGTAAAATGAATCCTGGATCCAGGCTATGCACGAAGAGCTGCACCAGTTCGAAAGGAACGAAGTGTGGACTCTTGTGCCGCGTCCTAAGAACCCACTCGGTTTTCAGAAACAAATTGAATGATACGGGAGTTGTTGTTAGGAACAAGGCCCGACTTGTAGCCAAATGGTATAGCCAGGAAATGGGTATTGATTTTGACGAGTCATTTACCCTGGTTGCTAGATTAGAAGCAGTCCGGATTCTTTTATCATATGCTTGCTCATCGAACTTCAAATTATTTCAAATGGATTTTAAATCTACATTTCTAAATGGGTATATGAAAGAGGATGTCTTTGTAAAACAACCTCCAGGTTTTGAAGACCCCAAACATCCACGACACGTGTACAAGCTCTAGAAGGCTTTGTACGGGCTAAAGCAAGCACCAAGGGCATGGTATGAAAGGCTCACATCATTTCTGATTGAAAATGATTTCAAAAGAGGTGAGGTTGGTCAAACACTTTTCACGAGAAAATCAAGTAAAGATATACTGGTAGTTCAAGTGTGTGTTGACGATTAATTTTTGGAGCTACTAATAATGTTCTATGTGAAGAATTTGCAGAAATCATGCAATGAGAATTTGAGATGAGCTTAATGGGTGAACTAAATTTTTTTCTTGGATTGCAGGTGAAGCAAACGCCCGAAGGAATTTTCATCAATCAAGTTAAGTACACATTGGAGCTGTTAAAGAAATTTGGGATGGCTGAAGCAAAACCCCTATCAACTCCGATGGCCAAAACCACGAAGTTAGACAAAGATGAAAATGGTAAAACAGTAGATCCCACACTATTTCGAGGTATGATCGGATCACTACTGTATCTCATAGCATGCCGTCCTGACATTAAATACAGTGTATGTCTATGTGATCATTTTCAGTCATGCCCAAAAGAATCCCATTTGTTGGCTGTAAAACGGATTTTTGGGTATCTAATTGGCACACTAGACTTTGGATTATGGTTTTTGATCGGGAGCTCATTTGATTTGATTGCATATACTGATGCTGACTATGATGGATGCATTGTTAATCGCAAAAGTACTAGTGGATACTGCCAGTTTCTTTGTGGATGCCTAGTTTCATGGGCCTCCAAGAAACAACATTCAGTAGCTCTCTCAACGGCCGAGGCTGAATATGTAGCCGCTAGAAGTTGTGGAGCCCAAGTACTTTAGATCAAAAATCAATTGCTTGATTTGAATGTTGAAGTGAGTTCTGTGCCAATCTTTTGTGACAATACAAGTGTTATTAACTTATTTAAAAATCTTGTTCAACACTCCAGAACCAAACACATTGACATTTGCCATCATTTACTAAGAGATCATGTAGGCAAGGGGGATTTTGAGTTAAAATTTGTCGATACCCACAATCAACTAGCAGACATCTTCACAAAACTCCTAAACCAGGAATAATTCAATAAAATCAGGAGAGAACTTGGCATGTGCAAGGGTGAGGGCATGCATACTTAGGTCTGCACTAGGATAAGTGATGCATTTACGATGAACAAAAAATTAGAAGCATGATGGGTAGATTGTGTAAAATGCATGCATCATGCATACGTTGTGTGTATTCTTCTATTTTTGTTCATGACATTACCTTGTATGTGGGCTTGTACTTATATATATATATATGCCTTTTCTTGAAAAATTTGAAAAATTTCTAAGGCCCAATACTCCTTGATAAATAAATGTGGACTAGTAATCTGGGGACTCTAGGTAGTCTCTGAGGGGGAGGTTCGGAAAAACTCTTGAGGTCTATTCATGTCAGAAGTCATCACATTCTCTTTCCTCTTAAAGAAACAAAAAAAGGAAAAAACAAAAAACAAAAACACAAAAAGGAGTGAAAAAGAAAAGGGGGCCAGCAAGACAATGGAGCTCAACATCTCACAAAGGAGACTTGGTGGAGATTAACACTCAGTTTCTAGGTTTTGAAGGAGCAAATCGACCTTTCCGGTCGACCGCCGCCCTCGGTCCGGTCAGCCGTTTGCGGCAAACTGGGCCGGCCGAGCCACGACTGAACCCTATTTTAAGAGGGTTTCACCGTCCTCTTCCTCATTCCATTCCACCCATTCTCTCTCCCATCACTTCCTTAACCCTAGAACACCAAACCCCCATTCCATAAGCCCTAAAACCTCACCCTTCCTCCCTCCCACACGATCCGGCGGATTCGTCACAAATTCGGGACGACATCTCCGCGGTTATTCGTGCGCTCGTGCATCTCATTCTCAGTTTCCAGAGTGTAGTCGTATCTAGCCTCTAGAGTGTCCTTTGGTCCGTTTTTCTCCCAGGGTTGAGATCGTTCCCTTCAAGGGTTTCCTAGACTAAGATGCCGCCTAGAAGGAGTTCCCGGCATCCTCCTCAAGGGGAATCCAGCGATCGGAGACGTGAGGCTCTGATTCCTCCACCACGGTAGGCTCCGGTACCGCCTCGCGCACCTCAGTTGCCTCCGAGGCCAATTATCGACCCACATCTTGTCGACTTTAATGAGGTTAATGAAATTATCTCAGACATTTGTGTAGTTTTTGAGATTCAACCGGGTTGGACCGATTTTTTCACTAGATATCCCATATATTATCCATATCTAGTGCAACATTTTTATGGCAACTTGGTTGACAGAAATGAAGAGTTGTATACGTTGAGATTCACATAACTCCAGAATTAATTGAACGTGCTTTAGGAGTTTCTGCAAGGGGTGCCAATATGACATTTGGACATGGTGAAGTTGAGGCCACCTTCGTTGCCATGACAAGCTGTGATTTCATGCGTGGTGTGAGTGATTTAATTCAATTAAATGCAAATTATTTTCCACCACTGCAACGAGTTCTCCACCACATGTTTACCTCTCTAATATATCCCAAAGGTGGCAGTAGAAATGAAGTGACCGAGGTTCATAGATTTCTTTATTTTCATGTCATGAATGGAAATTTAGTCAACATGGGTCGGCTTATGACAGATTTGATAGGGCTATGCCGAACCCAATTACAGAGGTCTCTTCCTTATGCGTCACAGTTGACTGGAGTATTCATCTATGTTGGGATAAATTTAGGTGCTGAACAATTCATTCGAGTCAGACAGGATGATATTTACAATGCCCACAAGATTTTCTCTGATATGGGATATTACTGGGGTCCCGATGGTGAGCTCCACCGCGATGTGCCGATTTATGGAGAGGAATCTGCAAGTGAAGAAGAGCAGGAAGAACAGCAAGATCAAGGGGAAGCACCTGCACCAGTTCAGGCCAAGGACCAGCCTCCTCCACCCTCACCTCCTCACATGGATCCTCCAGTGCCTCCACCACCACAGTTTTACCACGGGGAGTCCTCAACTCAGGGTGCTGGATATCCTCCTTGAGGGGATTATGAGAGCTTTGATTGGCGCATCTCGGGCATGTAAACCCACCTTGACTCAGCTGTTGGGAGGCTTGATACTTTCATGGACATTATGGATGGCCGTATGAACACTCTCTCTCACACCATGGATACCCTTTCTGCCCACGTAGCCTCTCTTGCTACTGACTAAGTGGATACCACCAGTGCTTACCGGACCACCACTCGTTCCCTTCTTTACATTGAGCATCTTCTGCGTGACATTGAGACCCGTATCCCTCCACCTCCACCTCCTCCTCCATCTGTTGATGAGGATGGCTCCAATGATGAGGATGGCTCCGACAATGAAGATGATGGCTCTGACGATGACGATGACAAGGGGACTCCGGATCACCCTGCTCCTTTGCTGTTCTTGCGTCACCTAGTGTTACTTTTTGTCCACTACTCTTGTATCCCACTCCCGCTTTTTGATGATGCCAAAGGGGGAGAAGTAGGCTAGTCAGGTTTATATATATGTTATTGATGTGAAACACTCTATAGAACGCAGCAACTAGACAAAGAACCCCTTGGACTTATCCATAGCAAGCACAATTCGCAACTTAGAGACTATCGAAGACGGTCGCTCACCGGTGCGCCGCTCAACCCAAGGGTGACTCGATGATGCCGAGTCGAGGGTGGTGGGGCTAGGCCCTTGCTGGTAGAGGGTCAGCAAGGTTATGAATGTTCCCCCCCCCCCCCAAAGATATGGAAACCCAAATTTGAAGGGCTGACCGAGTGCCACAACGGACTCGGATCACTCGCTTCCTCCACAGTGGTCATTCGAAAGCAAGGGTGCTTTAAGGACCGGGCGCTCACTAACAATCCAGCGGAGTGTTGAAGAATATTAATTGAACAAGCACTAAAATATGAGCAAGGGTTGAGAGATTACCTGGCTGGTTTGAAGAAACCGACCCCGGTCGGAGACGTGGGCGAGCGGGGAAGTGTGGTTTCCCCGCACACTGCGTCGGTGAAGCTTCTTCCTGTTTAAATGATTACATGAACTACTCCTCACGCAGGAGGATTGGACAAGGGGTGGGGAGTTGTGTGATTACAACAAACACTACCTCCCGCAGGGAGGGGCTTTACGCCGGCCAGGCGGGGTGGGGAATGCCAAAGTTGAAGAGAGCGCGCGGTTTTGTCCGCTTAGTCTTGGCATGATAGGGGTTCGTTGATGAAGCTGCCACGGATCCGTCCGAAGTCAGAAGTGGGCGATACCACCACCAAAACTTCTTGGGTTGGCTCAGGAAGGCTTCAGAATTTTTGGAGAATTTAGCGTGGCCGTCGGAGGCTGAAGAAGGCTCTTGAACTGGACTCCTTGGTTTAACTTCTGTCTATTCCATAATCAAAGGCACTGGAAGATGTCCTTGCTCCGAGTGACTCCGAGCTCTTAAGGCAACATAGCTTATATCAATACGACCGTGGGAGGGTCCTCTTCGAGAAGCAATCAGAAAGAACACTAGAGGAGGTCGGAGCAGAGAGCTAGAGCCCGTAGAATGAAGGGGTGTCGGTCAGCCCTGACTGGACTGATCTGCGCACCTGGGGAAGAATAAATGGAACGTGGAGCTCCGAACTCAGAACGATGCTCCACTTGCTGCGTTGGACAGAGGACTGGTAGTATCTCATCCCGGTCAAGTGGCGCACCAAGGAGAACAAGGATGTGGCCACATGAGCTTCTATACTATGGTCTTGATCTCGACCCGGGTAGCGGAAGCGTGACCTAACGAGAACGGCCCTCCCGGACAGCTCCAAACTCGGATTGAGGCGGGATCACCTCGCCGACGAAGCTGACTTGAAGGGAGTTCCAAAAATATGGGGTGTGCCTCCAGGAACTCCGGGATGAAGCTGTGGATGGCGCTGCAATCGGCTAAAAATCAGCAGACCTTCAGCTGCACAAAGATTAGTAGAAAAATGGTTGAAAGGGGTGGTTTCTTTGGTGGAGGGTTATTGGATATGAGGGTGATGATGTTGGGGAAGGGTTAGGAGGTGGAAGGGGAATATGGGGGGAGGTGGAGATGGGGCTGGGGAAGGTCTGGTGCAAGGGGGTATGGGAGGGGTGATGGTGGTGAGGGACTAGCAGCACAAGGGAAGGGGAGAGGGAGGGTGAAGGCCTTAGAGTGGCAAAAGGGGATATGGGGAGAGGGTGTGGTCGACCAAGGTTGAAGGGGAAGTTGGAGAGGGGTAGGTCGCAGGCACCAAGGGGGAGGGAAATTCAAATTTCCCTTGGGGATGGGAAGGGGTGCTTGGGGTAGTGGAATTGGTGCTTGGGGGAGATGAAAGGTTGCCTTGGAAGGTGAAAGGGTGCTTGGGGTTTGCTGAGAGTAATGGTGGAATTGAAGGGGCATGGGGAAGGTGAAAGGTTGGTGCTGATGTGGAGGGCTGAGGTGGCAAGGGGAGAGGAGAGAGAGGGGTGCGAACTAGGGAGAGAGGGGTTCACCCCCTAGAGAGAGAAGGAGGGGGAAGAGAGATGGCTTCTCACCCAAGAACACTCAAATTTTGTGGAGACTCAAAATATGCAATTTCTCATTAGTTCTGATAAGGGGGGGTTGGGGTCCTATTTATAGTGGCCCAACCTTTTACATGACTAAACTACTCCTAGCTTTACATAGAATGACCAAACATGATCCAAGAAGTAAGCCTAGGGGGAAATGACTCAAAAAATAGTGTTGGCCCGGTTATGAGGCAATTGAGAGGGGGGTGAATTGAGTACCCACCCTTTCCTAAAATTTAAACTTAAATTAAAGCAAACCACAAGGATGGTAAATAACCCTAGATCAAGCTTGATTAAAATGTATGAATGTTAAGCAAGCAAGCCCTCACAACTTCCCAGTGCAGAGATATAACTAGTCGGATAGCAATGAGTGAGTGGACAGTTAATGAAACTTTCGTCTCACCGACTCACACTCGTAACACTAACGGATAGAAAATATCAACAACCACACAAAGAGCAAACCACGACACAGTGATTTTTAGGTGGTTCGGACCCACCAAGTGCCGTCCTACGTCCACTCCTCTCACCTCGAGAGGATTTCACTAAAACACGCTGCACGACGGCAGCAACCACCACACACGGGCACGATGGCCCACACACGTGTGTTCTTGCACGACGACGAGAAACCCCACACACACTCGGAGCAAGCTCTGAAATCATCTAAAGATAAAAATAAGATGAAAATACAAAGCCCAGTCTGAGAATAGAAATCTAAGCACAAGATGTCATAACAAACATGATCTTCCCCATAAATCCTTAAACAAACAAGGAGAGTCGAGAAGGTAGCAGTAGAATAATAGAACCGAGAGATGGAAGAAGCCGGTCTTGAAGATATGGTGCACCTGAAGCAGTGGATGAAGAGGACGCCGAACGCGGCCTCCTGATCTTGGCTCGAGTTCATGAGGGGACGACCTCAGCATAGCCTTCCTTCACCTCTAGCAGAGTGCAAAGCCCCTTCCTCTCCTACAAAAAGATGAACTCGTTAGAATGGATGCAAAAAGGGTGTATTCCGATCGGATGGAAAGGGCGGCGATATATACTCAAGATATAACATTACATGAAGACATAAAAGCCCTTGCCAAACCCCTTTCATACCAGTACAAAGGATGGTGGATGCCCTAGGGCCATTATAGTAATCAAGCAAGCCAATCGGACCTAAGATAGGAGGGTTCGAGTTCAGATCCAAAAACCCGATCAGGATGCTCGGGAAAAGTGTCGACTCTTAGAGTCGACTCTTTTTCACGAGTGTTCTGCCAGAACACATAAAATCAACACCCATGAAACAAGTGTTCACTCATGAGGTCGACACTTTTTCCCGAAGGTTCTGTTTTCATAGATAAAGACAAACTTACCTGAAAGTGTCAACTTTCAAAGTCGACACTTTTTCACGAGGCTTCTGCCTTTGCTAAATAACAGAACCCTGGTGAAAGTGTCGACTCTTGGAGTCGACACTTTTTGCCTGCGTTAGAAAACTTAATGCAAAGCAGAGAAGGTCTAAACAAGTGTCAACCCCATGGGTCGACACTTTTCCTAACAGATGGAAAAGCTTGATAAAAATATTGAAACTTCACAATTCATGAAGCAAAGTATCAAGATCAATCAAATATGTACTTATAACTCAGATAGCCATAACAAAACCTGATTTCAACCCAAATCAATCCATCCACATTGAAATCAAATTAGACATTTGTTCATACCTTGGCCTTGAGTAATTGAGTGAAAATCCCCACAATGATCCTGCACTTTCAAATTTCCATTCATCTTAAACTTAAGGTTAGCAGTTGAAATTCTCAAGGGATTCCACATCAAGAGAATTAGTTAATGCATCCATTGAATCCAATGCAAAATAGCTATGCAATGTAGTGCAATGAGGCACAATATCTGTGCAGTTAAACTCATTCATCATGTGACTTAAGCTCCTTATAACATGACTTAAGTTCTCAAGCATTCATTTTATCATTCAAACCCCACATTCATCAAATATAAATCAAGGCAGATCATATAATCTGAACCATGACTTTTTCACTCATTATCTTCATCAAAACAGTCCGGGGCACAACAATCTCCCCCTTTTTGATGAAGAGAAAAGTATAGAAAAATCACCAAGATTTGCATGAAAGACAAGACCCTTTGAATCAAAGCAACATTTTCAGCTTTCAGCTCTCATGAATTCCATTCAAAATAGTAGAAGCTGCTAAACAAGCATCATGCATTCTCCCTTTTTGTCAGAACCTAACAGAACAAAGCATTAACAACATGCAAAGCATCATGCAAGAACAAAGCATTAACAACATGCAAAGCAAAGCATCATGCAAGAACAAAGCATTAACAACATGCAAAGCAAAGCATCATGCTAACTGAACTTATTTCTCCCCCTTTTTGTCAGAGTCAAACAGGGGATTATGAGAAACATGGAAGCAAAATTGGATATGCACAGTTGACTCAATGAAATGCATATGAAAAGCATGGAATGAGTAGTCAAGCACATATGCATTCATTATTTTATAAAGTAGCAAGCATGTTCTCTATGAACAGGGTAAGAAATATGCTATAGACCGAGAACATGAGTTTCATGGGCAATAGCAAAAGGGTAGTGCTTACAAGAAGTGATACTGCAAGACTCATGAAATATGACTGATTCAAGATGTACCTTCGTACAATCACTCCCTAGATGTATATGTGAAGTATGAGCAATGAAATCTAGACAGTATGGAT
Source organism: Amorphophallus konjac (assembly GCA_022559845.1). Lineage (NCBI taxonomy): Eukaryota > Viridiplantae > Streptophyta > Magnoliopsida > Alismatales > Araceae > Amorphophallus > Amorphophallus konjac. The sequence goes on from CM040121.1 coordinate 376,218,728, forward strand.
TTTTAGATTTTCTAAAGAACACAAGTATGAACTTTTCCTCCCTACACTTCCATACACCGTGCTCGACTTTTGGTAGCTTCGCACAACCCCAAGATTATTTACATTTTTAAATGACAAGATGACTAACCTTTTGACACAAGTCATGCCCTTTGTTTCAGGGGCATTTCTCGGTTACTCGGTATCGTCACTTATGAGAATGTGGATGAGACACTTTTCAAAGCGAGTTTCCTCCTTTATTTCAGGGGGGATTCCCGATTTACTTGATGTCAAATCACACTTATTGATGTTTTTGACGGGGCTGACAGCTTTTTCCTCACAAGTCACGTGATTTCTTTGTAGGGGATCTAGAACCCCTAAATGTGTTGAGTGGAATAAGTGAAATCCTTATTAGTTAGAATCATTAACTTAAACGTGCAAATTGTGTGAGAGATTCCATAGAATGTAAGAGATGAATTAGCCTATTCATTGTGATGTCTCCCCCTAAGTGTATGCACTGTTATAACAAAAACGTCTCCCTTAATATGTGCCATGTAACAACATGTCTACATAAAAGCATTTTCATTTAGCAAGGGAGTAAGGTCATAGGAGATATCAAAACTGAAAGGTGTGTAATCTATATATACTCAAGCAAGATGTCAAAATGGTATTTTCAAGCAAGTTGATTACCGGTACGTGGCAGAGAACGTAGGTCCGAAGATCATACTCACGCATAATGAAGGCTTTCAGGTGGACTTAATCCACCTTTCCACTGACGTCATTTTATATACCAGTGAATCATGACATTCATGCACACGGATATGAAGTATATGCATTTATGTACATGCGGATGCGAAAAGATAAAAGCATGTATGAAAAGCAAATCGTTATTCACTTTGATATGCACAAAAAGTAAGATTTGAAGTGTATATGCTATGAAAAAACTTCTTATGTGCAAAAGATAAAGCAGTATGAACAATTTCTTTATGAGAAAGTGTAAAAAGTATATGTTCAAAGCAACTCAAAAGGATTTAACTCTCTAACCTACACACTCCTAATTATCTCCTAAGAAAACAAAACTGATAATAATTTAAAGGTTTTATAAAAATATCAGCAAGTTGGTTCTTTGTATCAACAAAAACAAGCTCAAAATCACCTTTATTTATATGATATCGTATGAAATGATGCCTAACTTCTATGTGTTTGGTACGAGAATGTTGGACATGGTTTTTGGACATATTGATTGCAGACGTGTTATCACACATAATTAGAGTGTTTTTCAAACAAAAACCAAAATCAAGCAATTGATGTTGGATCCAAAGCACTTGAGCCGCACAACTACCGGCAGCCACATATTCGGCTTCGGCAGTTGATAAAGCCACACAATGTTGTTTCTTTGAGGCCCATGAAACCATGCAGCCCCCTAGAAACTGACAATGGCCGCTTGTGCTTTTACGATCCATTTTACATCCAACATAATCAAAGTCAGTGAAAGCATGTAAATCAAATGAGTTATTCTTTTGATACCACAAACCAAGGTCAGGTGTACCGTTCACATACCTGAAAATCCTTTTCACAGCCGACAAATGAGAATCTCTGGGACAAGATTGATATCTTGCACAGAGATAGACACTAAAATGGATGTGAGGCCTACTAGCAGTCAGGTATAGCAGTGAACCAATCATACCCCTAAAAAGTTTTTGATCGCTTTTGTTACCTTTTTCTTCTTCCATTTTCTGTGAGGTGGACATGGGTGTAGCAAATGGTTTGGCAGTCTCAAGTTAAAATTTCTTCACGATTTCTTGTGTGTACTTCTTCTGGTTGATGAAAATGCCATCGTCGAGTTGTTTTATTTGCAATCCCAAGAAGAAGTTCAGCTCGCCCATCAAGCTCATCTCGAACTCTCCCTGCATGAGTTGAGCAAATTCATCATTCATCTTCAAATTAGAGGCTCCAAAAATTATGTCATCTACATAAACTTGAACAATTAAAGAATGTTCATCACAAGCTTTTGTAAACAACGTCTGATCTATATTACCTCGTTTGAAGCCATTATCAATAAGAAATGAACTTAAACGATTATACCATGCCCGGGGAGCCTGTTTTAAACCATATAGTGCCTTATCCAATATGTACACATGGTCCGAAAATGTTTCATCCTTGAAGCCCGGTGGTTGTTCCACATACACTTCTTCCTTGATAATCTCGTTGAGGAAGGCACTCTTCACGTCCATTTGAAACAGCTTGATGTTCCTGTGACAAGCATAAGCAAGTAAGATTCTAACGGCTTCTAATCTAGCCACAAGAGCGAAGGATTCATCAAAATTAATTCCGAATTCTTGAGAGTAGCCCTTGGCTACTAACCTTGCCTTATTCCTCACAATCACTCCATCTTCACTAAGTTTGTTTCAAAAAACCCACTTAGTTCCGATTATAGGATGGTTATCAGGTCGGGGCACGAGGAACCACACCCGATTCCTTTGGAATTGGTGTAGTTCTTCTTGCATGGCGAGAACCTAAGAATTGTCATTCAAAGCATCATCTAAAGACTTAGGCTCAATGCTAGAAAGTAAAGCTAAGTTATCATGAATTTTAAGTTCCCTCATTGAAGCCCGCGTTTGAATTCCTTCATCCACACCGCCGATCACATTCTCCAACGGATGGTCCTTGTGTGTGGTCCATTGGTGTGGAAGGGTCGGATGCACTTGTTCTTCTTGTTGTGCTTCCTCCTCTTACTCATTTTCTTCATTTTGATTTGCTGCCTCACCTCGTTTGCTCGACTCTCCCTTTTCAAATTCATTCTCACCTGTAACAATAAAATGATAATTATCATTTGACTTTTTCATAGTATATTCATCAACAATAACATGTGGACTCTCCTCGATAACAAGTGTTCTAGTGTTATAAACATGGTAAGCTTTAGAGGATAGAGAATACCCAAGGAAAATCCTTTTATCACTCTTTGCATCAAATTTTTCAAGATTGTCTTTACCATTGTTCAAAATGTAACAAATAGATCCAAATGGCTTAAAATGTGATATGTTGGGTTTCTTACCTTTGTACAACTCGTAAGGAGTTTTCTTAAGGATCGGTCTTACCATTGCTCGATTTGTAATGTAGCAGGCAGTGTTCACTGCCTCTGCCCATAAGTACCGTGGAAGACTGTTCTCCGCAAGCATGGTACGTGCCATCTCCACGAGCGTCCTATTTTTCCTCTCGACCACTCCGTTCTGTTGCGGGGTCCTAGGTGATGAGAATTGATGTCCGTACCCCTGCTTCCTGTAAAATTCATCAAACTCATGATTGTCAAATTCTCTTCCGTGGTCACTTTGAATTTTTTGAATTGAATAACCTTTTTCATTCTGAATTCTAGCACAAAAATCAATGAATTCATTGCATGCATCACTCTTAATTATTGGCTAGAAATAAAACCCATGCATATCACGAGAAATCATCGACAATCATGAAACCATAAAGCTTCCCTCAAAGACTGCGAGTCCTGGTGCGACCAAACAAATCCAGATGCAACAATTGAAGGGGTTTTTCTGTTGAAACAATGTTTTTACATTTAAAAGAAGTTGTAGTTTGTTTTCCTTTATTACATGCTTCACAAATTTTTGTTGATTCAAAATTTAAACTAGGAAGACCTCTAACTAAACCATGATGATTTAGCTTCCTAATGACATTAAGACTGGCATGCCCAAGATGACGATGCCACAACCAGACATCTTCAACTTTGTTAGCAACTAAACACAATTTTTTAGAAGCAATTTCATCAAAGTCAACCTGCTAAGTGTTGTTACTCCTCACTCCTATGAATTTGATTTCATGAGAGTTAGCATCGACAATGGTGCAGTGAGAAGACTCAAAAATAACCTTGTGACCCTTGCCACAAAGTTGACTAATACTAAACAAGTTATGGCGAAGAACTCTAACAAGTGAAACATCTTCAATACAATGGTTGAAATTCTTACCGATTCTCCCAATTCCGATTATCTTACCTTTGTCCTGTCCTCCAAAAATTACCATACCGCCATTTTTCTCTGCAAGGTCTGTAAAAAGTTATTTATTCCCCGTCATGTGCCTGGAGCATCTACTGTCTTGGTACCATTTATTCTCTCCAGCCTTCATGCAGACCTGCACCAATAAGCAACCATGCTCATTTTGATTTGGGTACCCAAGCGAGCTTGGGTCCCGTGATGTTAGTATTTCCAAAAGATTGATTGTATCTACTGAAAAACATGTCATCATCATATTGCATTAACTGGCATATGTACATGTCATGCCCTATCTTCCCATAGTAAAAACAAGTGGGTCTCTTCCTACCAAAATTTCTTCTGCTATTTACATTCCTAAAAGTGGAGGGGAAACTAGAATTAACAGTTGATGTAGCACGGTGTGTGTGTGTGAACATTTTCCATGATGAGATGAACTTTTAGCAGCATAGTGAAAATGATTTTTGTTGCCATGCATGAAATTTGAATTCTTCACAAATTGTTTTTCTTTTCCTTTCAACATCTTCTCACTTCCATTCTTCACTTTTTCAATTTCACTAATAAGACTTTCATTTTCGCTGTTCAATTTTTCTTTCACTTTTTCACATTCAATCAGCTTAACATTCAATTCTTCTAACTCCTTTTTCAACAAGTCATGCCTTTCTTGAATTTCATTTTTGATTTTAAAAGAATTGTTCTTTTCTACTTCTAGGCATGCAATTTCATCTTCAAACAAAACCAATTTTGATTCCAAAACCTCATTTGCATTTTTGAAATTTTTTACTTGCATGTCAAGCAGATTACATTTCTCACAAGAATTAGATGAATGCAAGATTTCGTGGATCTTCTTTTTCAAGATTTTATTCTCATTTTTCATTCTTTTATACTTTTCATCTAATTCCTCATAGGCAAGCTCCCATTGTTCATTAGTGATAAGCTTTGAGTTAGAGATTACCAGTTCCTGATCGCTCATGGCCATAAGGCACATTTCCTTCACCAGCTCATCAATAGCTTGTTTGATGCGGGATGGACACGCGACTCAACTCCAAATGGATATGCGATCCTCAGACTCTAAGCAAGCTCGCGATCATCCCTAACGAGGGAAGCGTCGGACGTGCGCAGTTGAGAAACCGACAAAGAGCTAGGGTGGTCAACTCCCAAATTCATGCACAGATCGGGTCACGGGACGGTCTCGCTCGCTCTCGCAGCAGCGGTGATATAAAAAGTATAGCGAGCCACGATCCTAGCATGCTCTCCAGATGATGAAGGGCGACACAATGGGACCCGGGAGTAGCGATTTCAGGTTGACGGGTCGCTTCTTGTGTTGCTTTGGCGACACACGTACTCACGACTGTGGGACCCACATGCAGGTCAGTGGGGCCGCATGGGACCGGGGTGGCACCACTATGGTGGGGGCGCCCAGAGGGGCGTTCCCTGGGAAGGCGGAGCGCTGATTCGCCGGTCGGAGGTCGGGTGGCTCCGTTCTTCACTCGTCGGAGTTGCTGCCCACGGATCTGAACTGCTGTTTCAGACCCGCGCGTCCCAACGAAATCCACTGTTGCGGTCACTCCCGATGTCGGATCGAAGCACAAGATGTACCGATAAAAGCTGACTTGAAATCCTTTGATGTATGGCTGGAGAAAGAAACTTGAATTTCCCGTTGATGGCCTTTGTCAAATTTTCAAGCTGCTGACTCACAGGATCTGAAAACTCAGGATAGAACCAAATTTTCCTGAGAGTTAGCATTGACCGCATTGTAGACCTTCGATTCAGCCTTTAAGCCCTTCATGAAAGTTGTAGAGGTCGAAGAGAGGAAAACGGAGATATATCTTATGAAAGGTTTGGTGAACGTTTCGATTGTTTGGGGATTTTATACTGACTCAGGGTCGGATCTGGACAGTAGAAATAGAACTGTAGTTTGGGGAAAGACATAATTTCTAAAAATAGGTTGGGAGCTTTAAAATTTGACGAAAATTTTTAGAGGATGGGGATGGTGGACAGATCCTCCAAAAAAATTGGGGATTCAAACAAAAATCAAGAAGGCGGTCGAAAGGGGGAAGAACTAAGCTTCTGCTACATAGATCTGAAAAGGGACAGATCAGGAAGACAGAAAGACACGGAAATGGAAAAATATAAAAAGAAGGTGAAATGACAGGATAATTTTACTGGAGGTTGGGGATCAAGTGGGGAACCAACCCTGAAAATCGCAACTCCAGATGATGTCGGAGTTGGGAGTTTAAAATCTCGGAGTGAACCTCTGTCCAGCAGAACAAAACCTTGGACATCACTTCGGAAGCGGCTTCGCGGCGGCTCGATGGCCGCACGAACGGCGGCGGCGGCACCAGAGATGAATCTAGAGATAGAGGGGCTGAGATAGAAGGGGTTTACACCCTGAAATCTTGAAGGAGGAGGAAGAACACCAGGGAGAGAGAGGGGGGCGCAAATTTGCTCCAATGCTTGCATAATTTTTCTTCTCATTAATTCACAAATGGAAATTACATGCCATATATAATAAATGGAAAATGACCACTAATGCCCTGAGATCTAGGGTTGGGAGGGGTATACAAGGTATAGAACTAATTAGTTCTAATAGCAATTTTTTTCAAAAATAAAAATGGGGGGGGAGGTGCCCCCTTGACCAAGGGGACATGGTAGGTAAGGTAGGTGGCCTCCATTAAATTTTAAACCACTTGTCTCCCCATGTGTCAATTGACCTTCTAGATGCCACCTAGGAGTTTGACCAGCCCCACATGGACCCAAATGGTGCCACTTGAACCAATGAGGAAGGAGTGAGGGCCCCCTTACTGGTCCTACTGACATTTTGCACAAAAACCCACTAAGACTTACAATTGTGTACCCATATAACACAAGGGTATACATACAAATATAAAAGGACATAAATACAAACAAAATATGAGCGGTCTTGCTTCGATGTCCCCATCAATTCTCCCCGGGTGGGAAGAACTCGACCCCGTCGAGTAAAGGGGGTGACTGCTCGAATAGCTCCGGCGAATCCGTCACCGTACCAAGTAGCGCGGGTACGCTCCACTCTAAGTGATCATCACCTGCTCATTCCGTATACACTCGATATGCGCATGCTTCTATGGGAAGAGGCTAGTGGTCAAACACTCCGGGGTGGGGTCACTCTCAAGGGGAAGGAGGCGGCTCGAAGACTCACTAGGAATCACCTCTGGGCCCCTTTAGGAGACTAGATCCGGGACATGGATGTCGAGCTGATCCCATACTCCTCGAGCGAGTCCACTCACCTCTCACTCATAAGAGACTGACAACGAGCTTGCACAAGACACATGCAGACTCACCATGTACTAACATACATATGCAAACCACACAAATAAGCCACGCAAAACAAACCACACAAAGAAGAAACAAACCGACTCATGCATTACCCTAGACTTAATGCAACCCACCAGGTGGCCATCATCCAAGTGCCCTTTCCTGAGTGTCGGTATGCTCCTCCAGACGTTCGTACTCATCAGCTAGTTCCGGGTCGGCCTCGTAGCTGACATGTACAAGCCCAAAAGGTGAGGCTTCTCCAACCCCTAGGGCTAGTGTGGCACGAGTGGGACATTGGTTGGCGATATGGCCAAACCCATGACAATGGAAACACTGCACCCGTGACCTACGGGTCTCCCCGATAAGAGGGTCCTTACCCTTATCCTCTCGATGGGTAGGGGGTGTAGGCAACAGAGGTGGAGCTGTAGGTGCCGTAGGCAACAAGGGTGCCGGTGCCAGAGAATGGGCAATGGGTGCCGGGGGGGCGAGCTATAGGTGCCTGTGACTGGGGTGGAGGTAGATCCCGTGGTGGGGGAGGACAAGGTCTCAGAGTGTAGTGCTCCTGACGGGCAGGCTCGTGAGGTCGAGTCATGGGACCCCTCGGGTATTGGCCTAAAGAGTTACGTGACTCGGCACTACGGAGAGGGACGGGGCCCAACCGTTGGATAGACTCAAACTTTCCCTCGAATTGCTCCATCTCGAGAGCAACTTGGTACGCATCCTCTAACTTGTCCACCTTGCGGCGGAGAAGCTCATACCGTAGGTGCGGTCGTAGACCACGCCGAAATCGGGAGATAGTAAGGAAATCCTCCTCCATGGCATCACATCGCAAATAGTATTCATCGAACTCGGTGATGTACTCGGAGACAGACCGATCTCCTTGGGTAAGACTCTGCCACCTGTCTATGAGACACTGGCGGTAAGTGGCGGGGAGGTACTTCTTCCTAAGTTTGGACCTCATCTCTTCCCACATTTCTACCTGGGGTTCATGACGGTGAAATAGCACGTTCTCCATGTTCCTCCAAAAGGTTTGACCTTGCCCTACCAATTTTATCTTAGCAAACTTGACCTTCCGTTGGTCCGACATCTCAAACCACTCAAAAATTGGTCCATACCGGCTTCCCATTCAAGATATACCCTTGGGTCTAAGGATCCGTCAAAAGTGGGAGGGTCGGCACGAACGGTCCTGAGGGCCTGCTCATCCTCATCACGGTTCCGTTGTTAAACACGACGGTCACGTCCATATCCCCTATTTTCATCCTCGGACTCATAGTCTAGCACCTCGGGGAATTGACGCCTCCTAACATCTATCCCTTGAACCCTTGAGACAGCAGGTTGCAGAACCAGTTCCCGTTGACCATGTGTAGGTGGGGGGGATGCCTCAACTGGAGCTCTCGGGGGTGCATCGGCTGGGGCTCCCTCTAATGTGGCAACTCTCTCTACCAGGCCCTGAACAGACTGGTCCGACTTGACGACCTTATCCTCTAAGACCTTCATCCTTTCTTCCAGACGGGTGCCTAAGCCATTCATCCATGTACTCAACCCGTCCATCCGATCTACCCGTGTAGTCAACGCATCCATGCGTGTACCCAACCCATCCATACGTGTAGTCAACCCTTGCATTTGCCCCATAAGGGTTTGGAACATTTCGGCCATCGACGACGCATCGAGACTAGGGGCTCGTGGATCCGCCATAGGTGGTGGTGAGGGTGAGTACTGTGTACCTCTACGAGTGGGCATGCAAAGACACACGGAGACACCGACTAATGCAAACACGGACTAAAGCAAAGATGATGCACCTAGACTTAACCAAGACTCGGTACGTGGCAGAGTTAATCGATTCGAAGATCACTCGCGCACGTGTGCGGCCTTTCCGATAGGCGTAGCCTAACGTTTGGACAACACCTTTTTATATACTGGGTTATTGGGATGAAATGCAACCTTGACTGACTTAGACGATGACTAGACGTAAATGACACTTTTTTTTAGTTTGGACACCCTGACTCAAGCTCGCTCTGATACCAAATTGATGCGGGGTGGACATGCGACTCAACTCCAAATGGATATGTGATCCTCAGACTCTAAGCAAGCTCGCGATCGTCCCTAACGAGGGAAGCGTCGGACGTGCGCGGTTGAGAAACCGACAAAGAGCTAGGGTGGTCAACTCATAAATTCGTGCCCGGATCGGGTCACGGGACGGTCTCGCTCTCTCTCGCAGTAGCGGTGATATAAAAAATATAGCGAGCTACGATCCTCTCATGCTCTCTAGCAGCGGCATAAAGAAATATATACGAAATAAAGCAAATGCCGAGATGGGAGCGAATACGATACCTCCACGCTACCGGGCGTGGGGAAGACTTCCCGGCCGATCTCGTACTCCCGGAACAGTAAATACACAATAATTACAGCAAGACAAATTACTACCCACTCCACACAGGGAGGTAAAGGGTGACACAATGGGACCCGAGAGTAGCGATTTCGGGTTGACAGGCCGCTTCTTGTGATGCTTCGGCGGCACACGTACTCACGACCGTCGGACCCACGTGCTGGTCAGTGGGGCCGCGTTGGACTGGGGTGGCACCACTGTGGTGGGGACTCTCGGAGGGGTGCTCCCTGGGAAGGCGGCGCGCTGATTCGTCGGCCGGAGGCCCGGCGGCTCCGTTCTTCACTCGTCGGAGTAGCTGCCCACGGATCTGAACTGCTGTTTCAGACCCGCGCGTCCCGACGAAATCCACTGCCGCGGTCACTCCTGATGTCGGATCGATGCACAAGAGGTACCGATGGAAAGCTGACTTGAAATCCTTCGATCTACGGCTGGAGAAAGAAACTCGAATTTCCCTTTGATGGCCTTTGTCGAATTTTCAACCTGCTGACTCATAGGATCTGAAAACTCAAGATAGAACCAAGTTTTCCTGAGAGTTAGCGTTGACCGCGTTGTAGACCTTCGATTCAGCCTTTGAGCCATGCATGAAAGTTGTAGAGGCCGAAGAGAGGAAAACGGGGATATATGTTATGAAAGGTTTGGTGAACGTTTCGATTGTTTGGGGATTTTATGCTGACTCAGGGTCGGATCTGGATAGTAGAAACAGAACTATAGTTTGGGGAAAGACACAATTTCTAAAAATAGGTAGAGAGATTTTAAAATTTGACGAAAATTTTTAGAGGATGGGGATGGTGGACAGATCCTCCAAAAAAATTGGGGATTCAAACAGAAATCAAGAAGGCGGTCGAAAAGGGGAAGAACTAAGCTTCTGCTACACAGATCTGAAAAGGGACAGATCAGGAAGATAGAAAGACACGGAAATGGAAAAATATAAAAAGAAAGTGAAATGATGAGATAATTTTACTGGAAGTTTTGGATCAAGTGGGGAACCAACCTTGAAAATCTCAACTTCAGATGAGGTCGGAGTTGGGAGTTAAAAATCCCGGAGTGATCCTTTGTCCAACAGAACAGAACCTTGGACAGCACTTCGGAAGCAGCTTCGCGGTGGCTCGATGGCGGCACGAACGGCGGCGGCGGCACCAGAGATGAATCTAGAGATAGAGGGGCTGAGATAAAAGGGGTTTACACCCTGAAATCTTGAAGGAGGAGGAAGAACACCAGGGGGAGTGAGGGGGGGGGGGGCGCAAATTTGCTCCAATGCTTGCACGATTTTTCTTCTCATTAATTCACACAAATGGAAATTACATGCCTTATGTAATAAATGGAAAATGACCACTAATGCCCTCAGATCTAGGGTTGGGAGGGGTATACAAGGTATAGAACTAATTAGTTCTAAAAGCATTTTTTTTCAAAAATAAAAATGGGGGGGGGGGGGCGCCCCCTTGACCAAGGGGACATGGTAGGTAAGGTCGCTGGCCTCCTTTGAAATTTTAAACCACTTGTCTCCCCATGTGTCAATTGACCTTCTAGATGCCACCTAGGACTTTGACCAGCCCCACATGGACCCAAATGGTGCCACTTGGACCAATGAGGAATGAGTGAGGGCCCCCTTGCTGGTCCTATTGACATTTTGCACAAAAACCCACTAAGACTTACAATTGTGTACCCATATAATACAAGGGTATACATACAAACATAAAAGGACATAAATGCAAACAAAATAAGAGCGGTCTTGCTTCGATGTCCCAATCATTGTTTATCGTCAGACGTGGACTCATCCTCGTCCTCGTCGCTCCACGTGGCCTTCATCGCTTTGGGCTTCTTGCCCTTCACCATCCTTCCTTTCTTCTTTTGCAGCTCGGGGCATTCACCTCGCATGTGCCCAATCTCCTTACATTCGTAGCACATCACTTCCGTCGCTTTTAATGGTTCGTTCTTTTGCTTCGGCTGCTTCCTTCCTTTCTTGATTTTTCCGCAAAATCGTCTTCTTTGGCGCAAGAACTGTCTTACTCTTCTTGTTAACATGGAAACCTCTTCATCGTCGGTGGTTCCCATAGAATCTTCTTGGCTTGAAATTGTTTCCGGGTAAGCTTTTAATGTAACCGACTTTTTCTTCTTTGTGTCCTCTTCCGTTCTCTTAATGTTAATCTCACAGGTCATCAATGGCCCTATGAGAGCATCCACGGTGAGGGTAGACAAATCTTTAGAATCCTCTATCACCGTCGCCTTGGTGTGCCAGCTTGGTGATAGGGACCTCAGCACTTTCCTTACCAAGCCCTTATCTTGGAACTCTCTCCCAAGTGATTTCAACCCGTTTGTGATCTCCATGAGACATGCGAACATCTCGGAGATATTCTCTTCTTCTTTCATCTAAAATAGCTCGTAGTCACGGATCAAGATATTTGCCTTCGTCTCCTTGACTTCTGTGGTACCTTCGTAGATAAGCTTGAGCTTGTCCCACATTTGTTTTGTGCTGCTGCACATGGAGACACGAGCATATTCATTAGGGTGAATAGCGCACTGAATAATATTTAAAGCATTAAAATTCACAGTGGCTTTCTTATAACTATCATCATCCCACATATCCTCATCAAGGTGTAAAACATACGGACCATTCCTAATGACAATCCATATTTCATGACTTTGAGCACGTAGAAAGACGGTCATCCTATTCTTAAAGTAAGGGTAGTTACTACCATCAACGAAAGGTGGCCTATGAATAGAATGCCCTTCGGGCATTAACCCCTTGTTAAGATTGTTGGTCATTCCTAACAGATCTCTCTAAACCGCTAGGTTTCTATATGAAAACAAAGTCGAGGCTCTGATACCAATTGTTGACCCAGTTAGGAGGCAATTGAGAGGGGGGTGAATTGATTGCCCACCCTTTCCTGAAATTTAAACTTAAATTAAAGCAAACCACAAAGATTGTAAAAAACCGTAGACCAAGCTTGATTAAAATGTATGAATGATAAGCAAGCAAGCCCTCAGAACATTCCAGCGCAGAGATATAACAACTCGGATAGCAATGAGTGAGCATATAGTTAATGAAACTCTCGTCTCACCGACTCACACTCGTAATACGAACAGATAGGAAATATCAACAACCACATAAAGAGCAAACCGCGACACAATGATTTTTAGGTGGTTCGGACGCACCAAGTGCCGTCCTACGTCCACCCCTCTCACCTCGAGAGGATTTCACTAAAACACGTTGCACGACGGCAGCAACCACCACACACGGGCACGACGACCCACACACGTGGGTTCTCACACGATGATGAGAAACCCCACACACACTCAAAGCAAGCTCTGAAATCATCTATAGACAAAAATAAGATGAAAATACAAAGCCCAGTCTGAGAATAGAAATCTAAACACAAGATGTCATAACAAACATGATCTTCCCCATAAATCCTTAAACAGACAATGAGATCCAAGAAGGTAGCACTAAAACAATAGAACCGAGAGATGGAAGAAGCCGATCTTGAAGATATGGTGCGCCCAAAGCAGTGCATGAAGAGGACGCCGAATGCGGCCTCCTGATCTTGGTTCGAGCTCGTGAGGGGACGACCTCGGCGTAGCCTTCCTTCACCTCCAGTAGAGTGCAAAGCCCCTTCCTCTCCTGTAAAAAGATGAACTCGTTAGAATGCTCAAGGGTGTGTTCCGATCGGATGGAAAGAGTGGCGATATATACTCAAGAGATAACATTACATGAAGACATAAAAGCCCTTGCCAAACCCCTTTCATACCATTACAAAGGATGGTGGATGCCCTAGGGCCATTATAGTAATCAAGCAAGCCAATCGGACCTAAGATAGAAGGGTTCGAGTTCAGATCAGAAAACCTGATCGGGATGCTCGGGATAAGTGTCGACTCTTAGGGTCGACTCTTTTTCACGAGTGTTCTGCCAGAACACATAAAATCAACAAGCATGAAACAAGTGTCGACTCATTGAGTCGACACTTTTTCCAAAGCATTCTGGCCTGTGAACAAAACAACATCCGTGGCAAAAGTGTCGACTCTTGAGGTCGACACTTTTTCCCGAAGGTTTTGTTTTCACAGATAAAGATAAACTTACTTTTTCACGAGGCTTCTGCCTTTGCTAAATAACAGAACCCTGGTGAAAGTGTCGACTCTTGGAGTCGACACTTTCTGCCAGCGGTAGAAAACTTAACGCAAAGCAGAGAAGGTTCAAACAAGTGTCGACCCCATGGGTCGACACTTTTCCTGACAGATGGAAAAGCTTGATAAAAACATTGAAACTTCACAATTCATGAATCAAAGTATCAAGATCAATCAAATATGTACTTATAACTCAGATAGTCATAACAAAACCTGATTTCAACCCAAATCAATCCATCCACATTGAAATCCAATTAGACATTTGTTCATACCATGGCCTTGAGTAATTATGTGAAAATCTCCACAATGATCCTACACTTTCAAATTTCCATTCATCTCAAACTCAAGGTTAGCAGTTGAAAGTCTTAAGTCATTCCACATCAAGAGAATCAGTTAATGCATCCATTCAATCCAATGCAAAATAGCTATGCAATGTAGTGCAATGAGGCACAACATCTGTGCAGTTAAACTCATTCATCATGTGACTTAAGCTCCTTATAACATGACTTAAGTTCTCAAGCATTCATTTTATCATTCAAACCCCACATTCATCAAATATAAATTAATGCAGATCATATAATCTGAACCATGACTTTTTCATTCATTATCTTCGTCAAAATAGTCTGGGGCACAACACATAGGAAAATGACTCACAACATAGGGAAATGACTCAAATAAAAGGGAAGATACATCAAAGTGGATATGGGGAGAGGGAGGGTGAAGGCCTTGGAGTGGCAAAAGGGGATATGGGGAGAGGGTGTGGTCGACCAAGGTTGAAGGGGGAGTTGGAGAGGGGTAGGTCGCAGGCACCAAGGGGGAGGGAAATTCAAATTTCCCTTGGGGATGGGAAGGGGTGCTTGGGGTAGTGGAATGGGTGCTTGGGGGAGAGAAAAGGCTGCCTTGGAAGGTGAAAGGGTGCTTGGTGTTTGGTGAGAGTAATGGTGGAATTAAAGGGGCTTGGGGAAGGTGAAAGGTTGGGGCTGATGTGGAGGGCTGAGGTGGCAAGGGGAGAGGAGAGAGAGGTGTGCGAACTAGAGAGAGAGGGGTACGAACTAGAGAGAGAGGGGAGAGGAGAGAGAGAGGGGTTCGCCCCCTAGAGAGAGAAGAAGGGGAAAGGGAGAGGGCTTCTCACCCAAGAACACTCAAATTTTGTGGAGACTTAAAATATGCAATTTCTCATTAGTTCTGATAAGGGGGGTTGGGGTCCTATTTTAGTGGCCCAACCTTTTACATGACTGAACTACCCCTGGCTTTACATAGAATGACCAAACATGATCCAAGAAGTAAGACTTGGGGGAAATGACTCAAAACATAGGAAAATGACTCACAACATAGAGAAATGACTCAAATAAAAGGGAAGATGCATCAAAGTGACTAAGATGAAAGACTCAAAATGTAGCAGTGGGCCCTCCTGGAGCCTTACCCGAGCTTATACATCACCCGGGTGACGTGAAGAACCAAGCCAGAGGGAATCGTGGGTGATGCCTCCCTCAAATCCCTTGGGCTGCGAAGAGCTCGACTCCATCGAGTAGGGGTCCATCCTGCTGTGATACTGCTCGAGAAGATCGGGATCTAGCTGCTGGAGATCCTCCCTACTCACCCACGAATCCTATGAAGGAGGCCGGCCCTTCCACCTAACGAGGTAGCGTTCATACGCCTTGCTCCTGGTGGTAGTGACCTATTCATCCAATATCCGCTCAACCTGCTCACGCTGGTCTCTCCTGGATGGTGGCTTTCTCTCAAGGGTGGGTGCTCTCTCAAAGGAAGGAATGGGCTCAACATTCTCACTTGGTACCACTGTGGGGCCCCTGTATGGCACTAGGTCAGCCACATTAAATGTGGGACTTACTCTGTAATCCTCGGGGAGGTCTAACTCATAAGCATTTGTGCCGATGTGCCTCAGAACCTGGAAGGGACCAGCCCCACGAGGCCTCAATTTCGAGATAGCTCCCGGGGAGAGCCTCTCAGTCCTCACCATCACAAAATCACCAACGTGGAATTCTTGGTGGCGTCGGTGAGAGTCAACCTATCTTATGTAAATCTCATTACTCTTGCTGATGTGCTTGCGTATTTCTTCATGCAACTCTTTTATATGTTTGGCAAATGACTCAGCTGAGACAGACATTCTAGCATGCTGGGGTAGAGGAATGAGGTCAGATGGCTTTCTAGGTTTGTACCCATGCACAGCTTCGAACGGACTCATCCCTATGGACTTATTGACAGAATTAGTGTATGCAAACCCAGCCTGGGGTAGAATGAGATCCCAATTCCCTAGACGGTCTTCAACAAGGCATCGAAGTAGATTCCCAAGACTACAGTTGACAAGCTCTATTTGGCCATCAGTTTGAAGATGGTAGGCCGTGGAAAATTTGAGGAGGGTACCCATCAAGTGCCAAAGAGTCTTCCAAAAGTAGCTGGTGAACTTAACATCCCTATCAGATACTATGGTTTTGGGCAACCCATGGAGGCGAACCACCTCATCAACGAATAGTCGGGCTATGTGGGAAGCATATGAGGTTTTGGAGCATGGGATGAAATGGGCCATTTTTGAAAATTTGTCACCACTACAAAGATTGAATCATGTTTCCTTTGGGTTCTCGGTATGCCTAGGATGAAGTCCATGCTTATATCTTGCCATGGACGATCGGGGATGGGAAGAGGGGTATAAAGGCTGGTGTTTTATTTCACCTGTTTGGCCGAAACGCATGTGCGGCATTGACCCACTATTTTGGCCACATCACTTTTTAGACTTGGTCAATAAAATTGTCCCTCGACCAAAGCAATGGTTTTATGCACCCCAAAATGGCCAGCTAGGCCTCCAGCATGTAATTCCCATACTAAGAAGTCACGGAGGGAGGTTCGGGGTATGCAAAGTTTGGGTCGCTTGAAAAGAAACTCGTCCTCAAGGATGAAGTCCTCATATTCTCGTTGGGATTGGGTGGTCAAGGTGGTATGGATGTGCCCAAAGTCAGGGCAGTCAGAGTAGTCATTCTTGACTCTCTTAAACCTGATGACTTTCACTTTGATAGTGGACATCAATAATATCCACCTACTAAGAGCATCTGCTGCCCGATTCTCGCTCCCAGCCATGTGTTTGATCACAAAAGTGTAAGACTAGATGTACTCTACCCAGCGGGCATGTCGGGCATTTAGCTTTTGCTGGGAGTTGAGGTTTTTCAAGGCCTCATGATTTGAAAAGATGATAAATTCTTTTGGCAACAGGTAACGCCTCCAGTGCCGAAGGGACTGAACCACGACATAAAATTCTTTGTCATAAGTGGAATATCTCATCCTGGCGTCACATAGCTTCTCACAAAAGAAGGCCACTGGGTGCCCTTCCTGGCTGAGGATCCCACCAATACCTACCCCTGAAGCATCACATGTGACTTCAAAACCTTGGAAAAGTTATGGAGGCATAAGACAGGGGCATGGGTCATCTTCTCTTTTAGTTTTGAAAAGGTTTTGGAGGCCGATTTGGTCCAAATGAAGGTTCCCTTTTTAAGGCAATCAATGATGGGGGCAGTGATAGTGCTGAATCCCCGGATGAACCTCCTATAGAATGTGGCCAACCCGTGGAAGCTTCGAACCTCATGGAGGGTGTAGCAACCCTGACAAATGAATATTTGAAATGAATTAAAACATATATATTACAGAAGTAATACAGATAATAAGAATGGGGCTAACCAGACGAAATAAAACATATTACAAATAACGCCTCTTAGTAAGGCGTTAATTTAAAAAGAAACGCCTCTATATACGGCGTAACTAAAGAAAGGATGCCCTCACCTGACGGCGTCAAATTCCAACGCCAAAGACGGTAAGCCAATAAACGCCCCAATCTTGGGCGTGTTTTAGAAACATGAAACGCCCTTCCTCAAGGCGCTTCTTAAGACACGACCTGCACAAGGTCGTCAATTAAAGAATCGACGACCTGACCTAAGTCGTTAATTCCATTCGAGTTCCGTTCGACACGGGAGCTTATCCAGGGAAGGATTATGTTAATCCAGTAAGTATTTAATAGGGCAAGGACTCTATATTGGAAGCATTACTTCTACTAGAACACTAACCTTAACAGGACGTCCAAAATCCTATAAATAATCTTGATCGAACAAACCCTAAACCTATTTGGACGATCGAACCGCACAGGTACGTGAAGAACATATCTTCTTCTTCTTCTTCTTTTCCTTATGAACGTAATAGCAGTTTATATAAGTTTCTCTTTGCTTCGGTTACATGAAGAACTAATAGTTCTTCATCCTCTTTTCCTCTTACAGGTTGAGGACGCAGCAGCATAAGTGAAGAACAAGGTAACGTTCTTCTAATCTCCTCTGTTCTGATAGGTGAAGAAATTAATAAATGTTTCTTCTTCTGTTCCTGTAGGAGTATAGAACCGAAGAACAAGGGTTCTTCATCAAAGCCATCAGCCAGTAGCTGCCATCTTAAACAGAGCATCGATCCCCTTCCCGAAACCTTCACGGTTCAATCTTCAGATTATCACAAGGTAGGTTTTCTCAAGTCACTGTAGCCCAAATAAAATAACGCAAGATATATGTATAAGCATGGCATGCATACAGTTTTATTATGTTCTGTAATATTTTGAAAAAAACGCCCCTGTCAAGGGCGCTAATTTACAAGACACGACCATGCCCAGGTCGTCAATTTCATATTTGACGCCGTGTACACAGGCGTTAATTTCATGTAAATGTTAATCACCCACCTTAAGAACTGATTATCTATGAAATCATGACTATAAATAATGCATGATCCTATGTCTTCAACCTGCTAACGTTACTGTCCTGATATTATCTTCGTTCCTCTGTTATCCTGAAATTATTACAGTCCTTCAAAAACTTTAAGTAACGACCTTGACAAAGTCATTTTACACATGTTAACGCCCTGCCATAGGGCGTAAATTGAAAAGACACGCCCCTTCCTAGGGCGTTTATCGGTCAAAATCCTGAAATACATATATTCTGTAATATAGAATTAAACAGTAACGCCCCTTGCCAGGGCGTGTTTTAGACAAATCGTGAAAAATTATTAAAATTCTGTCAAATATATAAATAATGAGACGCCTACTACTGTAGTCGTCAACTCTTTAAGAAACGACCCCGTCCAGGGCGCGTTTTAGATAAATTACTAAATTATTGAAAATTCTGCAAAACGGAACATATGTAAACGCCTTTCTCTTAGGCGTTACTTACTTGAGAAACAACTTGACCTAAGTCGTTATTTTCTGTAAACTGATTTTTATCCTGATTCTATAACCGATGGGTTCATATTATACATATACGTATATATCGGCACTATTCTACACTCCGTGAGTATAGTCCCACTTTTCACGTTGTTTCATCGATCACACTCAACTCTCATTGACATACAAGCTCTCCATTAGACATTCCGTTCCTTTGGACTAGCGAGTTAGTCATAGAGACCTCCGTAAGACTCCTCGTAGCCTTGGATTCCCTCAAGGCCGACTGAGCTGGTTGTACCCTAAAAACCCATTACACCATTGATGCCATGTCAATCTAAAGAAACATGGTATACCGGCCCTTATGATTATACAAAGAGTATATCATAAGAAGTTCTTAATGGGATGATGATATCATGCCATATCATGTCATTCTTGTAAACCTCAATTCTATGATAAGAATGAGGGTATCTTACCTTTGATATACTGTTCATGTGGACCTCAATTCTATATATAGAATATCCATATCGATTTGTCATGGTACCTAAGTTAAGGGAATCTAATTCCACCTAGTTTCATCGATAATCGTGATTATACCGTTATTATCGCCAATCTATGTCCTTTGTCATATTTTGGACTCTATTCTATCAAAGTTGTCGTACGTGTCTACAAGCTTGATTATTGAAATTCTATGTTGGCTATAAACAAGAGTGGATGTCAAAACACATGATAAATGCCTGCGCATATAGGGCCCGATCTGGTCCTGGGAGGAGCACCCGAAAGTACTTGTGCCCATGGGAGTTAAAATGATAAGGTATCTGGCATTATACCGAGTACTTGACTTGCTTGATTGGACATTCCACACACATCTTGTACTTGAATCGTACTTGACTTGACATGAAATGCGTGGCCCGCAAAAGGGTAATTTACTTGCTTGATACATGATAGCCAAAGTTCTTGACATGACTTGTTAAACGTACTTGCTTGAATATCTTGAATAAACTTGTTATCTTGTTGAAAGTTCATGATTAAGTTCATCTTATGTCCTTGATATTACATTCTCTCTATCTTGTCGTTTTATGCGAGCATGCATAGCTTTATCGCATTCATGAAAATGTAATTACTTAAACCCCTTGCTAGTACTTGAGATATAATTTCCTACTGAGCGTTCGCTCATCCCGTTTGTCCCTTTTTACTTTTCAGGTAAGTCCGATGACGATGGAAGTCAATCGGATGGGAATGGTCATGAGTGAAAGTGCTAGAGCTGCTCAAGTGTCATCTAGTCTTTTCTATAGTTTCTTGAGTCAACTATGTACTTTTCTTTTTATTAAACAGAGTATTGGATTTGAAATAGTCTATTATAAAGGAATAAAGGATTGGGTTATCTTGCTATTTTGCGCATCTCTGTCTTTGTGTCGAATACACGACCACTCTGATTGACATGATTGATATAGACACGTCGCGCACCTCCGGGTATCTTCCGCGCTCGGGGCGTGACAGTCTTTGTGGTATCAGAGCCTAGGGTATTCAATTCCTAGGGAAAACCCAAGTCCAAGAATAAATTGAACATTTAACCAAGTGAGATTGGGTAGAACCAAGGGTTAAGAGTCAATAAGTCTTTTAATAAGATCACAGTAATTTAATACTAACGTAGCTATTGTAATTGTAGGATAATGGCTGCCGAACGTGCTCAATTGCGCAACATGCAGCGTACCCTCCAAGGGATGACTCAAGTGCTACAACAGGTAGCACAAGGTGGTGCTCCACGAGCTGGAAGCCTACACCAAGCCTTTAAGAACATGAATCCCCCGAAGTTTATAGGATCGACCGATCCGGATGATGCCGAGCATTGGGTTCGGGAAACCGAACGCATATTCCATGTCATGCAATGCACGGATCAGGACAAAGTTCTATTAGCTACATTCCAGTTAGAGAAAGATGCTAGATGCTGGTGGGAGTCTATTGAAGCAACCATCGATCCTACTCAAGTAACATGGGAAGAATTTGTGGAATACTTCAATGCTAAATATTTCTCGGACCGAGTCCAAGAAAAGAAGGCTGCAGAATTTGCTGCATTAAAGCAACGATCTTTATCATTAGCGGATTATGAAGCTCAGTTCTCCAGGTTGTCTAGATATGCTAAGCATCTTATTAGCACGGAGAAGATGAAAGCCCGTAGATTTCTTAATGGGCTTAGGCCCCACTACATTACTCAACTGGCGCCTATGGACATCCAAGTTTATTCCGAAATAGTGCGCCGAGCTCAATTACTTGAAGATGCCACGGAACTATCTGATAGGATCCGTGGGAAAGATAAGAAGGAGCAAGTCACAAGTTCGGGTTCTTTCAAACCCAACTTTAAGAAGAGGCCCAATAATGGAGGTTCATCCTCTCAAGATTCCAAGTTCAAGAAATCCAAGCCCTTCTCTATCACCACTACACCTTCTAATACAGTATGCAAGCATTGTGACAAGGCTGGTCACAAGACCGAAGAATGCTGGAGGAAATTAGGAGCTTGTCTCCGTTGTGGGAGTCGCGAACATCGGATTCCCGATTGTCCATTAATGAATGACCAAGCCGGTGACGGTAAACGCCCGGTGACGAAGAATGCTCGTCTTCATGCAATCCAGGAGACCGAACCTGAAGAAGAAGGCGGATTAGTGGAAGGTACATTGAAAATTTGTTCCAAAAGTGCTTATGTCTTATTTGATACTGGTGCATTGCATTCCTTTATTTCTAAGAAGTTTGCCGACCCGTTACCGTTAGAACCAGAATGGATAAAAATAGTCCTAACTACTCCTCTGGGAAGTGAAAATGATATTACTCATCACTATCAAAACTGTGAGGTAATGGTTCAAGGTAGGAATTTACCTATAGATCTCATATGCCTCGATCTAAAGGGGTATGATGTTATACTGGGAGCGGACTGGTTATCCAAATACCATGCAACAGTTGATTGCCGCAATAGCCAAATTGCTTTTAAAGATTTTCCAGAATTAGTCTTTTCTCGCCGCAAGAGTCGGAGCAAATCCCCTCTTATTTCGGCTCTTCGAGCAAGCAAGCTCGTCAGGAAAGGATGTGTATCCTTCCTCGCATTTGTCACAGTTAACGAAACAAAGGACACTAAGATAGAAGACATTCAGGTAGTGCAAGAATTTTCAGACGTATTTCCGGAAGATTTGCCGGGATTACCCCCTCAAAGGGAAGTGGCCTTCACCATTGACTTAGTCCCTGGTGCTGGTCCAATTTCAAAGGCACCCTATAGAATGTCCCCGGCTGAACTCAAAGAGTTGAAGGAGCAGTTGATGGAACTGATTCGAAAAGGGTTTATTAGACCAAGTACTTCCCCGTGGGGAGCACCAGTCTTATTTGTGAGGAAGAAGGACGGATCCATGAGATTGTGCATCGACTATCGACAGTTGAATCATCTCACTATCAAGAACAAGTATCCACTACCGAGAATCGATGAGTTATTTGATCAGATTCCAGGATCCAAATATTTTTCCAAAATTGATCTCAGGTCAGGATATCATCAATTAAGAATCAAGGATGATGACATTCATAAGACTGCATTCAGAAGCAGGTATGGCCATTACGAATTTGTTGTTATGCCTTTTGGACTAACAAATGCCCCTGCTGCCTTTATGCAGTTAATGAATAGCATATTCAGGCCTTATCTAGATCAATTTGTGGTGGTTTTCATTGATGATATATTTATATATTCCAAGACTAAGGAAGAACATGAAAAACATTTGAGGATTGCATTGCAAGTCTTGAGGACAAATCAATTATATGCAAAACTCAGCAAGTGTGAATTCTGGCTTGAAGAAGTGGCTTTTCTAGGACATGTGATTTCACGAGATGGATTATCTGTTGATCCATCAAAGGTTGAAGCTGTTAGAAACTGGGGAAGACCAACCAATGCTAGCGAGATCAGAAGTTTCTTAGGTCTTGCAGGCTATTATCGGCGATTCATCAAAGATTTCTCTAAGATCGCCGTACCACTTACAAGATTAAGACGCAAGGAGATCCGATATGAATGGAGTGAGGAATGTGAAAAAAGTTTCCAAACTCTCAAGGATCATCTCACTACAGCTCCGGTGTTAGCTCTACCAATAGAAGGAGAGAAATTCGAGGTTTACACAGATGCTTCTGGCATTGGCCTCGGATGTGTCCTAATGCAACAAGGAAAGGTCATAGCATACTCTTCACGTCAACTGAAGAAGCATGAGGAGAATTACCCCGTCCATGACTTAGAACTGGCCGTGGTGGTATTTGCCCTAAAGATATGGAGACACTACTTATATGGAGTGCAGTTTACTGTATACTCCGATCACAAGAGTCTCAAATATCTATTCTCACAAAAGGAGCTAAACATGAGACAAAGACGCTGGCTAGAATATCTCAAGGACTTCGACTTCAATATACAATACCATCCCGGAAAGGGTAATTATGTTGTGGATGCCCTTAGTCGAAAGCCGAGAGCAATGATAGCCAATTATATGATACAAGAATGGAGGTTGCTAGAACAATTCTCCAAGCTCAATATAAGCTTGGACAAGGAAGCCAAATTTATCACATTATCTCATGTAAGCATACAGTCAGATTTATTATCTGAGATACAAGCACTTCAGGATGATGATCCTATATTAGTGGAAATCAAAGGCAGATTAGAAGGACAATCTGATTTTCAACTAACTTCTGATGGAAGATTATTATTCAAAGGTAGAACTTGTATACTTGACTGTCCGGAATTAAAGAAGAAGATCTTAGATGAAGCTCACCGATCAAGGTACACTATTCATCCAGGATCAACCAAAATGTACCAAGATGTAAAGAGAAACTTTTGGTGGCCCAACATGAAAAGAGAAATAGCGGACTATGTATCACGCTGTCTCACATGCCAACAAGTCAAGGCGGAACACCAAAAGCCTGCTGGAAAACTACATCCTCTAGATATTCCAAAATGGAAGTGGGAGGATATTGGTATGGATTTCATCATGGGTCTATCTAAATCCAAAGGAGGACATGATGGAATATGGGTTATCATTGACCGTTTAACTAAATCGGCGCATTTCTTGCCAATAAAGAGTCGATGGTCAATTGATGTCTTAGCTGCATTATATATCAAGGAAATAGTCAGGTTACATGGAATTCCTGTCTCAATCGTGTCTGATAGAGATCCCCGTTTCACTTCTCATTTTTGGAAGGGATTACAACATTCGTTGGGGACAAGACTAAATTTTAGTACAGCTTTTCATCCTCAAACGGATGGTCAGACCGAGAGAACTAACCAAGTTGTTGAGGATATGCTAAGAGCTTGCATCATTGACTTTGGTGGAAGCTGGCATGAACACTTGCCTCTAGTTAAATTTGCATATAATAATAGCTACCAAGTTAGTATCCAAATGGCACCTTTCGAAGCTTTATATGGAAGGAGTTGCCGATCACCTTTATGCTGGAACGAAGTTGGAGAGAAACAACTGTTAGGTCCAGACATGGTAAGCGATACAACTGAGAAGATACAAGTGATCAGAGAAAGATTGCAAGTTGCTCTGACCAAACAAAAGGCTTATGCTGATACAAGGAGAAGAGATCTTGAATTCCAGGTTGGAGATCATGTATTTCTTAAAATATCGCCTGGACGTGGCATACGAAGATTTGGTGTTAAGGGCAAGCTTACGCCAAGATTCATCGGACCATTTGAGATACTCGAAAGAGTTGGCGAGGTTGCTTATCGCATCGCATTGCCTCCTCAATTGTCCGAAGTACACAATGTATTTCACATATCCATGTTGAAAAAGTATGTACACGACCCATCACACATTATTGAACATGGAGATCTGGTGATCAAGAAAGATCTCACATATGAACAGAAGCCTATGAAAATCTTAAATCGTGAAATACGAGCTCTAAGGAATAAGGTTATTCCCATGCTTAAGGTGCAATGGAATAAGAATTCTGAACACGAAGCGACATGGGAGACCGAGGAATCTATGAAGAAACGATTTCCCGACTTGTTCTAAGAGGTATATACTCTACACTCTCCGCGTGTATACAGAATATGCAATTGAATTTGGGGACCAAATTCTTTTTAAGTGGGGGAGGGTGTAGCAACCCTGACAAATGAATATTTGAAATGAATTAAAATATATATATTACAGAAGTAATACAGATAATAAGAAAGGGGCTAACCAGACGAAATAAAACATATTACAAATAATGCCTCTTAGTAAGGCGTTAATTTAAAAAGAAACGCCTCTATATACGGCGTAACTAAAGAAAGGACGCCCTCACCTGACGGCGTCAAATTCCAACGCCAAAGACGGTAAGCCAATAAACGCCCCAATCTTGGGCGTGTTTTAGAAACAGGAAACGCCCTTCCTCAAGGCGCTTCTTAAGACACGACCTGCACAAGGTCGTCAATTAAAGAATCGACGACCTGACCTAAGTCGTTAATTCCATTCGAGTTCCGTTCGACACGGGAGCTTATCTAGGGAAGGATTATGTTAATCCAGTAAGTATTTAATAGGGCAAGGACTCTATATTGGAAGCATTACTTCTACTAGAACACTAACCTTAACAGGACGTCTAAAATCCTATAAATAATCTTGATCGAACAAACCCTAAACCTATTTGGACGATCGAACCGCACAGGTACGTGAAGAACATATCTTCTTCTTCTTCTTCTTCTTTTCCTTATGAACGTAATAGCAGTTCATATAAGTTTCTCTTTGCTTCGGTTACATGAAGAACTAATAGTTCTTCATCCTCTTTTCCTCTTACAGGTTGAGGACGCAGCAGCATAAGTGAAGAACAAGGTAACGTTCTTCTAATCTCCTCTGTTCTGATAGGTGAAGAAATTAATAAATGTTTCTTCTTCTGTTCCTGTAGGAGTACAGAACCGAAGAACAAGGGTTCTTCATCAAAGCCATCAGCCAGTAGCTGCCATCTTAAACAGAGCATCGATCCCCTTCCCGAAACCTTCACGGTTCAATCTTCAGATTATCACAAGGTAGGTTTTCTCAAGTCACTGTAGCCCAAATAAAATAACGCAAGATATATGTATAAGCATGGCATGCATACAGTTTTATTATGTTCTGCAATATTTTGAAAGAAACGCCCCTGTCAAGGGCGCTAATTTACAAGACACGACCATGCCCAGGTCGTCAATTTCATATTTGACGCCCTGTACATAGGCGTTAATTTCATGTAAATGTTAATCACCCACCTTAAGAACTGATTATCTATGAAATCATGACTATAAACAATGCATGATCCTCTGTCTTCAACCTGCTAACGTTACTGTCCTGATATTATCTTCGTTCCTCTATTATCCTGAAATTATTACTGTCCTTCAAAAACTTTAAGTAACGACCTTGACAAAGTCGTTTTACACATGTTAACGCCCTGCCATAGGGCGTAAATTGAAAAGACACGCCCCTTCCTAGGGCGTTTATCGGTCAAAATCCTGAAATACATATATTCTGTAATATAGAATTAAACAGTAACGCCCCTTGCCAGGGCGTGTTTTAGACAAATCGTGAAAAATTATTGACATTCTGTCAAATATATAAATAATGAGACGCCTACTACTGTAGTCGTCAACTCTTTAAGAAACGACCCCGTCCAGGGCGCGTTTTAGATAAATTACTGAATTATTGAAAATTCTGCAAAACGGAACATATGTAAACGCCTTTCTCTTAGGCGTTACTTACTTGAGAAATGACTTGACCTAAGTCGTTATTTTCTGTAAACTGATTTTTATCCTGATTCTATAACCGATGGGTTCATATTATACATATACGTATATATCGGCACTATTCTCCACTCCGTGAGTATAGTCCCACTTTTCACGTTGTTTCATCGATCACACTCAACTCTCATTGACATACAAGCTCTCCATTGGACATTTCGTTTCTTTGGACTAGCGAGTTAGTCATAGAGACCTCCGTAAGACTCCTCGTAGCCTTGGATTCCCTCAAGGCCGACTGAGCTGGTTGTACCCTAAAAACCCATTACACCATTGATGCCATGTCAATCTAAAGAAACATGGTATACCGGCCCTTATGATTATACAAAGAGTATATCATAAGAAGTTCTTAATGGGATGATGATATCATGCCATATCATGTCATTCTTGTAAACCTCAATTCTATGATAAGAATGAGGGTATCTTACCTTTGATATACTGTTCATGTGGACCTCAATTCAATATATAGAATGTCCATATCGATTTGTCATGGTACCTAAGTTAAGGGAACCTAATTCCACCTAGTTTCATCGATAATCGTGATTATACCATTATTATCGCCAATCTATGTCCTTTGTCATATTTTGGACTCTATTCTATCAAAGTTGTCGTACGTGTCTACAAGCTTGATTATTGAAATTCTATGTTGGCTATAAACAAGAGTGGATGTCAAAACACATGATAAATGCCAGCGCATATAGGGCCCGATCTGGTCCTGGGAGGAGCACCCGAAAGTACTTGTGCCCATGGGAGTTAAAATGTTAAGGTATCTGGCATTATACCGAGTACTTGACTTGCTTGATTGGACATTCCACACACATCTTGTACTTGAATCGTACTTGACTTGACATGAAATGCGTGGCCCGCAAAAGGGTAATTTACTTGCTTGATACATGATAGCCAAAGTTCTTGACATGACTTGTTAAACGTACTTGCTTGAATATCTTGAATAAACTTGTTATCTTGTTGAAAGTTCATGATTAAGTTCATCTTATGTCCTTGATATTACATTCTCTCTATCTTGTCGTTTTATGCGAGCATGCATAGCTTTATTGCATTCATGAAAATGTAATTACTTAAACCCCTTGCTAGTACTTGAGATATAATTTCCTACTGAGCGTTCGCTCATCCCGTTTGTCCCTTTTTACTTTTCAGGTAAGTCCGACGACGATGGAAGTCAATCGGATGGGAATGGTCATGAGTGAAAGTGCTAGAGCTGCTCAAGTGTCATATAGTCTTTTCTATACTTTCTTGAGTCAACTATGTACTTTTCTTTTTATTAAACAGAGTATTGGATTTGTAATAGTCTATTATAAAGGAATAAAGGATTGGGTTATCTTGCTATTTTGCGCATCTCTGTCTTTGTGTCGAATACACGACCACTCTGATTGACATGATTGATATAGACACGTCGCGCACCTCCGGGTATCTTCCGCGCTCGGGGCGTGACAGAGGGTGTGGGGTTCAGGCCAGTCAAGTATAGCTTGGACCTTCTCCGAGTCCATGGAAACACCCTTGGTAGAAACCACAAATCCTAGGAAGGAAATGGTTTTAGTCATGAAGTGGCACTTGCCTAGGTTGGCAAATAGACTTTCACGCCGAAGGGTGGTGCACACTTGTCTCAGGTGGTCCAGGTGAGCTTCCTTGGATTGACTGTAGATGAGGATGTCATCGAAATAGATCACAATGATGTTTCCAATGTAAGGTCGAAGGACCTCCGTCATAAGACGCATGAAAGTACTCGGGGCATTTGAAAGCCCAGAAGGCATGACTAGCCATTCATAAAGTCCGTCTTTGATTTTAAAGGCCTTTTCCCACTCATCTCCTGGCCTAATTCTAACCTGGTGATAGCCACTCTTGAGGTTGATTTTTGAGAAAATGGTGGCTCCAACTAGCATATCAAGCATGTCATCAAGTCTAGGTATGGGGAACCTATAGTTGACTATGATCTTATTAATGGCTCGGCTATCTATACACATCCACCATGTCCCATCCTTTTTGGGTGTGAGAAGGGCCGGGACGGCACAGGGACTTTTGCTAAGGCGGAGAAACCCTTTTCTAATAAGCTCCTCAACTTGCCTTCGTAGTTCAGAATGTTCAGTAGGATTGAGGCGGTAGTGAGGGAGGTTTGGAAGGGTGGCTCATGGAACTAGATCAATCACGTGTTGAACATCATGCATGGGAGGAAGTTGGTCCGAGAGCTATTCGGGGAACACATCATGATATTCTTCTAGGAAAGTTTGGATTTCTACAGGATGGGGGTTGGATGGAGTGGGTTCCCCTAAGCAAATCACTACCGCACACAATGGTGTCCCTTGAGCTATTTCATCTTCAAGCTATTTTTTGGTGATGAGGTGAAGACCCTTGGTTACCCCCGAGGACTTAGCTTGGTTGGAATTTGGAGGAATTGGTGGGGTTGGTGGGGTGGAGTTCCCCGAATTTTGGTGTGGGTTGGGGAGGAGCCCTTGAGAGGGTGGGTCCTTCCTAGACAAGGGACGAGGTGGGGAGGGGTTAAGACGGATAGTCTTCCCCTCATGCTCAAAGGTGCATGTGTTAGGTCTACCAGTAATGGTGGCATCAACGTCATAAATCCAAGGCCTCCCTAGTAGTATGCTTCCTACTTCCATGGGGATAATATCGCACCACACTTGACCCTGATAGGATGAAAAGGTGATAGGTACAAGACAGCGAGTGTTGACCGGGATGGAGTTGTTGTTAATCCAAGAGACTCGGTATGGGCTGTGGTGGGGTGTGATGGTAAGCCCAAGGAGCTTAATGGTGTCGGGAGACACGGTGTTGACACAACTCCCATTGTCAAGGATTACTTTTCTCACATGGCTTCCTATCTTGATGTAGGTGTGAAAAATAGAGGTTCGACGGCAATCCTCTTCTTGGGGCTTGGTTAGGATGCATCTAATCACACCTAAGTGGGAGTCGGTAGAAGGTGGGATGTAGTCTATGACCGTCTCATGATATTGACCCTCATACTCATCTTCCCAATCTAAAGTAGCCTCATATACTTCAACTGTACTCTCAAGTTCCCCTTGGGGAGGGATGGGTTCTTCATCGACGAGAAGGCTAGGCAATCCTCTGGAAGGACATTGCCCGGCGAAGTGTCCAAAACCCTGGAACCTAAAGCATTGTTGTTTGTTGCTGCCCGGGGTCGTCCCTCCCATGTTTGGGCCTTTGGAACTCTCCTCTCTTCGGGGAGGAGGATGGCTAGGGGCAACCTTTGTGGGAGTGATGCCAGGAGGGGGGTTGTAAGGCCGAAAAGGGGCATTCCCACTTGGGCTAGGGGCCTTTATGGAAGGGGTCGGACTGGCTCGGGGTCCCATGCTCTTGGGATCGTCCAGGCAGGGAGCAGTGAACCTAGGAATCCTAGAGAATCTCTCAGCATCTCTTGCTATTTGGTAGGCCTGTTCAGGGTTATCGATGTCTCTCATAAAGAGTTCTCTCTTGATGTGGTTTTGGAGCCCATTCCTAAATCGGGATAGGGTGACAGCTTGGTCCTCATGAACTCCGCACTTCAGAAGGTAGGAGTCAAATTTTTCAATGTACTCAACCATGGTTTTCCCTTCTTGGGTAAGGCTTTGCCACTCATCTAAGAGGATTTGGTGATAGGATAGGGGTAAGTACTTGTTCCTAAGTTGAGTTTTCATTCCCTCCCAAGTGTTAAATGGCTCTTCCCGCCTAACCCTCCTTAAACCCTCCTGGTTTATCCAGTAAGTCTGGGCCAATTTCATGAGGTGCATTTTGGCCCATCTCACCCTTCTTTGGTCGGACATAGGGTACCATTCAAAGTACTGGTCCATGGCGGTCTCCCATTCTAGGTAGACACTTGGGTCATGGGACCCGTCGAAGTTTGGGGCTTCTACCTTAATCATCCTTAAGAAATGGTCATCCTGGTCATCCCGGGGACGCCTTTCATTATGCCGATGGTGGCGAGGCATCTCATGGTCGTGGTATGGATCAACATCCAAATCCTCAAGGTAAGGATCAGCTCGTGGGAGGCGAGCTCTTTGGCCATTGTTTCTATGTGGGAGGTCATTCTCCTCTAACCGGGTAAATCGAGTGGAAAGGGACTAGTTGGCCAAGAATGGTGGCGAGGGCGGTATCTACTCGGTCCATTTGGCCTTGGGGTTCCTCCCTAATAGCATTTTGACCATTTTGGGAATTGGGATCCATGGGGGGAATTGAGGATGATGGGTCGGACCGGTATATGGTTCCTTTACTGGTGGACATGCACGGATTTGGGGAAAATGCTAATGCACGGATGATAACAATGCAAGGCCCTTGGACAAGACTTAGTAGAGACAAGTATAGAACTTGCTCTGATACCTATTGATGTGAAACACTCTATAGAATGCAGCAACTAGACAAAGAACCCCTTGGACTTATCCATAGCAAGCACAATTCGCAACTTAGAGACTATCGAAGACGGTCGCTCACCGGTGCGCCGCTCAACCCAAGGGTGACTCGATGATGCCGAGTTGAGGGTGGTGGGGCTATGCCCTTGCTGGTAGAGGGCAAGCAAGTTTATGAATGTGTTCCCGCCCAAAGATATGGAAACCTGAATTGGAAGGGCTGACCGAGTGCCACAAGGGACTCGGATCACTCGCTTCCTCCAAAGTGGTCACTCGAAAGCAAGGGTGCTTTAAGGATCGGGCACTCTCTAACACTCCAGCAGAGCATTGACGGATATTAATTGAACAAGCACTAAAATATGAGCAAGGGTTGAGAGATTACCTGGTCGGTTTGAAGAAACCGACCCCGGTCGGAGACGTGGGCGAGCGGGGAAGTGTGATTTCCCCGCACATTGCGTCGATGAAGCTTCATCCTGTTTAAATGATTACATGAACTACTCCTCACGCAGGAGGGTTGGACAAGGGGTGGGGAGTTGTGTGATTACAACAAACACTACCTCCCGCTGGGAGGGGCTTTACGCCAGCCAGGCGGGGTGGGGAATGCCAAAGTTGAAGAGAGCCCGCGGTTCTGTCCGCTCAGTCTTGGCAGGATAGGGGTTTGCTGATGAAGCAGCCACGGATCCGTCCGAAGTCAAAAGTGGGCGATACCACCACCAAAACTTCCTGGGTTGGCCCAGGAAGGCTTCGGAATTTTCAGAGAATTTAGCGTGGCCGTCGGAGGCTGAAGAAGGCTCTTGAACTGGACTCCTTGGTTCAGCTTCTGTCTATTCCAGAATCGAAGGCGCTGGAAGATGTCCTTGCTCAGAGTGACTCCGAGCTATAAAGGAAATGCAGATTATATCGATACGATCGTGGTAGGGTCCTCTTCGAGCAGCAACCAGAAAGGACACTAGAAGAGGTCGGAGTAGAGAGCTAGAGGCCGTAGAGTGAAGGGGTGTCGGTCAGCCCTGACTGGACTAATCTGCGCACCTGGGGAAGAATAAATGTAACGGGAGCTCCGAACTCAGAATGATGCTTCGCTTGCTGCGTTGGACAGAGGACTGGTAGTATCTTATCCCGGTCAAGTGGCACACCAAGGAGAATAAGGATGTGTCCGCATGAGCTTCTGTACTATGGTCTTGATCTCCACCCGGCTGTCTGAAGCGTGACCTGATGAGAATGGCCCTCCCGGACAGCTCTGAACTCGGATTGAGGCGGGATCACCTCGCCTACGAAGCTAACTTGAAGGGATTTCCACCAATATGATGTGTTCCTCCAGTAACGCTGCGATGTAGCTATGGTTGGCATTGCAACAAGCGGGAAATCAGCAGACCTTTAGCTGCACACAAATTAGTAGAAAAATGGTTGATTGGGGTGGTTTCTTTGGTGGAGGGTTATTGGATATGGGGGTGGTGATGTTGGGGAAGGGTTAGGAGGTGGGAGGGAAATATGGGGGGAGGTGGAGATGGGGCTGGGGAAGGTCTGGTGCAAGGGGGTATGGGAGGGGCGATGGTGGTGAGGGACTAGAAGCAC
Source organism: Amorphophallus konjac (assembly GCA_022559845.1). Classification (NCBI taxonomy): domain Eukaryota; kingdom Viridiplantae; phylum Streptophyta; class Magnoliopsida; order Alismatales; family Araceae; genus Amorphophallus; species Amorphophallus konjac. Next base: position 376,251,378 of record CM040121.1, read on the forward strand.
AAGGGAATGGGAGAGGGAGGGTGAAGGCCTTGGAGTGGCAAAAGGGGATATGGGGAGAGGGTGTGGTCGACCAAGGTTGAAGGGGGAGTTGGAGAGGGGTAGGTCGCGGGCACCAAGGGGGAGGGAAATTCAAATTTCCATTGGGAATGGGAAGGGGTGCTTGGGGTAGTGGAATGGGTGCTTGGGGGATAGGAAGGGTTGCCTTGGAAGGTGAAAGAGTGCTTGGGGTTTGGTGAGAGTAATGGTGGAATTGAAGGGGCTTGGGGAAGGTGAAAGGTTGGGGCTGATGTGGAGGGATGAGGTGGCAAGGGGAGAGGAGAGGGAGGGGTGCGAACTAGAGAGGGAGGGGAGAGGAGAGAGAGAGGGGTTCGCCCCCTAGAGAGAGAAGGAGGGGGAAGAGAGAGGGCTTCTCACCCAAGAACACTCAAATTTTGTGGAGACTCAAAATATGCAATTTCTCATTAGTTCTGATAAGGGTGGGTTGGTGTCCTATTTATAGTGGCCCAACCTTTTACATGACTGAACTGCCACTGGCTTTACATAGAATGACCAAACATGATCCAAGAAGTAAGCCTAGGGGGAAATGACTCAAAACATAGGAAAATGAGTCACAACATAGGGAAATGACTCAAATAAAAGTGAAGATACATCAAAGTGACTAATATGAAAGACTCAAAATGTAGCAGTGAGCCCTCTTGGAGCCTTACCCGAGCTTACACATTGCCCGGGTGAAGTGAAGAACCAAGCCAGAGGGAATCGTGAGTGATGCCTCCATTACTTATGCATGATTTATGTTTGCATGTGTGTTTGCCATTGCATGTCTGCACTTCACTTGTGAGTCATTGCATATTGTGTTGTGTCATGTGAGTCTTGTAGGTGTCTTGCATTTGTGAGTCTTGAAGGTGTCTTGCATTCTTTCTTTCAAGTATTGTGTACCTTGTAATGAACTAATGGGAATGAAATGTGAAATGATGCCAAGAATGCACTTTGTGTTTGGCATTACATGATGGGCATTCTCTCTCTCACCTTCCTTTCTATCTGGCAAACAAAGTGTTGAATGGTTTGCATTAGCTGGATTGATATGATGAGAATAAATGGACTGAATGTGATGACAAGAAATGGATTGAAATTGTTTTTAAACATTCATTTCAAACTTCCAAAATTGCTTAAAGGCACGCATTATAACTAAATCGATTGAATGTGCTATAACTAAATGCCCTAGAGTTTTGTCATCATCAAAAAGGGGGAGATTGTTGAGTATATTCAAGTGATTTTGATGAAAACAAAACCATGGACATGTGTTCTATCATGTGCCATGTATTAGTGATTAAATACGAGCTTCGTACGTAATTAAGGACTAATTCCATCATGAATTATGCTTAGGAGTTCATAACTTTCCAAACATGTAAAAAGAGCTCAAATGGACTTGAAAACAACAACAACATACGTTCAATTCATTCCTTCATCATGTGGATATGATTTACTGGGCTGACAACTCATTTCTGCAGGTTTTCAACAGTCCAGTCGACCAACGGACAAGGGCCGGTCGACCAGTTTTTCCAACAATCAAAAATGAACAAGTTGTTACAGTCCGATCGACCTAAGGTTACAGTCCGATCGACTGGAATTTTCAAGGATGAAATATCAACAGGCGGTTGCAGACCGGTCGACCGTCCCATGTCGTCCGATCGACCGCCCGCCCCGAAGCAGCTATATTTGACATTTTATTTCATGAACGAGGAGAGGTCTTCTCCTTGGAATGTTTAATCCCAAAGCCACCAGACATGCCATGATTTGTGGATCTGGTTCCTGGCTTATCCCTTGACCATCCAAGATGTATAAAAATATCTCATTGGGGCCAAAAACCCTAATAACTTAAGGAGATCAAGAAGGCTATCAAAGGGAGGAAGAGAGCTGCTACTGTAGCTCCATGAACAGTGCTGCGTCCAAGAGTTCTTCATCCAAGAGCAAGATTTTCAAGATCACTTGCAGGCCATTCAAGTGAAGATCAAGCTAAGGAGCAAGCTTCATCCAAGATCATCTTCATCCACTAAGGTGGAGCTTAAATCAGAGTTTTTCATTTTGTGTTTCTCCCTTATTTTTCATCAAGCTTCAAGTGTGTGATCTTGAACATTTAAACACTTGTGTGTGTGTGGATCTACGTAGATCTGTGTGTGTGTGTATGTGTGTTTCTTCGAGTCTTCACAACTCTTTGTGATTCGGTGATTGTGCACCTTCGTGGGAGTTGTGAACTCCTCACGTGTGTGTGTGTGTGTGTGTGTGTGTGTGTTTTGATCTTGTAACCCTTTACAAGATAGTGTGGGAATCCTCATAGATCATGAGGGGTGGACGTCGGTTGCCGTTGTTGCATTTGAACCACCTAAAAATCACTGTCCTTTGTGTGGTTTGATCCTTTTCTTCTATCCCTATTCTGTGCAGCACGCACGTTGATTAATTTTGTTGTATTGTTTGAGTTAGATCTAGCATAATTTATCATTCTAATATTAGATCTCAGGTATAATAAAAGATGGGTTCGGATCGATATGGCAAACCTTGTTAGGAAGATAATATCTTGCGTGAGTAGAATCTTCAGATTTCCACCTCGATCCGCCACTGTACCTAAGATCGGTTGAGTGTGATAGATTTTATTAGATTTGAGAGTTTATATATATATCTAATATTCATTACGGCTATTTTTCACACTTATTTAAATTGGCCAAGAATTTCCTAAAAGTTTGTAATCACCTGATTCAGCCCCCCTCTTGGGTGTCATTGATCGCGGGACTTCAGTTTGGAGTAGCTTAGAGAGCCGAGGTTCGTTCGGCAGCTGAGTTTCTGTTCGGTATGGCTTTACTTTTTCTTTTACCTATCCTTACTCTTGTTTTTACAGCTTTACTGTTGTAATTTAGCACTGATGTTACTTCTGCTCTTGCTTTACTATTCAGCTTTGTTGTCTTGCGTGTTACTGTGTTGTTTCCAGTGGGGATCTGCGGGACCCCTACTGAGCCAGTGACACGAGGCTCACCCCTGCTTTTCAGGTGTGGTCGTTCTTCTTCCTCGTGGTTCGTGACACGGTGTGTCAGTTCATAGTTGCCAGCGTTGCCTGCGTCGGGCTTCCCCCGACTTGAGAGTACATTTTTTCTCTTCTGTTAGACTGTACTTATCTTTACTTGGACTGGACTCTGTAATTTAAATTGTTAATTGAAAAATGTAATTTTACTTTTACTACTTTGGCAAACCTGATCATTAAAATATTAATTGCTTACTGCTTTATCTGAAACTTCAATGTATTCCACACACACCTTTGATCCCTTTGGAGCTTTACCGCTCTTGGGAGGCTTCGTAGGTTCCAAGTGGTATCGGGTTTACCCGGTATCCGGAGTCTGGGTCGTCACAGTTGGTATCCGAGCTAGTTGTATGAAAGTACAAGGAAATTTGAGATATTACAGTATTCAGAGTCCTTAAGGTCCAGTACAGTTGGTAGCTGGCATTGATTTTACGATTCTTTATCGCTTCGCTTTTTGCATGTGGTCTTGTACATGCTGTATTGGCACTGTGCAAGATGGTTTTGCTCTCGTCAAGATGTGACATAGTATTCTTCTTTTGTCATGATGTTTGTCTTGGTTATGCTGTACTTGGCAGAGTTCATCGGTAGGCGTGAATCTGTGGTGTGGTGTTCGAGATTTTTCTGTGGTGTTGTTCAGGTGGCTAGTGACTTCATCGTTGGTGTGATGGCTGTACACATTTTTATGTTATTTTGCTAATCCTAGCTCGAGTTTGTTTAGCCCCTGAGGTGTTAAGCTTGTGTCGATGTGGTCGATTAGATGCCTTGATTGAGAGAATGCTCGGGTGAACCTAGGATTTTCCGTCTTGGTGAGCTAATGTTAGTCGAGCTTGATTCTTCTCATCTTGTCTGGTGGTGTCTTTTCAAGGTAAGCTTTGGAAGTGCTGTCTTGGTGAGGCCTTTGTCCTATGTTAGTTCTGAGCTTGATCTATTCTTGTTCGACGGTTGCTTGGCTTTGGACCCAGTGTATGTGTTGGGGGCCGTTGTGCACCGCGCCCTATGTGCCGTGTTGGCGGCTGTTGTGCTGTGAAGGTTCAGTAATTATTTCAGGACGTAAGGATAAGCTGAGATAGGTGTTCTTTGTGCTTTGTGCTGAAGCTCGTGCTATTCTTGGTTTACACTTTGGCGATTTGTGATCGGCTGTTTGCAGGATCGATACTCGGGGCGTGTTATATTGCAGTTTGTGAATTGCGATGGCGCCATGTTGAGCTGAGATGCGGATGCTGAGTTGTTCTTGATACTTGTGTGCGTTGTATGAGTGTGCAGCAGAAGCGTGTGGGCTTATAACCCAGAGGTCGAGGATCGTTTAGTTGGAGGATTCTGGCCAGTCGAGAGGTTTGTTTCCTCGGTGTGACATCGTCTTGGCTTTGTGTGCCTTGATGTTGATTGTTGCCGTGCCGTTGTTTGAAGCCCTGTGGTTGTTGGTGTTGGCATGTGTGAGAATTAGGGAAATAGGTCGGCGTATATGCTGGTCAAGTACCCTTTGTTTCTCTATATTTCTAGGGAGTTGTGCTCTCACGATGAATCATGGTCCTTGAGATGCATCCGCCGAGATTGTTCTTGTTCTTGTGGGTCCTTGTTGGTTAGCTGCTCACAGTGTGGCTTGTATATCTTAGCCGTGTGTTCAGCTGTAATTTTGCCTTGATGTGATCCAACTTGCAGTCGTATCCCATGGTTCTATGTTGAGAACGGAGGTGGGATTCTACAGGTGTTGTTGTTATTGTTGGTAGTGGTGGTTGTGTTTAGCTTCGGAGGAGTTCCCTGTGAGTCTGATTTGACATTGTGTGGACCAAGGTCTTGTCAGTTAGTTTTGGTGTACTCTTCTGTCATGGTAGAGTTAGCATACGACTCGAATCAGATGTAATGTCTGAGTGAGGACTGACTTGATTGTGCTTGTGGTCCAGTGCTGTCGTTGGCGTTCTGTGTGCCGGTTTTGTTGTTCTTGGTACGGAAGCCGATGATTTGGAGCAGTTAGCTAAGAGGACTATGTTTTCTTGTTTAAGCTGATGCTTGTTGTGTCTACCGTGTGGTTTATCAGTAGTTGTTTCGTGGCATGGGTCGTGTCTCCTTTCTCGGTGAGACGTAAGCGATAATGCCATGGTGTTTCGGAGGTGTCGGACTTGTGTTCACTTGTGTGCCATGCTCGTTCTGTGGATCGATGTGTCTTGAGATCTAGAGCGTGTGCTTGTGATTATGGTCTGGCAGTGTCCCTCTGAACTATGCTTTTCGAGAATCGTGTTATCGTACTTTATGTTTTGAGGTTTGGCTGATGCTTGGAGAGCGTGGCCAGTGTTTGGGTTTGTTCTTCCTTACTTCTTCTTGTTAGCTCCTTTAATTTCAAAGATGAAATTTCCTCAGGAGGAGAGGCTGTATTGCCCTTGGTCTTTCGGATCTGGATCGGAGAGCTCTCGGATCACTTTTGTCGGTCCTGACTTGTGTTTTACGATCCACGTGGGTTTTTCTCTCGTACAAGTTACGGAACCCTGTTGTGAGTTTACCGTTGAGTTCATCGACTCGAGGATGCTACAGTAGCGTTGTGCTCCTTCTGAGGATCGCGTAGACTATTTTTCGTATTTTTCTAAATTAGTGAATTTTCAGAAAAAAATTAGATTTCACGAAAGTTAGGAAATTCCTAATTTCCTTTTCTATTTCTTCCTTCACCCTCTCTCCTCTCTCTCATTATTACATTACTCTCTCCCGCTTGTTCTCTCTCCACTCTTCTCCTCTTACCGCGGGGCACGCGACCGTGGCGAGGTGGGCGAGGCAAGAACGCCTTGGAGCTATTATGGCACGTGATGGCGTGAGGAACGGAGCATGGTGTTGGCGCGATCCCACGGTGGATTCAAAGCTGACGTGGGTGGTTCGTGTGACATTTCCAGTGTGGTTTAGTCATTTCGGCGTGTTAGAACTTCGGTGGAGGTAGGGAGATGGATGCCCTACTCCTGTTCTGCGTTCCTTTGCGATTTCGAGCTGAACCATGCGAGAATGAGCGAGTTTTCCAGCTTTTGGGTGAAATCATGCTTCGGGGGCGTGTGAGACGAGTTCACCTTTCACGGTGACGGTTTCTAGCCTAGTTAGTTTCATCCAAACCCCTGGCATGTTAGCATTTCATTCCCGCTAGTTTCATTCTAATCAGTTGTCATTTGGGACCGGTATGAGCCCAGGAACCCACATGACTGATTTTGGGTCGATTCGTTAGAATCGCTCGTTTCATGTCGTTCACGCGTCGATTGGATCCCTTTCAACTTCTGAAAGGTTTATATTGCCATTAGGATTATTTCCCCTTCGTTTTAGGGCGAATGGGGCGTGGAAAGGCCAGGTTTTGGCCATTCCTATGGTTTTCTCGCCATAACGCCTTGGCGGTCCTTCCAGAGACCATTTCTATATCCCAAGCGGTCCATTGGAGATCGCTAGGCTATGTGGTCTGTCGGTTTAGCTAAGCGGTTGTGCGATAGACTGCAAGGCTGGCTGTGGCGGTTCGTTGACGACTGCTAAGCTTCGTTTGAATTTGGTCAATGGTTTTAAGTCGGTTCGGGCTAGCGGTCTAGCTCCGACCGCATGGTGTCCTTGGCGGCCCTTGGGGAGACCGCCAAGCTCTGTGAAACGATTCTAGGTAGACCGTTTAGTGGCTTTGACTGGTTAAGTCGGTTCGGGGGTTGACTAGGTTAAGCGGCCATGGCATGACCGCTATAGTCACCTTGCGGCCCTGGGGAGATCGCCTTGTGTAAGTAGCGGCCTCAGATAGACCGCATACCCCTATGCTTTGGTAGTTTTATTCGTTAAGTCTTCTGAGTGAAGCAGCCATATCCTTGACCGCTTAACTCAGTTAGACGGCCCATGTATAGATCGTTTTTGTCTTGTTGAGGCCCTTTTATGACCGCCAAGTGTCTGTGTTCTCTGTGTGAGGGTAGCGGCCCTTTGGCTGGCCGCTTGATTTGCCTAGCGGTCAGGTATGTGACCGTTTCCTTCCCAGAGTTCATTTTTTCCGATGGTTTGGCCTCCAATTGTCTTGGCTTAGCCTTGTGGTTTGCCCGTCATTCCGTGGATGTCTTAGATATCCTATGAGGGTTGTAACCATATTGTAGGGTGGCCGGGTGTGCCATTATATCGAGTAATATTCAGTGATGCTTCAGAGTTATTATTGGTTATGGTCAACCCGGTGTGATCCAGTGGTTGACAGGTGACCTCCTGAATGTCTCGGTGATCCTGTGAGGAGCGAGACATGGTTTTGGATGTCGTGAGGTAATGTCTTACCTCGATTTACGTGTTCATGTGTTTTGAGGGTGTTAGTGATCTCTCATGTTACCGTGATTTGTGCCATGTGGATGTGTGGATCCGACTGTCTTGTGTCGTTTCCTTTATCATTGTTTGACCGTGATCTGGCTTAGGGACTTGGCTGATTGGCGGCGTGCTACCGCTTTTGTGTGACGATCTTGACCTCGAGTCTTGTGACTCAAGGATCGTTGTATCAGCAGGTCTAGTTGTCTATCTTGAGTCTGGCCGTAGTCTTAAGTACTACCTTGTGCTTGGTGCTTCGTACTACATGCGACAATGCGTGCTTAGCTTTTCCGTACTTTAACACCGATGTTTTGAGTCTCTGTGTCTTGTGAGCCTCCACTAGTCATAGCCTGACGACACTTTCCCGTGTGTCGGTCCACCCGGGAGTGGTGGAAGGGCAGTTCCCGATATACGATTTTAAGGCTAGTTTCTGTGGGCCCCCTTGCTTTGCGATAGCGTCCTACTGGGGGGGAAAACTAGCTAGAGGTCTGGCTCAAGGCATCGGGCTTGTGTGTGCACACGTGGTCAGGGGCATTTGGACGAGCGCCGATGGGCGTAACCCTGACTAGTCACTCGTTACAGTTGTTCCTTGTACTTGGTTCTGTGAGTGTCTCAGTTATCGCCATTCCAGGCGTATGGTAGATACTTGTGGCGCAGTGTAAGACGTCAGTGGACGCATCTGGCCGTTCTTCTAGTGAGGAGGTACTTCTGTCACATGACGCATGACTCATCGTATTTCGTGACCTTTTCCAGGTAGTCTATTCTTGGCTTCACCCAAGGTCAGTGTAGTGTAGCGTACACAACGATCTAGTCGTGTATGCGTTACTAGTTGTTGACTGTGTAGGTCTTTTCTAGGGCTTTTGCATTTTCTTGTAGGCTTTCGCTTTGGAGCTAGTGCTTTGTCGACGGATCGATAACGCCCGACTTTGTGAGATCGGGGTTCACCATTCTGTTGTTGTTTGGAGTAGCTTAGGGAGCCGAGGTTCGTTCGGCAGCCATGTTTGTAACGCCCGAGGATTTTCTAAGAATTTTTTGGGATTAAAAATATAATTATTAAGCATTTAAATGGGCTATTGATTGAATTTTGGATTAAATTAAAAGTAATTATTTAGGCCCTATAATAATCCCAGAGGATTAGGCCCATTTTAACAAATCCAATTGGCTCAAATTATATATTTAAACTTTGGCCCATGTTCTAGAAGCTTGGAATTGATGTATTTACGGAATTAAAAAGATTAGTAGGAATATTTTAGGATAAAAAGATGGAAAAAAATACAAGAGTTTGAACTGGTTTCAAATTCGACGCCCAAAACCAAAAACGGTCTATCGCAAGACCGCAAGCCACTAGAAAATAGTCTCCCAAATGACCGCTAAGCTCTGCAGATTCCGTGCATAGAAGAAAGTGTAAAAAGGTTGGATTTTTAGCGTCCTAACTCCTAGAAATCGAAGTGGATAGAAGTATAATCAGGCTTAGAACTCTTGAGGATCGATCTCGCATCTAATAAGGACTCTAGAATCATTCAAATCCATGAAACCCTAGCTAAACCCTATAAATAGACCCCAAGACCTACCTACACGAGCCTTACATTTGGCTCGCATGGAACTAAGGTAAAGAGGTCGAATTTGAGGTATGTTTCTTCTATAAAGTGGTTCATTTTAGTTACATCTAACTTTCCTCAATGTTTTGTTCTAGGAGATCAAGTCTACAAGGAGATAGAAGCCTGCAAAGACGCTGGTATAGTACAGGAAACTCAGGAAACTAAGCGATTGACCTAGAAAGATCAGGAAAATAGAAGTCCCAAACGAGGTAATTAGAGAGAGGTTCTTTAGAACAAATTGTTAATTTTAGTACCCTCTTTTTACCCTCTAAATTTCACATCTTTAGGTCAAGAGAATTGGGAGATAGAGGGGCAAGAAGTTACTACTTTGGTTTGAGGACGAGCAGAAATTAGGGTTAACATCCATCCCAAAATTTGAAGTCTAAAGCCCAAAACAGAGGTAGGTTATCTCATTAAAGGCTTAAACTTAAAGTTAGGGATAAAAGCCCTCTTATTTCAGTCAATTTTATGTACTATACATCGAGAATTTTATGTTTTCATTAGGACTATGCATCTAGTGAATAGCCATGCATAATTCTTAGCCCTAATTGAGTTAAAAGGAAGTTTTCTTGTCATTACCCACAAACCCATGCATATTCTCGATCTATATTTGTTCCATCATGTTTTAAAGTAAGTTTTCGTCGATTTCTATATTTAACATGCTCTAGGTTAGTATGTATTTTACTATTAAATGGATTTCTGTTACCCAGGAAGAAACGGTCTTCATGTAGACCGCCAGAGATCTTTAGCGATCTTACGACATACCATTAGCACCCATGAAATGGTCACCCACTAGACCATTTGTGTTTTCAGATTTCTGTAATATTGTTAACCCGAAACATATTGCAGATTAGCCCTAGTTGTTATATGCTAAGCCTAGTTAAGAAGGTTTTACTCCTGTTTCAAGTGTTATTTTCTTATACCTAGTTGTGTAACAGATTACTCTAGAAGATTTCATGTTCTTTATGTACTTGGGATTATTTTTATGGCCAAAAACTTATACACTTTTATTTATAGGCACATTTTCATAAAGTTTATGGACTTATTTAATCGCTATTTTATAACGATTTTTTCTTATCTAGAGTCATTTTCTTAAGTACATGGCACATATCCCGGTATGTTATCATTAGTTACACATGGCACTTTAACTACACATTCTTGGACTTGAAAACCTCTCCATTGGATATTCCTTCCAACGGACTAGGTAATCTTATTTTAAGACCTCCATAAGTGGCCGCGAGCCTGGGATTCTCACTAGGATGCCAAGCTGGTTGTACCGTAAAAGCTAAATTGTCTAAAAAGCACTTTACAGGTGTTTTAATGAGTTCTGGACCTTGGCAGCCTAATATAGGACCGCCAGAGTCTGTTAGCGGCCACTTGTTTGACAGCCAATGTCACCTAGCAGCCCTGACCTAGACCGCATGGTTCCAGCTTCTTTTTTATCAACTCTAATCATGTTTAACTCATGGTTTTACCTTTGGGTTGAGTATTCCTATGTTCTAGATGGTCTATGAACTATCTAGAACTTGTCACTTTATTCCAAAAAGATAACTAAATATTTTTTGGAAAGTCAATGAATGTACCGTTATAATGTCAAATTTTCTCTATCGCATGACCTAGTTATTAATGCATTCCTTGAATTCTTATATTCATATTTGGTGTATTCTTCCATTGACTATTTTTAAACTTGTTACTTTATTTGCCGACATTATTTATACTCGTGGAAGTAGCTTGATTTATACTTGAAGATGCAGTTTGAGCACTGATTGTGTTCAAGGGCTCTATGCTAGTCCCCTCGGCAGATTGACGGGAACATACTATAAACCATGGGGTATGATGCTACTGGCGTCGCATTGCACTAGGAGTACTTTCTTTATAAATAAGTGAAGATCCACGAATATCCCTGAATATTCACGAAGTACTTGCAAAGCAAAAGTACATTCTTGCGTGTTACATGACTTTCTAGTGCATAGCCTTTAAAGGTTATAAAAAGTGCATTCTTGTTACATTCTTGTTCATGAAAGGCCAAATTTCATTCGTAATATACTCTTGATTAATCATATTCTCATAGCCCACACTTGGTTGTATCTTGCTATTTTTGTTATATACGTGTTTCATCGTACCTGCATGATTTATCTTATTCTCTAAAGTTAAAATGTTAATCATTTAAACTTTGCCATCATGTTGATATGAAGATACCTACTGGACAAGTGTGCTCATTACCTACTTTCTCAATGTTTCAGGAAGGACTAGTGAATCGGACTCAGATTATACAAGTAGCGGGTCCGAGAGCAATTGAAGGTCGTATGGATGAGAGAAGCCTTAGTTTTCGAATGTCTAGCCAAGTCATTATGTAAATTTTTGTTTTCCTGAGTCTATGGTGTAAGAATGTTAAGAGTCAAAGATATTATGTATATTGATGGTTATTTATATGAAATAAAGATGAAGGTTTAAGTGAATTACTTGTGCAATTACTTTGTGTGATTGTATGGCGCTCTGATTATGTTGCTTGCAAGAGGCTTACCATGCCGGCTGTTCGCGTTTACGATTATTTCCGCTGCATAAATCTCGGGGCGTGACAGTTAAGGTGGTATCAGAGCATAAGTTTAAGGACTTACTTATTTTTAGGAAATATATATATATATCATGTCATAGGCTAAGTCCAAGGCTTAAGGACCCACACCCATGAAACTAGAAAAAAAAATCTCCAACCCATGTGGGAATTGGGTAGAACCCGGGATGACCTAGTTGTTTAAAATATATCTTTAATCTAACTTCCTTGAAATTCTATGAAGAATAACAAACCCATCGCTCTTCTCAGGTACCTTATTCTTACGATTGCTCACCGTGTTGATTGGGGTGGAATGCAACAGACCGTTGCGGGTCTCACCCAGGCTTTGTAAAACATGGCTCAAGCCGGCGCAAGAGCTGGTGCTGGTGATCTTCATCGCAACTTCAGGAGCCTAAATCCTCCACGATTTTCTGGTTCCTCTAATCCAGATGAAGCCGAGAATTGGATTGATGAAATGAATCGCATATTTGAGGTTATGCAATGTGCCGACCAAGAGAAGGAGAAGGATGCATGATTGCCAATATAAGATCTCAACCTACATTGATTGAAGATATAGTGAAATTTCAAGAAAATGACCCTACATTGATGGAAATCAAGGATAATATTGATCACAAGACGGAGTTCTCTATCACAAATGATAGAAGACTATTATTTAAGGATCGAATTTGTGTGCCGAATCATGCTAACACCAAGAAATTGATCATGGAAGAGGTTCATAAGTCAAAGTATGCTATTCACCCTGGTGCTACCAAAATGTATCAAGATTTGAAAAGAAGCTTCTGGTGGCCCAACATTAAAAGAGAAGTAGCAGAGTTTGTATCTCGTTGTCTCACTTATCAGCAAGTAAAGGTAGAACATTTAAAGCATGCTGGAAAATTACACCCTTTGAATATTCCCGAGTGGAAATGGGAAAGTATAGGGATGGATTTCATCATGGGTTTATCTAAGACAAGAGGTGGAAACGATGGCATATGGGTGATCATAGACCGATTGACTAAATCTGCACATTTTCTACCAATTAAAAATTGATGGTCTGTGGATGTATTAGCAGCACTATATATGAAGGAATTTGTCAAATTACATGGTGTCCCTGTCACCATTATATCTGACCGAGACCCTCGGTTCACATCACAGTTCTGGAAGGGTCTTCAACATTCATTAGGAACCCGACTTAACTTTAACACTACGTTCCATCCACAAACTGATGGTCAAACTGAAAGGACAAATCAAGTGGTGGAAGATATGCTCAGGACTTGTGCTATTGAGTTTGGTGGGAGTTGGCACGACCATTTACCTCTAGTGAAATTTTCATACAATAATAGCTACCAAGCTAGCATACAAATGGCACCATTTGAGGCTCTATATGGAAGAAGCTGTCGTTCACCTATTTGTTGGAGTGAAGTAGGAGAAAGGCAATTTCTCGATCCCGATATCATCAAGGATACTATCGAGAAGATAAAGCTTATTCGGGAAAGGCTCCAGATGGCTCAAGATAGACAGAAATCATATGCTGATAATCGAAGGCGCGACCTGAAATTTCAAGTAGAAGACCATGTATTCCTCAAGGTTTCTCCAGGTCAAGGTATTCAAAGATTTGGTATCAAAGGTAAGCTTACTCCGAGATTCACTGGCCCCTTTGAAATTCTTGAAAGGGTTGGTAAAGTCACATATCGAATAGCTTTGCCCCCTCAATTATCAGGAGTTCATGATGTATTTCACGTCTCAATGGTCAAAAAATATGTTCCAGATCCTTTCCATGTCATAACTTATGACAACTTGAAAATTCAAAAGGACTTGACGTACGAGCAAAAGCCAATCATGATCATTGAACGAGAAGTACGTCAACTTCGGAATAAAACTATTCCTATGGTCAAGATCCAATGGACCAAGTCATGGCCACATGAAGCAACATGGGAAACTAATGAAGCGATGCACAAAAGATTTCCTGAGATATTTGAATGTAAGTACACTCTCCTTAGCAAATCTTATTACAAGGAATTTGGGGACCAAATTCTTTTTAAGTGGGGGAGGGTGTAACGCCCGAGGATTTTCTAAGAATTTTTCAGGATTAAAAATATAATTATTAAGTATTTAAATGGGCTATTGATTGAATTGTGGATTAAATTAAAACTAATTATTTAGGCCCTATACTAATCCAAAAGGATTAGGCCCATTTTGACAAATCCAATTGGCCCAAATTATAATTTTAAACTTTGGCCCATTTTCTAGAAGCTTAGAATTGATGTATTTACAAAATTAAGGAGATAAGTAGGAATATTTTAGGATAAAAAGATGGATAATAATATAAGAGTTTGAACTGGTTTCAAATTCGACGCCCAAAATCAAAAATTGTTTATCGCAAGACCGCAAGCCACTGGAAAATGGTCTCCCAAATGACCGCTAAGCTCTGCAGATTTCGTGAATAAAAGAAAGTGTAAAAAGGTTGGATTTTTAGCATCCAAACTCCTCGAAATCGAAGTGGATAGAAGTATAATCAGGCTTTGAACTCTTGAGGATCGATCTTGCATCTAATAAGGACTCTAGAATCATTCAAATCCATGAAACTCTAGCTAAACCCTATAAATAGACCCCAAGACCTACCTACACGACCCTTATATTTGGCTCGCGGGGTACTAAGGTAAAGAGGTCAAATTAGAGGTACGTTTCTTCTAGGAAGTGGTTCATTTTAGTCAGATCTAACTTTTCTCAAAATTTTGTTCGAGGAGATCAAGCCGATAGGGAGATAAAAGCCTGCAAAGACGCTGGTACAGTACAAGAAACTCAGGAAATTGAGCAACCGACCTAGGAAGATCAGGAAAATAGAAGCCCCAAATGAGGTAATTAGATAGAGGTTCTTTAGAACAATTTGTTCCTTTTAGTACCCTCTTCTTACCCTCCAAATTTCACATCTTTAGGTCATGAGAATCGGGAGATAGAGGGTCAAGAAGTTACTACATCAGTTTAGGACGAGCAGAAATTAGGGTTAACTTCCAGCCCAAAATTCGAAGCCTAAAGCACAAAATAGAGGTAGGTTATCTCATAAAAGGCTTAAACTTAAAGTTAGGGATAAAAGCCCTCTGATTTCAGTCATTTTTATGTATTATACATCGAGAATTTTATGTTTTCTTTATGACTATGCATCTAGTGTATAGCCATGCATAATTCTTAGCCCTAATTGAGTTAAAAGGAAATTTTCTTGTCATTACCCACAAACCCACACATATTCTCGGTCTATATTTGTTCCATCATGTTTTAAAGTAAGTTCTCATCGATTTCTATATTTAACATGCCCTAGGTTAGTGTGTAGTTTACTATTAAATGAATTTCTGTTACCCAGGAAGAAACGGTCTTCATGTAGACCGCCAGAGATCTTTAGCGGTCCTACGACAGAATGTTAGCACCAATGAAATGGTCACCCACTAGACCGTTTGTGTTTTCTGATTTCTGTAATATTGTTAACCGGAAACATATTGTAGATTAGCCCTAGTTATTGTTGCATATATCCGAGTGATTTTGATGATAACAAAACCAAAGATATTTAAGTCCCACGTGCCATGTATTAGAACGAAGATTTTTATGCTATAAAGGTCCAATTCCATCTCATTTCATTTAAAGTGTTCATAATCCTCCCATTGTGTTAAAAAAGAGCCTAAGTGGACTTGTAATCAACCATAACACAAGCTCAATTCAAGCATCAAACTTATGGATAGATTTCACTGGGCTAACACTTGGATTTTGCAGGATTGGGAATTTTCAGTCGACCCATACACCATTGGCGGTCGACCTGAAATAATAGAACTGAACGAAGCCCACTTGTAAAAATAGCGGTCGACCGCCAGACCCATAGTCATCGACCGGATTTTCCAGCAGCCCAACATCTACAGGAATTCTCAGAACGGTCGACCGCCAGCCTCCACCGGTCGACCGCCAGTCCCGATAGCCTTCGTTGTTGACTTTTTATTTTAGCTCGTGGGGAGATTTTCTTGGGACATTTGTTTAAGCCCACTGCCCCCAATCAAGGCAGAGATTGTGGATCTGGTCCAGGGCTTGTCTCTTGACCACCCTGGGTCTATAAAACATCTCATTGAGGGATCAAAAACACTAATAACTTGTGGAGATCAAGAAGGCTATTGAAGGGGTGAGAAGGCAACTGTAGCTACGTGTACAGTGCTCTATCCAAAGGAATTTTCATCCAAACTCAGGCTCTCAAGCAAATCTGCAACCCATTCAAGTGAAGATCAAGCCGAGGGATCAAGCTGCATCCAAAGCATTCGTCATCCACTAAGGGGGAGCAAATCAAGATTCTTCTCTTGTGTTCTACTTTCATATTTATCTTAAGCTTCATTTGTGGTTCTTGTAATCTTCAAACACTTCCGTGTGTGTGGATCTTCCTAGATTTGTGTGTATGTGTGTGTGTTTAATCCATTGTGGATTTGTGTGTATGTTAAGGTGTTCTTACACCTTCGTGGGAGCTCTCTTTTCCCAACGTATCTGTGTGTGTGTCTCATCTTGTAACACCTTACAAGATAGTGTGTGAATCCTCACTGTCGGTGAGGGGTGGACGTAGGTTACCGTCGTTGCATCCGAACCACCTAAAAATCACTATCCCTTGTGTGATAGCTCCTTATCTCCTTCCTCTATTCTGCGTTTGTATGTTAGCGTTTCATATCTACTTATTTAATCGCATAGATTTACATCATTAAGTGTTTTCTCATCAAACATATTTTAAATCATTCCAAGATAAATTAAATTTTGCCATCACCCAATTCACCTACCCTCTTGGGTGTCATTGATCGCGGGACTTCAATTGGTATCAGAGCTAAGGCTCTATCTTTTGAGATATAACGATCTAGAGTGCGATCTAGATCAAAGGCAAACAAGGGAATGATGCATGAGGGTCATTCGATTCATCGTCCTCCTTACTTTGATGGCTCGAATTATTCCTATTGAAAAAATAGGATGCATGTTTTCCTAAGAGCCCAGGAGTATGAAATCTGGAGAGTTGTGGACAAGGGTCCATACAAACTCGGGGATGATGAAGAGAAATGGACACCTGAGGAAATCAAGAAATGCACTATAAATTTCAATGCCATGAATATTATGCAATGTGCCATTCACCCTAATGAGTTCTCTCGTGTCTCTATGTGCAACTCAGCCAAAGAAATGTGGGACAAGCTGACTCATATACGAGGGAACTTCAGAGGTCAAGGAGACCAAGGCAAATCTCCTAGTTAGAGACTATGAAATGTTCAAGATGAAGCCTGAAGAAACCATTTCTGAGATGTTTGCAAGGCTAACAGAGATCACAAATGGTCTCAAAAGTCTCAGAAAGGAATACTCAAATTCTGACCTTGTAAGGAAAGTTTTGAGGTCACTACCGTCGGCATGGCACACAAAGGCCACGGTAATTAAAGATTCAAAAGATCTGTCCACTCTCACTTTGGACGAACTCATAGGGTCACTCATGACCTATGAAATAAATATCGAGAGGACAGCTGATGAAGACATCAAGAAGAAGAAGGTGATTGGATTGAGAGCTCATCACTCCGATGACGACTCTCAAGAAGATGAATCTAGTGACGGATGCAATGAAGAGAAAGAATTGGCAACGATAACTCGCCAAGTGAAGAGATTTTTGAGAAAGAAGAGAAATTTTCAGGAAACTTCAAAAAGGGGCAAAAAAAGCCCACTCAAACCAAAGGCGAATCGAGCAAGCCAAGTAGCATCATATGCTACGAATGCAAGAAGCCTGGGCACGTGAGAGGAGAGTGCCCAGATCTGAAGAAGAAATTCAAGAAGGACAAATTCAAGAAACCCAAGCCATTGTCGTCACATGGAGCGACGAAGAAGATGAATCATCTGATGAAGAGATCCAAAAGTTCATGGAAAGCTTGTGCCTCATGGCACATGAAGATGAATCTATTGAGGTAACTTTTGATCCTGGTTTTATTTCGAATGAACAATGGTAGTCTGAATATGAAAAACTGTATGTGAAGTACAAGAAAATCTGGTTTGAAAATAAATACCTCAAGAAAAAGATTGATTAGTTAACACATGAAGATATCTTTGTTAAATTTGAGAAACTGGAACAAGATTGGTTCGAATCAACTGAAGAAAAAGAAACCTTGCTGCAAACCATTTCAGACATTGAGAAAACTAAAGAAGAAATGTCCTGTAAAATGTCTGAAATGGAAAGTGTGTGTGAAAGATTGAAAAATTATGAGGAAGCTTTGAAATCCAAAATTTCAGAACTTGAAAAGAGAAACATGAGTTTGGGTGAAGAGGTGGATGCTAGGTTTGTTAAAGGGAAACGAAACTTAGACAATTTGCTGGGGGTTAAGGCTAATTACCAAAAGGAAGGATTAGGGTACAGCCCACAAAACAAAAAATCTTTTGAGCGTAAGATCACCACATCCTATGTTCATGAAAAAGAAAATAACTGTGCCTCATGTTCTAACCTTAAATCAAAACACATCCAACCTAAACCACGCCAACTCCAAAGGAAGTTTGAACATGTAAATTATTTTCATTGTGGTAGATTCGGACACATGATTGCCAACTGTCACGCCCCGAGAGCGGAAGATACCCAGATATGCGTGACGAGTTTATATCAATCATGTCAATCAGAGTAGTAGTGTATTCGACACCAAAACAGAGATGCGCAAAAATAGAAAGATAACCCAATCCTTTATTTCATAATGGATAGACTATTACAAATCCAATACTCTATTCAATTAAAAAGGAAAAGTACATAGTTGACTCAAGAAAATAGGAAAAAGACTAGATGACACTTGGAAAAGTTCTATCTCTTTCACTCTTGACCATTCCCATCCGATTGACTTCCATCGTCGGAATTACCTGAAAAGTAGGGAACACACGGAGTGAGCGAACGCTCAGTAGGAAATTATATCTCAAGCGCTAGCAAGGGGTTTAAATAATTACATCTTTCATGTATGTACTATAGCTATGCATGCTTGTATAAAACGACAAGGTAGAAAGAGAGTATATCAATAAGATAGCAATTTGAACAAGCCATGAACTTTCAAGAAAAGCTAACAAGATATTCAAGCAAGAACTTTTAACAAGTCATGTCAAGAATTTGGCTATCATGTTTCAAGCAAGCAAGTAATTACCCTTTCTCGGGTCACGCAATTCATGTCGTGTCAAGTACGAGTCAAGTACAAGATTTGTGTGGAATGTCTAATCAAGCTAGTCATGCACTCGGTATAATGCCAGATACCTTATCATTCAACTCCCATGGGCACAAGTACTTTCGGGTGCTCCTCCCAGGACCAGATCGGGCCCTATATGCGCAGGCATTTATCATGTATATTTCACATCCACTCTTGTATATATATATAGCCAATATAGAATTTCAACAATTTAAGCTTGTAGACACGTATGATAACTTTGAGAGAATGGAGTCCAAAAATACGATATTGGACATAGATAGGCGATAACAACGGTTCAATCACGATGAACGATGAAACTAGGTGGAATTAGGTTCCCTTAACTCGGGCACCATGACAAGTATGGACAATCTTTATATAGAATTGAGGTCCACATGAACAGTATATCAAAGGCAAGATACCCTCATTCTTATTATAGAATTGAGGTCCACAAGAACATCAACAAATGACATGATATCATCATCCCATTAAGAATTCTCATGATATACTCTTTGCATATCATAAGGGCCGGTATACCATGTTTCTTTAGAGTGACATGGCATTCAATAGTGTAATGGGTTTTTAGGGTACAACCAGCTCAGTCGGCCTTGAGGGAATCCAAGGCTCGAGGAGTCTTACGGAGGTCTCTATGACTAACTCGCTAGTCCAAAGGAACGGAATGTCCAATGGAGAGCTTGTATGTCAATGAGAATTGTGGGTGATCGATAAAACATCATGAAACGTGGGACTATACTCACGGAGTGGAGATATAGTGCCGATATACATATATATATAGATATACTGAAACCATCGGTTGTCAAAAATAGGTAAAAATATTTTTACAGGAAAATAACGACTTAAGTAAAGTCACTACTCAAGTAATTAACGCCTTCAGTAAGGGCGTTTATCTATTTTACATTTTTGTAAGATTTTAATATTTCAGTATTTTACCAAAAACGCGCCCTGGTAAGGGGCGTTTATTTACAAGTTGACGACGTGTACATTGGTCGTTCATTCTTTACTTCTATTTTTACAGTATATATATATATATTCAGAAATTTATCAAAACATGCCCTGGACAGGGGCGTTACTTTTCCATTCACGCCCTGAACAGGGGCGTTAGTCAAGTGAGAGACGATCTATACAGGGTCGTGAATTCAAGAAATTTCAGATTTCAAGTATTATAATTTCCAGAAACAAGAGACATGGTCATGACAGGAAATTTATCGGGATTCAAGTAAATATGATTGTGCACTGATTTAGAATCATGTTTAAGTGAATATTGGATAATTAACATGGGTAATTAACAATTGAGAAAATTGACGTCCGTGTACCGGGCGTCAAATCTGGAATTGACGACCTGGGCATGGTCGTTTCTTTCAAAGTAGCGCCCTTGTCTGGGTCGCGTATACAATTAGCGTCCTTGGAAAGGGCGTTTCTTTCCAACAATAGAAACTTTTAAAACTCGTGAAAACTATATGCATGAACTCATATATATGGTTTAACATAGTTATTATGGTGATTTGGGCTACAGTGCTTGAGAAAACCTACCTTAATGAAGATTTTGAACGTATGCAGGTTCTGGGGAGAGAAGAACGATACTCTGTTTGTACAGAGTGCTCACCGGAAGAAGAAACTGAAGGAGAAGTTGCAGACGATTATGATGAAGAACCCACGTTCTTCGGTAGATTAAGAGCTCCTCAACCTGTAAGTGGAAGAAGATGAAGAAGATTTATTCTTCATACTATCCTATCGGAAGAGAAGGAAAACCAAAGGAAGAACTGTTAGTTCTTTACCTACCGTAGTAGAGACGATCGACCAAATAGCTTTCTAGGGTTCGATGGGGGTTACTTATAGGGACTTTGGAATCCTAACAAAGGTAGTGTTTGATTGGAAGTAATACTTCCAAGATAGAATTATTACTACATTCGAACTCTTTCTCATAGTTATCAACTTACCCCGGATAGACTCCTGGGTCGAACGGAACTCAAACTGAATTAGTGTCCTAAGTAAGGGCGTCGAATTTAAATTGACGCCTTGTCAAGCGTCGTTACTTGTTGAAACGCGTCCACTCAAAGGGCGTTACGCTATCTTGCCCTTTTTATTTTATTTTGGTCGTTTGAAATTTGACGCCTTATTGTTTGGGCGTCCTTTCTTTAATTCACGCCTTAGGTGAGGGCGTTTCTTGTAAGGTAGCGCCTTGCTCCAAGGCGTTAATTTTATCAGGGCTTTGTTCTTCTTGTTTTAACCTTTTTCATTTGTTCACGTAATTTTTTTTTTAGTTTATTTCAATTTATCTAAATTTATTTCTTTTCATTTTATACGGGTTGCTACACCCTCCCCCACTCAAGAGAATTTGGTCCCCAAATTCATAGCATATATTTACATATGGAGAGTGTAGAGTTTATACCTTCTAAAATAACTCTGGAAATCGCTTCCTCATAGATTCCTCGGTCTCCCATGTAGCTTCATGTTCTGAATTCTTATTTCATTGTACTTTTAGCATGGGAATAACCTTATTCCTTAGGGTTCGTACTTCTCGATCTAGTATTCTTATGGGCTTCTGCTCGTATGTAAAATCTTTTTGGATCACTAGATCTCCATACTCAATAATATGTGATGGGTCATGCACATACTTATTCAACATAGATATGTGGAACACATCATGTACTTCGGACAGTTGAGGTGGCAATGCGATGCGATAAGCAACCTCGCCAACTCTTTCTAGTATCTCAAAAGGTCCGATAAATCTAGGTGTAAGCTTGCCCTTAACACCAAATCTCTGTATTCCACGTCCAGGCGATATCTTGAGAAATACATGATCTCCAACTTGGAATTCCAGATCTCTTCTTCTTGTGTCAGCATAAGCCTTTTGTCTAGACTGAGCAACTTGCAGTCTTTCTTTGATCAATTGTATCTTCTCGGTAGTGTCCCTTACCATTTCTGGACCTAACAGTTGTTTCTCTCCAACTTCGTCCCAACATAAGGGTGATCGACAACTCCTTCCGTATAAGGCTTCAAAAGGTGCCAGTTGTATACTTGCCTGATAGCTATTATTGTATGCAAATTCGACCAGAGGCAAGTGATCATGTCAGTTTCCATCAAAATCAGTAATGCATGCTTTTAGCATATCTTCGACTACTTGATTGGTTCTCTCGGTCTGACCATCCGTTTGAGGATGAAAGGCTGTGCTAAAGTTAAGTCTCGTTCCCAACGAATGTTGTAGTCCTTTCCAAAAATGAGAAGTAAAATGGGGATCTCTGTCAGACACGATTGAAACAGGAATACCATGTAATCTGACTATTTCCTTAATGTATAGTGCAGCTAAGACATCAACTGACCATCGACTCTTGATTGGCAAGAAATGCGCTGATTTAGTCAATCGATCAATGATAACCCATATTCCATCATGTCCTCTTTTTGATTTAGATAAACCTATGATGAAATCCATACCAATATCCTCCCACTTCCATTTAGGGATATCTAGAGGATGTAGTTTTCCAGCAGGCTTTTGGTGTTCCGCCTTGACTTGTTGGCACGTGAGACAGCGTGATACGTAGTCCGCTATTTCTCTTTTCATGTTGGGCCACCAAAAATTTCTTTTTACATCTTGGTACATTTTGGTAGATCCAGGATGAATCGTATACCTTGACCTATGAGCTTCATCTAAGACCTTCTTCTTCAATTCTGGGCAGTCCGGTATACAAGTTCTATTCTTGAACATTAATCTTCCATCAGAAACTAATTGGAAATCCGATTGTCCTTCTAATATGCCCTTGATTTCTACTAATGTAGGATCATCATTCTGAAGTGCTTGTATTTCAGACAATAAATCTGACTGTATGCTTACATGAGATAATGTGACACATCTAGGGTCCGTGTCCATGCTTATATTGAGTTCAGAGAATTGTTCCAGCAATTTCCATTCTTGAATCAGACAATTGGCTAACAGTGCTCTCGGCTTTCGACTAAGGGCATCTGCTACATGATTACCCTTTTCGGGATGATATTGTATATTGAAGTTGAAGTCCTTGAGATATTCCAGCCATCGTCTTTGCCTCATATTTAGTTCCTTCTGTGAGAAAAGATATTTGAGACTCTTGTGATCGGAGTATACAGTAAACTGTACTCCATAAAGATAATGTCTCCATATTTTGAGTGCAAATACTACTGCGGCCAATTCTAAGTCATGGACGGGGTAGTTCTCTTCATGCTTCTTTAATTGACGAGAAGAGTAGGCTATAACCTTCCCTTGTTGCATTAGAACACACCCGAGGCCAATGCCAGAAGCATCAGTGTATACCTCGAACTTTTCTCCTTCAATTGGCAATGCTAAGATAGGAGCTGTAGTAAGATGATCCTTGAGTGTTTGGAAGCTTCTTTCACATTCCTCATCCCATTCATAACGGATCTCCTTGCGAGTTAACCTCGTAAGTGGCACGGCGATTTTTGAGAAATCCTTGATGAATCGCCTGTAATAGCCGGCAAGACCTAAGAAACTTCGGATCTCGCTAGCATTGGTCGGTCTTTCCCAGTTCCTTACAGCTTTAACCTTTGATGGGTCTACAGACAAGCCATCCTTTGATATAACATGTCTGAGAAAAGTCACTTCTTCAAGCCAGAATTCACACTTGCTAAGTTTTGCATATAATTGGTTTGTCCTCAATATTTGTAATGCAATCCTCAAATGTTCCTCATGCTCTTCCTTGGTCTTGGAATAAATCAATATATCATCAATAAAGACCACCACGAATTGATCCAAATAAGGCCTGAATATACTATTCATTAACTGCATAAAGGCAGTAGGGGCATTCGTTAGTCTGAAAGGCATAACAACAAATTCATAATGGCCATACCTGCTTCTGAATGCGGTTTTATGAATATCCTCGTCCTTGACTCTTAGTTGGTGATATCCTGACCTAAGATCAATTTTGGAAAAGTACATGGATCCTGAAATTTGATCAAATAATTCATCGATTCTCGGCAGTGGATACTTGTTCTTGATAGTGAGGTGATTCAACTGTCGATAGTCGATGCATAACCTCATGGATCCGTCTTTCTTCTTTACAAATAATACAGGCGCTCCCCACGGGGAAGTACTTGGTCTAATGAATCCTTTCTTAATGAGTTCCATCAATTGCTCCTTTAACTCCTTGAGTTCAGCAGGTGACATCCTATAAGGTGTAAATCGGACCAGCACCAGGGACTAAGTCAATGGTGAAGGCCACTTCTCTTTGCGGGGGTAATCCCGGCAAATCTTCCGGAAATACGTCCGGAAATTCTTGTACCACTGGAATGTCTTCTAGCTTAGCTTCCTTAGCTTCTTTAACTGTGACAAAGGCAAGGAAAGATGCACATCCTTTCCTGATGAGCTTGCTAGCTCGGAGAGCTGAAATAAGAGGGGATCTGCTCCGACCCTTGGGGCTAGTCAAGATTTGTTCTGAAAATTCCTGGAATGTAACCTTACTATTGCGGCAATCAACCGTTGCCTGATACTTGGATAACCAATCTGCCCCTAGTATAACATCATACTCTTTCAGATCTAAACATATGAGATCAATAGGGAGATTTCTACCCTGAACCAATACTTCGCAGTTTTGGTAATGATGTGTAATATCAGTCTCATCATCCAAAGGAGTAGACAAAACTAACTTTATCCATTCCAGTTCTAGGGGTAATGGGTCAGCAAACTTCTTAGAAACAATAAAATGCGATGCACCAGTATCAATTAAGACATATGCATTCCTGGAACAAACTTTCAATGTACCTTCCACTAAGCCGCCTTCTTCTACTTGCTCGGTCTCCTTGATTGCATGAAGACGAGCATTCTTGGTTACTGGGCGCTTTCCGTCAACGGCTTGATCGTTAAGTAATGGGCAATCGGGAATCCGATGCTCACGACTCCCACAACGGAGACATGCTCCTAGTTTCCTCCAGCATTCTTCTGCTCTACGGCCCGCCTTATCACAATGCTTGCATACTGTATTTGAAGGGGTAGTGGTGATAGAGAAGGGCTTGGTCTTCTTGAACTTTTACTCTTGCGAGGGAATACCTCCATTGCTAGGCCTTTTCTTGAAGTTGGGTTTAAAAGAACCCGAACCTGTAACTTGTTCCTTTTTATCCTTACTACGAATCCTATCAGACAGTTCCGTGGCATCTTCTAATAGTTGAGCTCGGCGTACTATCTCCGAGTAGACTTGAATGTCCATCGGCGCCAGTTGAGTAATAACTTGGGGCCTGAGCCCATTAAGAAACCTCCTAGCTTTCATTTTCTCGGTGCTAACTAGATGCTTAGCATACCGAGACAATCTAGAGAATTAGGCCTCATACTCGGCCACTGACAAAGATCGTTGCTTTAATGCAGCAACTTCTGCAGCCTTCTTTTCCTGAACTCGGTCCGAGAAATATTTTACGTTGAAGTGTTCAACGAATTCCTCCCACGAAACCTGATCTTGATTTATAGTAGCCTCTATTGATTCCCACCAGCATCTATCATCCCTTTCTAACTGAAAAGTAGCTAATAAGACCTTATCTTGATCCGTGCATTGCATAACACGGAATATGCGTTCTGTTTCCCTAATCCAATGTTCAGCGTCATCTGGATCAGTAGAACCCGTGAACTTGGGCGGGTTCATGTTCTTGAAAGTCTGGTGGAGACTTCCTGCTCGTTGTCCACCTCCTAGTGTTACTTGTTGCAGCACTTGAGTCATGCCTTGCAGTGTACGCTGCATGTTGCGCCATTGAGCACGTTCGGCAGCCATTATCCTACAATTATAATAACTAGATTAATACGTGATTTGTATCTTAAAGACTAGCATTATATGTTAACTCTAACCCTTGGTTCTACCCAATCTCACTGGTTAAAGGTTTGAACCCATCCTTGGACTTGGGTTTTCCTAGGAATTGAATACCCTAGGCTCTGATACCACGAAAACTGTCACGCCCCGAGAGCGGAAGATATCCGGATATGCGTGACGAGTTTATATCAATCATGTCAATCAGAGTAGTAGTGTATTCGACACTAAAACAGAGATGCGTAAAAATAGAAAGATAACCCAATCCTTTATTTCATAATGGATAGACTATTACAAATCCAATACTCTATTCAATTAAAAAGGAAAAGTACATAGTTGACTCAAGAAAATAGGAAAAAGACTAGATGACACTTGGAAAAGTTCTATCTCTTTCACTCTTGACCATTCCCATCCGATTGACTTCCCTCGTCGGAATTACCTGAAAAGTAGGGAACACACGGAGTGAGCGAACGCTCAGTAGGAAATTATATCTCAAGCGCTAGCAAGGGGTTTAAATAATTACATCTTTCATTTATGTACTATAGCTATGCATGCTTGTAAAAAACGACAAGGTAGAAAGAGAGTATATCAATAAGATAGCAATTTGAACAAGCCATGAACTTTCAAGAAAAGCTAACAAGATATTCAAGCAAGAACTTTTAACAAGTCATGTCCAGAATTTGGCTATCATGTTTCAAGCAAGCAAGTAATTACCCTTTCTCGGGTCACGCAATTCATGTCGTGTCAAGTACGAGTCAAGTACAAGATTTGTGTGGAATGTCCAATCAAGCTAGTCATGCACTCGGTATAATGCCAGATACCTTATCATTCAACTCCCATGGGCACAAGTACTTTCGGGTACTCCTCCTAGGACCAGATCGGGCCCTATATGCGCAGGCATTTATCATGTATATTTGACATCCACTCTTGTATATATATATAGCCAATATGGCATTTCAACAATTTAAGCTTGTAGACACGTAGGATAACTTTGAGAGAATGGAGTCTAAAAATACGATATTGGACATAGATAGGCGATAACAACGGTTCAATCACGATGAACGATGAAACTAGGTGGAATTAGGTTCTCTTAACTCGGGCACCATGACAAGTATGGATAATCTTTATATAGAATTGAGGTCCACATGAACAGTATATCAAAGGTAAGATACCCTCATTCTTATTATAGAATTGAGGTCCACAAGAACATCAACAAATGGCATGATATCATCATCCCATTAAGAATTCTCATGATATACTCTTTGCATATCATAAGGGCCGGTATACCATGTTTCTTTAGAGTGACATGGCATTCAATAGTGTAATGGGTTTTTAGGATACAACCAGCTCAGTCGGCCTTGAGGGAATCCAAGGCTCGATGAGTCTTACGGAGGTCTCTATGACTAACTCGCTAGTCCAAAGGAACGGAATGTCCAATGGAGAGCTTGTATGTCAATGAGAATTGAGGGTGATCGATAAAACATCATGAAACGTGGGACTATACTCACGGAGTGGAGATATAGTGCCGATATACATATATATATAGATATACTGAAACCATCGGTTGTCAGAAACAGGTAAAAATATTTTTACAGGAAAATAACGACTTAAGTAAAGTCACTACTCAAGTAATTAACGCCTTCAGTAAGGGCGTTTATCTATTTTACATTTTTGAAAGATTTTAATATTTCAGTATTTTACCAAAAACGCGCCCTGGTAAGGGGCGTTTATTTACAAGTTGACGACGTGTACATTGGTCGTTCATTCTTTACTTCTATTTTTGCAGTATATATATATATTCAGAAATTTATCAAAACACGCCCTGGACAGGGGCGTTACTTTTTCATTCACGCCCTGAACAGGGGCGTTAGTCAAGTGAGAGACGACCTATACAGGGTCGGGAATTCAAGAAATTTCAGATTTCAAGTATTATAATTTCCAGAAACAAGAGACATGGTCATGGCAGGAAATTTATCGGGATTCAAGTAAATATGATTGTGCACTGATTTAGAATCATGTTTAAGTGAATATTGGATAATTAACATGGGTAATTAACAATTGAGAAAATTGACGTCCGTGTACCGGGCGTCAAATCTGGAATTGACGACCTGGGCATGGTCGTTTCTTTCAAAGTAGCGCCCTTGTCTGGGTCGCGTATATAATTAGCGCCCTTGGAAAGGGCGTTTCTTTCCAACAATAGAAACTTTTAAAACTCATGAAAACTATATGCATGAACTCATATATATGGTTTAACATAGTTATTATGGTGATTTGGGCTACAATGCTTGAGAAAACCTACCTTAATGAAGATTTTGAACGTATGCAGGTTCTGGGGAGAGAAGAACGATACTTTGTTTGTACAAAGTGCTCACCGGAAGAAGAAACTGAAGGAGAAGTTGCAGACGATTATGATGAAGAACCCACGTTCTTCAGTAGATTAAGAGCTCCTCAACCTGTAAGTGGAAGAAGATGAAGAAGATTTATTCTTCATACTATCCTATAGGAAGAGAAGGAAAACCAAAGGAAGAACTGTTAGTTCTTTACCTACCGTAGCAGAGACGATCGACCAAATAGCTTTCTAGGGTTCGATGGGGGTTACTTATAGGGACTTTGGAAATCCTAACAAAGGTAGTGTTTGATTGGAAGTAATACTTCTAAGATAGAATTATTACTACATTCGAACTCTTTCTCATAGTTATCAACTTACCCCGGATAGACTCCTGGGTCGAACGGAACTCAAACTGAATTAGCGTCCTAAGTAAGGGCGTCGAATTTAAATTGACGCCTTGTCAAGCGTCGTTACTTGTTGAAACGCGTCCACTCAAAGGGCGTTACGCTATCTTTCCCTTTTTATTTTATTTTGGTCGTTTGAAATTTGACGCCTTATTGTTTGGGCATCCTTTCTTTAATTCACGCCTTAGGTGAGGGCGTTTCTTGTAAGGTAGCGCCTTGCTCCAAGGCGTTAATTTTATCAGGGCTTTGTTCTTCTTGTTTTAACCTTTTTCATTTGTTCACGTAATTTTTTTTTTAGTTTATTTCAATTTATCTAAATTTATTTCTTTTAATTTTATATGGGTTGCTACACCAACTGTTGGTTCAAACAAAACAATGCAAGAAATCATGCATTTTGGACCAAGAATAGACATGCACAGAACTGGACTAACTCCTACGGACCCAAACTAGCTTGGGTACCAAAAATAATTGCATGAGAACTTTCTTTCTTGCAGATTTGTCTTGAAGCCCGGGGGAGTAAATGGAACTTGGACAGCGACTGTTCAAGGCATATGACAGGGGACAAGAAGGTGTTCTCTACACTGCAAGACAATGATGAAGGTTAAGTTGTCTTTGGAGGCCAAGACAAAGGTAAAATCATTGGAATTGGCAACATAGGTAAGAATTCTGAAATTCTTATTGAAGATGTGCTTTTGGTGAAAGGTCTAAATCACAATCTATCGAGTATAAGTCAATTGTGCGATAAGGGTTTTAAATTTATTTTTGATGAAACCCATTGCATTGTCTTGAACAAGAACACAAATGAGGTTAAATTTATTGGAAAAAGGAATAACAATGTCTATACTGTTGATATTGATAATGTTTCTTGTGATGATTTTTGCTTGGTAGCAAACAATCATGAAAATACATGGTTATGGCACCGAAGATTAGGTCATGCTAGTTTTGGAGTAATCTCCAAGTTTTCTAGACATGATTTGGTGAATGGATTGCCAAAATTAAAATTTGAAACTGATAAAATCTGTGAAGCTTGCACAAAAGGCAAGCAAACACGAATTTCCTTCAAAAATAAAAACATTGTTTATACCGCTAGGCCTTTGGAATTGTTGCACCTTGATCTCTTTGGCCCAACTAGGACTTCTAGCCTAGGAGGAAAATCTTATGGTTTTATGATTGTTGATGACTATTCCAGATTTACTTGGGTGCTCTTTTTAGCCAATTAAAATGATGCCGTGACAGAATTTCAAGTCTTTTGCAGGAAAGTTCAAAATGATAGAGGTTATCTCATCACTACCATTCAAGGTGATCACTGTGGAGAATTTGAGAATCATGATTTCATCAAGTTCTGTTAAGAGCAAGGATACATGCATAATTTTTCATCACCAAGGACTCCTCAATAGAATGGAGTGATGGAGAGGAAAAAAAGAACACTAATAGACATGGCGCGGACCATGTTAAGTGAGAACTCCCTACCCAAATACTTTTGAGCTGAGGCGGTAAGTACATCATGCTACATCATCAACATGGCAATGGTAAGGCCCATCTTAAAGAAAACACCCTATGAGCTGTACAAGGGTAGAAACCAAACATTTCTCACCTTAAACCCTTTGGATGCTCATGTTTCATCTTGAACAATGGTAAGACCAATCTAGCAATGTTTGATGAGAAAAGTGACAAAGGAATTTTTTTAGGTTATGCACTTAACTCTAGAGCTTACAGATTGTTCAATAAGAGGACTTTGGTCGTTGAAGAAAGTCCTCATGTGATTTTTGGTGAATCTGAGTTAAAACTAACAAACCAATCTGTTTAAATTATGGATGCAG
Organism: Amorphophallus konjac; assembly: GCA_022559845.1. NCBI lineage: Eukaryota > Viridiplantae > Streptophyta > Magnoliopsida > Alismatales > Araceae > Amorphophallus > Amorphophallus konjac. The sequence goes on from CM040121.1 coordinate 376,281,406, forward strand.
ATGAGGATTCCAAAAGTCCGAATGATGTCAAGGCCAAGAATGAGCCAACTGAAGATGGAGTCAGCAAAATTGAATAAGATGAGGATCCCTCAATTGAAACACTTCAAGAACAACAAATGCAACACCCGGATTTGCCAAGATCATCCACTATTCTGAAAGATCACCCCACTGAAAACATCATAGATAATCCTGAAGATGGGGTAAGAACTAGATCCTCTCTAAGGTAGGTAGAAGAGGAGGATTTGATTGCTTTAATTTCACAAGAGGAGCCTAAGGACATTTATTATGCCTTGCAAAATGAATCCTGGATCCAGGCTATGCATGAAGAGTTGCACCAGTTTGAAAGAAACGAAGTGTGGACTCTTGTGCCATGTCCTAGAAATCAACCCATAATAGGAACCCGATGGGTTTTAGAAATAAGCTGAATGATACAGGTTTGGTTGTTAGGAACAAGGCCCGGCTTGTAGCCAAAGGGTACAGCCAAGAGATGGGGATTGATTTTGATGAGTCCTTTGCACCAGTTGCTAGGCTAGAAGCAGTCCGGATTTTATTGTCATATGCTTGCTCTACTAATTTCAAATTATTTCAAATGGATGTTAAATCTACATTTCTGAATGGGTATATCAAAGAGGATGTCTTTGTAGGACAACCTCCAGGTTTTGAAGACCCCAAACATCCACGGCATGTGTACAAGCTACAGAAGGTATTGTACGGACTAAAGCAAGCACCAAGGGCATGGTATGAAAGGCTCACATCCGTCCTGATTGAGAATGGCTTCAAAAGAGGTAAAGTTGATCAAACACTGTTCATGAGGAAATCAGGTAAAGATATTTTGGTAGTTCAAGTATATGTTGATGACATAATGTTTGGGGCTACTAACAATACCTTGTGTGATGAATTTGTAGAAATAATGCAAGGAGAGTTTGAGATGAGCTTAATGGGGGAGCTGACTTTCTTCCTTGGATTGCAGGTCAAACAAACTTCAGAAGGAATCTTCATCAATCAAGCCAAATACACTATGGAATTGTTGAAGAAATATGGGATGGCGGAAGCAAAACCCATATCAACTCCCATGGCCACCACCACAAAGCTAGGGGTGATCATTATTCGGGTTCAACCCGAAAACCAAACCGAACCGATAGATTTGGTTCGGTTTGGTTTGGGTTGAAATTTAAAAAATTTCGGTTTGGGTTCAAACTGAACTGTATTAAAAATTTTGGATTGGTTTGGTTTTGAAGTTCAAGAAACCGAACAAAACTTAACCGAACCGAATAACCTGAATTTAAGAATATTTTTGTCAAATTAATATAAATGTATATGTAACTATAAATTTCAATTCAAAAAGTTCAGTCCCCGCCATCCTAATAGGGTTTCCGACTTTATGAAATAGGATTCAAATCACCTTATATTTTACTGTAACTGAAGTTCTTAGTTTTTTATGTGAAAATATTATGGAGCTTGTTCTTACAAGTTACAACTATTTATGTTATTTTTTAATATTTAATTTATTTGGTAGAAATTATTTTACCCTACCTTTTTCTACTATTGTTTGAATCCAATCTAATTTCTAAAAGGAGAGATGAATATGGTTCAAGCCGAACCAAACCGAACCAAATCGAATTAATTCGATTTGGTTTGGTTTGGTTTCAAACTAGTTTGGTTTGGTTTGGTTTAGGTTGAAGCCTTAATTCGGTTCGGTTTGGTTTGAGAAAAATTTTCTTCAAACCAAACCAAACCAAACTGTGCCCTCCCCTACACAAAGCTGGATAAAGATGAAAATGGTAAAATAGTATATCCTACACTGTTTTGAGGTATGATCGGATCACTACTATAGTTAACAGCATGCCGCCCTGATATCTAGTTCAGTGTATGTTTATTTGCTCGCTTTCAATCATGTCCAAAAGAATCCCATCTAATGGCTGTTAAATGCATTTTTAGATATTTAATTGGGACAATTGATTTTGGATTGTGGTTTCCCATCGGCCGCTCCTTTGACTTAATTGCTTACACCGACGCGGATTATGTCGGTTGTATTATAGATCGTAAAAGTACAAGTGGGTATTGTCAGTTTCTCGGTGGGTGCCTAGTCTCATGGGCCTCCAAGAAACAACATTCAGTAGCTCTCTCAATGGCCGAGGCTGAATATGTAGCCGCCGGAAGTTGTGGAGTCCAAGTACTTTGGGTCAAAAATCAATTGCTTGATTTAAATGTTGAAGTGAAATGTGTGCCTATTTTGTGTGACAATACAAGTGCAATTAATCTATCAAAAAATCATGTTCAACACTCCAGAACCAAACACATTGACATTCAGCATCATTTTCTAATAGATCATGTAGGCAAAGGGGACTTTCAGTTCAAATTTATTGATACTGTCATACCCCGATTTTTTTTCAAGAAATTAATTAGAAATCCCTTAATAAATAGAATAAGCTAAATTTCAACCATTTTATAAAAATCCATAAAAATTATATTATTGTAGAGGATAACATGTTTAACAAACTTGTCTTCTGTGACAAACCCAAATAAAATATGTAAATAAGTCGAATTAGTTGATTAAGCCCAAAATTAAACACTTAGTTAACCATACCTTGAAACGCCAAATTCGAGCCCAATACTCCATCAAATGAGCCCAAACCGGTGGCAAATGAAAGGCCAGGATGAGAGGATCATTTCCCCTCTCTTAATCTCCTAAAACCCTAACCTTAAGAGATGCAATCGGCGGAGATTGGATAACGTCAACAATTGCGGCGGTGTTCACACTAACCCAACTTGCGTGGACGAATACTCCGCACATAGAAACCTCTAGAAGGCCTGTGACCTATAAAAATGAAGCTCTCTAACCCTATAATCGTTTAGAACCAGTGGCGGCTGCAGAGGAGTTGGATCGAGGGAGATCTCCGATAATTAAGGGCTGCGTGTACAAGCGCCTCGAGTTTTCTTTCTCCTTCTTTCTTCATCCGATTCAGGTAGGTGATAACAAGCTAAACCCTAAAAATAATATATGGTTGGAAGCATCGTCGTGTCAACTTTTCATTGATGTAGAAAGCCTTAAATTTTATCTAGTGTGCTGTGAGAATTTTTGGTTTTAGTAGAAGCATGTCAGAACTAGGGTTATAATTGTTCTCTTTCGATTAAGTAGTAATTTTAGGCTATAAACATAAAATTGATTCATACATCTTGTACAGTTTTTCGTGCTCTTTCTGTTGGTAGTAAAAGCCCCAAATCTAATGCTTTATATCATGCGAATTTCATGTTTTAGTCTAACCCTAGAAACCTCACCGGAATCGGGCAAGGTGAAAGGGGCAGCGACCTGTCTGGACTTGTGCGGCCACACGATAGACCGCACATCCCATACAGGCGGCCTGTTGTGGACCATATAAATGTTTCTGTCTCTGATCATTTCCTTGGAACGCGCGGCCGAATACTAACCGCATGTCTGTCCTGTGGCCAGTTCAAGATCGCACATCCTTCCCAGCGGTCCATCTCCAACAGGCCTTCGGACCTGAGGGGGTATGAGCGGCCTGTCTGTGACCGTCTATGGAGATGTAAGGTCCAGAACCGACCGCACATCTATGACAAAACAAATTTAATGATCATTTTAGCATGTTATGTTAGTAGATTAGTGGTTAATGGCATGTTAGCAACACACCTAATAAACTGTAATTCATGATAGTAAATAATTCTTACTGATTTATTAGAGCTTGATCTTGATTCATCTTTCCAATGAATGTCAATCTAAATTGTGAATCCTTTATAATTGAAATGTCTATTAGGTTTACACTTTTTATAACCTCAGACCTGAACCGTTAATCTTAAACTATTATTATCCCCTAGAATTGAACTTGGACTCAATCGAATTGCTGCGATATGAGTCAGAGTCTGAATTGGACTAACAGAGACATGCGCGGCCGTTAGTGGATCACATATCTCCTTGAACGGCCATGTGGCGACCGTTCATCCCTGGCTAATGCCAATTAGTTTTGGCCGATTATCCTTGATCCATCTTCCGCCAAATCCTATTTTGATTAGCCCAGTAGACCCTAGGCCAACCAGCAGACAGTGGGCTAGACTCTGGTTTAGTTCCACCCTGCCTATGGCAGCCCGGGAGCCCACTTGGGAGAATTTCTCGATTTCTGTTAGGCCCTGTGTTGTGCGGACAGTAGTGGACCGTACATATTACAGGCGGCCTGTTAGTGCGGCCCTGACTCGACCGCACAAGTACTTGAGCGGCCCAGTAGTGACCACATATCATCTGGAGATAAGTTTTCTCCGTGTTTTATGGTTTTGAATCCAAGAACATGATGGTTCTTGATAACTTGAACTCCTGGACAGAAATTCTGGACAGTATCTCTTCAACTTAGCCTTGGGATGTTCCGAGGTAAGTTTGTACTTGATTGTAATTGGCCATTGAAACTTGATTAAAGTCTAGACAACTTGGGATCTTGGATCCAATAAATCAATGCCAACGCATCATAGGGGCCCGATCTGGTCCTGGGGGGAGCACCCGAAAAGTACTTGTGCCCATGGGAGTTTGTAATGACATGGTGAGGCATTGCACCAAGTGCATGGCTAGCGTGATGTCTATGACAATGATCTCTTGATCTCTTACTTGAATCGTGTTTGACTTGGTTATATTCTTGCTCGTTGGCCAATTTCCTACAATTTCCTGTTATTTATATTGTTCATAATCTGGTATTCTTGTAGTTATATCATTCTACCATATTGTTATTCCATTTCATTCTTTAGCATTTTCTTTATGTTGTTTCATCCGATCGCTATTTCTTTTCTTTCCGTTTCATATAAACATGTAATTAATTGGTTAATTACTTACACTTGCCTGTTGTTACCTACTGAGCGTTCGCTCATATAGTTGTTTCCCCCTTTCTAGGCAGCTCCGGTGAAGATTCACAGATGGATGGGAATGAGCTAGAGTGATGACTTGGACTGTATCAGTTGATAGATGTTGAGATTGCTATAGTTGTTTTACATCTAGTTATGCCTTAGAGCTTGTGTTAGTTATTGTAACGGAGTCAAGTAGAGGTTATGCTTGTTTTTGTTTAAGTCGGTTTGGTGGTTATTGTAATTGATTTGGAGTTATTTCTGTTCGTGATGTTATGTTAATTCTTAGCTTAGTATGTTATCATTACTAGCGTTTTCTACTGCCAGTCCCGATATTCCACGTCGGGGCGTTTCAGTTACACACAACCAACTGGCTGACATCTTCACAAAACCCCTAAATCAAGATCAATTCAATAAAATCAGGAGAGAACTTGGCATGTGCAGGGGTGAGGGCATACATACTTAGGTCTGCACTAGGATGAGCATTTTTTTGGGGGTAGACTGTGTGAGATGCATGCATTGTGTGTATTTTCTTTCTCCTGTGTATGACAATACCTAGCATGCGTGCTTGTACTTATATATATATATACACACACTTCTTCCTTGACATATTCCTAAGGCTGAACATTCCTTGATAAATAAATGTGGGCTAGTGATCTAGGAGTTCTAAGCAGTCACCAAAGGGGGTTTCCGTAGTCGACTCATGCTAGATATCATCCTTGGTTCAACAAAAAAAAAATAGATATAAAAAAAGGGAATAAAAGGTGGTTATGAACAAATGGGGGAGTCCACAAGGCCATGGAGCTCACTTTTATCACTGGAGGTCGTTGGAGAGTCACACTCGTCTTCCGGGTCAAAAAGGGGGCCTTGCCCCATAGCGGTCGACCGCCCGCGGCGAACCGGGCCGGTTCAACTGCGTCTGAACCCCAACTTAAGGGGGTTTTCACCCTCTCCCCCTCATTTCTTTGCATCTACTCTCTCTCCCTTCCTCCCTCCTAACCCTAGCACACCTCACCCTCATCTTCTAAGCCTTGAAAACCCTACATCTCCTCCCTCCGCACACGATTCGGCCGATTATTCTCAGTTTCGGAATGATACCTCGCCGGCGTTCGTACGATCGTGTCACCTTTCTCTGAGCTCCAAAGCGTGGAGATGGTGCTTGCAGTCCTTCAACAGTCTCTCTCCATCCCAAGGTAGAGGCTTTCTCTTTCAAGGGGATCATCTCCAGGTTTCCTAGTCTAAAATGCCACCTAGAAGGAGCTCTCGGCGTCTTGTCCAAGGGGAACCTAGTACTCGGAGACGTGAAGCTCCGGCCGCTCCACCACCGCAGGCTCCGGCACCCAGGTTATGTCCAAGAACTATCATCGACTCTCGTCTTGTCGATTTTGATGAGCTGAATGAAATCATGCCCGACATTTATATAGTATTCTCAATGCAACCGGGAAGGATTGACTTTGTCACTAGATACAACTGTTACTATCCATATCTAGTGCAACAGTTCTATGGTAATTTGGTTGACAGAAATGGGAGGTTGTACACCATGGTTTAGGGCATTGAGATCAGTATTACTCCAGAATTGTTTAACTGTGCCCTAGGTGTTTCTGCCCATGGTGCAGATATGAGTTTTGGGCATGGTGAGGTTGAGGCCAGTTTCATTGCCATGACGAGCTGTGAGTATGTGCGTGGTGTGAGTGACCTAATTGAGCTTAATGCCAACAACTTTCCCCCACTGCAACGGGTCCTCCATCACATGTTTACTACACTCCTTTATCCAAAAAGTGGAAGCCGAGATGAAGTGACTGAGGTGCGCCGATTCCTGTTCTATCATGTTATGAATGGAGACTTAGTTATTATGGGATGGCTTATGACTCAACTGATAGGACAATGCCATACACACTTACGAAGGTCCCTGCCCTATGCTTCTCAAATCACTGGAGTCTTCACCTATGTTAGGGTCCCATTAGAGGGTGAGCAGTTTATTCTGGTCCGACAGGATGACATTTACAATGGGCACAAGATTTTCTCTGATATGGGATATTATCGTGCTACAAATGGTGAGCTTCGTCATGCTGTCCCAATTTATGGGGAGGAGGATGACAGTGAAGAAGAGTAAGAACATGAACCACAGCATGATCACCAAGATGCACTTACACTAGTACAGCCCGCGGATGTGCCTCCACCAGTGACCCTTCCTCCACCACCGCAGTACTTTCATGTGGAGTCTTCCACTCAAGGTGTTGGGCATCCTACTTGGGGGGACTATGAGACTCTAGATAGGCGTATCTTAGGCATCGAAACCTAGATCGACTCCACCCTTGGGCGGTGGGACACTTTTATGGATACCATGACTGGACAAATGGACTCCTTCTCCCATGCTCTGGATGACCTTTCTACCCACATGGCCACTCTCTATGCCAGCCACGAAGATACCCATGAAGCCTTCCGACTCAACAATCGTGCCCTTCTTAGCCTCCGTCGAATGCTTCTTCATCATGATGAAATTCTACATAGAATTGAGGATCATCTCCCTCCTCCTTCGGCTCCCGCTCCTGCTCCTGCTGGCTCCGCCCATGATGATGATGCCTCGGATGGTGATGATGGTGAGGAGGCTGCGGATCACCTTGCTGTGTAGCTACTCTTGGGTCACCCGTGTCACTTTTGTCCACTATTTTGTATCCCTCCCCTCTCCTTTTTGCTGATGTCAAAGGGGGAGAAGTAGGCTATTAGGCTTATATATCTATGCTATGTGTGTGTTGCATGACGGCATGTGTGTCTGTTTTGCATTGTAGTTTGAGCATGTTAGCATTGCATTAGTGTTTGCATTCCTTTGTGTGTTGAGTCTTGGTCTCATAGTAGATGTCCCTCATTCAATGTACCCTGTATTGAACTAATTATAATGAATGAAAGAATGCACTCTGTGTTGAATTTACAAGATTGGCTCTCTCCTCTCTCACTTCTTTTCAATTCGGCAAACAAGTTTTGAATGGCTGGAATTGATGTGTTGAATGGTTTGTGTTGGAAGTGATGTGTTTGTGCTGAAATTGATGTGTTGAATGCATCTCAAACATTGAGTTCAACGTTTCACAATTAATGGCTCTCAACTGAATTTCAAAATGTGATTGACCTCGATTTGAAAACTTGCTTAAAGGCATAATGGTTTGAACACGATGGATATAAATGCGTAGAGTTTTGTCATTATCAAAAAGGGGGAGATTGTTATGTATATCCTAGTGATTTTGATGATAACAAAACCCAGGATATTTATATCTCACGTGCCATGTATTAGAACGATGATTTTTATGCTATAAAGGTCCAATTCTATCTTATTTCATTTGAAGTGTTCATAATCCTCCCACTATATTAAAAAAGAGCCTAAGTGGACTTGTAATCAACCATAACACAAGCTCAATTCAAGCATCAAACTTATGGACATATTTCACTGGGCTAACACTTGGATTTTGCAGGACTGGGGATTTTCGATCGACCCCTACACCATTGGTGGTTGACCTGAAATAACATAACTGAACGAAGCCCACCTTTAAAAATAGCGGTCGACCGCCAGACCCATAGCTGTCGACCGGATTTTCCAGCAGCCCAACATCTACAGGAATTCTCAGAACGGTCGACCGCCAGCCTCCACCGATCGACCGCCAGTCCCGATAGCCTTCATTGTTGACTTTTTATTTTAGCTCATGGGGAGATTCTCTTGGGGCATTTGTTTAAGCCCACTACCCCCAATCAAGGCAAAGATTGTGGATCTGGTCCAGGGCTTGTCTCTTGACCACCCTGGGTCTATAAAACATCTCATTGAGGGATCAAAAACCCTAATCACTTGTGGAGATCAAGAAGGCTATTGAAGGGGTGAGAAGGCTACTATAGCTGCGTGAACAATGCTCCGTCCAAAGGATTTTTCATCCAAGACTCGGGCTCTCAAGCAAATCTGCAACCCATTCAAGTGAAGATCAAGTCGAGGGATCAAGCTGCATCTAAAGCATTCGTCATCCACTAAGGGGGAGCAAATCAAGATTCTTCTCTTGTGTTCTACTTTCATATTTCTCTTAAGCTTCAGTTGTGGTTCTGGTAATCTTCAAACACTTCCGTGTGTGTGGATCTTCTTAGATCCATGTGTGTGTGTGTGTGTGTGTGTGTGTGTGTGTGTGTGTGTGTGTGTGTGTGTGTGTTAAGGTGTTCTTACACCTTCGTGGGAGCTCTCTTTTACCAATGTATCTGTGTGTGTGTCTCATCTTGTAACACCTTACAGGATAGTGTGTGAATCCTCACCGTCGGTGAGGGGTGGACGTAGGTTGCCGTCGTTGCATCCGAACCACCTAAAAATCATTGTCCCTTGTGTGATTGCTCCTTATCTCCATCCTCTATTCTGCGTTTGTATGTTAGCGTTTCATATCTACTTATTTCATCGCATAGATTTACATCATTAAGTGTTTTCTCATCAAACTTATTTTAAATCATTCCAAGATAAATTAAAATTTGCCATCACCCAATTCACCCCCCCTCTTGGGTGTCATTGATCGCGGGACTTCAGTTGTTATATGCTAAGCCTAGTTAAGAAGGTTTTACTCCTGTTTCAAGTGTTCTTTTCTTATACCTAGTTATGGAACATATTACTCTAGAAGATTTCATGTTCTTTATGTACTTGGGATTATTTTTATGGTGAAAAACATATACTCTTGTATTTATAGGCACGTTTTCATAAAGTTTATGGACTTATTTAATCGATGTTTTATCACGATTCTTTCTTGTCTAGAGTCATTTTCCTAAGTACATGGCACATATCCCGGTATGTTGTCATTAGTTACACATGGCACTTTAAGTACACATTCTTGGACTTGAAAACCTCTCCATTGGATATTCCTTCCAACATACTAGGTAATCTTGTTTCAAGGCCTCTATAAGTCTTCGTGAGCCTGGGTTCCCACTAGGACGCCGAGCTGGTTGTACCGTAAAATCCCAATTGTCTAGAATGCACTTTACCGATGTTTTAATGAGTTCTGGACCTTGGCAGCCAAATATAGGACCGCCAGAGTCTGTTAGCAGCCCATTGTTCGACCGCCAATGTCACCTAGCGGCGCTGACCTAGACCGCATGGTTCCAGCTTCTTTTTTATCAACTCTAATCATGTTTAACTCATGGTTTTACCTTTGGGTTGAGTATTCCTATGTTCCAGATGGTCTATGAACTCTCTAGAACTTGTCACTTTATTCCAAAAAGCTAACTAAATAATTTTTGGAAAGCCAATGAATGTACCGTATGCTGTCAAATTTTCTCTGTCGCATGGCCTAGTTATTAATGCATTCCTTGAATTCTTATATTCATATTTGGTGTATTCTTCCATTGACTATTGTTAAACTTGTTACATTATTGGCCAACATTATTTATACTCGTGGAAGTAGCTTGATTTATACTTGAAGATGCAGTTCGAGCACTGATTGTGTTCAAGGGCTCTATGCTAGTCCCCTCGACTGATTGTTGGGAACATATTGTAAACCATGGGATATGATGCTACTGGCGTCGCATTGCGCTGGGAGTACTTTTTTTATAAATAAGTGAAGATCCATGAATATCCATGAATATTCACGAAGTACTTGCAAAGCAAAAGTACATTCTTGCATGTTACATGACTTTCTAGTCCATATCCTTTAAAGGTTATGAAAAGTGCATTCTTGTTACATTCTTATTCATGAAAGGCCAAATTTCATTCGTAATATATTCGTGATTAATCATATTCTCATAGCTCACACTTGGTTGTATCTTGCTATTTTTGTTATATACGTGTTTCATAGTACCTGCATGATTTATCTTATTCTCTAAAGCTAAAATGTTAATCATTTAAACTTTGCCATCATGTTGATACAAAGATACCTACTGGGCAAGTGTGCTCATTACCTACTTTCTCAATGTTTCAAGAAGGACTAGTGAATTGGATTCAGATTATATAAGTAGCGGGTCCGAGTGCAATTGAAGGTCTTATGGATGAGAGAAGCCTTAGTTTTCTAATGACTAGCCAAGTCATTATGTAAATTTTTGTTTTCTTGAGTCTATGGTGTAAGAATGTTAAGAGTCAAAGATCTTATGTATATTGATGGTTATTTATATGAAATAAAGATGAAGGTTTAAGTGAATTACTTGTGTAATTACTTAGTGTGATTGTATAGCGCTCTTATTATGTTGCTTTCAAGAGGCTTACCATGCTGGGTGTTCGCATTTCTGATTATTTCCGCTGCATAAATATATGGACATGACAATGTTTTTGTTCGGTACGGCTTTACTCTTTCCTTTACCTGTCCTTACTCCTGTTTTTACAGATTTACTGTTGTAATTTATCACTGTTGTTACTTCTGCTCCTGCTTTACTGTTCAGCTTTGTTGTCTTACGTGTTACTGTGTTGTTTCCAGTGGGGATCTGCGGGTCCCCTACTGAGCCAGTGACACGAGGCTCACCCCTACTTTTCAGGTGTGGTCGTTCTTCTTCCTCATGGTTTTTGGCGCGTTGCGTCAGTTCGTAGTTGCCAGCATTGCCTACGTCGGGCATCCCCTACTTGAGAGTACGTTTTCTCTCTTCTGTTGGACTGTACTTGTCTTTACTTGGACTGGACTCTATAATTTAAATTGTTAATTGAAAAATGTAATTTTATTTCTGCTACTTTGGCAAACTTGATCATTGAAATATTAATTGATTACTGCTTTATCTAGAACTTGAATGTACTCCACACACACCTTTTATCCCTTTGGAGCTTTACCGATCTTGGGAGGCTTCGCAGGTTCCAAGTGGTATCGGGTTTACCCGGTATCCAGAGTCTGGGTCGTCACAAGTATAAACACTTTCGTTCTCTAATCAGAGCATCGGACACACACACTGAAATGCAGATCAAAAATTGCAAACTAAGAGCATAAGGACTATAGGAAAAAGCACATGTAGCTTCAGATACATATCTATAAGCTAGTGGCTGCAACTTCAGACATAGATCCGAAGATCTTCTTCCTCAAGCTCAGATTGCCTGCAAGGAGGGTTGCACTCATTCCTTCTTCTTGTTTTTGAACAACACTGGCTTGGGTCGAACCAGAGTTGGGCTGCTAATGCTATATGGCTGTTCACTCTTCTTCTCTTCTCCCTTTTTCTTTCTCACAGATTTACTTGAATGCTCAAGGGGGGTGGCTCTCTTCAAGGGCAAACAACAGTGACTTCAAGTGAAGGAGGAGCGTCCAATTTATAGGCCTCAAGAGGTAGAAACATTCCCTCCATTTCTTTTGTAATTTGAATGGCTGGTAAATAAACTAAAGGAGGTTTGAACCTTAATTCTTATTTGCAAAAAGGACATCATTTTGCCCAGGGATGTTTTCCTTTTAGATACAAGCCTTGTTGGCTGGCTACAGGGAGCAGGACTTGCAGAGAGGAGGAGTCATTTCCTAGATGATGTACTGGCAAATACTTTGTCCAAAAGGTTGCTCTTGTTAACTTATGATGACAGGGACAATGTCAGTTCTAAGAACCTCCTCCATACCTCAAAGGAGGTGTTTTTGGAGGTTTATGTCTGCATTTTATATTCTCTGAATGAGCTTTGGAAACTATGCAGGTTTCACAGATGGAGCTTGGAATGCTTCTGGTGTGTTGACGCATTGCGGTCATGGCGTTGATGCATCCTTTGAGAGGGCCGTTTATAACGACTTCTGGAAGCCCACTGCATTGACGTAGTGTGGGTATTGCGTTGACACAACTTCAAGGATTCTACCGTTGTTGGCAAGCTGGCGTTGACGCAGTGAGGGAGGCGGCGTTGATGTAGCTACGAGCTTTCCATCGCTTGCTGGCCATCTCAGTCATTTGTCTCCCTTGTTGTCTATTTTTCATCCTTACCAGCCAATTGTTAACCTTACATATCTATTTGTCACCTCTATTGCTCATAAGCCATCGCCTTTGAGTCTTGTGCATAGTTTAGCGATTTCCACTTGACTGCGTTGATGCAAGGGAGTATTGCGTCGACTCAATTATGTTGATTTTGCTCGTTTCAGCTCAACATGCCATTTTTCACCATTGTATATCTGTTTGTCAACCTTATGCGCCACTTGTTACTGATAACAACTATTTTTCACCCTTAGCTGCTAGGAGTAGTCGCCTTTTGTGAGAGCCATTTGTAACTTTTCTCAACCACGCTTGATTGCATCGACGCCATTGCCCTGTTGCGTCGATGCAGGCTTGAACAACTGCATTGTTGCTTTGCTACTGTTGCTGCATGGCTTTGTTATCCATTTTTAAACTCTATCACCCATTTGTCTCCCTTGAACACCTATTTGTCACCCATAATCTCCATTTATCAGCTTTGATCACTATACGTAGCCCGTGCTAGCTTTCACACTACTTGTCTTGTAGCTTGATCTTCACTACAGTCCTTATGATCATCAAATCTTCTTCTTCATGGCTTGTTCAACTTGGGCATGACTCACTGTATGGTGTAGACTTCAAGGTGCAATGTGCGTTGACTTTCATCAATGTTATTTGACCAAGATTTAGTAGAAGAGCCCTTGCTGCATCGACTCCATGAACTAACAGCGTCGACCCCTTGGCCCATCATATGCCTTGTGAACTCACGTTACGGGCTTCAGCTGGCAGGTGACCCCGGCATTGACTCCATAAGCTGTTGGAGTCGACTCCACATCATAAAATCTTCTAAACTTGTGTCTTTGATGCTGTTCCTGCAATGCTAGCATGAGATTTGCTGAAGTTGTATCAACTACAGGGTGGCTTTGGATCAAGCTGCTGGAGATGCTAGCCTTGAAAAGTTGCTATGGAGTCGGCTCCAATTGACCTTGGAGTTGACTCCTCTTCATCATTCTCTTCTTTCCTTCAGCGAGCACAAGACTTCTATCAACAACCTGAGTCTTTCCATGAAAGCCATTGCATGTACACATCAAAGACATTGCTATGCATATTCAAAACATAGTTGAATCATAATTAATAAAATAGTAATGAGTCATAGTTGGACATCATCAAAATATAGGAAACATGTTCTACACATGCTCAACATTCTCCCCCTTTTTGATGATGGCAAACTGTGAGTCTTTAATTCAATGTCAAAGGCACTTATGATCAACTCAGTCAGTTACAAGATACCAGTAGCCATAGTTTCTCCCCCTATTGACAACAGATGGCTCATATCGGATGACTCATATCTCTTCTCCCCCTTTGTCATCATCAAATTGGGAAAATAGGAGGGAAGACATGAAAAGCACAAAAAGAAGGAGGTGATCAGAGCAGGGTGAGATGAACAGTATACGAACTGTAAAAGGCAGCAAGGGTGAATTCTTGAGTGTACAACATAGTAGTCAAGGTAGATTGCTAATACAAGACGTGAGCAGGCAGTGACCATGACATAGAAGAGAACTTGTGAAAGCCAGAAATGCGAAGAGCAGCCAATCAAGAAGATACAAAATGCAGACCAGAATGCAGGCATTAGTTCTCTTGAAGCAAGAATGACCTTCATATTTTTAGTGTTTTTCAAATTTTTAGGTTTTCAATGCCATATATGAAAGTGTAGGGAAGTGAGCTACTTATATGCAAGATGGCTAGAAATGCAGTTAAGATAGGAGGGACCAGCAACATGAGGCAGAAATTCTGATAGAGCTCACATTTCAGGGACTTTTCAAATCTGAGTGATCAACATTCTCTTTTCAGAGCACAATTTATTAAGACCATTATTGGCATTAATGGTTCAAAGGTTATAAGCCCAAAATCTAAGTGTAAGAACCCCGAAAAAGTATTCCACGAGAATTAATAGAGCTAAAACAGATTTTTAGTGTTTTGAAGTTCTTGCTCTCATTCCATTCCATCTTATGTATAGTTTTCATGAGGGAGCATTAGAAGAATTTCAGACTAGTATGAGGATAAACAAGACACGATGCCGAATTCCTGTTGGGGTCAGCCTTTTGAATTACAAACCAACTAATACCAATGGTTAGATATTAACTGTTAAGCACAGAATTGAAACCAATTGATAGCTGGATTTTATTTTACACATATTAATTTTATGATTTACTCAATTTTTCGAGGACATTCAGGTCTAGTTCATCCCTTTTTACACGAGAAGACACATTGATTAGATGCCAGATTCCCCGGTTACTAAGGATTTCACTAATCATTATGTCTCAATTTTGAATAGAGGTGGCTTGTCATATCATGACATAGTCCACATCACTTCTTTGGGTGAAGGGACATGGTTTCTTAGTGAACTTTGGCCATTGCTCTGCCTTAGGATTTATCTTCCAAAAACAACTTTTTAAACAGAGTTAACTGAACTTAAACTTCATGACGTAGTTCCTAACACTTCTTGGGTGAAGGGTCTATGTTTTCTCAATCAGTCCAAGTCATTGCTCTACAAACCATCTTTCATTTTTCTATGCCTTTTCCCTTAGAGTTCATCAGCCATTAGCATGTTTAAAATAATACAGAGTTCAGAGTTCCTTAACCAAGGAGGCCTCAATACTACCAATGTTCAGATGTCCGGAGGAGAGAAGAACACTATTTATTCGAATCTATTTTAATTCTATTCTATACACTTGGATTTCATTTTCAAGACCCATAAACCCAGATTTAGAGTTTATATACTTTAAGCCATCAACTTATTCGAGATTGGTCTGAAATATAAGCAATGAGCTCTAAGTGGAGAATATTGAGTGTAAGCTCCCCCTGAGTGTATGGGCTCAGTCAAACTTGAACAGGAATGCTTCCCCTTGAAGTCTGATTTTTTTTTTAATGAGTGAAGTCATGAGATTGGGAGACACTGTGTAAGCGCACAAAAGACTGATTGTACATGGGAGGTTGGCAGGAAACTCCCCCTTAAGATATGATTTACAAAGTTGTTGCCAGGGTAACAAGGGTAGGTGATGTTCATGAGACAAGAGTGATCAATGTTTAACCTGAAGATGGGAATTGAAGGAAGTGAACAGGAGCATCAGGCGAGCCGGTGCGTCGACGTAGGCGCATCAGGGGGTCGATGCACAATGCCCAGACAAAAGACATGTTTTAGGAAGAAACAACTATGGCGTCGACTCATCAAGGTCTGTGGGTCGACGTAGTAGACAGACAACATACTGAATTTTCAGAGTTGACAGATTCTCGCAAGGTTGGGTCGACCTGATCATGCTACCAAAACATAAGTCAACAAAGTATGCAAGGATGCACTCTAGACTTTTATGATGACTCCCCCTCAACTTATGCCTGCACTTCAAAAATGCCTTCATGAAAATTAACAAGAGGGTATGCAGCCTATGACTTGCATGAACATTTGACCTATGATACCGGGCGGAGAACTTGATCCTAAGATCCTCTCTCGCATAGTGACAGTTTCCAGATAAAGTTAATCCAACCTTCTACAACTCACTATTCTATATACCAAGGGTTCATGACATGATAATGCATTCAAAGTGTAAGACATGATAGTTATGAAGTGTTGGGTCTCTTAATTATGAAATGCATGAGAGTGCATGAGACCACACAAGTGATGTTTCAAAAATGCACACACATATGCAAGCTCAAAATATTTGCAATGCATTCTAAGCTTAGGTGCAAACTCTTAGACTCCCCCTTAGTTAAATGCTTATGGAAGTTAGCACAATTAAGTAGAAGGTTAAATATCCATATGAATGATGAGTTGAATTATATGCAACCAAGGCAGACATCATCAAAACAATGGTCAGCTATGATAGACATGAAGCTCTTATGGCTGTGAAAATTGGGAGTAGCAATAAGCTGAACCAAAAGCTTGCAATCATTACCATCAACTCAATCAACATGATAATTCTATCAGCATGACTGATTCTACATGAGTTGAGCAAAATTTATTGTAGACAGTAAGGACCTTTACTGTAATAACTACAAGGAAAACCTAACATGCAACATAAACAAAAATTGAAGGTTTTATTTACAAACCTGTGTCTTGAGCTTTTATCAGCAGTTGATCCTTTGTTCAGGTCCAAGGCACCCTGCACCAAAATTCTCATTTGGAGTTTTTAGGTACCCAAGTCTTCTTGGGTCCTTGAGAATTAGCAGTATTTCGAAATGTCGTACCCGCTCCTTTTGTGGCCAATAAGTCATCATTCTTCATGCAGAGACAATCATTAATAACATTTCCATATTTACCACAATAAAAATAGCACACTAAGGATTTGGCATTCTTTCTATGTGCATATGCATTAAACTTTTGTGGGTGAACATTAAATTTAGTATTCTTGGCATGAGAAGGAGTCCTTCCTTTCAGATGCCAACAGTCCTTGACTGTGTGGCCAATTTTTTCACAATGGGAGCAACAAGGAGGAAAATTTTTTTTGGCGGCCTTAGGGTGCGTCGACCTTCCCTAGGCAATGAGTCGACGCATTGGATCATCCTTGGGCTTTTAAACATGAGTGTGCTCAGCACACTTCCTCCTAGTGTCGACATGTCCCTTGCCATTGCCTTTTCTATTGTTCAAGTGGTTCTTGCAAGCTCTCCATTCACCATTTCTCATGATATCACACTCATGCAAGATATGACCAAACTAACCACAATAAAAGCATGACATTCCCTTTTTCTGAAAAACATGGTGGTTAGCATTGGATCTTCTATCATTCATTTCAACATAGACAACATCATTTTTCTATTTTTGCTTGAATGTTCTCTTTTTCTAGTTCTTTTTTTGATTTTGATTTTTTTGGACTGTAGGCTGCTTTTGGGTTTTCTGAGCGTTAGATTGACTTGGGGATGCTTTAGGAGGATGGGCTTCAGCCGTGCTGGAAACAAAGGATGTGTATAGTTTACTTCCAAAACTCTTTTTGTTCACTGGATTGAAACCCAGTCCCTCTCTTTGGAAGTTCACCTTACTTCCAAGAAGTTTATTTGTCACGCCTCGACATGGAATATCGGAACGAGGAAGTTATAATCATTTATGATAATCAGAGCAATACTGAAATTTAAAATAATACATAAATGCTAGGAAAAATGAATTACTCAAAATACTGCTAATTTATACATAAACGAGAAATAATTGTTTCCAAGTATCAATTGACAGCTTACATAATGACTCAAGTTAAAAACCAAATAGAACAAAGATATTTAACTCTCCAAGGACCTAATAACAACTGACTCCTTCAAAGACAACTCATAGCCATTACAAAGACACCACTAATGTTAAGACAGCCACCAGGTCCATCATCTAAATGGTTCACTCTCGGGTCTTCACTCTTGCCCATCCCCATCCGTTTGCATATCATCCTCGGAATTACCTGAAAGGGGGGAAAACTAGGTGAGCAAATGCTCAGTAGATTCTAAAGCAGGCAAAATATAAGTGATTAACCAATTTAATAATGTCATGCGAGATAATGAATAATAAAATAGACAAAACCACAATCACTAGAAATGGTGAGATGACGAGAATGTAGGCAATAATTTAGAAATAAGTTGAACATAAATTTAACATGTTCCAAGATTTGGCTGTTCAAGCACGCAAGTATAGCAAGCCATGTAGAGTTGAGGTTTCCAGTAGGAAGGATATGAATGTCAAAGACCACAAACTAGCAAGTACTCGGTGCAATGCCTCACCATGTCATGACAACTCCCCGAGGCACTACTACTTTCCGGGCGCTCCTCCCAGGACCAGACCGGGCCCTTATGATGCATTGACATTGATTTGGTGGATCCAAGATCCCAAGTAATATCTAGACATTCATTGGAATCGGCCAAGAACGTAAAAGTGAAGCTGTGAAACTTATCATCTAGGACCAAGTGACTTTTCAATAGTTGAAAAGAAGTGAAGAGATTAAGGGATATTATCAGTACAGTTTTACAACACAAGCCATCTTGAGTCGGCTATTGAAGCACACAAGACACATATGGAAAACAAGCTCTCGACAAGTTACGGTCATGAAAGGGCCACCAAAAGAATAAAATGGTCTATAATGGACTACAAGGATCAATACTGGGCCAAAGGATGAAGCCCTGCGTTGAAGGGTGAAAATGGTCTGATAGGGGCCGTAAAATGGATAAAGACGGTCCTCACTGGGATGCTCCCAACAGAAACGGTCCAGGGCTGGCGACAACTAGGCTGGGCCCAGCAATGGTCTACCAGTCAACTTAGCTGATCCTTGGCCAGCCTAGGCATGGTATAACTAGACGAGGGTCCAACCCACATATCCCAGATCAATTTCAAGGGCTCAAGTCGACTTACATAGGGCTAGGTCGACTGGAAATCAAGGGAAAGTCACCGACAAACTGGCACACAGGCCAGGTCAAAAGTCAGAAATGCGGTGAGCAAATGGCGGCACACTGGAACAAGATAGTCTTCAATATGGCCGCTACAGATAGTAGCGGTCCCAGAAGGGCCGCAATCAGACAGAACAGTCCCAAATCGGGCTGTGAAAACATGTGATTCGATCGAGTCGATAAGTTCAGGCTTTGGGGGTACAATCCGCTCGGCGTCCTAGTGGGAATCCCAGGCTCGTGGGGTCTTACGGAGGTCTCATAATAGAGGTCCTAGTCTGACAGAAGGAATATCCAGTGGAGAGTCCCAACTATTACAAGATTAAAGGTTCTAAAACATTGGAAAACGTGAGTGTAGCGGTCAGCTAGCACCACCGGAGTCGGGTGACTGTTAAACAATCCTAATAATTTTGTTCCATAATATCAATTGACATTGAAGTAATAATTTCATGATTGAATTGTATTATATGTGACAAGAGGAACATTAAATAAGATATGATTGTGGATGATCACAGTTCAATCAGGCATTACAATGTTCCATATAATCCATTTATTTTGTGTGTTTCTACCCTACACGTGTTGTCTAAACAAGGTGAACCCAATTAATAAAACAACAAATTGAATATAATCTGGACGTAAATGGTGGTCTATCACACAACCGCTAGCGTTCAGAAGCGGTCAGGAACTGGTCGCATCTCAACCTTTGCGGTCTGTCGCGAGGCCGCTAGCATGTAACGAGTTTCAAAATTTTACAAGGGTGGAAAATGGTTTGTAGCGAGACCGCTAGGGTCAGGGGTAGTTCCTGGTGCGACTGCAACCAAGATGCCACGTCTGGCATCCGGCGAACTCTGATAGACCTCGATTGCAACATGAGATTCACGCGGTACGGTACATAAAAATTCGGCAAAATGCTATTAATAGAAACAGGATGAAAAGGCACATAATATATCTTGCTCAATTAGGATTTGAGCCTGTTTAAACCAAACATTGACTAGATATAACAAGGAGTAATAAGATCAGTGCCCTAGTTTGACATGCACTCACGAAAACATAAACTAAGATCTCTATACTCAATATAAATTGGGGCTTCCGGTACCAAATTAAATAGGACTCGAAGGAGCTTTTAATGGTGTAACTTAATTAAGATTTGGTCTACTAGAACCTACCTTAATTGTAGAACAAAGGGACGACGAACGCTCAAAACCGCATGAACAATCCTCGCTCCAAACTCACCGATTCCTCCCTTGAACGTGCTCCCCGCCGGCCGCCTCAGCAAATGAGAGTTATAGGTCGAGCTAGTGTTGATTTTATAGGAGGCAATTCGATCTAGGGGGCGAGATAAGGCTAAGAAGAGTCCTCAAAGTTGATAGTGTACGAAACTCGTGGTTGACAGGGTCGTGTCGCCTCTCGCTCGAAATGGTGCTCCTAGGGTTAGGGTTTTCGCGTGGAATGAGAAGGGAAATGGACATCCTACAAGGGCCGATCTAATGGGCCTGGTTTGGGCTCAAATGGTTACGAATTGGGCTCGAATTGGGTGATCTTCGGGTCAGTTAAACAAGACTCTGATTTTAGCCTTAAATATCTTAATTCGACTTGATTAGAATTTTATTTAGCGGTCAACCAAGAAGACAAAGTGTCTGAAAATTGGGTCCTCTACATGATTACAATTTTTCTATATTTTTATAAATTATTTAATTTTTTTGCCCAAAGGGGATTTTAATTTAATATTAAGAAATTCTTGATTATTACACAGTTATATTATTTAATTAAATTTCTGGATACTACACCCTCCCCCACTTTAAGAAATTTGGTCCTCCAAATTCATTGCACTTAATCGAAAAGGGGGAATAAGGATTGCTGACCTTAAATTAATTCAGGATACAACTTCCGGATTGCTTCTTCGGACTCCCACGTGGCTTCTTTTGTTCCACGCCTACTCCACTGAATCTTGACCATCGGTATAGACCAATTCCTGAGCTACTGTTGCTTTTGATCTAAAATCTTGATGGATTTTTCTTCAAAGGATAAATCTTCCTTTAACTCTAGGTCAGCATGTTGAACGATATGTGCGGGGTCATATACATACTTCCGTAGCATGGACAGATGGAAGACATTATGCACACCTGACAATTGGGGTGGCAATGACAATCTATAGGAAAATTCTCCAACTCTTTCTAAAATATCAAACGGGCCAATAATCCTTGGACTCAGCTTGCCACGGATTCCAAACATTTGGACTCCTCTTATAGGTGAAACATTCAAGAATACATGCTCTCCTACCAGAAATTCCAAATCTCTTCTTCTATTATCTGCATAGCTTTTCTATCTTCACTGTGCAACTTGTAGACGATCTCTGATAATCTGGATGTTCTTGGTTGATTCTGAAATAAGATCTGGTCCAAGCCATTACTTCTCGCCTTTCTCATCCCTGCACAAAGGTGATCTATAGCTTCTTCCATACAAAGCTTCAAACGGTGCCATCTGAATACTGGATTGCTAACTATTGTTGTAGGCAAATTCTATGAAAGCCAAATGTTCATGCCAGCTATCACCAAAATCAATCACGCAAGCCCTTAACATATCTTTGACAATCTGATTGGTCCTCTCGGTCTGCCCGTCCGTCTGAGGATGAAATCCGGTGCTGAAATTTAGACGGGTTCCCAGGGACTCTTGTAATCCCTTCCAAAAATGTGAAGTGAACCTGGGGTCTCTGTCTGCACAGTGTTCACCGGTGTTGGCCCATAGTAGATGGCAGATAAGAAGGGGGGTTGAATTGTCCCCTTGCCGAGATGACGGATTTTAAAAACAATTAAAACAAACCACAATGGAATTAAGATTACTAAAGTTGAGTAGCCTAAACAAACGTGAGATTAAGATATTCTCTCAAGCTTTCTGATCTCACTCGAATTAACAGAGCAAGTAACAGATAATTTTATGCCCAAATACCAATAACGGAGGTAGCAAAGTGTGGAGGTGTCGTGAATAAAAATCTACAAATTGACTTGTGAATGGAGATAGAAGAAATGGACAAACACACAGGCATACACACGAGACACAAAGATTTTTAGGTGGTTCGGGACCACAACGGGCTCCCTATGTCCACCCCTCACCGAACCCGGTGAGGCTTCACTAACACGCTACCGAAGTAGCAACACGGGGACGAACCCCAACACCATACACGCTGCTTCCGCAATAATACACACACGGGGCCTAGCCCCAAACCGCTGCCACTGTAGCACAGACACACACAAATGGGGAACACACCCCAGACACAGAAACCACACGGAGACGCAGCTTCGTATCCCACACACGGATATTCTGATGTTTAGAAAAATAAGAAGATATACAATATACGCCCAACTTTTGATCTATGCTCAGATAAAAGAGTAGAAATGAGTGAAGAGGAGATTCCCCCTTAAATATGCAGTGAAAGCCTCTCAAAGGAGTGATGGAGTGTGCTGGAGACTTTTGTCCACGAAGTGGAAGCCGGTCAAAACCGTAGGAGCCTCCCTGGTAGAATATATGGCGTTGCGGTTCAGATCGGTTCAGATCTGCAGAGAGAACCTTGCTGATGGCGTCCTCCTAATCTTCCCTCTCCTTCAAGGTGCGCAGCACTTCCTCCTCGTTCTTCTTCACCTACAAGACAATATGGAACAATAAGGCTGCAAGATTGATCTCCTCCGATGGAGATGGCAGGATATAAATAGGGCAGGGATATAGAACAAAAGACCACAAAAGCTCTTCTTAAAACCCTTCAAATACACACCAAATAGATGGGAGAAACCCTAAGCGTGTTAGGGTAAAAGACCAAGTCAATCGGATCACAAAGTGGGTCTTACGAAACCCATCTAGAAAAACATGATCCGAACACCCCAGAAGAAGTGTCGACTCTTGGAGTCGACACTCTTTTCAAGGCGCTCTACCAACATATAGAAAAACAATTACACAGGCTAAGGTCTGTGCATATTAACCCATGGTCGATACAAGTGAAAGGGCAGGGTCGGTGCATATATAACTAGACCTAGGTCGTTGCAAGAATTGAAGAATGCTTAGGACGCTTGGTGCATGCTTTAAAAACTGCCAGGGAAAGTCGGTGCAAATGCCAGAAAAGTAGTCGGTGCATTGGAGCAAGTCGGTGCAAGTTTCATAAAACATACAAGGACGGTCGGTGCATATAGTAAGGGACCTATAGATAAGGTCGGTGCATGAAGGTCTGTGCAAAGAAAAACACAGTCGGTGCATATCCTAATAGGACAAATGAAGCTCGGTGCAAGTTCTGTAAAGCCTATGGACAAGGTCGGTGCACCTTATAAAGAAGCCACGCATAGTCGGTGCAAGTGCCAAATGCGGCAAATGCTAAAGAACACCAAAGCAGGTCGGTGCACACACAAGTGCAACCTGTAGATAGGGTCGGTGCAGGTTGCGATGGGGAAACCACGGTCGGTGCAAGATGCGAGAAAATCAACTCTCTGAGTGAGAGTGTCGACTCCTAGAGTCGACACTTTTTACCAGAGGTTCTGTTTTACCAAAAACAGTCCCCAGCCAAGCAGGAGTCGACTCTGAGAGTCGACACATTACAGTTCCAGAACACAAAATGCCATATGCTATGAAATTAAGCCCATAGACATGACAAATGCATTAACCCCAATCAAGGTATTTAAAAATTAAATGCAAAAGTGAAATATTACCATGGATCTAGTGGATTGTAAACAAGAGTGGAAGCTTACCATGGACCCCAATGAATTGATAGCAAAATGGAACCTGCATATTCTAATGAAACTCAAATTAGTCAAGCTTAAAGTAATGCCAAGCAAGGATGCTTGTTGAACCTGCAAAATTAGCCTTTGTCATAGCTAGTTCAACATGCTTTTGGAAACCATGTAGTGCATTTATCTATGAGTGTAAGACTGAGTATTTCACATCAAATACACAAGAAACACACATGTCATTAATGCTTCAACCTGTATTTTCATATATTGAGATGCAGCCACATAGAGAATTTGATTCATATCCATCCAGTCGATTTAAAGCTCAAGCTAGTAATGCAAGATTGCTTCATACATGAAGAGGCCATTTCTACATTAAATTCAATTAGACAATCATGAACACAAATTCAATCCAAAACAAGGAGCAAGGCTCAATGAGCCAGGGGTCGACCCACGGGGTCGACCCTTGTAGTGGGAAAGAAGGAATCTGCCTAAAGGCAGTCCAGTTCAACCCAAAGGCAATCAATGCCATTCATCCAAATCAAAGGCCTTATGACCCTCTGTAAAAACATGATTTTACCAGAAATAATATGCGTTAGAAAAATCTTAAAACTCAATTAAACACACTTGAATGTTTTTCATGAGAACATCAAATTGGAATTTTATCCATTTATGATATTGAAGAACCAGGAATTATGCTCATGAAAACACCAAGCATTTCATACCTACAAAACATAGATATCAACATTGAGCACCATAACTCTAGAATGATCAAAGAAGTAATCTTCACAATACTCGCACACAATATATTGTTATCATCAAAATCATAACCAAAGACAAGGAGGGAGTGGCACGAACCCAACAATCTCCCCCATGGCACGAACCCAACAATACCCCCCTTTTTGATGATGACAATATATTGTGGCCATCCAACACTCTCTCCCCCTTTGGCATTATCAAAAAGTGGGGGGATAAGAGGAGGAATCAAATATGAAGTGTTAACATGAATGTCGCATGAACCTAGCAAACAACCTACCATTAAAGGAAGGTATGAATAGCATGAATACCAAGCAAGAAGGTGGAATTGGATGTGCAATGTTCAATTTTTGAATTATATGCTGGATGTATGACAAAGTTGTATGCAAAATGACAAGAGTGTATGCAAGTGCTCAACTTGAGAATTATGTGCAATCTACAGATGTGTGAAATAAGTGCAAATGCTTAATTTCTAAACTATATGCAAATGTATGATCGAAGTATGCACAAGGAGTATAAAGAACCTATGCTATATGTAGAATGTGAAACTAAGCTATGCACAAATTAAGCATATTAAGTATAAAAAGGCTCTCAAAAATAAGCTAATGACATCGTTTATCACTTCATCAAATGTAGCCACAACATCAAAAGATAAATAGCCCATTGTTCAGAAAATGCAGAAACAAACTGACATTCAGAAATGAAATGAAAAAGTGAAAAAATATGTTCATGTGAAGAATAAGCAAAGAAACAATCATGTTGATGTTGTGCATGTGACACATGACTTATGCAAGTGTTGTGCTAAAAAGCATATTATTTTTCCCCAATTGGCAAGAATAAAAATCAACTGACAATGGGTTATTTGACCTGTTATTTACATGTATAACATATAGATGCAAACTATGGAATGAAATATGATATGAACAAACGGATCAAGTATTCAGGCACTCAAACATGCATAAATAAATATAGAATCATGCAAGTCCCTTCGGGACTGGTGTAAGGATTATGCAATCGATCGTAGAATATGATGTGCATGTACAATACTAAGAAGGCCATGCTTACATAAATAAGGTACTGCATAAACCATGAAAGTTGACAGATTCATAAGGTACATTCATACAATCAAACCCAATGTGTATATGTGAAAGATTGAGCAATGAACTCCAAGGTAATATGGATAATCAGATTGGCTAAAGAACACTAAAAAGAACTTATCATCCATACACTTTCATACACAATGCTCGAATATTGGTAGCTACGTATGACCCCAATTTTTTTTTAATTACTAAAAATGGTGTGACTAACCTTTTGCCACGAGTTATATCCTTTATCTCAGGGACACTTCCCGGTTACTCTATTTCGTCACTTATCTTAACTGTGGATATTGTCACTTTTCGGTGCGAGTTGTATCCTTTGTCTCAGGGACACTTCCCGGCTACTTGGTGGCAAATCACACTTATTTTAATTATGGATTAGCTTTACTTTTTGACGCGAGTTTTCTCCTTTGTTTCGGGGAAGATTCCCGGCTACTCGGATCCACGTTTCACTTATACAGAATATTTGGTGGGGCAAACAACTTTTTCCTCACGAGACATGTGATTTCCATGTCGAGATTCAAGAGTCTTCTAAAGTGTTGAGAGGAATAACTGAAATCCTTATTCGATTGAATCATTTATCTCAAAAAGGTGCAAAGTGTGTGGGTGGTTGTATTGAATGTAAAACATGAATTAGTCACATCACAGTTATGTCTCCCCCTAAATATATGCACGGTTATAAAAAAAATCTCCCCCTTAATATATGCCATGTAACAAACATGTCTACATCAATGTAAATTCATTTAGCAAGGTGAAAAAGGTCATAGAAGGATTTTCAAAAAAATGTTTTCTAGAAGAATATATACATGCAATCAATCAAGGATATTACAATATGTTCAAGTAAAGTGATTTCCGGTACGTGGCGGAGGTGGAGGTCCAAAGACTCTGCTCACGCATAGGGAGTGCTTCCAAGTGGACGTAATCCACTCTTCCACAAATGCCATTTTATATACCGAAAAGTCTTGACATTCAAGCACACAAATGTGTAACGTATATGCAAGTGTATGCATGTAAACTGAAGTGTGATTGAAAATCATTTTGATCTACAGATATGCATGGACATGCATGATATGAGCATGAAAATGCTTATGTGAACTATATATGCACATGTGAACTGTTATTTACAAAAAGGTGATTGAAAGTGTGAAGAATTTTATGTTCAAACTGAAGCATTCAAGAACTGAATTGTTATTTGCACAATATGAGTAAAAGTGTGAAAGACTTTATGCACAGACAATGACATTCATAAACTGAATTGTTATTTGCAAACCGAAAGAGAAAGTGTGTATGAAGGACCTTATATGTGCAATGTTAAGCAATTCAAAATTGGATTTATTCACAAGATATGCAATGAAAGGTGTTTAAGTCATCTAATCAATGAACTCATAAAATCTCAGCACTTTTGTAATTGCCAAAATCAACAAAAGATGAGTCCAAACTAGTAAGCAAGGATATCAAAAAATGTCCATGTTTTTGTGACCAAGAATTTAGATATGTTCAAGAATATGGAATGCCCCTCACACATATTTCAAAATTTTGTCAAAGACATCCAGCACGAATAATATGTAAACATGCAGTCCATTCCACAAACAGGCTAGCTCAAAAATAATCAGTGATCACGATTTGAGAGGTAGCTTAGACACAGATTTTCTGAGCCATTTTAGAGATTCATTTTCAGATTTATCCAAATCAATGAAAGAAAACATTCACAAGTGGCCATTTGATTTCACCGAGTTCTAGTACGAGATGGAGGTGGGGGTCTGAAGACCCTACTCACACATAGTGAGAGTATCCAGGTGAATGTAATCCACCTTTTTACTACACACTATTTAAGATACTAGACACTCAATTAATCTCAAATGAGCTTAAGAAGTTTGAACATAAAAATATTCAACACCCAATTTTTACCTTTTCAATCTTTTCAAGATGAATTTGAGCGAAACAAATTTCAAAACAAATCATTTTTGTTTCTCGCCTTGAGAGTCCTTTATTTATCGACATATTCTTTGTCCTCAAGGCACCCCTGCAAAATAGATTCTCATTTTGGACATTTGGATACCCAAGTCATCTTGGGTCCCGAGGGGTTAGCTCTGACATGAACAAATGATTTCCTATATTGCCTAGCACACCAATCATCATCCAATCTCATTGTGGCACAGTCATCCATTAAATGACCATGCTCGCCACAATAAAAACAGCAAGAGGATTTTCGTTTCATGGACCAATTATCATCTTTTTTCATTAAATAACATATATTCATTACATGTCCACGTTCACCCCAATAATGACATGAAAAATTCTTGTTGACAAACCATTCATCATCATTTTTCTTCATGAAATAATTTTTCATTACATGGCCATGCAAACCACAATAGAAGTAATGAACATTGAAACTTATCTTCTTTGGTTTTTCAGGATTTTTAAAATCACAAACAATTTTCATTTGTGATTTCATTGCCTCGTTATCGTCAAATTTCATTAAAGAGCAATCATACATATCATGCCCAAAGTTCCCACAGTTAAAACATGAAACATTCACACTTTTTTGATGCATAAATATGTTTAACAGATGAAAGTTTTTCATGCATACAAGAGCAATCAACAACCTTTTTCAATTTTTGATTTTCTTTATCACAAGTAGAGAATGACTCATTCAAATTCCTAATCCCATTTTCCAATGATGAGATATGCAGTTCACAATTAGCAAGCTGTTCTTCACACAATGCAACTTTATCATTCAACATAGAATTGATAGATTTGTAGCTTGTAACTTCCTATTCTAAAACATGAATGTTTTTAAAGTCATCAATAGCTACACATTTTCTTTTTTCAAGTGAACTACGTTTTTCAATCAGCACATTGTTTTGATCCTTTAATATTTCATTTTCTCCAGTAAGCTTTTCATTTTGAATGAGTTCATTGAGCAAAATTTGATCACTTTCCGAACAGCTCAATTTACTTCTGTAATCCTTTTCGATGTTTTCAAGTTTTGGAATCTTAGCCAATAAAGATTCATTTTCATTTCTTAAACATGTAATGGTTTCTTTATGGCTATCAATCTGAAGCATGGAAGACTTAACTAATTTCTTAAATTATGTGCATTTTCCATATGAAGAGTTATCAACACAAGAGTTTTCAATTTGAGAACAGTTAGCACATGGAGAGTTAACATGTGAAACATCATTTAGTTTCTTTTTCATTTTTCTATTTTCAGATTTTAATGCTTTGTATCTATCAAGTAACTCATCATAAGCATCCATTAACTCATCATAGCTCAGTTCATCCTCTTCCTCGGAATCGGAGTTTACCTTAGAGTTTTCCTCGCTTTGGCCTTCATTTTCTCACGCCACGAGCGCGGAAGGAACCCGGGAGAACGTGACGAGTTTATATTAATCATGTCAATCAGAGCAAGTAGAATTTCTACATCACAACAGAGTGCGCAATAAGACGAGAATTTTAAAACTTAACCATATACTGATACCATCGATAACAACTTAACCATTAAATAAAGTCATATAACACCAATACGATACAATTCTAATCAGGCCCACAGGCCTTAAATGTAACAACTCTTGACATAACAAAATATCTAACGACAAGCCTCCAAGGAATAAACTAAAGACGACTCGACATGATAAGGTATAGCAGCATGGCGCTTGCAGATTCTACACTCGTCACTCTTGCTCCTGCCCATCCGAGTCCGAGTCAAGGTCCGTATTACCTGAAAGGTTTGGGGAAAAGAACTTGGTGAGCGAACGCTCAGTAGGAATTATATCTCAAGAACTAGCAATTGGTTTAAGTAATTACTTCTTCCAAATGAAAATGCAAGACTAGCATGTAAAACATGTAAAATAGGATGATACAGGTTTGAACATAATAACGCGAGGAAATAACATGTGCTGTTGATCCAAGATAGGGAATTTCAAGTATTCAAGATTTCAAGTATTTGAACAAGTACCGAGTATATCAATAAAGTTTTTGATGTCATGAGATAATGGCTATTAACAAGCAAGTACTTTGCCCATTCCGGGCCACGCAAGTCAAGTCAATCAAGTCAAGCACGCGAGAGAGAGAGAGAGAGAGAGAGACAGAGAGAGAGAGATAGGGAGATAGTGGAGTGTCATAGATTCAAGCAAGCATTTCGGTGCAATACCACACCGTGATCAATATAACTCCCATGGGTACAAGTACTTTCGGGTGCTCCTCCCAGAACCAGATCGGGCCCTATATGCGCGGACATTGTTACATGTAATATCTAGACAACCACTTTAGTGATAGCCATGGATTTCCAAGAACAAACTCATGTATGATATCAAGGTAGATTCGTGGATAGGTTCCACAGAATTCAAGGAAGAACATTACATGGTCAATGATAAAACCAATGAGAACCATGACATGACGATAACCTGGGTAGAATCGGTACCTTAACTAGGTAGCCGAGATAACTTGAGTGGATGACTAAACCTGTCACCAATCAAGGGACATGAATCAAGCTGAGAGATTGACCCCATCTATAAGGGACTCAATCCAAGACATCGCCTAGTGGGATATCATCATTCCACTGGCTAGGATTCTTCTCTCACGGACCATGATGGCACAATGAGAGGGCCGGTTTACCACAAGACGTGGCAATCAAAAGGTACAAGGTGTTTAAGGTACAACCAGCTCAGTCGGCCTTGAGGGAATCCAAGGCTACGAGGAGACTTACGGAGGTCCCAATGACTAACTTGCCAGTCCAAAGGAACAGAACGTCCAATGGAGGGCTTGTATGCCACCGAGAGTTAGTGGGTAATGCGATAAATCATCGTGAAACATGGGACTATACTCACGGAATGGAATATAGTGCCGATATACATATATACATATATATATATAAAACCCACGGTTCACAGAAAGCCGTGGAAAATACATATGTAGGAAATACGTGACTTACGCCAAGTCACTATTTAATAAATTCACGACCTTCTCTGGGCCGTTTTTTTACTAATTGACGACTGCTGGAACAGTCGTCCCATCTGTAATTTCTATTATTGCTGCAATTTACCCAATTCTGTATTTCAAGAAAACGCGCCTTAGGCAGGGGCGTTATTTCACAAAGACGCGACTTGCACTGTGTCGTTAATTACCATTTTCCAGAATTTAATAACTTTTAGAAATTTTAGGAAAGTAACGACTTATCCTAAGCCATTAATTTAAAATAGCGCCCTTGGGTGGGGCGTCACTTTCATAAAAGATGACCTACTGGCTGTCGTTAATTCATTCCTTTCCAGGATAAACATGAGTATTTATCAATTTCTTAAAATTAACGAGTCTTGGGTCGGGCGTCAGAACATGAATTAGCGCCCTAGAGAGGGTCGCCTCTTTCTAAAATTTCTAGAAAACTTCTAAATCGCAGTAAAACTATATGCATGAATTACAGATGATATTATCATAAATTTTTATGCTAGTTTGGGATACAATCCTTGAGAAAACCTACAATACAATCATGATTTATCTTTGTTTGGGCTACGAAACTTGAGAGAACCTACCTGTTTGAAGATTTAAACGAAGAACCGATGCTCTGTTTTGAACAGAGTGTGGTGGTTGCTTGCAGGATGAAGTAGAGGAAGGTGATGGAGGCTCTCACGTCCGCCAACAAGATGAAGAAGAGGAAGAATGAGAGGACGCTCTCCTTCTTGCTCAGCAGGATGAAGAACGGGGAAGAAGCTTCACACTTCACGTGTCCGACCGGCAGGGAGAAGGAGGAAGAAGTTTCTGTAACCACAGCAGGAGGAAGATAGGATGCAGAGTGTTGCAGGATGTAGCAGGACCTCCTTCGAAGCCGCAGTTACCTAGAAAAATCAGCCCATTCGAGGAGGGTGTGGTATTTATAAGACTCTCAACGATCTGGAGGGTTCTATTGTTGGATTATGGAAGGGTTTTACGATCAAGATTGGTAAGTTTTTAAACCTACTATGCATGGTCCTCACCCTTCCAGGATCGCAGCCGCATGCTCCCATTTGCATAGGTAGAACCCTAATACAGGCCATGTAGCGAACGAGCATGCCTTAATTTAATTCCCAGGGAAAAAGACGTCTGAGACTGGGGCATTTTTCATCAAGTAGCGCCTTAACAGGGGGCGTGTTTTCATTAAATAACACCTTCACAAAGGGCATCTTTTACGTTTCTATACTTTGGCGCTTTATTTCTTATTTTCTTGGTAAGAATTAGCGCCCATGATAAGGGCGTTATTACTATAATTAGCGTCTTAATGAAGGGCGTTATTTCATTTTGGCCCAATTGTTCCCTAAAGGGTAACGCCCATTTATGTATTTCTCTTTGCTGGTTTTAAAGTTCATTAAGTACCTCTAAACATATATATATAGCTTAATTATTTTTATTCATTTAGAATATTTTATTCCTTATTAATTATCCGGGGTCTTACACCCTCCCCCACTAAAAAGAATTTGGTCTCCAAATTCAATTGCGTGAATGGGGACATGGAGGGTATAGAGTACTTACAATTTAGAATAATTTCGGATATCTCCTTCGCATAGATTCCTCAGTTTCCCATGTAGCTTCTTGTTCCAAGCATTTGTTCCATTGCACTTTTATCACGGGAATGGTCTTGTTTCTTAAGACTCGGACCTCTCGATCAAGAATCTTCATTGGTTTTTGTTCATAAGTGAGGTCCCTTTGAATCACTAAGTTACTATGATCAATGACGTGGAAAGGGTCGTGCACATATTTCTTCAGCATGGAAATGTGGAACACATTGTGCACTTCCGACAATTGTGGAGGCAAAGCGATGCGATAAGCTACCTCGCCAACTCTTTCCAATATTTCGAATGGACCAATGAATCTCGGTGTAAGCTTGCCTTTAACTCCGAACCTTCTTATTCCTTGACCGGGTGAGACCTTGAGGTAAACATGGTCTCCAACTTGGAACTCTAATTCCCTTCTTCTATTATCTGCATAAGACTTCTGCCTGGATTGTGCTACTTTGAGTCTCTCTCGGATAAGTCCAACCTTTTCTGTTGTGTTTCTTACCATATCTGGCCCTAGTAGTTGCTTCTCGCCAACTTCATCCCAGCATATAGGAGATCGGCAACTCCTGCCGTACAAGGCTTCAAATGGAGCCATCTGTATACTGGCTTGATAACTATTGTTGTATGCAAACTCGGTTAGGGGCAAATGATCATGCCAACCTCCGCCAAAGTCAATAATGCAAGCCCGTAACATGTCTTCAACTATTTGATTTGTTCTCTCGGTCTGACCATCGGTCTGGGGGTGGAAAGTAGTACTGAAATTGAGCTTCGTCCCCAAGGAGTGTTGTAGACCCTTCCAGAAATGAGAAGTGAAGCGAGGGTCTCTGTCAGACACGATCGATGTTGGGACTCCATGCAATCTCACGATCTCCTTAATATACAATGCGGCCAAAACATCAACCGACCATCGACTCTTAATTGGCAAGAAATGCGCTGACTTGGTCAGTCGGTCGATGATTACCCAAATACCATCATGTCTGCCTCTGGATTTAGGCAATCCCATGATGAAATCCATACCAATTCCTTCCCATTTCCATTTAGGAATATCTAGGGGGTGTAACTTTCAGGCCGGCCGTTGATGTTCCGCTTTCACTTGTTGGCACGTGAGACAACGAGATACAAAGTCCGCTACCTCCCTCTTCATGTTCGGCCACCAAAAGGTCATTTTTAAGTCTTTGTACATCTTAGTTGCTCTAGGATGAATGGTATACCTAGAGCGGTGAGCTTCATCTAGAATCTTCCTTTTCAACTCAGGACAGTCCGGGACACATGTCCTTTCCGGAAACATTAGTCTTCCATCAACTGCCAGCTTGAATTCGGTCCTTTGATCTAGTTTCTCCCTGATTTCAATCATTCTAGGATCTTCATCTTGTAACTTTTTGATTTCGGATAGCAAGTCCGGATGCACACTCATATGAGAGAGAGTAATACACCCGTCTTTCTGGTCCGTGCTTATATTTAATCTGGAGAATTCCTCCAATAATTTCCATTCCCGTATCATACAGCTGGCCATAAGGGCTCTCGGCTTCCGACTCAAGGCATCGGCTACCGAATTCCCTTTTCTGGGGTGATACTGAATAGTGAAATCAAAATCTTTTAAATATTCCAGCCATCGACGTTGCCTCATATTAAGTTCCTTCTGAGCGAATAGGTATTTGAGGCTTTTATGATCGGAGAATACTGTGAATTATTCTCCGTAGAGATAGTGTCTCCAGATCTTTAGGGCAAATACCACCGCGGCCAACTCCAAGTCATGCACCGGGTAGTTTTCCTCATGTTTCTTTAACTGCCTCGAAGAGTATGCAATAACTCTTCCCTGTTGCATTAATACACAACCCAGGCCAATGCGAGAAGCATCGGTATATACCTCGTACTTCTCCCCTTCAATAGGAAGGGCCAAGACCGGAGCAGTGGTCAAACGGTCCTTCAATGTTTGGAAGCTTTGTTCACATTCCTCATTCCACTCATACGGCACTTCCTTGCGGGTCAGCCTGGTGAGTGGTACTGCAATCTTCGAGAAGTTTTTAATAAAACGCCGGTAATAACCAGCGAGACCAAGGAAACTCCTGATTTCTGTTGTATTTGTCGGTTGTTCCCAGTTCTTTACTGCCTCTACCTTTGCGAGGTCTATTGAGATTCCATCCTTTGAAATTACGTGTCCTAAGAAGGACACTTCTTCAAGCCAAAACTTGCATTTGCTAAATTTGGCATATAATTGATTATCCCTCAATATCTGCAATGCTATCCTCAAATGCACTTCATGCTCCTCTTTAGACTTTGAATAAATCAGGATATCATCGATAAAAACCACAATAAATTTGTCCAGATGCGGTCTAAAGATGCTATTCATAAGCTGCATAAAAGCTGCAGGGGCATTTGTTAGTCCAAAAGGCATAACAGTAAATTCATAATGCCCGTACCTGCTTCGGAATGAAGTTTTGTGAATATCCTCGACCTTGATCCTCAATTGGTGATAACCCGATCGAAGATCAATTTTTGAGAAATACTTTGCTCCAAAAATCTGATCGAAGAGTTCATCGATCCTCGACAATGGGTATTTATTTTTGATAGTGAGGTGGTTCAGCTGCCGATAATCGATGCACAGCCTCATCGATCCATCCTTCTTCTTGACGAACAGACTGGTGCTCCCCATGGGGAAGTACTTGGTCTGATAAATCCTTTCTTCAATAGCTCCATAAGCTGCTCCTTCAACTCCTTCAATTCTGTGGGGGACATTCTGTAGGGTATTTTAGAAATAGGTCTGGCACCCGGAACAAGGTCTATAGTGAATGAGACTTCTCTCTCTGGTGGTAGACCAGGTAAGTCCTCAGGGAAAACATCGGGAAACTCCCGAACCACTTGAATGTCTTCCAGTCTAGCTACCTTAGCCTCTGTGGCAGTTACAAATGCTAAGAATGCCTCGCATCCTTTGTTGATAAGTTTATGGGCTCGAAGAGCGGAGATGACTGGTGATCTCTTCCGGGGAGTAATGTAAGTTAACTCTAGGAAATCCACAAAAGTTACTTTTCCATTTCGACAGTCTACAGTTGCCCGATGGGTGGATAGCCAATCGGCTCCTAAAATTACATCATACTCCTTCAAGTCTAAGCATATTAAATCTGCAGGTAAGTTGTGGCCCTTAACTATAACCTTGCAGTTCGGGTAATGGAAGGTGACATCCAACTCATTCCCTAACGGGGTACAAATCACTAAGTTTATCCATTTAGGTTCCTTAGAGAATGAAGCAGCAAATTTTCTTGAAAAAAAAGAATGTGTGGCGCCAGTATCAAACAGTACTTGAGCAGACTTAGAGCAGATAGACAAAATACCTTCCACCAACCCACCCTCGGTTGGTTCCGTCTCTTGGAGAGCTTCGCACATCTTTCTCTTCTCCTTTCGTTTTGCCTTTTCGTTCGCATATCGATCAACCAATTAACTAACTTGTAGTCAACTGACTGATTGATGACGCGGGCGTGCCAGTCACATGCGTGATGATTCTATTGTGCGCTCATTCTGACCCATGTCGGGCGAATGTGAGGTTCGGTCGGGACCAGCAGTCCGCCATACCATAAAGGCTATGGCGTTAATTACATCCCCCACGAGGAGGGAACACCTTTGATTAATTGCCGAGATAGCGGGCTGTCGAAGCCGGATTAAAAAGAGCTACATGATGATCATGACGAAGACATGCAGGATGCATATGTTTATGGAATTATGGATCCTCGGTACAAGGCGGAGGACGTGGGTCCGAAGACCGCCGTCGCACATAGCGAAGACTTCCGACCAGACATAATCCGGCTTTTCCGTCGACGCCATTTGATATACCCGAGGATGTATGCATGGATGCACATATGACGTTCATGACTATATTAAGCATGATAATGGAATTGTGATGGTCAGCCACGTTTATTACTCCTCATCGAGAGGAGGGAAGGCAACATAAGTGTGACAGCGAAAGCAAAGTGCTAATAGACGTGGTAATGAAGATATGATGACAATATAATTCGGGCTCGCTTGGTCCCTCCCTTATTCAATTTATTATCCATTATGATTTATTAACGCCAACCCCGAGGGACGAGGTCCACTCGGGGGGCTAGTGAGCGATTAAAGCAACAAGAGGCTTCAAAACCGGCGTGACCCTGCAATAGGTAGCTTATACGGCGCGAAGAAACATAGGTATAGATGTTAATACGGCGCGGTGAAACGTAGGTATAGATGTTAATACGGCGCGGTGATCATGCGCGTTGAAATAGCGCGCAAGGGCTTGGGGGCGCGCCGGCTTAGGGCGAACCGGAAAGTCGCAAAGGAAAAAAAAATGGAAATGAGTCTAACGTTAATCCGGCGCGGGGGGGTACCGCGCCGGATTAGGGCGCGCCGGCTAAGGCCGCGCCGTTCAACCCACTCTTTCTATGAATTTTGCAAATTATTGAGTTTGTTAAGTTTTGGGTGAGGATTCTGAAGTTATTTGGGGCCAATTGCTTATTGAATTGAAGTCCAGAACCCCGAAGGACGGTGTGATTAAGCCAGTGCGAGGTTCCTACTCGAGCACCGGGATAATTAGGTCCAGAGCGAGCGTTCATTATAGATTACTCAACCTTAATCTGTCCAAAATTGGACAGCACCTCCCCTGAACCTGAAGGATTGCAGGGGAGAAGCGGGGTCATGCTCACTAATGGAGCAAGCCCCTAAACCGCCGGTCTGCACAGTGACAGCCAGCAAAATCCCATCAGATAGGATACCCCAAGGACTAGTCTACAAGGGGCACCAATACTCCGTGGGTGAGAATAGATGGACGGGGCCATTGATGACGGGAATAACCCACAGATCATGGCACAACCGCTGAAGGGACCAACTGTTAAGAGAATGGGGCTCCGAGGGCTAGCCTACGAGGAGCGTACAACCCTTAACCTCGATTGGGTCTTAGATTATCGGGGCTGAGCTCGTTGAGTTAGGACCCCCCTGTTGTTGTCTGCTGTGGGCTTGGGAAGCATCTACCACCGAGAGGTAGAGTCCTTAGTTGCCCAGCAATTCCGTGAAGCCACGGGGGAATGTCCCCCTCCCCGGGTAGTTAAAACAGTATGTGAAAATCCCGGACTAGTTCGAACGACTGTGATTAGGAGGAGTAAAGGCCCGGGTGAAACGGGTCAGCCGTAGAAGCATAGACTCGAACAGGTAGGACGCAGCATTCAAGGGGATGCATCCAGCCATCTCGACGATGACTCCCACCTTGCGAAAAGTCAATAGCACAAAGGGAGGAACTGATGGGGGGGGAGACTTTCGATACCACGGCAGGAAGAAGCATGCGCATAAGCACAGCCCTGTCCATGAAGGGGGACACAGAGGTCCATGGATCAAAGCCGAGAACGGTCAATTAGAAGGACCCGGGGAGGGGTCATTTCTGTAGCCCTCGGTGCTTTGGGGCGTAGTCGGTACTTCGAGGAAACCGGAATCAAAAGACATGCACGAAAGAACTCAGAACCACATCGGCGTAGATAGAGAAGAGGATAGAAGTTCTGGGGATTCATTCGACCTCGCGGTCCAGACATTCATAGGCATATTGCCATCCTAGAAACGGGAATGGCATCTTATTTATACATTAAGAATCCCGGCGCCAGCATCATTGCTTGGTCACCGTTCATCGTTCACGGGGGAATACGTAGTCGCGGAGAAGAAATCATAGAGGAGGGGAGGGGTCAGCTTATATCATTGCCATCCCTCCCCTCTCTGCTTACAAGTGGTGGACGGAAACCCGCGAGAGAGAAGAACCTACAGAAGATCGAGGAAGACAGGCACTGGCGCCCAACTGCTTCAAAAGAAAACAGAGTATCGGCCCCCAGCTTCTTCTCCGGCTCCGGAAGGCTTCAATCAGAACAGGGGAAGGCGGCCGCCGAAGAACACTTGGATAGAACTCTTTTCCCTCGGAAAGTTCTCTCCCCCCTCTTCCCTTTTTTTTGTGCTCTCTGCCCTTTTCTTTCTTCCTTACAGGCCTTCTCCCTCGTGTCCTCTTTTTCTTCTTCGAACCTCGCCCCTATATATAGCAGGTTGGAGGCTCTTCATCCGGCGTGAGCTTTTGGCGCGCCGGGGAAGTCTTCATCAACTTATCGTGCCGGTTTAAGGTGCCATTCGATAGGGTAACTGGCGCGCCGTGGAAAGGGCTGAAGGCAGGGGCGCGCCGGGGATAAGGACAGGAGATAAGGGGCGCGCCGGGATAAAGGTATTGGGTAAGGGGCGCGCCGGTTTAAGGTGCTCCGGGCTAATGTCCCTTGTATGCTTTTAAGCCGGTCGATGGACTCGGGGCCATCGTGAACATGTACTCTGCCACTGCCCACTAAGACTTCGACGATATGATCTGTCGAAGCTCCTAGATTGGCGTACGGCCATTCTCGAGGTTCTGGATAGCTTTATCTCGATCGTACGGGCTTTCTACCGGCACGGCCCTCGGCTCTATGCTCCATGCTATTGGTCCGACCTGGCTCGTACTCAGAGCTTTCTGGGAGGTTAGATAGCCGGGAGATATTTACGCCTGAGCCGGGCGATCATTCGGCCACTAGTGGGCCCATCTTGACGGGAAGCCGTGCCCATGCCAGATGATCGGGATCTTCCACCGTCAGAGCTTTCGGTTCTCCGTTTCGGGAAGCCGGGGGGACTCCTTTATCCTCGGGAGAGCCTTTCATGAGGTGGGTAGCCACCGGGTAGACCGTCGACCTTGGTCGGACAACGGGTGTAGTGGATGCAGCATGACAAAGTTGATGCCGATTCATTGGGCAGGCTTGGTCGCACCGCCGGTTGGTTGTTGGATTCGTCTCGGCTCTCCTGAGGTGAAGTCCCTGTATCTATATGGAGTGACTCGAGGCTCTGGCAGCTTTGAAAAGTATTCAATATGTTGATATTTATCGGCTTCCGTGCTTCGGTGGACCGGGTCATTCGTCTTTATGGCTTGGTCGCCGACGATCATATTTTAGGTGCCAACAAATGCCCCCCAGACGTGGGTGTTGTGAGCAAGGCACGAGTGCAGCAAGGCCGACGGATGAATTTCATCCGGACTGGCCCCTTCCTTGATTGGCGGGTGCTTGGGATGGCCCTTAATTCGGCACGGGCGTTGACCCGGCACTGTTTGGACGTTAATACGGCGCGCCCTTACCCTTTGTGGTCTTAATCCGGCGCGGTCTCGGGCGATTCGGCCATGAAGCCGGCACGGCCTTGGCACCTTGGGGGTAGTTGGTCCGGCGCGCCTTTTCCCGGTGCGCATTCTCTTAAGGGGTTTTTAACCCGGCGCGCTAAATAGCGCGCCTGTTTTAACAAGGGGGACTCCCCCTATTTATCTCCTTCTTCCTCGTTTTTTCCTTCATCGCCTCCTCATTTGACGTTTTTCTTTCTCTCTCTTCTCCTTCTTCTCCCCTTCTGGCGCCGAGAGCGGCGATTTTTCCTTCGGGTGAGTGGAGATGCTGTCCCTTTGGGTCTCGAAACCCATTCTTTGGACCCCGGGAGGCTTGTAGCAGGGCTTGCCCTCGGAGCTATTCCCCCGGGGGTTCCTCTGGCTTCGGTGTAATGCCGATGGCTATCTTTAAGGGACCGTTCCTCAGTGGACGCGTTCCCGCTTTTCTTCGGCAATTCCCCGTGCTGGGGAGACTCTGCCGAAATTTTGTCAGAAGTTTGCCTTTGATTAACCATTTCCTGACGTTGTTTTTGTTTGATATGCTCTTTTCGCAGCTGTTATGGCATCCAGCTCTTCCTCTCGTGCCGTGGTGACATGGGAGAACGTTAATTCTCTCGACTGGGGTCACGGTCAGGTGGCCATAGTTTCGGAGTCCTCGGATTCGGAGACGGACACCGTAGACACCGGTCGTCTCCTTATCCTCGGGGGTGACTCCTTTCATTATAATAGAGAGGACGTGATCAGGAAGGATCATCCCAAGGACAAACACCTGATGTCCCTTCTTCGGCGTTTCAACCTTCAGGGGAAGCGGGACGTGTTTGCCGTGCGGAAGGTCGAGCAGGCTCTGCTGGTGGAGAGAGACAGCTTGGCCGAATGCGTAACGCGGGGAAGACCCATCTATCTCCCTGGGGAGGTCAGGAAGTGGAGCGTTGTGCTGGGGCTGCAAGACCTGGCTCCGTCAGATGGACTGTTGACCAGAGCTCCTGAATTTGTGCCTGCAGGGTAGATCGGGAGAAGCCGATCTTTGGATTATTCCTTGCCCCGTTGAGGTGGGGATATAGAGATGAGTCATTTTTGCTGGATTGCTTGGCGATTCGCTTCAAGCACCAGATCTCCGTGGGATGGTTTGCTGAGTTGAAAGTCACAGATGCCCACGCATTCAGGCCCGGAGCAGTGGAATTCACAGACTATGTGCTGCATCACTATGCTCCTCTTTTGACCAGAGCTGGTGTTTATCACAGCGTATATGCTTCAAGGTATCGGTATCCGATTTCCCGAGGCTTGTGCTGCGGCATGATCGAGGTGTTTTGCCCCGAATACAACACCTTCTATACTTCAGAGGGGGAGACCTCTTTAGACTTGTGGAGTCTATCCCAGCTCAGCGGCCTGCCCATTGATGGAGAGCCGTATGAGGAAGTTTGTTGGCCCGACTGGTTGAAGGACCAGACCGACGGTGACGGTTGGTATATGGCGGGCTACGCCTATCGATAGCTAATGAAGGCGTATCGCACCCTCTTTCATTCGTCGCACGACACGAGAGAAGCTCGAAAGTCGGGCGAGAAACGAAGAGTGCGGATGGGCGCTTGGCTTCAGTATTACTTCCAGGGGAAGACCAAGTATGAAGATTTTCCTCCGATAGCACCGGTGGCCCAGAAGCGGAAGAAGAGGGTAGCTTCGTCATCTTCTTCGAGAGGAGGGCAGGGGGAAAACCCAAACCCTACTGGAGTTGATGCAGTGACTCACTGTGCTGCATATTTGGTTTATTGGCTTTGTTCCTTTGCTCTCCCTCAAGGTGACGAGAGCGTGATCAGGGCGGAAGCCATATATCTGGCCTGTCTTATGGCTTGGGGTACCAAGCTGTCTCTTTGCCCAGTGGCCCTGTGCCTCATTTACAAGATGTTGGGAGATTTGCACAAAACGCGCCTCCCCAGAAGCCTTCGGACGGTTGGTCCGTTACATTTCTTTAATGCTTGGGTCTGCACCCTATTCCCGGAGGCAGCTCCTCGGGCATTACAAT
Source organism: Amorphophallus konjac (assembly GCA_022559845.1). Taxonomy (NCBI): domain Eukaryota; kingdom Viridiplantae; phylum Streptophyta; class Magnoliopsida; order Alismatales; family Araceae; genus Amorphophallus; species Amorphophallus konjac. The sequence continues at coordinate 376,322,742 of CM040121.1, forward strand.
CCGTTCCTCTGGTCCCGCGCATGATAGAGTTTGCAAGTGCCGAGCCATCATTGCTAATGGAGCAACTTTATGCTATTCGGGGTAAATTGACCCGTCTTCCCGTGGATTCGCCCGGGGTTCTTCATTTCTGGAGCTTAGCTGCTCACTCGAGCCCATTGACGAATAGGACGAGACAGTGCAAACTCTTTGAAACTGAGGAGTACATCCATCCGATTTCCCAGGCCAATTGTACCAGGCCTATTCTGGAGCCGGAGTTGGTTGATTGGGCACTGGCCATAAGGCCTAGTGTCCTCGTCTTTCGCAAGAGCGGCATTCTGTGGTTGGAGCCGTATTACCCGTTCCGTTTCAGTCGGAACTTCGGCTATGACCAGCAGATTCCACATTCCTATTCGCAATTTGCACTGCCCAACAGGCACAGGGCCGGGCAAACGTCCAATGACGACGCCCGGATATGGTGGGACTTTTTCCATCGTCGCGAAGACGTTTCTTTCCGGGTGCCCGCCCCCGCACGGTTCCCTCGCGTCACGCCTGAATACATCAAGTGGTGGAGCGCGCGGACGGGATTTTACAGGACCTCCCGGAGAGAGTGCTGGGCCGTGGCGGAGCACAGGTTCTTAGCTTCCCAACCGGAGCCAGTTCTTGATATTGATGCTTCTTATTTGAAGAAGTTGAAATCTTGGACTAATACGGATGTGAAGGCCTATCTAGAGGCCCGCAAGCTCGTAAAAAGCCGCAGGATGAAAGTTGAGCTGAAGTTGCCCCCGATCAACAAGGATGACTATGTGAAGACCCTTCGGGGTTTATGCTGGGTGAGCAGTGAGAGGGTGATTCTCCAGCAAATCCCTTTGCCGGTAGAAGAGCCCATCGCGGCCGTGGCAGACTGGCGTCCCGAGGTAGACAGGTTGTATCCCTACCGGGCTTTCATTCGCAAAGAGGACAGGCGGGCTGATTTGTATGCCAACACCCCTTGGCTGTTTGCGCTCCTTCGGTCTCACGGCCTCTCGGTGGGTAGCCCCGGCGAAGCCATACTGGACCATCCTCTTCAAATCTCCTTCAAATACGCAGACAGGTGGGGGCTGGACCATCTGAGTCTGTATTACCTGCTGTCCTCTCGTGGCCATGAGGACCTGGCACTGTTGGCTGAGCCGAGCGAGAAGATCGGGGATCTATGCTGGCTTATTCGCGAGGCGGCTTCGAGGGACAAGACGCCCTCGCTGTTTTATTGCCCTCTCTTCCCCTTTTATACGGGACCGGCAAGTACGTTCCATCTCTTCCTTTAGGCCCTTCGGCCAGCCTCTTCTTTTTATTGTGGTTGTGTCATTCTCACCCTTGTGCGTATGCAGTCCGACCGACTTCGGAGGAGACTCGGCACTTCAGGGAATTGATCATAAAGGCCCAAAAGCTGACATATTTTGAAGTTCCTGAGCCGGCGCCGACCACGACGCCATTGCCTCCTGGGGATTCGAGGAAGAGGACCAGGTCCCAACTGCGAGAGGCCGTCGGGAAGGCGAAAGCGGCGGTGACCCGGGTGACACGGGCACGCCAGAAGAAAGCTGCGGAGTAGACATCGACACCCGACCTTCCTCCCGTTGTATCTTTCGAAGAATTTGAGGCTTCTCGCGCACAAGGGCCAGAGGCCGGAGGTAGGCTCTTCTTTTCTTCAAAGTGCATTAGCTTGTCTTGACTGCTTGGGGCGGCCCATGCTGACAGTCACTGATACAGCTGCTGGGGTCGTCGGTCCCGAGGCGACGGTGGATGTAGAGGCTTGGGACGGGGCAGAGGAAATCCTTGTTGTTCCCATAGAAAGGGATCTGCCCTCCCCCACACCCCAGCGGGAGATGGAAGGTAATCCACAGTTTAGTTGCGATAGCAACGTAAATCTTTGTATCTTCAGTCGTCCTGACCCTGTTTTGCTGTGAATTTGTAGTCGATATACAACCATCATTGCTTCCGGGCTCGGAGAGCGTAGAAGAGGTGATCCCCTCGGGGTAGGGAGAACCCGCCCCTGAGGTATCATTTATTGCTGCCCCTGGTGCGGAGAGCACTGGGGGAGTTCCTGCCGAGGGTGATGCTCCTGCTGGCGAGGCTCCTGCTCCGTCGGTGGAGCATCCCAAGAGAGCAGAGGGATCCTCTTCCTCTGAGCGTGTAGACTATGGTGGCGGCTCCAGTGACGAGGAGTCACCGCTGCTTGATTTTGAGACCGACGATGCTGGGGCGTCCTCGGCCTACGAGAGCGACTATTTGACTTTCAGCCCGGCCCGGTTATCATGGGGCGGTCCTGTGCCGTCATTATCGCTTACGAGTGAGGGAGTTGGCCCTAGGGAAGCAGCTCTTAAAGAGTTGAGCTTAGTCCCGGCCGAGGTAAGGACCTATCCAGGGTCAATACTTGCCATGCTTCTTTCCTCCTCCTTTTGGCCAGGCTTTTAAGTGTATATATCTCTGATGCAGACTGAGGTGGCGCTACCGACTATGACGGTGCAAATACCACTCCCGGCCCTGGGAACAGGGCAGGCGACTTTCCCGTCCATCCTGCAGCCCATCGCATTGCGGTACCAAAAGGATCATGCAGCAGCAATGGTTCCAGTTGGTCCCGGAGCGCTCGTGGAGGTTGATAGTTCGGCGATAGCCGGAGATTCTCCGCCAAGGGAGGCTGCACAGCAGTCAGCTCTGGAGAAGGGTGGCTTTGCTGAGATAGAAGCCGGTGAGATTATTGAGGGACGGACGTCCCCGAACCTTGGGGTTCTTGTTGGACTTCCATCCCAGGGGACCGGTAAGGAGATTGTTGTTGTTGAGGCTCCAGCCACCGCATCTGCCGGTGCGGTTGTTCCTGGTGGTAGTGGGCTACAGCTTATGCCGTCGTCATCTTCCGGGACGGCTAATGATATATGGGCTGCCGTAGATAGCAGAGTAGAGTTCGAACTGCCCGAGACGTCGCCACTTGGTCTTCAATCCTCGAGTGATGTCGTGTGGCAGTTCCTGGGGACCCTCCAGCAGGCCGTAACAGCCAGTAGGGATTTAACTTATGTTCAGCTGAGGGGGTTGATAGAGCATCTGTCCCGCTCGCTGCTGGCCCTTGGCTGTCCCATGGACGACTGGACTCCACGGGTGATCCTGCTCCTGAAGTATGTGAACCGGAGGGAGTTCTTGGGCCGGGAGGCAGCTGACCAGTTGGTGGCCATATCAATGGAGCGGGCTGAAAACAAGACGACCCTCATTTCCCTGCAAGAGACCGCGGTGAGGGCGAGGGACGAAGCCAATGCCTCTCTTCAACGCCGGAACTCCCTGACGGCCCGGATGACGGCATTGCGGGCCGAACTTTCCAGGATAGAGGCTGAACTTGAAGAAGTAGATCGCCTGGGGGTCCAAAAGGTTGAGGATGCTGAGATGGCCGAAGGACAAGCTGCTTCCCTGGAGGCGAAGCTATCCGAGCTGGAGGCCACCGAGTTCAGATTGCAAGAACTGATCCGTCATCTGTCCTTGGGTATTCCTGTGCTGGAGGACATCTTCCGACGCCCTTTGCCGTAGTCTCTTTTCTTTATGTGCTCACTTTTAATGCACCTTATGTATCCCAGGGCATGGTCCATGTAATCATGCGCCTTCACTTCATAGTAATGAAAAATCTCCATCCTGATTTTGAATGAAGACTCCATCTTGTCATTGTGTTGTTTCCCTCCTTTTTTTTGGTTTGCCCGTCGATTCTAGTTCGAGTGTATGAGTCATTAGGGCAGGAGAGCGCTCACGACTTTTCTCAAGACTAGAAACGGCTTATGCTGGTCGAGAGTTCGGGGAACTTAGGGGGGCATAGTGAAACTGGCGGATAAACGGTCATGCCGAGAGCGGCAAGAACCGAGAACGGGTAGCGACCGGTCTTGCCGATGATGACAAGGGTCGAAAGGGTAGACGGTCTTGCCGATGGTGACAAAAACTGGGTAGGTAGTGACCGATCTTGCCGATGGTGACAAGGGTCGAAAGGGTAGACAGTCTTGCCGATGGTGACAAAAACCGGGTAGGTAGTGACTGATCTTGCCGATGGTGACAAGGGTCGAAAGGGTAGACGGTCTTGCCGATGGTGACAAAAAACCGGATAGGTAGTGACCGATCTTGCCGATGATGACAAGGGTCGAAAGGGTAGACGGTCTTGCCGATGGTGACAAAAGCCGGATAGGTAGTGACCGATCTTGCCGATGGTGACAAGGGTCGAAAGGTAGACGGTATTGCCGATGGTGACAAAAACCGGATAGGTAGTGACCGATCTTGCCGATGGTGACAAGGGTCAAAAGGGTAGACGGTATTGCCGATGGTGACAAAAACCGGATAGGTAGTGACCGATCTTGCCGATGGTGACAAGGGTCAAAAGGGTAGACGGTATTGCCGATGGTGACAAAAACCGGATAGGTAGTGACCGATCTTGCCGATGGTGACAAGGGTCGAAAGGGTAGATGGTCCTGCCGATGGTGACAAAAACCGGATAGGTAGTGACCGATCTTGCCGATGGTGACAAGGGTCGAAAGGGTAGACGGTCTTGCCGATGGTGACAAAAACTGGATAGGTAATGACCGATCTTGCCGATGGTGACAAGGGTCGAAAGGGGTAGACGGTCTTGCCGATGGTGACAAAAACCGGATAGGTAATGACCGATCTTGCCGATGGTGACAAGGGTCGAAAGGGGTAGACGGTCTTGCCGATGGTGACAAAAACCGGATAGGTAGTGACCGATCTTGCCGATGGTGACAAGGGTCGAAAGGGTAGACGGTCTTGCCGATGGTGACAAAAATCGGATAGGTAGTGACCGATCTTGCCGATGGTGATAAGGGTCGAAAGGGATAGACGGTCTTGCCGATGGTGACAAAAACCGGATAGGTAGTGACCGATCTTGCCGATGGTGACAAGGGTCGAAAGGGTAGACGGTCTTGCCGATGGTGATAAAAATCGGATAGGTAGTGACCGATCATGCCGATGGTGACAAGGGTCGAAAGGGGTAGACGGTCTTGCCGATGGTGACAAAAACCGGATAGGTAGTGACCGATCTTGTCGATGGTGACAAGGGTCGAAAGGGTAGACGGTATTGCCGATGGTGACAAAAACCGGATAGGTAGTGACCGATCTTGCCGATGGTGACAAGGGTCGAAAGGGTAGACGGTATTGTCGATGGTGACAAAAACTGGATGGGGTAGCGACCGATCTTGCCGATGGTGACAAGGGCCGAAAGGGATAGACACCGGACGTGTATAAGTGGGATATCGGATGAAGACCCTCGCCCCGACCTCGGAAATGGCCTTTGGATGGCGGATGGTTCATCACTATTCATCATTCATTTTTATTCACATTACTGACCTAAGCGCCCTTTCGGGTTTTTGCTGAAGCCAGCCCCCTCTTGCTTTTGCCCGCGCGCCCTCTCGGGTTTTCACGCGGCGGGGTACCCGATTTTGCCTGCGACGCCCTTTCGGGTTTTCGCCACAGCTGGGTTATAGCCATTTTTACACTTGACCTGATATAGGAGCAAGTCTGGCGGGGTATCTCTATTTTTAACCCCATTTTTTCTTTTCTTCTTTTTTTTTTTTTGAATTTGAGATTCAGAAGAACTGGACCGCGGGAACGCTGACCGTCCTTGTCGGTGAGGACAAGGGTTGGTCTTAGGTTTATCTCGTCGACATTGGTTAAATGTCGAAGCAAAGGATATGGTCTATTAGAAAGGATATAAGATTCGAGTTAGGGGTAAAGCTTGACCGATCTCGCCGATGATGACGAGGGTCAAACACATGTTTATTGACCAGCATAGGTTATCGTCGAAACAAAGGTGGGTTCATTAGCCAGGACGGAAGGTCCAAGCTTAGGGGTAAGGATTGATCGATCTCGCCGATGATGATGACGGTCGACCATGGGTTTATTCATCATCATGGGTCACATGTCGAAGCAAAGATGGGATTATCAACAGGGACGTAAGGTCCAAGTGAAGGGTAGAGATCGCCGCTCTCGTCGAGGATGACGAGGGTCGAGGAGGGTTTGTTCATCGACATATGTCACTGTCGAAACAAGGATGGGGTTGTCAACAGGGACGTAAGGTCCAAGTTGGGGGAAGAGATTGACCGATCTCGTCGAGAATGACGAGGGTCAAAAGGGGTTTGTTCATCGACATGGGTCACATGCCGAAGCAAAGATGAGGTTATTAACAAGGACGTAAGGTCCAAGTTATGGACAGAGATCAACCGATCTCGTCGATGATGACGAGGGTCGAAAGGGTTTGTTAAAGTATTCCCGGTGGGACTTTGATGATTGTCCCTTTCGGAGTTTATAGGGTGGAGAACAGGAGAGGCATTTGGAAATTACCACTTTACCGACTCAGGCGCCCTTTCGGGTTTTCGCCGAAGCCAGCCCCCTCTTGCTTTTGCCCGCGCCCCCTTTCAAGTTTTCACGCGGCGGGGTACCCAATTTTGCCTGCGACGCCCTTTCGGGTTTTCGCCACAGCCGGGCTATAGCCATTTTTGCACTTATCCCGATGTGCGAGCAAGTCTGGCGGGGTATCTCTATTTTTAACCCCATTTTTGTTATATATATATATTTTTTGACTTCTTTTTTTTTATTTTATTCGGAATGCGAGTCGAGAAAGGGTAGCTTGATCAGGGCGGAATGCCACTAACCAAGGAGAGATAGCTTGATTAGGGTGGAAAAATCGCCTAATCCAGGGAAAGTAGCTCGATTAGGGCGGAATGCCGCTAACCAAGGAAAGGTGGTTCGATTAGGGTGGAATGCCACTAACCAAGGAAAAGTAGCTTGATTAGGGCGGAGTGCCACTAACCAAGGAAAAGTAGCTCGATTAAGGCGGAGTGCCACTAACCAAGGAGAAGGTAGCTCGATTAGGGCGGAATGTCGCTAACCAAGGGGAAGGGTAGCTCGGTCAGGGCGGAATGCCACTAACCAAGTAAAAGTAGCTTGATTAGGGCGGAGTGCCACTAACCAAGGAAAAGTAGCTCGATTAAGGCGGAGTGCCACTAACCAAGGAAATAGCTTGATTAGGGCGGAGTGCCATTAACCAAGGAAAAGTAGCTTGATTAGGGCGGAGTGCCACTAACCAAGGAAAAGTAGCTCGATTAAGGCGGAGTGCCACTAACCAAGGAGAAGGTAGCTCGATTAGGGCGGAATGTCGCTAACCAAGGGGAAGGGTAGCTCGGTCAGGGCGGAATGCCACTAACCAAGTAAAAGTAGCTTGATTAGGGCGGAGTGCCACTAACCAAGGAAAAGTAGCTCGATTAAGGCGGAGTGCCACTAACCAAGGAAGTAGCTTGATTAGGGCGGAGTGCCATTAACCAAGGAAAAGTAGCTTGATTAGGGCGGAGTGCCATTAATCAAGGAAAAGTAGCTTGATTAGGGAGGAGTGCCACTAACCAAGGAAAAGTAGCTCGATTAAGGCAGAGTGCCACTAACCAAGGAGAAGGTAGTTCGATTAGGGTGGGATGCCGCTAACCAAGGGAAGTAGCTCGATTAGGACGGAATGCCGCTAACCAAGGAAAAGTAGTTCGATTAGGGCGGAATGTCGCTAACCAAGGAAAAGTAGTTCGATCAGGGCGGAATGCCGCTAACCAAGGAAAGGTAGTTCGATTAGGGCGGGATGCCGCTAACCAAGGGAAGTAGCTCGATTAGGACGGAATGCCGCTAACCGAGAAAAAGTAGTTCGATTAGGGCGGAATGCCGCTAACCGAGGAAAAGTAGTTCGATTAGGGCGGAATGCCGCTAACCAAGGGGAAGGGTAGCTCGGTTAGGGCGGAATGCCACTAGCCAAGGAAAGGGTAGCTTGGTTAGGGTGAAGTGCCACTAGCCAAGAAAAGGGTAGCTTGGTTAGGGCGGAGTGCCGCTAGCCAAGAAAAGGGTAGCTTGGTTAGGGCGGAGTGCCACTAGCCAAGGAAAAGGGTAGCTTGGTTAGGGCGGAGTGCCGCTAGCCAAGAAAAGGGTAGCTTGGTTAGGGCGGAGTGCCACTAGCCAAGGAAAAGGGTAGCTTGGTTAGGGCGGAGTGCCACTAGCCAAGAAAAGGGTAGCTTGGTTAGGGCGGAGTGCCACTAGCCAAGGAAAGGGTATGTTCCGGCCGATCACTCGGGGTGTGTTGGCTGCGCCGCATGATACAGCTTAATGTGTTTTCCGTTGAGGGGAGAGAACTGGACGGCTCCTTTGTGGTCTACAAGGACGTAGGCACCCCCTTCATACACTCGGCAGACGATATATAGTCCGACCCAGTTTTCGACCAGCTTCCCTTTGGGGTTAGAGGCCATCACTTCTATTTTTTTGACCATCACCAGGTCTCCTTTCTTGAACTCTCGACCCTTGACTAACTTGTCAAAAGCATGGGCCATGCGAGCTTGGTAGAGTTGGATGTTTTGTTGCGCCTGGAGGCATTTTCCTTCGAGCTCAGCGAGCTCTTCCAATCTTCTTTCTGCGTTGGTCTGCTCACCACTGACTAATCCGTGCTGGATGGCAACTCGCAATGAAGGAACTTCGAGTTCAATCGGCACTACAGCTTCCAACCCATAGACAAGGGAGAAGGGTGAACAGCCGGTTGGGGTCTTGTAGACAGTACGATAGGCCCAAAGCGCTGCGTACATCCTTTCTTCCCAATCTTTTTTGTTAGACTTGACAGTCTTCGCCAATAGTGTGCACAAGGTTTTGTTAAAAGCCTCTGCTAGTCCGTTGGCTTGAGGGTTGTACGGGGACGACGTCCTCCAGTCAATTTTGTATTTGTCAGCTAGCCGATAAACCTTCTGATTTCTGAAATGGCTGCCATTATCAGAGATGATTCGGCTGGGGATCCCGAACCGGAATATTACATTCTGCCGGAAGAACCTTGCAACTAGTTCTCCGGTCACATCACTTAGTGCTACTGCCTCCGCCCATTTGGAGAAGTAATCTGTAGCTGCTAAGATGTATCTGCATCCTGATGAAGATGCTGGTAGTGGCCCCACCACGTCCGTGCCCCACTGAGCAAACGGCCAACTTGGTAGGGTGGGATGTAGTGGCACTGGGGTCTCCTCGCCACATTAGCATGTTCTTGACATTTCTGACAAGCCTTGGCAAACTTGCAGCAATCATTAAATATAGTGGGCCAATAATAACCCAATTTCTTTATCTCTATTTTCATTTTCGGACCGGCCTGGTGTGCCCCAGCTGATCCCGCATGAACTTCTTGCATCACCTGTCCCGCTTCTGCTGAAGACAAGCAACGGAGTAGGACTTTCCTTCGGGCATCTGCCATAATTCGGAACAAGGTCCCGCTTCTCATTTCATAAGAATCCCTGATCCTCAAGAGCTTCATTCTTTGTTCCTTTTCTTTTGGAAGTTGCTGGTGTTGAGACCAGCGTAGGAGATGCTCTCGCCAGTCGGGCTGCTGGACCCCTTCGATGACTATTACCTCCATCTCATGTTCGTCGGCAAGGACCTCTGTTACGCTGGGGACCTGTCGGCGGTTGATTACTGTTATATTCAGGCTTGTGTCTGGCGGGACCGCCAATGAACTGGCCAGCTTAGCGAGGGCGTCTGCCTGAGCATTCTGGCCTCGATTGATGTGCTTGATGCTGATGAAGTAAAATTTTGACATCAGTCAAGTTGCCAACTGGTGATAGGGGAGGAGCTCTTGCTTTCGCACCTCGAACTCTCCTTCCAGCTATTTTATAACTAGCATGGAGTCTCCGAACGCTTCCAGCATCTGAATTCCCATGGACAGAGCGATCTGCAACCCGATTATCAGGGCTTCATATTCTGCTTCATTGTTTGTGCATTGTTTGTTTATGGAGCATGATGTATGCACCACTTCTCCTTCTGGGGACTTCAAGACTATGCCCGCCCCTGCTCTGACCCTGGATGATCCGGTGGCAGAGGTGTCAATTCTGGAAGCGCCATCAAAATATAGCTGCCATAAGGAAGGCTGTACTTGGGCGGCTTCTAGGGTTTCATCTTCGGGAAGTTCCGGTTCCCACGGGCTTTCTCCGGGTATCGGATGTTCAGCAAAGAAATTTGCAATAGCTTGACCATTGATGGCTTTGCGCGGTACGTAAGAGACATCAAACTCCATAAGGATTACCGCCCATTTGCCCAGGCGGCCTTTGAGTGCTGGCTGGGACATGATATATTTTAGGGGATCCTCCTTGGACACCAAGTTGATTTCATGCGACAACATATAATGCCGGAGCTTTTTGACTGCGAAGACTAGTGCCAGACAGATCTTCTCAATATAAGTATATTTTTCTTCGGTTCTGACCAGTCTTCTACTGAGATAATAGAGGGCCTGCTCTTTTTCTTCTTCATTATTCTGGGCTAGCATTGCCCCCAAAGAATTGTGTGTAGCTGCTATATATAGTATCAATGGCCGTCCTTTCACCGATGCGCCCAATACTGGAGGAGTCTTCAGATAATCTTTTAGCTTGTCAAAGGCTGTCTGGCAATCTTCATCCCAATAAAAGGGAACATCTTTCATCATCAACTTGTGGAAAGGCTGGCATCGCCCTGACAAATTGGAAATGAAACGCCGGATGTAAGCCAAGCGGCCTTGTAGTGACCTCAGCTCGGAGATGTTCCTTGGTGGAGGTAACTCCAGAATCGCCTTGATCTTTGCGGGGTCTATCTCGATCCCCCGATATCGGACGACAAAGTCCAAGAATTTTCCGCTCGACACTCCGAACGCACATTTCATAGGATTCATTTTTAGCTCATGCTGCCTTAGCCTCTGAAAAATAATCCGGAGGTCTTGTAGGTGATCTTCTTTTCTTCTGGTTTTGACCACCAGGTCATCTATGTAACATTCGACCTTGTGGTAGAGCAACTCATCAAAGATTTTGGTCATTGCGCGCTGATAGGTTGCGCCAGCATTCTTCAGTCCGAATGGCATTCTCTTGTAATGATAAATGCCTTTGGGAGTTCGGAAAGCGGTATGGACTCGGTCGTGCTCCGCAATCGAAATCTGATTGTAGCCGGACGACCCATCCATGAATGACAGGGCTTCATGGCCGGTTGTAGCATCGATCATGACCTCGGTTATTGGCACCGGGAAGTCATCTTTAGGGCAGGCTTTGTTTAGATCTCGCAAGTCGACACAAATCCGGATCTGTCCATTCTTCTTTTTTACGGGGACGATATTCGCCAGCCATGTGGTGTACTGATTTTCTTCAAAAAATCCCACATCAATGAGCTTGTCAACTTCAGCACAGATTCGGGTGATGAGCTCTGGCCTCATACGCCGCGGTGGTTGCTTCACCGGCTCGGCTTCAGGGTTGATTACCAACTCATGTTGTGAGACAGCAGGGCTTAGACCTGGCATCTCTTTATAAGTCCAGGCGAAGCAATCCCGGTATTCTAGTAGTAGTTGAATGTACAACTCCCGTTCTTCCGGGGATAGTTGGGCACTGAGGAAGGTAGGCCTAGGGTCCCCCTCATCTCCCAAGTTGACTTCTATTAGTTCATCGACTGTGGCCTGGCCTCCGTCTTCTATTTCCGGAGGTGCCGGCTGGAGGTCGACGAAGTCTGGAATACCATCTTGAGGGTCGAGTACTTCGACTTCCTCGTCAGACACCGCCAGAGCTTCATGGGGTCTCTTGATCTCTTGTGCTAGCGACTGTGTGGATGGATCTATTGATACTTCCGTTGCCGTTGCAGCTCCTGAAGGTGAGGGAGTAGCTTCAGTGCTTGTAGATGAAGTTGCAGCCATGACAGGCCAGTAGTTGTTTGCCGCCGGACTCGGACAGCATATTGGATTTGTAGCAGAAGTTGAGGGAGTCTCGCCTTCTGGGATAGTTGTATCTTCCACAGAAGTGGCTTTTTCTTTTCTGGTAGCCGGCTCCCCTTGATTGGAGTAAACCGAGGCTCTGTGGACTGGAAGAAAGGGTGTTGAAGTCGTCATTAGCATGACCCCTGCGGAGGGAGAGACTTCTGCTTCTTGAGCATCTTCGGCTTCGCTGCTGCTAGCCGTATCAAATTCGGCTTGAAAGGCCGCTCCTTCAGGACGGACCTGCTCCCAGTATCGGCAGGAGATCAAGGTCTCCATTTGTTGATTCCCGGATAGAGCCAATTCAGCATGTTCGGCCTCCGCCGGGTATTCATCAAAGGTTGCCCCCAGAGGGCTATCTTCAGTTGGATAGAAGGTGGAGATGGTGTCCACCTCGTACCGCCCACTGTAATAGTAGTCTTCCAGGGTGAAGCCCAGACCCGGATGTTGAGAGACACGTCTCATTTCTTTGTCCAAATTTACAGGATACCACATCTTCTGGAAAGCTTCCTTACGTTTTTGAGGTTGATCGGGAGGGATGTGTTGCTTTTGAAACATCCTGGCCGTTCGATCAGTGGTAAATGCCAGGCCCTGAACAGGAACCCGCGGGTCGGCTAGATCCTCAGGGAGGCTGCAGTCTGCGTCTTCCTGAGTGGGATGCTCCTCAGCCGTATAGAACAAGCTGCTGGGCCCATCTTCTTGTGCCACCTCCCAGGCTTTGAAAGGTTCGACAGTGGGACCATCGAGGCCAGAGACTGGCTTGGTGAGGCCGGCCGGGACTCCGATGCGGTCGTGCTGTCGATCAACATGCGCTTCCTTAGCTTTGGGGTATAATGCTGGGGGTGTCACCCTGCCGACATTTCTAGAAGCCGTGATGTGGGAAACCACCTTCGACTTGACATATCCGCACGGCGGTGGTGGATACCAACCGTCACCCGATCTATTCTTTGATGCCCCTACGGGGGCTTCAGTTTCAGAAACCTTCTAGGGAGACCCCGTATACAGATTGGCGTCCGCCAAGTGACATTCAAACACCTCGAATGGGTGGATGTCAGCAAATATCCTTTCCTCCTTCCCCTGGAGGCTGTATTTGATGCACTGGTGGAGCGTGGAGGGCACCACCATATTTTCGTGCAGCCATGGGCGGCCGAGCAGTGCTTTGTAGGAGGTGCGAGAATCAATGACGTAAAACTACACCGTTGTAGTGAAATCTGCCAGGGTCAGTGTGAACTCTGCCACCCCCATAGATACTTCACATTTTTGGTTGAAGCCAGCGATACGCATATCCCCGACTTTCTCGAGATGTACATTGAAGTGGTACCTCTCGTATATTCTATATGGCAAGATGTTGACTGCTACACCAGGGTCAACCAGAATCCGGTTCAGCTCTCTTCCATTCAGATGTCCTTTCATATATAGAGGCCTGTTGTGACTGGCAGTAGGCAGTAGCATGTCTTCTGGAGAGAAGGTCATACTGGCTTCTGGTATAGCCTCAGCTATGCAGGTTTCAAACTGAGCAGGCGTCTGCAGAGTAGTAATGATTGCCTGTCGAGTTTCTTCACTCAAAGAGAGAATTTCCCAGATCGTAAAACGAGCAGGGAGCTTCTTGAGCAGCTTCATTATTCGGCTTCCAGCCCAAACATTTGAGAGCTTCATCTCCTCAACCCACCTGGGCTTAGGAGGGTTTTGATTTGTGGGTCCAGACAGACCTGCTTCATCTTCCTCGGACTCGGCACCCTCTTGACTGGCACCGGCTGTCGGGTCTTCTTTATTAACTGTTGTAGGGCAAGCCCCATTTGCATTTGCATCCTCAGTAGATTGCACTGGCCGAGGGTGATTGACCCCGAGTGTAGGGTTAGCCTCCTGACAAGGCTGCTTTCCCTTTGACATCTTCATAATTTCAAGGAATGAAGGGGTTGTCATGCCCCCAGTCTTGCTGTATAGACCTGACGGAGGAGGGATTTGTACTCCCTTAACCTCTGGCGGAGGTGTCTTGTAGGGTTGCTCCCCTATGAACATAATGTTGTGATTGGGCGGTGGCTGGCGCCCCCATTTCCGGCCTGACCGAGTGGCGTGTGCAGCAGTTGCGGCCTCGGCCTTGCCTCCCCCAGCATGGGGTGTGAAGCAAATTTCTTCTTCTTCCTCTTCTCTGGGTAGGTTGAAGAGTGCTGACAGGGTATTACAGGAGACGACCTGTGTTTTATGGGCCCCAGCGGCCTTTCTCTTCTTTTTCTTTTGCTTTTCTTCTTTTTGATTTCTGCAGGTGCTTGCCCCCAGAACAGGTTGCTCTCTTGAGGTGGTGCTGCTTCAGCTTCCTCCCCTTGCTTGAGTGAGAGTTGCTCCAGCTCTTGCCATGGGACGTGGTCCCGTACCAGCAGAGGTTTCAGTTCGGGCTGTACATATTCCTCTAGCCCTTCAATTAAGTGTTGCAGTCGAAGGACCCCAGGATTGGTTTCCTTGATTACTGGCAGCGGAGTTTGTCTCCTCTTGTTGGGAGTATATATTCTGACAGCTGTAGGTGAAGTGACCCATACGGGCGCTACCACTGGCGGAGCAGGTCGGGGTGTAACGCCACGGATATGTGCCCCCTCTTTTGGGCGGAGTGCCCCCTTCTTCTTGTGCTTCACAGGGATTTGCTGCCACCCCTGCTGTTCCTTCACTGGCTCCAGGAAATGGATTTCGTAGGTGCTCCGTGTGCTTGCTTCAGAGATCTCCTCGGGTAGTGCCTGATAGAGGGAGACCATGTTGACTGCCACTCTTCGGGGAGGAGCTTCATGTGGCTGAGGAGGGTCTACTTTGTACTCTCCCAGCTCTATCTCATTCTTCTTCACCATCCCTTCGATGACGTCTTTGAAAACATAATAGTCTTCGATTGAATGTCCCAGCATTTGGTGATAGGGGCAGAATCCTGGGCTGTCTTTTCTCTTCAGGTCCTCTGGTCTTCTCGGCTCAGGCAGAGTGACCATACTGTATTCTGTTACCCAGTCAAACAGGATCCGGGTCTTATCCTTAGGAAAGGAATAAGCCTTCTTCATTTTGTCCCTCAACGAAGGACCTTCTTTGTCATCTGGAGCTTTCGCAGGCTGCGGGGGAGCGGCTTTCTTGCCTTTCTCCTTCTGTTGTTCGAATGCCTTGATATCAAGCGCATTCACTTCTTTAGGTATGGGGCGCCGCTCCGCCGCCTTGCCTTTCTGGGCTATGCTGGCAGTTGACGTCGGGACAGGCTTGGCTAGAAAAGCTTCCACCTCAGCCACGACATTATTCAGCCGGTCGAACGACCGTATTTCCATACCAATCATCTTTTCCAGGACCTCCATCCTGAGATTTTGCTTACATATTTGCACAGCGTCCTCCTGGTGCGGGGGTCGCTTGCATCTCATTCCGAGGTTTCTCCACCTCTTGATGTAGTCAAGGGCGGTCTCATCTGCCCTTTATTTTGTCGAATAGAGTTCGGCCACTGTGACCTCCCTCTCTGTGACATAGAATCTTTCTCTGAACTTCCTCTGCATATCTGACCAGTCATTGATTGACCCGGCCGAGAGGCTGGAGTACCATTCAAATGCGAGCCCCGTCAGCGAGGACCCGAAGAATTTCAGCAAATATGACTCGTCGGTGGACAGATCACCCATAACGGTCATATAATATGCAATATGTTCTTTTGGGGAACCTTTCCCGTTGAATTTGTCAAATTTGGGCGGCTTGTTGACTCCCGGGGGAAGTCGCTTAGCCGCATGGTGTTGCGGGTAGGGCACCCGATAGGCATCGAATGCGACGTAGTCGCCTTCGCTCTTCTCTGCGAGCTTCAGCTCGATCATCCTCTCCACCATCATCCGGTTCACGACCGTGGGGTCGACTGGCTCCGGATAGAAGTGTGCTGGCTGCAGGTACGGGGTGACCAGGGTGGTCGCCTGTGGAGGATGCAGCAGCGGGGGTGTTGGGTGCACCTGAGGAAGCAGCGGCTGAGGCTGTGGTGGCCGCTATTGTGCTGTCGTCATTTTTGGCTCTGACGGCTGGGGTAGTGTATAAAGTGGTGGAGGGTCGTCTCGACGAGCCGCTCCCCGGGATGATTCACCTTGGACTTCGGGTGGTTTAGAGGCCGATGAGTGTTCAATTTTCTCCATCAGCTGTTTCTTCAGGGAATCTATTTCCCATTGATATCTTTGCAGCAACATCAAGACTAATGGATCTATAGTGGTGGGGACACCTTCTGTTGTTTCCCCGGACGTACCCTCGGGCAGGATGTCGAGGAGTACGTCATCTTCTTCTTCCGTCGTTACCACATTAGCGGTCAAGACGGGGGCTTTGTCATCCCAGTGGAGGTATAACTGGGGCTGTTTCTCTTTCATCCTTGTCAGAAGCCCTCTTGCTGCTTCTGTCCTGCGGGTAGCTGGTCCCGGCCGTACGGCCAACTGAGCCAGTTCTTGGGGGTCTTCAGGAAGCTCCCCATATCGGCTGGATACACCAGCCATGTTGCAAGTGAAAACCTGCATCCTCCTTCTTTGTCGATGGACCCTCCGCCTTGCTTGTTGCGGAAAGGTCAGCCTCTCGAACACAGAAATTCTTATTCTTTCTTCCCGCTCGGGGAAGGCTTCATCCGCTTTGATCTCAGAGCCGTCATTGTGTCCATTGTCGTCGACCGACGACATCCTCATTATATCCTCCATTTCTTCTTCATCTGCCGTTGATGGGCAATAATTTTCTTCAGTGGCGACTGTCTGCATCAGCCGCTGCTGTCCGAGCGAGGTGTTACCCAATCCTCAGAAATAGCTTCTGACCAGGCAGGCCATTTCTTCTCGACCCCGTTCTTGATGTAGCACGGGGGAAAGTGGTCGACCTCCAGCAGGAGGAATGTAGGCCAGTCGAGCTCTGTCGGCTGGTTGTTGGAACCTTCGCCCCGTGGCAGGGACGTTGGCTTGACGGGCCACAGCCCGGAAACTTCTGTGACGCGGAGGATCCGCAACCACCTCTTCTTCATTCATCGGGGGCAAGCCCCTTTCTCTTCTCGCTCCCGCCTCGTCGTTCATAGGACGACGACGGGTGGGCGTTGGATGGTAGGCAGGTTGGGTCCGCTTAGAAACCCACACCTGTTTGAATTTCCTCGGCCTGAGCGCCGGGTTTTCTTGGCCATGGTGGTCGGCTTCTTCTCTTTCTGCCCTCCTTCCAGCGAGAGCTTGATAGTTGTTGTAGACATGGACGTTTGGGATGACGCGATCTGGGGTCACCCGTGCCGTGCGCCCGTTGAGGAAGACACGCATGCCTCCCACCAGCATTGATTTTCCGGACTGAGAGACAGTTCCGGTGATCACGGCAGTATTTTTGCGAGCCTGGCGACGTTGACGTCCTCCAGGGGGCTTGTTGATATGAGTGGGATGCATCCCACGTACAAGGTGGTGCACCAGGCAGCTAGCGGCCGGGGTCGGATCCTTGAGCGAACCATTGCAGCAGGGAGCCTTCAGAGGTTCCATTTCCTTCACGGTTTCCTTGACGGGTTCCGTGGCTTAGACCTCCAGCAAGTCGACAAAGGCCAACCCCAAGAAGTTGGGGAAGCCCACAGCAGGAGGAAAGCTACCAAATTCCATGGGCACCGCCAGGTACCCTAGCGCGTGTCCGGCGACTATCGATTGGTCGAAGTCGACGCCAGCTATTCCATGAGTCGTCATTGTTTGCACTGAAATATCAAACAAGGCGATAATCAGTAGTCTTTGAGAGGGCTTCGAAGCCCGAATATCTTGGCAAAGAGATGAAAGGTGACACTGGTCCCACCGGGTGTGCCAGACTTTTTTCACACATCTTTCTCTTCTCTTTTCGTTTTGCCTTTTCGTTCGCGTATCGATCAACCAATTAACTAACTTGTAGTCAACTGACTGATTGACGACGCGGGCATGCCAGTCACATGCGTGACGATTCTATTGTGTGCTCATTCTGACCCATGTCGGGCGAATGTGAGGTTCGGTCGGGACCAGCAGTCCGCCATACCATAAAGGCTATGGCGTTAATTACATCCCCCACGAGGAGGGAACACCTTTGATTAATTGCCGAGATAGCGGGCTGTCGAAGCCGGATTAAAAAGAGCTACATGATGATCATGACGAAGACATGCAGGATGCATATGTTTATGGAATTATGGATCCTCGGTACATGGCGGAGGACGTGGGTCCGAAGACCGCCGTCGCGCATAGCGAAGACTTCCGACCAGACATAATCCGGATTTTCCGTCGACGCCATTTGATATACCCGAGGATGTATGCATGGATGCACATATGACGTTCATGACTATATTAAGCATGATAATGGAATTGTGAAAGTGAATGATGGTCAGCCACGTTTATTACTCCTCATCGAGAGGAGGGAAGGCAACATAAGTGTGACAGCGAAAGCAAAGTGCTAACAGACGTGGTAATGAAGATATGATGACAATATAATTCGGGCTCGCTTGGTCCCTCCCTTATTCAATTTATTAACCATTATGATTTATTAACGCCAACCCCGAGGGATGAGGTCCACTCGGGGGGCTAGTGAGCGATTAAAGCAACAAGAGGCTTCAAAACCGGCGTGACCCTGCAATAGGTAGCTTATACGGCGCGAAGAAACGTAGGTATAGATGTTAATACGGCGCGGTGAAATGTAGGTATAGATGTTAATACGGCGCGGTGATCAGGCGCGTTGAAACGGCGCGCAAGGGCTTGGGGGCGCGCCGGCTTAGGGCGCGCCGGAAAGTCGCAAAGGAAAAAAAATGGAAATGAGTCTAACGTTAATTCGACGCGGGGGGGTACCACACCGGATTAGGGCGCGCCGGCTAAGGCCGCGCCGTTCAACCCACTCGTTCTATGAATTTTGCAAATTATTGAGTTTGTTAAGTTTTGGGTGAGGATTCTGAAGTTATTTGGGGCCAATTGCTTATTGAATTGAAGTCCAGAACCCCGAAGGAAGGTGTGATTAAGCCAGTGCGAGGTTCCTACTCGAGCACCGGGGTAATTAGGTCCAGAACGAGCGTTCATTATAGATTACTCAACCTTAATATGTCCAAAATTGGACAGCACCTCCCCTGAACCTGAAGGATTGCAGGGGAGAAGCGGGGTCATGCTCACTAATGGAGCAAGCCCCTAAACCGCCGGTCTGCACAGTGACAGCCAGCAAAATCCCATCAGATAAGATACCCTGAGGACTAGCCTACAAGGGGCACCAATACTCCGTGGGTGAGAATAGATGGACGGGGCCATTGATGACGGGAATAACCCACAGATCATGGCACAACCGCTGAAGGTACCAACTGTTAAGAGAATGGGGCTCCGAGGGCTAGCCTACGAGGAGCGTACATCCCTTAACCTCGATTGGGTCTTAGATTATCGGGGCTGAGCTCGTTGAGTTAGGACCCCCCTGTTGTTGTCTGTTGTGGGCTTGGGAAGCATCTACCACCGAGAGGTAGAGTCCTTAGTTGCCCAGCAATTCCGTGAAGCCACGGGGGAATGTCCCCCTCCTCGGGTAGTTAAAACAGTATGTGAAAATCCCGGACTAGTTCGAACGACTGTGATTAGGAGGAGTAAAGGCCCGGGTGAAACGGGTCAGCCGTAGAAGCATAGACTCGAATAGGTAGGACGCAGCATTCAAGGGGATGCATCCAGCCATCCCGACGATGACTTCCACCTTGCGAAAAGTCAATAGCACAAAGGGAGGAACTGATGGGGGGGAGAATTTCGATACCACGGCAGGAAGAAGCATGCGCATAAGCACAGCCCTATCCATGAAGGGGGACACAGAGGTCCATGGATCAAAGCCGAGAACGGTCGATTAGAAGGACCCGGGGAGGGGTCATTTCTGTAGCCCTCGGTGCTTTGGGGCGTGGTCGGTACTTCGAGGAAACCGGAATCAAAAGACATGCACGAAAGAACTCAGAACCACATCGGCGTAGCTAGAGAAGAGGATAGAAGTTCTGGGCATTCATTCGACCTCACGGTCCAGACATTCATAGGCATATTGCCATCCAAGAAACGGGAATGGCATCTTATTTATACATTAAGAATCCCGGCGCCAGCATCATTGCTTGGTCGCCGTTCATCGTTCACGGGGGAATACGCAGTCGCGGAGAAGAAATCACAGAGGAGGGGAGGGGTCGGCTCATATCATTGCCATCCCTCCCCTCTCTGCTTACAAGTGGTGGACGGAAACCCGCGAGAGAGAAGAACCTACGGAAGATCGAGGAAGACAGGCACTGGCGCCCACCTGCTTCAAAAGAAAACAGAGTATCGGCCCCCAGCTTCTTCTCCGGCTCCGGAAGGCTTCAATCAGAACAGGGGAAGGTGGCCGCCGAAGAACACTAGGATAGAACTCTTTTCCCTCGGAAAGTTCTCTCCACCCTCTTCCCTTTTTTTTGTGCTCTCTGCGCTTTTCTTTCTTCCTTACAGGCCTTCTCCCTCGTGTCCTATTTTTCTTCTTCGAACCTCGCCCCTATATATAGGAGGTTGGAGGCTCTTCATCCGGCGTGAGCTTTTGGCGCGCCGGGGAAGTCTTCATCAACTTATCGCGCCGGTTTAAGGTGCCATTCGATAGGGTAACTGGCGCGCCGGGGAAAGGGCTGAAGGCAGGGGCACGCCGGGGATAAGGACAGGAGATAAGGGGCGCGCCGGGATAAAGGTATTGGGTAAGGGGCACGCCGGTTTAAGCCGCGTCGGGCTAATGTCCCTTGTACGCTTTTAAGCCGGTCGATGGACTCGGGGCCATCGTGAACATGTACTCTGCCACTGCCCACTAAGACTTCGACGATATGATCTGTCGAAGCTCCTAGATTGGCGTACGGCCATTCTCGAGGTTCTGGATAGCTTTATCTTGATCGTACGGGCTTTCTACCGGCACGGCCCTCGGCTCTATGCTCCATGCTGTTGGTCCGGCCTGGCTCGTACTTAGAGCTTTCTGGGAGGTTTGATAGCCGGGAGATATTTACGCCTGAGCCGGGCGATCATTCGGCCACTAGTGGGCCCATCTTGACGGGAAGCCGTGCCCATGCCGGATGATCGGGATCTTCCACCGTCAGAGCTTTCGGTTCCCCGTTTCGGGAAGCCGGGGGGACTCCTTTATCCTCGGGAGAGCCTTTCATGAGGTGGGTAGCCACCGGGTAGACCATCGACCTTGGTCGGACAACGGGTGTAGTGGATGCAGCATGACAAAGTCGATGCCGATTCATTGGGTAGGCTTGGTCGCACCGCCGGTTGGTTGTTGGATTCGTCTCGGCTCTCCTGAGGTGAAGTCCCCGTATCTATATGGAGCGACTCGAGCCTCTGGCAGCTTTGAAAAGTATTCAATATGTTGATATTTATCGGCTTCCGTGCTTCGGTGGACCGGGTCACTCGTCTTTACGGCTTGGTCGCCGACGATCATATTTTAGGTGCCAACAGAGCTTGTAAACGTCCTTGCTTCTTTGCCGAACGCTTTTCTTCCTTTGTCTCCAGCTCACTCTGCTCATTCATCATTGGACAGTCGGGAATACGGTGTTCTTTACTCCCACAACGAAGGCACACTCCGAGCCTTCTCCAGCATTCCGCAGCCTGGTGACCCGGCTTGTCGTAATATTTACAATTCTCCTTTGGCGGTGCCGTGATGGAGAAAGGTTTGTTATTGGCCTTCTTGAATTTCTTTTCCTTGGAGGGTTCACCTCCATTATTGGTCCGCTTCTTGAAAGACGGTTTAAAAGTGTTGGGGCTTGTAACATTCTCCCTTTTATCCTTACCACAGATTTTGTCAGACAGTTTCGTGGCGTCTTCTAGCAACTGGGTACGACGCACCATCTCTGAGTACACTTGAATATCCAAGGGAGTGAGCTGGGTGATATACTGGGGTCGTAACCCATTCAAGAACCTTCTTGCCTTCATCTTCTTAGTGCAAACTAAATGTGGTGCATATCTAGATAACCGGGAGAACTGGGCTTCATAGTCAGCTACCGACAGGGATCGTTGCTTCAAGGCATCAAATTCCACGGCCTTTTTCTCCTGAACACGGTCTGAGAAGTATTTGCTATTGAAGTGCTCGACAAATTCGGCCCACGTGACATGATTTTCAAGCAAGGTGGCCTCGATGGACTCCCACCAAGCACGGGCGTCCCGTTCCAGTTGGATCGTAGCCAGAAGCACCTTTTCACCATCTGCGCATTGCATGACGCGGAAGATTTGCTCGATCTCCTTTATCCAATTCTCTGCATCCTCGGGGTTTGATGAACCTGCGAATCTCGGAGGGTTGAGATTCCTAAAACTCCGATGGAGGTCGCCGGCTCCATGGTGTGCCCCACCTTGGGCCACTTGTTGTAAGGCCTGGGTCAAGCCTTGAACAGTTCGTTGCATTTCACGCCATTGTGCGCGTTCAGTAGCCATAGTCTTACAAGGAGTTAACCTTAATCAGTTTCATGTTGGAATTTGTAGTTGGAAGCCCTACAAGGACTTTACCCACGGCACTACCCGTCCTCACCGTTTTAGGGATAGACCTATCCTTGGACTTGGGTTTCCTAGGAATTGAAATCCTAGGCTCTGATACCACAAAAATTGTCACGCCCCAAGCGCGGAAGGAACCCGGGAGAACGTGACGAGTTTATATCAGTCATGTCAATCAGAGCAAGTAGAATTTCTACATCACAACAGAGTGCGCAATAAGACGAGAATTTTAAAACTTAACCATATACTGATACCATCGATAACAACTTAACCATTAAACAAAGTCACTTAACTCCAATATGATACAATTCTAATCAGACCCACAAGCCTTAAATGTAACAACTCTTGACATAACAAAATATCTAATGACAAGCCTCCAAGGAATAAACTAAAGATGACTCGACATGATAAGGTATAGCAGCATGGCGCTTGCAGATTCTACGCTCGTCATTCTTACTCCTACCCATCCGAGTCCGTGTCAGGGTCCGTATTACTTGAAAGGTTTGGGGAAAAGAACTTGGTGGGCGAACGCTCAGTAGGAATTATATCTCAAGAACTAGCAATTGGTTTAAGTAATTACTTCTTCCAAATGAAAATGCAAGTCTAGCATGTAAAACATGTAAAATAGGATGATACAGGTTTGAACATAATAATGCGAGGAAATAACATGTGCTGTTGATCCAAGATAGGGAATTTCAAATATTCAAGATTTCAAGTATTTGAACAAGTATCGAGTATATCAATAAAGTTTTTCATGTCTTGAGATAATGGCTATTAACAAGAAAGTACTTTGCCCATTCCGGGCCACACAAGTCAAGTCAATCAAGTCAAGCACGCGAGAGAGAGAGAGAGAGAGAGAGAGAGAGAGAGAGAGAGAGAGGGAGAGAGAGAGAGAGAGATAGTGGAGTGTCGTAGATTCAAGCAAGCACTTCGGTGCAATGCCACACCGTGATCAATATAACTCCCATGGGTACAAGTACTTTCGGGTGCTCCTCCCATACCAGATCGTGCCCTATATGCGCGAACATTGTTACATGTAATATCTAGACAACCACTTTAGTGATAGCCATGGATTTCCAAGAACAAACTCATGTAGGATATCAAGGTAGATTCGTGGATAGGTTCCACGGAATTCAAGGAAGAACATTAGATGGTCAATGTCAAAACCAATGAGAACCATGACATGATGATAACCAGGGTAGAATCGGTACCTTAACTAGGTAGTCGAGATAACTTGAGTGGATGACTAAACCTGTCACCAATCAAGGGACATGAATCAAGCTGAGAGATTGACCCCATCTATAAGGGACTCAATCCAAGACATCGCCTAGTGAGATATCATCATTCCACTGGCTAGGATTCTTCTCTCACGGACCATGATGGCACAATGAGAGGGCAGGTTTACCACAAGACGTGGCAATCAAAAGGTACAAGGTGTTTAAGGTACAACCAGCTCAGTCAGCCTTGAGGGAATCCAAGGCTACGAGGAGACTTACGGAGGTCCCAATGACTAACTCGCCAGTCCAAAGGAACGGAACGTCCAATGGAGGGCTTGTATGTCACCGAGAGTTAGTGGGTAATGCGACAAATCATCGTGAAACATGGGACTATACTCACGGAATGGAATATAGTGCCGATATACATATATACATATATATATATATATATATATATATATATATATATATATATATATATATATATATATATATATATATATATATATAACCCTCGGTTCACAGAAAGCCGTGGAAAATACATATGCAGGAAATTCGTGACTTACGCCAAGTCACTATTTAATAAATTCACGACCTTCTCTGGGCCGTTTCTTTACTAATTGACGACTGCTGGAACAGTCGTCCCATCTGTAATTTCTATTATTGCTGTAATTTACCCAAGTCTGTATTTCAAGAAAACGCGCCTTAGGCAGGGGCGTTATTTCACAAAGAAGCGACTTGCACTGTGTCGTTAATTACCATTTTCCAGAATTTAATAACTTTTATAAATTTTAGGAAAGTAACGACTTATCCTAAGCCATTAATTTAAAATAGCGCCCTTGGGTGGGGCGTCACTTTCATAAAAGACGACCTACTGGCTGTCGTTAATTCATTCCTTTCTAGGATGAACATGAGTATTTATCAATTTCTTAAAATTAACGACTCTTGGGTCGGGCGTCGGAACATGAATTGGCGCCCTAGAGAGGGTCACCTCTTTCCAAAATTTCCAGAAAACTTCTAAATCGCAGTAAAACTATATGCATGAATTATAGATGATATTATCATAAATATTTATGCTAGTTTGGGCTACAATCCTTGAGAAAACCTACAATACAATCATGATTTATCTTTGTTTGGGCTACGAAACTTGAGAGAACCTACCTGTTTGAAGATTTAAACGAAGACACGATGCTCTGTTTTGAACAGAGTGTGGTGGTTGCTTGCAGGATGAAGTAGAGGAAGATGATGGAGGCTCCCACGTCCGCCAACAAGATGAAGAAGAGGAAGAATGAGAGGACGCTCTCCTTGTTGCTCAGCAGGATGAAGAACGGGGAAGAAGCTTTACACTTCATGCGTCCGACCGGTAGGGAGAAGGAGGAAGAAGCTTTCTGTAACCACAGCAGGAGGAAGATAGGATGTAGAGTGTTGCAGGATGTAGCAGGACCTCCTTCGAAGCAGCAGTTACTTAGAAAAATCAGCCCGTTCGAGGGGGGTGTGGCATTTATAAGACTCTCAACGATCTGGAGGGTTCTATTGTTTGATTATGGAAGAGTTTTACGATCAAGATTGGTAAGTTTTTAAACCTACTATGCATGGTCCTCACCCTTCCAGGATAGCAGCCGCATGCTCCCATTTGCATAGGGAGAACCCTAATACAGGCCATCCAGAGAACGAGCATGCCTTAATTTAATTCCCAGGGAAAAAGACGTCTAAGACTGGGGCATTTTTCATCAAGTAGCGCCTTAACAGGGGGCGTGTTTTCATTAAATAACGCCTTCACAAAGGGTGTCTTTTACCTTTCTATACTTTGGCGCTTTATTTCTAATTTTCTTGGTAAGAATTAGCGCCCATGATAAGGGCGTTATTACTATAATTAGCGTCTTAATGAAGGGCGTTATTTCATTTTGGCCCAATTGTTCCCTGAAGTGTAAGGCCCATTTATGTATTTCTCTTGGCTGGTTTTAAAGTTCATTAAGTACCTCTAAACATATATATATAGCTTAATTATTTTTATTCATTTAGAATATTTTATTCCTTGTTAATTATCCGGGGTCTTACACATTTTCTTTGTTTGCCACGGGACACTAATCCTTCCAACTTTTTTCTTGGGCTTTGCTTAGCTCATCCAAGATATCTTTGGCTGACCTACAAAATGAAATGAATGGATATACGTTAGTGTTCACTGCAGCCTTAAGAATATTCAACACAAAAAGATTATCAGAATCCTTTTTCTTGTGCTCATCGGTCCATTTTGACATATCTTTTGGTAGAGAACGAGGACCGTGAGCCATTAAGTTCAAAAGTCTCGGATTAGTACTAGAAATCCAAACACTCAACTTTCCAAGCCATGATGCAAAATCAAAACCATCAAAGATAGCTAGCACATTGACACTAGCCATCATGAAATGATCTTTTCTTCTAGACCTCAAGGTCCGCTAAAAAATCAGAGACTGGGCTCTGATACCAATTGTTAGCCCATAGTAGATGGCAGACAAGAAGGGGGGCTGAATTGTCCCCTTGCGGAGATTCCGGATTTTAAAAATAATTAAAACAAACCACAATGGAATTAAGATTACTAACGTTGAGTAGCCTAAACAAACGTGAGATTAAGATATTCTCTCAAACTTTCCGATCTCACTCGAATTAACAGAGTAAATAACAGACAATTTTATGCCCAAATACCAATAACGGAGGTAGCAAAGTGTGAAGGTGTCATGAATAAAAATCTACAAATTGACCTGTGAATGGAGATAGAAGAAATGGACAAACACACAGGCATACACATGAGACACAAAGATTTTTAGGTGGTTCGGGACCCCTCACCGAACCCGGTGAGGCTTCACTAACATGCTACCGAAGTAGCAACACGGGGACGAACCCCAACACCACACACGCTACTTCCGCAGCAATACACACGCGGGGCCTAGCCCCAAACCACTGCCACTGCAGCACACACACACACGAACCGGGAACACACCCCGGACACAGAAACCACACGAAGACACAACTCCGTACCCCACACACAGATATTCTAATGTTCAGAAAAACAAGAAGATATACAATATACACCCAACTTTTGATCTATGCTCAGATAAAATAGTAGAAATGAGAGAAGAAGAGATTCCCCCTCAAATCTGTAATGAAAGCCTCTCAAAGGAGTGATGGAGTGCGCTGGAGACTTTTGTCCACGAAGTGGAAGCCAGTCGAAACTGTAGGAGCACCCTGGTAGAATATCTGGCGTTGCCCTTCAGACAGGTTCAGATCTGCAGAGAGAACCTTGCTAATGGCGTCCTCCTGATCTTTCCTCTCCTTCATGGTGCACAACACTTCCTCCTCGTTCTTCTTCACCTACGAGACAATATGGAACAATAAGGCCGCATGATTGATCCCCTCCGATGGAGATTGTAGGATATAAATAGGGCAGGGATATAGAACAAAAGACCACAAAAGCCCTTCTTAAAACCCTTCAAATACACACCCAATAAATGGGAGAAACCCTAAGGGTGTTAGGGTAAAAGACCAAGTCAATCGGATCATAAAGTGGGTCTTACAAAACCCATCCGGAAAAATACGATCCGAACACCCCAGAAGAAGTGTCGACTCTTGGAGTCCACACTCTTTTCAAGGCGCTCTGCGAACATACAGTAAAACCATTACACATGCTAAGGTCTGTGCATATTAACCCATGGTTGATACAAGTGAAAGGGCAGGGTCAGTGCATATATAACTAGACCTGGGTCGGTGCAAGAATTGAAGAATGCTTAGGACGCTCGGTGCATGCTTTAAAAAATGCCAGGGAAAGTTGGTGCAAATGCCAGAAAAGCGGTTAGTGCATTGGAGGTGCATTTGAGCAAGTCGGTGCAAGTTTCACAAAACAGACAAGCTAGGATGGTCGGTGCATATAGTGAGGGACCTTTAGATAAGGTCGGTGCATGAAGGTCTGTGCAAAGAAAAACATAGTCGGTGCATATCCTAATAAGACAAATGAAGCTCGGTGCAAGTTCTGTAAAGCCTATGGACAAGGTCGGTGCACTTTATAAAGAAGCCACACACAATCGGTGCAAGTGCCAAATGCGGCGATTGCTAAAGAACACCAAAGCATATCGGTGCATACATAAGTGCAACCTGTAGATAGGGTCGGTGCAGGTTGCGAAGGGGAAACCACAGTCGGTGCAAGATGCAAGAAAATAAACTCCCTGGGTGAGAGTGTCGACTCCTAGAGTCGACACTTTTCACCAGAGGTTCTGTTTTACCAAACACAGTCCCCAGGCAAGCAGGGGTCGACTCTGAGAGTCGACACATTACAGTTCTAGAAGACAAAATGCCATATGCTATGAAATTAAGCCCAAAGACATGACAAATGCATTAACCCCAATCAAGGCAATTAAAAGTTAAATGCAGAAGTGAAATATTACCTTGGATCCAGTGGATTGTAAACAAGAGTGGAAGCTTACCATGGACCCTAATGAATTGATAGCAAAATGGAACCTACATATTCTAATGAAACTCAAATTAGTCAAGCTTAAAGTAATGCCAAGCAAGGATGCTTGTTGAACCTGCAAAATTAGCCTTTGTCACACCTAGTTCAACTTGCTTTTGGAAACCATGTAGTGCATTTATCTATGAGTGTAAGACTGAGTCTTTCACATCAAATACACCAGAAACACACATGTCATTAATGCTTCAACCTGTATTTTGATATACTGAGATGCAACCACATAGAGAATTTGATTCATATCCATTCAGCCAATTTAAAGCTCAAGCTAGCAATGCAAGATTGCTTCATACATGAAGAGGCCATTTCTACATTAAATTCAATCAGACAATCATGAACATAAATTCATTCCAAAACAAGGAGCAAGGCTCAAAGAGCCAGGGGTCGACCCATGGGGTCGACCCTTGCAGTGGGAAAGAAGGAATCTACCTAAAGGCAGTCCAGTTCAACCCAAAGGCAATCAATGCCATTCATCCAAATCAAAGGCCTTATGACCCTCTGTAAAAACATGATTTTACCAGAAATCATATGCGTTTGAAAAATATTAAAACTCCATTAAACACACTTGAATGTTTTTCATGTGAACATCAAATTGGAATTCTATCCATTTATGATATTGAAGAATCAGGAAACATGCTCATGGAAACACCAAGCATTTCATACCTATAAAACATAGATATCAACATTGAGCATCATAGCTCCAGAATGATCAAAGAAGGAATCTTCACAATACTCGCACACAATATATTGTTATCATCAAAATCATAACCAAAGACAAGGAGGGAGTGGCTCAAACCCAACAATCTCTCCCATGGCACGAACCCAACATCCGGCACACCATGCAGTCTTACCACTTCCTTCATATACAAAGCAGCCAAAACATCGGCTGTCCACTTCGACTTGATGGACAAGAAATGCGCAGATTTAGTCAACCTATCCACAATTACCTATATCGCATCAAAACCTCTACGAGTTCTTATTAAGCCCATTATAAAATCCATGCCGATACTCTCCCACTTTCATTGTGGTATATCGAGAGGCTTTAATTTCTCGACAGGTTTGAAATGCTCAGCTTTTAATTGTTGATACACTAAGCATCTACTTAGGAACTCAGCCACTTCCCTCTTCATGTTTGGCCACCAAAAGGTCCTTTTTAAATCCCGGTACATCTTAGTAACTCCAGGATGAATGGTATACTTGGACCTATGGGCTTCCTCAAGGATCTTGCTCTTTACTTCAGCTAAATCTGGGACACAAGTCCTTCCCCGGAACAACAACCTGCCATCATTGGCAAATAGAAAATCTTGTCGATTGCTCAAACTTCCCTTGATCTCTACCAACATTGGGTCATTATCTTGCAAGGTCTTGATCTCTGCCAATAGCTATTGACGAAGTTGAACCTGAGCGATCATAACCTGATCCTTCATTTCACCAACATTAAGGTCTACACTAGCCATCTGTTCTAGCATCCTCCACTCTTGCAACATAAGACTTGACAACTTAGCTATCGGCTTACAGCTCAAAGCATCACCCACAACATTGCCCTTCCCAGGGTGATACTTGATGGAGAAATCAAAATCCTTCAAATATTCAAGCCATCTTCTCTGCCTCATATTAAGTTCTTTCTAAGAGAACAAATACTTCAAGCTCTGATGATCAGAAAATACAATAAAGGTCTATCCATATAAGTAGTGCCTCCAAATCTTCAAGGCGAAAACCACTACAGCGAGCTCTAAGTCATGGATATGATAGTTCTCTTCATGCTTTCTCAATTGTCTAGAAGAATAGGCTATCACCCTACCATGCTGCATAAGCACACAACCTAGGCCAATGCCTGAGGCATCAGAATAAACTTCAAAACATCCTTCTCTCAAAGGCAAGGCTAAAATAGGGGCGATGGTCAAACACTGCTTCAGAGTCTGGAAACTCCTTTCACAATCATCTGACCACTCGAATCGATTCTCCTTGCGAGTTAATCAAGTTAAAGGTACTGTAATCTTGGAGAAATCCTTAATGAATCTCCGATAATAACCTGGTAGGCCTAAAAAACTTCTTACTTCGATTACATTCACAGGCCTAACCCAGTTCTTTACCGCTTCTACCTTAGAGGGGTCTACAGAAATGCCATCTTTAGTAATAATATGCCCCAGAAAGGATATTTATTGCAAACAAAATTCACACTTACTAAACTTGGCGTATAGCTAATAATCCCTCAGTATCTGCAATGCCGTCTTCAAGTGCTCTTCGTGCTCCTTCTTGCTCTTGGAGTATATCAGAATATCATCGGTAAAAACTACGACCCATTGATCTATGTAGGGTTGGGACACACTGTTCATTAGCTGCATGAAAGCTGCAAGACTATTTGTTAGACCAAAAGGCATTACTACAAATTCGAAATGCCCATACCTGCTCTGAAATGTCGTTTTAAGAATATCTTCATCCTTGATTCGCAACTGATGATACCCCGATCGAAGATCAATCTTGTAGAAATACTGCGCTCCCGCTATCTGATAAAATAGCTCGTATATTCTCGGCAGTGGGAACTTGTTTTTGACAGTCAACTGATTCAATTGACGGTAATCAATACATAGTCTTAACGAATTGTCCTTCTTCCTTACAAACAGCACTGGGGCTCCCCACGGGGACGTACTAGGACGAATGAACCCCTTCTCGAGCAACTCCAATAATTGCTTCTTCAATTCCCTTAACTTCGCAGGAGACATACGGTACGGAGCCTTAGAGACATGAGATGCGCCAAGAACTAGATCAATAGAGAAGACTACTTCCCTTTCAGGGGGAAGTCCTAGCAAATCTTCAAGAAACACATCTGGAAAATCATAGACAATCGAAATGTCCTTCAACTCCAACTCCTTCTTGTCGGTCAAAGAGACCCAGGCCAAAAATGCCTAACATCCTTTCCTCAACAACTTCTTGGCCCGAAGTGCCGAAATAAGTGGCATAGACTTAGATTGCCTAACCCCAAAATAAGAAAGTTCGGGGTGTCCAGAGAAAGACACGGTGCCAGATTTATAATGAACACTACCCCCATATCTAGCTAACCAATCAGATCTTAGGATTACATCATAATCCTTCATCTTCATACAAACTAAATCAGCCGGCAAATTCTAGCCACCAATCAAAACGTCACTAGAAGGATAATTATATTTGATAGCTGAACCCGAACCAATAGGGGTTGAAATTTCTAGTTGAGAATTCATCAACACAGGTTCCATAGATATAGACTTAGCAAAACTTTGAGAAATAAATGAGTGAGTTGCTCCAGTATCAAAAAGAACGAACGCTGGCTTATCGGGAATAATGAGTGTACCTTTAACCAATCCACCCTCCTTGGTGGTTTCTGTCTCAGTTTCCTGAAGGGCTTGGAGCTTGCCCTGCCGCCTTTGGCTTCCTTGAGGCTTATCGGATGTAGCTTGGTCAGATGGAAGAGGACACTCAGGGATACGATGGTCCCTGCTCCCACAACGCAGACAGGCACCTAGCTTGCGCCAGCACTCTTACATCTTGTGACCCGAACGATCACAATACTTGCAAAGAGCCTTGGATGATGCAGCCGGTCCTACCTTCTTGTCATCACTTCTCAGCTTCTTGTCTTTCCACGAACTAGACCTGCCAGTGGGCCTCTTCTTACCATTGTTGGGTTTGAAATTCCCAGAACTAGTGGTCTGCTCCTTCTTGGTGTTCCTTCCCCGGATCCTCTCAGTCATTTCCATGGTATCTTCGAGAACTTGCTATTTCCTCACAATCGTGGCATAGTTATGAATCTCCATCAGTGGCAACTGGTTGATATATTGGAGCTTAAACCCATTGAGAAACCTCTTGGCCTTCATCTTTGTGTAGATACCAGGCGCAGTGCATAACGAGATAATCGGGAGAATTGGGCCTCATATTCAGCAACTGACAGATTCCTCTACCGTAAAGCAGCGAATTTCGCCGCCTTCATTTCTTGCACATGGTCCAAGAAATACTTACTGTTGAAAAGCTCCTTAAACTCATCCCACGTCGCATGCCTATTACCGAGCGTGGCTTCTACTGCCTCCCACCACGGACGAGCATCACGTTCCAACTGGAAAGTAGTCAAGAGAACGTGCTCCTGGTCACTACATTGCATAACTCAAAAAATATGATCCATCTCCTTTAGCCAATGCTCAGCTTCATCGGGATCCGCCGAACCACCAAATCGTGGGAGATTCAATCCTCGGAAATTCCAGTGGAGATCACCGGCTCCATGGTGCGCCGCTCCACCTTGGGCCACTTGTTGGAGGGCCTGAGCCAAACCCTGCACTGTACGCTGCATGTCCCTCCACTGTGCACGCTCAACTACCATCGGAACAGACTCCTACACGTAGGAAAATTAATTAGATCGACCTATCGAGCATTCTTTTAAAGATTATTAGTTAACTTAACCCGAGTCTCTATCCCATCTCACCGGGTTGGATCCATAAACTTTAACAAGGTCATTGGTTCTACGACACCACTAAGAAACCTAGGGACTTTAGAAGACCTAGGCTCTGATACCATAAAACTGTCACGCCCCGACGCGGAATATCGGAATGAGGCAGTTATAATCATTCATGACAATCAGAGCAATACCAAAATTTAAAATAATACATAAATGTCAGGAAAAATGAATTACTCAAAATACTACTAATTTATACATAAATGAGAAATAATTGTTTCCAAGTATCAACTGGCAGCTTACATAACAACTCAAATTTAAAACCAAACAGAAGAAAGATATTTAACTCTCCAAGGACCGAATAACAACTGACTCCTTCAAAGACAACTCATAGCCATTACAAAGACACCACTAATGTTAAGACAGCCACCAGGTCCATCATCTAAATTGTTCACTCCCGGGTCTTCACTCTTGCCCATCCCCATCCGTTTGCGTATCATCCTCGGAATTACCTGAAAGGGGGAAAACTAGGTGAGTGAACGCTCAATAGATTCTAAAGCAGGCAAAATATAAGTAATTATCCAATTTCATAATGTCATGCGAGATAATGAATAATAAAATAGACGAAACGACAATC
Organism: Amorphophallus konjac; assembly: GCA_022559845.1. Classification (NCBI taxonomy): domain Eukaryota; kingdom Viridiplantae; phylum Streptophyta; class Magnoliopsida; order Alismatales; family Araceae; genus Amorphophallus; species Amorphophallus konjac. The sequence goes on from CM040121.1 coordinate 376,355,663, forward strand.
ACTAGAAATGGAGAGATGACGAGAATGCAGGCAATAATTCAGAAATAAGTTGAACAGAAATTTAACATGTTCCAAGATTTGGCCATTCAAGCACGCAAGTATAGAAAGCCATGTAGAGTTGAGCTTTCCAGTAGGAAGGATATGAATGTCATAGACCACACACTAGCAAGTACTCGGTGCCATGCCTCACCATATCATGACAACTCCTAGGGGCACTAGTACTTTTCGGGCGCTCCTCCCAGGACCAGACCAGGCCCTTATGATGCGTCGGCATTGATTTGGTGGATCCAAGATCCCAAGTAATATCTAGACATTCATTGGAATCGGCAAAGAATTCCCAAGTCAAGCTGTGAAACTTATCATCTAGGACCAAGTGACTTTTCAATAATTAAAAAGAAGTCAAGAGATTAAGGGATATGATCAGGACAATTTTACAGCACAAGCCATCTTGACTCGGCTATTGAAGCACACAAGACACATACGAAAAACAAGCTCTGGATAAGTTGTGGTCATGAAAGGGCCGCAAAAAGAATTAAACGGTCTATAATGGACCGCAAGGATCAATACTAGGCCAAAGGATGAAGCCCAGCGTTGAAGCGTGAAAACGGTCCGATAGGGGCCGCAAAATGGATAAATATGGTCCTCATTGGGCCGCTTCCAACAGAATCGGTCCAGGGCTGGCCGCATCTATGTTGGGCCCAGCAATGGTCTACCAGTTGACTTAGCTGATCCTTGGTCAGCTTGGGCATGGTGAAACCAGACCAGGGTCCAACCCACATATCCCAGATCAATTCCAAGGGCTCAGGTCAACTTACACAGGGCTAGGTCGACTGGAAATCAAGGGAAAGTCGACCGACAAACTGGCATACATGCCAGGTCAAAAGTCAGAAATGCGGTTAGCAAATGGCCGCACACTTGAACAAGACAGTCTTCAATATGGTCGCTACAGATAGTAGCGGTCCCAGAAGGGCCGTAATCAGACAGAACAGTCCCAAATCGGGCTTTGAAAACACGCGATTCGATCGAGTCGATAAGTTCAGGCTTTGGGGGTACAGCCCGCCTGGCGTCCTAGTGGGATTCCCAGGCCCGCGGGGTCTTACGGAAGTCTCATAATAGAGGTCCTAGTCCTACGGAAGGAATATCCGGCGGAGAGTCCCAACTATTAAGAGATTAAAGGTTCTAAAATATCAGAAAATGAGAGTATAGCGGTCAGCCAGCACCACCGGAGTGGGGTAACTGCCAAACAATCCTAGTAAATTTTTTCCACAATATCAATTAACATTGAAGTAATAATTTTATGATTGAATTGTATTATAGGTGACAAGAGGAACAATAAATAAGATATGATTGTTGATGATCACAGTTAAATCAGGCATTACAATGTTCCATATAATCCATTTATTTCATGTGTTTCTACCCTACACGTGTTATCTAAACAAGGTGAGCTCAATTAATAAAACAACAATTTGAATAAAATCTGGACGTAAATGGTGGTCTATCGCACATCCGCTAGCGTTCAGAAGCGATCAGGAACTCGCCGTAACTCAACCTTTGCGGTCTATCGCGAGGCCGCTAGCATGTAACGAGTTTCAAAATTTTAAAAGGGTGGAAAATGGTATATCGCGAGCCCGCAAGGCTCAGAGGCAGTTCTTGGTGCGACCGCAACCCAGACGCCACGTCTGGCCTCCAGCGAACTCCGATAGACCTCGATTGTAATATGAGATTCACGCAGTACGGTACATAAAAATTTTGCAAAATGCTATTAATAGAAAAAGGATAAAAAGATGAACAATATATCATGATCAATTAGGATTTGAACCTGCTTAAACATAACATTGACTCGATATAACAACGAGTAATAAGATCGGTGCCCTATTTTGACATGCACTAACGAAAACATGAACTATGATCTCTATACTCAATATAAATTGGGGCTTCCGATACCAAATTAAATAGGACTCGAAGGCGCTTCTAATGGTGTAACTTAACTAAGATTTGGTCGGCTAGAACCTACCTTAATTGTAGAACAAAGGGATGACAAACGCTCAGAACCAAACGAACAATCCTCGCTCTAAACTCACTGATTCTTCCCTCGAACATGCTCCCCGCCGTCTGCCTCAACAAATGAGAGTTCTAGGTCATGCTAGGGTTGATTTTATAGGAGGCAATTCAATCTATGGGGCGAGATAAGGCTAAGAAGAGTCCTCAAAGTCGACCATGCGTGGAACTCGTGCTTGACCGGGTCGCGCCGCCTCTCGCTCGAAATGGAGCTCCTAGGGTTATGGTTTTCACCTAGAATGAGAGGGCAAATGAACATCCTACAAGGGCCGATCGAATGGGCCTGATTTGGGATTAAATGGTTACGAATTGGGCAATCTGCGGGCCGGTTAAACAAGACTCCGATTTTAGCCCTAAATCTCTTAATTCGGCTTGATTAGAATTTTATTTAGGGGTCAACCAAGAAGACAAAGTGTCTGGATATTGGGTCCTCTGCATGATTGCGATTTTTCCATATTTTTATAAATTAGTTGAATTTTTTTTCCCAAAGGGGATTTTAATTTAATATTAAGAAATTCTTGATTATTACATAATTATATTATTTAAGTTAATTTCAGGATGCTACATTATCTAAGTTATCATTTCCACTCTCAAATTTAGCTAGAGAGTTATTCAAATCAGAGATTTCATATTCAAGGTTTGAAATGTGAAGCTCATAGTTGGCTATTTCTTCCTCATGGGAAGTAGCCTTCTCATTCAACATTTTATTGGCAATTTTAAAGCTTTCTATCTCTTTTTCCAGACTTTGCAATTTTTCAGATTTTTCTTCATCCAGAATAGCTTTTCCTTTTTCAATAGAAAGCAATCTATCAGACATGGTCGTGTTCAATTCATTGACATTATTGTTTTGTTCTTTCAAATTTTTAATTTCCTCAACATATTTTTTAACATTGTGCGTTGAACTTAATTTCTCTTCCAATTCCTCCTCCACTTGTTCAAGTTCTATTTTCTTATCCAGCAGGTTTTCATTTTCTTCTCTTAGTGAAGCAATCAAGGTTTTCTGCCATTCAAGATCAGAGTAAAGATCCTCATTCAGTTCTTTCAAAAAAGTGTAGTCATTGCATGAAGATTTATTAGAACATGTGTGTTCAACTTCCTTTTTGAATTTCTTATTCTCAGTTTTCACCTTCTTGTATTTCCAAAACAATTCATGATACATCTCTACCAAAGTATCATAAGGAATTTCATCGCATTGGGATTTAGAATTTACCTCTTCACTTTCTTCATGGCTTGCTTGATCACTCCCGTGGGACATCATGCATCTTTGATTTTCTTTTTGATAGATGGCAATTAGACCATCCCAAATCTCTTTGGCAGACCTGCATGAAGATAAATAAGGTAAAACATTAATCTCCACTGCAACTTTCATTATTTTCAAAGCCTTGATATTATCTCTATTCTTCAATTTATGATCCTCAGTCCATTTGGATTTCTCCTTAGGCAATTTATGTGGCCCCTGAGAAATTAAGGTCCATAGGTTTGGATCAGTAGTAATCACAAACTTGCACATCCTACCTATCTAGGTATGGAAGTTGGAGCCATCAAACATCGGCAAACAATCCACAAACATGGTTCAGAGAAATAAAACAATGACAATTGCACCATGACCTTTTCTCTGTAGATCGTTGGATCTGAGTATAACAGAGCTATGCTCTGATACCAATTGTAGGGTCCCTTGGGTGCAACCGGATCTAGAAGGGGGGGTTGAATAGAGCCAGTACAAACTGTGGACAATTTAAAAACTAAACTATTTGAAACACAAATCACTGCTGTAATGTAGATAAACCACTTGAGTTAAATGCACATCAGATATATCAACAGCGGTTCAGCAAGAGGCTGCGTTCACACAGCAAACCTGTGGAGTCGATGCGCCCATACAAACAGTTCAGCATGCAAGTAGAACGGCAGTTCAACAGACGCCTAGTGTGTGTGGATGGTAAACCAACTTGTGTTCATTGAAAGGCGACTGAGATAGCAAGCGTTTAAATTAACCTGCAAACCTGTGAATGGGGATAGAGAATAGGGATCAAACACACAAGGCACAACCCATTGCATAAGGATTTTTAAGGTGGTTCGATTGCAAACCCGCAACCAACGTCCACCCCTCACCAAACCCGGTGAGGCTTTACCACACGAGGACGACGTCCTCAAGACACACGGGGAGGACACCCCCAACACACACACACATAGGTGGATGAAACCCCCCCCCCCACACACACACATGGGGATGAGCCACACACATACACAAAAAAAAACAAGCTACATGAGTAGCACAAACACTTCCGGTCTCTAATAAGAGCACCGGACACACACACTGAAATGCAGATCAGAAATTGTAAACTAAGAGCATAAAGACTATAGGAAAAAGCACATGTAGCTTCAGATATAGATTGATCTGGAAGCTAGTGGCTGCAACTTCAGACATAGATCCAAAGATCTTCTTCTTCAAGCTCATATTGCTTGCAGGGAGGGCTGCACTCCTTCCTTCTTCTTATTTTTGAACAACACTGGCTTGGGTCGAACTAGAGCTAGGCTGCTAATGCTATATGGCTGCTCACTCTTCTTCTCTTCTCCCTTTTTCTTTCTCACAGATTTACTTGAATGCTCAAGGGGGGTGGCTCTGTTCAAGGGAAAATAGCAGCAACTTCAAGTGAAGGAGGAGTGTCGAATTTATAGGCCTCAAGAGGTAAAAACTTTTCTCCATTTCTTTTGTAATTTGAATGTTTGGTAAATAAACTAAAAGAGGTTTGACCAAGCGAGCCTGCAAAACCTTAATTCTTATTTGCAGATAGGGCGTCCTTTTTCCTAGGGATATTTTCCTTCCAGACACAAGCCTTGCTGGGTGGCTACAGGGAGCAGGACTTGCAGAGAGGAGGAGTCATTTCTTAGATGATGTACTGACAAATACTTTGTCCAAAAGGTTGCTCTTGTTCACTTATGATGACACGGACAATGTCAGTCCTAGGAACCTCCACCAAACCTCAAAGGAGGTGTTTTTGGAGGTTTACATCTACATTTTATATTCTCTGGATGAGCTTGAGAAATTGTGCAGGTTTCACAGATGGAGCTTGGAATGCTTCTAGTGCGTTGACGCATTGAGGTCATGGCATTGACGCATCCTTTGAGATGGCCATTTATAATGGCTTCTGGAAGCCCACTGCATTGACACAGTGTGGATATTGCATTGACGTGGCTTCAAGGATTCTGTCGTTGCTGGTGAGCTGGCGTTGACACAGTGAGGGAGGCAATGTTGACGCAGCTAAGTGCTTTTCACTATTTGCTGGCCATCTCAGTCATTTGTCTCCCTTGTTGTCTATTTTTCATCCTTACCACCCAATTGTCGCCATTACATATCTATTTCTCACCTCTATTGATCATAAGCTATCGCCTTTGAGTGTTGTGCATAGTTGAGCAGTTTCCGCTTGACTGCGTTGACGCAAGGGAGTGTTACGTCAACGCAACTATGTTGATTTTTCTCGTTTTAGCTCAGCACACCATTTTTCACCCGTGTATATCTATTTGTCACCCTTATGCGACATTGGTTACTGATAACAACTATTTTTGACCCTTCGCCGCTAGGAGCCGTCGCCTTCTGTTAGAGCCATTTGTAACTTTTCTCAACCACGCTTGATAACGTCGACGCCATTGCCCCGTTGCGTCGACACAACCTTGAACAACTGCGTTGTTGCTTTGCTACTACTGCTGCATGGCTTTGTTATCCATTTTTCAACTCTATCACCCATTTGTCTCTTTTGAACACCTATTTGTCACCCATAATCTCCATTTATCAGCCTTGATCACTATACGTAGCTTGTGCTGGCTTTTACCCTACTTGTCTTGTAGCTTGATCTTCACTACAGTCCTTCTTATCATCAAATCTTCTTCTTCATGGCTTGTTCAACTTGGGCATGACTCACTATATGGTGTAGACTTCAAGGTGCAACGTGCGTTGACTTTCATCAATGTGATTTGACCATGATTTAGCAGAAGAGCCCTTGCTGTGTTGACTCCATGAACTGATGGTGTCATCCCCTTGGCCCATAATATGCCTTGTGAACTAATGTTACGGGCTTCAGCTGGCAAGTGACCTCGGCGTTGACTCCATAAGCTATTGGAGTCAACTCCACTTCATAAAATCTTCTAAACTGGAGTCTTTGCTGCTGTTGCTGCACTGCTAGCATGAGATCTGCTGAAGTTGTATCAACTGTAGGGTGGCTTTGGATCAAGCTGCTGGAGATGCTAGCCTTGAGAAGTTGCTATGGAGTCGGCTCCAGTTGACCTTGGAGTTGACTCCTCTTCATCATTCTCTTCTTTCCTTCAGCGGGCACGAGGCTTCTATCAACAACCTGAGTCTTTCCATGAAAGCCATTGCATGTACGCATCAAAGACATTGCTATGCATATTCAAAACATAGTTGAATCATAATTAATAAAATGGTAATGAGTCATAGTTAGACATCATCAAAACCCTAGAATAACACATGTTCTACACATGCTCAACAAGAGTAACTTGGATTGAAAATAAAGATTTGCAATTAAGACTTTCTCTCCCTTCTCCTCCATGTTGAGGTCTAAACTTGACATTTGCTGTAACAAGTGCCATTCTTTAATCATCAGACTTGATAATAATGCCATTGGTTTCATGCTAAGAGCATCTACTATGGCATTAGCTTTTGCTGGATGGTATTATATAGAGAAATCGAAATCCTTCAAGTATTCCAACCACCGTCTTTGTCTCATATTAAGTATTTTTTGAGAGAATAAGTATTTGAGACTCTTGTGGTCAGAATATACAATAAATGCGTCACCGTAGAGATAATGCCGCCACATTTTTAGAGCAAAGACTATAGCCACCAGCTCTAAGTCATGCACGGGATAATTCTCATCTTGCCTTTTCAATTATCTTGAGGAATAGGCAATTACCTTGCCATGTTGCATCAATACACAGCCTAGGCCAATTTCAGAGGCATCAGTATAGACTTCAAATCCTCGTCCTTCAATAGGCAATGTGAGTATAGGGGCAGTAGTCAAATAATCTTTTGGAGTTTGGAAGCTCTTTTCACATTCTTCGGACCATATATAAGGAATCTCCTTTCTCGTCAATCTTGTCAAAGATGCAGCGATCTCGGAGAAGTCCTTAAAAAATCTTTTATAATATCCTACCAATCCCAAGAAGCTTCGAATTTTTGTCACGCTAGTAGGTCTCTCCTAGTTCTTTACAGGCTTGACCTTTGAAGGATCGATCGCAATGCCTTTCTGGGAAATTATGTGACCTAGAAAAGAAACTTCTTCTAGCCAGAAATCACACTTACTAAGCTTAGCATAATGTTTATGATCTCTTAATAATTGGAGGGCTTTCTTGAGATATTCTTTATGCTCCATTTTGGACTTTGAGTAGATCAAAATGTCGTCAATAAAGACCACCACAAATTGATCAAGGTATGGCCTAAATACATTGTTCACCAATTGCATAAATGCGGCAGGCGCATTGGTTAGGCCAAAAGACATAACGGTGAACTCATAGTGTCCATACCTGCTCCTAAATGTCATTTTATGAATATCCTCTTCCTTGGTCTTCAATTGATGATAACCAGATCTAAGGTCAATTTTTTAAAAATATCGAGCTCTAGAAATCTGGTAAAATAATTCATCAATTCTCAGAAATGAATACTTGTTCTTGATTGTAAGCTGGTTTAATTACTGATAGTCAATACACAATCTCATTGATCCATCCTTCTTCTTGACAAATAGAACATGACCTCCCCAAGGTGAAGTGATTGGTCGGATAAATCCTTTATCCAATAACTCCATCAATTGTTCTCTCAACTCCTTCATTTTGGCAGGGGACATTCGATAAGGAGTCTTAGATTCTGATGCAGCTCCCGGAATTAAATCAATAGAGAAGACCACTTCTCTCTCTAGAGGAATACCAGGCAACTCGTCTGGAATACATCAGAATAATCTCGAACGATTGGAATATCCTCCAGATTTGGTTCCTTATGCTCGGCCATAGTAATAGAAACTAAGAATGCCGCACAACCCTTCTTCAATAATTTATCAGCTTTAAGAGCCGAAATAAGGGATAGGTGTCTAGAATGTCTGACACCAGAAAATAAGAGGTTGGGGTACCCACTAAAGGTTAGTGTACCCAATTTGCAGTTAACACTATCACCATATGTAGATAACCATCAGCACCTAAAATAATATCATATCCTTCCATCTCCATGCATACTAAGTCAGCCGGTAGATTAGAACTTCACTAGTAGGGTAGAAATATTTAATCTTCGATCCCACTGTAATAGGAGTAGCAATAGTAAGTTTGGATTCTAACAAAATAGGCATCATAGGTAAAATATCAGCAAAGCTCTTAGATATGAATGAATGCGTAGCTTTAGTGTCAAATAAAATAGAGGAAGGCTTTTAGCAAATAGGTATAGTACCTTTCACAACGCCTCCATCTTCGGTAAATTCCGCATTCATTAGAGCTTGGAGTCTTCCTTGCTTCTTGATAATAGCTTGAGGTTTCTCCGGTCGAGCTTGCTCATTGAGAAGCGGACAATTCGGGATTCTATGATCTTGACTCCCACAACGAAGATAAGCACCAAGTCTTCTCCAGCATTCTTCCACCCTGTGTCCAGGCTTTTCACAATACTTGCATAGGTCATTTGATGCGGTAACGATCGGGACAATTTCTTTGTCGTACGACCTTGGCTTTTTGTCCTTATGAAGGTTACGCCCATCTTTGTGGAAATTATGCCGATCGAAATTGGGCCTCTTCTTCCCAGAGGAGGGCTTGAAATTACCGGAGCCAGTAACTTGCTCCTTCTTGGCCTCTCTTCCCCGAATGCGATCGGACATCTCCGTTGCATCTTCCAGGAGTTGGGCTCTCCTCATCGTATTGGCATATACTTGGATACCCATCGGGGCGAGTTGAGTAATATACTAGAGCTTTAAGCCGTTTAAAAATCTCCTTGCCTTCATCTTTTTGGTGCCCACTAGGTCTGGTATGTACTGAGATAAACTCGTGAACTAGGCTTCATATTCTGCCACCGCCAAACTCCTTTGCTTCAAGGAAGTAAATTCGGCAGCCTTCCTTTCTTGCACCCTATCGGAGAAGTACTTGTTGTTAAAATGCTCCATAAACTCTTCCTACAACACCTGGTCGTGTGGTAGAGTTGCTTCGATAGACTCCCACCAAGTACGGGCATCCCTCTCCAGCTGAAAGGTAGCGAGAAGTTGTCACGCCCCGAGCGCGGAAGGAACCCGGGAGAACGTGACGAGTTTATATCAATCATGTCAATCAGAGCAAGTAGAATTTCCACATCACAACAGAGTGCGCAATAAGATGAGAATTTTAAAACTTAACCATATACTGATACCATCGATAACAACTTAACCATTAAACAAAGTCACATAACTCCAAGATGATACAATTCTAATCAGGCCCACAAGCCTTAAATGTAACAACTCTTGACATAACAAAATATCTAACGACAAGCCTACAAGGAATAAACTAAAGACGACTCGACATGATAAGGTGTAGCAGCATGGCGCTTGCAGATTCTATGCTCGTCACTCTTGCTCTTGCCCATCCGAGTCCGAGTCAGGGTCCGTATTACCTGAAAGGTTTGGGGAAAAGAACTTGGTGAGCGAACGCTCAGTAGGAATTATATCTCAAGAACTAGCAATTGGTTTAAGTAATTACTTCTTCCAAATGAAAATGCAAGTCTAGCATGTAAAACGTGTAAAATAGGACGATACGGAATTGAATATGATAACGAAAGGAAATAACATGTACTGTAGATCCAAGATAAGGAATATCAAGTATTCAAGATTTCAAGTATTTGAACAAGTACCGAGTATATCAATAAAGTTTTTCATGTCATGAGATAATGGTTATTAACAAGCAAGTACTTTGCCCATTCCGGGCCACGCAAGTCATGTTAAGTCAATCAAGTTAAGCACGCGAGAGAGAGATAGTGGAGTGTCATAGATTCAAGCAAGTACTTCGGTGCAATGCCACACCATGATCAATATAACTCCCATGGGCACAAGTACTTTCGGGGGCTCCTCCCAGGACCAGATCGGGCCCTATATGCGCGGATATTGTTACATGTAATATCTAGACAACCACTTTAGTGATAGCCATGGATTTCTAAGAACAAACTCATGTAGGATATCAAGGTAGATTCGTGGATAGGTTCCACAGAATTCAAGGAAGAACATTAGATGGTCAATGATAAAACCAATGAGAACCATGACATGTTGATAACCTGGGTAGAATCGGTACCTTAACTAGGTAGCCGAGATAACTTGAGTGGATGACTAAACCTGTCACCAATCAAGGGACATGAATCAAGCTGAGAGATTGACCCCATCTATAAGGGACTCAATGCCAGACATCGCCTAGTGGGATATCATCATTCCACTGGCTAGGATTCTTCTCTCACGGGCCAAGATGGCACCATGAGAGGGCCGGTTTACCACAAGACGTGGCAATCAAAAGGTACAAGGTGTTTAAGGTACAACCAGCTCAGTCGGCCTTGAGGGAATCCAAAGATACGAGGAGACTAACGGAGGTCCCAATGACTAACTCGCCAGTCCAAAGGAACGGAATGTCCAATGGAGGGCTCGTATGTCGCCGAGAGCTAGTGGGTAATGCGACAAATCATCGTGAAACATGGGACTATACTCACGGAATGGAATATAGTGCCGATATACATATATACATACATACATATATATATATATATACATACATATATATATATATATATACATATATACATATACATATATATATATATATATAACCCTCGGTTGACAGAAAGCCGTGGAAAATAAATATGCATGAAATTCGCAACTTACGCCAAGTCACTATTTAATAAATTCATATATATATATATAACCCTCGGTTCACAGAAAGCCGTGGAAAATAAATATGCAGGAAATTCGCGACTTACGCCAAGTCACTATTTAATAAATTCACGACCTTCTCTGGGCCGTTTCTTTACTAATTGACGACTGCTGGAACAGTCATCCCATCTGTAATTTCTATTATTACTGCAATTTACCCAATTCTGTATTTCAAGAAAACACGCCTTGGGCAGGGGCGTTATTTCACAAAGAAGCGACTTGCACTGTGTCGTTAATTACCATTTTCCAAAATTTAATAACTTTTAGAAATTTTAGGAAAGTAACGACTTATCCTAAGCCATTAATTTAAAATAGCGCCCTTGGGTGGGGCGTCACTTTCATAAAAGACGACCTACTAGCTGTCGTTAATTCATTCCTTTCCAGGATAAACATGAGTATTTATCAATTTCTTAAAATTAACGACTCTTGGGTCGGGCGTTAGAACATGAATTACCGCCCTAGAGAGGGTCGCATCTTTCCAAAATTTCCAGAAAACTTCTAAATCGCAGTAAAACTATATGCATGAATTACAGATGATATTATCATAAATTTTTATGCTAGTTTGGGCTACAATCCTTGAGAAAACTTATGATTTATCTTTGTTTGGGCTACGAAACTTGAGAGAACCTACCTCTTGTTGAAGATTAAACGGCAAAATTGATACTCTGTTTAAAACAGAGTATGTCGTCTGCTTGCCGGATGAAGATGGAGGAAGATGATGGAGGCTCCCACGTCCGCCAACAAGATGAAGAAGAGGAAGAATGAGAGGACGCTCTCCTTCTTGCTTAGCGGGATGAAGAATGGGGGAAGAAGCTTCACACTTCACGCGTTCGACCGGCAGGGAGAAGGAGGAAGAAGCTTTCTGTAACCACAGCAAGATGAAGATAGGATGCAGAGTGTTGCAGGATGTAGCAGGACCTCCTTCGAAGCAGCAGTTACTTAGAAAAATCAGCCCGTTCGAGGGGGTGTGGTATTTATAAGACTCTCAACGATCTGGAGGGTTCTATTGTTGGATTATGGAAGGGTTTTATGATCAAGATTGGTAAGTTTTTAAACCTACTATGCATGGTCCTCACCCTTCCAGGATAGCAGCCGCATGCTCCCATTTGCATAGGGAGAACCCTAATACAGGCCATGCAGCGAATGAGCATGCCTTAATTTAATTCCCAGGGAAAAAGACGTCTGAGACTGAGGCGTTTTTCATCAAGTAGCGCCTTAACAGGGGGCATGTTTTCATTAAATAACTCCTTCACAAAGGGCGTCTTTTACTTTTCTATATTTTGGCGCTTTATTTATAATTTTCTTGGTAAGAATTAGCGCCCATGATAAGGGTGTTATTACTATAATTAGCGTCTTAATGAAGGGCGTTATTTCATTTTGGCCCAATTGTTCCCTGAAGTGTAAGGCCCATTAATGTATTTCTCTTGGCTGGTTTTAAAGTTCATTAAGTACCTCTAAACATATATATATATATAGCTTAATTATTTTTATTCATTTAGAATATTTTATTCCTTATTAATTATCCGGGGTCTTACACCCTCCCCCACTTAAAAGAATTTGGTCCCCAAATTCAATTGCGTGAAATGGAGGCATGGAGGGTATAGAGTACTTACGATTTAGAACAATTCTGGATATCTCCTTCGCATAGATTCCTCAGTTTCCCATGTAGCTTCTTGTTCCAAGCATTTATTCCACTACACCTTTACCATGGGAATGGTCTTGTTTCTTAAGACTCGGACCTCTCGATCAAGAATCTTCATTGGCCTTTGTTCGTATGCGAGGTCCCTCTGAATTACTAAATTACTATGATCAATGACGTGGAAAGGGTCGTGCACATATTTCTTCAGCATGGAAATGTGGAACACGTTGTACACTTCCGACAATTGAGGAGGCAAAGCAAGATCATAGGCTACTTCACCAACTCTTTCCAATATTTCGAATGGTCCAATGAATCTTGGTGTAAGCTTGCCTTTAACTCCGAACCTTCTTATTCCTCGACCGGGTGAGACCTTGATGTAAACATGGTCTCCAACTTGGAACTCTAGTTCCCTTCTTCTATTATCTGCATAAGATTTCTGCCTGGATTGTGCTACTTTGAGTCTCTCACGGATAAGTTCAACCTTCTCGGTGGTGTTTCTTACCATATCTGGCCCTAGTAGTTCCTTCTCGCCAACCTCATCCCAGCATATAGGAGATCGGCAACTCCTGCCGTACAGGGCTTCAAATGGAGCCATCTGTATACTGGCTTAATAACTATTGTTGTATGCAAACGCGGCTAGGGGTAAATGATCATGCCAACCTCCGCCAAAGTCAATAATGCAAGCTCGTAACATGTTTTCAACTATTTGGTTTGTTCTCTCGGTCTGACTGTCGGTCTGGGGATGAAAAGTAGTACTGTAGTTGAGCTTTGTCCCCAAAGAGTGTTGTAGACCCTTCCAGAAATGAGAAGTGAAGCGAGGGTCTCGGTCAGACACGATTGACGTTGGGACTCCATGCAATCTCACGATCTCCTTAATATACAATGCAGCCAAAACATCAACCGACCATCGATTTTTAATTGGCAAGAAATGCGCTGACTTGGTCAGTCGGTCGATGATTACCCAAATACCATCATGTCCGCCTCTAGACTTAGGCAATCCCATGATGAAATCCATACCAATTCCTTCCCATTTCCATTTACGAATATCCAGGGGGTGTAACTTTTCGGCGAGTCTTTGATGTTCCGCTTTCACTTGTTGGCACGTGAGATAGCGAGATACAAAGTCTGCTACCTCCCTCTTCATGTTCGGCCACCAAAAGGTCCTTTTTAAGTCTTTCTACATCTTAGTTGCTACAGGATGAATGGTATACCTAGAGCGGTGTGCTTCATCTAGAATCTTCCTTTTCAACTCAGGACAGTCCGGGACACATGTCCTTTCCTAAAACATTAGTCTTCCATCAACTGCCAGCTTGAATTCGGTCCTTTGATCTAGTTTCTCCCTGATTTCAATCATTCCAGGATCTTCATCTTGTAACTTTTTGATTTCGGATAGCAAGTCCGGATGCACACTCATGTGAGAGAGAGTAATACACCCGTCTTTCTGGTCCGTGCTTATATTTAATCTAGAGAATTCCTCCAATAATTTCCATTCCCGTATCATACAGCTGGCCATAAGGGCTCTCGCCTTCCGACTCAAGGCATCGGCTACCGAATTCCCTTTTTCGGGGTGATACTGAATAGTGAAATCAAAATCTTTTAAATATTCCAGCCATCGACGTTGCCTCATATTAAGTTCCTTCTGAGAGAATAGGTATTTAAGGCTCTTATGATTGGAGAATACTTTGAATTGTTCTCCGTAGAGATAGTGTCTCCAGATCTTTAGGGCAAATACCACCGCGGCCAACTCCAAGTCATGCACCGGGTAGTTTTCCTCATGTTTCTTTAACTACCTAGAAGAGTATGCAATAACTCTTCCCTGTTGCATTAATACACAACCGAGGCCAATGCCAGAAGCATCGGTATATAACTCGTACTTCTCCCCTTCAATAGGAAGGGCCAAGACCGGAGTAGTGGTCAAATGGTCCTTCAATGTTTGGAAGCTTTGTTCACATTCCTCGGTCCACTCATACGGCACTTCCTTGCGGGTCAGTCTGGTGAGTGGTACCGCAATCTTCGAGAAGTTTTTAATAAAACGCCGGTAATACAACAGTAATGCTATCCTCAAGAAGGAAACTCCTAATTTCTATTGCATTTGTCGGTTGTTCCCAGTTCCTTACTGCTTCGACCTTTGCGGGGTCCACTGAGATTCCATCTTTTGAAATTACGTGTCCTAAGAAGGACACTTCTTCAAGCCAAAACTCACATTTGCTAAATTTGGCATATAATTGATTATCCCTCAATATCAGTAATGCTATCCTCAAATGCACTTCATGCTCCTCTTCAGACTTCGAAAATATTAGGATATCATCGATAAAAACCACAATAAATTTGTCCAGATGTGGTCTAAAGATGCTATTCATAAGCTGCATAAAAGCTGCAGGGGCATTTGTTAGTCCAAAAGGCATAACAGTAAATTCATAATGCCCGTACCTGCTTCGGAATGCAGTTTTATGAATATCCTCGACCTTGATCCTTAATTGGTGATAACCCGATCAAAGATCAATTTTTGAGAAATACTTTGCTCCAGAAATCTGATCGAAGAGTTCATCGATCCTCGGCAGTGGGTATTTATTTTTGATAGTGAGGTGGTTCAGCTGCCGATAATCGATGCACAGCCTCATCGATCCATCCTTCTTCTTGACGAACAGTACTGGTGCTACCCATGGGGAAGTACTTGGTCTGATAAATCCTTTCTTCAATAGCTCCATAAGCTGCTCCTTCAACTCCTTCAATTCTGCGGGGGACATCCTGTAGGGTGCTTTGGAAATAGGTCCGGCACCCGGAACAAGGTCTATAGTGAATGAGACTTCTCTCTCTGGTGGTAGGCCAGGTAAGTCCTCAGGGAAAACATCGGGAAACTCCTGAACCACTTGAATGTCTTCCAGTCTAGCTACCTTAGCCTCTGTGGCAGTTACAAATGCTAAGAATGCCTCGCATCCTTTGTTGATAAGTTTATGGGCTCGAAGAGAAGAGATGACTGGTGATCTCTTCTGGGGAGTAATGTAAGTTAACTCCGGGAAATCCACAAAAGTTACTTTTCCATTTCGATAGTCTACAGTTGCCCGATGGGTGGATAGCCAATCGGCTCCTAAAATTACATCATACTCCTTCAAGTCTAAGCATATTAAATCTGCAGGTAAGTTGTGGCCTTTAACTATAATCTTACAGTTTGGGTAATGGAAAGTGACATCAGACTCATTCCCTAACGGGGTAGAAATCACCAAGTTTATCCATTCAGGTTCCATAGAGAATGAAGCAGCAAATTTCTTTGAAACAAAAGAATGTGTGGCGCTAGTATCAAACAGTACTTGAGCAGATTTAGAGCAGACAGTCAAAATACCTTCCACCAACCCACCCTCGGTTGGTTCCGTCTCTTGGAGAGCTTGTAAACGTCCTTACTTCTTTGCCGAACGCTTTTCTTCCTTTGTCTCTGGCTCACTCTGCTCATTCATCATTAGACAGTCGGGAATACGGTGTTCTTTACTCCCACAACGAAGGCACACTTCGAGCCTTCTCCAGCATTCCGCAGCCTGGTGACCCGGCTTGTCGCAAGGCGGTGCCGTGATGGAGAAAGGTTTGTTATTGGCCTTCTTGAATTTCTTTTCCTTGGAGGGTTCACCTCCATTATTGGTCCGCTTCTTGAAAGACGGTTTAAAAGTGTTGCGGCTTGTAACATTCTCCCTTTTATCCTTACCACGGATTTTGTCAGACAGTTCTGTGGCATCTTCTAGCAACTGGGTACGACGCACCATCTCTGAGTACACTTGAATATCCAAGGGAGCGAGCTGGGTGATATACTGGGGTCGTAACCCATTCAAGAACCTTCTTGCCTTCATCTTTTCAGTGCAAACTAAATGTGGTGCATATCTAGATAACCGGGAGAACTGGGCTTCATAGTCAGCTACCGACAGGGATCGTTGCTTCAAGGCAGCAAATTCCGCGGCCTTTTTCTCCTGAACATGGTCTGAGAAGTATTTGCTATTGAAGTGCTCGACAAATTCGGCCCACGTGACATGATTTTCAAGCAAGGTGGCCTCGACGGACTCCCACCAAGCACGGGCGTCCCGTTCCAGTTGGAACGTAGCCAGAAGCACCTTTTCACCATTCGCGCATTACATGATGCGGAAAATCCGCTCGATCTCTTTTATCCAGTTCTCTGCATCCTCAGGATTTGATGAACCAAAGAATCTCGGAGGGTTGAGATTCCTAAAACTTCGATGGAGGTCGCCGGCTCCATGGTGTGCCCCACCTTGGGCCACTTGTTGTAAGGCCTGGGTCAAGCCTTGAACAGTTCGTTGCATCTCACGCCATTGTGCGCATTCAGCAGCCATAGTCCTACAAGGAGTTAATCTTCATTAGTTTCATGTTGGAATTTGTAGTTGGAAGCCCTACAAGGACTTTACCCACGGTGCTACCCATCCTCACAGTTTAGGAATAGACCTAACCTTGGACTTGGGTTTCCTAGGAATTTGAAATCCTAGGCTCTGATACCATAAAAACTATCACGCCCCGAGCGCGGAAGGAACCCGGGAGAACGTGACGAGTTTATATCAATCATGTCAATCAGAGCAAGTAGAATTTCTACATGACAACAGAGTGCGCAATAAGACGAGAATTTTAAAACTTAACCATATACTGATACGATCGATAACAACTTAACCATTAAACAAAGTCACATAACTCCAAGACGATACAATTCTAATCAGGCCCACAAGCCTTAAATGTAACAACTCTTGACATAACAAAATATCTAA
Source organism: Amorphophallus konjac (assembly GCA_022559845.1). Lineage (NCBI taxonomy): Eukaryota > Viridiplantae > Streptophyta > Magnoliopsida > Alismatales > Araceae > Amorphophallus > Amorphophallus konjac. Next base: position 376,373,029 of record CM040121.1, read on the forward strand.
CGACAAGCCTCCAAGGAATAAACTAAAGATGACTCGACATGATAAGGTGTAGCAGCATGGCGCTTGCAGATTCTACGCTCGTCACTCTTGCTCCTGCCCATCCGAGTCCGAGTCAGGATCCGTATTACCTGAATGGTTTGGGGAAAAAAACTTGGTGAGCGAACGCTCAGTAGGAATTATATCTCAAGAACTAGCAATTGGTTTAAGTAATTACTTCTTCCAAATGAAAATGCAAGTCTAGCATATAAAACATGTAAAATAGGACGATACGGAATTGAATATGATAACGAGAGGAAATAACATGTACTGTTGATCCAAGATAAGGAATTTCAAGTATTCAAGATTTCAAGTATTTGAACAAGTACCGAGTATATCAATAAAGTTTTTCATGTCATGAGATAATGGTTATTAACAAGCAAGTACTTTGCCCATTCCGGGCCACGCAAGTCATGTTAAGTCAATCAAGTTAAGCACGCGAGAGAGAGATAGTGGAGTGTCATAGATTCAAGCAAGTACTTCGGTGCAATGCCACACCGTGATCAATATAACTCCCATGCGCACAAGTACTTTCGGGTGCTCCTCCCAGGACCAGATCGGGCCCTATATGTGCGGACATTGTTACATGTAATATCTAGACAACCACTTTAGTGATAGCCATGGATTTCCAAGAACAAACTCATGTAGGATATCAAGGTAGATTCGTGGATAGGTTCCACGGAATTCAAGGAAGAACATTAGATGGTCAATGATAAAACCAATGAGAACCATGACATGTCGATAACCTGGGTAGAATCGGTACCTTAACTAGGTAGCCGAGATAACTTGAGTGGATGACTAAACCTGTCACCAATCAAGGGACATGAATCAAGCTGAGAGATTGACCACATCTATAAGGGTCTCAATCCAAGACATCGCTTAGTGGGATATCATCATTCCACTGGCTAGGATTCTTCTCTCACGGACCAAGATGGCACCATGAGAGGGCCGGTTTACCACAAGACGTGGCAATCAAAAGGTACAAGGTGTTTAAGGTACAACCAGCTCAGTCGGCCTTGAGGGAATCCAAGGCTACGAGGAGACTTACGGAGGTCCTAATGACTAACTCGCCAGTCCAAAGGAACGGAATGTCCAATGGAGGGCTTGTATGTCACCGAGAGTTAGTGGGTAATGCGACAAATCATCGTGAAACATGGGACTATACTCACGGAATGGAATATAGTGCCGATATACATACATATATATATATATATATATATATAAAACCCTCAGTTCACAGAAAGCCGTGGAAAATAAATATGCAAGAAATTTGCGACTTACGCCAAGTCACTATTTAATAAATTCACGACCTTCTCTGGGCCATTTCTTTACTAATTGACGACTGCTGGAACAGTCGTCCCATCTGTAATTTCTATTATTGCTGCAATTTACCCAATTCTGTATTTCAAGAAAACGCGCCTTGGGCAGGCGCGTTATTTCACAAAGAAGCGACTTGCACTGTGTCGTTAATTACCATTTTCCAGAATTTAATAACGTTTAGAAATTTCAGGAAAGTAACGACTTATCCTAAGCCATTAATTTAAAATAGCGCCCTTGGGTGGGGCGTCACTTTCATAAAAGATGACCTACTGGCTGTCGTTAATTCATTCCTTTCCAGGATAAACATGAGTATTTATCAATTTCTTAAAATTAACGACTCTTGGGTCGGGCGTCAGAACATGAATTAGCGCCCTAGAGAGGGTCGCCTCTTTCCAAAATTTCCAGAAAACTTCTAAATCATGAATTACAGATGATATTATCATAAATTTTTATGCTAGTTTGGGCTATAATCCTTGAGAAAACCTATGATTTATCTTTGTTTGGGCTACGAAACTTGAGAGAACCTACCTCTTGTTGAAGATTAAACGGCGAAAATGATACTCTGTTTAAAACAGAGTATGTCGTCTGCTTGCAGGATGAAGATGGAGGAAGATGATGGAGGCTCCCACCTCCGCCAACAAGATGAAGAAGAGGAAGAATGAGAGGACGCTCTCCTTCTTGCTCAACAGGATGAAGAACGGGGGAAGAAGCTTCATACTTCACGCGTCCGACCGGCAGGGAGAAGGAGGAAGAAGCTTTCTGTAACCACAGCAGGATAAAGATAGGATGCAGAGTGTTGCAGGATGTAGCAGAACCTCCTTTGAAGCAGCAGTTACTTAGAAAAATCAGCCCGTTCGAGGGGGTGTGGTATTTATAAGACTCTCAATGATCTGGAGGGTTCTATTGTTGGATTATGGAAGGGTTTTACGATCAAGATTGGTAAGTTTTTAAACCTACTATGCATGGTCCTCACCCTTCAAGGATAGCAGCCGCATGCTCCCATTTGCATAGGGAGAACCCTAATATAGGCCATGTAGCGAATGGGCATGCCTTAATTTAATTCCCAGGGAAAAAGACGTCTGAGACTGGGGCGTTTTTCATCAATTAGCGCCTTAACAGGGGGCGTGTTTTCATTAAATAACGCCTTCACAAAGGGCATCTTTTACTTTTCTATATTTTGGCGCTTTATTTCTAATTTTCTTGGTAAGAATTAGCACCCATGATAAGGGCGTTATTACTATAATTAGCGTCTTAATGAAGGGCGTTATTTCATTTTGGCCCAATTGTTCCCTGAAGTGTAAGGCCCATTTATGTATTTCTCTTGGCTGGTTTTAAAGTTCAATAAGTACCTCTAAACATATATATATAGCTTGATTATTTTTATTCATTTAGAATATTTTATTCCTTATTAATTATCCGGGGTCTTACAGAAGTACTTGTTAAAATGCTGTACAAACTCTTCCCACAACACCTGGCCGTGTGGTAGAGTTGCTTCGACAGACTCCTACCAAGTACGTGCATCCCTCTCCAGCTGAAAGGTAGCGAGTGGGACCTTTTCCTCATCTCCACATCACCAAGTACAGACTTGTTGGGTTGTTTTATTTTTATTTTATTATACATGTCCCACTGGGCGTGCCAGACATGTTGGGACGGTTTATTTTGTTGGGTCATTTTATTCGGGTCAATCAACTAGCTAATTAATAAATAACCAATTGGTTAATTGACCGCGTAGGCGTGCCAGTCACGTGAGTGACAAGTTTATTGTGCGCTCATTCTAACCCTTGAGGGAGAGAGTGAGGTTCGGGTCGGGACCAGTAGTTCGCCATACCATAAAGGCGATGGCGTTAATCACATCCCCCATAAGGGAGAAAACCTTTGATTAATTGCCGAGATAGCGGGTCGTTCGAGGCCGAAACAAGATGCAAAAGTATGAATGTGACGAGGTCACGTGAAATGCTTTTATCTATCATGCAAGGGAGGCATGGTTCATTAAGTTGGAGACCCTCGATACGTGGCGGAGGACATAGGTCCGAAGACCACCATCGCGCATAGCAAAGACTTCCAGTCGGGCATAACTCAGACTTCCGTCAGTGCCATTTGATATACCCGAGGGTCTATGCAAGCATGCATGCGTGATGCTCATGATTATGCTAAGCATGGTAATAGGATTATGAAGACGAACAATGATCAATCAAGTTTATTAATCTCCGCCACGGGAGACGAAAGTGGTAGCTTAGGCATGATAACGAAAGCATGATGCTAACAGACGTGATAGTAGAAACACGATAATAAGATGGTTCGGACTTGAATAGCCCTTTCCTTATTTAGTTTTGTATTGATTGGGGTTTATTAATGTCAACCGCGAGAGGCGAAGATCGCTCCGAAAACGAGTGAGTGATTAGAAGGGAGCAATGATTCAAAACCAGTGCGACCACGCGTAGGGATAGGTTTCACCGGCGTGGCCAAGCGTAGGCAAAGAGTCTTAATTCGGCACGGCCATGGCAAACATTAAACCGATGCGGTGGCCTTGGGGCGCGCCGGTTTACGACGCGTCGGGAACGAACCAATTAAAATCATGAAGTTATGAGTCTAATGTTAATCCGGTGCCGGGGGGTACCGCGCCGTATTAGGGCGCACTGGATTAGGACCGTGCCGTTTTAGTTGATTTTTAAGGGATTTTGAAACTATTTTGGTTTATTAAGATGTTGTTGAGGGTTTTGAGGTTTAATTGGGTTGATTGCATGTTGAATTAGAGTCTAGGGCTCTCCAGAAGCAAATTCATGATCTAGTGCGGGGTTTATACTCGAGCACAAGAGTTTATTACTTAAGAGCATGTGTTTTATTGAAGCCAGTTCACTGGAGGTAACTTATTAATTAATTAGTTCTGCCGAAAATTGGGCAGCATCTCTCCCGTCCCTGAAGGATTACAGTGGAGAAACAGGGTCATACCCATGTATGGAGTAAGCCCCTAACTAGCCGGACAGCACGACGGTTGCCAGCAGATCCCAATCGGATAGGAAACTCCGAGGACTAGCCTACTAGGGGCACCATGGTTCCGTGGGTTGAAGCGATAGGATGAGACGACCAATGCAGGAAGGAGAACCCCGAGGACTAGCCTACGAGGGGTGCACAACCCATGATCAAATCACAATCCAAGAGGGACAGCCAGTAGAGAAGAAGAGCCCCGAGGACTGGCCTACAAGGGGCATACAACCCGTGGCCACCATAATGTCCCTGAGGATAGTGGGTTTGATATCGGGCTAAGCCCTGTCGATATTCACCTTATGGCCTATAGGGACACTCATCACTCACAGATGGAGCCCTTTGACCGAATGATGATCCTGAGGTATCAATGGGGTATGTTCCCCTCCCCGGAGTACTGAAACTACTGTTATCAAAAGTAACGGAGTTCGGCAGTCGTGGATCATATATAGAACAAAAAAAGGAGGAAAGCTAAACGACAAAGCATAACATCTGATGAACTGGCCAGCCGTCACTCACAGAGTTACCAAATTAGTGCTTACGAGGTTAATAAGTTAGCACTCACGGAGTTAAATGGTAGAAATCTGAAGAACATCCATTCAAACCATCATCATAGAATGCATACGCAGGTTGCAGAGGTGACCCCGTTCACTCTGGGCTATGGAGAAGCACAGAGAGATGCTGAGGAGGGATGCCTTGGAGCTGGAGCGGATAGAGGTGCACACACAAACATGTCTCTAACCACGAAATCCATGAAGCACACACAGCGAATTGGCATAGCCATTACATTAAAAGGAGAGAGCCCCCGGGGGAGGGAAAATCATTTCTATAGCCTATGATAGATCCTGGGCATGTTCTGTCTCACGGAGTAAAGCTCGGCATTGGAACACATGAAGCGATTGGGCATGCAAGTTGACAACGGGACAAAAAGAAACATATAGAATATAACAGCATTCATTCCATTGGCAGGAGACAAAAGACCTGGCATATTATAAGCATTCGGCGCGCCGGCGTTGTCGCTCGGCGGCCGTTTCATTGATTGCGGAGAAGGGATTACAGAGGGGAAGTGAAAGATGAAGAGATGGTGAGGGGGAAGATGGGCTCATATCATCGTTCCTCCCCCCCTCACTTACACGACAGCAAAAAAGGGAAACATAAGGGGGATCTTCGGGAAGCAATCCACGAAACCCACCTAGACTTCGCCAGCAAACAGAGTATCGGACGCTCTCTTTCTCCGGCTCCGGAGGACTTCTGGCAGAGCAGAGGAAGATGGCGGCGAGGGAACTTTCTGCAAAAACTCTCCTTCTCTCCCAAGGAAACCCTCTCTCCCTCGAGTTTGATTGGCTCTCCAGCTCTCTCTCCCTCGAGCAATCGCCAGTGGTCTCTTTTTTTTAATTCGCCTCCTGCCCCTTAGGTCGAACCAAGTAGTATTATATATAGGAACATATTAAAAGCTTAATCCGGCGTGAAGAATGGCGCATCGGGGAAAGGGACTCTTCATAACCTTTTGCGCGCCGGAATAGGAGGGCACCGGATAAGGAGGCGCCGGTGATCAAGCGCGCCGAATTAACTTCATTTGCTTGGCGCGGGTCAGATGGTGGGTCCCGGGGATGGTTCCGAGAGTCACCACGACCATTCGTCTCATCGCTGTCCTGCAAAACCTTGACGGGAAGCTTTGACGGAAGCTCTCGGGACGATGTACAGCATTCCTCAGCACTTCACGTATCTTTGTCTTGAACAAGCAAGTTTTTTGTTGACACTGCATTTGGCACTATGATTCATGCTACTAGCTCAGCCTGACTTGTGTTGAAAGCTTCTCGAATGGTGGAATGACACCTGGGATAGTTCCATCCTAGCTAGGTGATCATTCGGCCACTAACGGACCCAACTTGGCGAGAAGCTGTACCCGTGCTGGGTAATCGGGATCTTCTACCGACAGAGCCCTCGGTCCTCCATTCTGAAGAGCTAAGGGCATTCTTTTCATCTCAGGAGAGTCTTTCATAAGGTGGCTGGCCACCGAGTAGACCGTTGTCCTTGGTCAGACAATGAATGTAGTGTATGCAGCATGACAGAGTCGATGCCGGTTCATTGGCCAGGCTTGGTCGCACTGTCGGTTGGTTGTGAATTTATCTCGATTCTCCTGAGGTGAAGTCCCCGATGCTCATACAGGGTGACCTGAGGCTCTGACAGCTTGAGAGGGCTTCAATATGTTGATATTCGTCGGCTTCCATGCTTCGGTGGGTCATGTCATTCGTCTTTGAGGTTTGATCACCGTTAATCGTATTTTGAGTGCCAACAAATGCCCCCTCGCCGGGGGTGTTGTGAGCAAGGCACAAGTGTAGCAAGACCGACGGATGAGCTTCGCCTGGGCATATTTCCTGTCTGGACGGCAGGTGCTCGGAAGTGGTCCTTAATCCGGCGTGGATGTTAATCCGGCGTGGTTTGAATGTTAACATGGCGCGGGGTTTAATCTGGCGCGCCCCTGGGATCGGAAGTTAATCCGGCGCACTGCTGCGTATGGTAGTCTTAATCTGGCGCGCCTTTTGTGCTTGGAAGAGGCTAATCCGGCGTGCCTTTAACCGGCGTGCCTTTTGGCTTGGGAGGACGCTAATTCGGTGTGCTAAATAGCGTGCCGGATTAGCCAAGGGGAAGACTCCCCTATATATATATTTTTTCTTTGTTTTTCTCTTCATCCTTCCTCATTTGCAACAAAATTTTCTCTATCTTCCTCCTCTTCCCCTCTCCAGCTTCGGCACCGAGTGAGTTGAGAGGGGCCGCAGCCGGCCCCTTCGAGCGGGTGAGTGAGAGTGTTGCTCATTTGGGTTTTAAAACCCATCTTTTGGGCCCCGGGAGGCTTCTAGTAAGGCTTGCCCTCGGAGCTACTCCCCCGGGTGTCCTGTTTGGCGTCGGTGTAATGCCGATGTCTGCTTTTAGGGACCGTTCCCTTGGTGGACGTGTTCCCGCTTTTCTTTGGCAATCTCCCGTGCTGGGAAGGTTCTGCCGAAATTTTGTCAGACATTTGTCTTGATCAACAATTATTTGACCTTGCTTATTCATTGATGTGCACTCTTACAGATAGTAATGGCATCTGGCTCTTCTTCTGCTCCTCGTGCTGTGGTGACATGGGAGAATGTTCATTCCCTAGATCGGGGGCATGATCAGCTTGCCGTGATCGTAGAATCTTCAGACTCAGAGACCGACACGGTAGATACTAGCCGCCTCCTCATCCTCGGGGGCGATTCTTTTCAATATGATCGGGAAGGTGCTGTTAGGAGGGACTACCCCAAGGACAAGCATATGATGTCCTTCCTTAGGCGCTTCAATCATCAAGGGAAGAGAGACTTGTTCCTTGTCCGCAAAGCCGAGCAAGCATTGCTAGTAGAGAGGGATCGTTTGACATACTGTGTGGTGTGGGGAAGGCCTATTTATCTCCCCGGGGAAGTCAGGAAGTGGAGCATCGTGCTTGGGTTGCAAGATCTGGCTCCAGAAGATGGGCTGCTGACCAGGGCCCCTGAATTTGTGCCTGCCCGGTGGAATGATTGTGTAGGCCGTGTAGACCGGGAGAAACCGATCTTTGGCTTGTTTCTTGCCCCGCTGAAATGGGGGTATAGGGAGGAATCCTTTCTGTTGGACTACCTAGCAGTCCGTTTTAAGGATCAGATATCTATGGGGTGGTTTGCCGAAATGAGGGCCACTGACGCCCAAGCATTCAGACCCGGAGCAGTGGAATTTACAGATTATGTGCTACAACACTATGCTCCCATCTTGACCATGGCTGGCATATATCACAGCGTGTACGCCTCAAGGTACCGCTACCCCATATCTAGAGGTCTATGTTGCGATCGAAGTATTCTACCCCGAGTACAACACTTTCTATACTTCGGAGGGAGAGACTTCTTTAGATCTATAGAGCCTCTCACAACTTAGTGGCCTACCTATCGACGGAGAACCGTACGAGGAGGTTTACTAGCCAGACTAGCTAAAGGATCAGACCGACGGCGAAGGTCGGTACTTGGCAGGTTACACCTATCGTTAACTGATGAAGGCGTATCGCACACTTTGCCGCTCGTCGTATGACACGAGGGAGGCCCGAAAGCCCGGCGAGAACTGGCGAGTGCGGATGGGCACTTGGCTCCAGCATTGCTTCGGCGGGAAGAAGAAGTATGAAGGCTTCCCTGCAGTAGCGCCGATGGCTCCGAAGAGGAAGAAGAGGGTCCAGCGACAGGCCGCCGCAACATCATCTTCGAGGGAAGGGCAAAGGGACGACCCGAACCCCACCGGTGTTGACACAGTCACTCACTGTGCTACATATCTAATATTGAATCTATTCTTTTGCTCTCCCGCAAGGTGACGAGAGCGTAATTAGAGTGGAGGCCATCTACCCCGCATGTCTGATGGCTTGGGGCACGAAGCTGTCCCTTTGACCGGTGGCTCTGTGCCTCATCTTCAAAATGCTGGGAGATCTGCACAAGATGCGTCTCCCCAGGAATTTACGGATGGTTGGTCCGTTACATTTCTTCAATGCTTGGGTCTGCACCCAGTTCCCGAAGGCTGCTCCTCGGGCGTTACAATCGGCTCATCTTATTCCGCGAATGATAGAGTTCTCGAGTGCTGAACCGGCATCGATAGTGGAACAGCTCTGTGCCATTCGGGGCAAGCTGGCTCAGGTTCCCACGGATTCACCCGGGGTTCTTCACTTCTGGAGCCTGGCTACTCATTCAAGCCCGTTGGTGAACAGGACAAGGCAGTGCAAGCTTTTTGAGATAGAAGAATATATCCATCTGATTTCTGGGGCCAAGTGCACAAGGTCCATTCTGGAGCAGGAATTGGTTGACTGGGCGCTAGCTATTAGACCGAGCGTCCTTGTATTCCAGAAGAGTGGCATTTTGTGGCTGGAGCCATATTATTCATTCCGCTTCAGCCGAAATTTTGGCTACGATCAACACATTCCTTTTTCATCTTCACAATTTGCATTGCCAAACATGCATAGAGCTGGGCAAGTATCCAACGACGATGCCCGTATATGGTGGGACTACTTCCACCGTCGAGAGGATGTTTCATTTAGGGTGCCAACCCCTGCTCGTTTCCCCCGCGTTACCCCCAAATATATCAAGTGGTGGAATGCGCGGAAAGGATTTTACAGGAGCTCCCGCTGAGAATGTTGGGCCGTTGCGGAGCACAGATTTTTGGACTCCCAGTCGGAGCCAGCCCTTGACAGCGAACCTTCTTACTTGAAGAAGATGTAGTCTTGGACCAACGCAGAGGTGAGGGCTTATCTGGAAGCCCGGAAGGCTACGAATAGCTGTTCGTCCAAAGTCGATCCGAAGCTTCCTGTAATCGGTAGGGATGACTATGTGAAGACGCTTCGGGGATTATGCCGTGTAAGCAGCGAACGGGTGGTTCTTCAGCAACTCCCTCTACCGGTGGAGGAGCCTATCTCGGTCGTAGCCGACTGGCGTCTCGAGGTTGATAGATTGCATCCTTATCAGACTTTCATCCGTAGGGAAGATAGGTGGGACGCCTTGTATGATAACACCTCTTGGCTATTTGCACTTCTTCGTTCCCATGGGCTCTCAGTGGGTGGCCTAAGCGAAGCTATTCTGGATCGGCCCCTTCATATTTCATTCAAGTATGCTGACGGATGGGGACTGGACCATCTGAGCTTGTATTACCACTTGTCTTCTCACGGCCACATAGACTTGGCATTGCTGGCCAGTCAGAGTGAGAAGATAGGAGACTTGTGTTGGCTTATTCGCAAGGCAGCTTTGAGAGACAAAGTGCCATCCCTGTTTTATTGTCCTCTTTTCCCCTTTTATACGGGGCCAGTAGGTATGTTCTATTTCTTTATTCCAGCCCTTCGGCCAGCTTCCTTTCTTCGTTGCAGCATGTGTCATTCTCACCATTGTGCGTATGCAGTCCGACTCACTTTGGGGGAGACTCGGCACTTTAGGGAGCTAATAATAAAAGCTCAAAACTTGACATATTTTGAGACTCCCGAGCCGGCCCCGACCACGACACCATTGCCTCCTAGTGACTCGGGAAAGCAAACCAGATCCCAATTAAGGGAGGCTGTTGGCAAGGCCAAAGCGACAGTGACCCGAGTGACATGGGCACGCCGGAAGAAGGCTGCAGAAATGGAACCAGCAATCATCCTTCCTCCGGTTGTATCTTTTGAAGAGTTTGAGGCTTCTCACGTGCAAGGGCCTGAAGCTAAAGGTAAGATCTTCATTATTCTATAGTTTATTTGCTCATTCTAGCTGCCTTGGCTAATCCTTCTTTGCAGTTGCCGGCACGGTTGCTGCGGTCGTTGGACTAGAGGTAGCAGCAGGCGCCGTGACTGGAGAAGGGGCAGGGGAAGTCCCCGTAGCTCCTGTGGAGAGAGATCTACCTTCCCCGACGCCCAGGCAGAAAATGGAAGGTAATTTGCAATTTGTTCATTGGGACTCCGCGAGCTGTCATGTCTTCAGTTGGCTTGATTGCTCCTTACTTTAAATTCCAGTTGAAATACAATCGACATTACTTCCTCAAGCCGGGGCCATGGAGGAAGCTGCTGCTACTGGGGAGTAAGCCGTTTCAGGAGGCGAGCCTGCCCCCGAGATCCATTCAACTGACGCTCCCAGTGTAGAGCCGATTGGAGAAGTCCTTGCTGAGTGTGATGTCCCTATTAGAAAGACACCCACTCCAATGGTGGAGCATCCGGAATGGGCAGAGGACTCTTCCTCTTCCGAGCAAGTCGATTATGGTGGCGGCTCTAGTGATGAGGAGTTCCCACCCGTTGATACAGAGACCGAGGGTGCCGGGGCGTCCTCGTCTTATGAAAGTGATTATACAACCTTCAGCCCAACCCAGTTGGCATGGAGTGGCCCTGGGCCATTGGGATCACTCGTAAGTGAAGGGGCTGGAGCCACAGAGGTCTCCCTTGGAGGTTTGAGCTTAGTGCCAGCTGAGGTGAGAAATCCCCTACCATTTGCACTTTACTGCTCTTCCCTTCTCTTCATATCAGCTATTTGATACATATATTTCTTGTGCAGACTGAGGTGGTACTGCCAACCATAACGATGCAGATACCACTCCTGGTTTTAAGCACGGGTCACCCAACCTTCCCGCCAGTCTTGCGGCCTATCGCCCTGTGATATCCCAAAGACTATGCGGTAGCAGCGGGTCCAGAAGGACCTGGGGTAATTGCTGGGACTGACAAATCGACCGCAGTCGTGGAACCTCAGCCACTTGAAGCCGAATGGCAGTTGGCCCTAGAGAAAGGTGGCCCTCCTAGATAGAAGCGAGAGAAATTATTGAAGAAGAGGCCGGGGCTTCCGGGGCCTTGGCTCTTATTACTGAAATTGGCCATATGGAGGTCAGCCAGGCTGGGCATGAGGAGTAGGTATCCTCGGCTATCGATGTTCCCAGTGCAGCTCCACCTCAAGAGGCTAGCAGGGAGGTTGCTGTCATCGAGACCCCATCTGTTGCATCAGCTACTGGAGTTGGTTCCAGTGCGACCGCCTTGCAGATCATGCCGTCATCATCTTCTGAGACGAGTGACAATATCTGGGCCGCCGTGGATAGGAGAGTAGACTTCGAGCTTCCCGAGACGTCACCACTTGGTCTTCAATCATCCAGCGACCTAGTGTGGCAATTCTTAGGGACCCTTCAGTAGACTATAACGGCCAGCAGAGATTTGACTTATGTTCAGCTGCGGGGTTGGTGGAGCACCTGTCCCGCTCACTATTAGCTTTCGGCTGCCCCATGGACGACTGGACGCCACGGGTAACACTACTGTTGAAATATGTGAATAGAAGAGAATTTGTAGGTCGGGAGGTAGCTTATCAACTAACGGCCATAGCACTAGAACGGGCTAAATGCCGAACTGCTCTCGCCTCTTTGAGAGGGACTGCGGTGCAGATGAGAGATGCAGCCAGCACCTCTTCGCGTCGCCGAACTTTCCTTGTGGCCTGGATAGAAAAACTGCAAGCTGAACTTTCTAGGGTCGAGGCCAAGCTTCAAGAGACTGAGCGTCTGGAAGCCTAGAGTGTAGAGGAAGCTGAAATGGTCGAAGGACAAACCACTTCTCTCGAGGAGAAACTATCACAGCTGGGGGGCACCGAGTCTCGACTATAAGAGCTGACCCGCCACCCTTCCTTGGGTATTTTAGAGCTGGAGGACATCTTCCAACGCCCGCTGCAATAGTCTCTTCCGTTTGCCTTTTTGTTTCGGTGGACTTTATGCACCCCGGGGTATGCCCCGAGTAACATGTATCTTGCTGCTTCATAGGAATGAAATATCTTCATTTGCTGCTAAATGGTGACTTCATTCTTTTATTATTCTTTTTCCTTCTCTTTTTTTTTATCCTTCGCTAGTTAGCTTAGCCCGAGTATGTGAGTCACTAGTGCAGGAGAGCGTTCACGCCTTCAGCGAAAGGGTGAGGTGTTCGCTCCACCGCGTTGTGACTATTCTCGGGGCGAAGTTATGGCTAATGTAGGCCGAAAGTCCAAGGGCACAAGGGTGTAGAGGCCTCCTAGAGTCGGGAGATAAGGTCGGGAGACCTATCAGCAAGACTCGTCGATGGTGACGAGGTTATGAGAAGGAGAAATGCGTGCTCATTCCTCAACAGGGGTGGAAGACCCAAGTGAGGGGTACGCTCATTTGTTGACACGGAGAGAAGGTCCAGGCCATGGGTTAATTTGTTGGCTCCGCTGATGGTGACGGAGACTGAGGGTAGGGTTTATTCATCGGCATGGGTTACATGTCGAAGTAAAGGCAGCTTATTGATTGATGAGGACAAAAAGAACAGGTTAAAGGGGATGTCGACCGGTCTTGCGGATGATGGCAAGGGTCAAAAGTAGGTCGACCTATCTTGCCGATGGTGACAAGGGTCAGAAGTAGGTCGATCGATCTTGCCGATGGTGACAAGGGTTGCAGGGAGGTTGACCAATCTCGCCGAAGATGACAAGGTCAGCAGTAGGTCGATCGATCTTACCGATGGCGACAAGGGTCGCAAGGAGGTTGATCGATCTCGTCGATGATGACAAGGGTCAGAAGTAGGTCGACCGATCTTGCCGATGGTGACAAGGGTCGCAAGGAGGTTGACCGATCTCACCGATGATGACAAGGGTCAGGAGTAGGTCGATCGGTCTTGCCGATGGTGACAAGGGTCGCAAGGTGGTTGACCGATCTTTCCGATGGTGACAAGGGTCAGAAGTAGGTTGTCCGATCTTGCCGATGGTGACAAGGGTCGCAGGGAGGTTGACCGATCTCGCCGATGATGACAAGGGTCAGAAGTAGGTCGACCGATCTTGCCAATGGTGACAAAGGTCACAAGGAGGTTGATCGATCTCGCCGATGATGACATGGGTCAGAAGTAGGTCGACCGATCTTGCCGATGGTGATAAGGGTCGCAAGGAGGTTGACCGATCTCACCGATGATGACAAGGGTAAGAAGTAGGTCGACCGGTCTTGTCGATGATGACAAGGGTCGAAAGGAAGTTGACCGATCTTGCCGATGGTGACGAGGGTCATAAGGATATCGACCGGTCCTGTCGATGATGACAGGGGTCAGAAGGAGGTCGACCGATCTTGCCGATGATGACAAGGGCCGCAGGGAGGTTGACCGATCTCACCGATGATGACAAGGGTCAACAGTAGGTCAACTGATCTTTTCGATAGTGACAATGGTCAAAAGGAAGTTGACCGATCTCGCCGATGGTGACGAGGGTCACAAGCATATCGACCGGTCCTGCCGATGATGACAGGGGTCAGAAGGAGGTCGACCGATCTTGCCGATGATGACAAGGGTCGCAGGGAGGTTGATCGATCTTAACGATGATGACAAGGGTCAGCAGTAGGTCGACTGATCTTGCCGATGGTGATAAGGGTTGCAAGGAGGTTGACCGATCTTACCGATGGTGACAAGGGTCAGAAGGAGGTTGACCGATCTCTCCGATGATGACAAGGGCCAGAAGTAGGTCAACCGGTCTTGCCGATGATGACATGGGTCTAAAGGAAGTTGACCGATCTCGCCGATGGTGACGAGGGTCACAAGGATATCGACCGGTCCTGCCGATGATGACATGGGTCAGAAGGAGGTCGACCGATCTTGTCGATGATGACAAGGGTCGCAGAGAGGTTGACCGATCTCGCCGATGATGACAAGGCTCAGTAGTAGGTCGACCGATCTTGCCGATGGTGACAAGGGTCACAAGGAGGATGACCGATCTTGCCGATGGTGACAAGGGTCAGAAGTAGGTCGACCGATCTTGCTGATGGTGACAAGGGTCGCAAAGTGGTTGACCGATCTCACCGATGATGACAAGGGTCAGAAGTAGGACGACCGGTCTTGCTGATGATGACAAGGCTCGAAAGGAAGTTGACCGATCTCACCGATGGTCACGAGGGTCACAAGGATATCGACCGGTCCTACCGATGACGACAGGGGTTAGAAGGAGGTCGACCGATCTTGCCGATGATGATAAGGGCCGCAAAGATATCGACCGATCCTGTCGATGATGATAGGGGTCGAAAGGAGGTCGACCGATCTTGCCGATGATGACAAGGGTCGAAAGAAAGTAGGTTGGGAACTTTAAAATGTCACTTTACTGACTTAAGCGCCCTTTCAGGTTTTCACCGAAGCCAGCCCTCTATTGCTTTTGCCCACACGCCCTTTCAGGTTTTCACGTGGCGGGGTACCCGATTTTGCCTGCGACACCCTTTCGGGTTTTCGCCACAGCCTGGTTATAGCTATTTTTGCCCTTGTCTTGATATAGGAAAAAGTCCAGCGAGGCACCTCTATTTTAAGTCTCATTTAATTTTTTTTTCTCTTTTTTTTTGAACAGAACGAGTTCGGGATGAATGCAGACTCATTTGTTATCAATAGATGCGGGATCCGGGCTATTGAGACGTCGACTGGCCTTGCTGGTGATGACAAGGGCCGAGCGCATGTTTGTTCGTCGACACTAGTTTGAATGTCGAAGCAAAATCAGATTCATTATCAAGGACGGAACGTCCAAGTTAAGGGAACACTGACTGATCTTGCCGATGATGGCAAGGGCCGAGAATGCCTTGTCCATTGGCCTTGGACGAATGTTGTAGCAAAGGATAGGTTTATTAACGAGGGCATAAGGTCCAAGTTAGAGGAAAAAGGTCGACTGATCCTATCTGTGATGACAAGAGTCGGTCACAGGTTTATTTGTCGACATTGGTTAAATGCCGAAGCAAGAGATAGGTTCGTTCGTTAACGAGGACGGAAGATCCAAGTTAAAGGGGAAAAGGTCGACCGGCCTTGCCGATGATGGCTATTGTGCCCCTGTGGTTTTGATGATGGTTTTGATGATTGGTTATTGATGTGAGTTAATCAAATGTTCAGTCATCTTGCTGCTCAGTTTAGTTTAATATATTTTGATGTTCAGTCATGTTAACTGATGCATAAAGCATTCATTGCTACACTCTGTCTGCACAGTTGTCACTGCAGTGCGTCAACTCAGTGTGCCGATGCGTCGACCCCTATCTATCCATACAGTAGTGCGTCAACTCCTTCAGCTGATGCGTCGACGCTTCAGTTCAGTTTCTTCATTTGATGAAGTCTATACATCATCAGTTGATCATCAAGTATATACGTTGCAGCGTCAACTCATTGGGCTGCAGCGTCAACTCAGCAAGTATGCACATCAGTCTTCACATGCTAAGTCTGTACAGCCTACGTGTCATGCAGCGTCAACGCTATGAGCATTCTCAAGACATTAGCGTCAACGCTATAAGTGTGTACATCACTTTCACGTCACCAAGTCCATACATTTATCCTCCTTCAAAGTCTGTACAGCCGCTGGTCTAGCTTCATGAAGTCTGTACATCAGACTATTACAGGAAGTATGTACATTGTCCGTCTTCCTTAGCGTCTTGATAGTTGATGTCTATACATTGGCCTCCATGCTCCTAAGTCTATGCATTACTATCCATGCATCAGTCTTCATAAGTCTGTACATTGGACTGTCTCTCTCAGCGTCTCATGGCATGAGGTCTGTACACTCGAATTGCCCTTGATCTGGTCAAGTGTATACACTCTCTCACTGTAGCTTTCAGCTATTCAAGTCTATACACTGGACTGTTAGGTCATGTCTATACAACGTGGGCTTCAGTTCTTCAAGCCTACACATCGACTGTTCATGCAAAGTCTAGACATTTGATCAAGTTTGTGCATTCATAAAGTATATACACTCTTCGGTTGACTTCAACTGAAGTCTGTACATCGGCATGCATTACATCAAGTGTGTACATTGCATAGCATGTTGCGTCTAAGTCTATACATCACTGTAGCATGCACTTCATGAAGCCTATACATTCTCAGTCTTTGCATACGTTCAGCCTGAAGTCTGTACAGCCTTGGCAAATGTTCCTAAGTCTACACATCAGTCCTCAAGTGTTACAAGTCAGTACATTGGCCATCAAATCCCTCAAAGTCTGTACATCCTTCAAGACTCTCAAAGTCTGTACAGCCTGCTTTGTAGATTCAGATTTCAAAGTCTATACAGCGTTCGTCTCAGCCACCGTCTCTTTCTGCGTCTCACACTTGCAAAGTCAATACTCTGGTCGGTGGAACAAAGTCTGAACATCCTTCAGTGAACTTCGAAGTCTATACATTGGGAGCCTTTTACCTATGTTCAGTTCTGAAGTTTGTACATCCTTCAATGAACTTTGAAGTCTATACACTGATTCACTGTTCATCGCCTTTGGGCATCAAAGTCTGTACATCGCCTTCAGACTTTCAAGTCTATACACTCCATGATGTTCCAAGGTTCTACATCCACAGTGTATCTTCAAAGTCTGAACATTGTCTCACTCTGTCAAAGTCCATACATTTGTTTTCTCTTCAAGTCTGGACATTGGCTTCATATCATAGAGTCTGTACATTGGATTCAACGTTAACATGAAGTCTGTACACTGGTTTCTCTGGCACGTTAACACTAAGTCTATACAATTCATTATTGTTGCTGAAGGGAACAGGGTCGACGCCTGAAGCTTAAAGCGTCCACGCATCAGTAGACAAAGCTTTCACGATGTCTTCTATTGCGTTAACGCCACAAGCAAGCAGCGTTGACGCAGCAGTTAAAGAAGCAGAAACTCTTACAAGCGACGAAGCTTTCACGATATCTTCCACTGCGTCAATGCCATCAACAAGCGGCGTCGACGCAGCGGCTTAAGAGACGCCAGTATACAAATGTACATGTCTTCAATGCGTCAACGCAACATGCTGATAACGTCGACGCAGCACGCCCATCTGTTGAAGACTTGATCACTGGATTGTCGATACCGTTGCGTCAACGCAGCAGGCTGATGGAGTCGACGCAGCGGTTAAAAAGGTTGAAGATCTCTGATGGCTGCGTCAACTCTTTGGAGCAAGTGAGTTGATGCCATCTAACTGCAGTTGCTGAGCGTACTGGTGCTGGGCACGTGATCCGAGGATAAGGAGAGTGGCCAGATGAGGACACGTGTTCTGACAGCCTGCTGGATGCTGCCACGTGGTCCGAATTCTTAGGGCGGGAACTGTGGAAGCCACACGCGCCCCGCTGCTGCTGCTGGTATATAATGGAGCCTTCGTCTTCAGATGAAGGTTGATCGAAGAAAAAGCCTGGAGAGCAGAAAAGCCCTTCGATCCAGAAAAAGAAAAGAAGAAGAAAAGGAGAAGAAGAAGAAAGAGAGAGATCGTGATCGAAGCCTTGAGAGCAATTGCAGAAAAGCAGTAGTGCTGAGAGTTCGATCCAGTGAGAAGAGAAGAAGAAGAAAAAGAAGAGTGGCAGAGTGAGAGAAGCAGCAGAAGTAAAAAGAGAAAGAGAGAGAGCTCGCGAGTGAGAGAAGGAAGCAGAGAAGAAAAGGAAGAGAAAGAAGAAGAGAGAACGAGAGATGGGAAGCTTCATCTGAAGACTTGTTCCTACTGGACCGTGGATTAGATCTAGGCCAGTAAGCTCCATTGAGAGCCATATCCTAGGACTTCTCACCCAACTATAGGATTCACTCCTCTAGAACTAAGTTTGAATGTTCAAATGGCATTTTTCATTGATTCATTCCCTTAAAATGAAGGAAATGGGGCCCTATATATAGGAAACCCACATTTTACAATAAGACCCTGACAAAAGACTTAATAACAAATAACCGAAGGGGTAGGGGGGGGCTCATGGGCCAAGCCCAATGAATTGGGCCCAATAGCACACTAAACAATCTAATGACACTCAAACCTAGGAAAATAAATGCAAGACCTAGGGACATGACTCAAATAAAATGAAAATTACATAATTATGACTCAAAGAAAATATGAAAATTACATGAACTGAATCAGAAAAATGTGACGGACATAATGGAACCATGCTGGTGAACAACCGGTAAATATGAAGGGTGAAAGATGCCCCCATCATACTCCCGGGGTGCGAAGAGCTCGACTCCGTCGAGTAAGAGTCTTTCCTAGCTCGCCCATGTGTCCACCATCGTGGCCGGCCCTTCCACCTCACAAGATACTGTTGGATTGCCCTGCTCCTGATGGTGTCATTATGTTTAACTAGTATCAAATCTTTGTGCTCATGCCGGGCTCTCAAGGTTGGAAGGGGATTCTTATTGGTGGGGTCACTCTTAAAAGGGGGTATGTGCTCAATATCCTCGCTAGGTGCCACCGCGGGGCCCTTGCAGGGCACAAGGTCCGCCACACTACAATGAGGGTTGACCCCATATTCCTTCAGAAGGACCAACTCATTGGCATTTATGCTCAATCGCCCCAAGACCTTAAAGGGTCCAGTCTCTCGATCCCTGAGCGTAGAGGCGACTCTAGGGAAGAGCCACTTCATCCTGACCATCAGATAGTCACCCTCTTGGAAGTCTTGGTTTCTTTTGCGGGTATCAATTCGCCTTTGACAAATCCTTTTGCCTTTGATGATGGGCCTACAAGTATGCAATCCTGAGACATAGTTGGTGAATGCTAGCACTCTATTGGATGTTGGGGGTCTCGGGCACCCAAATGTGGACCTAGCATGTCTAGACTCCCTATGAAGATTAGTGAGGATAGGAGGGCCTGGACCTCCAAATGTAGCTCTATCATGCAAAGGGGTGGCAAATGCCGGGGGACCCGGACATCCAAGAATGCACCTATCATGCTTAAGACTCATGATGAATGGAGGTGGACCATTACATCCGAAAATGGTCCATTCATGCTTCCTACTTGACATGTGGGTGATGTGAATGAATGGACCCGTCTTATGAATCATGCCAAGTGATGTGTTGTGCCAAGACTTATGCATTCCTATCCCAAAGATGACTTCCATGTGTATGGGTGTGGGATGGCCTTTGAACTTCCATGTGAAAGGGTCAAAAGGACCTAGGAAAGTGGGCATTATGGAGAGGGGCTCTTCCTTGCTTCCTAGGCATATGTTGTCTATGGCGATGGTTCCCTTTGTGTGGCCCAAGTCTTGGAAGAGGTGATCTTGGTCCAACATGGTTGGTTGGGGTAGGGAAAGGTGAGTTGTGGGTAAGGTGGGTGTATCACATGGGTAACTAGGCTCCCATTGGAAGGGATCAAAGGGGTAATGGACTGGGCTTCCTAGAGAAAGGAACTCTATGTCCACATGGTCTACGCAGGGTGGGTCATCCTTCCCCAAGGTAACTGGACCAAGGTCTTTAGTGGGCCAATCGATCAAGGTACTTGGGATCTTAATGGTAGTGGAGTGGACCATGATGGGTTCTTCATCCATGGGGAGAATGAGAAGGAGGTCACTAGTGTAGCAACCAATGGTGAAGACTGAGGTGATAGAACCATCACATGGGTGGATGAGACTAAGTCTTCTTGGGTGGGCCGCTCCTATGGTCAATAAGCAAGTCAACTTTAGTTGCCATTCTAAACCCTTGAGGAGATCATCCCAACCATTTACCTCATAGTAGGATTGGAATGTGGTGTGATAGGAGTTAATGAGTGCTAATTGGAAAGGGTGCTCCATGGCTGGGGTTTGAAAGTACAAGGCATGAGGGATGGGATTTTGCTTGAGCCATTTGATGATGAGTTCTCCTACGATCACCACCTTTTGCGTGAGATTTAGTGGTTTGGGGAGGTATGTGTTTGTTTGGATGGGGATGAGTTGATGTCCTTCTTCCTTATTGATAGGAGTATGAATTTCCTTGAATGTGGGGAAGGGATTTGGGTTGGTGTCCAATCCCGGGGATTTGGTCTTGTGGCCGGGTTCTCCTCATGTTCACTCATGACCTCATTCATTCTTTGAAGTGGGTTGAGAGGGTATGGTGGCCGGGTATGGGGCTCCGGTGGGTGAGGGAACAAAAGGTTGTTGAAACCATAGGCTCCCGGGAGATGTGGGGGATGAACTAGGCAAGACCAACGCAATGGGTGGAAGGTGATATTCCGTTCATCAAGCCATTGTTTCCCTAGGATTATGCAAGGGCCTTCCAAAGTACCAATTTGACACCATGCTCCATCAAAGTATTTGATCTCTCCAAACCATTTATGGAATTCAACGAAGACTAGGTCTCCGTTGTGCACAATTTGTCCGGTCGTAGAGAGGGTGGCTACAATTACGAGGGATACCCAATTATCTTCTACCATGTAGATGAAGTCAATTTCTGTGGGGCTCCCATTAGGTAGGTATGCTTGGGATATGATGGGAATTTGGGCCTTTTGGTCTGTAGACTCAATGACAATGGGAGGTGGATAATGCATGGAACGATCCGATGAGAATTCTAATACAAGCGTGCCCATGGACTTGACTTGTGAGAACAAGTCAAAGACTTGCTTTGATACCACTTGATGTGACACGACCTAAGGGTGCAATGGTATCAACCAAATGAACCTCGGACCTAGACTTGCAAGCCCACTTACAAATTAGCGGACTCGATGTTGGCGGACCGATATCGCAGCACAACCCTTTCCCCGTGGTGACTAAGTGATGGTAGGGTGGATTCGAGAGCCTAAACCACTCTGCTTAGGGTGATGACTTGGCCAATGAGTTCCCCTCCCTTGGATTGGAGCATCCCCAATCACTAAGCCACCCTCCAACCACCTCATCCCTTTCCCAAGCACCCTTCCCTCTCCCCCATGCAACCCTCCACTTCCCTAGACCATTTGAATTCAAAAATCCCCTTCCCTCCATAGCCCTATGGTGCCCAAGACCCCTCCCCTTTGGTTAGGGTCGCCCCCCCTTTCATCCTCTCCATCTTCCCTTGTTCACCTCCATCACCCCACCTTCTACCATCTAGAGTAAGAGGACCTGCAGAAGATCTGAAGATTGCAGCAGCGACCCCGACCTCCTCCGGACGTTCCTGGAAGCCCCAGAGTAGTCGATAGAAGCGGCTGCCTGTCCTCTTCGCAACGGCAGTGGTCTCGTCCCCTTCTGAGCTCCGAGCTGACCGGGAGATCCGTTCTCCCACAACTGCGCAGAGCTGCCCCTGCTGAGCACCAGAACCGGATTTGAAGCTCTGCCACGACGAACCTCGGAGGAATCAGCCCACAAGCTCTTCTACAAAGTTCTTCTTCTTCCTGTCTACTTTCAGAATCAAGAAGTGGAATTCCGTTCGGCATCCTGTGGCAGGAGTTATCATTTTTCTCCCTCAGCTCCATCATCCTGCTACCCACAGTCTGCATCAACCAGTCATCAGTGTTCAGAGTTCCCTAGTCTTCTCCAGCATCGGCTGGCCTCCCCGTTAGTTTTTCTGCAGAGAGGACTTGTCCACGATTCCAACAACTCTGACGGAGCTCAATTCCGAGTTTGGGAGCTGTCGGGGCTTCCTCTGCAACTAGCTGTTAGAAACCAGGAGCTAGCTCTACAGAGATCCTGATCCGGAGAGAAAGCTTCACCACGGCAAACCCCCAAGGAATCAGGCCATGAGCTCTTCTACAAAGTTCTTCTTCTTCCTGTCTACATTCAGAATCAAGAAGAGAAACTCCGTTCGGCATCCCGTGGAAGGAGTTATCCTTTTTCTCCCTCAGTTACACGGTCCTGCTGCCCACAGTCTGCATCGACTAGTCGCCATTGTTCTGCATTCCCTGATCTTCTCCGACATCGGTTGGCTTCCCCGTCAGTTTTTCTGCACAGAAGACTCATCCACGGTTCCAGCGACTCTGACGGTGCATGATTCCGAGTCCGGGGGCTGTCGGGGCACCCTCTGCAACCTAATGCTAGAAATCAGAAGCTGCCAGTCTGAGGGTCTATCTCCCTGTTCGGGCCTCCATCCAGATCAGCCCCGACACCAGAAGAATTCAGAAAAAATTGGATGACTTCCCTGGCCTTCTACGAAGCTTTTTCAGGTGGTTTCGTCCTCAACAAAAATCGGTAGCAGTTGCAGCAGTCGGTTCTCCACTCGGCTGTCAGCACCCACAGAATGCGGGCAGAATCGACAATCTCCATCATCGGTGTTCCTTGCTCATTTTCCCCTCCCCGCTTGGCCGGCTGAAGGCCCCTCCCTGCGTGGAGGTAATTTTGGTTGTAATATCCATTAACCCCCACCCCAAGATCCCCCTCCTGCAAGAGGTGTAGTGTTCTAACTTCTCTTGGGCAGGTCAAGCTTCCCCGGCGTGGCGTGTGGGGAACACACGCTTCCCCGCTCGCCCACGTCTCCGACTCGGGGCCGGTGTCCTCACACCGGTCAGGTATATGCTGAACCCTCCCTGGATATTTGTGTTTTCTTAGTATCATTTCTAAGTTCAGCCGGCGAGGAAGAGAGTGCCCGGTCCCGTGATTCCCGATCACGAGTGGCCACCGCGGTTTGAGTGAGGAGAGATCCCCGTACCCTCAAGACACGGCGTCCGCCCCACTGATGTGGGTGCTCCAATCCAAGGAAGGGGAACTCATTGGCCAAGTCATCACCCTAAGCAGAGTGGTTTAGGCTCTCGAATCCACCCTACCATCACTTAGTCACCACGGGGAAAGGGTTGTGCTGCGATATCGGTCCGCCAACATCGAGTCCGCTAATTTGTAAGTGGGCTTGCAAGTCTAGGTCCGAGGTTCATTTGGTTGATACCATTGCACCCTTAGGTCGTGTCACATCACTGAGAGTTCGATCCAGTGAGAAGAGAAGAAGAAGAAAAAGAAGAGTGGCAGAGTGAGAGAAGCAGCAGAAGTAAAAAGAGAAAGAGAGAGAGCTCGCGAGTGAGAGAAGGAAGCAGAGAAGAAAAGGAAGAGAAAGAAGAAGAGAGAACGAGAGATGGGAAGCTTCATCTGAAGACTTGTTCCTACTGGACCGTGGATCAGATCCAGGCCAGTCAGCTCCATTGAGAGCCATATCTGTGTTTTCATCTTTTACAGCTTTTTGATTGCTGTGTTATTTTCCTTTATTGTTTTCCTTTGTTTTCTAATTATCTTTGTTCTTCCGATCCTCTGGACTGAGGTCGGGTTCCTCCTGTGGACTCAGGAGAAGGGAGATCTGATCTCCGGTTCTGGGCTTGTGGATTGCAAGTCCAGGGGTCCCTCCGGTTGGGAGGAAGAGAGGTCCTCGACCTCTGGTTTGCTGGTGACTGGAAGTCACTGGTTGGTTCCCTCCTGGTCTGGAGGAAGAGAGACTTCGGTCTCTGGTTTCCAAGTGGCTGGGAGTCACTTGGGGTGTCCCTCCTGTTTGGAGGAAGAGGGGAGGTTGTTCCCCTGGTCAAGCTGTGTGGCAGCAACTGTTTGCAGACTGAATCTGCTTGGTTCTAGCATTTGCTAGTGAAGCCTCACTCCGGTTGGGAGTGAGGGGTGGATGTAGGTCTGTGGACCGAACCACCTTATCTTGTGCAGTGATCTGATTGTTTGATTAGCTTCCGCTAGATGCTTGAATAGGTGCGCACCAAGTGCTTGTATTTGAGTTGAATTGAATTGGTTCCACTCTGTGGTTTATCTCTTGCATCCTAGTTTTTATTTGGCCATTATTCATAGAGGGATACATTCACCCCCCTCTGTATCCGGGCGTAGCACCCTAACAGTTGGTATCATAGCGGGTGTCTGCATACAAGGTCCAGCGACCTGCAGATCGATCTTGCAGTCTTAGGTGCTAATTTGTTTTAGTGCATCAATATTCTTGTTGCATTGAATCTATCGGCTATCTGTTTCAATGGCTTGTCCACCCGTCTTTAGTGGTTCTGATTTCAACCAGTGGCACAGTGCTTTACGTAGTTATGTTAAATCAGTGAATCCAGACCTGTGGAAAGTAATTTCACATGGTCCCCATGAACTACCAAAGAAAAAGTCCAAATGGACTGACAGTCACGAATCAATATATGAGGAGAATCAGACAGCTATAAATCTGATGAAAGCAGCCACTGACAAAGCCTTTCACTCATGTTTCCTTGATTGCAGATCTGCAAGGGATATGTTGGAGATGATGAAGAGAGCTGGGATAGGAAATCAAACAAGCTGCATGATGGCCAACAGAAGCGATCAAGGCAGCAATCAAACTGAAGAAGATGATGATGATGAGGTAAATCTCTTCGAGAATTTCTCTCTAGAAGATTGGGAGAATGCATATGCTGAATTATTTGAATCTCATGAACTGTTAAGAAAACAATATAAAAAATTGAAGAAGAGTACTGGTTTAGATAGTTCAAGCTCTCCTTGTAGAAATTGTGTTGAATTGAAAAATATTCATGATGCTTGTATCTCTGACTTTCAAATACTGAAGAAACAAGTTTCATTATTGAAAACTGAAAATCAAGATCAAATAAATGTGATATCTGAACTCAAAGAAAAATTGAACTCAAATAATGATAATCAGACTGTTGTTAACTATCATGACCAGTATGAAAAATTGATGAAAAACTTTGAAAGTGTAAACTCGGATTTAAACAAGCTAAAATCTGAAAATGATTCTCTGAGAATATCTACTAATAAAAATGATAAAAAATCTGAGAAACTTGAGCAGGAGAAGAACTTGTTTGCTGAAAAACTTGAGGCCATCAAATCTGTGAATGTGGAATTACAGAAAAACATTGAAAAGAAGGAAAAAGATTTGAAGGAATTCAAGGCTGGAAGAAAACTTGAAACTAACTCAGATGATCAGATCTTGATAAATGAGTTAATTCAAAATGACAAGCTTAAGGAAGAAAATGAGAAATTAAAAATGCTGAACTCCACTATGTCAGAGAGACTTCTAGTTTTGGAAAGAGGAAAAACTGCTTGTATTGAAGATTCTGATAAACTGAGCAATCTGGAAAATGAAATTGAGAAGTATAAAACTGCTAACAAAGTTTTGAATGAAGCTATGAACTGCAGTGAGCAAGAGATTGCCAGTTATGAGTTACACATTTCCTCACTAGAAAATGAAATTCAAGACTTAAAAAACTCTTTGTCTAAATTTATTTGTGGGCAAGATAATCTGAACAAATTGCTAGGAACAAAAGTAAATGTCAAAAAGGAAGGGTTGGGCTACAACAATGTCAATAAAAAGGTTTTTGAAAACAAGCTGACGACATCCTTTGTCAAAGCATCTGATATAGCCACAACCTCAGAAAATAAACAACCAAATGTTCAGAAGAATCAGAAACAAACTGAAAAGTTGAAAAAGGTTGATGGATCCAAGCTGAAAACTATTTTCATTAAATCTTCTGAACAGGAAAAGCCTTCCACTTCATCTCCAAGTCAGTACAAGGCTAAGAAAATAGGAAAAGAGGAAAAAAATCAGAAAAGGACTGTAAATCAGAAAATAAATGAAAAGGGTTCATCAGTGCATGTTGATCACAATCCTCACACACACTCACATGCATCAAAAAGGAAAATGTCATGCCACTACTGTCATAGATTTGGATATTTAATGCATGAGTGTGAAATAAACGAACTGGATGATTCGAATGCTGAAATGATGAATGCTAGGAAATATCATGATAGAAAATCTACTGTTCATTCAAAGAAAAGTGAATGCTCTCATTGTGGTAGATTAGGCCACATTTTTGCTCAATGTTGGTTTGCTAATGAAAAAAAAAAATCTCTCTAACATCATGCTAAATCTTATGCTAACCAACATGCTTTTAATATAAATAAAATTGCTTCTTTGAACCAGCATGTCAAATGTTTTAATTGTAACAAGCTTGGGCACAAGGCCTCTGAATGTTGGGCAAGTTCTTTTAGAAGAAAGTCCTCTTTTTGCTCCCATTGTGGGAAGCATAGCCATGCAGTCAAGGACTGCTGGCATGTCCTGGGTAGGAATAGAAATTCCAAAGATTTTGGTAGGAACAAACTTGTTTTTAAAAGAACTCCTGTTTGCTCAAATTGCAGAAGACCAGGCCACCAAGTTGCTGCTTGCAAGGGGTAGCTGGTCATGAAAAGAAAAAATTTCATAATAATAACAGAAACCCTCATGCTCACTCTTATAATGCTCAAGTTCATGCTGGTATACATAAGAGGAACATGAAACCTGCTAGTTCATGCCACTACTGTGGGCTGTCTGGGCACTCAATGCATAACTATTTTATCATGAACTCTGATGACTATTTGACACAGAAAAAGATGCAGTCAGTCCCAAAAGGGGCTAATTACTATGCAAGACCCAAGACCACTTGGGTTTCTGCTAGTGGAAAATAGAAAGGTGCCTAGCAGGTGTGCCTTGGATGGAATAAAGGGGTAATGATCCAAGGCACTCAAGAATGAAAAACCCCATTTTCACACTTTTCAGGTAATCTCTCTGCATTTCCCATTTTGAAACTCATTGCATATCTGGTCTGATGTATTCTTGCATATCCTATTCTTAGTTTCATCTACTGCATGACATACTAAATCTGTTTTTGCATAATCATTCTTCATCTGCATTGTCTGAATTGATGCCTCTGAACTCTACTCATCTGAAGTGCATATATGTGATTTGCATGTATAGTACATTGGAAAATCTGAACTGCATTTGAATGCTGTTTGAAAATTGTCTGTTGCATAACTCATTGAAAAACCTGAATTGCATATAGGACTGTTGATTTTACCTTGTTATTCATGACCTCGATGGTATATCAAATGGTAAGCTACCAAAAGGCAGGGAAATCTGTCTGGAGGTCCTTACTATGTGAGAGCTGGTCTTTTAGACCAAGTGCTCCGCCTAGTACCATGGGTCATGTTGCTTGATAGGGCAGTCTGAATGTGCATGAATCATTTGGTATAATATGTTCAGTTTTCAGTGCAAGCATTGCATGTTTTCAGGGGGAGTTAGTTGCATTTCCTTGCATAGCATTCAATGTTAAGACTTTGCATGTCCCTGCATACATATAGTGCATTGCATCTCCCTATATTAAAAATGCCAAAAAGAGAGTTTGAATGCATATTGTGAGGGGGAGTCATTGCATTGCATATAGGTTGTCAAATGCATACATGGGTCATAACTCATTGCATATCCTCTCTTACTGATTTTGTTGACAAACCTTAATCATATTCTGAAAACTTTGAGCTTCACAATCTCTCTCTTAACAATTGATATTTCTCCTATCAATTGGTATCATTTGGGTTCAGAATTCCATCAGTCCTTCATGAAGATTTCAATGGGCTATCTCAATCATAAATCTGAAAACTTTTGAACTAGAAATCTTCTATTATACGTTTTTTATGAATGACTGAAATAACTCATGTGGTTTAAGTTTAATGTATTCAATGAGTTTGGCTTTAAAATCTCTTAAAAATATCTGAAGCATGCTTAATAAATCTTAACCATCTGCTTCATGATGTGTCTTGTAAAATCTTCTGAAATCTGCATTATTGAATACATGACTTTATTTGGTTAAGTACATGATATTGTTATTGCTTTGAAGCAAATGAAATTGTCTGAAATGTCTAAAGGGTAAATAGTTGTCAGAGCAATGATTTTGGTCACTGAGAAACCATGTCCAAAGGACTGTGTCATGAGGTGCCTTAGTTAACTCTGTAAAATAAAATTCATTGAAAATTAGGCAGAGCAATGGCATGCACACTGTGAAATACAACTCACTCATCCAGAAATGATTTCGAGTGTGTCATGATGTGTAAATGATAACTCTGTTCATACAAAGCATGACTGTTAGTCACACTAAGTGCTTAGGGATATTGGCCTCTGATCAAGGTATATCCTCTAGTTACAAGGTGTGAACTGAACTAGAGTGCTCATAAAATTGTAGCAAGAAAATTGTTGAACAAATTAAAATACCTGAATATTGATGCTAAAATCAAATTGCTACAACCCTAGACAAATTCATATGACTTCATAATTGCTTGATTTCAATACAGATGCATGTAATTCCGAAAGAAGTCAGTAATTTTGATTGTGTAAGAGAAAGGGAGATTTATCAAGATAAATATGAGGGCTTGGTTCATTTTTATTAAACCATGGTTTTAGATATCAATACAGAATTTTATTGATAAACTCTACATACATCATGTTTAAACCATGCTGTTCAATAAAGCTCATTCATAAGCCCTTATAATGGAAGACTTTGAAAACTTATGTTTTAGATTTATGAGATTGATATCTCTCTGAAAATTTGACTGAATTTTCTGAGATTGAAGCTTCCTTAAAAATCTGGCTGAATTTCTTCTGCTCATGTTATTGGTTCATTGACCTGAATTTCTCCTTGTTTGCCCCTGTGGTCTCCTTCTCATCTATCTCATAAGATTTCACTTATTCAGGGGGAGCATTCCTTGTCATAATGAATCATGTTCATATCATTTGTGACCTTGCATTCATATACTCAGGGGGAAGTATTGCATTTCTTGCTGCATCTGCATCTACCATGGTTTATTTTGATTATACCAAAGGGGGAGATTGTTTGCCAAAGAGGGAGAAATTGACTGAACTTTTATACATGCCTTAATTTCTCAAATTCTTTTCTTTTTGATGAAGTCAAAGGGGGAGAATAATTTGAGTCTTCAGAATGCCTCACATCATCAGAATGACTCAAATTATTGAAAGTGTTGCCATCATCAAAAAGGGGGAGATTGTTGTGCCCCTGTGGTTTTGATGATGGTTTTGATGATTGGTTGTTGATGTGAGTTAATCAAATGTTCAGTCATCTTGCTGCTCAGTTTAGTTTAATATATTTTGATGTTCAGTCATGTTAACTGATGCATAAAGCATTCATTGCTACACTCTGTCTGCACAGTTGTCACTGCAGTGCGTCAACTCAGTGTGCCGATGCGTCGACCCCTTGATCATATTTGTATCTGTCCATACAGTAGTGCGTCAACTCCTTGAGCTGATGTGTCGACGCTTCAACTCAATTTCTTCATTTGATGAAGTCTATACATCATCAGTTGATCATCAAGTATATACGTTGTAGCGTCAACTCATTGGGCTGCAGCGTCAACTCAGCAAGTATGCACATCAGTCTTCACATGCTAAGTCTGTACAGCCTACGTCTCATGCAGCGTCAACGCTGTGAGCATTCTCAAGACATTAGCGTCAACGCTATAAGTGTGTACATCGCTTTCACGTCACCAAGTCCATACATTTGTCCTCCTTCAAAGTCTGTACAGCCGCTGGTCTAGCTTCATGAAGTCTGTACATCAGACTGTTACAGGAAGTCTGTACATTATCCGTCTTCCTTAGCGTCTTGATAGTTGATGTCTATACATTGGCCTCCATGCTCCTAAGTCTATGCATTACTGTCCATGCATCAGTCTTCATAAGTCTGTACATTGGACTGTCTCTCTCAGCGTCTCATGGCATGAGGTCTGTACACTAGAATTGCCCTTGATCTGGTCAAGTGTATACACTCTCTCACTGTAGCTTTCAGCTATTCAAGTCTATACACTGGACTGTTAGGTCATGTCTATACAACATGGGCTTCAGTTCTTCAAGCCTACACATCGACTGTTCATGCAAAGTCTAGACATTCGATCAAGTTTGTACATTGGTCCTGGCATATGCATTCATAAAGTATATACACTCTTCGGTTGACTTCAACTGAAGTCTGTACATCGGCATGCATTACATCAAGTGTGTACATTGCATAGCATGTTGCGTCTAAGTCTATACATCACTGTAGCATGCACTTCATGAAGCCTATACATTCTCAGTCTTTGCACACGTTCAGCCTGAAGTCTGTATAGCCTTGGCAAATGTTCCTAAGTCTATACATCAGTCCTCAAGTGTTACAAGTCAGTACATTGGCCATCAAAGCCCTCAAAGTCTGTACAGCCTGCTTTGTCGATTCAGATTTTAAAGTCTATACAACGTTCGTCTCAGCCACCGTCTCTTTCAGCGTCTCACGCTTGCAAAGTCAATACTCTGGTCGGTGGAACAAAGTCTGAACATCCTTCAGTGAACTTCGAAGTCTATACATTGGGAGCCTTTTACCTACGTTCAGTTCTGAAGTTTGAACATCCTTCAATGAACTTTGAAGTCTATACACTGATTCACTGTTCATCGCCTTTGGGCATCAAAGTTTGTACATCGCCTTCAGACTTTCAAGTCTATACACTCCATGATGTTCCAAGGTTCTACATCCACAGTGTATCTTCAAAGTCTGAACATTGTCTCACTCCGTCAAAGTCCATACATTTGTTTTCTCTTCAAGTCTGGACATTGGCTTCATATCATAGAGTCTGTACATTAGGTTCAACGTTAACATGAAGTCTGTACACTGGTTTCTCTGGCACGTTAACACTAAGTCTATGCACTTCATTATTGTTGCTGAAGGGAACAGGGTCGACGCCTGAAGCTTAAAGCGTCCACGCATCAGTAGACAAAGCTTTCACGATGTCTTCTATTGCGTTAACGCCACAAGCAAGCAGCGTCGACGCAGCAGTTAAAGAAGTAGAAACTCTTACAAGCGATGAAGCTTGCACGATATCTTCCACTGCGTCAACGCCATCAACAAGCAGGGTCGACGCAGCGGCTTAAGAGACGCCATTATACAAATGTACATGTCTTCAATGCGTCAATGCAACATGCTGATAACGTCGACGTAGCACACCCATCTGTTGAAGACTTGATCACTAGACTGCCGATACCATTGCGTCAACGCAGCAGGCTGATGGAGTCGACGCAGCGGTTAAAAAGGTTGAAGATCTCTGATGGCTGCATCAACTCTTTGGAGCAAGTGAGTTGACGCCATCTAACTCCAGTTGCTGAGCGTACTGGTGCTGGGCACGTGATCCGAGGATAAGGAGAGTGCCCAGATGAGGACACGTGTTCTGACAGCCTGCTGGATGCTGCCACGTGGTCCGAATTCTTAGGGCGGGAACTGTGGAAGCCACACGCGCCCCGCTGCTGCTGCTGCTGGTATATAATGGAGCCTTCGTCTTCAGATGAAGGTTGATCGAAGAAAAAGCCTGGAGAGCAGAAAAGCCCTTCGATCCAGAAAAAGAAAAGAAGAAGAAAAGGAGAAGAAGAAGAAAGAGAGAGGTCGTGATCGAAGCCTTGAGAGCAATTGCAGAAAAGCAGTAGTGCTGAGAGTTCGATCCAGTGAGAAGAGAAGAAGAAGAAAAAGAAGAGTGGCAGAGTGAGAGAAGCAGCAGAAGTAAAAAGAGAAAGAGAGAGAGCTCGCGAGTGAGAGAAGGAAGCAGAGAAGAAAAGGAAGAGAAAGAAGAAGAGAGAACGAGAGATGGGAAGCTTCATCTGAAGACTTGTTCCTACTGGACCGTGGATCAGATCCAGGCCAGTCAGCTCCATTGAGAGCCATATCTGTGTTTTCATCTTTTACAGCTTTCTGATTGTTGTGTTATTTTCCTTTATTATTTTCCTTTGTTTTCTGATTATCTTTGTTCTTCCGATCCTCTGGACTGAGGTCGGGTTGCTCCTGTGGACTCAGGAGAAGGGAGATCTGATCTCCGGTTCTGGGCTTGTGAATTGCAAGTCCAGGGGTCCCTCCGATTGGGAGGAAGAGAGGTCCTCGACCTCTGGTTTGCTGGTGACTGGAAGTCACTGGTTGGTTCCCTCCTGGTCTGGAGGAAGAGAGACTTCGGTCTCTGGTTTCCAAGTGGCTGGGAGTCACTTGGGGTGTCCCTCCTGTTTGGAGGAAGAGGGGAGGTTGTTCCCCTGGTCAAGCTGTGTGGCAGCAACTGTTTGCAGACTGAGTCTGCTTGGTTCTAGCATTTGCTAGTGAAACCTCACTCCGGTTGGGAGTGAGGGGTGGATGTAGGTCTGTGGACCGAACCACCTAAAAATATCTTGTGCAGTGATCTGATTGTTTGATTAGCTTCCGCTAGATGCTTGAATAGGTGCGCACCAAGTGCTTGTATTTGAGTTGAATTGAATTGGTTCCACTCTGTGGTTTATCTCTTGCATCCTAGTTTTTATTTGGCCATTATTCATAGAGGGATACATTCACCCCCCTCCGTATCCGGGCCTAGCACCCTAACAATGGCGAGGGTCGAAAGCGGGTTTATTTATTAACATTGGTTAAGTGTTGAAGCACTGGATTAGTTTATTCATTAATGAGGACGGAAGGTCCAGGTTAAGGGAAAAGGTCGACCGGTCTTGCCGATGATGGCAAGGGTTGAAAGGATATTGAAGAAAAGATCTCCGGTAGGGTCTGGGGTGATCACATTTTTCAGAGTTTCATTGGGATGGTGGTGTGAACGTGTCACAGAGACATTTTAAGAAGAAAGAAATCTATGCATCAAAGATATGTGGGAAATAAAGGAGAAAAGATCAAAGGATCATGTGATGCTCTAAGAATAGTGATCGCCAGAGGGGTTACCTCAAAATAAAAGGATGATCGCATGTACCTTGTAAGAAGCGGGAAAGATTGTGAGCTCTCCCTTCCTCCTTCTACTGGCCGGCCGATGAAGGGGGTTCTTACTTTGATTACCCTTGCAAAACAAGCAAAACAAGCAAATATGTTAATTAGCCAAAGTGTGTGTAGTATCAATGCTCGAATAAAATGTAACTATGCAAAGTTGGCATGAATACACCTTGTGTGTTTTTGTTTAAAACCCCTAGGAGGAGTGAAGAGGGATGGAGATATGCTATGCTATGCAAGGCAATATAATATGCTAAGAGTATCTCTAGCAGAATAGCTGGAAGAAGGACGCGTGTGATGATAGATAATAACAAATAAAAAGACTAAAAGAGGAGGGGCGCCCTTCTGCTGTGTGTAGCAGTAGTCAAGGAGAGAAAGGAAGAAGACAAGAGCTTCAGCTGCAGCGAATAAGGAACCCGCTGGATGAAGAAATCTCGACTGGAGGAAGACCACCCGTGGAGAAAGAACACTAAAAGAAGCACCTGCAAAGAAATTGTTAGAAAAGAAAGCTCTCTTCTCTCTCTATACCGCAGGCTCTATGTTTTAAAAGCTCTCTGCGTGTTCTTAACCTCTCGCGCGTGAGGAAGCCATGGGGTATTTATAGGGCAAAAGCCCTTATTTCAATAGGATTAAAACAAGGATATGTATTATCCAGTAAGGATGTCCTTCCCCAAACAAGGAAGGATCCTTCTCGGGGAGGTAGCAGGCGAAACGGAGACGGAAGCTAAAATGACGACATGGAGGGGGGCGCTAATTAAAATGACGATCGCGAAATCAGTGGTTAATTCATGGGTTTAATTATAAAAATAAATGACTTTCCATATTTAAAAATAAGAAATGACGCTTTCTTACAATGGCATCAAATAATCAACGCCCCAAAAGCTGACGTCAATTCTTTTGAATTTTACCTTGATTGGGTTTCGTAAAAACCAGGAAACAACGCTTGCGCGAACAGTCGTCTATTAATGAAACCATGACACCCCTTAAGTCATCAATTAAATAACCCCCTGCTCCCAGACGCTAATTACGATTATCATGGAAAAATACCAAATAAATTAGAAAAACTTCATATTAAGCCAATATTGAAGTCCACTTTGGGGCATCACGTGGTGACATGAAATTTACTCATCATAGCATCGATTTTGGCGTGTCTACAGCTGTCCCGCCTTGGCGTCTACTTTGCAAGGGAGTGAAATGGAACGAAGTGAAAGTGCAAGAAGTGGAATGAAGTGGGAACGAACTGTAAAGAAGATGCTAAGGTGTGATGTGACACGCCTCTGACACTAAGCGTTGGAAATCTTTCCACGATTCTGAATGAAACAACTTCGGATGATTACTAGAAAGCAACGATCAACAGGATGAAGGAACTAAGCTAATAAATGAAATGAAATGTGCACACGGGCATGAAAGGAAAGACACCATTGGAGAGCGATTACCAGCCAATGTGGACGTGCTACAACCAAGGTGGATTTACAAGAAAATAAAGTGAATTGAGATAAAGAACCAGTGAATAACTGCTTTCAAGGAACCAACCTCAGTGGCTTCAAGGAGAACACAGTACTTGACTTTGAATGGAATATCTCATATCAACTCAAATCAAGAGCAAGCGGCCTTCATTATTGGCTTAATATGAGGATTTTCATCATTAAAGATCAAAGTACTATATGATGTATGCTGGGCTAAAAGAAAAATTAAAACAAATTAAAAATAGAAAATAATCAAGGATAATATTGCTAAACCATCCAGACTTGGTCAAGAATCCAAATATCTGAGCTGATACTAAGTCGAAGCCCTTTTATCCACGCATCAACTTAGAAAGTGGAACCGTCATCCTAAACCTCAGATGACCCAACGACCTATCCATATGATCAAGACTCCCCTGGAATTATCACTATTTTTTATGAAGGGGAACTCAAATTTCAGGTTCATCAAAACCACAAGGTCCTTGATATGATATAGTAGAGTAGATATCATATAGTAACAATGCAAACATGAGAAATACAAAGGATAGAATGATGTTACCAGACCCGAGTGCTTCTCGAGACCTGCACAACCTGTCCTTTTCTACGCTCAAAGGATTTATTAGCTCAATCCAAGTTCATGATACGATCAACAAGTTCATGATATGATCAATTTTATCAAGATATAAAGTGTAAATCCACTCAGTAATCATAATGCCATAAAACAGTTCAAAACATATAAGCTTAGGAAATGACGACTCCATATAGGGGCGCTATAAACATGAATAACGGCAGCCACAATGTCACCAATTACTATCACTATTCAATTTGGAATCGGATCGCAAATGACGCCTGCAGGAGAGGGCGTTAGATAAATGACGACACCCACAATGTCGCGATTCAATGAAATGATGCTAGCATCTCTGTCGTCAATTAAGTGCAAGCTCCGCTGTCCGTTCCCTATTCGGAAACAAAACTCCAGAGACTATTCTTTCTCAAACTTAAACTGCGCCATTCGAACAACTACTAAAGCTTCAATTATTATAAAAGGAAGGCTTGTCCTCTGCTAAACACATCAAACCGAAGTCACCAGCCGAGGTATTCAACAGCAAAAAACTGAGAACCGAGAATCGCAGGGATTTTCTCAACCGGAAGAAGAAGATGGAGAGAATGATGCAAAGGCCTTTGAAGAAATTTAAGATTGGTTTTCCTAGGATTTTAGTCATTTGTTGACACCCGTTTTATGACCAATAAGTTGGGTCATCTCCTTGTTTATTCTATATGATGCTCCAAGTTGTTCATTCTTCATTGAGCCTTCTTGATCAGTTGGAGGCTTATTTCATGGGTCTTAACCTCTTGGTTAAGTCTGGTTTCCTCGGCGCTTGTCGTTTGGATGAAGCTTAGCAAGCTCTTATCATTTTTGATCCTTATTGTCTCTAACGGTCCACCACAGGGGCGTTACGTTCTTCTAACGCATTAGCCTTCGGCCGTTACATCTTGAAGAGTCCTACGGCTTAAGGCCTTTGTTTCAATCCTTATCCTTTGGCCTATCCGTTGATTCTAACGGTCTGTCATGCGGCCGTTACGTTCCTCTAACGCGTCCACCCATGGCTATCGCATTCATGCAAAGTCCAACTATTTAGAACTTCTTCCCGTTGATCTTATCCCCTTGAGAATAAGGTTAGTGTGATGGTCTTCTCTTGGCAGGTTACATTCCTTTGACGATCTATCGTGCAGCCGTTACATCCAACAGAGAGTCCTGGCTGGTCTGGTCTTTTCTATGCCAATCCGTGATCGAATTGAGAGTTTGATCTTGTGATTTCTCTTCCAAAACTGATCCTCAGAACCTTCTGTTCGATTCTATGGACTCTTGGGAGTATTATCTTCAAGAGTTTGCTAGGAGTTATCTTTTTTTTGCTGGATTATCCTCTGCTCGATCGGAGAGTTGGAGGGTCTATAAATAGCACCCTTAACTTCATGGCCTAAGGTGAGAAATCTGGAGTTTGCGTCAAAGTGCTGCCACATTCTGGAGCCACATCCATCCAAGAGGAGCTTGTTTCTACGTCCATCTGCATCACAGTCAAGGGAGTACTTCAATTTCGGGTTTTAAAGTTTATAGTTTGCACACTTGTGTTCCTCCCTTCCTCCTCTCATCATAGCATTGTCCCACTCCTTTCTCCACGTTCTATCATCTGTTTTCATCATCTCAACATCTTTCCCACATTTTAAAACGCCCAGAGGGGTTAAAAAACCAAACTTCCCCGGTATTCCCCTTTCCTTTTGAATGATCTTAAGTTCTTTGATTATTGATACTACACTTGTGTGAAAGGCTAATCTGGGATTATTTTCTTGTGTTCTACATTCTTTGGCAGGTTTACAGTGTTCATCAGATGAGGCCCAAGCTTTCTAGCCGGCTGGAAGGTTTGGAGTTCGAAGGATTCACAAGTTGTTTCTGCAGATACTCTGACGGTCTTCATCAGACGCATCAGGTGGCTATAACGGCTTATCGGGAGACTGTCACACTCCTGTGACACACAGGTACTGGACCGTTACATTCAGCAGATCTGCAGATTTCATTGGTTTTTCTCTCCCGTGGGCGGGTGCATCATCCTCCTATTTCTAAGGTATTGATCTAGTCTTTGGTATGTTTTATTACCTTAGTGGCGATCACGTTCTTTCCTTAGCATTGGGCATTGGTTTTCTCTCTCTCACATCTCTTATTTCCTTTGCTTGTTCCACCCACGTGGTGTGTTTTATTTATTCCATTGCTCCACGCTCCGGTGTGTGTTTTTCTTTGCCTTCTTTAGTTTAGTTTTGAGATAGCATCGCCCATGCTAGAGCTTGTTCTTATTGTCTAGGTTCATGGTCCACATGTTCATAGGTTGATTGAGATCATTGTGATTTGCTTATCATATTTATCATTCATCACATCACACAAACAAAGAGGAAGAAAACATATCAACAAATAATTTTTTGGCGATCACGGAGGGACAACTTGTGCCAATCGTGCTTTTTTGATCTCTGTTAAACCTGCCATCATTTCCTTGTTTGGTTTTCCCCGGGTTTCCCATTTATTTCCCTACTGTTTCTGGTTCTCTGGCTCTTTCTGACGGTCTCGTGTCCCTGCGTTACACTGCTTCTGACGGTCTGCTCTTCGACCGTCACATGATTCTGACGCAGGTCCCCTAGACTGTTACATACTCCAGATAGGTACGTATCCCGAGGTGCATTTTAGTTCCACAGTTTCTACTGTGATATTCTTACTTGGGTGATATCTGGTCTCCTCCCCCATTATTTTGCTTATCCATATTCAGTGTTTGCATACTTGTTTGCTAGATTCCAGGTTAGAACTTGCATGCACTTCGGTGGGGCATAGGTTCATGCATATTTTCATACATTAGATTGCATTTTCCTACCTTGGTGTGCGGACCTCTCGTCCCCATATTCCTTGGGGCAGACTAGGAAATGACACCAGGGACCTCTGTAAGTCCCCGCGAGCCGTGGATTCCCACACGGACGCCGGGCCAGTTGTACCTTTCCACCCCGTGTCTAGGATTGCATAAGTGAAGGAGTGATCACATTTAGAGTCAAACCAAGCATTACACCCTCTCCTATCAGGAACCTATTGTTGAGAGCACATCCTAATCAATCTACTAAAGTTCCAAAGGAGAAATCATAAGAAGCTTGAGGCATCATCCTAAGCAACTTGGTTGACTTCGAGTGTCTTCATTACTTTTTCACTTGCATCTTTGATAGAAATCATTCAGGTTTGGTTGTCTATTGTGTGATTGTTTGTTGTCTTGTTTGCATTTTGTTAAGGTTGTCCGTTGCATGTGGAGTCATCTCCATCCATTAGGAGCATCATCACCCGGGGGCGAGTCCCTCTCTTCATCCTATTTCAACCCACTCTTCGAATCTACCATGGCTTCCTTCGATCTTCCTCAGTCCGAAGAGGAGTCCCTTCCTCAATGGCTTCTAGAGGATCCCTCTAGAGTTGTCTCATTCCAGCCTCGCGAAGGGCCCGTTCTTCCCTCATCTTCCATCCCCATGGAGAGTGCTCCGTCCACTCAAAATCCTCCTCTTCCTTCCGCCAAGTCTATCCTTCAGATGATGGCCCAATTAGACCCGGCCCAGCTTCAGGCGATCATCAGGCTATGCAGGGGTCCAACACCCCGCCCTCCACGATTATCTTTGGTCATTCCAATCCGTCCGTCACTCAACCTAGAGCCGACGAACCCATTGTGCAGCCCGTTGATCTCACTCCGGTCCAACCTAGGACCCTCCGCTTCTCCAATCTTGAAATGGGCCAGTCTTCTGGGTCGGCCCAGCAGTTCCTTGATAAGGGCAATACCTTTGTCCCTTCTTTCCCGTTAGATCATCATGCCTCAGGCCTAGCTGCGCCGCAAGTTCTTGTTGGTCCAAACGATTTTATGCACCCTCAGCAAGGGGAAGCCCAGGTCCAATCTAATGTGGGTCATCCTTCGATCCACCATCCTTCCTATGGGCCGTCTCCTCCATCTGCTTACCCTTCCGTCCCTCAAAATCCATCCTTTACTGTCCCTGCTCCCTCCCGAGAGCAGGAGTTGCTTGATAAGTGGGCCGCCATGCAGCAACAGCTCGACTTCCTTCAAAAGCGGGTTGGCCCTCAATCTTTAGCGGACGTTCCAGTCCCGAGTTTCCAAAACATCCGGTTCCCTCCACAGTCCGAGCTCCCCAATTACAGAAAGTATGATGGGAACAACAACCCTTTTGTTCATGTGAGGGACTTCTTATACGAGTCGGCTCAATTTCAATACGACGATCGCCTCATGGCGTATCTATTTCGTCAATCGCCATATGGTGTTGCGCTGGAATGGTTTTATTCTCTGCCATTAGAAGAGGCTAAGAGTTTCAAGACAGTGAAAGATAAGTTTATTCAGAGGTTCCAAGACAGAGTCGGCCCGGAATATTCATTCACAGATCTGGTGGCCGAAAAGATGAAGCCAGATGAGGAATTTGCTACCTATGCCGACCGATGGAGGCAGATGGTCGCTAGAGTGCCCGGCCACATTCCGGAGGAAGAAAAGGTCAAATTGTTGATTTCTAATGCCAATCCGACCTTCCGCAATATTCTAGCCATGAATGACATAGCCAAAATGCATCAACTATATAGCCGAGTGCGCTTTATCCAAACTCAGTTCAAGGATTCCCCCATACACTCGCTCTTTGAAAACCAAAAGCCCAAGTATTATAAGAAGCCTCAAGGGCCTGTTACCGAGGGGATAGATGAATGAGCAAGTTCAAGCCGTTGCTTTCCCTTTCCAAGCCGCACCCTTCCGCTTCCCACAAAATTCCCGTACTCCACAAAACCCCGCTCCTCAAAACTTCCAAGCCACTCCATAAAATCCTCCGCCCGCCTTCGCCATTCCACAAAATACCTTCGCCGCACCACAGCAACCACCACAATCTCCACAATACCACAACGTCCCTCTACCCAACGGCTATAATAACAACAATAACAAGCGCCCGGCTCCTAAAAGGGCACAGTACCCGCCCTTGCCAGAAACTCTCACAGATATCTTCTCGGCTCTCATGTCAATCAATGCTATACAACTTCCTCCGGAACGGCCCAACTGGAACCCGGCCATTGTTCAGACCAAGTACTGCAGGTTCCACAGGCAGCCGGGCCACACCATTGAAGGTTGTTTTCAGTTCAAGGACTTGGTATATGACCTTCATGAAGGACAGAGAATTGATTGGGCCGAGATGCACAAGGCCATTGTTGAAATTAAGGAAAAGAGAAGCCAGCCGTCGAGGCAGCAAGTGCAGCAGCAACAAGCACCGCAGCCGCAACAGCAGCCACAACAGCAACAGCAGTCGATTCAGGACTTGGGGATCCACCAAAACCCGATGTCGAACCATCCTCTCGCTCCACAGCCTCAGCCGCAGGCACCGGCTCAGGTAAATGTTGTCCAACCCCCGGCTCCTAACGGCGGGTGGTCTTTTGATGACGACGGCACCACACCGTAGATAATGGCCTTCCACCATAATCACCGCAATCCCCTTACTTTCTCTAGCATTCTACCTACACACCCGGCATCTTCACCACTTGTTCTCCCATTCACACCCACTCCAGTAACTCCGCCACCACCCGTAATTCTGTCACACCCATCACCAGTTACCCCCGCTACCATCATCACGCCATCACCCAACCCTTCACTTATCCCCACGCCTCCACTAGCATGTCCTCCCTCCGTACCAGCACCCATCATCACCACCCCACCTTCCACTAATCCCTCATCCATCATCCGTCCATCACCACTTATTACCTCCACCAACACCACAGCTTGCCAAATCCTTTCTTCCACACCGCCTATTCCACTCATCCACACCACCGGGCCAATTATGCCGTCTTCTGGTGCACAAAATCTCGCCCTACGGAGCGGGTGGCTGTTCCATCGGAATTATCCCACTACTTCTAATCCTCAATCTTCCCAGCCGGCTGCCAAGCAAGAAGAAGCTGAACCTCTGCCGGGTACCCAGTACAACTTGCTACATCATCTGGACAGGGTGCCCGCCAAGATATCTGTTTTGGAGCATATCAAGAGATCTACCCTTCACCAGGATGCTCTCAGAAACTTTTTACAAAAGGTGATGGTTAGTGAGGACATGGCAGTTGACAGTTTACCGACAGCACTGGCAACAATTTCCAAAGGGCCGGTGATCACATTTTCTGAGACCGAGCTAGCTCCTCCAGAAGCTCGGCAAATGCCGCTCTGCATTTCAATTACTTTGAACAAAGTCAATATTGACGCAGCACTGGTAGACACAGGGGCATCGATTAATGTGTGCCCACTCAGTACCCTCCGAGCTTGCAACATGTCTAAAGAACTACTGCGACCTACCCCCACCACCATAGCTGCATATGATAATTCAAGAAGAGCCTGTCATGGGGTGGTCACTATTCAAGCAGAACTTGGACCTCTTACTATGCCAGTGGAGTTCTATGTGCTGGACATTGACCCTATGTTCAAGGCTATCTTGGGTCGTCCATGGATTGACACTCTCAGCGTCGTACCCTCCACTGCGCATCAATGCATTAAATTTCCTTTCCAAGGGAGGGTCGTCAAAGTTAAGAGTTTATCCACGGTCCAATCTGTATAGGCTATTTCAGAAAAGGTTCTCCCCACCTTATGGCCCAGCAGCCGGCCAGTCATCTCAGTGCTAGATCTTGACTTTCCTTGGGCTTATACACCCCACAAACCCATCACTGCTACGGTTAATATCAAGATGAAGCCCCAGATCCGAGATTCCAAGGGCTGGGATATTATTTTGAAGCTAGGCTAGCAACCGGGGAGAGGCCTCGATGCTCAAATGCAGGGAAGGACCAAGCCCATCCCCAAGGGCAGAAAAATGAACAGGAGAGGTCTCGGATACCGAGAGACTGCATTATTTATGATGGGTGACTCTGGGCCACTCACTTGGGACTATCGTCAGCATTTTGTCAGAGGGCCTCTCCAGCCAGGCACATTGAGCCCACAGCTAGTTCTGCCAGAAAGAAAGGATTCGGTATGTCCAGTTGCCGATCCCCCTCTACCACCGAGAGGGCCAGTTGATGACATGATTGACTATGGTCAGGCCTTTGAGAGATTGTTCCATGAAGAAGACTGCTAGAAGCATCAGGAGGTTCAGCTCATCCAATGGAGGCTAAAGAAGCAGCCAGTTCAACATCCACGAGAGGAGGAGAGCTCACCGATTGTCTTTTCTTGGTCTCCCTCCCGTCTTCAATCACTTTTTCAGCAATGGGAACTCATATCCCGTCCTCCCCCAATCATGATCAACCAATCCTTCAATGATCCGTTTGAAATCCTGTTTATTCCCTGCGCCTGTGGGCGTTGTCCTCCTATTAATCTGGTCGATCTATTCACTCCTCCTTCTTCCACCACTCCACTCCACGAGATGTGGTTTCGATCCTCCGATGCCTTCTTCGATTGCATCTTCCCTGAATTGTTCCCCATGCAACTCCCGCCTCCTCCTTCCTGTTGTGTGGTCTCCACTGATCTCCAAAAAAAAACGTCAAATTCGAAACGGAGATTTCAATGGAAGATTACGCTACCTTGT
This sequence comes from Amorphophallus konjac, assembly GCA_022559845.1. Classification (NCBI taxonomy): domain Eukaryota; kingdom Viridiplantae; phylum Streptophyta; class Magnoliopsida; order Alismatales; family Araceae; genus Amorphophallus; species Amorphophallus konjac. The sequence goes on from CM040121.1 coordinate 376,415,557, forward strand.
CTCCATTCTCCTCCCAGGGGCACGAGTCCCATGCTCCTTCCTTTCCACTAGATTTTCTTTCCCCTAGGTTAGGATTAGGGTCTGTCGAGTCTAGGGAAGTAGAGTCAGTTAGGTCTAGAAGAGTAGGGTCTTGTTCTAGCTCGTCCAACCCTTCCTCATCTGAGCCACGCCCGCTTGCGCGTCCTCCAAAATCCGTTCCTGATAGGTTCTTGCAAGATCTAGCTCAGTAGTGTCATGCTCTTTTGAAGTGTCCAGAATTTGTTGCTACGGCAATCATGATTGAGGATGAAGAAGAAATAGAGGGCGTGTGGAGCGATGATGGACTCGGTGTCTATGAAATCTTAGATGAAAAAGATCCAATCGACGAGGACAGCAACATAGATGACACTGCTGATTTGTATGCGCATGGACTAAAGAGATTCGATGAGCCATCGTCAGCAGTGGATGAACCTACGAAGGAAATAAATTTGGGAACTGAAGAAGACCCAAGGCCCATCATTATTGCCGCTAATCTCCCTCCACAAGTAGAAGAGGATTTGATCGAGGTTCTGAGGGAGTATAGCGATTCTTTCGCCTGGTTTTATGAGGACATGCCAGGTCTTGACCCCTCCTTAGTGGAACATCGACTCGTGCTTAAACCAGGGGCAACGCCTGTGAAACAACGGTCAAGAAGATTTCACCCCCACATGGCCTTGAGGATTAAGGAAGAAGTCGATAAGTTGTACAAGGCCAGATTCATTAGATTGGTTCTATATCCTTAGTGGGTGGCGAGCATAGTCCCTGTTATCAAGAAGGATGAAAAAGTGCGTATTTGCATCGATTTCAGGGATCTTAATAAAGCATATCTCAAAGATGATTTCCCGCTGCCTCACATCGACGTCCTGGTAGATAACACCGCCGGGTACGAAGCTTTGTCATTCATGGACGGTTACTCAGACTAAAATCAGAACCATCTCGCTCCGGAAGATCAAGAGAAAACCTCCTTCACCACGCCCTGGGGCACGTACTGTTATGTGGTTATGCCGTTCGGTCTGAAGAACGCGGGCGCCACCTATCAGAGGGCGATGATGGCCATTTTCCACGACATGATGCATATCTATGTGGAAGCTTACGTGGATGATATTTTGGAGAAGTCAAGGACTAAAGAAGAACACCCCTCTATTCTGGCTAAGGTGCTGCAAAGAGCCAGGGAGTACAAGCTTAAAATGAATCCGAAGAAGTGTGTATTCGGAGTCTCTTCAGGGAAGCTGCTAGGCTTTATAGTGAGCAAACGGGGGATCCAGATTGATCCTAACAAAGCAAAGGCCGTCATGGACATGCCTCCGTCGAAGAACATTACGGAACTGCGAGGACTGATGGGTAGATTGTAATTCATCAGAAGATTCATATCCCAACATTCTCAAAGGTGCCGCTAGTTTTATGAATTGCTTAGGCGGGGGTAAAGTTTGAATTGAATCAGGATTGTCAGAAGGCCTATGAGGACCTAAAGGAATATATATCCAATCCCCCAGTTTTGCGACCTCCTGTCCCTATGAAACCCCTAATCCTATACATCTCGGTCATTGAGGAGTCCCTAGGGGCGGTCTTAGCACAAGTAGATGAGGAAGGAAAAGAGCGGGCTGCTTATTACCTCTCTCGGTTATTCAACCCAACTGAAGCCAGATACACCGCTATGGAGAAGACTTGTGCCGCCTTAGTGTGGGTAGCTCAGAAGCTTAAACATTACTTTCTTGCCCACCCGATTAGGTTGATTTCTAGAATGGACCCGATTCGCTATCTCTTAGAAAAGCATGTCCTTTTCTAGTAGGTTAGCTCGCTGGCAGAGCTTCCTCTCCCAATTTGATATCACATTTGTCGTTCAGAAGACAGTCAAAGGGTATGCCATCGCTGAGCATCTTGCCCATCTCCCCATCCCTCACACTGACTCTATTCAGGATGATTTCCCTGATGAGCATCTCTCTGCTATCTCTCATCATCCCTTCTGGTCTCTGCACTTCGATGGTGCACTCAATTCTCAAGGCCGAGGGATAGGCGCTGTTCTGCTCACTCCAGAGGGAGTGACGATTCCCTTTGCTTATCAACTTCGATTTCCTGCTACCAACAACATCGCCGAGTACGAGGCTCTCCTAGCCGGATTGAAGCACGCCTATCTCTTAGGCGCGCATTATTTGAATATCATAGGAGACTCTCAGCTCGTCTTGCGGCAAGTTCTGTCCACTTACCGCACTCGTGACCCTAAGCTCAAGCCTTATCAAGATTTGGTCACAGTCCTTGCTAGACAATTCTGTAAGCTGATCTATATCCATACTCCTAGGTCTCAGAACATTCTGGCTGACGCTTTAGCTTTACTTGCTTCCTCTCTATCTTTCCCTCTCAGTCGGAATACTGAGACCATCGCCGTTCAGAGATTGGACGCACCCTCTCTTCAAGATCCTTGGTACATCAACATTAGGAAAGCTGTAGAGGCGAGGGCTGAGAAGGAAGACCTTAAGGAAGTATCTTTGATGGAGCTAGAAGAGATTCTGGAGGAAGAAGAATTGCCCTGGTATCATGAGATTGAGTTGTTTTGCAAGGACGGATCGTTCCTAGAAGGGGCAAATGTCGAGCAGCGCAAGTCAATAAGGAGAGCCGCCTCAAGGTATACCATCGTTACAGGAGAACTATACAGACGTGCTACCAATGGAATGCTCATGAGATGCTTAGATGATGATGAGGCTTGGAAGGTGGCTGAAGCAGCCCATTCTAGTGAGTGTGGAGGTCATGTCAATGGCCACGCTCTAGCGAAGAAGATCCTTAGGCAGGGCTACTATTGGCCCACTCTAGAGGAAGATTGCTCCCTCTATGTCCGGAGGTGTCTTAAATTCCAACTCCACGCTGATAAAATTCATGCTCCAGCTTCGTCTCTCCATCCTCTCTCCGCTCCTTGGCCATTCTCTATGTGGGCTTTTGACATTGTCGGCACGCTCGGTGATCCTAACTATCAGATCAAGCAGAAATCATTTATCCTTACCGCCACTGAGTACTTCACCAAATGGGCCGAAGCGGAGGCGTACGCAGAGATCAAAGCTTCGATGATGTGCCTCTTTATCTTGAAGAATATCATCTCGTGGTTCGGAGTGTCAAACAACATCATCACCGACAACGGACCCCAGTTCGTTTCTCAAGAGCTCAAGGACTTATGTAAGAAGTTCAATATTGCATTGCATCATTCATCCCCATATTATCCTCAAGGCAATGGTCAAGCCGAGGCCACTAATAAAACCCTTCTTAAAATTATAAAGAAGACATGCGAATCTCATAAATTTTCTGATTGGCCAGAAAGGTTAGTGGAAGCTCTGTGGGCTTACCGCACCTCCGTCCGTACTCCTACGGGACAAACTCCCTATGCTCTTACCTACGAGATGGAGGCAGTGCTCCCATATGAGATCTTGATCCCTTCCCTTAGAGTGCAGCTCGATAAGGAACTTAATCTCGACAAGCGTCAAGAGGCGTTGCTCGTTCAGTTGGAACTCTTGGATGAGAAGAGGATGAACGCGGCCGATCACGTATCCGTTTATCAAAAGAGAGTTTCACGTTATTTTTAAAAGAAGGTGATTGAACGTAAATTTCAAAAAGGTGATATGGTTTTGAAACGCAAATTCATTCGGTCTGCAGGTCCTAGGTCTAAATTGCAACCTTACTGGGAAGGGCCGTTCGTTGTAAAAGAGGCTTATCCGGGGAATGCTTATCGTTTAGTGAACGCGGAAGGTGAGAAGCTCTCTCACACATGGAATGGGTTGTATCTTAAGCGTTTCTTTCCTTAGAGTCTAATCAGTGCCACCCCGACAGCGAGGTGTTCCCTCCCTTTCACCATAAAGAGTCTTGAGTACGGCAATCACACACCACACGGCGTCCCTAGTCAGGTTTCCCATTTTGTAGACACCGTTTCTCCTCGGCCATGCTTTGGGGGAAAGTCGAAGTCCCTGTCCGTTTCTTTCTTCGGCTGAATCCAGGGGCAAGAGGTGAATAAGGAGGCGATGACCAATCTCGGCACCCTGACGAGAGGAGGTCTCAAATAGGGGCAGTCCGTTATGACCTGACGTCACAAGCAAAGAAACACAAAAGAAAAGAAGAAGGCAAAGAAGCAATCTTTATGACAAAAGCAAAAGCATTATCTCAAAAGTCTTCCAATCATAGATTCCAAAGCTCCGGAAAGAGAAAGAAAGCTAGGCACGGCAAGAGTGGCAGTACAGTTCCCTGCGGGACGAATGAGCCCGGTCGCATGCATGCCTAGAGTGGACTAAGATTCGATGACGGACACAAAGCCCCGGCGGAACAGACAAAATCTCTAATGGGTTGTCTGAAGAGGAACTCAAGTCCTAAAAACTTCTATATCTGGCCAAAGCTTACCCCTGTGTTCTATTTTTCTTTTAGGATCAAGACTAGTACCCTGGGTATGGCCATGGTAGAGACACAGTCATGCATGTTGGGTCTTGGCCAGGGGTCGTCACCTTGTTGCACGCCAACCTCGGGAACTCTCATTATAATAATAAGGACCAACGTTGTCAGGGGGGGCACTGATTTCCAAAATCTAAAAAAATCATATATTTCCAAAACCCAAAAAAATCATATATTTCCAAAATCCAAAAAATCATATATTTCAAAACCCAAAAAATCATCATATTTCCAAAATAAAAAAAATCATATATTTCCAAAATCAAACAAAAATCATATATTTTAAAACCCCAAAAACATCAAATATTTCCAAAAACCTCACGAAAATTCACATATTTTCCAAAACTCCAAAAAAACACCATCATATGCATTGCATGCATCGCATTATTTCTATTATGTCTTCCGTCTATTTGATAAGGATCCACCCCTTGACCAAATATCAAGAAATGGTCATTTTCTAACTTGCTTTAAGGCAAGGGGTTGAGTCTGAGAACAGATCTAACTTGTCTATTGTCTAAAGTGTGTGCAGAACACAGGCTCAAGCTCAGGGCTAAAAACTCACAACTATGCAGGTTCAGGATTGTAACTTGCCATCTCCAGACCGTCGCAGTTATGTAACGGCCCATCCTGGACCATCACATTGTCTTCAGGGCATTGGCTCTATTCTCTCAGCAGGTCCATCCCTGACGGTCTTCGTGCAGACCGTCACACACTTCTAACGGTATGTCGTTAGACCGTTACATCCTCTAGAGAACAGAATTCTTAGTTCATTCACCCTGACGGCCTATCGCCAGACCGTTACATCCTTGTGGCGGTCCTTCTCATAACTGTTACACTCTCCAGAGGCTTTGTTTTTCAGATCATTCTAGCCAAGTCAAGCCACAACTCATGTTCATACAACTAAGGCATTCCCATCTCATTCAAATGAACTTAATGAAACATAAAATTAATAAAATTTCTATTCCCATTGTCAATTACAGCAACATCTTTCATCAATCAACAAAATCAAACTATATTCAATTTCCTATCCGCAAGAGGGTGGATCTTCCTCAACTCTTTCACGTAGCCACGGCGTGCTTCGTCGTTCTCTTCCACGTCTTCTTGCCACGGGCGCACTTTGCTGATCTCCCACATGATCAGCGCGTTCCAAACTGCTCTTTCATCCTCCTCGGTCCCCATCTTCCTAGCTAGAAAGGGAGGGTAGTATGATAGTGCAGGAACTTCGATTCGGGGTAGTCCGATCTGAAGATGGCACCAGTGCGGGTTGTAGATCGCCATGGTAGTATTTCCCACTAGCTGGAGGTCCAGGCCTTGACGCCGCGGTATTCTAAGCAAAGTGTTCCGAAGGATTCTTGGTCGCATAGTGAATTGCTCTAATGGCAAAATGTTGAAGAAGAGGCGCCATTCATCTCGTGTTTTCTTGTCCGCCGTCTTGCATTCGACCTGAGAAGAAAATCTAGATGCACCTCCAATAAAAAACAAAGGGTGGCTCCCAAAGATCCGGCTAGCAGAAATTATATCTTCCTTTGGTTGGATTTTGATTCTCACTCCCATCCAACACTCAAGGAGTATCATGCAGCCGAATAGAGGTCCTCCTAAGCAAGCGGAGCTTAGTCCTTCATAAAGATATGAGAGGATCGCTTGAGACATGGACATTCCCCGCCACAACCCGCTGATAATGCTGAGATTTTGGGTATCTAAGAGGTGGTCGGTAGTCGTGAAAAGGAAAACTCCGCATAAGAAAACCGACACCGCCTTGGCTATGGCTTCATATCTCTCCCACTTGTTCTTGCAATGAGAGACTATCCATTGTGCCATGGGTATTAAATGAATGTGGTGCGGGCTGATCATGGTCATTACATCCTTTGGATTGTGAATGAAATCGCTCAAGATCAAGGACGGGTCAATAGGCTCCACCATGTAGCAAACTAGGTCTTCATCCCCCGCCTTAGTCTTAGGAAGGGCTAGGTAGGTTTCTACCTCCTCTAATAGGACTGTAGCTTTAAAAGAAGGGAAGATGAAGGTATGTTTTTATGGATGCCATAATTCTAGGAGGGCTGAGATGCTTGGCCAATCTAAGGATAATTTCTGAAAGTTCTTGCCTAAGACCAATAAAGGTTGAAGGTGCCATGCCCTAAGGATTGTTACAACTTCTAAAGGGAGTTCCTTGATCATGGGAGCCACCCACTTCGAATTGGAGTAACATCTTGGACCAGGAAGAGGCTAAGAAGGAGAAGAAGATCATGAGGAAAGATGAAGTGCAGAATTATTGAACTTGGCTAAGGTATAGAAGCTTACCACTCTTTGAGCATTGGAGCTCAGATGTTTGGGGATAGAGGTCAACCTTTGTAGCTCTCCACGCTCTTTTCTCGCAGCCTTAGGTCCGGTGTAGATCTTCTCCTCCATGGCCATCACCTCGAAGCTTCTCTTCATGGTGTTTCCTGCCCTTAGGAGAGGTTCCTCAGCCCTTCTAGCAGAGAATTCAGCAAAGTTACGAACTTTGCCTAAGTTTCCAAGTTTTAAAGGCTTGCTTTTGGCTTTGAAGTGATAGGATTTGAGTTGGAAGGCCTTATCTCGAGTTTAGAAGACTTCTAGTGGGGATTTGGGTAGTCATCCTTCAGGTTTGGCCTCTCACGGCACAATCCGTCTCAGAGTACATTTCATTCTCTGACGGTCTATTGTAGGGCCATCACTTGGCTCTGACGCCCCAGCTCTGGTCCGTCACATTTTCCTGTGGGTTTCTTTTGACCCAATTCCGTTCTGTCAAGCCTAACGGTCTAGCATTGCACCATTACATGTTGTGACGCATGGGCCCTAAGCCGTCACATTTACTGCCGTCCAGTCTTGGCTTCTTCTTGTTCATGCATTCCTGACTGTCCGATCACAGCCGTTACTTGGCTCTAACGCTCACATCTGGACCGTCACATTTTCTTCAAGCTACCTTAATATAGCAGGGTTCTGTCATCTTTAACGGTCTAGAATTTGACCGTTACACCATTCTGACGCTCCCTAGTGGGCCGTCACATTTTCTGCTGCTTAATGTTGCAGTTTGGCCTCTGTCATATCTAACGGCCTCCATCTGATGCGTTACAGGAGTCTGACGGTCTGGATCTAGACCGTCACTTTGTCTGCTGCTATATTTGTGCTATTCCGTCCTGCCTATGATTAGACCTGGCGGTCATACACGCTTTCCATTTCATACATTTCATCTCACTCAGACAAATTTTACATCCACATTCATCCATTCATTCACTTAAAACAACAAAACATAAAAAAGAACTCTTCATCTATTTTCCATTTTCATAAAGTCATGTACAAGTAAGAAAAAGAAAATACAAGTTCACTCGGCCGGCTTGTCTTCCGGGCCGCCTTTGTCATCACCCTCCTCGGGTCTCCGCGCAGGTGGCGCTATGGAGGCACTCTCCTCCTTCTGTCCCCTCTCTGCCCTCTCGTTCCTCCGCTGCCCGGAGGAGCTGGCGAGGAAGTCTGCTACTGATCCACTCGGGGCAACGCTCCTCCGTGCCCCACTTTGAGAGGAACTCCGCTCTGGTCCTCAGCCCATCATCCTCACCGTGCGCTCCATCATCCGCAGCTCGATCTTCAACTCGAAGATCTGACGTCGTGTCTCTCGGGCCTCGGTCCGGTAGCTATCCAACTCCGTTGTCCCGGTCCGAAGTCTCTCCACCTCGGCTCGTGCCTAGGCCAGCTCTGTCCTGAGTCGCTCTGTCTCTAATCATCCTCGCTCTGCCTCTGTTCGAGCACGCTCCGCCTCGGCTACCGCTGCGGCTAGCTCTTTCGCCTGTGGTTTGCATTTCATCATGATTAGTCAAATAAGCATTTAAATTTTACATAAGAATTTTAAAGTCGAAGCATTTAGCATCTTACCCGCTCTGCGAGGGTGGCCTCCGCCTCCTCGGCCCGAGCAACCGCTCGAGCAAACTTGGCATCCCGCTCAGCTCTGCCCCCGGCAGGCTGTGATGAAGATGACGGGGCATCTGGTCCAGCTCTTTGGGCTCCCTCAGCCCGCTGCATTTAGAAGTCATGGTCAGTCAATCATCATTAACATCATTTTCATCATAAGCATGAATCATTTAGGTCCAAGGTTTTAGAATCTTACCAGAAGCTCCAAGGCGGCCCGGTACTCGTCCCGCTACTGGACGGTGGCGTGGAGTAGCCCCTCGAGCTCGGCTATCCTTCCCTCGGGGTCTAACTGCATTTAGAAAGCATATAAGTCAGTACATATAGAGTAATTCTCATATAAAAGCATTTTTTCATATAGAAAGAGTTCAGGGTTTAGAATTTCATACCGGTCATCGGATACCTCGGTACACCTGGTCCCCATACCACCGAGCGAAGGCCTTCAAGTATGCCACATCGCTCTCGTCCCGATCCTTTACCGCTCTGCCCCGCCTATTCTAGTCGTGGACAAACTTCACCTTTCGGGCGCACCAATCCACGTCGCCGCTAATGCCCTTTGATGACTTGCCCGGGCGCTCGTCACCACGGCGTGGAAAGGTCACCTCGGGCTGGTGTAGTCCCCGAGTCCACAGGATCAGCCGGTAGTGGAGTGGCTCGATGACATTGATGCAATGAAGCCAAATGTCTCGTCCCCGGTACGAGAGGGCTGCCTCCACCCATGGCTGTCCCTCGTAGCTCTCGCCTCGGTACGGGGTCCATTTCACCTAAAGCATGTTGTTCCATTGGTCAGCATATAGAACATTCATAAACATTCAAAGCATTTAGAAGGCATTTAGAGTTCTGGGCTTATCGCCGTGTGCGGGAAAGAATCCAAATCGTCATGGATCACCCGGGTCAATCTGGTGATCGACCCCGGGTCTCTAGCAACCACCCATCGTCTGGCGATCGGGATCAGCCCGGGGTGGAGTAGTGTACCTCTCCCGATGCCCGGGAGGAACATGTAGCTCCAGATCTGCATTTAGAAGTCAGTATTAGTCGGTTGCATAATCATTTGCATATTCATAAGCATAATAGGAAGCATTTAAGTTTACCTATAGGAAAGGCGAGAAGTCACCCAGCATCGTCTGTCGGTCCGTGGTGCTGAGCAACTCAAACAGGAAGGCTAGCACTGCCGCCCCCCATGCGTATTTTCTGACTCGGCCTAAATCTCTGATCATCGGTAGCAGCCTGCAACTGATGACATCTGCTCGAGTCGCGAACAAGAGCTTCCTGAACAAAAGCATCAGGAACTGTCTCAGGACGCGGTCTCCCTCCTGTCCCGCCTCTGCCGCCACGTGTAGGTGCACCTGCTCTATCACTCGGTCTATATGCTCCTCAGGTAGCTCTCCCATTGCGATCGCTGCTCCTCTCAGTCCTAAGCTCTCCTGCAGTCGCGATCGTGAGAGCTGAGATGACGTCTGGTCCGGCCTAATCAAATCCAGCCCCAGCAGCTCCTGGGCCATCTCTCTGTAGTCCCTATAGGTCTAGCCCGTCACTGTGGCTCCATGCACTCTCAATCCAGTGATCCTCGCTATGTCTTCCAGCGTGGGGATCATATGACCCCACGGGAAGATGAACGCCCCACTGATCGGGTCCCATCTCTCGTGCAATGCGTACAGCAGCGGCGTGTCCATCCTGATCACCTCAATGCTGAGCACCTCGGTGAATCCCATCGCTGCAAGCCTCTCTCTCTGGTAGTCGGGCAGTGCCTGATAGACGGCCCGGATCTACAACCACGAGATCCTTGTTCGTCTCTTCCCCTGCATTCATTTAGAGCATAAGTTAGTCAATTGCATCATAGAATCGTTGCATAACATTCATATAATGAAAACAAAAAAAAAATTGAATAATTGAAAACCCAAAAAACCAGTTTTGGGTCTCTGGTGGTTGTGACAGCCCTGGGGTGGGGTATCACATGGCTCTAACGCGCCAAGGGAGATGCGTTAGGCTCGTGACAGTCGCTAGAAGGACCGTCACGTTCTCTGCTAAAGGGCGTTTTCCCTTTTGTTTTCTAGGCTTTTCCCACTTTGGCCAAAAGGCCTACATATGATCCTAATGGGTTCGTAGACCCATTTTCTACCCCCCATTCATGCATGCATACACATAAAAAACTGATAAAAATTGAAAAATAAGAATTAGGGCGGACGGGCTTACCTCGTGGTCTTGGCCCCTCTTCCTCTTCTTCTCCATTGTAGTGGGTTCCCCTTCGTCCTGGTGTGTTTCCCCTTGATCCCCCTCGGCCGTTGGAGCCTCTTCGTCCGCCATTGACTCCCTCCTCGCCGTTTCTTCCTCCACGGGCGGCGGGATCATTTCTCGCTCTATCCGGCGGTGGAGGCGGCGTATCACCTTCTTTTTCATTCCTCTCTCCCTCCTCTTCGGCGGTTGAGGCTCGTCGCCGGCCATCTCGTCGGTGGTCGTCGGTGGTCTCGATGGTCGTCTCGGTTGGGGTTTTTTGGGGGTGTTAGGGCGAATGAGAGTGTGAATGATGTTTTGTGACCGTTCGGTTTGTTTTTTTTGAACGCCCAGGAAACGTGACGGTCTATCGCTAGACCGTTACATTCCCTGACGCATCTTCTTTAGGCCGTCAGGTCAGTTGAGTATGTTTCATTGAAGAATGTGAATTGCCAATCTCTGACGGCCCAGTCCTAGACCGTTACGTGGTGTGACGCACCATCTCTAGGCCGTTACAGCTTGCAATTTTCTTGATGAAAGAAATGGTCTAGTTGATGCTTGAATGGTTGCATTTTGTGCCATGATGCATATTATTGATGCTTCTCATGCGTACAAATGGTTATGCCTAGTTTCATACTCATATTAATTGTCATTGGCTAAATCTTTTTGTTCATGGATGAAGTTATGAATAGCATCACGCTCTGCTGTTCGTCAAGCAGGTAAGTCATGTATTGTATCTCGATCCCTTGTCCCTTTCAATGCATTACTATATGTTATCTATGATATATTATCTCGAGAACCGGCTGGTCATTCATGTGCTCTGGGATCTGATGTTCCCCTTAAACAAAAATGACGATGATCTAAGCGCACATGTTTAATCGTTGGATAGGCCGTTAGGTTGGAAAGGTTCGGGGATGATGGTTCTGTCTTGCACGCCATGGTTGCAGATGGTGTCCTGACCCTGATTTCTCCGGTCTAGCAATATTATTCTCGAGTATCTTATTATTTTATATTTCTTTGCATTTGTTTTGATGATTTCTTTTATTTTAGCCCAGCATGCATCATACGCATTCTTTGAGCATTCATGAGCCTGGTCTGTCAGGGTGTCTCAATGATGGTGAATAGATGTGTTCTTGATCTCAAATGAGGAGAGTCATTTCCATTCTGAATTGGAAGGTCTTTCTTCGATCTGCTCGCTTGATCTAGTTAGCTGAAGATTCCTATCTGGAGTTTAGTCAGTCCTTTCCTTTTCGTTGCCTCCGGCGACCAGCCGTGTTTTCCTTTCCTTAGTTAGGTAGTTCCTCCAGAGATGCGTCATTTTGTTGGCTATTTCCTTGTGATTAGTTCAAAGTTTTCCAAAAAATTCCTATCGCTTGTTGGTTGAACGGGTGTCGTTTGCCTTAACGCCCGCTTTTCAGTCCACTCTGCTTCATTTTCGCTTCATCTCCATGTCCCATTTCGCTTTCACTTCACCTCCGCTCGCTCCCCTGCAAAGAGGACGTTAAGGAGGGGCATCTGTTGACACCCGTTTTATGACCAATAAGTTGGGTCATCTCCTTGTTTATTCTATATGATGCTCCAAGTTGTCCATTCTTCATTGAGCCTTCTTGATCAGTTGGAGGCTTATTTCATGGGTCTTAACCTCTTGGTTGAGTCTGGTTTCCTCGGCGCTTGTCGTTTGGATGAAGCTTAGCAAGCTCTTATCATTTTGGATCCTTATTGTCTCTAACGGTCCACCACATGGGCGTTACATTCTTCTAACGCATTAGCCTTGGGCCGTTACATCTTGAAGAGTCCTACGGCTTAAGGCCTTTGTTTCAATCCTTATCCTTTGGCATATCCGTTGATTCTAACGGTCTGTCGTGCGGCCGTTACGTTCCTCTAACGCGTCCACCCATGGCCGTCACATTCATGCAGAGTCCAACTGTTTAGAACATATTCCCATTGATCTTATCCCCTTGAGGATAAAGTTAGTGTGATGGTCTTCTCCTGGCGCGTTACATTCCTGTGATGGTCTATAGTGCAGCCGTTACATCCAACAGAGAGTCCTGGCTGGTCTAGTCTTTTCTCTGCCGCTCCGTGATCGAATTGAGAGTTTGATCTTGTGATTTCTCTTCCAAAACTGATCCTCAGAACCTTTTGTTCGATTCTATGGACTCTTGGGAGTATTATCTTCAAGAGTTTGCTAGGAGTTATCCTTTTTTTTTTGCTGGATGATCCTCTGCTCGACCGGAGAGTTGGAGGGTCTATAAATAGCACCCTTAACTTCATGGCCTAAGGGGAGAAATCTGGAGTTTGCATCGAAGTGCTGCCGCATTCCGGAGCCACATCCATCCAAGAGGAGCTTGTTTCTACGTCCATCTGAATCACAGTCAAGGGAGTACTTCGGTTTCGGGTTTTAAAGTTCATAGTTTGCACACTTGTGTTCCTCCCTTCCTCCTCTCATCATAGCATTGTCCCACTCCTTTCTCCACGTTCTATCATCTGTTTTCATCATCTCGACATCTTTCCCACGTTTTAAAATGCCTAGAGGGGTTAAAAAAACCAAACTTCCCCGGTATTCCCCTTTCCTTTTGAATGATCTTAAGTTCTTTGATTATTGATACTACACTTGTGTGAAAGGCTAATCTGGGATTATTTTCTTGTGTTCTACATTCTGGTGCAGGTTTACAGCGTTCATCAGACGAGGCCCAAGCTTTCTAACTGGCTGGAAGGTTTGGAGTTCGAAGGATTCATAAGTTGTTTTTGCAGATACTCTGACGGTCTTCATCAGACGCGTCAGGTGGCTATAACAGCTTATCGGGAGACCGTCACACTCCTATGATGCACATGTACTGGACCGTTACATTCAGCAGATCTGCAGATTTCATTGGTTTTTCTCTCCCGTGGGCGGGTGCATCATCCTCCTATTTCTAAGGTATTGATCAGGTCTTTGGCTTGTTTTATTACCTTAGTGGCCATCACGTTCTTTCCTTAGCATTGGGCATTGGTTTTCTCTCTCTTACATCTCTTATTTCCTTTGCTTGTTCCACCCACGTGGTGTGTTTTATTTCTTCCATTGCTCCACGCTCCGGCGTTTTTTTTTCTTTGCCTTCTTTAGTTTAGTTTTGAGATAGCAACGCCCATGCTAGAGCTTGTTCTTATTGCCTAGGTTCATGGTCCACATGTTCATAGGTTGATTGAGATCATTGTGATTTGCTTATCATGTTTATCATTCATCACATCACACAAACAAAGAGGAAGAAAACAAATCAACAACATTGCAGGCCATATCAATGGGAGGATCGCCATGGCCCAGGTAAGTGTGACAATTTGATTTCTAGACTTCTATTCTACCCCCTTTTCTCCTTAAATTCTGATCACACTTCCTCTTTCATTCTCTTTTCTTTTCATCTTTATTTCAGGACTATCAAAATATACCGGGGGTAAGGAGATATACCAAGAACAAGTGGCTTCCCCTCCTTCTCTCTAAACTCTCCTTAGACATGAGGGCCTACCTCTCTAGATGGCACCTACTAGGATTAGTAACCCATGCAAAGCACCTTGATGATGTACACTTAGATTGGGCTGCCATAGGAGCTCTCATAGAAATTTGGCACCCATCCACTCATACTTTCTTGTTTTCTACCTTTGAAGCCACCATACTTCTAGAAGAAGTGGAGATGCTCTTAGGCCTAAAGATAATGAAGCAAGGAGATGAAGAGAAGATGGCCACTATGACAAGGAGCATAAGTGCTCATGAGACGCTATCAAGCCTCATCCCAAGCTCAAACATGGTAAACCAAATCAAAGCTACCAAAGGCATCAACCTTATGAAGCTTGCGGCGTGGGTCCACAAGAGGATGGATCAACCCAAGGAGGATGAGATAGAGAAGGTAACAAAGGCATTTGTAATATGCTTGGCGGGGGCACTATTATTCCCTTCCTTAGATGATTTCTTAGAAGAAGCTCAATTGAGTGCAATTGCTAGCATTTGGGTGGGAGAGAGATTAGGACCGACGGTGCTAGCCTATCTCTATAGTGGGCTCACCTCGGCGGCTATGGGAAGGCCCCTATATGGATGTATGCTCTTGCTTTCTAGTTGGATAGATCTCCACCTAAAGTTTGAACCATGTGAAGAAGCCCAACAAGCCTCTTGGATTTTCTCTAGAAGCCCACTCCAGTATATGACGGGTTCACTAGGATTATGTGAGAGAGTGGTGAATCGGGTCCCAAAAGTGAAGAAGAGAGTGGAATGGAGAGAGCACCCAGGGGTGATGCCTAAGAATCTCTTCACATGTGCACCGGGGTTCCTCAAGACTCAAGATATCCGTACAAGATTCTCATCGGGAGTGGAACTCTGGCTAGTGGGCGCCACCAAGCTAGTCCTCTACAACGCTCACCGGTGTCTACCTCAACTCGACTTCCCACGCCATCACTTTGAAGAGACATCCCACCTTCCACCCATCAAGAGGAGGGATCTTTGCTCAAATGAGGATGAAGATGAGATCAAGACGATTCAAGCCCTATGGAGGATCAACAAGCTACATCAACCCATAGAGAGGGTTGAAGAAGACCAGGAGCAATGGAAGACTTATGTAATAGCTCTTAGGGGATTGAGACACTAACTGGCTCATTGATGTATTGATGCTTTTCTTTAATGAAATAAAGGATTTTTCCTTAATTGAGCCAAAAAAGTGTTTTAGAATGATTAATTCTGCCAAATTTAAATCAATTCTATTTTTCTGTACTGAGCCGTGCCTGCCATCATGTCGTCAATTCGTCAAATAATGACTCCAACTGCGTCGTCAATCATTAATAATCAATCTCCTCAAAAATAAATAAAAACCATGATTGACGCCTTCTCGAAGCGACGTTAATTAACTGACGGCCCACAACTAGGCGTTGATTCTCTTTAAATTCTTTTGAAATATTCTATTAATTTTCTAAAATGGCGCCTCAACACACGTCGTGCCTTAACAAACTGACGCCTTCTGGAGTTGTCGTCAATTATAAACAGTAATGATTACTTCCCTCACATCAATCAAATTCTCCCATTAATGCTTTGACGACAACGCAGATTCCCATGCAATGTTAAATGACAACTGCTCTCACTATCGTCAGATCCTGAAATGACGCCTTGATGCAAGGAGTTAATCATCCAAAGGACGACGCTCCTCACGGCGTCAATTCTTTTCGAACATAACCACCCTACTTTCCCTCTTTTCTTCTCCTTCCTCCGTTACACCTTCCTCTTCTTCTTCCTCTCTTCGTCTGCTACGAACCAAACCCTAACCCTTGTTCCCCATTCCATCTTCTATCCCTCTCATTCTCACCCCCCTCTGATTCTCTAATCCCACTCATTCCTATACTCTCATGACGGGCCCTAACAAACGTCAGAGGGTCATGGCCCCCGACGTGGTTGACCTCGGTGATGATGAACCCAGGTCTATACCGTGGCAGGGTACTATTCTACCACTAGATCTAAGAAAATCCACTCAAGAAAAGAAAAGGATAATATATGACTAGAAAAGCATGGGAAGAGAGGAAAAGGGGAGCATGCGTAGGATGCTAATGGAGGTTGATCGCCAGAGACGCGAGGGCCTCAAAAATATAACAATAAAGAATTGGAGGGATCGTAAAAAATACCTTAAAAGAAGCGGGGGAGGTTGTGAGTGCACCTTCTCCTTCTATCGGTCGACCGATGAAGAGAGTTTTCCTTTAACTTGATTACCCTTGCAAAACAACAAAGAAAACACCAACAATAAAGATATGATTAGAAACCAAAATGTGTAGCATCAAATCCAAATAAGATATTTAAATAATGAAAAGCATGGACTAGAACACACCTTGTTGGTGTTGGCCTTTAAAACCCCTATGCAAAAGGGTAAGGGAAATATTATGTATGATAGGAGGGTGCAAGTGTTGCACTACGGAGATGTGCTAGAGTGCACAATATGGAGATCTCAATATTGAGATGATAAAATAAGAAGAGGAGAAGAAGAATGTGATGTATGCAATCTAAGTAAAATTCATAAAGAAACAAAAGGGATTAAAGAAGAAATAGGCTTATTGATTGATTCTCCAAGAGGGGGCTTCAAAATCATCAATGTGCTTCAAAGAGGATGAAGATCTCGTAGAGGCTCCAAGGATGAAGAGGCTCCAAATCTTCAAGAGAGGAAGAAGAACTCCATAGATAAAGCTTTAAGCATGTAGAAGACTTCTCCTTGAGCCTCCAATCCAGCAGCACCTCCCCTTAATTGATTGATGATGCCTTTTTACACAAAGGAGAGAGGGGTCCTATTTATAGGGCCAAAATTTGAAGTTTAATCCAAGGAAAATTAGAAAATCATGTTTTAATGGGATTTAGAAGGTGATAAACTATGGCCATGTGTCCCTTCATCCTTAGAAAGCCTTAGGAGACCTTTCCCAAGTGAAAGAGGGCTCAAAAGAGAGAAAGAAGGAGGTTCTGTCGGAGTTCCGATCTCTGAAAGAAATGACGACCAGACAGATGGTCGCTATTTAAAATAACACCCGCGTGAAGCGTCGCTAATTCTGAGGCATTTCAAGACGGATTCAGACTTTTCAAAATTTGAAAAGAATTGGCGACCATGAGGAGGTCGCTATTTAGAAATTAATACGATTTCGGACGGAGTTAAAACCTCAAAATATGGCAACGAAATTGGCAACTTTACACATGGGTGCTATTTCACAAAATAGCGACCTCCCAGGAAGTCGTGGAATCAAAAATAATCCGACTTTGGCTCAAAATATGAAGAAAAGAATTGGCAACCTTCTAAACGGTCGCTATTTAATGAATTGGCGACTTCACACAGTGTCACTATTTCAAATAATCTGAAAACATCAAAATAGAAGCATGCTAGAATTGGCGCCCCCTTCCTGGGCGCTATTTAAATAGCGGCAGGTAGGTTGCCACCAATTCGTTAAATAGTGGCAGGGTGGCTGCCACCAATTCGTTAAATAGCGGCAGGGTGGCTGCCACCAATTCGTTAAATAGCGGCAGGGTGGCCACCACTAATTCGAAAAGCCCACCGAAAAATAAAGAAAAATCTCAGAAAAATCTGGAAAAATAGGTAAACATGTGTGAAAGCTGGGGGAAGTTGGATATTTAAGAAAAGAGAGGAAAACCACTCAAATAAGTCAATTGATGGCCAAATGGGGCATCGTAGTGTGATAGGAGATATGCTCATAATGATGTCAATTTTAGCGTGTCTACAGCTATCCCGCCTTGGCGTCTGCTTTGTAAGGGAGTGACATAGAGTGTAATGGAATGAAATGGAGTGAAGTGGTGCAGAATGGAATGGAAGTGAACTGGAGCGAACTGAAAAGTAGATGCCAAGGTGTGATGAGACATGCAATCAACATCACTTGATAGGAATTGAATCAAAAGCTCGAAATGAAGTAATCTTGAGGAGATTCAATGAAAGCAACAATTGTTTGGATAAGAGGAGGAGTGTGCGCACGGGCACAAAGGAAATAAAAGAGCGATCAACTTCCAGCGCAGTGGAAGTACCCGAGGTCACAAACCTGTGGGTTTCACCATTGGGGAGCGGTTATCAGCCAATGTGGACGTGCTACAGCCAAGGTAAATCAAAGGAAAAGGAATTGAAAAAGAGATAGAAATCCAAACAAAGGAGTTTTCAAGGAAATAGCCCAAAATGGCAACAAGGCGAACTGAGGACACAATTCGGCAATGAATATCTCATATCTTGGAAATTAGTGATCAATTTTAACTCTCAAAATCAGCTTATCAGAATGATTTTTCAAAGTTGTTTCAAATCCCTATATGAATGCATGCTAGGTTTAAAGGGAAAATATAAAGCAAACAAAAATATAAGATAACCAAGGATAATATTGTTAAGCTATCCGGATTGAGTCAAGAAACCTATTCTGTGAGCTGATACTAAGCCGAAGTCCGTTTATCTGCGCACCAACTCGCAAAAGGGAACCTTCGTCCCCAGTCTTGGATGGCTCAATGGCCTATCCGTGCGACTAAGATGCCTCTGGAATCATCATTATTTTTGATGGAGGGGAACTCAAATTCCAGACTTACCAAAGCTATAAGGTCCTTGATATAATCTAGTAGCGTAATAGCATATAGTAAAATGCATATAGGAAGATGGTGATAGTAATGGGCATGAGGGAACTGAGGGATGAGATGCAAGCACCGCGAGACTTGAATGTTGATGCCCGGACGGTGGGACCAAAAAAAGCTTCTTATCCTGCACTCAAAATTTCCTTAGCCATGATATAAGGAGGATAACAAGCAATGAATAAAGCATTTTAGCATAGCAAGTATAGCATGAATCACAGTATTAATAAGCAATCACAACATAGACATTAAAGCAATCAAAGCTTGGTGTGGATAGCATTCAAACATGTATTAGCACGGTGAAGCATGTTTAGCATGAATAGTATGAGTTGAAGCATAGCATTGCAAAGCATCATTGTTTGTTGTTTGTCATGAGGATGACAATCTTGACATGTGAGATTGAGATTGGATGATCAGGATCAAGTAATGCCTAGTGGCAGAGTGATCAAGTGAAATCAGCATGAGTTTATTAAAAGATTTCTGAGATGAATGATTAATTAATGCCCAGTATGACATGAATAGAGAGATCATAATTAGGAGTGTCCAGGGTGACATATCATGAGAATATTGGGAAGAATCAAAAGATTGATAGCAATGAATGAAGAGGACTCATCCCGTGTTCTTGGTCCTTGTAAAAAGGTTGTCCCTGCAAAAATACCATCAGAAAAATACAATGTATTTTTTTTGAATTTTTTTGGAGAGTATTCAATTTTTAGGGGTTTTGAAAAGTATTCCAAATTTTTATGGATTTTGAGAATATTTGCATTTTTTTTGAGACTATTTGGATTTTTATGGATTTTAAAAATATTAAAACTTTTATGGATTTTGAAAAATATTTGAATTTTCTATGGATTTTGAAAATATTCAATTTTTTATGGATTTTGGAAATATTCAATTTTTATGGATTTTCAAAATATTCAAATTTTATGGATTTTGGAATTTTGGCTTAGACAGCATCATGGGTGTTTTTAACCACTGGCTATGGGTTCTCGTTCCTTCCCCTTTCACTAAACAAACAACCCAGGGTCGGGCGTGCATTTAAAGGTGGCACCCTATAGCCGACTGCCCATGGTTAACGTTGCTCCTACAAAGGCCATACCCGAGAAACATGGTCTTAGAGGGAGAAGAGAAGAATAATTGGAGATAAGCTTTATGCAGGATGGGAGATATCGGGACTTGAAATCCTTCCAAGGTATTATCCCTCAAAGAGGTGGTCTATTACGCCGGGGCTTTATGCCTTTGATTTTTAGACCCTTGACATGCATACGACCAGAGTTTTCCCTGCGGGGACTTTGCCACTCTTGACATGCCATAATTCATATTTTTGAATTTTGAATTTTAAATTTTACGTTGACTTTCATAATAGCTATTTTTTGGCTAGATGTATCATGATATTTCACTTTATTTTTGGGTCAAGACTGCCCCTATTTGAGACTTCTCTCGTATTGGGGAGTACCTAGGTTGATTATCTCATCCGTCAACCTCTTGCCCCTGCACGCGGCCGAGTGAAGAAGAGAAAAGAGTTTCAGGTATACTCATGGCATGGCCAAAGTAGCAACGGTGTTTCACCAAAGGAGCCGGCTAAGGACTCCGTGAAGTGTGTGCGGTGCCTAGCTAGGGGTTGCCCTTAACAAGCGGGAAAGGACGCCAAACTCCCAGCGCAGGGTTCTTATTAACCAAAGGCGTTGCAATAGCAAGCCTAAAGACTTTTTCCCCTATTTTTTCTCTTCTTCTTTTCTTCTTTTCGTTTTCTTTTCTTTTGCCTAAATTTGACTTAATGAAAAGGCCTAAGATAAAGATCTAGAATTACACTCTTGATCATGTTAAGAAGCACTTCATATTGAAAACCGTGCATAGAGATGTTAAATGCAAACCACATGCAAAATATCACCTTGCAACCTTGTAGAAGTAGCAGCCGCCGGAGGCGATCTTGATGAACATGAGATTTGTCCTCTTTGGCAGATAAAAGGATTGGAAGCCAAGATTTGAAGTGGCTTAACAAGAAGGAGTGGTGTCCAGACCTGACTCAGACGAATAAGGATAAAAGGAAAAGAGGCGAGGGCTAGAACTCCCTCACTAAGGTACAGAGACCCTGATCGCATGAATGATCTACAGAAGGAGAGGAAAATTAAGAAGTGGAGTGAGGACTAAAGCCTCGAAAACAGTGGGAGAATGGGCAGATGGCCACAGCAGTGGATGTGGAAAAAGTCGGGTCGGACCCATGATTGGGAAGAATTAAAAGAAGAAATTGATAGATGGAAAGAGGCGGATCTGGAGGTTCTGGAAGCAAGGGAGGAGGAGAATCATGATGCGGGTAGAAATCACCCGGAGGTTCCGGAGGCGGGAAATCCCGAGGGACGCGATGCCCTGGGAAAAGGTATGGAAAAAAGTGATTAAAAAGGAAGAAAAGAACAAAGGATGAGATGTCCTGGAGAAGTAGGAGGATAAATCGGAGGAAATAGAAGTGGTCCGGAGGAGGAAGATACCGAGGGACACGATGCCCTGGGTAAGGAGATAAGTCTGGAGGTTTTGGAGGAATAGAATGAACATGGATGCAATGCCCTGGGAGAATTAACGGGAAAAGGGAAGGAAGAACCGGAGGTTCCTGTGGACACCCGTTTTTTGACCAATACGTTGGGTCATCTCCTTGTTCATTCTATATGATGCTCCGAGTTGTTCACCTTTGTTAAGCCTTCTTGATTAGTTTGAGGTCTGTTAGAATGTAAGACCCGGATACAGAGGGGGGTGAATGTATCCCTCTACAAATATAGCCTAATTAAAAACTCTAAAGCTCAGTTATGCGGAATTAAAACTGTTGCAGAAATAAACTGAGGAAACTTAGAAGGATCAAAGCAAGACAACAACTCAAGAAGCCCTCAAACGATCTTAAGCAAGCATCTAAAGCGCAGCAATTGAGTGAACATATAAGAAGATCAAACCACAAGGGACACCAGGATTTTTAGGTGGTTCGGTCAACAGACCTACGTCCACCCCTCACTCCAAACCGGAGTCAGGCTTCCACTAGTAACACTAGCACAGCAGACTCAGTCTGCAACAACTGCTGCCAAACAGCTTGACCAGGGGAACAACCTCCCCTCTTCCTCCCAACCGGAGGGACACCCCAAGTGACTCCCAGTCACTTGGAAACCAGAGACACACGGTCTCTCTTCCTCCAGACCCGGAGGGAAACCCTGGACTTGCTACCCACAAGCCCAGAATCGGAGGACCAAACCTCCCTTCCTCCAAACCGGAGGGGAACCTAGAGACCCAAGTCTCTCTTCCTCTGAACCTCAGAGGGAAACACAAGTGACACCAAGTCACTTGCAAACTAGAGGTCTCGGACCTCTCTTCCTCCCAACCGGAGGGAAACAACCAATGACACCCAGTCAAAGGCAACCAGAGACGCAAGTCTCTCTTCCTCCACACCGGAGGGAACCTGATCTCACACTAGAGGATCGGAAGAACATCAAGTGAATAGTTCAAAGGAAAAACAAAACCCAGCAATAGAAAGCTGAAAAGATAAAATCAAATGTGACTTCGCAGGAGCTGGCTGGCCTGGATTTGATCCATGGTCCAGCAGGAACTTCTTCTACTGCTTCTCTCTTTCTCCCAGCACGAACTCTCTTTTCTTCTTCTTCTTCTTTCTTACTTCTTCTTCTTCTCAACCTCTCTATCTCACTGTCTCTCTTTCTTTTTCTTCTTCTACTCTCTCGATCTGGCTCTCAGCTTTCTCTATCTCTTCTTTCTCTTCTGCACTTCTTCTCTTAGCTCTGGCTGCTTCTACTTCACTCACTCTCTGCCCTCGCACCCACCCTTCAGAGGAAGAAGACACATATATATAGCAGCAGCAGATTAGGGCGGCGTGTGCTCTCCACGATTCCCGCCCAAATGCTTCAGTCCACGTGGAGGCTCCTCTGCATTTCGGATCATGTGCCAGATGCCAGCCTCGTATCACGTGCCCACTCTTACAATAGAGCAAACTGGTTCGGATTTGATCCTGTAACCAGAATCCTTCTTCTTCTTCTTTTTCTTCTTCTCCTGCAAAGAGATTAAAGCCATTAATACTCAGGGTTCTCTATATATATATATATACCTGAACTAAGTCGGTTGACACTCAAGCTAAAGCTGCACGAGGTGTGTAGGAACAAAAGAAAATGCACTATACTGAGAACGACACGAGGTACATAAGATGACTACAGCACGAGATAAAGAGAGAACGACACGAAGTCAGATGAGAATAGCACGAGGTGAGAAGGAAATAACACGGAGTAAAATGGTAGTAAAACACGCGATCAGGGGAAACCTGGACGAAGATAAAAAGAAGCAACACGAAGACATAAAAATAACAAGAAGACACAAATACAGAGATATCATGAAGACTCAAACACAAAAATAACACGAAGACACAAATACAGAAATAACATGAAGACTCAAACACAAAAATAACCCGAAGACATAAAAATAACAGATAACACGAAGACACAAACACAGAAACAACACGAAGAACGAAAACAAAAATCGACACGAAGTGTGGTCACAAAGCAAAAAGGACACGGGGTCTAGGAAAAACAACACGAGGACAGAAGACATAAACGGCTACAACGACACGTGACAAAATAGTGAAAGCAGTAAAACGACTCGAGTAACTACAGTAAATGACACGAGAACACAAGAGCAAAAATAAAAAGGATGACCCGAGATGAGCAACTAAATACTGAAGAAACGACACGAGGTTCACAGGAAAACGACTCGAAGTTCATCAGAATAAATTGAGCTACTTCAGTAAACAGCACGAAGACAATCAACAAACATAGTTGGAACAACACGACGTACAAAAAGACAACACGAAGTGTAGTGAACACAAACAACACGAAGTATAAAAGGAAGAGTACGGACATACAAGGTACTACCTCATAGCAGTTTTCCTGTTAATCATGGAAATTTCAAACGCATAACATTACGCAAGATATCTGATTAAAATGACAATATTTAACATAGTGATGCTCATCATCAAAACACTAGGGAAGTCACAAACAAGAAAGCTGTGAACAACAAGGCATGTTGTACAGACTTCAATCAATATGCATCAGACGACTGTGTATGGACTTGAAGACACTTAGCCAATGTATAGACTTCAAGCGGAGACCAATGTGTAGACTTCACGTGAAAGCCCAATGTGCAGACTTGAGCTATGCAAGCTACAATGTCGATGTATGGACTTTGTGAATGTTCAGACTTGAATGCTCTATGTGCAGACTTAGAACAGCAGCTAAGGATGTGTGTATTATGTGAGAGTGTATACACTTGAAGCTATTGAACACAAGTACAATGTATATACTTCATGAACAGACGATGTACCTACTTGGAATTGATACATGCTGTGCAATGTACATACTTTGAAATCATGTAGGCTGATGTGCAGACTTCAGTTGAACCCAACCGAAGAGTGTATACACTACACTTATCTGGGGGGTCGACCCATCTAGAAAGGGGTCGGCCCACACTATGCTGACTGTGATGTATGGATGCTTTATGCAGCAGATAACATGGCTGAACATCAAATATGCAATGCAAATGCTTTATGATCTGATAAACTAACAGAACAGCAATGCAATGCTTTGATAAACAGGCTGAACATCAGAATGACTGAACATATGAAGATGACTCATTTTAGAAGTTCTCGCTGGGATGGTTGCTTCCCGAGCGAACCCTTCAAAGAGCACGTAGGGTTTTGGCTGGCTGCCGCTCTCCTTGTTAGGGTTTTGGCTGTCGGCCATGGCCGGTCCTGGGGGGGAGCCTCCGCCTCCCCCTCCTTGCTCACTGACTCCTTTTGGTGATGGTGTTCCTGCCAATGATCAACCTCTGCCTCCTGCTAGTTTTTGTCACGTTGGTGTCTGCGAAACATCTTCCCATGGTCTTGCGTCATGCAGGCACATTGCTATTGATGCTTTACCTATACCTTCAAAGGACGGCACGGCCAGTAGATCATTTAAAGCGCCTGTTGAAGTGTCGGCTAGCGCAAAACCTTCACATGCAATATCTCCTGACGCAGGTCCAGCTGCTGCTCCTTCTCGTTCACATGTGGCCACTGGTGCATGGCCAACTCTTCCTTCGTCGTCTTCTGCCAAGGACGTGAGGGGTGATAATCCCCTGGCTGCGCTTCCCTCTTTTGCACAGGTTCTGCTATCATCTATATCCCCACCGTCTGTGCCTTTATCTGTTCATTCCCCTGCTTATACGGACCTTGGGGAGCCTGCGGCTTTCTTTTCTATGGAAGAGATTCAACTTTCCTACAAGCCTCTGGAATATGCTATAGTTGCTAAAACTCCTTTGGGGAGGCCTGCGTTCCAAGAAATAAGACAGCACCTTGCGCAGAGGTTCCTTTTCAAGCAAGATTTTTACTTAAGCGCTCTTGATGGTCGACATCTACTTCTTCGGTTTCAAAACCATGAAGATTTTTTGCGTGTTCTTCTCAAAGAGTCTTTGTATATCAAGGGCAAGCCTTTCTGGTTCTCCAAATGGACGATGGAATTTTCTCCGGATGAGGATTCGCCGATTGTCCCAGTGTGGATGGAATTACCAGGTCTTCCTGCTAATTTCTATAATGAGGCCATGGTGCGTTCTATAGCAGGGAGTGTAGGGCCTGTTCTTCAGGTGGACAGAAACACCTTATGCCTTACACGCACTCATGCTGCCTGTGTTTGTATTCAAATTGATGTCTCCAAGGAGCTTCCTCGTCGGGTATGGGTTGGCGCAGGTAATAAAGGTGTGTGGCAACCCCTTGTGTTCCCGGCCCTTCCTTTGTTCTGTTCCACTTGCAGAAGACTTGGGCATATTTCCACCAAGTGTAGAAAAAGGATGGACGACTCCAATGCTTCTGATGAGGTTGAGAATGTCATCACTCAATCACTTGTTCAACCACGACAAAAGAAAATATGGCGCCCTGTCCCTGCATTGTTGTATGTTCCAGGTACTTCACGTCCTGCAGATTCGTCAGGCCATGTGCACTCAGTTCCTTCAGTTCCCGCTGATGATGGAGATCATCCTGGATTTCTCAATTCTCATACTGAGTCCTCAGGTAGCTTAAATGTGGCTTCTGCCAACCCTGTTACAACAGATAACCGACAAGGTACTGGTTTGGAAAAGGCTACTTCTCTTCCCCCTGCAGGTTGCGATAATGGTCTTCACCCTTCCTCTATAGAACATTATGTTAATGTTCTGGTTACGGAGGATGCCTGCAATATTAATTTTCTGGATCCCTCAACTGTTATCAAGGACACTGATTTTATCTCTGAGCTCCCTTCAGACCAAATTCTTTCCCCTGTTAATGCCATTGTTCCTGTCCCTGAGATTGAGATTGTCGACTCTCAGTCCACTTTGCCAGATCAGGATTTCATGAAAGCTGCTAATTATAGTTGTGAGTTGCAGCCTGATGAGACTTTTAAAAAAAGGAAGGAAATAGCTGAATTGGCTGCTGTTGATAATTTGAAGACTATGCAAGGTGTAATCCCACGTATCACTACAAGATCCATGACCAGAAGTGGATCTGCTGGTGACATTCCTCAAAACCTCTATTCCAAATGAATTTCATATCCTGGAATATCAGAGGAATTGGTAATGACACTTCTATTGGTCGTGTCAAACTGCTTACTACAATCTATAACCTTGATTGTATTGCCCTGATGGAGCCCAAGATTCACACTAGCAATATGGACAGAATCTGTAGAAGATTGGGAATGTCCAAAGCAATTGCAAATGAAGATGGTATGGCACACATTTGGGTCTTGTGGAAAGACCACCTAGATTTTTCTTTGGTTGCTAGAGATGATCAGCAAATCACTCTTCTTTTGTCTTCGTCTGTTCAAGTAGCATCACATTTAACCTTTGTCTATGCTAAATGCAATGTACCTGAAAGGAAGGCCTTATGGACTTCTCTACTCAATATTCATTCTCAAATTGCTGGGCCTTGGATGGTGGTAGGGGATTTCAATTGCATCATTGATGTTGGTGAAAAGCTTGGTGGTAATGACCCTAATTCTTCTGCAATGGCAGATTTCAAGGAATGTATATCAGACTGTGCTCTCCTTGATGCTGGTTTTAAAGGTTCATCTTATACTTGGCATAATAACCAATCAGATGGTCGTGGCATTTGGGCTAGACTGGACAGAGTTTTAATAAATGCTGACTGGATAGCTTGTTCTCCCATTTCTGTTGTGCACCTCTCTAGGGAAGCATCTGATCATGCTCCCTTACTAGTTCAACAGGTCACTCATAACAAAGTAAGGAGCAGATTCTGCTTTCAAAAAATGTGGACTTACCATGATCAATTTCTGGATGATATTAAAAAATGTTGGGATACAAGTCCAGTGGCTTCTTCCCCTACAACCACTCTTTATCTCAAGCTTAAGAGCCTCAGGAAAATGCTTAAGGTTTGGAACCACCATGTTTTTGGCAATGTTCATGCTAACTTGACAGCAGCTGAAGATGATGTCCTTAAAGCTGAACATGTTTATGATCTACAGCCATCAGCAGATAATTCAGTTGCTCTTGATGAGGCCAAGTCAGTCCTGTCTAGGATTCTTCTTCAGGAAGAGTGCTTTTGGAGGCAGAAATCAAGAGTCCGTTGGCTCACTGAAGGTGATAGAAATACTAAGTTTTTCCATTCTACCACTATGGCTAAAAGGAAAAAAATGTGCATCTCTCAGCTTCAGAATTCAGCTGGCTTGCCCACTTCAGACCCGGAGGAATTGAAGGCCATTACTGTGTCTCACTTTCAGCAAGCTTTTTCAACTCAACCTCATGTTATAGATAGCACCTTACTTGAATGCATTCCTCAAGTGGTTGCACAGTTGGATAATGAAGTACTCTGTGCTCTCCCAACTGAATATGAAATTAAAGAGGCTGTCTTCATGTTATCTCAGGATAGTGCTCCAGGGCCAGATGGGTTTTCTGGTGCCTTCTACCAATCAGCTTGGGTTATTATTTCATCTACTGTGGTTAAGGCTGTACAGGAATTCTTCATTTCCCAGGAAGACCTTCCCAGACCTGTCACTGCTACCTTGGTAGCTTTAATCCCTAAACAGGTTAATGCCACCAAGATTTCTGAGTTTAGACCTATTAGTCTTTGCAATTTCTTCTACAAGATTATTGCCTCTATCATCAATTACAGATTATCCAGCATCCTGCCTAAGATCATCTCCTCTGAACAATCTGCTTTTGTGAAAGGAAGGAATATAGTTGAGAATATTGCTTTGGCTCAGGAATTAACCCATGAATTGGGTAAGAAAACCAGGGGCTCAAATGTGATGATTAAGCTTGACATGGCTAAGGCCTATGACAGGTTAGAATGGGAATTCTTGTTTTCAATTCTGCACAAGTTTGGGTTCAGTAATCAGTTCATATTCCTTGTCAGGAAAATGGTTAACAACAACTGGTTTTCAATTCTTTTAAATGGAGTGCCAGCTGGTTTCTTCAAATCCTCTAGAGGAGTCCATCAAGGTGACCCAATTGCTCCCTCTCTGTTCATCATAGCTGAAGAAGCTCTTAGTAGATCTCTGACCAGAGCTTTCCAATGTGGTTTTGTGGACTGGTTTGCTGGCCCTAGATTCTGTCCCAAGTTATCTCATCTTCTCTTTGCGGATGATACACTGATCTTTTGCAATGGAAGTATTAACTCAATCAGGAATCTACTTAAAGTTCTCAAAGCATATGAAAGGGCTTCGGGGCAGATGATTAATGCTGGCAAAAGTGGTTTCTTCATACATACCAGACATAATAATTCAGTTGCCAGGAAAATTGAGGAAGCCACAGGTTTTGTTAGACATTCATTTCCTCATAGATATCTTGGCTTTCCCCTGGTAAAAGGCAGATGCAAGAAGGTCCATTACAATGGTATTATCAGTACTATTCAGAAACGGATTTCAGGATGGAAATCAGGGATGCTTTCCCAAGGTGCAAAGCTGACTCTTATCAAACATGTTCTGTCCTCCTTGCCAATATACTTTTTAACTTCCTCATCCTTGCATATTGGCACCCACCAAGTTCTTGAGCAGTCTTTTGCAAATTTTTTCTGGGGTTCATCTGCACATGGAAATAAGAAACATTGGAGATCCTGGAAAAATATTTATAATCCAATTTTGCAAGGTGGCCTTGGTATAATGTCTCTAAGACATATGGAGATAGCCTTGCGAGTTAAAATGTTGTGGCAAGCTCTACATTCAAACTCCTTATGGGCTGTGTACTTCAGAGCCAAATACATAAGGGATTGTCCCTTAGACAAGGTTCAATTCAACAATATGAAAGGATTTGAAAGGAGGTGCTGGCTTACAGCAAAAAATCTTATCATGCAGCATAAAAGGGTTGTAGTTGGAGATGGCAGCCGGACTAGCTTCTGGTATGACAAATGGTTAGGAAATAACACCCTTGCTGATTTTCTGCCTGCAGACAACATTCTTAACCCTGGCTTGTCAGTCCGAGACTTTCTATTACATTAAAATGTGGAAGACTCAATTATGCATAATAGGATTTTCCCCACTGATATTTGTATTGCTATAAGGCATACAAAATTAAATCAAGAGCATGATCAAGCTGCATGGAGTCTTTCTTCTTCAGGGAAATGTACAGTTTCATCTACCTATAATTTTATCAGAAGCAACCACAGGATACAAGTGAATAACCAATGGACTTGGTTATGGTCTCCATGGCTTCCTACAAAAATCTCAGTTCATCTCTGGAAGATCCTAAATAGATGTCTCCCATTGGATTCCAATATACAAAGGATTGGTATTCAGCTATGTTCTAAATGCAGCTGCTGTAAGAATGCTCAGTCTGAAGACTACAGCCACCTATTCATACAGAGTGACTGGGCTTCTCACACTTGGTCTTACTTCAAATCCTTAGGCATGCAAATTGATGCTAATTCTGTAAGCAACATTATTCTTCATTCTATATGTTCCACTCAGAAGAAATCCTTGTTTGGTTTATTTAGTCTTGCTGCTATTGGTGTTGGCATGTGGGAGATTTGGTGTGCTAGAAATTCAGCTAAGTTTGATGGGCTAGTTGTCTCAAAACAGAGGCTTCTCCATAAAATCTGCCACAAAGTCAAGGAGATTTGCCAGGTTGCTGCTTTAACCGAAGCCAATCATGGTAGCATCAAAATTTTAGAAGCTTTTGGCCTGCAACACTATAAACCCAGACAGCCTAGATTCCTGGCCGTTAAATGGATTTGTCCTCCTTGGCCTTCTCTCAAGCTAAATAGAAATGGTGCTTCAAAACTTAATGGTGAATCTGGTGGAGGTGGGGTTATAAGAGATCATAAAGGTAATGTTCTGCTTGCTTTCACCCACTACTATGGTAAATCAAACAGCATTACTACTGAAGCCCGTGCTCTCTTGGATGGTCTAAAATATTTAAGAACAACTGGTTCTGCTGCCACCTTTATAGAATGTGATTCAAAAACCCTTGTCCACATTATCAACAGAGAAGCTACATGCCCTTGGTCAATCCTCTCCTTTGTCAGAGAGATATGGAGCATTCTAACCCCTGAAGATTCTATCACTCACATCTACAGAGAAGGGAACACAGTGGCAGATTCCTTGGCTTCTTTAGCTTGTTATTTGAAATGTAATTCTTTTTATCCTTTCCCTGAGATTCCTTCCGTCATGTGATGTGATGTAATTGGTTTTTTATCTTTATCATTATTCAATAAAATCCCCCCTAGTGGTAAGGTGTTGGAGTAGACATCCTACTCCACCCCCTTCTCTCTAGGCAGAGCTTTTATATAAAAAAAAAAACTCACAGTAACTCACATCAAACACCAATCATCAAAACCAAATCAATCATCAAAACAGAACATCAATGCATGGTGACTCACAGTGTATGACTCACATCAAAACCAATCATCAAAACCACAGAGGCACAACAAGGTCCATTTCTTGAGTCGTCTCCTTATGTGAGTCTGGTTCCTTGCTTTTTTTCCGTTGGACGAAGCTTAGCAAGCTTTCATTTTTTTGGCACTATATTATCACTAACGGTCCTTTGATGGGGCATTACATTACTCTAACGCATCTACCCTGGTGCGTTACATCTTCCAGAGTCCTTAAGCTTAGGGCTTCTTTCCAAAGCTTATCTTTTGCCTACCCGTTGAGTGTGACGGTCTATCGTGCGACCGTTACCTTGTTGTAACGCATCTACACTTGACCGTTACATCCATCTAGAGTCCAACGTTTGAAAACTTGCCCCGTTGATCTTATCTTCTTAAGGGATAAGGTTGTGTGACGGTCTCTTCCTGGAGCGTTACATCCCTGTGACGGTCTATCGAGCAACCGTTACATCAAACAGAGAGTCCTGCCGAGCCTGGTCTTTTCTCTGCTACTCCGTGGCCGACTTGAGAGTTTGTTTCCTTGATTTCTCTTCCAAATCTGATCCTCAGAACCTTCTGTTTGTTTCTATGGACTCTTGGGAGTATTATCTTCAAGAGTTTGCTAAGAAACATCCTACTTTCTAGCTGGATTATCCTCAACTCGAACCTAGACTTTGAGGGCCTATAAATAGAACCCTTGACTTCATAGCTTGAAGGGGAGAAATCTGGAGTTTGCGTCGAAGTGCTGCCACATCCTGGAGCTAGAACAAACCAAGGAGAGCTACTTCCCACGTTTATCTACTTCCAAAGTCCAGGGAGTATCGGTTTCAAGGGTTTAATTCAGTCAAGCCATTGTTCTTAGTGCTTCTCCCTCTTCTAAGCAATCGTAGCATTGTCCCTATCCATCTTTCACGTTCTTTCATCTACTGCATACATTTCAAAACATCCTCCCATTTTTTAAAACGCCCTAGAGGGGTTAAAAAACCAATCTCCCCGGTATTTCCCTCTCCTTTTGCATGTTCATGAGTTTCTTGGATTATTGATACTACTTTGTGAAAGGGATAATCTGGGTTATTTTTCTTGTGTTCTACACTCTTTTGCAGGTTTACACAGCCTATATCACGAGGCCTAAGCTCTCTGGCCGGCTGGAAAGCTTGGAGATCAAAAGATTCCCAATCTTATTCTACAGAATCTCTGACGGTCTATCCTAGGCGCGTTAGAATGTTGTAGCGGTCTATCGTGGGACCGTCACAGTCCTGTGACGCACCATCCTTCGACCGTCACATCCCATAGAGCTGCAGTTTCCTAATTATTTTCTCTCTCCCGTGGGCGGGTGCATCATCCTCCTATTCCAAGGTATTTATCAGGTCTTTGGCTTATTTTTACCTTGGTGGCGATCACATCTTTCCTTAGTTTGGGCATTAGCTTTCTCTTTCGTCACATCTCTTCTTTACTTTTGCTTGTTCCACCTCTACGGTGTGTTTTCCTTTACTCTTTATTCCACGCTCCGGCGTGTGTTTTTCTTTCCTTGCTTAGCTTAATCTTGATTGAGATAGCATGCCCATGCTAGAGCTTGTTTTGGTTGCCTAGGTTCAGGATTCGCATGTTCATAGGTTGATTGATTTCATTACTTGGCTCATTATTTGTTCATAGTTGGCATCATAGCCCATCTTGCAAAAGAAGGGACACATTAAAACCAACAGTTTTTTTGGCGATCACGGTGGGACATCTAGTGCCAATCGTGCTTTGGGTTCTCTGTTAAAACATGCTTTCATTTGCTTACCTCGGTTGCCCGTGTGTTCCTCAGATTTCCCTTTTATTTCCTGTTGTTTCTGGTTCCCTGGCTCCTCTGACGGTCCTGCACCCCTGCGTTACAATAGTGTGATGGTCTGGTCTTCGACCGTCACACTCCTCTGGCGCAGGTAGTCTAGACCGTCACATACTCCAAATAGGTATGCATCCCGAGGTGCAGTTTACTTCCACAGTTTTGCTGTGATTTTCATACTTGAGTGATATCTGATCTCCTCCTTGGTTGGTTCATATATTCATCTCATTGCGTGCACATTTGATTGTTAGATTTGAGGTTAGAACTTGCATGCACTCCGGTGCACATAGGTTCATGCATATCTTCATACATTAGATTGCGTTCTCCTACCTTGGTGTGTGGACCTCTCGTCTCGATTTTCCTTGGAGCCGACCAGGAAATCACATCAGGGACCTCCATAAGTCCCCGCGAGCTGTGGATTCCCACACGGACGCCGGGCCGGTTGTACCACCTCCCACACCGTGTCTAGGATTGCATAAGTGAAGGAGTAATTACATTTAGAGTCAACTAAGCCACACGTCCTTTCCTATTAGGAACCTATTGGTGGAGAGCACGTCTTAATCAAGTCACTAAGGTTCTAAACGAAGAAATCATAAAAGCTTTGTTGTATCATCTAAGTAACTTGGTTGAATTTGAGTGTTGTCATCTCGTTTTCACTTGCATCTTTGTCAAAGTTATCTAAGTTTGATCACTCATTGTGTGTTTGTTGTGTGTTGTTTGCTTTTGTTAAGGTTTTCTGTTGCATGTGGAGTTGTCTTCGTCCATTAGAGTCACCTCCTAAGGCCAATTCCTTCTCCATGTTCTACTCCAATCCGCTCTTCGAACCCATCATGGCTTCTTTCAATCCTCCCTGTTCCCAAGAGGAGTCTCTCCCTCAACAGCTTCTTGAAAACCCTCCTAGGGTTGTCTCATTCTCGTCTGGAGAGGGCTCCGCCCCTCTTCCGTCCTTCGTTCCCATGGAGAGCGGCCAGGCCACTCCTTCCTTTTCTTCTCCTTCTGCTGGCTCCATTCTTCAAATGATGGCCCAGTTGGATCTGGCCCAACTCCAGGCTGTCTATCGGGCCATGCGGGGTCCAATACCCCACCTCCCACGATGTCACAAGGCCAATCCAATCTTGCCATCGACCAGTCTAGAGTTGATGGGCCCTCCATTCGGCCCATTCCAATTGATCTTACTCCGGTCCCACCGCGGACCATTACCTTTTCTGGCATGGAAACGGGCCAATCTTCCGCTTTAGCCCAGCAGTTCTCGGATAAGGGAAAGTCCGCTCTCCCTTTTTTTGTTCAAGTGGATCATCACATGTCCAGCTCATCGGTGCCACAAGTCCTTGTTGGCCCTTCAGATTTCTTGTGCCCTCAGCAAGGGGTTGCCCAAGTCCATTCTAATCTGGGTCAGTCTCCGGCCCAATATCCTTCTTATGGGCCCCCTACCTTGGCCGTTTATCCTACTGCTCCTTCTTATGGGCTTCCACCTCCTACGACAATCCATCCTTCCGCTCCTCAATTTCAACCTTCGTCTCTGACTACCCCTACTCCATCTAGGGAGCAGGAACTCCTTGACAAGTGGGTCGCCATGCAACAACAGCTTGATTTCCTCCAAAAATGGGTTGGCCCACAATCCTTGGCAGATGTCCCCATCCCCAGCTTCCAAAACATCTTATTCCCTCTGTAATCTGAGCTCCCCAATTACCGCAAGTATGATGGGAACGACAATCACTTTATTCATGTGAGGGACTTCTTATATGAATCGGCCCAATTTCAATATGATGATCGCCTTATGGCGTATTTGTTCCACCAATCATTAGATGGTGTTGCACTAGAATGGTTCTACTCTCTACCATTGGAGGACGCCAAAAGCTTTAAGATAGTGAAAGACAAGTTCATCCAACGGTTCCAAGACAGAGTCGGTCCAGAATATTCTTTCACAGATTTGGTGGCCGAAAAGATGAAGCCAGATGAGGAGTTTGCAACTTACGCTGATAGGTGGAGGCAGATGGCCACCAGGGTGCCAGGTGATAATCCAGAGGAAGAGAAGGTCAAGCTACTTATTTCCAATGCTACCCCGACCTTCCAAACCATTCTGGCCATGAATGATATAGCCAACATGCACCAACTCTATAGCCGGGCGCGGTCCATTCAAACACAGTTCAAGGACTCCCCCATCCACTCACTCTTTGAGAATCAAAAGCCAAAATACCACAAGAAACCTCAGGGGCCTGTTACCGAAGGGGTTCAGACCACTGAACAAGTTCAAGCCGTTACCTTTCCCTTCCAAGCCGCACCCCTCCGCTTTCCGCAAAACCCCCGCACTCCTCAAAACCCCGAACCAGAAAACTTTCAACCCAATCCACAAAACTTTCAAAACCCTCCGCCTTCCTTTGCCGCTCCACAAAATACCTTTACCGCTTCACAACAACCTCCGCAGCCTTCGCAATACCATAATGTCCCTCCACCGAACGGCTACAACAACAACAATAAGCGCCCGGCTCCTAAAAGGGCACAGTACCCACCCCTGCCAGAAACCCTCACAGATATCTTCTCAGCTCTCATGTCAATCAATGTTATACAACTCCCTCTGTAACGGCCCAACTGGAACCTGGCCGTTGATCAGACAAAGTACTGTATGTTCCACAGGCAGCTAGGACATACTATTGAAGGGTGTTTTCAGTTCAGGGATTTGGTCTATGACCTCCATGAAGGACAGAGGATTGATTGGGCCGAAATGCATAGGGCCATTACAGAAATTAAAGAGAAAAGAAGGCAGTCGCCGAGGTAGCAAGTGCAGCAACAACAGGCACCGCATCCGCAGTAGCAGCCGCAACAGCAACAGCAGCCGGTTCAAGACTTGGAGATCCCTCAGAACCCAATGCCGAACCATCTTCCCGCTCCGCAGCCTCAGCCACTGGTGCCGGCCTAGGTCAATGTAGTTCCCTGATGCTGAGTGGTCCTTTGACGATAACATCTCTACGCCGCAAGTTATGGCCTTTCAGCACAACTTCTGCATTCCTTCCACTCCTACCATCGTTACGCCTACATACCAAAACCCTCCTCCGCCTGCTACACCATTTGTCCTTCCATCTATTCCTACTCCACTGCCCGGCTCTCACACATTACTCACCCCCGCTATCACCACACCTCCATCTAACCCTCCACTCATTGCACCTCCGCCTACCTTTATATCCCCACTTCCGCTTGCACCCGCTACCACCAACCCCTCACCTATCATCCTTTCCACCATGCCCTCTTCCGCACCACTTATCCACCCCACCGGGCCTACTAAGTCACTTATCTTGAGCCTATCCGAGGCCGCGGCAGCCTATAACTTCACCCTGCGGAGCGGGCGCATGTTTCACCACAATTTTCCTTCCACCTCTAATCCCTAGTCTTCCCAACCGGCTGCTGAGCAGGAAGAAACTGAGCCACTGCCGGGTACCCAATATGATCTGCTACATCACCTTGATAGGGTGCCCGCCAAGATATCCATGCTGGAGCTTATCAAAAGATCTACCCTTCACCAAGATGCTCTAAGAGATTTTCTTCAGAAGGTGATGGTTAGTAAAGATATGGCAGTTGACAACTTACCTACCACACTGGCAACAATCTCCAAGGGGCCAGCTGTCACGTCCCGAGCGCGGAAGCTTACCCGTGGCACGACAGTTTTATATAGAACCAAAGCAAGCTAGAAAATTAAAGAATTTCTTCCTTAGACAATTATAAGAGTGCGCAAATATCTAAGTTTAACTTGAATTTAATACAAATGGTTCGAGCTTACAATTGTCGAATACACATATCCTTTATTGGTTTTGACTGACATGCTAGAGAATATAACTGACATTAGGGTACAAATTAACACCAACAACGGAATTACAATAACACAATTGATAACAATTGGTGACTCTATCTCTACACTCATCACTCATATTCATTCCCCTCCGAGTTCTGGTCGATATCCAAATCACCTGAAAGGTTAGAAAACGACTAGATGAGCGAATCGCTCAGTAGGATTTACATCTCAAGTTTTAACATGCTTTAAGTGAATTACAAGTTCATTTAATGTAAGTAATGCATGCAGACAGGTAGATATCAAGAAATTGTATAATCGACGAGAGCAGGATTACAATTGAGAGTGTATAGATTTAAATTTTTGAGCAGTGGCAACAAGTGGTATCAAGCACGTAATAACTGAGGGATAACAATTGAAATTCAAACAATAGTAAGCAAGGAAATTCTAACATGTATAGCAAGAATTGGCTATTTATCAGTTCGTTCAAGTAAATACTTTTACCCTTCTATGAGCCTCAATCAATCCATCAAGTAAATATCATGAGAGTGAGTGGTATGCCTAAAATCTAGCAAGCAAATACTCCGGTGTAATGTCAAACACCGTGGTCAATAAACTCCCATGGGCACAAGTACCTTCGGGTGCTCCTCCCAGGACCAGACCGGGCCCTATATGCACAGCATTAGTCATGTTTTCGACATCCACTCTCATTTATAGCCAATATGGAATTTCAAGGCTTGACCAGTAGGAATATAAGGTGGATTTGGAATGGATTCCAAAGGGTGAATTTATTGTACTAAGGTAAAACCAATGATGGATAACACACGGAAAACTGTGCGAGATTGGTACCTAGTAGAACACTTAACAATTTCAGAAATGACACCCTAATTAGAATGCACTTCTTGGAATTTCACATGGATTATTAGTGAATTGGCGCCTTGGGGTTGACTGGTCCTCTAAATTAAGTATATATTTAAATTGGCGCCTCCCAGCAAGTCATCTTTTAAATCGCACCCCCCAGCAAGTCATCTTTTATCAAATTCGCGCCTCCCAGCAACTCATCTTTTAAATCGCACCCCCCAGCAAGTCATCTTTTAAATCGTGACTTTCCAGAAGTTGCCTTTTACGAAATTGGCGCCTGGGTGCCGTCTTTATTTCTGTAATTCGTTACATATGACTATTTGATGGAAGAATTGACGACATGTGTCAAGGGCGTCCATTCTGTAATTAGCGCCCTGGTCAGGGGCGCCATTTACAGTGATCTAATTACATTAGACATGTCGACATTTATTTATTTATAAAATGACGACCCCTACAGGGTCGTAAATTTTGAAACTAGCGCCCTGATGTAGGGCGCTAATTCCCTGGGTTGCTTAATCATGCAGGTTAACTCTACTGGAATGCTTATTACTTTAAATTGTTACTTTATTACTTTAACCTGTTACTTATCTATCTATAATTAAGTTATCAGTTGATTCTAATTAGCTATCAGTCTTACTAATTTGCAGGTAACTATAAGATCTTGCACTACTATATCTAGTGATACGTCTATATATATATTTGGTTCAATCGACTAACAGATAGTTATACGACTGTAACTAAGTAGGTCTCTAATGTATATATATAGTTCATCTAAACTTACAAGATTTTCTAACAACAGGATCTTCTATATCTAACAGGATCTTAATTTAACTAACAGATCATCTAATCAACTAAAATAGTCACCTAGTTAAACTAACAATACATGCAGTTTACCCACTCTTTTAAATTATGATAGACTATCATGATTTTATTCTAAGTAAAATGGTAAAACAATCACATGGATATGATATTTCAATGCCCTAATTAACTAGGAATTTGGTTAAGCTTGAGAAAACCTACTAACATGCTGTGTAGATTAACTACTAGTTTAGCTAAGGTTTAGCTAAAAGTTGAGACAACCTACCTCTTGGAGCAGAAGGAAGGGTGCGTGGACAGAGGAGAAGTCTGCACCTCTCTGCAACCTTCACAGAGCTTGTCTGTCTGCAACCTCCCTGCAACTAGCTAAAGCTAACGAGCTAACGGGTTTAGCTAGAATAGGGGTGTGTATTATAGCATTAGGGTCGACAAGATAGGGGGCAAGATCCGCGAAAAGTGGATCTGGGTGGCATGCCAACGAATGCCAGCGTGTACAGCCTGGCTGCGAAGAAAATGACGTTAAGAATTAACGACTTGAGTGGTGTCGTCAATTATATTGGCGACGTTTAGTAGGGCGTCGTTTAGCAAATTGACGCCTCCAATTAAGTCGCCTTTAAATAAATTGACGCCCCCCAGCAAGTCACGTTTTAATTCGCGACTCCTAGCAAGTCATCTTTTAATTCGCGCCTCCCTAGGAGTCATCTCTTTTCAAATTCGCGCCTTAGGCAGTGCCATCTCTTATCAAATTCGGGCCTTAGACGGTGCCACTTCTTATCAAATTTGCGCCTTAGGTGGTGCCACCTCTTATCAAATTCGCGCCTTAGGTGGTGGCACTTTTTAAATCGCGCCTTAGGTGGTGTCACTTCTTATCAAATTCGCGCCTTAGGTGGTGCCACTTTTTAAATCGCGCCTTAGGTGGTGTCATTTCTTAAGAAAATGTCACCGGAAATATTTTACCTTCTATATAATTGGACACAATTAGGTTAATAAAGAAAAATAAATTATAAGAAATGTCTTAATTATTAATAAGGCAAATGAATAACTTATAACTTAATAATTAGAAAATTATGAGAATTGTATTATTAAATTTTATAATTCATGTAAATATGGTTTGGCATATAATATCTCTTTATTTAATTTTTTTTATTTTTAATTATTCATAATTATCAAAATGATTAATTAAATAGTAGTAAATTCTTTTATCTCTATTTAAAAGAATGTCGGGTGTTACACCCTCCCCTACTTAAAAGAATTTGGTCCCCAAATTCAACTGCATGAGGATAATTCTGCTATGTAAGAGAAATGCAGAGCGTATAGGACACTTACAGTCTAAAATAGCTCTGGGTATCTTCCCTTCATAGATTCCTCGGTCTCCCAAGTTGCTTCCTGCTCCGAGCATCGATTCCATTGAATTTTCACCATAGGGATCGTCTTGCTCCTTAGAACTCGGACTTCTCAATCGAGGATTTGCATCGGCCTTTCTTTGTAAGTAAGATCCTTTTGAATTACCAAATCGGCGTGGTCGATGACATTAGAGGGATCGTGCACGTATTTCTTCAACATAGAAACATGAAATACGTTGTGTACTTCCGAGAGTTGAGGAGGTAAAGTGATACGGTAAGCTACCTCACCCACTCTTTCCAACACCTCAAATGGACCGATGAATCTTGGTGTGAGCTTACCTTTAACACCAAATCTTCTGATACCTCGGCTGGGAGATACCTTGAGAAACACATGATCACCAACTTGAAATTCCAAGTCTCTCCTTCTGTTATCAGCATAACATTTCTGCCTGCACTGAGCTACCTTGAGTCTCTCTCTGATAACGAGTATCTTTTCAGTTGAATCTCTGACCATATCAGGACCTAGGAGTTGTCTTTCACCGACTTCCTCCCAGCATATCGGAGATCTACAACTTCTACCATAGAGTGCCTCGAAAGGTGCCATTTGAATACTGGCTTGGTAGCTGTTATTGTAGGTAAATTCGGCTAGTGGTAAGTGATCATGCCAACTTCCACCGAAATCTATAATGCATGCTCGCAACATGTCTTCAATAACCTGATTGGTCCTCTCCGTCTGTCCATCTGTCTGGGGATGAAAAGCAGTACTGAAATTGAGCTTCGTTCCCAAAGAGTATTGTAGACCCTTCCAGAAATGAGATGTGAAGCGTGGATCTCGGTCAGATACTATAGACACAGGAATTCCATGTAGTCTAGTAACTTCCTTAATATACAAGGCGGCAAGAACATCAATCGACCATCGGTTCTTAATGGGCAAGAAATGAGCTGATTTAGTAAGACGATCGATGATTACCCATATTCCATCATATCCGCCCCTAGACTTGGGCAAACCCATGATGAAATCCATGCCGATTTCTTCCCATTTCCACTTGGGAATATCCAGCGGATGCAGTCTCCCTGCAGGTTTCTGATGTTCGGCCTTCACCTGCTGGCAAGCCAAGCATCGAGACACAAAATCCGCTATCTCCCTCTTCATGTTGGGCCACCAAAAGGTCCTTTTTATGTCTTGGTACATCTTAGTGGCTCCCGGATGGATTGTGTATCTCGACCGATGAGCTTCTTCAAGAATCTTCTTCTTCAGCTCAGGATAGTCGGGCACACATGTCCGTTCATGAAATAGCAGTCTGCCATCAGGTGCCAGCTTGAAATCAAATCTCTCGTCCAATTTGCTATTTATCTCCACTAGTGAGGGATCTTCTTCTTGCAACTTTTTGATTTCAGGTAGCAAATCTAGATGTAAGCTCATATGAGATAGAATAATACACATGTTCTTCTCATCTGTGTTGATATCAAGCTCAGAGAATTTCTCCAACAGTTTCCATTCTTGTATCATGCAGTTGGCCAATATTGTTCTGGGCTTTCGACTAAGGGCATCAGCTACGGAATTACCCTTACCAGGATGGTACTGTATAGTGTAGTCGAAATCCTTAAGATACTCGAGCCAACGCCTTTGCCGCATGTTTAGCTCCTTTTGGGAGAATAAGTACTTGAGGCTTTTATGATCAGAGTATACAGTGAATTGTTCTCCGTAAAGATAGTGCCTCCAAATCTTCAACGCAAATACCACCGCGGCTAGTTCTAAGTCATGAACCGGGTAATTCTCTTCATGTTTCTTCAATTGACGGGAAGAGTATGCAATGACTTTTCCATTCTGCATCAATACACATCCGAGGCCGATACCAGAAGCATCGGTATATACCTCATATTTTTCTCCTTTAATTGGAAGAGATAAGACCGGTGCAGTAGTCAAGAGATCCTTCAAAGTCAGGAAACTCTTTTCACAATCTTCATTCCACTCATAAGGCACTTCCTTGCGAGTCAATCTGGTAAGAGGAACAGCAATCTTGGAGAAGTCCTTGATAAAACGCCGGTAGTAACAAGCTAAACCCAAGAAGCTACGAATCTCTGTTGCATTCGTCGGTCGTTCCCAATCTTGCACGGCTTTGACCTTTGCAGGATCAACAGTAATCCCATCCTTTGAGATAACATGTCCTAAGAAGGACACTTCCTCCAGCCAGAACTGGCATTTGCTGAATTTTGCGTATAACTTATTATCTCGCAATATTTATAATGCCTTCTTGAGATGTTCCTCATGATCTTCTTCAGTCTTTGAATATATCAATATATCGTCAATGAAGACAACAATAAATTGGTCTAAATAAGGCCGGTAAATGCTATTCATTAACTGCATGAAAGCTGCAGGGGCATTAGTTAGTCCAAAAGGCATAATAGTAAATTCATAATGCCCATACCTGCTTCAAAATGCAGTTTTATAAATATCTTCTTCCTTGATCCTCAATTGGTGATAACCAGACCGAAGATCTATTTTGGAGAAATACTTTGCTCCTGATAATTGGTCGAACAGCTCATCAATTCTCGGCAGTGGGTACTTGTTCTTGATTGTAAAATTATTTAACTGCCGGTAATCAATGCATAATCTTAATGTGCCATCCTTCTTTTTAACAAAGAGCACCGGTGCCCCCCATGGGGAAGTACTCAGCCTAATGAATCCTTTCTTCAGTAAATCCATCAACTGCTCCTTCAGTTCTTTTAGTTCCACAGGAGACATTCTGTAGGGTGCTTTAGAAATAGGACCGGCACCCGGAACAATATCAATTGTGAATGAGACTTCTCTTTCCGGGGGTAAACCAGGCAATTCGTCTGGAAATACATCGGAGAACTCCCGAGTCACTCGGATGTCTTCAATCTTTGTCTTCTCGACTTCTGTGGTAGTTACAAAAGCTAAGAAAGCCATACATCCTCTATTCACTAGTTTACTAGCCCAGAGAGCTGAGATAAGTAGGGATTTATCCCGAGGTTTGATATAAACTAACTCGGGATAGTCCACAAAAGTTATCTTGCCATGCCGACAATCTACCATTGCTTGGTAGGTCGATAACCAGTCAGCTCCCAATATGACATCATAATATTCCATATCAAGACATATCAGGTCGGCCGGTAGATTATTACCTTGAACCATGACCTCACAACTTGGGTAGTGATGCGTAATATCCAATTTGTTTCCAAGAGGTGTAGATAGAATTAAATCTAACTATTCAGGTTCTTTAGAAAATGAGGCAGTAAATTTCTTGGAAACAAACGAATGAGTTGCTCCAGTATCAAATAGAACTCTAGCAGGTTTAGAGCAAACAGTCAATGTACCTTCCACGATTCCTCCTTCCATAGGTTCCGTCCCTTGGAGAGCTTACAGACGGCCTTGCTTTTTGACTGGACGCTTATCGTCCTTGTTGACTTGTTCCTTCATTAAGGGGCAATCGGGAATTCGATGCTCTCGACTCCCACATCGGAGACACGCTCCCAGTTTCCTCCAGCACTCCTCGGTCTTATGACCAGCTTTTTCGCAATATTTGCAAATCTCCTTAGTAGGTGCAATATCGGAGAAGGGCTTGTTGCTGATGGTGAGGAATGGCTTGTGACTTCTTTGGGATCTCTTCTCCTTTGAAGACTCGCCTCCATTAAAGACCCGCTTCTTGCCAAATGGTGGTTTGAAGCTTCCTGGACTTGTAACATGTTCTTTCTTGTCCTTGCCTCGAATCCTTTCAAAAAATTCGGTGGCGTCTTCCAGTAGCTGAGCACGACGAACCATTTTCGAGTAGACTTGGATGTCCATCGGTGCAAGCTGGGTAATATACTGGGGCCGTAGCCCGTTGAGAAATCTCCTCGCCTTCATCTTTTCCGTACACACCAAGTGAGGTGCATAACGGAAAAGCCTTGAGAATTGGGCCTCATATTCAGCTACCTTTCGGGTCCATTACTTTAATGCAGCAAATTCCGCGGCCTTCTTCTCTTGCACACGGTCCGAGAAATACTTGTTGTTGAAATGCTCGATAAATTCCATCCATGTGACATGATTGTCCGGCAGTGTTGCTTCCATGGACTCCCACCAGCATCGAGCATCCCGTTCTAGTTGAAATGTAGCCAATAGAACCTTCTCTGTATCCGTGCATTGCATTACACGGAAGATCCTCTCAATTTCCTTCAGCCAATTCTCGGCATCATCGGGGTCCACCGAACTCGTGAATCTTGGTGGGTTCATGTTACGAAAATCCCGGTGAAGGTCACCAGCTCCACGGTGAGCACCGCCAACACCGCCTTGCGCCACTTGCTGTAGCGCCAGCGTAAGTCCCTACACAGTGTGCTGCATCTCGCGCCATTGTGCTCTTTCAGCGGCCATAATCCTATAAAAGAATTAAGGTGTAATAAATATTGGGTTTCGTTATTATGGGGTCAATTGTCATTGCTAAACTTAACCCTTGGCTTTACCCATCTCACCAGGTAAGATCTAAACCTATCAGTAGATAATTCTATTAGACATTTATATCTTTGGACTCAGGTTTTTACCTAGGAAATTAAAATCCTAGGCTCTGATACTAAGAAAGCTGTCACGTCCCGAGCGCGGAAGCTTACCCGTGGCGTGACAGTTTTATATAGAACCAAAGCAAGCTAGAAAATTAAAGAATTTCTTCCTTAGACAATTATAAGAGTGCACAAAAAATCTAAGTTTAACTTGAATTTAATACAAATGGTTCGAGCTTACAATTGTCGAATACACATATCCTTTATTGGTTTTGACTGACATGCTAGAGAATATAACTGACAGTAGGGTACAAATTAACACCAACAACGGAATTACAATAACACAATTGATAACAATTGGTGACTCTATCTCTACACTCATCACTCAGATTCATTCCCCTCCGAGTTCTGGTCGATATCCAAATCACCTGAAAGGTTAGAAAACGACTAGATGAGCGAATCGCTCAGTAGGATTTATATCTCAAGTTTTAACATGCATTAAGTGAATTACAAGTTCATTTAATGTAAGTAATGCATGCAGACAGGTAGATATCAAGAAATTGTATAATCGACGAGAGCAGGATTACAATTG
Source organism: Amorphophallus konjac (assembly GCA_022559845.1). Lineage (NCBI taxonomy): Eukaryota > Viridiplantae > Streptophyta > Magnoliopsida > Alismatales > Araceae > Amorphophallus > Amorphophallus konjac. Next base: position 376,459,784 of record CM040121.1, read on the forward strand.
AGAGTGTATAGATTTAAATTTTTGAGCAGTGGCAACAAGTGGTATCAAGCACGTAATAACTGAGGGATAACAATTGAAATTCAAACAATAGTAAGCAAGGAAATTCTAACATGTATAGCAAGAATTGGCTATTTATCAGTTCGTTCAAGTAAATACTTTTACCCTTCTATGAGCCTCAATCAATCCATCAAGTAAATATCATGAGAGTGAGTGGTATGCCTAAAATCTAGCAAGCAAGTACTCCGGTGTAATGTCAAACACCGTGGTCAATAAACTCCCATGGGCACAAGTACCTTCGGGTGCTCCTCCCAGGATCAGACCGGGCCCTATATGCACAGCATTAGTCACGTTTTCGACATCCACTCTCATTTATAGCCATTATGGAATTTCAAGGCTTGACCAGTAGGAATATAAGGTGGATTTGGAATGGATTCCAATGGGTGAATTTATTGTACTAAGGTAAAACCAATGATGGATAACACACGGAAAACTGTGCGAGATTGGTGCCTAGTAGAACACTTAACAATTTCAGAAATGACACCCTAATTAGAATGCACTTCGTGGAATTTCACATGGATTTTTAGTGAATTGGCGCCTTGGGGTTGACTGGTCCTCTAAATTAAGTATATATTTAAATTGGCGCCTCCCAGCAAGTCATCTTTTAAATCGCGCCCCCCAGCAAGTCATCTTTTATCAAATTCGCGCCCCCCAGCAAGTCATCTTTTAAATCGCGCCCCCCAACAAGTCATCTTTTAAATCGCGCCCCCCAGGAAGTCATCTTTTATCAAATTCGCGCCCCCCAGCAAGTCATCTTTTAAATCGCGTCCCCCAGCAAGTCATCTTTTAAATCGTGACTTTCCAGAAGTCACCTTTTACGAAATTGGCGCCTGGGTGCCGTCTTTATTTCTGTAATTCGTTACATATGACTATTTGATGGAAGAATTGACGACATGTGTCAAGGGCGTCCATTCTGTAATTAGCGCCCTGGTCAGGGGCGCCATTTACAGTGATCTAATTACATTAGACATGCCGACATTTATTTATTTATAAAATCACGACCCCTACAGGGTCGTAAATTTTGAAACTAGCGCCCTGATGTAGAGCGCTAATTCCCTGGGTTGCTTAATCATGCAGGTTAACTCTACTGGAACGCTTATTACTTTAATTTGTTACTTTATTACTTTAACCTGTTACTTATCTATCTATAATTAAGTTATCAGTTGATTCTAATTAGCTATCAGTCTTACTAATTTGCAGGTAACTATAAGATCTTGCACTACTATATCTAGTGATACGTCTATATATATATTTGGTTCAATCGACTAACAGATAGTTATACGACTGTAACTAAGTAGGTCTCTAATGTATATATATAGTTCATCTAAACTTACAAGATTTTCTAACAACAGGATCTTCTATATCTAACAGGATCTTAATTTAACTAACAGATCATCTAATCAACTAAAATACTCACCTAGTTAAACTAACTATACATGCAGTTTACCCACTCTTTTAAATTATGATAGATTATCATGAATTTATTCTAATTAAAATGGTAAAACAATCACATGGATATGATATTTTAATGCCCTAATTAACTAGGAATTTGGTTAAGCTTGAGAAAACCTACTAACATGCTGTGTAGATTAACTACTAGTTTAGCTAAGGTTTAGCTAAAAGTTGAGACAACCTACCTCTTGGAGCAGAAGGAAGGGTGCGTGGACAGAGGAGAGGTCTGCACCTCTCTGCAACCTTCACAAGGCTTGTCTGTCTGCAACCTCCCTGCAACCAGCTAAAGCTAACGAGCTAACGGGTTTGGCTAGAATAGGGGTGTATTATAGCATTAGGGTCGAAAAGATAGGGGGCAAGATCCGCGAAAAGTGGATCTGGGTGGCATGCCAACGAATGCCAGCGTGTACAGGCTGGTTGCAAAGAAAATGACGTTAAAAATTAACGACTTGAGTGGTGTCGTCAATTATATTGGCGACGTTTAGTAGGGCGTCGTTTAGCAAATTGATGCCTCCAATTAAGTCGCCTTTAAACAAATTGACGCCCGCCAGCAAGTCACGTTTTAATTCGTGACTCCTAGCAAGTCATCTTTTAATTTGCGCCTCCCTAGGAGTCATCTCTTTTCAAATTTGCGCCTTAGGCAGTGCCATCTCTTATCAAATTCGGGCCTTAGACGGTGCCACTTCTTATCAAATTCGCGTCTTAGGTGGTGCCACCTCTTATCAAATTCGCGCCTTAGGTGGTGCCACTTTTTAAATCGCGCCTTAGGTGGTGTCACTTCTTATCAAATTCGCGCCTTAGGTGGTGCCACTTTTTAAATCGCGCCTTAGGTGGTGTCATTTCTTAAGAAAATGTCACCGGAAATATTTTACCTTCTATATAATTGGACACAATTAAGTTAATAAAGAAAAATAAATTATAAGAAATGTCTGAATTATTAATAAGGCAAATGAATAACTTATAACTTAATAATTAGAAAATTATGAGAATTGTATTATTAAATTTTATAATTCATGTAAATATGGTTTGGCATATAATATCTCTTTATTTAAAATTTTTTTTTGTTTTTCATTATTCATAATTATCAAAATGATTAATTAAATAGTAGTAAATTCTTTTATCTCTATTTAAAAGAATGTCGGGTGTTACACCAGCTATTACCTTCCCTGAAATCGAGCTAGCATCACCGGAAGCTCGGCAAATGCCGCTTTGCATCACTATTATTCTGAACAAAGTCAGTATTGAGACGGCACTAGTTGATACAGGGGCATCTATCATTGTATGTCCACTCAGCACCCTCAGGGCCTGCAATATATCAGAAGAACTTCTACGCCCAACCCCCACTACTATAGCTGCTTATGACAATTCTCGGAGGGCGTGTCACGGGATTGTTACTATTCAAGTTGAGCTTGGGCCTCTTACTATGCCTATCGAATTTTATGTGCTGCACATCGACCCCATGTTCAAAGCTATCTTGGGTCGTCCGTGGATTGATACTCTCAGTGCTGTGCCATCCACCGCGCATCAATGTCTTAAATTCCCTTTTCAAGGGAGGGTGGTCAAGGTCAAAAGCTTATGCATGATCCAGTCTGTAAAAGCCATTTCAGAGAAGATTTTGCCTACATTGTGGCCCAGCAGTTGGCCCGTTATTTCTGTGCTAGATCTGGATTTCCCTTGGGCTTATGCACCACGCAAGCCCGTCACTGCACCTGTCAGTATCAAAGTGAAATCCCAGATCCGAGATTCCAAGGATTGGGATATCATATTGAAGCTGGGTTATCAACCGGGGAAAGGCCTCGGTGCACAGTTACAGGGGCGTACTAAGCCAGTGCCCAAAGGGAGGAAGATGAGCCGGCAAGGTCTCGGTTATCGAGAGTCTGCACTATCAATTTTTGGTGACTCAGGACCACTTACCTGGGACTATCGTCAACACTTTGTTAAAGGTCCTCTTCAGCCAGGTACCCTAAATTCACAATCAGTAGAGTCAGAAAAGAAAGATGCAGCTTGCACGATTGCCGGTCCGCCTCTGCTACCAAAAGGACATGTTGATGATATGCTAAATTTCAGTCAATCACTTGCTAGAATGTTCAGCAAACCAGATGGCCATGATCAGAAGAAGAATCAAGAAACCCAACTAGTTCAGTGGAGGCCGAAGAAACCAATTACTTATCTACAAGAAAAGGGGAGCTCACCTGTCATCACTTCTTGGTCTCCCTCCCGCCTCTCATCTCTCTTTCAACAATTGGAGTCCATACCCCGTTCACCCCCGATTATGGTCGATCCGTATTTTACGGAAAGACCACTTGAAATCTTGTTTGTTCCATGTGCATGTGGGCGTTGCCCACCCATTGATCTGTCAACTCTACTCACTCCACCTTCCTCCACCACCCCACTCCATGAGATGTGGTTTCGATCCTCTGACCCATTCTTCGATTGCATCTTCCCCGAGTTGTTCCCCATGCAGCTCCCTCCTCCTCCATCCTGCTGTATGATCTCCACTAATCTCCAAAAAAAACATCAAATTTGAAACGGAGATTTTAGTGGAAGATTATGCAACCTTGTCTCCATCCTCCTCCCAGGGGCACGAGTCCCCTGCTCCTTTCTTTCCACTAGATTTCCTTTCTCCTAGGTTAGGCGTAGGGTCCGTCGAGTCTAGAGAAGTAGAGCCAGTTAGAACTAGAGAAGTAGGGTCCTCTTCTAGGTCGTCCAATCCTTCCAAGATTGAGCCGCGCCCGCTTGCGTGTTCTTCCAAATCTATTCCTGATAGGTTCTTGCAGGATCTAGCTCAGCGATGTCATGCTCTTTTGAAGTGTCCAGAGTTCATCGCTACGACAATCATGATAGAAGACGGAGAGGAAATAAAAGGGGTGTGGAGCTATGACGGACTCGGTGTCTATGAAGTCTTGGATGAAAAAGACCCGATTGATGATGAGGACAGCAACGTAGATAACACTGCCGATCTATATGCGCAAGGATTAAAGAGATTCGACGAGCCATCATCGGCAGGGGATGAACCTACGAACGAAATAAATTTGGGAACTGAAGAAGACCCAAGGCCCATCATTATTGCCGCTAATCTCCCTCCGCAAGTGGAAGAAGATCTAGTCAAGGTTCTAAGGGAGTATAGTGATTCTTTCGCCTGGTCTTATGAGGACATGCCGGGTCTTGACCCCTCTTTAGTGGAACACCGACTCGTACTTAAACCAGGGGCAACACCCGTAAAACAGAGATCGATAAGATTTTACCCCCACATGGCCTTAAGGATCAAAGAAGAAGTTGATAAGTTATACAACGCCAGGTTCATTAGAGTTGTTCTATATCCCCAGTGGGTGGCGAACATAGTCCCTGTTATCAAGAAGGATGGAAAGGTGCGTATTTGCATCGATTTCAGGGATCTTAATAAAGCATGTCCCAAAGATGATTTCCCGCTGCCTCACATAGATGTCCTGGTCGATAGCACCACCGGGTACGAATCTTTATCATTTATGGACGGTTACTCGGGTTATAATCAGATCTGTCTTGCTCCGGAGGATCAAGAGAAAACTTCCGTCACCACGCCCTAGGGCACGTACTGCTACGTGGTTATGCCGTTCGGTCTGAAGAAGACAGGTGCCACCTATCAGAGGGCAATGACCATTTTCCATGACATGATGCACATTTACATGGAAGCCTACGTGGATGACATCTTGGTGAAATCAAGAACCAAAGAAGAACACCCCTCTATCCTGGCTAAGGTGCTACAAAGAGCTAGGGAGTACAAGCTCAAGATGAATCCAAAGAAGTGTGTTTTCAGAGTCTCTTCATGGAAGTTGCTAGGCTTTATAGTTAGCAAACGGGGGATCCAGATTGATCCTAATAAAGCAAAGGTCGTCATGGACATGCCTCCGCCAAAAAATATTACAGAACTTTGAGGACTGATTGGTAGACTACAATTCATCAGAAGATTCATATCCCAACATTCTTAGAGGTGCCGCCCGTTTTATGAAATGCTAAAGGTGGGAGTCAAATTTGAATGGAATCAAGAGTGTCAAAAGGCAAATGAATATCTATCCAATCCCCCGGTTTTGCAACCTCCTGTCCCTGGGAAACCCCTAATCCTATACATCTCGGTTATTGAGGACTCCTTAGGGGCGGTGTTAGCACAAGTGGATGATGAAGGGAAAGAGCGAGCAGCTTATTACCTCTCCAGGTTATTCAACCCAGCTGAGGCTAAATACACCGCTATGGAGAAGACTTGTGCCGCCTTAGTATGGGTAGCTCAGAAGCTTAAACACTACTTCCTTGCCCACCCAGTTAGGTTGATCTCTAGAATGGACCCGATCCGCTATCTCTTAGAAAAGCATGTCCTCTCTAGTAGGTTAGCTCGCTGGCAGAGCATCCTATCTCAGTTTGATATCACGTTCGTCGTTCAGAAGGCGGTCAAAGGATACACCATCGCTGAGCATCTTGCCCATCTCCCAATTCCATGCACGGATTCTATTCAGGATGACTTCCCTGATGAGCATCTCTCTATCCTCACTCATCATCTCTTCTGGTCTCTGCACTTTGATGGTGCACTCAATTCTCAAGGCCGAGGGATAGGCGCTGTTCTGCTCACTCCGGAAGGAGTAACGATTCCTTTTGCTTATCAACTTCAATTTCCTGCTACCAACAATCTTGCTGAGTATGAGGCTCTCTTAGCTGGATTGAAGCACGCCTACCATCTAGGCGCACGTTACTTGAATATCATAGGATATTCTCAGCTCATCCTGCGGCAAGTTTTGTCCACTTACCACACTCGTGACCCTAAGCTCAAACCTTATCAAGATCTGGTCACACTCCTTGCTAGGCATTTCTGTAAGTTGAGCTACATCCACACTCCTAGGTCTCAGAACATTCTAGCCGACGCTTTAGCTTCGCTTGCTTCCTCTTTATCTTTCCCTCTCAGTCAGAATACTGAGACTATTGTCGTTCAGAGATTGGACGCACCCTCTCTTCAGGATCCTTGGTATGTCAACCTTAGGAAGACTGTAGAGGCGAGGGCTGAAAAGGAAGAGTTGAAGGAAGTATCTTTGATAGAGTTAGAAGAGATCTTGGAGGAAGAAGAGTTTCCCTGGTATCATGAGATTGAGTTGTTTTGTAAAGATGGATCGTTCCCGGAAGGGGCAAATGCTGAGCAGCGCAAGTCAATAAGGAGAGCCACCTCAAGGTATACTATGGTCGCAGGAGAACTATACAGGGGCGCTACTAATCGAATGCTCATGAGATGCTTAGACGATGATGAAGCTTGGAAGGTGGCCGAAGCAGCCCATTCTAGTGAATGTGGAGGTCATGTTAATGGTCAGGCTCTAGCAAAGAAGATCCTTAGGCAGGGTTACTATTGACCCACTCTAGAGGAAGATTGCTCCCTCTATGTTCGGAGGTGTCTTAAGTGCCAACTTCATGTTGATAAAATTCATGCTCTAGCTTCATCTCTTCATCCTCTATCTACTCCGTGGCCGTTCTCTATGTGGGCTTTTGACATTGTCGGCCCGCTCGGTGATCCCAACTCTCAGATCAAGTAAAAATCCTTCATCCTTACCGGCACTGAGTACTTCACCAAGTGGGCTGAAGCCGAAGCGTACGTAGAGATCAAAGCTACCACGGTGTGCCGCTTCATCATGAAGAACATTATCTCGCGATTCGGAGTGCCAAGCAGCATCGTCACCGACAACGGACCCCAGTTCCTCTCTCAAGAGCTCAAGTACCTATGTAAGAAGTTCAATATTACATTACATCATTCTTCTCTATATTACCCACAAGGCAACGGTCAGGCCGAAGCTATTAACAAAACACTTCTCAAAATCATAAAGAAAACGTGTGAATCTCATAAGTTTTCTGATTGGTCAGAAACACTAGTGGATGCTCTATGGGCTTACCGCACCTCCGTCCGCACTCCCACAGGTCAAACCCCCTATGCTCTCACTTACGGGATGGAGGCGGTGCTCCCATATGAGATTTTGATCCCTTCCCTAAGGGTGCAGCTCGATAAGGAACTTAATCTCGATGAACGTCGAGAGGCGTTGCTCGTCCAGTTGGAACTCTTAGATGAGAAGAGGATGAATGCGGCCGATCACGTATCTGTTTATCAAAAAAGAGTTTCGCATTATTTTCAAAAGAAGGTAATCGAGCGTAAATTTCAAAAGGGTGATATGGTTTTGAAACGTAAATTCATTCGGTCTGCAGGTCCTAGGTCTAAATTGTAACCTAACTGGGAAGGGCCGTTCGTTGTCAAAGAAGCTTATCCAGGGAATGCTTACCGCTTGGTGAACGCCGAAGGTGAGGAGCTCTCTCACGCTTGGAATGGGTTGTATCTTAAGCGTTTCCTTCCTTAGAGTCTAACCACGTCCCACCCCAGCAGCGAGGTAATCTTCCCTTTCACCCCTAGAGAGGACCCTGAGTACGGCAATCACACACTACACGACGTCCCTGGTCGGGTTTTCCGCATTGTAGACACCGTTTCTCTCTGGCCATGCTTTGGGGGAAAGTCAAAGTCCTTGTCTGTTTCTTTCTTCCGCTGAATCCAGGCGTAAGAAGTAAATAAAGAGGCGACGACCGATCTAGGCACCCTGACGAGAGGAGGTCTCAAATAGGGGCAGTCCGTTATGACCTGACGCCACAAGAGAAAGAAAAAAAAGGAGTAAAGAAAAGGAGCATTCATTAAGCAAAAGTCTATCTCAAAGTCTATCAATCACAATCTCAAAGCTCTAAGAAAATAAAAACTAGGCATGGCAAGAGTGGCAGTACAGTCTCCCCGCGAGACGCTATGAGCCCGGTCGTATGCTTGCCTAGAGTGGACAAAGGTTCGATGACAGACATAAAGCCCAGTCGTATGCTTGCCTAGAGTCTCTGAATGGGTTGTCTAGAAAGGAACTCAAAATCCAAAAACTTCTATGTCTGGCCTAAGCTTACCCCGTATTCTTTATTTTCTTTTAGGACTAAGACAAGGATCCTGGGTATAGCCTTGGTAGAGACACCGTCATGCAAGTTGGGCCCTGGCCAGGGGCTGTCACCTCCATTGCACGCCAACCTCGGGAACTCTTAATGATATGAGAAGGACCCACGTTGCTAGGGGAGGCACTGTTTTCAAAATCCCAAAAATCATATATGTCAAAAATCCAAAAAAATCACATATTTCAAAATCCAAAAAAAAATCACATATTTCAAAATCCAAAAAAATCACATATTTCGAAATTCAAAAAATCATATATGTCAAAATTCAAAAAAATCACATGTTTTCAAAATCCAAAAAAATTATATATTCCAAAATCCAAAATACCAGATATTTTCAAAAACTCACAAAAATCCAAATGTTTTCAAAATCCAAAAAAATGCCATCATATGCACCGCATACATTGCATTGTTTCCATTTCATATTCACCTATTTAATAAGGCTCCACCCCTTGACCAAATATCAAGAAATGGTCAAATTCCAACTTGCTTTAGGCAAAGGGGTTGAGTCTAATAATGGATCTAACTTGTTTCTTGTCTAAGTATGTGCAGAACGCAGGTTCAAGCCCAAGATTGCAAAATTCCAGGCTCAAGTCTGTAACGCACTAGCGTCAGACCGTCACAGATTTGTAACGGTCACCATGTTGACCATCACAGCCTTCTGAACTTTGAAATCCGTTGCTCTTCAGCAAGCTCTCTGACGCGTCCAAGATGGACCGTTAAATCACTCTGACGGCCAATCGATAGACCGTTACATACTCCCGAGGAATTCAGCCCTCTCAGCTCATTTACTCTAACGGCTCATTGTGAGACCGTCAGGCAGTTGTGACGGCCCTATGTAGAACCATTACACCTTCCAGGAATTTTGCTTTCTAGGACATTCAAGCTAAGTCAAGCAACGATCTCGCTTCCATTCAACTAAGGCACTCTCCATATCATTAAATTGAACTCAATGAAACATAATTGATAAAACTTCAAACTGTCAATTACAACATTCATGAAGCAAGCTCAAACTACATTCAATTTTCTATCCGCAAGAGGGCGGATCTCGCGTAATTTCTCCACATAGCTACGGTGTCCCTCGTCATCTTCTTTCACTTCTTCTTATCACGGGCGCACTTTGCTGATCTCCCACATGGTCAGTGCATTCTGGATCACTCTTTCATCCTCCTCGGTCCCCATCTTCCTAGCTAGAAGGGGAGGGTAATGCGATAGTGCAGGAACCTCGGTTCGGGGTAGCCCAATTTGAAGATAGCACCGGTGTTGGTTGTAGAGCGCCATGGTAGTATTTCCCACTAACTGAAGATCAAGGCCTGGTCGCCGTGGTACCCTAAGCAAGGTGCTCCGCAGAGCTCTTGGACGCATCATGAATTTCTCTATTGATAAAGTGTTGCGAAAGAGACGCCATTCATCCCGTGTTTTCTTGTCTGCCATCTTGCATTCAACCTGTGAAGAAAATCCAAAGGCACCTCCAATGAAGAATAGAGGGTGGCTCCCAAAGATCCGGCTAGTTGAAGTTATGTTCTCCTTGGGTTGGAACTTGATTCTCACACCCATCCAACATCCGAGGAGTATCATAGAGCCGAACAAAGGTCCTTCTAAGCAAGCAGAGCTAAGTCCTTCGTAAAGGTATGAAAGGATTGCTTGAGATATGGACAAACCCCGCCAAAACCCGCTGATGATACTAAGGTTTTGGATATCTATGAGGTGGTCGGTGGTAGTGAAAAGGAAGACTCTGCATAAGCAAACCGACACGGCTTTGGCTATGGCTTCGTATCTCTCCCACTTGTTCTTACAATGAGAGACTATCCATTGAGCCATGGGTATCAAGTGAATATGGTTTGGGCTGATCATGGTCCTCACGTCCTTTGGGTTGTGTATGAAATCTCATAGGATCAAAGATGGGTCAATAGGTTCGACCGTATGGCACACTAGATCTTCATCCCCCACTTTAGTCTTAGCAAGGGCTAGGTAGGTCACTACCTCCTCCAATTGGACTGTAGCTTCAAAGGAAGGGAAGATGAAGGTATGTGTTTGTGGATGCCATAGTTCTATAAGGGTTGAAATGCTTGACCAATCTAAAAACAATTTCTGGGAGTTCTTGGCCAAAACTAGCAACGGTTGGAGGTGCCATGCCCGAAGAATTGAAGTTACTTCTAAAGGGAGTTCTTTGACCATGGGAGCCACCCACTTTATGTTGAAGTAACACCTTGGACCAGGCAAAGGGTAGAAAGAAGAAGAAGGAAGAGTCATGAGAAGCATAAAAGTGTAGCAAGTTATGAACTTTTGAGGATAAAGTGGAACTTACCACCCTTTGGGCACTTGAGCTCAGATGCTTGGGGATTGATGTAAACCGTTGCAGCTCCCCATGCTCCTTCTTGGCTGCTTTAGGGCCAGTGTAGACCCTCTCTTCCATGCTTATCACTTCGAAGCTTCTCTTCATGGTGTTCCTTGCCCTTTGATGGAGGTTTTCTGCCCTTATAGCAGAGAATTGGTGAAAGCTACGATTTTTGGGGCTTGGTTCTATTTTATAGAGGCTTGATTTTGATCAGATTTGGGTTAGAAGGCCTTATCCTAAGCCTATGAGAGTTCTAGTATGGATTAAGGTATCCTTGCTTCGAGTTTGGACTCTCACGGCAGAATCCATCTCGGAGTACACTTTGTTCTCTGGCGGTCTATCGTACGACCATCACATATCCCTGGCGCACCATGACTGGGCCGTCACCTTTCCTTCTACAAGAGTTTCAGTTAATCAGGCTATGTCATGTCTGACGGTATCATCTAGGACCGTCACCTTCTCTGACGCTCCTTCCGTGGGCTGTCACATTTCCTGCTACACATTTAGCCCAATATCGTTCTGTCATATCTGACGGTCTCATCTTGGACCGTTACTTATCTCTGACGCTCCATTAGTGGACCGTCACATTTCCTACTACGCAGTTTTCAGTCCACCCTCTATCGTCTCTGATGGCCTGGTCCTGATGCGTTACATCTATCTGGTGCTCCCCCTCTAGACCGTCACACCTTCTGCTGCAGGTTTTTTGTTCTCTCCTTTTTCCTCTAGTCTGACCTGCCGGCCCTACACTTTGCCCTGTTCATTCATTTACACTCCCATCCACACATTCATTTTTCATCCGATCATTCACACACATTCACATTCACGTTCATTCATTCATCCACATAAAAAGCAAAACATAAAAAAGATTTGCATTCATTCACATGAGTTATGTACAAGTAATGAGAATAAGAAGAAAAAGAGAATACATCACTCGGCCGGTCTATCTCTCGGGCCCTCGCTATCACCAGCACCCTCTTGCCCCTTGGCTGGTGGCTCCATGGTACTGTGATCTCCCTCTCGTGGTCGTCTCCTATCTGCCTCCTTGTTCCTCCGTTGGTCGGAAGAACTAACTAGGTAGTTTCCTACCGAGCCGCTCGGCATTTCGCTCCGTGTGCTTCCCACTGCAGCACTCTGGGATCCACTTAGTGCAGGCCCTCGGCTAATCGTCCGGACTGTCCGCTCTACGGCCCGTAGCTCAATCTTCAAGTCGTGAATCTGAAGCCGTGCCGCCCGAGCCTCGGACCGGTATCTCTCAAGATCCGCCATCTAGGTAGCTGTCCGCTCGAGCTCCCCTTTCAGTCGTGCTACCTCTGCCCGCAGGTTCTCGATCTCTCCCCGAGCTCACTCTGCCTCAGCTGCTGCTGCGGTCAGCTCTTTCGCCTGCAGTTTGCATTTTTTGCATTGTCAGTGTATTAAGCATTTAGTGCATAAACATAAGCATTTTTTTATTCCGGCATTTAGTGTTTTACCCGCTCTACGAGGGTGCCCTCCGCCTCCTCGGCCCGAGCAACCGCTAGAGTGAACTCCGCATCTCGTTCAGCTCTGCCCCCGGCAGGCTGTGACGATGAAGATGGAGCATCTGGTCCTGCTCTTTGGGCTCCCTCAGCCCGTTGCATTTAGAAGTCAAAGTTAGTCATATTTGCATCATAACCATTTAAGTCTTAAGTGTAGAATCTCACCAGGAGCTCCAAAGCAGTCCGATACTCATCCCGCTGCTGGATGGTGCTGGGAAGGAGTCCCTCGAGCTCGACTATGCGTCCCTGAGGGTCTAGTTGCATTTAGAAAGCATGAGTTAGAAGCACATAGCATTGATTTAGAATAGACATAGTTTGAGTTTAGAATTTCATACCGGTCGTCGGGTGCCCCTGAACACCTGGTCCCCGTACCGCTACGAGTAGGCGTTGAGGTAAGCCTCGTCACTTTCTGCCCGATCCTTCATCGCCCGGCCTCTCTTGTTCCAATCATGCACGTACTTGGCCTTTTGGGCGCACCAATCTACATTGCCACTGATACCCTTGGAAGACTTGCCCGGACGCTCATCATTTCTGCGCGAGAACGTCACCTCTGGCTGATGCAGTCCCCGAGTCCGCAGGATCAGTCGGTAGTGCAAGGGCTCGTTGACGTTGATGTAGTGCAGCCATACATCTCGCCCGCTGTACGCTAGGGATGCCTTAACCCACGACTATCCCTCGTGGCCCTCGTCTCGGTATGGGTCCATCTCACCTGAAAGTCATGTCAGTCCATTTTAGAAGCATTTAGAAGCATCTAAGAGCATTTTTGAGGCATATATAGGAACATTTTATGTTCGGAGCTTACCGCCGTATGTGGGAACGAGTCTAGATCATCTTGGATCGCCCGGGTCAGCCTACTGATCGACCCCGTGTCCCTCAATACTACCCATCACCTCGCGATCGGGGTCCGCTCAGGGTGTAGCTGTGTACCTCGCCCAATCCGTGGGAGGTAGACGAAGCTCCAGATCTGCATTAGAAGTTGAGTGTCAACATATCAGTTGCATTCACGAATTTCATTTGCATAATCATATAAGAAGGCATTTAGAGTTCAGCATTTTTACCTGTAGGAAACGTGAGAAGCCGCCCAGCATCGTCCGTAGGTCCGTGGTACTGAGCGACTCGAAGAGGAAGGCAAGCGCTGCCGCTCCCCATGCGTACTTCTCCACTCTGCCCAGATCCTCTAGCAGTGGCAGCAGTCTGTAGCTAATGACATCAGCTCGAGTGGAAAACAGTAGTTTCCTGAACAATTGCATCAGGAACCGTCTCAGGACTCGGTATCCTTCCTGTCCAGCCTCCGCCGCCACTCGTGGGCGTACCTGCTCGATCAACCTGTCTAGATGCTACTCAGGTAGCTCCCCGACTACTATCGCCGCTCCTCTCAATCCCAGGCTGTCCTGCAGTCTCGATCTCAAAAGCTGGGACGATGTCTTCCCCGGCCTGATCAAGTCCAGCCCTAGCAGCTCCTGGGCTAGCTCTCTGTGATAAGTGCTATATTTTACATCATAATTTATATCACATCCATCATCTTTGAGCATTATTTGAGTATATTTGTGCAACATGAGCATTAATTACAATCTCACATATTATTTGAGTCTTCATGCATTTTATCATCTTTTTGAGCTTAAAAGACCATGTGAGAAATATTTAAATATTTGCATAATTATTAAATAGATTGATATTTTAATCTTCAGGAAACAACAACCTAGATCAGAGAGCTATTTAATTAACGACATCTTCAAGGGCGCGTACTCAGTAAGACGTGGCACAAGACAAGGCGTCAATTCATTTGAAAAAAAAAAGTGGAAAAAGAAAAAAAAAGAATTAGCGCCCGAGATGCAGTCGCTAATCATTGAAAGAACGCCCATATGAACAGTCGGCAATTCCTATTTTACGAAAAATAAAGAAAATAGCAAATGAGGAAATAAGGAAACTGACGCCCGAGTGAAGAGGCGCTACTTCAGGAAAGGACGCCCTAGATTAAGATGTCATTTAAAGAAAGGACGCCACAATATAAGTCGCTATTCAAAGTTAAACCAGAAAAGGCAACTACAGGCTCTCGATCAAACTGTTCTTTCATGTTTGCTCTTATCTAAGCAACATTTTATAGAAAGGAGGACTCTCATATTGGAAAGGAGTCTAATTAGGTCAAGTTGCATTGTTGAAAATTGGTTTTTGGATCAAACTGGGAACCCACGATCATGGAAGGGTTCTGTACCTTATAAATAGATGCCATGGCCGATGATGCAGAGGGAGAGGGAGGTCTGCCATAGGGATTTATTTTGAAGCATTTTATTTCATCTTTTGCACTTAAGTTCTTCATCAAAGTTCTTCGTTTTCCAGTCTTCTACAAATTCTTCTTCTTCATCTTCCTCTAATTCTTCTAGTTTTCAAAGTTATTTCCATTTTTCCAAAGATCTGTCTATTCATTTTTACTGTTCATCCGGTTTTAAAATATTCTGCTATTTCTCATTTTTCTTCCATTTTTGATCTTCTGTTGCTTCTGAGTTCTTCCTGAAAGTTGTAGGTTTTTAAAAGTTCTTCAATTTCTTCTTCTACCACTTCTTCAAATTCTCAACCGTTTGCAAATTACAATCAATTTTCCAAAGTTCAGTTCTGCACTATTCATCCGCGACCACTCTCTGTTCTATCACGTTTTTCTCCATCTTCCTCTTATTTTATGTCTTTGTGTTCTTCATCAATCTTCTTCCTCTCTTCTTCCTCTACAATTTTCTCTTCTTTCACTTTGTCTAAATCGCTTTAGATTTTAATCTATTTCTTCTTCTTCTAACCCTCTGTTTTCAAAACTGTTTTATGTTTTATCACCCATCATAGCCATCTCTTCCTCTCTTTTCACAACATACATGCTTTGGTTTTAATTTTATTATTCTTCCTCCACCTTTTCATCTCCATCTCCTATATTTCATCCACACATCCCTTTGGCGGATTCTCTTCCAATTGATCCTCTCACGACGTCGGCATCCAAGGCGAGGCGATCTTCATCCAAGGCTTGGCAAGGAGTTGACGGCGTTCTTCATCCTATTGGCTTACAATTTCTTTTCTCTTCTTTTATTTTGCAAGTTGTAATTTTAGTTTTCATATACATTATGCTTGCCACCTCTCATAGCAATAAAGTTGATCTTTGTGAAATTGTGTTTATCTTTCTATCTCCTCCAAATTTCTCTACTTAAACCCTCTCACATTCTTTAAATAGTTTTTATGCAATTTATCTTTCCTTAGATTAATCACACTCAAAAATTCAGTTTTCAAAGCATAAGGTATTTTTCCAACTTGTTAAAATAAGGATTTTTCCTCCTCGTGGGATCGACTCCGCTTAGCACTATATAATTTGATTTTCCAATCTTTTAAAGTGAGTGAGTGTGAACATTTTGAAATTGTGGCACGGTTTTCTTAACGACACTAGTCGGTGCGCATCAATTTTTGGCGCCGTTGCCGGGGAGGAAATTAATTTTTATGTTAGAAAATTCCTTGTGTTTGATTTGTATATAGTTTTACTTATTTTTCTATTTTATTTTGCAGGAAAAATCAAAAAAATCAGAAAACCATAAAATCCAAAGAAATTTGGACCTAAAATTTCAAGGAAAAAAATCTGTCACAGGAAGCGTCGTTAAAGCCCAGATCTGTCATAGAAAGCAGAAATTCAAAAAAATCAGAAAAATCAAGCGTCGCTAAAAGGTCAGTATACGTAGGAAAAAGGTCCTTTTTTGTGAAATTCTGAAAAATTCTAAAAAAATTCTGAAAAATTCTAAAAAAAATCAAAAAATAGAAAAAATCATCATGCTAGCATATCTCCATCTTAGTTGCATTACTTTCATGCATTTGTGCACTTAGTTGTTCTTTTTATTTTTCATTCTTTATTTACAACATCTTTTGAAAAAAAATTCTCTTCTCATCTATTTCCCCTCCTTAAGGGCATTAGGATCTTTACACCCCTCTTGGATTTGGAAGGACACTCCATTGAGCATTCCGTCTCTTTGGACTTGAAATTCTATTTCTAAGATCTCCATAAGTCCCCGTACCCGTGGATTCCCTCATAGACGTCGGGCAGGTTGTACCACGAAGCACCTTGGAGTTAGAGTGCCCTTAGAAGGTTTTCATAAAAAAATAAAAAAAATATCATCATTCTTGCATTCATATAGTTAATCCTTGCATAACTCATTCATATAGGGATTCATTGTATTTTAAAAAAAAATCATCATTACCTTTGGGCCCTTTGCATTGCATGCGAGGTAGGAGATCCCTCCACCCTCATTTGATAGGACCCATTAGTGAAGTTGAAAGGTTAGTGCAATCTAGACCACAACCTCAACCTAACCTCATGGAGAATCAAAATCAAAACCAACAAGTGCAACAAGTCCCAAGCAAATGAAGTACTACTTCATACCTAACCAATATCAACCAGTCCTTCTATGTTCAAGCACCTCAGAACCAGGCGGTTCATTATGAGATCAAATCTAGTACCATCCAGATGTTGCCATCCTTCTATGGCAATACTAATGAAGATCCATATAAGCATCTCGATGAGTTTCTCCAGATATGTTCAACTGTCAAAATTCAAAACTTCTCAGATGATGCCCTCAAGCTTACTCTCTTCCCATTCTCCCTTAAGGACAAAGCTAAATATTGGTTGGAGCCTTGGGTAGAACAATTGACACATGGGGAGAGATGTAAAAAGAGTTCTTGAAGAAATTCTACCCCATTGGTAGAAACTAATACCATGAGAAGGGCCATCACTGGATTTACACAAAATTCTAGGGAACAAATTCATGAGGCCTGGGACAGGTTGAAAGATTTATTAAGGAAATGTCCCCATCATAGCCTATCTAGATGGCAAATTGTGCAAGCATTTTATGAGGGATTAACGGAAAACTATAGATAAATGGTAGATGCCTCATGTGGGGGGGCTTTCATGAGTAAAAGTGAGGATAAAAGCTTATGATTTGTTTGAGATGTTAAGTGAAAATTCTATTAGTCATGCTTCACTTTCCTCCTATGAAAGGATGATTGGACCTTCCATGAAGGGTGGGCTATATGAAGTCAAAAGTCAAGGAGAGTTAGAGAATAGGATGGATATTAATGTACTTACTCAAAAGTTGAATAAAGTGGACTTGCTGGCGCAAAGGATGGAGAAGGTCGATTTGGTAGCATAAAAACTATATCAATTATTATCCATGAATAAACAAGAACCTTCTTTTTCGCCAATCCAACAAAATCAACCTTTCTTAGATTCCAACCTTCAAGAACTTTGTGCTTTATGTTCTAGCCCAAATCATGCTGTCATTGATTGCCCTACGGTGGCCCAACTTCCCCCATTTATCCAAGAACAAGTCTTCGCTGCTCAGGGAGTCTCCAAGCGTAATTATGATCCATATTCCAATACTTACAACCCGGGGTGGAGAAATCACCCGAATTTTTCTTGGAAATCTCAAGTGAGTTCATCCACTCAAGTCAATCCCTCAAATCCAAAACAATCTTTCCAAGTTCCAAACCAGTCTCACCAACATCTTCAAAATCCTTTTCAACATAATCAACAACAACTTCCATTTCAGCAACCATCGTTCCATCATGCTCAGGCCCCATATCAACAAGCTTCATCATTCCAGGGCCAATATAATCAATTTCCATCACATCGTTATCAACATTAAGCCCCGTTTCAAGCTCCTTATCAACCGCCTCCTCAACCCCCTCAGCCTCATTTTGAGGATAAATTTGACCAACTTCAGCAACTTATTCTCTCTCAGCAACAATCAATTGCTAAGTTAGAAGGTCAAATAGGTCAGCTGGCGGCTAGTAATATGAGGAGAGATGTTGGGCAGTTACCTAGTCAACCCATAGCTAATCCCCGCAATCAACAACCTCCGGGTTTTCAGCAAAGAGCTCCTATTCATCCCCCTCCCAATCAGCCCAATCAACCTCAGCCTCCCCCTCCTGTCGTTCCTTAATTCGAGAATGCCAAAGCTATCTCTACCCTTAGGAGTGGTAAGGTTCTCAATGATCCATATCAGGCTAAGGATGTGGGTGGTAGTTCGGGCCAAGATGCCCAAGAAGAAAGTGATAATGAGGAAGAAGAGCCGATAATTGTTCAAGAGAAAAAGAAGCCGGATGGGGGGGAGAAGACAATGGACAAAGGAAAGGTCAAGGTTGATGAAGGTTTTCAAGGATATGTTCCTAAGGTCCCTTTTCCGGATGCATTAAAGCCAAAAGCTTAAAAGAAGCCGGTCCAACAAGAAGAGATGTTGGAATTATTTAAACAAGTCAATATTAATATTCCACTCTTGGATGCTATTAAACATGTGCCGGCATATGCCAAGTTCTTGAAAGAGCTTTGTACACCAAGAAGGGAGCCAAAGGCGGCAACACAGAAGATCCGTCTATCTGAAGATATTAGTGCTGTTTTAATGAATTCTTTATGAAAGAAGCTGAAGGACCCTGGTGCTCCATTAATTTCATGTGATATAGGTGGGGTGACATTTGATAAATCTTTGCTAGATCTTGGAGCTAGTGTTAATTTGTTACCCACCTGCATTTATGAGCAATTTGATCTAGGGGAATTGAAGCCCACTTCTATTATCCTTCAACTGGCGGATCAGTCTGTTAAAACACCAAAGGGTTTGTTGGAGGATGTGATAGTGAAAATTCATGAATGCTATTTCCCAGTGGACTTTTTAATCTTAGATATGGCCTCATCCCAAGAGTTAAAACATACACCAATCATTTTGGGACGCCCATTTTTGGCTACGGCAAAGGCCAATATTAATTGTGCCACAGGGATGATGGATATTACCTTTGGAGGAGAGAAGGTCTCATTGAATGTTTTTAAAGCTTCACAATACCCGGATCATGAGGGAGAATGTAATGTCATTGATATTTTTGAGGAAATAATTGAAGAAAGTGCGGATATGAATGAGAATGTAATTGAAGAGGGTAGTTTGCTTCAGGATTCACCTCTTTCTTATTCTAGTGTGGAGCCTCTTCCTCCATTAAGATCTGAACCAGTTCTTCCATCTCTTGATCAGCTGCCCATTTTGGAACTTAAACCTCTGTCGGACTCGTTGAAATATGCTATGTTGAGCTATGATTTTGATGATAACTAAGCTTAGTGTGTATTGCTATGGTTTCGATGCTAACTAAATGGTTGATTGTTCATATTGATTGGTTGAATATGATTGAGTTGAACATGTGCATTGAATGCTTCCTATGCATACTTTTCATGGAGCTTGGTTACATGATGCATTCATATTGGACATGCATATCTATGTATCTTGATCTTTAGTCAATCATGTTTTCAAAGTGTTCACTTGTATATGTGCATGGCTAAATTGCTCTCATACTTTGCTCACTTGCATAGAAATAATTCTTCACCTTTAGCTTAAACCTTTTATGGTTCAAGTGTTTGTATGCACCTTGAACATGGGCTTTCATGTATGCATTTCATACAGTCATCATCTTGATTATTAAGCTAAAAGTTCTAATCATTCTTCACCTTTAGCTTAAACCTTTTATGGTTCAAGTGTTTGTATGCACCTTGAACATGGGCTTTCATGTATGCATTTCATACATTCATCATCTTGATTATTAAGCTAAAAGTTCTAATCATTTTTATCATGGTTTTGTAGGTTAAATTTGAAGAGGCGAGATCTCGCGCTGCGTCCTGAGCGGGCCGGGGATCACCAGAAGATGAACTGTAAGACAGGGAAACGCGTCAGAGGGCCCAGGGGATTTCCCTGGGGCGAAACCCTCCGATGGCTAAGTCAATAGAGCTCTGGTGGAAGGTATGAAGGGAGGAAGAAAGCTGGTGCGCGAGACTCCTCTCCACCAAAGGGGGGTGAAGCGGATTGCTCAGGAGTTTTACCTTCCTTTTTTCTCTTTTCTTCCACCGGAGGGTATCCCTGGTTTAAATAGTGTGCCGCCTTCAGGAGTCCTGTCAGCTGGGGGGTCTCCGGCGGGAGTTGCGTCCTCAACGTGGGCTTTCATGGCCTTCATCGTGGGGGCGTTATCGCCTTAAAACCCGGTGGCTGGTTGATTCCACTGTCCGTTGGGGACTCTTAAAGGCAGCGCGAATGGCTAGCATCCAGTCCGAGCTCCTGAAACGCCAGCCCTGTCCGGGCGAGGAGGATAGCTCGGTCGAAGGAGGGGTCGGATAGGTCGGCTGGCGCCTGTCTCTCCCGAGCGGAAAAGCGGCCTGGGCCAGACCTTCCTTGTGACCTGACCATCACTCGGGCCCTCCGAGCCTAGGGGCTGCCGGGGAGGGTTGGTTCCTCGAGTGCCTGTTTATTGGGCTTTTCTTCCCTGAGTGCGCCCCGCGGGCTATCACTCGGGTGAGCTTGCCTCGTTGGACCCTGTTGAGTCTTGTTGGGCTGCTCTTTGGGTGGGCCACAGAAATCCCCCTCTCCACTGGTCCCCCTCCTACTCCCGAGCCATGGAAGCTCGGTTGAGTAGTTTTTGAGGCTTTGGACCGCCGTGGCTCAGGTGGGTGGAATTCCGTTGGCGTTTGTGGTGCCACGGGGAGTGGTCGCCTGGGCCCGTAATGATGATCCTGATGGATTTGAACTGAAGGGGCCCCCCTTTTTTTCAGAGAACGGAACGACGCACCGCCTCCCTCCACGGTTTTATAGGCGTTGGGCGCTATTCATCGTTCTAGGCTTCCAGGGTTTCGGGCTTTCCTTAGTTTCTTGGCTTTCGGAGCTTCTCGATGCGCCGTCAGGGCACAGTGGAGGTGCGAAGTCTCGCGGCGGCGTTCGAGGAGTTGGCGAGGAGAACCGCAGAGGCGGTCTGGCAACTTCCTTCCCCTCCGGAGTCTTTGAGCTCTTGCGAGGGGTCCTCTTCCGGCTCGATGGCTGATCAGCCGCTGGAACTCGGGCAGGTGAGGCGGGAGCCTGTCTCTCGCTGCAGCGAGTTGGGGGAGGCAGAGGTGAAGAAGCTGGAGCATCGCTTTCGCTTGCCTTTCAGGTATAGCTTTGCCGCCGCCACCCCGTTCGAGATGAGTTTGGACGACCGAACGGGGCACATCTGCACGTTTCTTCTGGCGTGGAAAAGTGGGTTCCGCCTTCCCTTCGAGCCCCTCGTACTCCAGATCCTCGAACTTTTCCAACTGGTGCCCATTCAACTGGTGGCCAACTCGTACCTCCTCCTCTCTGCCTTTCGGATCCTCTATCGCCAGCACAACATTTTCCCTTCCTTGGACCTCTTTCATTACTTTTTCGAGTTGAAGGCACACCCGTCGGCGGGGAAGGGCTTCTACTTTATCCAGGCAAGGAGGAACAGGAGTTGCATCACCCTCGCGGCGAAGGACTCCTCGCACAAGGGGTGGAAAACCCAATTCTTCTGGGTGAAGGCGGAGGCGACGGATGAACTCTGGAGATGTCGGATCTCGCCCAATTTCCATCCGAACATTCCTCCTCGCCAGGAGGAGTTCCCTCCCCATGTGGAGCAACAGGCCGCCCATCTGCTGGAGAACCGTCGGTCGACCGAGGAGCTAGTGACGCCGGAGAACATCGAACGGTGCCTGCTTACGCGGTTGAAGTCGACAGGTACCGCCCTTTAGGTTGTTCCTCTGGGGTGGTAGTTACTTTTCTTCTCCTGACCGGGCCTTCCTTCTTTGCTGTAGACGTGAGGCGGGATCCTCTGGAGGATACTGTCGAGGTCATCGATCTGGGAGAAGATGACTCGGCGGCCGACGAGCCGGAGGCTCCTGTGGGTCGCGCCCAAGCCCGGGATAAGGGCAAGGGGGTGACCCCCGGGGGGTCTTCACGGCCGGCTGGCACAAAGCACAAGGATCCCGTGGCGGGAAGGTTGCGGGAGGCCGCGAAGGCCAAGAAGCGTGCTAAGAAGGCAGGTCTCCCTCCTACCGCCAGGGGCGACTTTGGCTTGGCGGCACTCCCCTCCCGGGGGCAAGATTGGGCCGACCCCTCGAGGCCAGCTCCCCCATCTGCCGGGCGAGAGGGGGCCGAGGAGACCGGGGGCCCTTTAGAGGACGGCGATAGGTCGGTTCTCCCCCCCACGGGGGTAGAGGGGGCCGATGTTGAAGTAGCAGTCACCGAGGCCAGGGGGTCGGCCAGATGCGGTGACATCCCGGTCGCCGAGGTGCGGGCCGAGACAGGCGAGGCTGGGGGTTCGCCCGCGAGGGCGTTGCAGACCCAGATGCTGGGAGCTTCCGATGCGGTTGGACCTGCGACATCGGTCGAGGTTGGAGGTTCGCCCGGGGAGGCGTTGCAACCCCAACCGACCGTGGTGCGCGAGGTGGCCGGTCCCGTTGCTCGAGCAGAGCCCTCTGGCGGAGTGCCTCGGGCGGAGTGATCTCCTTTGCCGGAGCCCTTTGAAAGGCTCGGCATTACGGGCGACCTATATCGGGTCTGCCAATCGATTGCCGCGAGGACGAAGGGGGGGGGAGAAAGGCGCAATACCCCCCCCCCGGGCTCCTCGATGTTCTAATGGAAGGCGGCCTGGTCATAGCTCGGTCGGTGGCTTTGATGGCGGAGGCGCACGCGCGGACGGAAACGGAGCGATCGAACCTTGCCTGGACCCTCGGGGGATGCGAGAGGAGGCTGGCCCGACTCAAGGGGGAGCATGAGGGACTCCGGCAGGAGTTCTCCGCGTTCCGAGAGGTGGCGCGGGCGAGCCAACTGGAGGCTGAGGTGCTGACCGAATAGCTCGCCAAGACCCGAGAGTCTCTCGAGAGGGCAAGCCGATCCTTGGAGGAGGAGCGTCTGCGTCGCCTCGATCTGGACAATCGCTGGGAGCTCGAGCGTGCCGAGCTGCTAGGTCGGGCGGAGATGGCGGAGCGTCTCCGAGCTGAGGCTGAGGTGGACTGGGCCCGGACAGAGGAACGTGCGTCCGAGGCAGAGCGGGCGCGGGTCGAGTTCGTCGGTAGGGCGGGACAGATCGAGGCGGAGGCAATCGAGCGTTACAGGAGCTCGGATGCTTACTCGGCCGACCTGTTGGAAGCCGCCCTTCCTTACTACGAGGTAGCTCTACGCCGAGGTGCTCGAAAGGGGTTCAAGCAGGGCTATCGTCGGGCGGTAGGCTGCGCCCATGAACAGAACTCCGCGATCGAGTTCCCCTCTGGCCAGTGTTATGACTCGGATGAGTCGGTTTCCAGCTCTTCTGCGTCGATCGGAGAAGATTCGGAGGGATCACCTCCGTCAGGGTCACCGGCTCCGGGCTTCTCGGGAGGGCTCACGACTGAGACAGTTCTCGCACAGGCGAGGTCAGTGTCCGAGCCGGCCGTCACCCAAGGCGCCGGGGGTGACGCGTCTCCTTCCGCCGGTCTCGAGCTTCAAAGTGGGCCCGAGGCCTGATGTATTGTGCCTCTTTCCCTTTTTGTCCCTCTTTCCTCTTTTTAGAGGGTTTCCTTTTGGTACGATAATAAATGACTTGCTCTGTTTGGGTACTATCCTTGCCGTGATTTGGTTGGCGAATCTTGGGTGGTTGAGAGGTGCCAATATGTCCTGCACAGTTTTCGCACGCTGTTTTGGTAGGCTTCTGACGGGGCGTTCCTCCGTCCCCTCACGCTTTGAATGCCAGGCTACTTCGTGAATCCCGCGAGGACGGGAAATGAGGAGTTGGAGGTGACTGTTCAGGGGAGAAATCCTTCGGCGTGTTTCCGAGGGGGGCATTTAAGGCGTGTAGCCTCCTTTGGCCTATAAGAAGGACCGGAGGGCGCCCTTTCCCCTCCACCGCTTGGGATTGTCTCTAACAGTCTTTCCTTGCTCCTTCCTTTTCTCTCCGCGTTGTGCCTTTGCATCCGGAGCATGGAGGATCCTTCGGAGGGCGATGCCGCCGATGACGGGGAGTGGTGGGCTCCTGCTGTGTTGTGAGGTTGAACGGATCCCACGGTCACCGCGCGTGTACGAGACGGGTCCTACGGTCGCCGCGCGGATCTGGGGAGGACTTTGGCATGTGGAAGCACGCCGTTCGCCTCTTCTTGGTTCCGGCGAGGCTTCCGGGTGGATGCCGAGGCGGAGGACGGATGGGGGCATCAGGGGAGTCTGCCGTCACTTCCCTCTGTGTGAGGGGAGGAGGCGTATCCGGCTCCCTCCTCACCGAGGCCTTCCTCCGTCTGTAGCCTCTTTTTCCCTCTTCTGCTCTTCATTTCTTTCACTCTTCGGGGGCTGCTTGCTCTCTCCTTCCTTCCAAGGAGTTGGCAGTTTGGAAGAGGGGGGGGGCCTTCCCGGCACTCCTTTTTCCCGGTTGTTGCCAACTTGGGAGGTAGCCTTCCTCAACGTTTAAAGGTGGCCTTTCTCCTGAAGTCCCTCTATCACCTTTGTCACGGGCCATCCGAGCCAACTGGCTTGACCACCTCTTGTCCGAGCCAGTTTCCGCACGAGGCAGAGTCAGTGGCTGGATGCGAGGAGATCAAGACAGAGTCAGTCGAGCGATGACCCCTTGAAAAGATGTTAGATGGACTTTTGCTTTGTTTTTGCTATGTGATGTACTGGCATTTGCCTACCTGATGTACCAACGATTTGGAATGAAAAGAACAGGAATTTTATTCTGTCTATCTCGCTGTACAATTTCAAAAGTAGAGTCTGCGTCGTGCGGCTGCGTTCCACGTCCGAGGAATAGGCTCCCCTTCCATTGTCGCTAACCTATACGCACCTTTCCCAAGCGTCTTGACCACTCGGTAGGGGCCTTCCCAGTTGGGGGATAGCTTGCCCGCCGCCTCCAGTGGTCTAGAGGATTCGGCTTTCCTGAGGACGAAGTTTCCCGGTTGGAAACGTCTGTCTCGGACCTTGGCGTTGTAGTATCGAGTGAGGCGGCGTTGGTACTCCGTTGCCCGGACGTTCGCGATCTCTCGGAGTTCGCTTGTCAGGTCGAGGTTCTCGAGCAATTTTTGCCCATTGGCCTCGGGTGAGAAGCTGATCACTCGGAGGGACGGGTTGGCGATCTCCAACGGAACGACGGCCTCGGTGCCATATACCAACTGAAAGGGGCTTTCACTGTTTGCCGTCCTAGGGGTTGTTCGGTGCGACCACAGTACGCTAGGCAATTCCTCGAGCCAGCTACCCTTAGCCTTGTCGAGTCTGGTTTTTATGCCTTTCAAGATAGTCTTGTTGGCATTTTCAACCAGCCCGTTGGCCTGAGGGTGGGCGACCGAAGTGAAGTGGTTGCGGATATTTAGGTCGGCGCATCTGTCTCGGAAGTACCGAGAGTCGAATTGCCGACCGTTATCGCTGACTATCACTCGGGGGATGCCAAAGTAGCAAATGATCGATTTCCAAACGAAGCCCCAAACGACTGTCTCGGTGATCCTTGCCGTAGCCTCGGCCTCGATCCACTTGGTGAAGTAGTCGATGGCGACGATGATGAACTTCTTCTGGGACTGGGCCGTTGGGAATGGCCCAAGGATATCGATTCCCCACCGAGCGAAAGGGTAGGGCTCGGTTAGGGTGACAAGTTCTGTTGCCGGCTGATCGACCAAGTGGTCGAACCGCTGGCATCGGTCGCACTGTTGAACATAGGCTGAGCAGTCGCGCTGCAGGGTGGGCCACCAGTACCCCTGTCGTAACAGGATTCGGGCTAGCGACCGGGCCCCTGAGTGCGCTCCGCACAGGCCTTCATGAATCTCTTGGATGACTCGACTTGCCTCGTCGGGACCGAGGCACTTCAGGAGGGGACCGGAGAATGATCTTCGGTAAAGGGCGTTGTCGAGGACGACGAAGCGCCGAGCTTGATACTTCATTCGGCGGGCTTCCCGAGGGTCGGGGGGCTCTTGGGAGTCTAGTAGTCAGGACAGGTAGGGGGAGCGCCAGTCACTTGGGGTGGCCGAGTCAACAGCGAGGAGCTCTATGTCGATGCTCGGATGCTCTAGCTCTTCTAGGAGGACCGATCGTGTACCTTCCGGGTCTAGGGAGAAGGCCAATCGAGAGAGGGCGTCCGCCCGGGAGTTTCGCTCCCGAGCCATTCGGACTACCTCAAATCCCTCGAACTGTTGGGCCAGGCTCTGGACCAGCTGAAGGTATTTGATCATGGGTACCTCCCGAGCCTCATACTCGCCATTGACCTGACCTGCGACTAGTTGAGAGTCGGTGTGGATCCTGACTCGCTCGACCCCCAGCCGTCGGGCCATGCGTGCTCCCGAGATTAGGGCCTCGTACTCGGAAGCGTTGTTGGACGCCTGAAAGTTAAATTTTAAGGTGTACTGTAGCTCTATCCCTTCGGGGGACCTTAGGAGGATCCCCACACCACTGCCTGCCGAATTGGACGACCCATCGACGAACAGTTCCCAGGCTGGCTCGGTCGCGGTTGGAGGCCCGTCCTCGGCAGGGATGGTGCTTTCGGCAATGAAGTCGGCGAGTGCTTGGCCTTTGATTGCTGATCGCGGCTGGTACGAGATGTCATAGGCCCCGAGCATGATGGCCCATTTGACGAGTCGCCCCGAGGCCTCGGGGTGGGCCATAATCTTCTTCAGCGGCTCACCGGTTAGCACGGTGATGGGGTGCCCCTGGAAGTAGGGGCGGAGGCGCTTCGCGGAGGTGACCAATGCTAGCACGAGTTTCTCGGTTGCGGGGTACCTCCGTTCGGCCCCACTGAGCACCTTGCTGGTGTAGTAGACCGGTCTTTCGATTCCCGAGTCATTTCTGACTACGACCGAGCTGACCGTGGATGGCGTCGCCGAGAGGTAGAGCAGCAGGACTTCGCCTAGGACGGGCTTGGAGAGCACCGGTGGCGAAGCCAGGAACTCCTTAAGCTCTGTGAATGCTGCCTGGCACTCCTCATCCCATGCGAACGTAGCAGATGCCAGCTTGGGCCCCCTCATCAATTTGAAGAAGGGCAAGCATCGTTCGGCCGCACGGGATAGGAAACGGCTGAGAGCGGTGACACGCCCCGTCAGACGCTGGACTTCTTTAATGCACGTGGGCGGGCGCATGTCCAGGATGGCCTGGACTTTGTCGGGGTTGGCCTCGATCCTGCGCTGAGTGACTAGGAAACCAAGGAACTTCCCGGATTTTACTCCGAAGGCGCACTTGGCGGGGTTGAGCTTCATGTTGTACTTCAGGAGGGTGCCGAAGGTTTCAGCAAGGTCGGTGAAGTGGTCTCGGGCCTTGGGGGTCTTGACGAGCATGTCGTCAATGTAAGCCTCGACGTTCTGACCTAGCTGTCCCTCGAACATGTGATTTACCAGTCGCTGATATGTGGCTCCGGCGTTCTTTAACCCGAAGGGCATCCGGGTGTAGCAGTACACGCCGCAGTCAGTGATGAAGGCTATCTTCTTGACGTCTTCTGGATTCATTCTGATCTGGTGATAACCTGAATAGGCGTCCAAGAAACTGAGTATCTCGTTGCCCGAGGTTGAATCAACCAATTGGTCGATGCTCGGTAGCGGATAGCAGTCCTTGGGGGTAGCCTTATTCAGATCGGTGAAGTCCACACACATTCGCCACTTGCCTGTGGTTTTTGGCACCAGGACGACATTGGCTAGCCACGTAGGGTACAGGACTGGCCTGAAGAGGCCTGTCTCTTGTCCCTTGGTGACCTGCGCCTTGATGACCGCCTGTTTCTCGGGCGCATGCTTCCTTCTCCGTTGCTGTACGGGCCTGACGGTGGGGTCAAGGCTGAGCTTGTGCATCACGGTCTCCCCTTGTATGCCAGGGAGTTGATCATCGGCCCAAGCGAAGACCTGAGCGTACTCAGAAAGAAATTTCTTGTATTGTTGTTGTTCCTTAGGTGGTAGGTCGGCTCCGATCCTTACTCCGAGGGCCGGGTCATCGTTCAGGAACACCGTTAGCAACTCGCCACCGGGCTCGGCGGTTATGGTCTTTCCTTCGATTCCCTTGGGGCCCTTATCCCCTCCGTCCGGCCTTGAGGCTTCCACCGAGATGTTGTAGCACCTTCTAGCCGTGGCCTGGTTACCTCGGACTTCCCCCAACCCATTTTTGGTGGGAAACTTCATTTTTTGGTGATAGGTAGATGGTACGGCCTTCATTCGGCTGAGAATTTTACGGCCGAAAATGGCGTTGTACGCTATCATACCCTTGATCACTATGAAGTCCACCATGACCGTAACGGTTTTGGGTGGGGTGCCGATGGTGACCGGTAGGCTTAGGGCTCCCTCGGGGTAGGTGGCCAGGCCGTTAAACCCGCAAAGGGGGCTTCAGATCGGGCGGAGCTTGGATGGGTCTTCCCCCATCTTGAGGAAACAGTCATAAGATAATACATCGGGGGCGCTTCCATTATCAACCAGAATTCTATCTACGTTACAATGGTTTATTGTGGCCGAGATGACGAGGGCATCATCATGCGGGGTGCTTAGCCCTTCCAGGTCTTGGTCGGAGAAGACTATGACCTGGGGCTCCCTCGGCGGGCCCCCTGAGGGCTCTGAGACCCGGCTGGCCCGCTCGGCATGGCGCTTCCTTCCTCGGCTGGTGTCGCCGCCCGATGCCGTTCCTCCGGAGATGACATTGATGTGAACCCCTCGGGGGGCGTTGTCGATCTCCTCTGCGGCGTCTTTGTCTTCTTTGTGCCCAGCTGCGAACCGGGCTAGGTGCCCCTGACGGATGAGGCGTTCGATCTCGTCCTGGAGCTGGTGACAGTCGCCGGTGTGGTGCCCGTGGTCACCGTGGAACGAGCAATGTCTGTCACGCTTGCGGTTCTTCGATCTCATCAGTTCGGGTCGGCGGAGGAGTCCTGAGTCTTTGATGTCTTCATAGATCTCGTAGACTGGCGTGGTCAACGAGGTGTACCGCTCGTACCTCCGTTTGCGCTCTCCTTCCCGATCACGCTTCTTGCCCGAGCCAGGGTTTGACTCGGGGGCCCGCTTCTTGTCCCCCTCCCGACCCGAGCCGGTTGTGTCTCGGCAGGCACTGAGCACCTCTTCGCACTCGGCGTGGTGCAGAGCCAGAGTCACTAGCTCGACAAGGGTCGAGGGAGGGTGGAGGACAAGTTCGCGGCGGAGATTTTCGTCCCGGGTGCCCCTGGTCAGAGCGGTCGTGGTTGAGGCCACATCCAGGCGGGGAATTCTGAGGGTTTCCGATTTAAATCGGTGGACATAAGCCCGGAGCCTTTCCCCTTGTGCCAGTTTGAGGGCCAGGAGCCCCGCTACTGACCTCGGGGGGGCGCTTCCGGCGAAGCTCTCTTTGAAGACTCGCCCGAATTGCCTGAAGTCCTGGATGGACCCGGGGGCGAGGGCCCGGAACCACGCCTGAGCGCCTTGGACCAGGGTGGCCGCAAAGGCTCGACATTTAATGGGATCCGGTGTCCCATGCAGAGTCACCAGGGCGTCGAAGCTGTCGTAGTGGTCGGCTGGGTCGCCCTGTCCATCATAGAGTTTGAAGGTAGGAATGGAGGTCCTAGGAGATACCTCTGCCTTCAAGATGTGCTCGGAGAAAGGGGATTTCTCCTCCTCCTCCGGGAGGGAGGTCTTCTGCAGGGCGTGGAGGGCGCGCTCTTGCTCTGCGAAGCGTCTTTCGAAATACCTCAGTCGAAGGGATAGTTCCTGCTGCGGTCGCGCCGTGGGGCTGGGGGGAGCGTCGTGGCGATCCTCAGGACTGCCGGCGCTCGGGCGTGGAGGCCTCGCCCCCTGTTTCCCTCTCCTGGGCGTGGAGGAAGCCTCTTGCTCCGGAGGTGGAGCTTGCGAGGGTCCTCCTGCGTGGTTGCGGATGAGCTGCTGGCCGCGGAGTGTGAAGCGGCCTCCAGCGGTGTGATGGGACGCACTTCGACGGGGGGGGGGGGGGGGGGGGCTCCCGGACGGGGCGCGAGACCTGGCCTCCCTCACCGCCTGGGCCCTCATGAGCTCTACGAGAACATCGAGCTTCTTACTGAGGGCCTGGAATATCTCGATGCCGCCCTTGGGGGCTACCCCCGTTGCCGTCGGAGGGGGCGGCGGCCCGTTGGTGGGGACGCTGGTGTTGGAGGGAGGGCTCTGTGAGGCCCTAGAGGGGGCTTCTCCCACCGTCACCACGGCCTTACCCTTCTCGACGGCGGATCTCCTCTCTGAGCTTCTTCTTACCATCTTGGCTCTTCGTGCGTTTCCCACAGACGGCGCCAGATGAAGAGGCGAGATCTCGCGCTGCGTCCTGAGCGGGCCGGGGATCACCAGAAGATGAACTGTAAGATAGGGAAACGCGTCAGAGGGCCCAGGGGATTTCCCTGGGGCGAAACCCTCCGATGGCTAAGTCAGTAGAGCTCTGGTGGAAGCTATGAAGGGAGGAAGAAAGCTGGTGCGCGAGACTCCTCTCCATCAAAGGGGGGTGAAGCAGATTGCTTAGGAGTTTTACCTTCCTTTTTTCTCTTTTCTTCCACCGGAGGGTATCCCTGGTTTAAATAGTGTGCCGCCTTCAGGAGTCCTGTCAGCTGGGAGGTCTCCGGCGGGAGTTGCGTCCTCAACGTGGGCTTTCATGGCCTTCATCGTGGGGGCGTTATCGCCTTAAAACACGGTGGCTGGTTGATTCCCCTGTCCGTTGGGGACTCTTAAAGGCAGCGCGAACGGCTAGCGTCCAGTCCGAGCTCCTGAAACGCCAGCCATGTCCGGGCGAGGAGGATAGCTCGGTCGAAGGAGGGGTCGGATAGGTCGGCTGGCGCCTGTCTCTCCTGAGCGGAAAAGCGGCCTGGGCCGGACCTTCCTTGTGACCTGACCATCACTCGGGCCCTCCGAGCCTAGGGGCCGCCGGGGAGGGTTGGTTCCTCGAGTGCCTGTTTATTGGGCTTTTCTTCCCTGAGTGCGCCCCGCGGGCTATCACTCGGGTGAGCTTGCCTCGTTGGACCCTGTTGAGTCTTGTTGGGCTGCTCTTTGGGTGGGCTACAGAAATCCCCCTCTCCAAAATTCTTTGTATAATCCCTCCAAGATCAAAGAAGCTCAATGCCACAAAGTTTGGAAGGGTTGCAATGGAGTTTGAGGGTAAAATCTTTAAGTCAGGAATTTCACTGTAGCCAGGTCGACACTATAGCCAGGTCGGCACTGTAGCCAGGTCGACACTGTAGCCAGGTCGACACTGTAGCGCGGTCGACCGCCAGGCCAATCCCGGTCGATCGGATTTCCCAGGGATCACCCGTTTGCAGTGTTTCTCAGTAGCGGTCGACCGCCAGAAAGTTCTGGTCGACCGCCAGCCCCGAGGCCTACTTTTGTTGACTTTTGGTTCAAGTTCGAAGGGTGGTCTTTCCATCCATTTCTTTAATCCTTTTGCCCCAATTACACCAGATTTCGTGGATCTGGTCTGGGACTTGTCCAAGGGGCCTTTCAAGAGTTATATAACATCTCATTTGGAGCCATAACCCTAACCATCCAAGAGATCCAAGGGGAGGCTATCCAAAGAGGAAGAAGAGGGTAGTGTAGCTCCGTGAACAGTATCTCGTGCAGCAACAATCTTCATCCAACTTCAAGCCATTCAAGGTAGATCTGAAGCCAACATCCTCCAAGGAAAAGAAGCAAGCAAGGAAGCAAGGATTCAAAGGAAGATTGCTCAAAGAATAAAGAAGAAGAAGCAAGCAAGCAAGCAAGTAGGCCATCCAAGGGGATTCAAGTGGAGATCAAGAGGAGGTGTTCAAGTGAAGATTGAAGATATGTTCAAGATCCGTAACATGCATTCAAGGGGAACCCAAAACAGGAGTTTTCTAGACTAAGCCTCATCATATTTATGTTTTTGGGTAATGTATTTATGTTCATCATAAACTAAAGAATCTGTGTGTGTGTGTGGATCGTGTTGGATCCGTGGTCGTGCGTGTGTGTTAGTTTCCATTCGTGTGTGCGTAGATCTTCCTAGATCTACGTGTGTGTGTGTGGATCTCTTATATCCAGTTGTTTTAGTGTGTGGTTTGCTGCACTTGTCGCAGCATGTGTGTGTGGTAGTGATCCGGTTGTCGGATCGTGTTGGAGTTCATCTCCGTGTGTGTGTGTGTTGGAGCTTGTCTCCGTGTGTAGTTTAGGGCGCGTCCCCGTGTGTGTGTGTAGGTGTCATCCTGCGTGTGTGGCTAGAGCATCGTCTCCGTTTGGGGATTTATCTCCGAGTGAAGCCTCACCGAGTTTGGTGAGGGGTGGACGTAGGATTGCCGTCGTGCATCTGAACCACCTTAAAAACCATTGTGCATTATGCTTGTATTGTGTGGTTTGCTCCATTTTCTCTATCTCCATTCTACATAAACGTTAGTTTAAATTGTTGTTCTGGTTTTATCTTCGTCTATCTTGCTTAATCTATATCTTATCATATAAAGTTTGTTAAATCCAATTTGTGTTCATATAACTTTGAATCTCCTAAATAGCTTTGTATCACATATTTTATAAAAGGGCAAAAGTTTTTCTAAAATTGGTAATCACCCAATTCACCCCCCCTCTTGGGTGTCATTGATCGCGGGACTTCAATTGGTATCATAGCCAAGGCTCTAATTTCATAGATCTAACGATCTAGAGTGATCCAGATCAATGACTACCATTATGTATACCTTGAATTCTCCACCGGTGTTTGATGGTTGCAATTTCGATTTGTGGTTAGGAAGAATGATCAGTTTAGTCAATTCATACGACCCTAAGCTATGGAAGCTTATCTCATATGGTCCTCATGAATTGCCTAAAGATAAAAATGTCTGGACTGAAAATCAAAGGCTTAAACATGATCAAAATCAGTTGACTTTAAAATTGTTCACTGCTGCAGTCAATTCTAATCAGTTTCCTTTTGTCTCCCATTGCAGGTCCGCGAAGGACATCTTGGATGGTTTAACCAAAGTCCGAGAAGAGCATGAAGACCAATGCCTTGTGGTAGGCACAAGTGATCAAGACAGTGATCAACAAATCGAATCAAGCTCAAAGGTAAATTCTGATTCCGATAATGAAGATGAAGTTAGTTATGAAGATTTGTTGATTGCATATGATGATCTTGCTGAAAAATACAAGAAGCTAAAATCTGAAAACAAAAAATTGAAAAAGGATGCCGAACAAAATAAGTGTAATTCCTCTTGTAAAAAATGCTTACATCTAGAGAAAATGATTGAGGCTCATATGTTTGACATTGAATTTCACAAAGATCAAATATGTTCCTTAAGAAATGAAAACAAGGAGATGACTGCAAAACTAAATTCTATGGCCGATGATCAAACCTTGATAAATGAACTGATTCATGATGAAAAGCTTGTTAAATAAAATGAGAAACTGAAGGAATTGAACAAGGCCATTTCTGAAAGATTGCTTGTTTTTGAAAAAGGGAAATTTATGAATATT
Source organism: Amorphophallus konjac (assembly GCA_022559845.1). Lineage (NCBI taxonomy): Eukaryota > Viridiplantae > Streptophyta > Magnoliopsida > Alismatales > Araceae > Amorphophallus > Amorphophallus konjac. Next base: position 376,493,274 of record CM040121.1, read on the forward strand.
GATGAATCTGAAAACGTTCATGCCTTGTTGCAAGAAATAGAAAGTCATAAAACCATAAATGCTACGTTACATGAACAAATCAATTCGTGTGAAAATAAGATGGCGTCCTCTGAATTGCACATTTCATCTCTTGAAAAAGAAATTTCTGACTTGAATAGTTCATTGTCTAAATTTGTGAATGGCCAAGAAAACTTGGATAAATTACTGGGCATGAAAGTGAATTTTCAAAGGGAAGGGCTGGGCTTTAATCCTATGAACAAAAAGAGGTTTGAAAATAAAGTTTATAGAGCTTTTGTGCACAGTTCAAACATAGTCAGCACATCTAATGTAAATCTGAAAAAGAAAAATCATATTGCACACACACATGCATCCACAAAGAAAATCAACTTGCATCAAGAATCCAAAAATGCTGCTAGCACTTCCATGCATGTTGAACATACTTCTTCCACGCACACACAACCACCTAGAAAAAAACTCACATGCTTTTATTGTGGAAAACATGGACATGCTATGTATAATTGCTTCATTATAAAGAATGACGACTTGAGAGCATGTAGGAATCAAACTGTTTTAAAAAATGCAAAGAAAGCATTTACCACAAAACCTTCCATGCATTATAATCACTGTGGTAAAAGGGGTCATACGACCTCACATTGTTGGTTCTTGTTGAAGAGAAAGAACTCCCACTCAACACATCATGCTCACACACACAAATCAGTAGAACAAATAAGAAAAAGAAATGTGATGCCAGGTGCTTCTCTCCATCACCTTGGCAAATCTAGGAATGTTAAGCATGATAGTTTTCTAAAGAAAAATGATGATTTGAATGTTGTGAAAAGTTGGAAACCACATGCCCATGTTGCTGCTAACCCACAAGGACCCAAAAGGATTTGGGTACCTAAGAATGCAAAGTGAGAAAACTGTTTTGCAGGTGTGCCTTGGGAATAAGAAGCATGAAATTTGCATTCGTTCAAAAAGATTACACACACAAAATTCAAATGATGATGGGCTAGTCATGACTGAGCTTAAATCAACTGAAAGAATACCTTGCAAGGATGAAAATGATGAGAACCCTCTCAAGTTGCTACAAGAAAAAAGGCTACTTTGTGTAGATCAACTTTCAGGATCGAATCAAGTACAAGGTGGTGATAGTCTTGTACGTATTGAAGCAAGTACCCAAGACATGGTATGAAAGATACGTATCACTTTTAACTAAGAATGGGTTCAATAGGTAAGGTTGATCAACCACCTCTCACAAGGCAAACCAGGTAAAAGACTTTTAGTGGTTCAAGTAAATGTAGATGATATCATTTCTGAGCTACTGATAATGCCTCTTGTGAAGATTTTGCTGGGATTGTGCTAGAAGATTTTCAAATACACTCATGAACAAACTGAATTTCATTCTCTTTGGATTGTAGGTGGAAGGCTTGGAAGAAAATGGATTCCCAAGACAAAGGTAAGAAAGCAAAATCTGAAATATCAACCCTCGTGAGGTTGATTATCCTAGTGATTGAAGGCTTCCAATCTTGTCTCTTGAACTAAGGTAACTCAACTTGGTTAATTCATGCAATGGCATTCTGTCACTTGGTGACATCTTTAGATGACAGGTATTGAATCTACTACCCTGCTGTGATGAACTTGTCAAAATTGGTTGAATCAAAATGAAAAGCCTGAGAGTTGTGTGTGAAGTGATTCCATATTGAATATCTCTCAGTTTAAATTGCATGATCACATTTAAATTGATCTGCACATCTGGTATATCAAATAGCATCTGTGAAGAGGGGACTATATCCACTTGGAAGCATTCCCTAAGCGTTGAGCTGGGTCTTCGGACTAAAATCTCCGCCTCGTACCAGATCTTGAAAATTATGATTGGTTGATTTGTGAATGAATCCTTGAGCTGAGCTATGTAAGTTGAAAATATGTTTGTGATTAAATGATTCATACATTTGACTTTTGAATGTATTCTAATTTCAACACATGTGTATGGCCTTTGAAAATTTGACCTTGAACTATTCTGAAAAGTGGGTTGCATTGCTTAATTTTGATCATCTAAGCACCCTTATTCAAAAAGATCATGTCATGAAAAATGTTTGTTGACACATTAATATAATGTGAATGCTCCTATGTGGATTCTACCTCATGATTTAAAGATCAATTCCTCCTATGCTACATCTGCATCTTGCATCACATGCTCATCTAGACATAGATTGCGTGCATTACAATTCATACATGAGCTGAAATTAGTTCATTCATTTGGCATCAGAACTTTTTGCACCACATTATATTTTGTCTTGACATGTTACATTTCATTACTATATGTTCAAAGGTTGCATTGCATTAGAGCTCATGCATTAGCTGATGTGGCACAGCCCACTAATGAGATGTTTGACCCTTGGACCTACCAATCCACAAGCATACAAGCACTCAAATGGCTCACCGAGTGGCCGAGCTCACACGACGCACACGTGCACCCGGGTGGGCCCGAATGATGACGGCGAGGGTCCGGGGTGGGACCCCAAGGTTTCCACCGGTTGGTGGGCTTATGGTTGACCCCTAATGGGCCTGGGATGCCCCCTTTATGGGCGGGCCAGCACGCTGGGGCGTGGGTTTAGGTTGGCTCTCCCTCACTTACCACGGTGGATACTCACGGCGAAATCAAACATTCATGCTCAAGCTCTCACTCACCGCCGGCGAACTAAGGAAACGATACTAAACGAGCAAAGCAATTGAAAGGACCAGGAGAGGGACCAGCTGCTCACCTGATCGGTGTGAAAACACCGATCCCGGCCGGAGACGACGGGCGCGCCGGGAGGCGTGGGTATGTACCCGGACGCCGCGGCGGGGTAGCTTCAACCTGCGGGTTAACTGTTACACCACTACGCCTCTCGCAGGAGGGGTGATCTCGGGGTGGGGATTAACTTATTACAACCAAAATGTACCTCCACGCAGGGAGGGGCGTTAAGCCGGCCAGGCGGGTGGGGGAAATGTGCCCCCGACGATGGAGCGGATGTCTCCGTCGATTCTGCTCGCTTGCTGTGGACAGGGGCAGGAGGCGGTGCAGCAGTCGTATCTCACCCTCAGGAATTTTGCCGATGGCGAGACCACCTGCGTAGTCTTCGTGACTGGGCCAGGGACACCTCTGAATTTTACTGATTTAATCGGACGCAGTCCCTGGCCGTGGTAGAAGTGCGAACTGGAGGTAGGATCTGAGAGCCGGTACCCACAGAATTGTTGTAGTAGCTTGCAGGAACGGTACCTGGGACTCCCGAACTCCGATTCTCGAACCGCTTGAAGATCTGGAACCGTGGTCGAATCCCCCTTGCAGCAAAACTGGCGGGGATGTCTTCCGGGGTCGGAGTGATCCGGGGGCCGTTGTTGACTGACTGTGGGTCGAAGCAGACCTGAGCAGACTGCCCCGAGTGTCTGGAGGGGAAAAATCAGAAATCACGCTCCCGGGGACCAAACGCACTTCTGTTTCTTGATCTTGGTCGCAGACAGGGGGAGGAGTATTTTCGTAGAAGAGACTTGGGTCTGATTCCGGCACCGTTGGTCGTGGAGCAGCTTTCCACCGAGCTCAGGTCCTCTGCAGGGGACAACTGGACCAGTCGTGGGAGAATCGCCGTCTTGAATGGCCACGAAGTCGAAACCGGACGATTCCACCTCGCCTGGTCAGAAGACTCGCCAACGTACGTTTTTGATGAAGAACCCGGAAGCCGATTCTGCCTGGAACTGCTCCCAATATCGACTGCAACTCGGGCTTGATTTCTGCCTGCGAATGGAGCTGATTGAGGAGGGGGGATTAAGGGGGATGGAAGGGATTTGTGGGTTTGGGTTAAGGGAGGGGGGGGGATGGACGTGGCTGGGGTTGCAGGGGGGTGCTTTTGGGAGGTGGGGAGGTAATGGGGTGGTGAGAGAGAGAGGAGGGAACACCCAAATTCGAAATTGGGCCTTGGGGAGATGAAAGGGTGCCTGGGAAGACGAAAGGTTGTGTGGGGAAGGGGAGAGAATGCCTAGGGAGTGGGAGTTCTACCTAGGGGAGGGGAGGGGACTTAAATGAGGGGTATAGGGAAGGGGGAGGGGTCTTAATTAGAGGTGAAAGAGAGGAGAGAGAGTGGATTCCGAATTTGGGGTGGGGATGAGAGAGAATTGGAGAGAGATAGAGAGTGAGAGTGAGAGAGAGAGAGAGAGAGAGAGCTAGAGACAATATTGGGTGGCAAATTTCTTAATTCATCAAAGCTGCTACAAAGGAGGGAGGGGGGGTCCTTATATAGAGCTAGGACCTTTACACAAAACCCCCTGACATTTAACACAACTACAGAAAACTATGAGTCAAGAAGGGGGCGCCCCTGGGCCCAAGCCCACTAAGTGGGCCTAACACCCTCAACTAAGGGCCCAAGTGACTCACTATGGCTAATTAATCCTTAAACCTAGATAGTGGACTCAAATAAAAGACAATTACACCTGATATGACTCAAATAAAAGAAAATACATAAGCAAGAAAATAAAGATAGATATGAGAACCACTTCTCCAATGGGTCACGAAGTCGGGGACGCCTCGTGCCATAGTGAATACTGGGAGATGTCCTCATCAAATCCCCCGGGGTGGGGAGAACTCGACCCCGTCGAGTAGGGGTCCAATCGCCTCTCATACTGCTCCAGCAGGCTCGGGTCCAGGCGCATCAAGTCCTCTCGGCTTACCCATGCATCCTCGGTCGGGGGACGGCCCTTCCACCTCACGAGGTAGCGCTGGTAGACCCTGTTCCTGGTAAGTGTACTTTGTTCATCCAGTATTGCCTCCACTTGCTCAAGCCGGCCTCTCAATTGGGGTGGTAATTTCGCTCCGGGAGGGTCACTCACAAGGGGGGGTAGAGGTTCAAGATCCTGACTGGGTTCCACCGTGGGGCCCTTGTAGCACACTAGGTCCGCCACATTAAAAGTGGGGTGAACCCCAAAGCCCTCAGGTAAGTCTAACTCATAAGCATTGGTACCAATCCGTCGTAGAACCCGAAAGGGTCCCGAACCCCGTGCCCTCAGTTTGGAGGCGGGCCCTGGGAGGAGCCGCTCCGTTCTCACCATCACCTGGTCTCCCTCCTGGAACTCACAGTGTCGCCGATGAGCATCAGCCCGCCTTTTGTAAGCCTCATTGCTTTTGCCTATATGCTTGCGGATATCTTCATGCAATTCTTTGATGTGTTGTGCAAATGACTCAGCTGAGACTGACACTCTAGCATGAGGGGGGAGGGGTATGAGATCCGAAGGCTTTCTAGGACTATATCCATGCACTACCTCAAATGGACTCTTTCCTATGGACCTATTGACAGAATCATTATATGCAAATTCAGCTTGGGGCAAGAGGAGGTCCCAATTCCCAGGATGGTCCCCAACTAGACAACGGAGCAAGTTTCCGAGACTACGATTGACAACCTCAGTTTGGCCGTCAGTCTGGGGGTGGTAGGCGGTAGAGAACTTGAGAAGAGTGCCCAAAAGGTGCCACAAGGTTTTCCAAAAATAACTAGTGAACTTGACATCCCGGTCAGAGACAATGGTCTTGGGTAGTCCATGGAGGCGGACCACCTCATCAAAGAATAGCCGGGCTACCCTTGAGGCATCGGAGGTTTTGGAGCAGGGAATAAAGTGGGCCATCCTAGAGAACCTATCCACCACCACAAAGATAGAATCATGCTTGCGTAGGGTCTTGGGGAGGCCCAGGATGAAGTCCATGCTCAAGTCTTCCCATGGGCGGTCTGGGATGGGGAGGGGTGTGTAGAGCCCGGTGTTTTGCTTCACCTGTTTGGCGGAGGCACAAGTACGGCATTGACCAACAATGTTGGCCACCTCTCTCTTAAGGCTAGGCCAATAGAATTGTCTCTCTACCAGCTCAATGGTCTTTTGGACCCCAAAGTGGCCAGCCAAGCCACCCCCATGTAACTCCCTCACCAAGAAATCTCTAAGGGATGTCCGGGGTATGCACAGCCTAGTACCCTTGAAGAGGTACCCATCTTGGAGAATGAACCCCTCATGTTCCTTAAGGGGTTGGGTGGAGAGAGTGTTATGGATGGTCCCAAAGTCGGGACAAGTGGGGTACTCTTCTTTCACTCTCTCAAACCCGGTGACTTCCGCTTGGATAGTGGATAGCAAAGTCACCCTCCGGCTAAGGGCATCGGCGGCCCGGTTCTCACTACCCATTTTGTACTTGAGGACAAAGGTATAGGACTGAATGTACTCCACCCAGCGGGCATGGCGGGCATTGAGCTTTTGTTGGGTGTTGAGATATTTTAATGCCTCATGGTCGGAGAAAATCACAAACTCACTGGGGAGGAGATAGTGTCTCCAATGCCGAAGGGATTGGACCACGGCGTAGAGCTCTTTGTCATAGGTGGAGTATCTAGTCTTAGCCTCACAAAGCTTCTCACTAAAGTAGGCCACAGGGTGACCTTCTTGGCTAAGGACTCCTCCAATCCCGACCCCCGAGGCATCACATGTGACTTCAAAGACCTTGGAGAAGTCGGGTAGGCAAAGGACCGGGGCTTGAGTCATCCTGTCTTTCAGCTCTAAGAGGGCCTTGGAGGCCGCCTTGGTCCAAACAAAATTCCCCTTTTTGAGGCAATCCGTGATGGGGGAGGTGATGGTGCTAAACCCACGGATGAACCTCCTATAGAAGGTGGCTAGTCCATGAAAGCTACGGGCCTCATGGATGTTCTTGGGCTCGGGCCACTCAATGATAGCTTGGACCTTCTCGGGGTCCATGGACACTCCTTGGGAAGAGACTATGTAACCTAGGAAGGCCAATTGGTTGGTCATGAAGTGGCACTTCCCGGGGTTGGCAAAGAGGCTCTCCTTCCTAAGGGTGATGCAAACTTGCCTAAGATGATCGAGGTGGGCCTTCTTGCTTTGGCTATAGATGAGGATGTCGTCAAAGTAGACGACCAAGAATTTGCCTATGAAGGGCCTAAGGACCTCGGTCATTAGCCTCATGAAGGTGCTTGGGGCATTTGAGAGCCCGAAAGGCATGACAAGCCATTCATAAAGACCATCCTTGGTCTTAAAGGCGGTTTTCCATTCATCCCCGGGCCTAATGCGGACCTGGTGGTAGCCACTCTTGAGGTCTATCTTGGAAAAGATAGTGGCTCCTGCAAGCATGTCGAGCATATCATCTAGCCGAGGGATGGGAAATCGGTACTTGACCGTGATTTTGTTGATTGCTCGGCTATCCACGCACATGCGCCATGTCCCATCTTTCTTGGGTGTTAAGAGGGCCGGGACGGCACATGGACTCTTGCTTAGGCGGAGGAAGCCCTTCTTGATGAGCTCCTCGATTTGCCTCCTAAGTTCCGCGTGCTCGGTGGGGTTGAGGCGGTAATGGGGAAGGTTGGGTAAGGTAGCCCCGGGTACAAGATCGATGGCATGTTGCACATCGCGCATGGGAGGTAGCTTATCCGGAAGCTCTTCGGGGAATACATCTTGAAATTCTTCAAGGACTTGTTGGATCTCTATGGGATGGGGGTTGGTTGGGGTGGAGTCCCCAAGACAAATGACAATGGCACACACTTGACCCCCTTGGCTAACCTCTTCCTCAAATTCCTGCCTAGTGACGAGATGGAGGCTCCTAGTGGGCTCTTGGACTACACTAAGGCTAGGTGAGGGGGAAGGGAGACTTGGGGTTAGGTTTGGTGGACTTGGGGTGGGGTTTTGAGGGATTGGGGGGGTAGGAGTCCCTTCAAGGGAAGGGGGTGTTTTCTTGGGACTTGGGCGTGGGGGTGTGGGGTTGAGAAGGATCTTCTTCCCCTCATGGGTGAAGACACAAGTGTTGACCCTCCCATAGAAAGTGGCATCTACATCGTAGATCCACGGTCGCCCTAAAAGAATGCTACCCACCTCCATTGGGAGGATGTCACACCAAACTTGCCCTTGATATGACTGGAAGGTGATGGGGACAAGGCATCGGGTGCTAACGGGTGCGGATGTGGCATCTATCCAAGCTACCCGGTATGGTTGGGGGTGTGGGGTAATGGTAAGGCCTAGGAGTTTGACGGTGTCGGGTGACACTACGTTCACACTACTCCCATTGTCCAAGATGACTTTCCTAACATGGTTCCCTACCCGGATGTAAGTATGGAAGATGGTTGTCCTCCTCCAATCATGCTCTTGGGTTTGGGTAAGGGTGCACCTCACAACTCCGAGGGGGGAGTCGGCGGATGGGGAAGGTTGTTCTTGGTGGGCCCCTAGAAGATGACTCTCATATTCCTCCTCCCATTCTTGGGAGGGTTCATAAACCTCTAATTCGCCCTCGTACTCAACTTGGGTTTGGGGTGTGGCCTCCTCTATGTAGAGGTTGGATGCACTTTTAGTAGGGCATTGAGTGGCAATGTGGCCATACCCCGAACATCTAAAGCATTGTGGCCCACTAGGGGGATTTTGGGCACCTTTGGTGGGCGTAGGATTGGGCCTAGTGGGGGTGGGGTTTTGGGGCCCATTAGTAGGGCGAGGGAATGGAGTGTGGTTGGGAGGGGCTACCCTAGTGGGTTGGGTTCCCGGGGGTATGGGAAGGAGGCCCCTTTGGGGAGGGAGTGGGTTAGGCCGAGGTGCCATGACTTTGGGGTCAACTCCCCGTGGGGGAGTGAAACGCGTGAACCTGGTAAACTTCTCCGCATCCCTAGCCACTTGGTAAGCTTGCTCTAGGGTAGTCACTTGCCTCATGAAAAGTTCCTTTTTGATATGGAATTGGAGGCCATTCCTAAAGCGTGAGAGGGTGACGGCGGGGTCCTCTTGGACTCCACACTTGAGAAGGTAGTAATCGAATTTTTCGATATAATCCATGACGGGTTTTCCTTCTTGTGTCAGGGCTTGCCATTCATCTAATAGATTTTGGTGGTAGGAGGGTGGGACATATTTGATCCTAAGTTGTTCTTTCATGGCTCCCCATGTGGTAATGGGTGCCTCCCTCCTAACAATTCTAAGGGCTTCCACATTTAGCCAATGGGTCTTGGCTAGCTTGATTAGTTGCATTCTTGCAAGCCGAACCCGCCTATCCTCGGTCATTGGGTACCAATCAAAATATTGGTCCATGGCTGCCTCCCAATCAAGGTAGATACTAGGGTGGTGTGATCCGTCAAAAGTGGGAGCATCCACTTTGACAAGCCTCATAAGGTGGTCATCCGGGTTGTCCCGGGGTGGCCGTTCATTTCCTCTAGGTATGGGACCCCTATGTGGTTCGGGAGGAAGTTCATGGTGTGGTTCCCTATTGACGGGCTCCTCACGTGGGGGAGGGGCTACTCTCTCATTTAATCTTGGCATGTGGGTCTCAAGTTGGCCAAGGCGCCGAGTGATGTCATCAAGCCGAACCATGATGTCGGCCATACCCTCCATTACAAAGCCCATGGGATCGGGGTGTCTTGCTCCATTGTGGTCGGGCTCCTCATGGGGATTGGGCTCCATTGTAGTTTGGGAAGATGATGCTGAATGATGTTGGTAAGGGGTACCACTCCGGGTGGTCATGCAAGGTTGGGCTATGCAACGGCGAACGATATGCACCTAAGACCTAGGATGCAAATGACCCAAGACTAGGCTTGATGGGACAAACCTACAACTTGGCTCTGATACCACTTGATGTGGCACAGCCCACTAATGAGATGTTTGACCCTTGGACCTACCAATCCACAAGCATACAAGCACTCAAATGGCTCACCGAGTGGCCGAGCTCACACGACGCACACGTGCACCCGGGTGGGCCCGAATGATGACGGCGAGGGTCCGGGGTGGGACCCCAAGGTTTCCACCGGTTGGTGGGCTTATGGTTGACCCCTAATGGGCCTGGGATGCCCCCTTTATGGGCGGGCCAGCACGCTGGGGCGTGGGTTTAGGTTGGCTCTCCCTCACTTACCACGGTGGATACTCACGGCGAAATCAAACATTCATGCTCAAGCTCTCACTCACCGCCGGCGAACTAAGGAAACGATACTAAACGAGCAAAGCAATTGAAAGGACCAGGAGAGGGACCAGCTGCTCACCTGATCGGTGTGAAAACACCGATCCCGGCCGGAGACGACGGGCGCGCCGGGAGGCGTGGGTATGTACCCGGACGCCGCGGCGGGGTAGCTTCAACCTGCGGGTTAACTGTTACACCACTACGCCTCTCGCAGGAGGGGTGATCTCGGGGTGGGGATTAACTTATTACAACCAAAATGTACCTCCACGCAGGGAGGGGCGTTAAGCCGGCCAGGCGGGTGGGGGAAATGTGCCCCCGACGATGGAGCGGATGTCTCCGTCGATTCTGCTCGCTTGCTGTGGACAGGGGCAGGAGGCGGTGCAGCAGTCGTATCTCACCCTCAGGAATTTTGCCGATGGCGAGACCACCTGCGTAGTATTCGTGACTGGGCCAGGGACACCTCTGAATTTTACTGATTTAATCGGACGCAGTCCCTGGCCGTGGTAGAAGTGCGAACTGGAGGTAGGATCTGAGAGCCGGTACCCACAGAATTGTTGTAGTAGCTTGCAGGAACGGTACCTGGGACTCCCGAACTCCGATTCTCGAACCGCTTGAAGATCTGGAACCGTGGTCGAATCCCCCTTGCAGCAAAACTGGCGGGGATGTCTTCCGGGGTCGGAGTGATCCGGGGGCCGTTGTTGACTGACTGTGGGTCGAAGCAGACCTGAGCAGACTGCCCCGAGTGTCTGGAGGGGAAAAATCAGAAATCACGCTCCCGGGGACCAAACGCACTTCTGTTTCTTGATCTTGGTCGCAGACAGGGGGAGGAGTATTTTCGTAGAAGAGACTTGGGTCTGATTCCGGCACCGTTGGTCGTGGAGCAGCTTTCCACCGAGCTCAGGTCCTCTGCAGGGGACAACTGGACCAGTCGTGGGAGAATCGCCGTCTTGAATGGCCACGAAGTCGAAACCGGACGATTCCACCTCGCCTGGTCAGAAGACTCGCCAACGTACGTTTTTGATGAAGAACCCGGAAGCCGATTCTGCCTGGAACTGCTCCCAATATCGACTGCAACTCGGGCTTGATTTCTGCCTGCGAATGGAGCTGATTGAGGAGGGGGGATTAAGGGGGATGGAAGGGATTTGTGGGTTTGGGTTAAGGGAGGGGGGGGGATGGACGTGGCTGGGGTTGCAGGGGGGTGCTTTTGGGAGGTGGGGAGGTAATGGGGTGGTGAGAGAGAGAGGAGGGAACACCCAAATTCGAAATTGGGCCTTGGGGAGATGAAAGGGTGCCTGGGAAGACGAAAGGTTGTGTGGGGAAGGGGAGAGAATGCCTAGGGAGTGGGAGTTCTACCTAGGGGAGGGGAGGGGACTTAAATGAGGGGTATAGGGAAGGGGGAGGGGTCTTAATTAGAGGTGAAAGAGAGGAGAGAGAGTGGATTCCGAATTTGGGGTGGGGATGAGAGAGAATTGGAGAGAGATAGAGAGTGAGAGTGAGAGAGAGAGAGAGAGAGAGAGCTAGAGACAATATTGGGTGGCAAATTTCTTAATTCATCAAAGCTGCTACAAAGGAGGGAGGGGGGGTCCTTATATAGAGCTAGGACCTTTACACAAAACCCCCTGACATTTAACACAACTACAGAAAACTATGAGTCAAGAAGGGGGCGCCCCTGGGCCCAAGCCCACTAAGTGGGCCTAACACCCTCAACTAAGGGCCCAAGTGACTCACTATGGCTAATTAATCCTTAAACCTAGATAGTGGACTCAAATAAAAGACAATTACACCTGATATGACTCAAATAAAAGAAAATACATAAGCAAGAAAATAAAGATAGATATGAGAACCACTTCTCCAATGGGTCACGAAGTCGGGGACGCCTCGTGCCATAGTGAATACTGGGAGATGTCCTCATCATTAGCTGCATTCACTTCGTTCAATTTGTATCTATTTGATTAGTATCAGTTGCATATTTACATTGCATGTTGCATACATTCCCTCTATGTGCTTGCTTGATATTATATGCTATTCACCCTCATTCCTTGGCACTTCTATGGCCTTATGTCCTCTTGATAAATAATGTTGCATTTGAGTCATTGTTGGAGTGTTTCATGTCGTACACAATTGGGAAGTTCATATTTGATAAGTGCATCTATTTAGGGGGAGTTGCACTGTCATGTATTCATGATATTTTTGGTATACATGTTGAATCAAATTCGCACACTTCATGCACGAATGTGAAAATGAGAGTTAAAGATAAGGATATACAAATTTCTTTTTAACACTCTTGAGATGTTAAACTTACTGTATGTTTGTTGAAGAGACAGTTGAGGAAAAAACTGCCTACCTATCCTTATTGAAAAATCTTGAATGAAAATAAAAGATAGAGCAATGCTCGGTCTCATTGAGTAAACTGGACACATGTCACCTGAGACGTGATGTGGTTCATATCTGAAAAGTGTTGACTAGTATCTCTATTCAAAATGAGGTGAAATGGTTCAGTATTCTGAGTAACCGGGGATTCTGGCATGAGCTCCATGCGTCTACTCGCGTAAAAAAGAATCATTTTGAACCTGATCACTCTTGAAAAATTTTGCCTATCATGTGATACTGGTTGAGTTAAAAAAAATGTGATGAAAACTCATTGTGATAGAGAGAAGCCTCCAATACGATGTTCTCAAAAAATTAATGTGCAGTCTGTGAAATGTCTCATTGTGTTGATCTGAAAATCTAAATATCCATGTTAAAATTATCATTTTTCATGTTACTCACTTACACATCTATGAATTTGATTTAATATGTATTCAGAAAATTGATTGACTGCATCAGTAATTGCATAAATCTCCTATATGATTGCACGATCTCCCATGTGCTACACATGTGCATTCTGGTGAGCATGATTCTCTTGCATCTTTCTTATACCCTTTCCCTTGTTATATATGTATGGGGGAGATTGCATGTATGATTATATGTAACTGTTTGGTTGCATTATGTGCATTTCATGAGTCATCATCTGCATATACATAGTTTCATGCATTTAAAACTAAAATACAAAAATCAAAAATTTAAAAACCAAATAAAATTCTTTTGGTATGCCCTCATGCTCTTGCTTGTTGTGAAAATCTGCCATGGGATCTAGATTTTGAATGCTATCATGTTGAACACCTCATCTTGTGAACATCTTGCTCCACTGGTTCATATCCTTGAGGCCAATCACCACCTTCAATTGGTTTCTATACATACTTGACGGTATTTGCTTTGAATGGTGTCATTTTATCTTGTGAGACTAATCACCAATTGAACTCATCTGATTGGAATCATGTTGATTTGTTCGTCCATGATTTTGCCCTTACTTCTTCTGATTTGATAAGATGGGTTATTGCTATTTCAAAGGGAGATAAACTTGTTCTTCCTACTTTGGCTTCCACCAGCTTGTTGATATTGTTGCTCATGTTACAGGGGAAGAAAGACTTGCCTTATCCCACTTTTTGAAAATGTCAAAGGGGGAGAAAAAGATGATTCATGCTTTCCTTTGTGATGATTCTTGATTACCCTTGTCAGGAGAAAAAGATTCATGATTGCCATGTGTAAGGGGGAGAAGAACATGTTGTATCATCATTTAGTTTATCATCATCACTAAGTTTGTCCTCATTCATCACTAAATTAGTCATCATCAAAAAGGGGAAGATTGTTGAGCTATGATTTTGATGATAACTAAACTTAGTGTGTATTGCTATGGTTTTGATGCTACCTAAATGGTTGATTGTTCATATTGATTGGTTGAATATGATTGAGTTGAACATGTGCATTGAATGCTTCCTATGCATACTTTTCTTGGAGCTTGGTTACATGATGCATTCATATTGGACATGCATATCTATGTATCTTGATCTTTAGTCAATCATGTTTTCAAAGTGTTCACTTGTATATGTGCATGGTTAAATTGCTCTCATACTTTGCTCACTTGCATAGAAATAATTCTTCACCTTTAGCTTAAACCTTTTATGGTTCAAGTGTTTGTATGCACCTTCAACATGGGCTTTCATGTATGCATTTCATACATTCATCATCTTGATTATTAAGCTAAAAGTTCTAATCATTCTTCACCTTTAGCTTAAACCTTTTATGGTTCAAGTGTTTGTATGCACCTTGAACATGGGCTTTCACGTATGCATTTCATACATTCATCATCTTGATTATTAAGCTAAAAGTTCTAATCATTTTTATCATGGTTTTGTAGGTTAAATTCTTTGTATAATCCCTCCAAGATCAAAGAAGCTCAATGCCACAAAGTTTGGAAGGGTTGCAATGGAGTTTGAGGGTAAAATCTTTAAGTCAGGAATTTCACTGTAGCCAGGTCGACACTGTAGCCAGGTCGACACTGTAGCGCGGTCGACCGCCAGGCCAATCCCGGTCGACCGGATTTCCCAGGGATCACCCGTTTGTAGTGTTTCTCAGTAGCGGTCGACCGCCAGAAAGTTTCGGTCGACCGCCAGCCCCGAGGCCTACTTTTGTTGACTTTTGGTTCAAGTTCGAAGGGTGGTCTTTCCATCCATTTCTTTAATCCTTTTGCCCTCAATTACACCAGATTTCGTGGATCTGGTCTGGGGCTTGTCCAAGGGGCCTTTCAAGAGTTATATAACATCTCATTTGGAGCCATAACCCTAACCATCCAAGAGATCCAAGGGGAGGCTATCCAAAGAGGAAGAAGAGGGTACTGTAGCTCCGTGAACAGTACCTCGTGCAGCAACAATCTTCATCCAACTTCAAGCCATTCAAGGTAGATCTGAAGCCAACATCCTCCAAGGAAAAGAAGCAAGCAAGGAAGCAAGGATTCAAAGGAAGATTGCTCAAAGAAGAAAGAAGAAGAAGCAAGCAAGCAAGCAAGTAGGCCATCCAAGGGGATTCAAGTGGAGATCAAGAGGAGGTGTTCAAGTGAAGATTGAAGATATGTTCAAGATCCGTAACATGCATTCAAGGGGAACCCAAAACAGGAGTTTTCTAAACTAAGCCTCATCATATTTATGTTTTTGGGTAATGTATTTATGTTCATCATAAACTAAAGAATATGTGTGTGTGTGTGTGGATCGTATTGGATTCGTGGTCGTGCGTGTGTGTTGTTTTCCATTCGTGTGTGCGTAGATCTTCCTAGATCTACGTGTGTGTGTGTGGATCTCTTATATCCAGTTGTTTTAGTGTATGGTTTGCTGCACTTGTCGCAGCATGTGTGTGTGGTAGTGATTCGGTTGTCGGATCGTGTTGGAGTTCATCTCCGTGTGTGTGTGTGTTGGAGCTTGTCTCCGTGTGTAGTTTAGGGCGCGTCCCCGTGTGTGTGTGTAGGTGTCGTCCTGCGTGTGTGGCTAGAGCATCGTCTCCGTTTGGGGATTTATCTCCGAGTGAAGCCTCACCGAGTTTGGTGAGGGGTGGACGTAGGATTGCCGTCGTGCATCCGAACCACCTTAAAAACCGTTGTGCATTATGCTTGTATTGTGTGGTTTGCTCCATTTTCTCTATCTCCATTCTACATAAACGTTAGTTTAAATTGTTGTTCTGGTTTTATCTTCGTCTATCTTGCTTAATCTATATCTTATCATATAAAGTTTGTTAAATCCAATTTGTGTTCATATAACTTTGAATCTCCTAAATAGCTTTGTATCACATATTTTATAAAAGGCCAAAAGTTTTTCTAAAATTGGTAATCACCCAATTCACCCCCCCTCTTGGGTGTCATTGATCGCGGGACTTCATACTTATCTAGGCCCAGATCATACCTTGCCTATTATCATTGCTTCTAATCTTACCTCTACTCAGGAATCTAAACTTTTAAAAGTTCTTAAGGAGCATAGGGGGGCGATAGGGTGGTCTGTGGCAGATTTGAAGGGTATAAGTCCGGATGTTTGCATGCATTATATTTACTTGGAGGACAATGACAAGCCGAGCAGAGAGATGCAGCGTCGGTTGAATCTAAATATGAAGGAAGTTATGAAGAAGGAAGTTGTTAAGTGGTTAGACGCTGGGATAATTTATCCCAGTTCTGACAGTAAATGGGTCAGCCCGACACAAGTTGTATCTAAGAAGTCGGGGCTAACTGTGGTTGTAAACGAGAAAGGAGAAGAAGTGCCGATGCGATTACAGATAGGATGAAGGGTTTGTATTGATTACAGGAAATTAAATTCAGTTACAAAGAAAGATCATTTTCCACTCCCGTTTGTTGATCAAATTCAGGAAAGACTGGCTGGGCAACAATATTTTTGCTTTTTGGATGGTTATTCCAGATATAATCAAGTTGCTATCTATCCGGAGGATCAAGAAAAAACCACTTTTACGTTCCCTTATGGCACGTTTGCTTTTAGAAGGATGCCTTTCGGGCTTTGCAATGCTCCCGCCACTTTTCAAATGTGTATGATGTCGATATGTTCTGACATGGTGGGAGAGACTTTGGAAGTTTTCATGGATGATTTTTTAGTGTTTGGTAATTCTTTTGAGGGGTGCTTAGAAAATTTGACTCAGGTTTTGAAAAGGTGCATTGAATCCAATTTGGTGTTAAGTTGGGAGAAGAGCCATTTTATGGTGAGAGAAGGTATAGTTTTAGGTCATATTATTTTGGAAAGGGGAATAGAGGTCGATAAAGCCAAAGTAGACTTGATTTCTAATCTTCCTCCCCCTACATCTGTCAAGCAAATCAGATCCTTTCTTGGCCATGCTGGATTTTATAGAAGATTCATTCACGACTTCTCTACCATTGCTCATCCCCTCACACAATTGCTTGCTAAAGATACTCCATTCCATTTTAATGATTCTTGTCTCAAGGCCTTTAATTCCTTGAAAGCGGCCCTTACTCAAGCTCCGATTCTTCAATCTCCAAATTGGTCGCTTCCATTGGAGATTATGTGTGATGCCTCAGACTATGCTGTTGGAGCTGTCTTAGGTCAAAGGATAGATAAGAAGCCCGTGGTAATCTACTACGTGAGTCGCACCCTCACTGATGCTCAGTTGAATTACACCACCACGGAGAAGGAGCTGCTAGCTGTTGTTTTTACCCTAGAAAAATTTCGATCATATCTTTTAGGGTCTAAGGTTATCATCTACTCTGATCACACTGCTTTAAGATATCTGCTTTCCAAGAAGGATGCTAAGCCCCGTCTCATTTGTTGGATTTTATTGTTGCAAGAATTTGATTTAGAAATAAGAGACAAGAAGGGGTTAGAAAATGTAGTTGCTGATCATTTATCCAGGATAGTGATCCCTGAAAGTACTCCAATGTCTGATTCTTTTCCCGATGAGCTGATTCTTTCCATCTCTCATTCTTCAACTCCTTGGTATGCTAATATTGTCAACTACCTGGCGGTAGGTCAAATCCCGGGAGGGTGGACTAGATAGGAGAAGGATCACTTCTTTTCTAAGGTAAAACACTATTGCTGGGAGGACCTTGAGCTGTTTCATATGGGTCCCGATCAGATCATTAGAAGATGTGTCCCTGAGGAAGAACATCAATCAATATTGAATTTTTGTCATAATTTAGCTTATGGGGGGCACTTCTCTGGAAAGAAGACAGTGACAAAGGTGCTACAAAGTAGATTTTATTGGCCCACGTTATTTAAGGATGCTTATGAATTTTCTAAATCTTGTTTGAGATGTCAAGCCGTGGGCAATAATTCGAAGAAAGATATGATGCCGCTAAATCCCATTTTGGTGGTTGAAATTTTTGATGTTTGGGGAATAGATTTTATGGGACCGTTTCCATTTTCATTCGGTAATGAATATATCTTGGTGGCGGTCGATTATGTTTCCACATGGATTGAAGCCATTGCTACTAGGACAAATGACCATAAGGTGGTTATGAAATTTGTGAAGAAGAATATCTTTTCTAGAGTTGGTTGTCCTAGGGCTATAATTAGTGATGGGGGTTCTCATTTCACTCATTTTCAATTCCGAGCTTTGCTTCGTAAGTATGGTATCACTCACAAGCTTGCTACCCCCTATCATCGCCAAACTAGTGGTCAGGTTGAAGTGTCAAACCGGGAGATTAAAAACACTCTGCATAAAACTGTTAGGCCGGATAGAAAAGACTGGTCTAAAAGACTAGATGATACATTATGGGCCTATAGGACTGCTTTCAAAACTCCCATTGGTATGTCACCATATTGCTTGATCTTTGGTAAAGTCTGCCACTTACCCATAGAATTGGAACATAGAGCTTATTGGGCTATTAAGCAAGTTAATTTTGATTTAACTCAAGCTGGATCCCAACGAGCTTTGCAAATTAATGAACTGGAGGAATTAAGGAACGAAGCCTATGAAAATGCAAGGATTTACAAAGCTAAAACCAAAGCATTTCATGATAAACACATTCACAGAAAGAGTTTTCAAGAAAATCAAAAGGTTTGGCTATTTAATTCAAGGCTGCGTTTGTACCCCGGTAAGCTAAAGTCCAGATAGGATGGACCGTTCATTATTGTTAAATTTTTTGACTATGGTGCTGTTAAGATTTTAGATCCTAAAAATGGTCACATTTTCACTGTCAATGGCCAAAGGTTAAAATCTTACTTGGAGAATGAATAGTTAACTGCAAAAGAATCAAATGCTTTGTGTGATTTGGAGTAATTATTTGTGAGCCTTCATGCGTCTGGCTGAAGAAGGAAAACTTAGCACTTCTGGGAGGCAACCCAAGGTTTTTGTTATTTGATGCTTTTGTTTCAGTGTGTTTTTGTTGTTAGATTCAAGCCAAGGAGACGAAGTTTTCACCATTATCAACAAAGGAGGTTCTGCCTCGCACGCCAGGTTGTCTCTTTCCTACTCATCAAACTTTACTGTTACATTGTTCTTTCATTTCAGCTTTACATGCCATTGAGGACAATGCCATTCAAGTTGGGGGGAGAGGGCAGAAAATTTTCATTGCATATAGTACAACCTGGTAGGGATTTGGCATGAATTCTTGCATATCATTTTTTGCAAATTTGCATGAAAGTGAAAAGATGAAATCCCCAACTGAGTTTTATTAATTCATGCTTGAATTAAAAGTAATTCTGGATTAGAAAAGACTAGGAAAAGGTTGAAGGAAAATTAAGTGCGATCTAGCCATGGAAAACGGATATAATAATTTTTTTAAAGTTCATGCGCACTATTAGATAAAATATTCACTATGCACTCTGATAAAGTAAAATAAGACAAGCCCTCTGTTATTTTGGGAACTGTATCTGATACTCTGCATTTCTTGAGGAGGAGATCTATTTCAAGAAAAAGCTTTCTGCCAAGTTTTATAGAAAAAAGAAAAGAAAATGCAAAGGCATATTGTTGAAAAAAAGAGAAATGGTGAAATAGAAAGATCACGCCATGAAAAATGCCCCTGATCTGGATAACCGGGCCTGCTTCACCTAAGACGTGTTGAGGTTCGCGTAAAAAGGTGAATGGTAGTGCAGCATCATGGTCGTGCAAATGAAAAAAAAGAGAGAGAAAGTTCCAAAGGGACAAATGAAAAAGGCAGACAAAAGCTAGTATGCTTAAATGCTCTGATCTAAGAGGTGCAAGGTTGAAAGGTATTTACTTAGAATAACAAATGGGGGATGCAATTGTCTTAACTGGAGATTTGGAATTACACATGCACAAGTGCTATTGAGTTTTGATTTGTATTCTTAAGTCATGTGCTTTAATTTCCAATTTAAGACTAGTATGAGCATTAATGATTCTGGATTCCTAATCTTTGGTTGATTCTATGAAAGGAGAGCTGAATACAAGAGTATGATTTTTATGAATTCTTGTTGGTCCTAAATTTTAATTTAATTGCATTGCTAAGGGACTAGCAATGAGTAAGTTGGGGGGTGTGATAAGTGCTATATTTTACATCATAATTTACATCACATCCATCATCTTTGAGCATTATTTGAGTATATTTGTGCAACATGAGTATTAATTACATTCTCACACATTATTTGAGTCTTCATGCATTTTATCATCTTTTTGAGCTTAAAAGACCATGTGAGAAATATTTAAATATTTGCACAATTATTAAATAGATTGATATTTTAATTTTCAGGAAACAACGACCTAGATCAGGGTGCTATTTAATTAACGACATTTCAAGGGCGCGTACTCAGTAAGACGTGACACAAGACAAGGCGTCGATTCATTTGAAAAAAAAAAGTGGAAAAAGAAAAAAAAAAGAATTAGCGCCCGAGATGTAGTCGCTAATCATTGAAAGAACGCCCATATGAAAAGTCGTCAATCCTATTTTATGAAAAATAAAGAAATTAGCAAATGAGGAAATAAGGAAACTAACGCCCGAGTGAAGAGGCACTACTTCAGGAAAGGACGCCTTAGATTAAGACGTCATTTAAAGAAAGGACGCCCCAATATAAGTCGCTATTCAAAGTTGAACCAGAAAAGGCAACTGCAGACTCCTGATCGAACTATTCTTCCATGTTTGCACTTATCTAAGCAACATTTTATAGAAAGGAAGACTCTCATGTTTTATAGAAAGGAGTCTAATTAGGTCAAGTTGCATTGTTGGAAATTAGTTTTTGGATCAAACTGGGAACCCACGATCATGGAAGGGTTCTGTACCTTATAAATAGATGCCATGGCCGATGATGCAGAGGGAGAGAGAGGTGGGAGGTCTGCCATAGGGATTTATTTTGAAGCTTTTTCTTTCATCTTTTGCAGTTAAGTTCTTCATCCAAGTTCTTCGTTTTCCAGTCTTCTACAAATTCTTCTTCTTCATCTTCCTCTAATTCTTCCAATTTTCAAAGTTATTTCCA
The DNA here is from genome assembly GCA_022559845.1 of Amorphophallus konjac. Classification (NCBI taxonomy): domain Eukaryota; kingdom Viridiplantae; phylum Streptophyta; class Magnoliopsida; order Alismatales; family Araceae; genus Amorphophallus; species Amorphophallus konjac. The sequence goes on from CM040121.1 coordinate 376,513,953, forward strand.
GTTTTCCAATGATCTGTCTATGCATTTTTACTGTTCATCCGATTTTAAAATATTCTGCTATTTCTCATTTTTCTTCCCTTTCTGATCTTTTGTTGCTTCTGAGTTCTTCATGAACATTGTAGGTTTTTAAAAGTTCTTCAATTTCTTCTTCTACTACTTCTTCAAATTCTCAACCGTTTTCAAATTACAATCAATTTTCTAAAGTTCAATTTTGCACTATTCATCCGCGACCACTCTCTGTTCTATCACATTTTTCTCCATCTTCCTCTTATTTTTTGTCTTTGTGCTCTTCATCAATCTTCTTCCTCTCTTCGTCTTCTACAATTTTCTCTTCTTTCACTTTGTCTAATTCTCTCTAGATTTTAATCTATTTCTTCTTCCTCTAACCCTCTGTTTTCAAAACTGTTTTATATTTTATCACCCATCATAGCCATCTCTTCCTCTCTTTTCACAACATACATGCTTTGGTTTTAATTTTATTCTTCTTCCTCCACCTTTTCATCTCCATCTCTATATTTCATCCACACATCCCTTTGGCGGATTCTCTTCCAATTGATCCTCTCACGGCGTCGACATCCGAGGCGAGGCGATCTTCATCCAAGGCTTGGCAAGGAGTTGACGGCGTTCTTCATCCTATTGGCTTATAATTTCTTTTCTCTTCTTTTATTTTACAAGTTGTAATTTTAGTTTTCATATACATTGTACTTGCCACCTCTCATAGCAATAAAGTTGATCTTTGTGAAATTATGTTTATCTTTCTATCTCCTCTAAATTTCTCTACTTAAACCCTCTCACATTCTTTAAATAGTTTTTATGCAATTTATCTTTCCTTAGATTAATCACACTCAAAAATTTGGTTTTCAAAGCATAAGGTGTTTTTCCAACTTGTTAAAATAAGGATTTTTCCTCCTCGTCGGATCGACTCCGCTTACCATTATATAATTTGATTTTCCAATCTTTTAAAGTAAGTGAGTGTGAACATTTTGAAATTGTGGCACGGCTTTCTTAACTACACTAGTCGGTGCGCATCAGCCTGATCAAGTCCAGCCCTAGTAGCTCCTGGGCTAGCTCTCTGTTGAAGTCCCGAGATTAAATGGCACCCAAGATATTCATGGCATTATAGTTAGCGGTGCATTTCTTAATTTCCTCAGGTGTCCATTTATCTTCATCATCCCCTAGTTTATGAGGACCCTTGTCCACAACTCTCCAAACTTCATACTCTTGAGCCCTAAGAAAGACATGCATTCTGTTTTTCCAGTACGAGTAGTTTGAACCGTCAAAGTAGGGAGGACGGTTGATGGAGTGGCCCTCGGGTATCATACTCTTGTTTGCCATTTAACCGGATCTTACTCTAGATCGTTAGATCTGTGAAAGAAAGAGCCTTGGCTCTGATACCAATTGAAGTCCCGAGATTAAATGGCACCCAAGAGGGGGGTGAATTGGGTGTTGGTATTTTTAATCAAACTTTTTCGGCTTTTTTATAAAATACGTGATAGGATGCTAATATGAGAAACAAAACTAACAACAACCAACAGACAAGGTAAAAACTATATGGTGATAAAAAGATTATGTAGGATAAACGAGAATAAAAACTGAACTGGAATGCACACTTATGATTTGCACAGAAAGGAGATAGAGGAAAAGGAACAAACCACACTGAGACAGCGATTTTTAGGTGGTTCGGATGCCATAACGGCAACCTACATCCACCCCTCATGGACTGTGAGGATCCACACACTATCTTGTTAGAAGTTACAAGATCAAACACACACAACACTCACACACTGGGAAGGAGAGTTCCCGCAAAGGTGTAAGAAACACCTTAACACACACGCAGCTACAACGGAGAACACACAAACACACACACACGGATCTAGGAACATCCACACACACTGAAATGTTTAACAATTACAAGAACCGCAGATGAAGCTTTAGAGAACAAGATGAATTTAGAACACAAGAGAAGAATCTTGATTTGCTCCCCCTTAATGGATGATTGGATGCTTTGGATGTAGCTTGAATCCTTGGGCTGATCTTCACTTGATTGGATGAAGAAGGATGAAGAACTTTTCTCGGAGCACTGTTCACGTCTACAGTGCTGAATCCCTTCTCTTCCTCTTGGCAGCCCCCTTGATCCACCTTAAGCATTAGGGTTTTCCAATCCCTATTGTATATGTCTTATAGGTTCTTGAATGGTCCAAGGACTCTCCCAGACCAGATCCACAATTTCTGGAGCGTTTGGTTGCTTAGGGATTAAACAATACCCATGAGAATGGCTTTGCTCGAAATGATAAAAAGTCAACAATTGTTGGCAGCTCGGGGCTGGTGGTCGACCTGCAAGGGCTGGCGGTCGACCGCCACTGAGAAACCTGCTGGTGGCAAGTCCCTGGGAATTCCGGTCGACCGAGATTTGAGGGGCGGTCGACCGCCACTGTGACAGACTGTAGAGAATTGCATTCTGTTATTTTAGGTCGACCGGAGTCATGCTGGAGGTCGACCAGACTTTCAAAAGACCTGAAAGATAAAGAGTTTAGCCCAGAGAACCATATCCATAAGATCGAGACATGAATTGGATGCATGTCTATAGGTAATTTCAAGTTCATTGAAGATCTTACAAAACCATTTGGAAGGCTAAAACCTTAAGCAAGGGGATGAAGAAATCCGACCTTGAAAACTTGTGAAAAACACTTAGGTCAGAGATTCCAAACATGTGAGCCACCAAAAGTCCTTGGTTTTGTTATCATCAAAAACATCGAGATATATATACAACAATCTCCCCCTTTTTGATGATGACTAAACGCTAGGGCTTACAAACCAAGGTTTATGTTATTAGGAAATTCAGATTGAACGTTGTGCTAGAAGATCATTCACCAAACCAAACCTATCAACACGATGTAGCACAGACCACTAGTTTGTCAACAAGAATATGAAATGAGATACAAAAACCAATAATTGAATTCAAACACCAGTGCTTTCAATTCATCATAGTTTCATTACAAGGTACATTAGTGCGAGTGAATGCACGACTCTAAAACCAAAGTTTAAGCAAAAGACTAATACTGCTGACAGCCCTCACATGTGACATGCAAGCAAGCAACACAACCACACAACGACATACATAAGTAGATAATAAACCTGCTCTACTACTTCTCCCCCGTTGTCAAAAGCAAAAAGGGATAGGATAGATGAAGGAGGGACTCAAGCAACACTGGACCAAAAGAGAACACGCTAGAGTTGAAAACAAAACAAATCCTCATGGAGCATCTTCAGGAGGTGGCTGATCTGCTAGAGGTGTAGGTGGAAGGCCAAGGTGCCGACGAATGTAGCCAAGATGGTGGCCATGACTGTGAAGAAGATAAAGAATATGACCAATGGATTCATCACGAGCCGCATCCTGGCGCCGCATGCCAAGAAGGGAGAGGTGCATGAAGCTGAAGGATTGGCCAGACTCAGCTAAATCCTCTCGGAAAGAAGTCATGTGGGTGGTGAGAGTGGCCATCTGAGTAGAAAGAGTCTCGAAGGCAGTAGAGAAGGTGGCCATGCGCCCTGATAGGGTGTCAAACGCAGTCCCCATAGTGTCTCCAAGGGTAGAGAGACGATCCCCAAGGTTATCCACATGAGTCTCCAAGCCGGTAAGCCCCCCGTCAAGAGCCTCGTAGTCCACCGAAGGGCGCTGTCCGGCCCCCTGAGTGGAAGATTCCCCATGGTGAAACTGGGGTGGAGGAGGCATCTTAAGAGCCGGGTGATACGGGGATGATGGAGGAGGTTGCTCCTCAGCTGGAACTGGAGGGGGGACATCCCCTTCGCCTTGCTGCTGCGCTGGCTCATCATCTTCCTCACTGATCTCATCTTCCCCATAAATTGGAATGTCCCGCACAAGCTCGCCGTCAGGACCAAAGTAGTAGCCAAAATCTGTGAAAATTTTATGCTTATTGTACACATCATCCTGCCGAACATAGATGAACTGCTCATTTGCCACATTAATCTCGGCATAAATGAAGACACCGGTCAACTGCGAAGCATAGGGAAGAGACCGCCGGAGGTAGGTACGACATGTTCCAATCAGATCAGTCATGAGCCGACCCATATTGATTTGAATACCATTCATAACATGATAGAACAGAAATTGCTGAACCTCTGTAACCTCATCCCGACCGCCCACTTTGGGATAAATCAATGATGTAAACATGTGGTGCAAGACTCGTTGTATTGGAGGAAAATGATTTGCATTCAGCTTGATCAAATTGCTCACACCGTGCACATACTCACAGTTAGTCATAGCAGTAAATGTTGCTGGAACATCACCAAAACCATATGCCCTATCTGCACCCATGGCAGATACTCCTAGGGCATGCTGAAATAAGTCCGGAGTGATATGAAGCTCCACACCTTCAACCGTGGTGTATAACTGGTCATTCCTCACAACTAAAAACGCGTAGAACTGCTGCACCAACCGAGGATAATATCTATTGTTCCAGGTAACAAAATCCATCCAACCGTCCTGAACCTCAAAAAGAGCGCACAAATTCGGGAAGAGCTCATTCACCTCATCGAAGTCAACCAAGCGAGGGTCGATAATAGGATGTGGAGGTAAAGGTGCTAGAGGCAGAGGAGGAGCTTGCTGAGATGGAGGAGCCGGGGCCGCTTGCCGTTGACGGCTAGCTTCTTCTTGGGCAAAACGTCGAGAACTCTGTCTTGGCGGCATCCCGAACTCGAAAAACCCACCGGGAAACCCTTGAGCAATCGATCTCAACCCCGGGAACATGGATGGAGCACAAGGGACACTTCTAGGGCTTGGAGGAACCTTTCCACAGAAAAGAAGTTGAGAGGGATCTCCACGAACGCACAACCGACAGTATGGAGGAGGTTCTGAAGTGATGTCGGGACGACCGAGTCAATCTGCGGATGGTGGAGGAAGGGTTGTGGAGGCTTGAATGGTGGAGATGAGGAGTGCTAGGGTTGGGGTTTGGTGGTAGAGAGTGAGTGGAAGGGAAGGAGAGAGAGAAAGGAAAGAAAAACACCCATATATGAAGGGTCGGTTGACCCTTAAGTCGGGTCGGTCCACCGCCAGTGGTCGACCGGCGCGGGCCTGGCGGTCGACCGCCAGGACCAAAATCCCCAAAGATTGAAATTCTCCCCTTTTTTTTGTTTCTTTCTTTTTCTCTTCTTTTTTTTGATTTTCTTTTTCTTTTCTCCTTTTTTTTATTTTGGGGATAGGCAACGGACTTCCTGAGAGGGGCCACCAACATGACATGGGAAGTAAGGAGAAGAAGATGCATATATGAGAAGAGGTTCTGATTTTCCCTAGTAAGTACCTTTAGTACCAGCAACACTGAGTCCACAGATGTTTGTGATCAAGGAATATTTAGCCATAGAAGTATTATTCAAGAAGGGTTGAATATAAATAGTTACAATCAGGCATACAAGGTGAGTAAAAACACATAAGAAAAAGAAGAGGCAATATGCATGTTTTCTACCCTCGATGCACATGATTTTTCTACAAATGCAACCCTATACCTTAGATGCAAACCTATGCATGTATGCTCTCACCCTTGCACATCCCAAGTTCTCTTCTTATCTTATTAAATTGATCCTCGTTTAGGGGTTTGGTGAAGATGTCAGCTAGCTGATTGTGTGTGTCAATGAAGTTCAATTCAAAGACCCCTTTCCCTACATGATCTCTCAGAAAGTGATGGCGAATATCTATATGTTTGGTCCTTGAGTGCTGAACAGGATTTTTTGACAAATTAATTGCACTGGTATTATCACAGAGTATTGGAAAAGTTTTCATTTCAATATCAAAATCAAGCAATTAGTTTTTGATCCAAAGTACTTGGGCTCCACAACTTCCAGCGGCTACATATTCAGCCTCGGCCGTTGAGATAGGTACTGAATGTTGTTTCTTGGAGGCCCATGAGACTAGGCAACCACCAAGAAACTGACAGTATCCACTTGTACTTTTACGATCTACAATGAACCCAGCATAATCCGCATCGGTATAGGTAATTAAATCAAAGGAACCACCGATAGGAAACCACAAACCAAAGTCTATTGAGCCAATGAGATATCTAAAGATGCGTTTCACAGCTGATAAATGAGATTCCTTGGGGCATGACTGAAAATGGGCACAAAGACATACACTGAATTGAATGTCAGGGCGACATGCTGTAAGGTACAGTAGTGATCCGATCATACCTCGAAACAGTGTAGGATCTATTATTTTACCATTTTCATCTCTATCCAGCTTTGTGGTGGTGGCCATGGGAGTTGATATGGGTTTTGCTTCTGCCTTCCCGTATTTCTTCAGCAATTCCATAGTATATTTGGCTTGATTGATAAAAATTCCTTCTGAAGTTTGTTTCACCTGCAATCCAAGAAAAAAGCTCAGCTCCCCCATTAAGCTCATCTCGAATTCTCCTTGCATAGTCTTTGCAAAATCTTCGCATAAATCATTGTTAGTAGCTCTAAAAATAATGTCATCCACATACACTTGAACGACTAAAATGTCCTTACCTGATTTCCTTGTGAATAGTGTTTGATCAACCTTACCTCTCTTGAACCTATTTTCAACCATAAAAGAGGTAAGCCATTCATACCATGCCCTTGGTGCTTATTTTAGTCCGTACAAGGCCTTTTGGAGCTTGTACACATGTCGTGGATGTTTGGAGTCTTCAAAACTTGGCGGCTGCTCTATAAAGACATCCTTCTTGATGTAACCGTTAAGAAATGCAGATTTAACATCCATTTGAAATAGTTTAAAGTTCAAGGAGCAAGCGTAGGATAGTAAGATCCAGACTGCTTCAAGTCTAGCAACCGGTGCAAAGGACACATCAAAATCAATGCCCATCTTCTGGCTGTACCCCTTGGCCACAAGTCGGGCCTTATTTCTCACAATTAAACCCGCACCATTTATCTTGTTTCTGAAAACCCAACGAGTTCCAATAGTAGAATGATTTTTAGGGCGCGGCACGAGAGTCCACATCTTGTTTCTTTCAAATTGATGCAGCTCTTCATGCATGGCCTGAATCCAGGATTCATTTTGGAGAGCTTCATGAATGTCCTTGGGCTCTTCTTGTGAAAGAAGGGCCATCAAGTCCTCCTCTTCAACCTGCCTTAGAGAGGACCTAGTTTTTACCCCATCCTCCAAATTACCTATGATATTCACAGCTGGATGATCCTTTAAAAAAGTGGAGGAATTGGGCAACTCAGGATGCTACACTTGTGGTTCTTGCAGTGTCTCAATTGTAGGATACTCATCTTCTTCATTTTTGCTCAAGGTTGCCTTCAAAGGTTCATCCTTAGCTTTGACATATGATGAGTTCCTGGGATCTTCATATGCATCCAGAGTGGAAGAAATTTGATTTATGAGTTTTGAATCGGATTCATCAAAAATAAGATGAGGGCTTTCTTCAACGACCAAAGTCCTTTTATTGAATAATCGGTAAGCTCTAGAATTGAGTGCATAACCTAGAAAAATACCTTTATCACTCTTTTCATCAAACTTACTCAGGTTGGACTTACCATTGTTCAAGACATAGCAGGGGCATCCAAAGGGTTTAAGATAGGAGATGTTTGGCTTCTTACCCCTGTAGAGCTCATATGGAGTTTTCTTTAGAATGGGACTTACCATTGCCCTGTTTATGATGTAGCATGCTGTACTCACAGCTTAAGCCCAAAAATAATTAGGTAGGGAATTTTCACTGAGCATGGTCCGGGCCATGTCTATCAACGTTCTATTCTTCTTTTCTACTACTCCATTTTTCTAGGGCGTCCTTGGTGATGAAAAGTTATCTGTGTACCCCTGTTCCTCACAGAACATGCTGAATTCATGATTTTCAAATTCACCACCATGATCACTCTGGATTGTGGTGATGAGGTAACCCTTTTCATTCTGGATTTTTCTGCAAAACACTTGAAACTCCGTCAGGGCATCATTTTTATTTGCTAAAAATAGCACCCATGTGAATCTAAAAAAATCATCAATAATCACAAAACCATAGGATTTTCCTCCTAGGCTAGATGTTCTAGTAGGACCAAAAAGATCAAGATGCAACAGTTCCAAAGGCCTAGCGGATGAAATAATATTTTTGTTTTTGAAGGAAATTCGTGTTTGCTTGCCTTTCGTACAAGCTTCACAGATTCTGTCACTTTCAAATTTTAATTTAGACAGTCCAATCACCAGGTCATGTCTAGACAACTTAGAGATAACTCCAAAACTAGCATGACCTAACCTTCGGTGCCATGACCAAGCATTTTCATGATTGTTCACAACCAAGCAGACATCATCACACGAAACGTTATCAATATCAATAGTATAAACATTGTTATTCCTTTTTCCAAGAAATTTAATCTCATTTGAGTTTTTGTTTAAGACAATGCAGTGGGTTTCATCAAAAATAACTTTAAAACCCTTATCGCACAATTGGCTTATGCTAAGCAGATTATGATTCAGGCCTTTCACCAAAAGCACATCTTCAATAAGAATTTTAGAATTCTTACCAATATTGCCAATCCCAACGATTTTACCTTTGTCTTGACCTCCAAAGACAACTGAACCACCATCCTTATCTTGTAGTGTGGAGAACACTTTCTTGTCCCCTGTCATATGCCTTGAACACCCGCTATCCAAGTACAATTTGTTCCCCCTGGCTTCAAGACATATCTGCAAGAAGAAAAATTCTCATGCAATTGTTTTTGGTACCCAAGCTAGTTTAGGTCCGTAGGAGTTAGTCCAGTTCTTGGTATATCTTTTCTTGATCCAAGAGACATGATTTCTAAGTGGGCTTTGTCTAAACCAGCAGTTCACAATAGCATGACCAAATCTACCACAATGATAGCAATTAACAAGTGCAAACTTTCCTTGAAACTATCGTGGTTTAGGTTGATCATGTTTTGGTTCAAGCTTTGAACATAAAGCATGATTTTCACCTCTTTCATGAGCAAATGATGTGGTGATCTTATGCTCAAAAGATTTTTGGTTTTGTGGAGTGTATCCAAGACCTTCTTTTTGAAAATTGACTTTCACTCCCAACAAATTATCTAGGATTTGCTTGCCCTTAACAAACTTAGACAATGTGAACTGAAGATCATCCACTTCTTTTTCCAAGCTCATAGTTTTCTTTTTAAGTTCTGAGTTTGTGGATTTTAGAATTTGTTCTTCAATTTTCATTTTTTCACATGCTTTCTCCATTTCAACTACTTTGCATGATAGTTCTTCTTTGGCTTTATCACAGTCTGAAATAGTTTGTAATAGACTTTCTCTTTCTTTCGTGGCCTCAAACCATTCCTGTTCCAGTTTCTCAAATTTGACAAAGATATCTTCATGTGACAAGTCATCAAGTTTCTTTTTGAGAGTTTTATTTTCAGATCTGATCTTCCTGCATTTCGTATGCAATTTTTCATATTTAGATTCCCATTGTTCATTGGTGACCCTATGAGTTCATCCAGGGTGAGAGTAGACAAGTTCTTTGAATCTTCAATCACCGTGGCCTTTGTGTGCCATGCCGACGGTAGGGACCTTAGCACTTTCCTTACGAGGTTAGAACTTGAGTATTCTTTCCCAAGACTCTTGAGACCATTTGTGATCTCTGTTAGCCTTGCAAACATCTCGGAGATGCTTTCTTCAGGTTTCATCTTAAATAACTCATAGTCAGTGACTAGGAGGTTTGCCTTGGTTTCCTTGACATCTGAAGTTCCCTCATATATGAGTCGCAGCTTGTCCCACATTTCTTTGGCCGAGCTGCACATGGAGACACGAGAGAATTCATTAGGGTGTATAGCACATTACATGATATTCATGGCATTATAGTTAGCGGTGCATTTCTTAATTTCCTCAGGTGTCCATTTATCTTCATCATCCCCTAGTTTATGAGGACCCTTGTCCACAACTCTCCAAACTTCATACTCTTGAGCCCTAAGAAAGACATGCATTCTATTTTTCCAGTACGAGTAGTTTGAACCGTCAAAGTAGGGAGGACGGTTGATGGAGTGGCCCTCGGGTATCATACCCTTGTTTTCCATTTAACCGGATCTTACTCTAGGTTGTTAGATCTATGAAAGAAAGAGCCTTGGCTCTGATACCAATTGAAGTCCCGAGATTAAATGGCACCCAAGAGGGGGGTGAATTGGGTGTTGGTATTTTTAATCAAACTTTTTCGGCTTTTTTATAAAATATGTGATAGGATGCTAATATGAGAAACAAAACTAACAACAGCCAACAGACAAGGCAAAAACTATATGGTGATAAAAGGATTATGCAGGATAAACGAGAATAAAAACTGAATTGGAATGGACACTTACGATTTGCACAGAAAGGAGATAGAGGAAAAGGAACAAACCAAACTGAGACAGCGATTTTTAGGTGGTTCGGATGCCACAACGGCAACCTACATGCACCCCTCACGGACTGTGAGGATCCACACACTATCTTGTAAGAAGTTACAAGTCAAACACACACAACACTCACACACTGGGAAGGAGAGTTCACGCGAAGGTGTAAGAAACACCTTAACACACACGCAGCTACAACGGAGAACACACAAACACACACACACGGATCTAGGAAGATCCACACACACTGAAATGTTTAACAATTACAAGAACCATAGATGAAGTTTAAGAGAACAAGATGAATTTAGAACACAAGAGATGAATCTTGATTTGCTCCCCCTTAACGGATGATTGGATGCTTTGGATGCAGCTTGAATCCCTGGGCTGATCTTCACTTGATTAGATGAAGAAGGATGAAGAACTTTTCTCGGAGCACTATTCACGTCTACAGTGCTGAATCCCTTCTCTTCCTCTTGGCAGCCCCCTTGATCCACCTTAAGCATTAGGGTTTTCCAATCCCTATTGTATATGTTTTGTAGGTTCTTGAATGGTCCAAGGACTCTCCCAGACCAGATCCATAATTTCTGGAGAGTTTGGTTGCTTAGGGATTAAACAATACCCATGAGAATGGCTTTGCTCGAAATGATAAAAAGTCAACAATTGTTGGCAGCGCGGGGCTGGCGGTCGACCTGCAGGGGCTGGCGGTCGACCGCCATTGAGAAACCTGCAGGTGGCCGGTCCTTGGGAATTCTGGCCGACCGGGATTTGAGGGGCGGTCGACCGCCACTGTGACAGACTGTAGAGAATTATATTCTATTATTTCAGGTCGACCGGTGTCATGCTGGAGGTCGACCGGACTTTCAAAAGACCAGAAAGATAAATAGTTTACCCCAGAGAACTATATCCATAAGATCGAGACATGAATTGGATGCATGTTTATAGGTAATTTCAAGTTCATTGAAGATCTTACAAAATCATTCGGAAGGCTAAAACCTTAAGCAAGGGCATGAAGAAATCCGACCTTGAAAACTTTTAAAAAACACTTAGGTCAGAGATTCCAAACATGTGAGCCACCAAAAGTCCTTGGTTTTGTTATCATCAAAAACACCGAGATATATATACAACACTCTGTAATCACTGTATGTCCACCTAGTCACCGCTGCTCCGTGCACTCTCAATCTGGCGATCCTGGCCATATCTTCCAGTGTTGGGATCATGTGACCCCAGGGGAAGATGAAAGCTCAGCTGATCGAATCCCATCTCTTGATCATTTGCATCATATATTCATTGCATTGCGTTAATATAATGAAAAACAAAAAGAAATTGAATAATTGAAAACCCCTAAAAATTTGTCTCTACCTTTGGTTACCCTGACGGCCCTATGGTAGTGCGTCACAGTACTCTAACGCACCAGGGGTGGTGCGTCAGAGCTGTGACGGTCGCTGCAACGACCGTCACGTTCCCTGCAAAGGGGCGTTCTCCCCTTCGTTTTCCTTGGCTTTCCAAAATGGCCATATGGCCTACAATCATTCCTAAAGTGTCCCCAGACCCATTTTCTACCCTCCAAACATACATGCATGGAAAAAAAAAATTGAAGCTTTGGGGTGGGCGGCCTACCTCGGGGTCTTGGCCTCTCTTCTTCTTTTTTGCCGTGGCTTCCTCCTCACCTATGGCCTCCCCCATAGCTTCCTCGGCTTCCTCTACGGTCATGGGAGGAGCTTCCTCTGTTGGTCTGCTCGTCGGAAGGCTGGGAGCATCCTCTTGCTCAATCCGGTGTCGGAGGCGCCGGATGGCCATTCGTTTCTTCCCTTTCTCCCTCGCCTTCGGTGGCTGGGATGGCTCGCCGTCGACCATCGTTCGTCGGACGGGGCTGGACGGTGGAGGTTGTTGGCACGATTGAGTTTTTTTGGGTGTTTGAGCGTTTCTGGTTCAATGAATGAATGAACGAATGACCGTTCGGTTTTATTTTTTTTAAATGATCAGGAAATGTAACGGTCTATCGTAAGACCGTCACATATCTCTGACGCATCCTCTTTGGACCGTTAAGTCATATGAACGATGTCTTGAAGAATGTGAACCGCCATACTCTAACGGCCCAAGGCTGATCCGTCAGAGTGTTCTAACGCACCCTTCTCAGACCGTTACATGCTTCAAAGTATTTGATGAATGATGATGCTATATTTATCAGAATTTTCATGATTGTTTAAGTATCTTGCTTTGATGCTTATTGAATGGTCATGCCTTGTCTTATCAATGGAATTCATGCTTATGTTAATTTGGCTAACCTTCATTTCATGTGATCCCACAAGTCATCATGCTTTGCCGTTCGTCAGGCAGGTAAGTCAGGTATTGTATCTCGATTCCTTATCCCTTAATGCATTACTATATGTTATATATGATATATTATCTCGGGAACCGGCTAGTCATTCATGTGTTCTGGGATCTGATGTTCCCCTTAAACAAAAATGATGATGGTCTAAGTGCACATGTTTAATCGTTGGATAGGCCGTTAGGTTGGAAAAGTTTGGGGACGATGGTTCTATCTTGTACGCCGTGGTTGTAGATGGTGTCCTGACCCTGGTTTCTCCAGTCTAGCAATACTATTCTCGAGTATCTTGTTATTTTATCTTTCTTTGTATTTATTTTAATGATTTATTTATTTTAGCCCAGCATGCATCATACGCATCTTTGAGCGTTCATGAGCCTCATCTGTCGAGGTGTCTCAGTAATGGTGAATAGCTGTGTTCTTGATCTCGAATAAGGAGAGTCATTCCACTCTGAATTGGAAGGTTTCCTTCGGTTTGCTCACTTGATTTGGGTAGCTGAAGATTCCTATCTAGAGCTTAGTTAATTGTCTCTTTCCTTTCCGTTGCTCCGACGGATAGTCGTGTTTTCCTTTCCTTATTTGTTAGTTCCTCCAGACATGCGTCTTTTGGTTGGCCGTTTCCTTGTGATTAGTTCGAAGCTTTCCAGAAAATTCCTATCACTTGTTGGTTTAGAACGTGTGTCGTTTGCCTTAACGCCCGCTTTTTAGTCCACTCCACTTCATCCCCGCTTCATCTCCATGTTCCATTTCACTTTCGCTTCGCCTCCGCTCGCTCCCCTGCAAAGAGGACGTTAAGGAGGGGCATCTGTTGACACCCGTTTTATGACCAATAGGTTGGGTCATCTCCTTGTTCATTCTAGATGATGCTCCGAGTTTTTTACCTTTGTTAAGCCTTCTTGATTAGTTTGAGGTCCATTTCTTGAGTCATGTCTCCTTAGTTGAGTCTGGTTCCTTGCTTTTTTTCTGTTGGACGAAGCTTAGCAAGCTTTCATTTTTTTGGCACTCTATTATCTCTAACGGTCCTTTGATGGGGCGTTACATTACTCTAACGCATCTACCCTGGTGCGTTACATCTTCCAGAGTCCTTAAGCTTAGGGCTTCTTTCCAAAGCTTATCTTTTGCCTGCCTGTTGAGTGTGACGGTCTATCGTGCGACTGTTACCTTGTTGTAACGCATCTACACTTGACCATTACATCCATCTAGAGTCCAACGTTTGAAAACTTCCCCCGCTGATCTTATCTTCTTAAGGGATAAGGTTGTGTGACGGTCTCTTCCTGGAGCGTTACATCCCTATGACGGTCTATCGAGCAACTGTTACATCAAACAGAGAGTCCTACCAAGCCTGGTCTTTTCTCTGCTACTTCGTGGCCGACTTGAGAGTTTGTTTCCTTGATTTCTCTTCCAAATATGATCCTCAGAACCTTCTATTTGTTTCTATGGACTCTTGGGAGTATTATCTTCAAGAGTTTGCTAAGAAACGTCTTACTTTCTAGCTGGATTATCCTCAACTCGAACCTAGACTTTGAGGGCCTATAAATAGAACCCTTGACTTCATGACTTGAAGGGGAGAAATCTGGAGTTTGCGTCGAAGTGCTGCCGCACCCTGGAGCTAGAACCAACCAAGGAGAGCTACTTCCCACGTTTATCTACTTCCAAAGTCTAGGGAGTGTCGGTTTCAAGGGTTTAATTCAGTCAAGTCATTGTTCTTAGTGCTTCTCCCTCTTCTAAGCAATCGTAGCATTGTCCCTATCAGTCTTTCACGTTCTTTCATCTGTTGCATACATTTCAAAACATCCTCCCATCTTTTAAAACGCCCCAGAGGGTTTAAAAAATCAATCCCCCCGGTATTTCCCTCTCCTTTTGCATGTTCATGAGTTTCTTAGATTATTGATACTACTTTGTGAAAGGGCTAATCTGGGTTGTTTTTCTTATGTTCTACACTCTTTTACAGGTTTACACAGTCCATATCACGAGGCCCAAGCTCTCTGGCCGACTGGAAAGCTTGGAGATCAAAAGATTCCTAATCTTATTCTGCAGAATCTCTGACGGTCTATCCTAGGCGCGTTAGAGTGTTGTAGCGGTCTATCGTGGGACCGTCACAGTCCTGTGATGCACCATCCTTCGACCGTCACATCCCACAGAGCTGCAGTTTTCTGATTGTTTTCTCTCTCCCGTGGGCGGGTGCATCATCCTCCTATTCCAAGGTATTTATCAGGTCTTTGGCTTATTTTTACCTTGGTGGCGATCACATCTTTCCTTAGTTTGGGCATTAGCTTTCTCTTTCGTCACATCTCTTCTTTACCTTTGCTTGTTTCACCTCTACGGTGTGTTTTCCTTCATTCTTTATTCCACGCTCCGGCGTGTGTTTTTCTTTCCTTGCTTAGCTTAATCTTGATTGAGATAGCATGCCCATGCTAGAGCTTGTTTTGGTTGCCTAGGTTCAGGATTCGCATGTTCATAGGTTGATTGATTTCATTACTTGGCTCATTATTTGTTCATAGTTAGCATCATAGCCCATCTTACAAAAGAAGGGACACATTAAAACCAACAGTTCCGAAGAAAACAAGTATAGAAGGACGCGATGCCCTGGTGGAATCGGTGAGAAGTCCGGAGGATCCGGACATGAGTGTGTAGAGGTACGCGATGCCCAATGAGAGAGATCCAGAGGGATAACACAACCTGGGGTGCGGATCCCCGAGGGGATGAGAGGTAGATCCAGAAGCTCTGGAGAATGGAGAAATCGTGAGGCACGATGCCCAGAAAGGAAAGATAAGTCCGGAAGTTCCAGAGGTAAGAGATGGAAAGGGGCGCGATGCCCTGTGGAAAGACTGGAGGGGGCGGGATGCCTAGGGAGAGGAGATAGAAAATTCGGAGGGTCCGGAGGGAGAAGATGCTGAGGGACGCGATTCCTTGAGAGAGGAGATAGGAAATTCGGAGGGTCCAGAAAAAGGAGATGAAGTGGGGCACGATGCCCTACAAAGTCTGGGGGGTCCGGATGGAAAGGGGCGCGATGCCCTGGGGAAGAATTGGAGTGGGCGTGACACCCGATCAGTGCAAGGGGACCCGAAGATCTCGAAGATAGAGCTGTATAAGGAAGCGGAGGATCCAGGGATTCCGAAAGGTGAGGAAGATACGGTTCCAGAAATCTGGGGAAGGAGGAGTGCAAATGGATGAAATGCCATGAATGCAATGGATGCGATAGATGTATCGAATGTAATGAGTGGAAAGAATGCAAGGAAGGAGAAGATGAGATCCTCCTCCTTACCCATGGAGTGGCCCATAGAGAGAAAAATGTGGGTGAAACAAAATAAGGAGTGAGTGAATTGGCGGAAGGCCCTTTGATACAAGATTGCCTGCCCCTCCGTGGTAAAGAACGTGCCCAGCCCAACGGCTCAAAGGATTGAAAGAATAAGCTCTCATTAGAAGAATGTGTTATTATGATGTAAGAAGAAAACCCTTTAAGAAATCGTATGACAATGGAGCGAGGGATAAGGAGAGCATTGAAAGGGTATCGACCAATGTGTAAAGTGATAACGGAAAAAGGCCGATATGGCATCAACTTGGAAGAATTTATCTTAGTGAGCTTCCATGGAGACTTCTCGAATATGCCCGGCACAAGAACGCGGATTGGCATTCGACAAATAAAATCCTGAATTTTGAATGACATAACCGAGGCCAAATCCTTCTTGCCCGGCCCTTGATTATTCTTGGCACAAATACTTGCAACAATACACCCACTCCGAGTAGTAGAAGGAGGTGAAGCGGAGGCGGAAGGCTCTGTGGATGGTGGAGGTGTAATGGAAGGTTTAATACATGATGGTGTTTTAATGGAGAGTGTTAACGGAAGGGTAAATGAAGGTGGAGGTAGAAACACGTCGGGCTTCTCCCCTTGCTCGGAAGCAAACGGGGTTGGCTCGAGTGTAAAAATAGGTGAGCCCTGCTCAGGATTAGTCACGGGTAAAGGTGAAGGCAAAGTTAGGTTTAGGGTTATTTGCTTTGGTGTTATGGGGATAATGGAGGCTTTAGGTAGCAAACAAGGAAGAGGTGTTATGGTTTGAAATTTAGCGGGAGGTTTGGTATAGGCCGATGGAGGCTCGGCGGAAGCCGGGGGAGTAGACGTTAATGGTATGGTAATTGAAGGTGTAAAAGGAGAAGGTTTGGTGCGTTGGAAGCACCGGATGGGGAGAGAGGTATTAGGGATAGGGGAAGACGCATGATACACCGGTGTGGGTGATTGGAGTATCGACCCATTATCGTAGCACCAATTAGTCTCATAAATAAGGTTGAGGACAGTGGCTTCATCCTGAGCAGGGGATTCATCGGGTGGCAATGGAGGGAGAGGAAAACGAAGGAAGCTCGGAAGGAGTGCGTGCGGAATTTCAACATCGCATGCCGACTCCAATTCTTCATAATCATCAAAATCACGTGGACGCTGTAATGGAGGCGTAATAATAGGTGGTGGAGTATAATGTTGTGGTGGAGGATTTCGTGGAGGTAAATATGAAGGCAGAGGCAGAGGCGAAGGAGGCGGAGGGCCATATGAATGAGTGGGGTGGATGAGTGGAGGGCGCACGGCGTCCACTTGATCATTGACAATTGCCGTCTCATCGTGCTCACTTGAGTCTAAGATGCCATTATCTCTCCTCTCCTTCCAATCTTTTTCTATCTTAGTGATGTTATTCACAAAAACATGAAGAGGATTGATTTAAGGAGGAGGAGGAAGAGCGGGCTACGGGCTTGTGACCCTCTTAAGTTGTTCTTCCATGGAAGCAACTCTATCAAGGAGATTTTGTGGGAGGGGTGTAACTTGAACATTGGAAGGTTGGCATGATTGCCTTGGAGGGGTGGCTTGATATGAAGGCCGTGGAGGAGGGTTAATGGGCCGACTTACAAAAGGACCCGGATGGGCCGGGTTGCAAGGAACGTGTGGGCCTTGTGGCCGTGGTGAAGGAGGAATAGAAGGAGGCGGGTGATGGCTCACCCGAGGAGGAGTTTGTGTAGAAGGGGGTGGATGGACTCCTCGAAGTGGTGTATATGCCAAAGGAGGCGGGTGATGGGCCACCCGTGTGGGATTGAAGGGAGGATGAGAAGAAGATGTGCCCTCAACAATAGTCTTAAGGGCTTGGATTTGTTGAGGGGTGAGATGATCTAATGCACGAATGACTTGAGAAACCCTCTCATCATTGGGAGGAGATGGTCCCAGTGAAGTAGTGGCTTGCAATGATTGTGAGGGACCATGAGATTGGAAATTGCCCATGGGTCGGGCAATACCATGCGAATAAGGATGCAGTCCCTTAGAAGAGTTATGGTGAGGATTATAAAGTTGAGGATTATAAGATGTACTTGGTTGATCATCCTCATGGGTATATGAATGATTAGACATGTTAATTTTGTTATCAAGGTGAAACATCATGCAGGGCAAACAATATTCAATCAAAGCAATGTTGCAAAGATATCAAACAAGTTGGATGTTTTACGCTTGATTTTATTTTGACTTAAACCTTGGTGAATTAGGTGATTTTGGAAAAATGTGATATAAGTCACACAAGGTAGGAACCTAGTTTCAATATGATTTTGCTTCAATGTCAACTAGGTTCATTCTCTCACCATGCATAGGCCAACTAAACCCGGGGAACTTCAAGGTACAACCTGCCCGGCGTCCGTGAGGGAATCCACGGGTGCGGGGACTTATGGAGGCTTGGTTTAGGAATTTTCAATCTAAAGAGACGGAAAGCTCAATAGAGAGTCCTTCCTTCACCAAGAGGGGGTAGGAGGTCCCAAAAGATGTAGGGAGAGGAGGTCTCCCAAGCCAAATGCAATATGAAAGTGCTAATGCAAAAGATAAAGAAAAGAAAGTATGAACAATGATATGAGCCAAACCAATGAAAGATAAGGCCAAAACACTCACATGGCCATAGAAATCAAGGCAATCAACATAACATGAAGCATGTCATCCATTTCTTTTTCTTTTTAAGATGGAGAGATGAGAAAGTGGAGTTTTCCAAAACCAACAAGTTAGCAATCACATAAGGAGAGGGGGATGTGCACGCGATGCACAAGTGATAAAACAAAAAGAAAAAGTGCTATGTGGAGCACAAAGGGAGTTACACCGTGGGTGCAAAAGGGGAAGGGTAATCAAATAAAAATAATGGTGGTCCCACCGTGATCGCCAATTTGTAGATCTAAGAAAATCCACTCAAGAAAAGAAAAGGATAATATATGACTAGAAAAGCATGGGAAGAGAGGAAAAGGGGAGCATGCGTAGGATGCTAATGGAGGGTGATCACCAGAGACGCAAGGGCCTCAAAAATATAACAATAAAGAATAGGAGGGATCGCGAAAAATACCTTAAAAGAAGCGGGGGAGGGTGTGAGTGCACCTTCTCTTTCTATCAGCCGGCCGATGAAGAGAGTTTTCCTTTAGCTTGATTACCCTTGCAAAATAACAAAGAAAACACCAACAATAAAGATATGATTAGAAACCAAAATGTGTAGCATCAATTCCAAATAAGATATATAAATAATGAGAAGCATGGACTAGAACACACCTTGTTGGTGTTGGCCTTTAAAACCCCTATGCAAAAGGGTAAGGGAAATATGATGTATGATAGGAGGGTGCAAGTGTTGCACTATGGAGATGTGCTAGAGTGCACAATATGGAGATCTCAATATTGAGATGATAAAATAAGAAGAGGAGAAGAAGAATGTGATGTATGCAATCTAAGTAAAATTCATAAAGAAACAAAAGGAATTAAAGAAGAAATAGGTTTATTGATTGATTCTCCAAGAGGGGGCTTCAAAATCTTCAATGTGCTTCAAAGAGGATGAAGAGCTCGTAGAGGCTCCAAGGATGAAGAGGCTCCAAATCTTAAAGAGAGGTACAAGAACTCCATAGATAAAGCTTTAAGCATGTAGAAGACTTCTCCTTGAGCCTCCAATCAACAGCAGCTCCCCTTAGTTGATTGATGATGCCCTTTTACACAACGGAGAGAGGGGTCCTATTTATAGGGCCAAAATTCAGAGTTTAATTCAAGGAAAATTAGAAAATCATGTTTTAATGGGATTTGGAAGGTGATAAATTATGGCCATGTGTCCTTTAATCCTTAGAAAGCCTTGGGAGACCTTTCCCAAATGAAACAGGGCTCAAAGGAGTGAAAGAACGAGGTTCTATCGGAGTTCCGATCTTTGAAAGAAATGACGACTAGGCAGATGGTCGCTATTTAAAATAACGCTCGCGCGAAGCGTTGCTAATTCTGAGGCATTTTGAGACGGATTCAGACTTTCTGAAATTTGAAAAGAATTTGTGACCATGAGGAGGTCGCTATTTAGAAATTAATATGAATTTGGACGGAGTTAAAACCTCAAAATATGGCAACGAAATTGGTGACTTTACACACGGGCGCTATTTCATAAAATAGCGACCTTCCAGGAAGTCGTGGATTCAAAAATAATCTGATTTTGGCTCAAAATATGAAGAAAAGAATTGGCGACCTTCCGAACGGTCGCTATTTAATGAATTGGCGACTTCACGTAGCGTCACTATTTCAAATAATCTGAAAATAGCAAAACGGAAGCCTGCTAGAATTGGTGCCCCCTTCCTTGGCTCTATTTAAATAGTGGCAGGCAGGCTGCCACCAATTCGTTAAAAAGCGGCAGGGTGGCTGCCACTAATTAAATAGCGCCAGGGTGGCTGCCACCAACTCGTTAAATAGCGGTAGGGTGGCCGCCACCAATTCGATAAATAGCGGCAGGGTGGCCGCCACTAATTCGAAAAGCCCACAAAAAAATGGAGAAAAATCTCAGAAAAATATGAAAAATAGAATAACATGTGTGAAAGCTGGGGGAAGTTGGATATTCAAGAAAAGAGAGGAAAATCACTCAAATAAGTTAAATTAAGGGCCAAATGGGGCATCACAGCGCGATAGGAGATATGCTCATAATGATGTCAATTTTAGCGTGTCTGTAAGGGGTGAAGAGGAACTTTAAGTTACCACATTACCGGCTTAAGCGCCCTTTCGGGTTTTCGCCAACGCCAGCCCCCTCTTGCTTTTGCCCACACGCCCTTTCGGGTTTTCATGTGGCGGGGTACCCAATTTTACCTGCGGCGCCCTTTCAAGTTTTCGCCACAATCAGGTTATAGCCATTCTTGCCCTTGTCCAAATGTAGGAACAAGGCCGGCGGGGCACCTCTATTTTAAGCCCCATTTTTTCTTTCTCTTTTTTTTTACATAACAGGAGGATGTTGAGAGGTCAACATGTGATATTTGACCCCTTGGTGACGTCAGATAGCTACCGACTGAGGCGCAGGGTCTCATGCTAGTAGAGGCGGTTTATTCGTTGGCAGAGGAACGATGCCAGCGCAAAGGAGGAGCTTCATCCAATTCGGACGTAAGGTTCGTGATGGTGATGTTGAATGAATGTCGACTAGGACACGAGGTCTTGCGTCGAGAAAGGGTTTATTCATTAGCAAGAAGGAAATGCTAACGCAAGGGATAGATTTAATGCCGATTTGGGCGTAAGGCCCGTAATGGCAATATTGTAGAAGAGTTGGCTAGGACACGAAGTCTTGCACCGGAAAAAGATTTTATTCGTTAGCAATCGGGAAATGCTAACGCAACGGATAGATTTTGTGCTGATTCGGCGTAAGACTCGTAATGGCAATGTTGTATTGTATGCTGTTATTTATATACATATACATATATATATATATATATGTATACTCGGCCAGGGCGGAGTGCAACTAGACCAAGGTGGGCAGAGCTTAGCTAGGGCAGAGTACCACTAGACCAAGGTAGGTAGAACTCAGTCAGGGTGGAGTGCCACTAGACTAAGGTAGGTAGAACTTAGGTAGGGCAGAGTGCTACTAGACCAAGGTAGGAAGACCTCGGCCAGGGCGGAATGCCACTAGAACAAGGTGGGTAGAGCTTGGCTAAGGTGAAATGCCACTAGACCAAGGTGGGAAGAACTTAGTCAGGCCAGAGTGCCACTAGACTAAGGTAGGTAGAGCTCGGCCAGGGTGGGATGCCACTAGACCAAGGTGGGCGGAACTTAGCTAGGGCAGAATGCCACCGGACTAAGGTAGGTCGAACTTAGCTAGGGCGGAGTGCCACTAGACTAAGGTAGGTGGAACTTAGCTAGGGTGGAGTGCCACTAGACTAAGGTAGATGGAACTCAACCAGGGCGGGATGCCACTAGACCAAGGTAGGAAGAGCTCGGCCCTGGCGGATTGCCACTAGACCAAGGTGGGTAGAGCTCGGCCAGGGCGGAATGCCACTAGACCAAGGTGGGTAGAGCTCAGCCAGGGCAGAATGCCACTAGAACAAGGTAGGAAGAACTTAGTCAGGGCGGAGTGCCACTACACTAAGGTAGGTGGAACTTAGCTAGGGCGGAGTGCCGCTAGACTAAGGTAGGTCTGGGTCATTCTGAGAATGCCGGTTGAGCTGCATGATACAGCTTCAAGTGTTTTCCATTAAGGGGAGAGAACTGGACAACTCCTTTGTGATCTACACGGACGTACACACCCCCTTCATATACTCGGCGGATGACGTATGGTCCAACCCAATTTTCAACCAATTTCTCTTTGGGATTGGAGGCCATCACTTCTCTTCTTTTGACCATTACTAGGTCACCCTTCTTGAATTCTCGACCTTTGACCAGCTTGTCAAAAGCATGGGCCATGCGAGCTTGGTAGAGTTGAATATTTTGTTGCACGCGGAGACACTTTCCTTCAAGCTCGGCAAGCTCTTCCAGTCTTCTTTCTATATTGGTATGTTCGCCGCTAACCAAACCATGCTGGATGGCAACTCGCAGCGAGGGGACCTCCAATTCAATCGGCACCACAGCCTCTGACCAGTATACGAGGGAGAATGGCGAACATCCGGTTGGCATTTTATAAACCGTACGATAGGCCCAAAGCACTTCGTACATCTATTCTTCCCAGTCCTTTTTATTAGACTTGACAGTCTTTGCCAGCAGTGTGCATAGTGTTTTATTGAAGGCTTCCGCAAGTCCGTTGGCCTGAGGGTTGTAGGGGGGCGAGGTCCTCCAGTCAATCTTATACTTATCAGCCATCCGATAAACCTTCTGGTTTCTGAAATGGCTTCCATTATTAGAGATGATTTGGCTGGGAACCCCAAACCAGAATATTATATTCTACCGAAAGAATCTTGCGACCAATTCTCCCGTTACATCTCTTAGCACAACTGCTTCTGCCCATCTGGAGAAGTAATCTGTGGCTGCTAAGATATATCTGCACCCTGACGAGGATGCTGGCAGTGGCCCTACCACGTCCGTGCCCCATTGGGCAAACGACCAACTTGGTAGGGTGGGGTGCAGCAGCACCGTCCGTCTCCTGGACACGTTGGCGTGCTCTTGACATTTTTGGCAAGCTTTTTTTGACGAGGATTGCCCCATTCCCGCCAATCAGGCTACTGAACTTCTTCAACAGCTGTCGCTTCATTTTCTTGTTCATCAGCCAGAACCTCTGTTACACTGGGGACCTGCCGACGGTTGATTACCGCTATATTCAGGCTTGTGTCTGGCGGGATTGCCAAAGAACTAGCCAGCTTTGCGAGGGCATCCACCTGAGCATTCTGTCCTCGGTTAATATGCTTGATTTTGATGAAGTAGAATCTCGCCATCAATTGGAGGGCCAGTTGATAGTAAGGGAGGAGTTCTTGCTTCCGCACATCGAACTCTCCTTCCAGCTATTTTATGACTAGCATGGAATCTCCGAATGCTTCCAACATTTGGATCTCCATCGACAGAGCAATCTGCAACCCGATTATGAGGGCTTCATATTCTGCTTCATTGTTTGTGCATGGCTTGTTTATGAGCAAGATGTATATATAACTTCTCCTTCGGGAGACTTCAGGACTATGCCTGCCCCCGCTCTGACTCTGGCTGACCCAGTAGCTGAGGTGTCGATTCTAGAAGCACCGTCAAAATACAGTTGCCATAGAGAGGGCTGCACCTGGCCGACCTCTAGGGTTTCATCTTCAGGAAGCTCCAGTTCCAGCGGGTAGTCTTCAGGTACTGGATGCTCAGCAAAGAAGTCTGCGATAGCTTGGCCTTTGACGGCCTTTTGCGGTATGTAGGAGATATCGAACTCCATAAGGATCACCGCCCATTTGCCCAAACGACCTTTGAGTGCCGGTTGGGACATGATATATTTTTGCGGATCCACCTTGGAGATCAGTTTAATCTCATGTTGATGTGACACAACCTTGGGGTGATCATCATATGATCAAATGACCCTTGGACCTAGCAAGCAACCAACGCACGAATCGGTGACTTTACTCGGGCGGACTCACCCGCTAAGCGCACTCTTGTGCCCGTAGGCAAACCGGTGATAGTGGTGAGGGTCCGGGACGGGCCCTTGCTGCTCCGGGGGTTGGCTAGCTTTGGATTGGACCTCTCAAGGGTCCTAGGATGCCCACTCTCGTAGGCGGCCAGCACGCCGAGGGCGTGGGTGTTAATGGCTCTCTCGCAACTCACCCGCGGTAGTCACTCAATCACAAGCAAATTCGGGTTCGGGCGCTCCACTTACCACCGACGGCACTAAGATGCGATACTACTTAAGCAAGGGAATTTCAGCAAAGAGGGGTGTGCAGTGGCTCACCTAGTCGGTGTGAAGACACCGATCCCGGTCGGAGACGAGGGCGAGCGAGGAAGCGTGGGCTTACCCGCACGCCGCGCCGGAGAAGCTTCGATCTGAAATTTTAATTTACATGCACTACACCCCATGCAAGGGGGGGGGGATCTTGGGGTTGGGGTTAATGTGAATACAACAATACTACCTCCACGCAGGGAGGGGCCTTCAGCCGGCCAAGCGGGGTGGGGAAACTAAAGCAAAGAACGACGACTAAGTGTGGATGCCGACTCTGCCGGCTATCTGCCAACTGGGATAGTGGGTCGGTGTTGCAGCTGTAGATCCCGCTCAGGAATTTTGCTGATGGCGAGATCAGCGGAGAAATCTTTGTAATAGGAAGGGGAATGCCTCGGAATTTTTGTGATTTCTTCTGAAGAAGCTACTGGTCGGGACTGAAGATGGAACAGGACCTCTATTTCTTGGACTAGCAGGGACTGACTTCCAACAGTAGGATGCAGAGGGTACCCCGGCCGCTCCCGTTGTCGGAATCAGGCGCCGTCAGAGTCGTTGGAATTTTAGTCAAGGTCTCTTCGCAGCAAAATAGACGGGGAAGCCTTCCGATGTCGGGGGAGGTCTGAGGACGCTGAACACTGCTGACAGGTCGAAGCAGACTGTGTTGTAGCAGAGTGACGCAGCAGAGGGAGAAAAATGGTAACTCCGACCACCGGAGGCTGAATGGAACTCCGCTTCCTGATTCTGAAAATAGACAGGGAGAAGTAGAACTTTGTAGAAGAAATGGTGGACTTATTCCTCCGAGGTTTGTCGTGGCAGGGCTCTCAATCTGGTTCTGGTGCTCAGCAGGATCGGTTCCGCGCAGTCGTGGGAGAACGGAGTTTATGAACAGCCCCGAGCTCCGATGAAGACGAAACCACTTCTGTTGCGAAAAAGACCCGGAGAAGCTTCCAACAATTGCTCTTGTGTCTTCAAACTCGTCCGGATGGCGTCGTGGTGATCGCTGCAAGAGACTGGTTCGTCTGCAACCTGTGGGCAGCAACCTGCAACTCTTGTGTTGGCTTCTAAAGAAGGAGATGGGGGAGGTGTATGTATGAAAGGGGTGATGGGGTGGAAGAAGTAGTGTGTATGGAGGGATGGGGAATGCTAATGGAGATAGGAAGGGGATGGGAGGGGGCAGTGGGGCAGGTCCTCAGCTGGAGGTAGGGGAAGGTGGAGTCAATGGAGGTGAATGGAGGGAGATGAGAGGGGCGACCAAGACTAGAAGGGAGGAGAGGGGGGCGGCCAAAACATGGAGGGAAGGTGGATTTCAAATTTGAATTGACCTAGGGAGGTGGAGGGTTGTGTGGGAACTAGTGGCATTGCATTGGGAGGGAGGAGATTATGTTGGAAGTGGAGGAGATGCCACCTAGGGACAATGGAAGTGGAGTAATGGCAACTTGGGGAAGTGGAGGGGTATTGAATGAGGTGGGTAGCTAGTGGAGGTGGTTGGGGAGGGGAGGAGAGAGAAGGAAATTCGAAATTGGGGATGGAGGAGAGAGAAAGAGGGGTGAAATAGAGAGATTAAGAGGGGAATGGGTGGGGAATCTCTCCCCTAGGGTCTCTCACCCAAAAACTAGAGGAATCACTCCTTAAACTAGATTTGAACACTCAAATAGAAGGCTTTGTATTCATTCATTCATTAAGTTCAAATGGAGGAAATGGGGTCCTATATATAGGAAACCCACATTTCTACAAAAGACCCTGAAAAAAGACTCATTGACAAATAACCGAAGGGGTAGGGGAGCTCATTGGGCTAAGCCCGAAGAAATTGGCCCAATTAGCACATTACACATTCTAATGACACTCAAACATAGGAAAATAAATGCTAGACCTAGGGACATGACTCTAAAATTTTAAAATTACATCAATGACTCAAATAAAAATTACATTGGACTCAAAATTAAATGGCTAGACCATGCCGGATGAAATAGGAGGTGATGTTCTCATCATACTCCCGGGGTGCGAAGAACTCGACTCCGTCGAGTAAGAGTCTTTCCTAGCTCGCCCATGTCTCCACCATCGTGGTCGGCCCTTCCACCTCATAAGATACTGCTGGATTGCCCTGCTCCTGATGGTGTCGTTATGTTCAACCAGTATCAAATCTTTGTGCTCATGCCGGGCTCTCAAGGTTAGAAGGGGATTCTTATCGGTGGGGTCACTCTTAAAGGGGGGTATGGGCTCAATATCCTCGCTAGGTGCCACCGTGGGGCCCTTGCAGGGCACAAGGTCCGCCACACTACAATGAGGGTTGACCCCACATTCCTTCAGAAGGAACAACTCATTGGCATATATACTCAATCGCCCCAAGACCTTAAAGGGTCCAGTCTCACGATCCCTGAGCGTAAAGGCGACTCTAGGGAAGAGCCTCTTTATCCTGACCATCAGATAGTCACCCTCTTGGAAGTCTAGGTTTCTTTTGCGGGTATCAATTCGCCTTTGACAAATCCTTTTACCTTTGATGATGGGCTTGCAAGTATGCAATCCTGAGACATAGTTGGTGAATGCTGGCACTCTATTGGATGTTGGGGGTCCCGGGCACCCAAATGTGGACCTAGCATGTCTAGACTCCCTATGAAGATTAGTGAAGATAGGAGGGCCTGGACCTCCAAATGTAGCTCTATCATGCAAAGGGGTGGTAAATGCCGGGGGACCCGGACATCCAAGAATGCACCTATCATGCTTAAGACTCATGATGAATGGAGGTGGACCATTACATCCGAAAATGGCCCATTCATGCTTCCTACTTGACATGTGGGTGATGTGAATGAATGGAACCGTCTTATGAATCATGCCAAGTGATGTGTTGTGCCAAGACTTATGCATTCCTATCCCAAAGATCACTTCTATGTGTATGGGTGTGGGATGACCTTTGAACTTCCATGTAAAAGGGTCAAACATATCTAGGAAGGTGGGCATTATGGAGAGGGGCTCTTTCTTGCTTCCTAGGCAGACGTTATCTATGGCGATGGTTCCCTTTGTGTAGTCCAAGTCTTGTAAGAGGTGATCTTGGTCCAACATGGTCGGTTGGGGTAGGGAAATGTGAGTTGTGGGTAAGGTGGGTGTATCACATGGGTAACTAAGCTCCCATTGGAAGGAATCAAAGGGGTCATGGACTGGGCTTCCTAGAGGATGGAACTCTTTGTCCACATGGCCTATGCATGGTGGGTCATCCTTACTAAGGTCTTTAGTGGGCCAGTTGATCAAGGTACTTGGGATTTTAATGGTAGTGGAGTGGACCATGATGGGTTCTTCATCCATGGGGAGAATGAGAAGGAGGTCACTAGTGTAGCAACCAATGGTGAAGACTGAGGTGATAGAACCATCACATGGGTGGATGAGACTAAGTCTTCTTGGGTGGGCCGCTCCTTTGGTCAATAAGCAAGTCAACTTTAGTTGCCATTCTAAACCCTTGAGGAGATCATCCCAACCATTTACCTCATAGTAGGATTGGAATGTGGTGTGATAGGAGTTAATGTGTGCTAATTGGAAAGGGTGCTCCATGGTTGGGGTTTGAAAGTATAAGGCATGAGGGATGGGATTTTGTTTGAGCCATTTGATGATGAGTTCTCCTACGGTCACAACCTTTTGCGTGAGATTGAGTGATTTGGGGAGGCATGTGTTTGTTTGGACGGGGATGAGTTGATGTCTTTCTTCCTTAATGATTGGGGTATGAATTTCCTTGAATGTGGGGAAGAGATTTGTGTTGGTGTCCAATCCCGGGGATTTGATTTTGTGGGCCGGGTTCTCCTCATGTTCACTCATGACATCATTCATTCTTTGTAGTGGGTTGAGAGGGCATGGTGGCCGGGTATGGGGCTCCGGTGGGTGAGGAAACAAAAGGTTGTTGAAACCATAGGCTCCCGGGAGATGTGGGGGATGAACTAGGCAAGACCAACGCAATGGGTGGAAGGTGGTATTCCGTTCATCAAGCCATTATTTTCCTAGGATTATGCAAGGGCCTTTCAAAGTACCAATTTGACACCAAGCTCCATCAAAGTATTTGATCTCTCCAAACCATTTATGAAATTCAACGAAGACTAGGTCTCCGTTGTGCACAATTTGTCCGGTCGTAGAGAGGGTGGCTATAATTTCGGGGGATACCCAATTATCTTCTACCATGTAGATGAAGTCAATTTCTGTGGGGCTCCCATTAGGTAGGTATGCTTGGGATATGATGGGAATTTGGGCCTTTTGGTCTGTAGACTCAATGACAATGGGAGGTGGATAATGCATGGAACGATCTGATGAGAACTCTAATGCAAGCGTGCCCATGGACTTGACTTGATAGAGACAAGTCAATGACTTGCTCTGATACCACTTGATGTGACACAACCTTGGGGTGATCATCACATGATCAAATGACCCTTGGACCTAGCAAGCAACCAACGCACGAATCGGTGACTTTACTCGGGTGGACTCACCCGCTAAGCGCACTCTTGTGCCCGTAGGCAAACCGGTGATAGTGGTGAGGGTCCGGGACGGGCCCTTGCTGCTCCGGGGGTTGGCTAGCTTTGGATTGGACCTCTCAAGGGTCCTAGGATGCCCACTCTCGTAGGTGGCCAGCACGCCGAGGGCGTGGGTGTTAATGGCTCTCTCGCAACTCACCCGCGGTAGTCACTCAATCACAAGCAAATTCGGGTTCGGGCGCTCCACTTACCACCGACGGCACTAAGATGCGATACTACTTAAGCAAGGGAATTTCAGCAAAGAGGGGTGTGCAGTGGCTCACCTAGTCGGTGTGAAGACACCGATCCCGGTCGGAGACGAGGGCGAGCGAGGAAGCGTGGGCTTACCCGCACGCCGCGCCGGAGAAGCTTCGATCTGAAATTTTAATTTACATGCACTACACCCCATGCAAGGGGGGGGGATCTTGGGGTTGGGGTTAATGTGAATACAACAATACTACCTCCACGCAGGGAGGGGCCTTCAGCCGGCCAAGCGGGGTGGGGAAACTAAAGCAAAGAACGACGACTAAGTGTGGATGCCGACTCTGCCGACTGTCTGCCAACAGGGATAGTGGGTCGGTGTTGCAGCTGTAGATCCCGCTCAGGAATTTTGCTGATGGCGAGATCAGCGGAGAAATCTTTGTAATAGGAAGGGGAATGCCTCAGAATTTTTGTGATTTCTTCTGAAGAAGCTACTGTTCAGGGCTGAAGATGGAACAGGACCTCTGTTTCTCGGACTAGCAGGGACTGACTTCCAACAGTAGGATGCAGAGGGTACCCCGGCCGCTCCCGTTGTCGGAATCAGGCGCCGTCAGAGTCGTTGGAATTTTAGTCAAGGTCTCTTCGCAGCAAAATAGACGGGGAAGCCTTCCGATGTCGGGGGAGGTCTGAGGACGCTGAACACTGCTGACAGGTCGAAGCAGACTGTGTTGTAGCAGAGTGACGCAGCAGAGGGAGAAAAATGGTAACTCCGACCACCGGAGGCCGACTGGAACTCCGCTTCCTGATTCTGAAAATAGACAGGGAGAAGTAGAACTTTGTAGAAGAAATGGTGGACTTATTCCTCCGAGGTTTGTCGTGGCAGGGCTCTCAATCTGGTTCTGGTGCTCAGCAGGATCGGTTCCGCGCAGTCGGGGGAGAACGGAGTTTATGAACAGCCCCGAGCTCCGATGAAGACGAAACCACTTCTGTTGCGAAGAAGACCCGGAGAAGCTTCCAGCAATGGCTCTTGTGTCTTCAAACTCGTCCGGATGGCATCGTGGTGATCGCTGCAAGAGACTGGTTCGTCTGCAACCTGTGGGCAGCAACCTGCAACTCTTGTGTTGGCTTCTAAAGAAGGAGATGGGGGAGGTGTATGTATGAAAGGGGTGATGGGGTGGAAGAAGTAGTGTGTATGGAGGGATGGAGAATGCTAATGGAGATAGGAAGGGGATGGGAGGGGGCAGTGGGGCAGGTCCTCAGCTGGAGGTAGGGGAAGGTGGAGTCAATGGAGGTGAATGGAGGGAGATGAGAGGGGCGACCAAGACTAGAAGGGAGGAGAGGGGGGCGGCCAAAACATGGAGGGAAGGTGGATTTCAAATTTGAATTGACCTAGGGAGGTGGAGGGTTGTGTGGGAACTAGTGGCATTGCATTGGGAGGGAGGAGATTATGTTGGAAGTGGAGGAGATGCCACCTAGGGACAATGGAAGTGGAGTAATGGCAACTTGGGGAAGTGGAGGGGTATTGAATGAGGTGGGTAGCTAGTGGAGGTGGTTGGGGAGGGGAGGAGAGAGAAGGAAATTTGAAATTGGGGTTGGAGGAGAGAGAAAGAGGGGTGAAATAGAGAGATTAAGAGGGGAATGGGTGGGGAATCTCTCCCCTAGGGTCTCTCACCCAAAAACTAGAGGAATCACTCCTTAAACTAGATTTGAACACTCAAATAGAAGGCTTTGTATTCATTCATTCATTAAGTTCAAATGGAGGAAATGGGGTCCTATATATAGGAAACCCACATTTCTACAAAAGACCCTGAAAAAAGACTCATTGACAAATAACCGAAGGGGTAGGGGAGCTCATTGGGCTAAGCCCGAAGAAATTGGCCCAATTAGCACATTACACATTCTAATGACACTCAAACATAGGAAAATAAATGCTAGACCTAGGGACATGACTCTAAAATTTTAAAATTACATCAATGACTCAAATAAAAATTACATTGGACTCAAAATTAAATGGCTAGACCATGCCGGATGAAATAGGAGGTGATGTTCTCATCACATGTGATAGCATGTAGTGTCGGAGTTTCTTGACGGCGAAGACCAGTGCCAAGCAGATCTTCTCAATGTGGGTGTATTTCTCCTCAGTTCTGACTAATCTTCGACTGAGGTAGTAGAGGGCTTGTTCTTTCCCTTCTTCATTGTTCTGGGCTACCATTGCCCCCAGGGAGTTATATGTGGCTGCGATGTACAAAACTAGCGGCCGTCCTTTCACCGGTGCGCCCAGCACTGGAGGAGTCTTCAGATAGTCTTTGAGCTTGTCAAAGGCTATCTGGCAATCTTCGTCCCAATAAAAGGGAACATCTTTCATCATCATCTTGTGAAAGGGCTGGCATCGCTCTGACAAATTAGATATGAACTGCCGGATGTAAGCCAGGCGGCCTTGAAGAGATCTCAGCTCGGAGAGGTTCCTTGGTGAAGGTAACTCCTGAATTGCTTTGATCTTTGTGGGGTCTATTTCAATTCCCCGGTATCTAACAATGAAACCCAAGAACTTCCCTCTCGACACTCCGAACGCACACTTCATAGGGTTTATTTTTAATTCATACTGCCTTAGCCTCTAAAAGACTACTCAGAGGTCCTACATATGGTCTTCTTTCTTTCTGGTTTTGACTACCATGTCATCTATGTAGCACTCGACCTTATGGTAGAGCAGCTCATCAAATATTCTAGTCATCGCCCGCTGATAGGTGGCGTCGGCGTTCTTCAATCCAAACGACATCCTCTTGTAGTGGTAAATGCCCTTGGGAGTTCGGAAGGTAATGGAGATCCGGTCATGTTTCGTGATCCATATCTGGTTATAGCCGGACGATCCATCCATGAATGACAGGGCCTCGTGGCTGGTTGTTGCATCTATCATGACCTCAGTAATTGGCACTCGAAAGTCATCCTTGGGGCAGGCTTTATTCAGATCTTGGAAGTCAACACATATCCGGATCTGTCCATTCTTCTTCTTCACGGGCACAATATTGGCTAGCCATGTGGTATATTGATTTTCATCGACGAAACCCACATCAATGAGCTTGTCCACCTTTTTGCATATTTGAGTAATGAGCTCTGGCCTCATGCGCCGCGGTGGTTGCTTCACCGGTTCGGCTTCGGGGCTTATTGCTAGCTCATGTTGTGAGACTGCGGGGCTCAGTCCTGGCATTTCCTTGTAGGTCCAGGCAAAGCAATCCCGGTATTCTTGCAGTAGCTGGATGTACAGCTTCTGTTCTTCAGCAGATAGCTGGGCGCTGAGGATGGTCGGCCTATGGTCATCCTCATCTCCCAGGTTGACTTCTATCAGCTCATCGACCATGGCTTGGTCTCCATCTTCTATTTCCGAGGGCACCGGCTGAAGGTCGATGAAGTCTGGAATATCATCTTCAAGGTCAAGGACCACGATCTCTTCATTTGGTTCTATTTGAACTTCAGCAAGGATCACTGCCTCGGTAAGAAGCGGCTGTGGGAATTGTTCCATCAACGAATCCATTACCGTTGAAGCTTCGAGGGGTGATATAACAACTTCATCCCCCCTTTCGGTTGCCGTGTCCTCGGTAGGGGTGGCGCTTTTCTTTTCAACAGCATGCATCTCTTGCTCAGCTTCGACATAAGTCTCTCCGATCGACAGGAGAGGTGCTGGAATCATCATTAGCGGAGACCCGCCAGAGGGAGACGTCCCTGTTTCTTCAACATCTTCGGCTTCGCTACTACTGGCCATGTCAAATCTGGCTTGAAGGGCCACTTCTTCAGGATAGACTTGCTCCCAGCATCGGCAAGGAGCCATGGTCTCTGTTTCTGAGTCTCTTGATCTAGCCGGTTCAGCATATTCAGATTCTGCCTGGTATTCATCAAAAGTTTCCCCCAGCGGGTTATTTTCAGCAGGATAGAAAGCGGTGATGGTGTCTACCTCATAGCACCCACTGTAATAATATTCTTCAAGGGTGAAGCCAAACCCTGGATGCTGAGAAACACGTCTCATTTGTTTGTCTAGACTTGCAGGATATCACATCTTTTGGAATGCTTCTTTGTCTTTCTGCGACTAGTTGGAGAGGATGTGGTGCTTCTGGAACATCCTGGCCATCCGACTTGTCGTGAATGCCAGACCCTGGATGGGAGCTAGCGGATTCTCTATGTCTTCGGGCAGATGACAATCAGTGTCCTCTCGGGTAAGGTGCTCCTCAGCAGTATAGAACAAGTGATGTGAAACATTGACGGGAATGCAGCAAGTGACAATGATCCCTTGGACTTAATTCGCAAACGCATTCACAAAAGTCGAGAAAGCTTGGAAGACGCCGTCTCACCGTGCGCACCCGTCACCCATGGTGACTCGATGATGCCGAGTCGAGGTGGGGGAGAGGGACCCTTGCTGGTAGAGGGCCAGCACAACTAAGGTTTTCCCTCCCGAAGGTAGGATGCCCACGATCAAGGGCGGCCGGGTGCCTTGGGGGCACAAGGTCACTCACTCACTATTATCCACGATGACCACTCAGGATGGTGGCTCCGGGAACGGACACTCTCTCACCGACCAACGGATAAGTTTTATGGATATGAAATGAACAGAAGTAAATGGAGCAAGGGCAGGAGCTCACCTGGTTGGTTTGAAGAAACCAACCCCGGTCGGAGACGATGGGCGAGCGGGGAAGTGTGGGTTCCCCGCACACTGCGCCGGTGAAGCTTGAATCCTGTTTAATTAGTTACACTCACTACACCTCTCGCAGGAGGGTGGACTTGGGGTGGGGATGATTGAATTACATGTAAACACTACCTCCATGCAGGGAGGGGCGGTGAGCCGGCCAGGCGGGGATGGGAGATTCGCCGGAAACGCTAAAGGAGAAGCCGATGTCGAATCTGCCTGCACTCTGCGTCGAATGACTGACAGTCACTGTTGAGGTCGTAAATTCTAGTCCGGAATTCTGCTAATGATGAGACCAGAGGAGAACGCTTCGTAGCTAGGGCTGGGATGCCTCAGAATTATGTTGAATTCTTCTGATGTCGTTGCTGGCCGTGGTGGAGGTTCGAACAGCGTGACAGAATCTGGGACTGGCAGCTTCTGATCTCACACAGCAGGTTGTAGAGAGTGTCCCGATCGCTTCTGGACTCCGAATCATGAACCGCCAGAGTTTCTCGAACCGTGGACGAGCCCTCTTCGTAGAAAAACTGACGGGGAAGCCGTCTGATGTCGAAGAGGACTGGGGGACTCAGAATAGTGGAGTTAGGTCGTTGCAGACTGTGGGAGGCAGACCCGCGCAGCCGAGGGAGAAAAATGGTAACTTCAGCCCACGGACGTGGAACGAAGCTCCGCTTCTTGATTCTGAATGTCGACTGGACGAGGGAGAACTTTGTAGAAGAGCTCAAGGCCGAATTCTTCCGTGGACCATCATGGTACAGGCTCTAACCTGGTTCAGGTACTCTGCAGGGGTGACTCTGCGCCGTCGGGGGAGATCAGTCCTCCCGGACAACCCCAGACTTAGAATGGGGCGGGATTGCCTTGCCTGCGAAGCTGATTAGACGAACTTTCCAGAAATGTATGATACGACTTCAGATGTTGTCATATGACTCCGTGGTTGCTTCTGCAAGTTGACCCTTTCTGCTACACTCGAACTGAGAGCTGTAATTTGAAGAAGATGGGGGGGAAAGGGGGTTTATGGGAGGGGAAGTGAGGTGGATGGGTATGGGGATGACCCTTGGCTGTGATGGGGTCTGGGAGGGGGTGTTCCAAGAAGTGGGAGGGGGAGAATGAGGCCTGGAAGGAGGTGTTTGCAGTGGCTGAGAGGGGAGTTGCGAAATTGGGCTTGGAGGGAAAGGGGGAAGGTGAGGGGGCACAAGTGGGTGGGGGGGGAATGGTTTCCCTCCTTTGGATTTGGAATGGGTTTAATGGAAAGGGATTAATGGTAGCCTAGAGAATGGGAAGGGTTGCCTTGGGGAGGGGAAGAGGTGTTTGGGAGAATGGATTCCCCCTTGGGAAGGTGAAAGGGTGAATGGGGAAGGGGAAAGGTGTCTAGGAGAATGGTATTCCACCTAGCAGGTTGGGGGGGAGTAAATGGGAGGTATAGGGAAGGGAGAGAGGTTTAATGAGGAGTGAATGAGGAGGAGAGAGAGAGAATTTCGAAATTTTGGGGGGAAGAGAGAGAAAGTGGCGCCCTAGAGAGAGAGAGTAAGAGAGAGAGAGAAGAAGAGAGAGAGAGAGCTAGAGAGAAAGAGAGAGGTGCACTAATGCTTGGCAAATTCTATCAAATCTTCATTAGCTTCAACTGGTGGGATTGGGGTCCTATTTATAGGAATCCCACAATTCAACATAAGTCCCTGACTTTTGGACTAATGACAACTAACCAAGGGGGAAAGGGGTGCCTCTGGGCCAAGCCCATATAACTGGGCCCATTAACCAATCTAACTGACATAATGATAAAAAACTTAGGTAGATGACTCATTAACCTAGGGACTTGACTCAAATAAAAGAAAAATTACAATGATATGACTCCAGAAAAATATGAAATTACATAACTCGACTCAAGAAATCAAGACGAACACAATGGCGATCATCGGGACCCATGGAGAAATGGGAAGTGGTAAGCGATGTCCCCATCATACTCCCGGGGTGCAGAGAACTCGACTCTGTCGAGTAAGGGTCCACCCTACTGCGGTACTGCTCCGATAGGTCAGGATCCAGCTACTGGAGTTCCTCCCGAATCACCCAGGCGTCAACCGAAGGTGGTCGTCCCTTCCACCTAACCAGATATCGCTCATACGCCTTGCTCCGTGTGGTAGTGATCTGTTCATCTAATATCCGCTCCACTTGATCACGCTGGTTTCTCTGGCTAGATGGAGCTCTTGTTGGTGTGGGGGCTCTCTCAAGGGGTGGGATAGGCTGGATCTCCTCACTGGGTGTCACCGTGGGACCCTTGTAGGGCACCAGGTCAGCCACATTGAAAGTGGGGCTTACTCCGTACCCTTCGGGGAGGTCGAACACATAAGCATTTGTGTCAAGGCGCCTCAATACCTGAAAGGAGCCTACTCCACGAGACCTCAGTTTTGAGACAATCTCAGTCCTCACCATCACAAAATCACCGACATGGATTTCTTGGTGGCGACAGTGGGAATCGGCTGATTCCTTAAGAACCTTGCTGCTCTTGTTTTTGTGTTTGCGAATGTTACCATGCAATGTCGTGAATGATGATCCTATAGGGATGAAGGGAGGGCCTGGACAACCAAATTCAGCCCTATCAAGTGTTAGTTTGGTTTTGACAGACTTAGGAGGACCAGGGCATCCATGAATTGACCTATCATGCTTAGAAACCATGTGGACCTTGATGCACTTAGGTGGACCGGGGCAGCCACAAATGGCCCTATCATGCCTGAGGTGGATGAAGAGTGGGGGAGGACCAGCATGTCCAAATGTGGCTCTATCAGGTATGGGTGCAATGAATGCCGGAGGACCTGGACTTCCATGTAGACTCCTATCATGCATAAGATGGATGATGAATGGGGGTGGACCTACATATCCAAATGTGAACCTGTCATGCACTGGACCTAGTGTGTATGTGACACAAATGAGATGACTTGCCCTACCAGGTGGGGCAAAATGTTGTGGCACATGCATTACCATCAAGATGGTCCCATCTTTAGGTGGGGGTGTATTTGGGGATTTCCACTCATAGGGGTCGAAGGGGTCCAAGAAGGTGGACATTTTGGGATAGGTCACTTCCTCATTTCCTAGGTGGATGTCACCCTCGGTCATGGCTCTCATAGTGTGAACTAAGTAGTGGAATGGGTGGGTTGGGTTCAACATGGTGGGTGAGGGTAGGAGGGAGTGGGTGGTGGGTAAGGCGGCTAGGTCCCATGGGTTCAATGTCTTCCATAGGGAGGGATCAAAGGGGTCATGGAATGTGTTACCAAGGAAGGGGTATTCTATCTCCTCAAGGTCTTCAAATGATGGTGAGTCCTCCTCCTTAAATGAAGTAATTGAACCGAAGTCCTTGGCGGGTTGGTTGGCCATGAATGGAGGGCTTGGCATCCTACCCGAAATAAGTAACTCTAATTCGCGGATAGCATCGGGCTCTTCGGGTGTTGGGAGGAATAAAAGAAGGTCGCTAGTGTAGCAACCCACAGTGTATATCGAGGAGATGGACCCGACACATAGGTGTAGGAGGTCAAGGCTCCTAGGTTGGTCGACTACAGTGGTCAACATGCCAGTTAACTCCATTTGCCAAGATAGACCCTTAAGAAAATCTCCTAATGTTTCCACTTGATAGGATGATTGGATTGTGGTGTGATAGGTGGGTAAGGGTACTATAGGAAGGTTTTGTTCCATAGGAGGGCAAACATGAGCCATGAGATCTCTAAATGGGTTCTCCTTTAGCCAACGTGAAAGGGGTTCTCCTAAGATGAGCTCGGCCCCTACTAGGGAGGGTGGTGTAAGGTGAAGACCACCATGTGAAGTTTCTTCTTCTTCCTGGACATGGGTGATCTCCATGGCGGGGGTTAGGTCCGGAGTATTCACCACTATGGGATCGGGTATGGGGATCATGGTTTCCTCTACCAAGGAGGTGAGTAAGTCCATTGTTTGTGGGGTGATGATGACTGGCATATGGCTCTTTTGGGGTGGTGGGTAATGGGGGACTTGGGATAGGATGGGGAGGGGTAGAAGTGGAGGCCTAGGTTGGGCATCTTGTAACTCATGGGGGAGGGTGCACCCCATTTGGCTCAATGGGTCTTCTTTGGGTAGGAATGAGTTCTCTTGACCTATTTGGGCCTCATATTCTTCTTCCCAATATAGGGGAGCCTCATAGTCTTCGGTCACCTCCGTATGTTCCTTTTGGAAATGGGTGGGATGAGGATTTGTGGAAGCTTGTGGGGTGTGGGTTTGATGGGGAATGTTGGGTTGGGTGGTGGCCAATTTGGTTTTAATGGTGGTGGTGATCGGGATTGGAATCATTTAGGGTGGTGGAGATTGGACCCTAAGGGAGGTCTTGGGTTGACGGGGAGGGAAAGGGGGAGTGGGAGTGCTCCTCGGGTTATGGTTCTCAAGGTAGGAGTGGGAAGGTCAGGGAGCGTAGTTCTTCCTAAGCTCAAGGTAGGAGTGGGAGGGTCGGGGAGCGTAGATCTTCCTAAGCTCAATCTTCATCTCTTCCCATGATCCTATGGGCTCTTGCCTCCAAATCCTTCTTAAGCTCACTATGCGATCCCACTCCTTCTTGGCTTGTCCCCGAAGCCACCCTGTGGCCCTGCGGACCCTAGCATGTCCATAGACCCTAGTCCTATCAAAATGTTATCCATGGTAGCCTCCCACTTTAGGTATGCATTAGGATTGGATCCGTCAAAACTAAGGTCTCCTTCTAGGATGATGTCCATGAGGAGGGGGTCAATCGGACTCTTGTGGACGGCCGTGTTGAGGGGACTTAACCAATGTGGAGTGTACATGATGATGCACTGGGTGGCCTGAAAATGACTCTAAATGCGAATGCGCCCTAGGACCAACTTGTAGAGAGACAAGTTGTGAACTTGCTCTGATGCCAACTGATGTGAAACATTGACGGGAATGCAGCAAGTGACAATGATCCCTTGGACTTAATTCGCAAACGCATTCACAAAAGTCGAGAAAGCTTGGAAGACGCCGTCTCACCGTGCGCACCCATCACCCGTGGTGACTCGATGATGCCGAGTAGAGGTGGGGGAGAGGGACCCTTGCTGGTAGAGGGCCAGCACAACTAAGGTTTTTCCTCCCGAAGGTAGGATGCCCACGATCAAGGGCGGCCGGGTGCCTTGGGGGCACAAGGTCACTCACTCACTATTATCCACGATGACCACTCAGGATGGTGGCTCCGGGAACGGACACTCTCTCACCGACCAGCGGACAAGTTTTATGGATATGAAATGAACAGAAGTAAATGGAGCAAGGGCAGGAGCTCACCTGGTTGGTTTGAAGAAACCAACCCCGGTCGGAGACGATGGCCGAGCGGGGAAGTGTGGGTTCCCCGCACACTGCGCCGGTGAAGCTTGAATCCTGTTTAATTAGTTACACTCACTACACCTCTCGCAGGAGGGTGGACTTGGGGTGGGGATGATTGAATTACATGTAAACACTACCTCCACGCAGGGAGGGGCGGTGAGCCGGCCAGGCGGGGAGGGGAGATTCACCGGAAACGCTAAAGGAGAAGCCGATGTCGAATCTGCCTGCACTCTGCGACGAATGACTGACAGTCACTGTTGAGGTCGTAACTTCTAGTCCGAAATTCTGCTGATGATGAGACCAGAGGAGAACGCTTCGTAACTAGGGCTGGATGCCTCAGAATTATGTTGAATTCTTCTGATGTCGTTGCTGGCCGTGGTGGAGGTTCGAACAACGCGATAGAATCTGGGACTGGCAGCTTCTGATCTCACACAGCAGGTTGCAGAGAGTGTCCCGATCGCTTCTGGACTCCGAATCACGAACCGCCAGAGTTTCTCAAACCGTGGACGAGCCCTCTTCGCAGAAAAAACTGACGGGGAAGCCGTCTGATGTCGGAGAGGACTGGGGGACTCAGAATAGTGGAGGCAGGTCGTTGCAGACTGTGGGAGGCAGACCCGCACAGCCGAGGGAGAAAAATGGTAACTTCGGCCCATGGACGTGGAATGAAGCTCCGCTTCTTGATTCTGAATGTCGACTGGACGAGGGAGAACTTTGTAGAAGAGCTCGAGGCCGAATTCTTCCGTGGTCCATCGTGGTACAGGCTCTAACCTGGTTCAGGTACTCTGCAGGGGTGACTCTGCGCCGTCGGGGGAGATCGGTCCTCCCGGACAACCCCGGACTCAGAATGGGGCGGGATTGCCTCGCCTGCGAAGCTGATTGGACGAACTTTCCAGAAATGTATGATACGACTTCAGATGTTGCCGTATGACTCCGTGGTTGCTTCTGCAAGTTGACCCTTTCTGCTACACTCGAACTGAGAGCTGTAATTTGAAGAAGATGGGGGGGAAAGGGGGTTTATGGGAGGGGAAGTGAGGTGGATGGGTATGGGGATGACCCTTGGCTGTGATGGGGTCTGAGAGGGGGTGTTCCAAGAAGTGGGAGGGGGAGACTGAGGCCTGGAAGGAGGTGTTTGCAGTGGCTGAGAGGGGAGTTGCGAAATTGGGCTTGGAGGGAAAGGGGGAAGGTGAGGGGGCACAAGTGGGTGGGGGGGGAATGGTTTCCCTCCTTTGGATTTGGAATGGGTTTAATGGAAAGGGATTAATGGTAGCCTAGAGAATGGGAAGGGTTGCCTTGGGGAGGGGAAGAGGTGTTTGGGAGAATGGATTCCCCCTTGGGAAGGTGAAAGGGTGAATGGGGAAGGGGAAAGGTGTCTAGGAGAATGATATTCCACCTAGGAGGTTGGGGGGGAGTAAATGGGAGGTATAGGGAAGGGAGAGAGGTTTAATGAGGAGTGAATGAGGAGGAGAGAGAGAGAATTTCAAAATTTTG
This sequence comes from Amorphophallus konjac, assembly GCA_022559845.1. Lineage (NCBI taxonomy): Eukaryota > Viridiplantae > Streptophyta > Magnoliopsida > Alismatales > Araceae > Amorphophallus > Amorphophallus konjac. The sequence goes on from CM040121.1 coordinate 376,554,369, forward strand.
GGGGGAAGAGAGAGAAAGTGGCGCCCTAGAGAGAGAGAGAGTAAGAGAGAGAGTGAAGAAGAGAGAGAGAGCTAGAGAGAAAGAGAGAGGTGCACTAATGCTTGGCAAATTCTATCAAATCTTCATTAGCTTCAACTGGTGGGATTGGGGTCCTATTTATAGGAATCCCACAATTCAACATAAGTCCCTGACTTTTGGACTAATGACAACTAACCAAGGGGGAAAGGGCGCCTCTGGGCCAAGCCCATATAACTGGGCCCATTAACCAGTCTAACTGACATAATGATAATAAACTTAGGTAGATGACTCATTAACCTAGGGACTTGACTCAAATAAAAGAAAAATTACAATGATATGACTCCAGAAAAATATGAAAATTACATAACTCGACTCAAGAAATCAAGACGAACACAATGGCGATCATCGGGACCCATGGAGAAATGGGAAGTGGTAAGCGATGTCCCCATCAACAAGCTGCTGGGGCCATCTATCTGCGTCACCTCCCAAGCTTTAAAAGGCTCGATTGTTACATTATCGAGGCTGGGGATTGGCTCGGTAAGGCCTTTCGAGACCCTTATATGGTCGTGCTGCTGATCGACCTCGGCTTTATTGGCTTCGGGGTATATAGCTGTTTGCGATCGTTTTGTTTGGATGATCTACCCGGGGTATTTTATTATGTAAGTCCCTGACTGTTTGGGACGGGATTTCTTTCACGCATCAATCAACCAATTAACTGACTGGCAATTAACTGACTGATTGACTGCGCGGGCGTGCCAGTCACATACGTGACAAGTTTATTATGCGCTCATTCTGACCCGTGTCGGGCGAGAGTGAGGTTCGATCGGGACTAGCAGTCCGCCATACCATAAAGGCTATGGCGTTAATTACATCCCCTGCGAGGAGGGAAAAACATTTATTAATTGTCGAGATAGTGGGCCGTCGAGGTCGGAATAAAAGATGCGATGTTATGGACATGACGAGATCATGCGAGATGCGTTTATCTATCATGCAAGAGGGACATGGCTCATTGAATTGGAGACCCTTGGTACGTGGCGGAGGACGTAGGTCCGAAGACCACCATTGCGCATAGCGGAGACTTCCGATCGGGCGTAACCCGGCCTTCTATCAACGCCGTTTGATATACCCAAGGGTCTATGCAAGCATGCATATATGATGTTCATGACTATGCTAAGCATGGCAATAGAGTCGTGAAAATGAGCAGTGCTCAATCACATTCATTAATCCCCGTCAAAAGGGAGGGGAAATGGTAACACAAGCGTGACAACGAAAGCAAAGTACTAATACACATGATAGCCAACATGATAGAAAGGTTATTCGGGGCCTGAACAACCCTTGTCTCATTCAATCTATTGCTAATTAGGGTTGCCAATCTCGACCACGGGAGGCTAGGATTGCCCCGAGAGCGAGCAAGGGATTAGAACGGCATAACGATTTGAAACGGCGTGATCACACGAGAGATAGCTTCCACGGCGCGGTAAAACGTTGGCAAAGAGACTAATCCGGCGTGGCCAAACGTAGGCAAAGGGGCTAGTCCGGCGCGGCCATGACAACTAGGTAATACGGCGCGAAGGGCACGGGGCGCATCGGTTTAGGGCGCGCCGGGAAAGTGCCAAATAAAAACCGGAAGTCATGAATCTAGTGTTAATCCGGCGCGAGGGGGGGTACCGCGCCGTATTAAGGCGCGCCGGATTAGGGCCGCGCCGTTTTAGCTTATTTTTTTTTATGAATTTAGAAACCATTCAACTTGTTGGAATGTTTTGAAGGTTTAAAGGTTCAATTGGGCTTATTGCCTGTTGAAATAAACTCCAAGGCTCTTCAGGAGCAGAGTCATAAGCCAGTGCGAGGTTCAAACTCAAGCACTGGGGTTCCTGGACCCAGAATGATCATTTGATTATGGCCAGTTCCACATAAACGAATGTATGTCCAAATCCTGCCAAAAAAATTGGGCAGCATCTCCCCTGAACCTGAAAGGTTGCAGGAAAGGAACGAGGTCATGCTCACTTATGGAGTAAGCCCCTAAACTACCAGTCTGCATGGTGGCAGCCAGCAAATTCCCAACGGATAGGATACCACGAGGACTAGCCTACGAGGGGCACCAAAGCTTCGTGGCTGAGGGTAGAGGGATGAGGCAAATGATAATGGAAGCAGCACCTCGAGGACTAGCCTGCGAGGGGTGGGCAATCCATAGCCTGTAACACATCCCTTAGAGAGAACGACCATTAGGGAGGGAAGCTCCGAGGACTAGCCTGCTAGGAGCACACCTCCCTTGGTCACCATCGGGCCTCCAAATTGCTGAGGCTAAGACTATTGGGTTGAAATCCCTGTTATTATCTGTTGTGGCCTGAAGGAAGCATCTACCATTGAGGGGTAGAGCCCTCGATCACCTAGCAACTTCGTGAAACAATGGGGAATGTCCCCCTCCCCGTATGATTAAGGTAAAACCTGCAGAATCTCAGGACGGCTCAACGGAAGAAGACCAGAAACCAGCGAAGTGGGGGGCATTCGGTGTAGGCAGACAGCCAGACGCAGGGTTGAGGCATCGATGCCGGCATGATCGGGCTAACATACCCTAAAGAACAGGCAACTGGCCACGACACGGAGGGATAGTTGATGCATAGATGAGATGAGCGAACTGTCGAAGCATATGCTCGAACAACTAGAACGCAACACTCAGACTGTAGACTCTGCCATCCCGAGGCGACTCCCACCCCCATGAGCAACAGAACAGTGCAAAGGGGGAGAATTAAGGGAAGTTAGGCCCCGTATCACAGCGGGAAGAAGCATGTGCATGAGCATAGCTCTGTCCATAGGAGGGATGTAAAGATCATCAAACGAAATGTATAAATGTTCGATGGGAAGGACCCAGGGAGGGGTCATTTCTGTAGCCCGTGGTAGCCCAGGGCATGTTCGAAGCCGAGGAAATCAGGTTCAGAAAGAAGGAAGAAGCAAACGCGCAAGTGAGAAAACACACAGATGCACGGGCTGAGATAGCAATGGCGAGGGGAGACACATCGTTGTGCGCTCAATCATCCAGCACACACACATAACATTATCACCCTATGAACAGGGGGCTAACAAATGGATTACAAATCTGACGCCGGCACCGCCGTCCGGTCGTCGTTCACTAGTTGTAGAGGGCTTTACAGAGGAAGAACAAATGAAAATAGATGGCAAGGAGGGGGGAAGGATTGGCTCATATCATCGCCATCCTTCACCCCTCTCGCTTACATTCGTCGGAGAGAAAGCAAAAAAAAAAAGCGGAGCAGAAGACAGACGACTCGGGCACCCACCTGTTCTAGAAAACAGAGTGTCGGAACGCCTCCTTCCTCTCTCACTCCGAAGGACTTCAGATGAGGACGAGAGACGGTGACTGGGGAACTCTCTGAGAGACTCTACTTCTTTCGCAAGAAAGAAACCCTTTCTCCCTCGAAGACGACTGGCCCTCCTTCCTTTTTCTTCTCCCTTTTCCTTTCTTAATCGCCATCTTTTTCTATCTGCCCTTCTTTTCTTTTCAATCGAACAACCATATATATATATATAAACAGGCTTGAGATCTTGATCCGGCGTGGAGATTGGCACGTCGGGGAAGGACCCCATGCATCTTTTGCGTGCCGAAAGAAGAGGGCGCTGGATAAGGGGGGTCTTGCGCACCAGAATGGGGACGACGGACGGAGGCGCGCCGGTTTAGGGCGCGCCGTGCTAGCACCCTTCGCGCGTCGCGAGTCGGCCGATGAGTCCGGGGATGATTCCGGGGGTCACCGTGAACATTTATCTCGCCACTGCTCTTTGAAATCTCGGGGAGATGCCTTATTGAAGCTCTCAGGCCGACGTACGGCCATTCTTGGGCTTCCAATGACTTCGGTTTAATTACGCAGGTTTTCCACTGACACGGCTCTTGGCACTATGATAAGTGCCGCTGGCTCGGTCTGGCTTGTGATCAAAGCTCCTTAGAGGGTGGGATAACACCCGGGGTAGTTCCACCTGAGCTGGGCGATCATTCGGCCACTAAGGGGCCCATCTGGGCGGGAAGCCGCACCTGTGCCGGGTGATCGGGATCTCATGCCGACAGAGCTTTCGGTCCTCCGTTATGGAGAGCCAAGGGGACTCTTTCATCTCAGGAGAGCCTTTCATAAGGTGGGTAGCCACTGGGTAGACCATCGTCCTTGGTCGGACAACGGGTGTAGTGTATGCGGCACGACGGAGCCGATGCCGGTTCATTGGGCAGGCTTGATCGCACTGCCAGTTGGTTGTGAGTTCATCTCGGCTCTCCTGAGGTGAAGTCCCCATGTTCATACGGAATGACTCAAGGCTCTGGCAGCTTGAGAAGTCTTCAATATGTTGATCTTTATAGGCTTCCGTGCTTCAGCGGGCCGCATCATTCGTCTTTATGGCTTTATCGCCGACGATCACATTTTGGGTGCCAACAAATGCCCCCCAGACGTGGGCGTTGCGAGCAAGGCACGAGTGCAGCAAGGCACGACAGATGAGCTTCTCCTAGAATGACCTCCACTTCAGTTGACGGGAGCTTGGGGTGGCCCTTGATCCGGCACGGATGTTAATCTGGCACCGTTTGAGTGTTAATACGGCACATGTTGATCCGGCGCGCCCTTGGCTTTCAGAAGTTAATTCGGCGCGGTATCAGGGCTTTATCCGTTAATCCGGTGCGCTCCCGGCCCCTTTGCATTTTTAATACGGCGCGGCCCTGGCCCTTGGACCATTAACCCGGGACGGCCGATTTCGGTGCGCCTTTTGTTGGGGGATGTTAATTCGGCGCTTAAAATAGCGCACCGGATTAACCATAGGGGAGGCTCCCCCCTATATATTTTTCCCTTCGGTTTTTTTCTTCATCACCTCTCATTCTTGCAGTTTCTTTCTCTCTCCTCCCTTCCTTCCCTTCCTGTGGTGCCGAGTGAAGTGAGGGTGAGAGCGGTGGCGGCTTCTCCTTCGGGGTGAGCGGAGTGCTGCCCTTTTGGGTTTCAAACCCATTCTTTGGGCCCCGGGAGGCTTCTGGTAGGGCTTGCCCTCGGAGCTATTTCCCCGGGTGTTCCTTTTGGCCTCGGTGTAATGCTGATGGCTACTTTTAGGGACCGTTCCCTTAGTGGACGTGTTCCCGCTTTTCTTTGGCAATCTCCCGTGCTGGGGAGACTCTGTCGAAATTTTGTCAGAAGTCTACCTTTGATCAGCTATTTTCTGACTTTGTTTATAATTTGATGTGCTTCTTTGCAGCTAATCATGGCATCTGGATCTTCTTCTTCTGCCTCCCGTGCTGTGGTGATGTGGGAGAACGTTCATTCCCTTGATCGGAGGCACGATCAGCTCGCTATAGTTGCAGAGTCCTCGGACTCAGAGACTGACACCGTAGACACTGGCCGTCTCCTCATCCTCGGAGGTGATTCCTTTCATTATGACCGGGAAGGCACCGTCAGGCGGGATCACCCCAAGGACAAACATTTGATGTCCTGCCTTCGGCGTTTCAATCTTCAGGGGAAGAGAGATCTGTTCCTCGTCCGCAAAGCCGAGCAGGCCTTGTTAGTAGAGAGGGATAGCCTATCGGATTGTGTGGTGCGGGGAAGACCAATCTATCTCCCCGGAGAGGTCAGGAAGTGGAGCGTCATGCTGGGACTGCAAGATCTGGCTCCAGAGGATGGGCTGCTGACCAGGGCCCCTGAATTTGGGCCTGCTAGGCGGAATGATTCCGCAGGCAGGGTGGATCGGGAGAAGCCGATCTTTGGCTTGTTTCTCACCCCATTGAAATGGGGTTACAGAGAAGAATCATTTCTGCTGGACTGCCTGGCGATCCGATTCAAGCACCAGATATCTGTGGGGTGGTTTGCCGAGCTAAGGGCCACCGATGCTCACGCATTTAGACCTGGAGCGGTGGAGTTCACCGATTATGTGTTGCATCATTACGCTCCCATCCTGACCAGGGCTGGCGTCAATCACAGCGTGTATGCTTCAAGGTACTGCTACCCCATCTCTCGAGGCTTATGTTGCGGTATGATCGAAGTGTTTTGCCCCGAGTACAACACTTTCTATACCTCGGAGGGAGAGACCTCCCTGGATCTATGGAGCCTCTCACACCTTAGCGGCCTACCCATCGACGGAGAACCGTATGAGGAGGTTTGCTGGCCTGACTGGTGTTGTACTCCTGGTTTTGATGATGACAACAGTAAGACTTTGGATATAGACACTTAACCTCCTAATAACTGTTTAATAATTCAAAGGGGTTGCAGGGTGCTCATTGCGTCAACGCCATCAAATGGAAGCGTCGACGCAGCGGTGCAAACTCAAGAAAGAAGCCCCTAGGTGAATTTGTGCGTCAACGCAACGTTCAAGTGGAGTGGACGCATCAGAGCATTGATAGCTTGGGCACAAAGTCTATACACTAGACTTCGGTCCTCCAAGTCCATACACTAGGCTTCAGTTCTCCAAGCCTATACACTAGACTTCATTTTCTCTAAGTCTATACATTGCTGTTTGCTTTGCAAAGTCCATACACTGGAAGCCCTTCATTTGATGAAGTCTGTACACTAGTCTTTCTGTCACGTTAACACTAAGTCTATACACTTCGTGTTGTGCAGAAGGGAACAGGGTCGACGCCTGAAGCCTAGAGCGTCCACGCATCAGTAGACGAAGCCTTCACGATTTCTTCTACTGCGTCAACACCACAAGCAAGCAGCGTCGACGCAGCAGTTAAAGTAGCAGAGACTCTTACAAGCGATGAAGCCTTCACGAAATCTTCCACTGCGTCAACGCCATCATCAAGCAGCGTCGACGCAGCGGCTTAAGAGATGCCAGTATAGAAATGTACACGTTCGTGCGTCAACGCCACCAACTGACAGCGTCAACGTAGCAGTCCAAGAAAGGGACGACTTATCTCTGGCTGCCTTCAATACGTCAACGCTATATGCTGATAACGTCGACGCAGCATGCCTATCTGTTGAAGACTTGATCACTGGACTGCCGATACCGTTGCGTCAACGCAGCAGGCTGATGGAGTCAACGCAGCGGTTAAAAAGATTGAAGAACTCTGATGGCTGCGTCAACTCTCTGAAGTAAGTGAGTTGACGCCATCTAACTCCAGTTGCTGAGCGTACTGGTGATGGGCACGTGATCTGAGGATAAGGAGAATGCCCAGATGAAGACACGTGTTCTGGCAGCTGCTGGATGCTGCCACGTGGTCCGAAATCTTAGGGCGGGAACTGTGGAAGCCACACGCGCCCTGCTGCTGCTCCAGGTATATAACGGAGCCTTCGTCTTCTGATGAAGAGAGATCGAAGATTGAAGAAAGAGCCTAGAGAATAGAAAGCCCTCTGATCCATAAAAAGAAGTAGTGCAGCAGTGAGAGAAAAAGAGGAAGAGAGTAGAAGAGAAAGAAAGAGAGATAGAGAGTGAGAGAGAGAGCTCGTAGATCTGTCTTCACTGGACCGTGGATCAGATCCAGGCCAGTCAGCTCCGTTGAGAGCCTCATCTGTGTTTTCATCTATTACAGCTTTCGGATTGCTGTGTTATTTTTCGTTTATTATTTTTCCTTTATTCTTCTGATTATCCTTGGTTTTCCGATTGCCCTGTTGGGGATCGGGTACCTCCTGTTGATTCAGGAGAAGGGAGATCTAATCTCCGGGTTGCAAGTGACAGGTTGTCACTTGTGGGTTGTCCCTCCTGGTTTGGAGGAAGAGAGGTCTTCAACCTCTAGTTTCCAAGTGGCTGGGAGTCACTTGGGTGTCCCTCCGGTTTGGAGGAAGAGGGGAGTCTGTTCCCCTGGTCAAGCTGTGTGGCAGCAACTGTTTGCAGACTGAGTCTGCTTGGTTCTAGCATTTGCTAGTGAAGCCTCACTCCGGTTGGGAGTGAGGGGTGGATGTGGGTCTGTGGACCGAACCACCTAAAATCTCTTGTGCCGTGGCTTGTTTGATTGATTTGCTTCCGCTAGATGCTTGGATAGGCACACCCATGAGCTTGTATTTGAGTTGAAATGAATTAGTTCTCTTCTGTGTCTCTTTTCTAGCATCCTAGTTTTAATTTGGCCATAATCTGTAGAAGGATACATTCACCCCCCCTCTGTATCCGGGCCAAGCACCCTAACAGTTGGTATCAGGGCAGGTTTCTGCATACAAGGTCCAGCGACCTACAGATTCGATCTTGTGGTATTAGGTGCTAATTTGCTTTTAGTGCATCAATATTCCTGTTGCATTGAATTTATCTGCTATTTGTTTCAATGGCTTGTCCACCAGTCTTCAGTGGTTTTGATTACAACCAGTGGCACAGTGCTTTACGTGCTTATGTTAAATTTGTTGATCCAGACCTGTGGAAAGTGATTTCACATGGTCCTCATAAATTACCAAAGAAAAGGTCCAAATGGACTGCCAGTCACGAATCAATGTATGAGGAGAATCAGACAGCTATAAATTTGATGAAAGCAGCCACTGACAAAGCTTTTCACTCATGTTTCTTTGATTACAGATCTGCAAGGGATATGTTGGAGATGATGAAGAGAGCCGGGAAAGGAAATCAAACAAGCTGCATGATGGCCAACAGAAGCGATCAAGGCAGTAATCAAACTGAAGAAGATGATGATGATGAGGTAAATCTCTTCGAGAATTTCTCTCTAGAAGATTGGGAGAATGCTTATGCTGAATTATTTGAATCTCATGAACTGTTAAGAAAACAGTATAAAAAATTGAAAAGGGGTACTGGTTTAGATAGTTCAAGCTTTCCTTGTAGAAATTATGTTGAATTGAAAAATATTCATGATGCTTGTATGTCTGACCTTCAAATACTGAAGAAACAAGTTTCATTATTGAAAACTGAAAATCAAGAACATGTAAATGTGATATCTGAATTCAAAGAAGAATTGAACTCAGATAATGATAATCAGACTGTTGTTAACTATCATGACCAGTATGAAAAATTGCTGAAAAACTTTGAAAGTGTAAACTCAGATTTAAACAAGCTGAGATCCGAAAATGACTCCCTGAGAACTTCTGCTAATAAAAATGATAACAAATTTGAGAAACTTGAGCAGGAGAAAAACTTGCTTGCTGAAAAACTGGAAGCCATCAAATCTGTGAATGTAGAATTACAGAAAAACATTGAAAAGAAGGAAAAAGATTTGAAGGAATTCAAGTCTGAAAGAAAACTTGAAACTAACTCAGAAGATCAGACTCTAATAAATGAGTTAATTCAGAATGACAAGCTTAAGGAAGAAAATGAAAAATTAAAAATGTTGAATTCCACTATGTCAGAGAGACTTCTAGCTTTGGAAAGAGGAAAAAGTATTTGTGTTGAAGATTCTAATAAACTGAGCAATCTGGAACAGGAAATTGACAAATATAAAACTGCTAACATGGTGTTAACTGAATGTGTGAATTGCAGTGAACAAGAGATTGCCAGTTATGAGCTACATATTTCCTCTCTGGAAGATGAAATTAAGGATTTGACAGTCTCCTTGTCTAAATTTATTGATGGGCAGAAAAACCTAGACAAGCTACTTGGTATAAAAATCAACTCTAGGAAGGAAGGGCTGGGCTACAATAAGATAAACAAGAAGGAACTTCAGAACAAAGTTATGACATCTTTTGTAAGTGGTTCAGACGTAGCCACCACCTCTAAAGACAAACAGCCCATTGTTCAGAAAATACTGGGAACAAAGAATAACTTTAAGAAAGACGGACTGGGCTACAGTCCAGTCATGAGGAAGGTTGATGGAGCCAACCTGAAAACTATCTTTCTTAAATCCTCTGAACATGAGAAGCCTTCTATTTCATCTCCAACTCAGTACAAGGCTAAGAAAATAGGAAAACAGGATAAAAACCAGAAAAGGACTGTAAATCAGAAAATAAATGAAAAGGGTTCATCAGTGCATGCTGATCACAGTCCTCACACACACTCACATGCATCTAAAAGGAAGATTATCTGTCATTACTGTCATAAAGTTGGACATCTGATGCATGAGTGTAAGTTGATGGAGAAGGATGATAAGAATGCTAGGAGATCTTATGATAAAAATCCATCACCTCAGAAAAGGAGTGTCACATGCTCTAATTGTGGTAAATTAGGACACTCAATTGCTCATTGCTGGTTTGCTCGTGGTAAGACAACTTTTTATTCATATCATGCTAAATTCCCTGCAAACCAACATGTTTTTAATAAACACAAATCTGTTTCAATGAACCAGTATATCATCTGTTTTAATTGCAACAAAAGGGGTCATAGGGCCTCTGAATGCTGGTCAGGCTTCTTTGAAAGAAATTCTATTTCATGTTTTGAATGTGGAAAGAATGGCCACAGGGCCATTAATTGTTGGCATGCCCAAGGAGGCTATGGCAATAATGAACTCAATTTTAAAAAGAATGCCTCTTATTGCTCTCACTGTAGAAAGCATGGCCATACAGTCAAAGACTGTTGGCACATTCAGGATGGAAATGTGAATCTCAAACATGCTAAATTCCCTGTAAGACAATCTGCAAAACTTTCATGTTATAACTGTGGGAAGCCAGGTCACAGGGCTACAACCTGTTGGCTGGCAGGATATCAAAACCAAACTGGTTTTGGCAAACAGAATCTTTATTCTGTTATCAAGAAATCTCTTGCTTATGCACATAGAATTCATGCTAACAAGAATGTGCATAAATTAGATCTGAAAACTGCTGCTCCTTGTTATCAAGCTAAAAATGTGCTGAGAAAACCTGCTAGGAGTGATAATGTCATGTCAGGACCCAAGACTTCTTGGGTACCTATTTGTGCAAAATAAACCTTGTTTGCAGGTGTGCCTTGGAATGGAATAAAAAGGGGTATTAATCCAAGGCACTCAAGAATGAAAACCCCTTCTGAACGTTTCAGGTAAACTTCCTGCTCTTCTTGTCCTTAGTTTTATTGCATTTTTTTTATCAGTTGCCATGTGCATTATCTTTTGAGCATACATAGGCTAATTGCAATTGCTTGATAATTGAGTTATGCATAGACTCTGAAAACAAATTACCTTTCGAAGTGTCTGAAAAATCTGAACTGCTTATGAGTGTGACTTGAAACATGTGTGTTGCAATAGCTCACTGAATTTCTGAATTACATATAGGATTGTGTGTTGAATAATCATGCATGACCTCAATGGTATATAAATGGTAAGGTACCAAAGGGCAGGGAGGTCTGTCTAGAGGTTCTTACTATGTGTGAGGTGGTCTTTTAGACCAAGTGCTCCGCCTAGTACCATGGGTCATCTTGCTGGTTAAGACAGTCTGAATGTGCATTAATCTTTTGGTAACATATGTTCAGTTCTCAGTGCAAATATTGCATATTTTCAGGGGGAGTTAGTTGCATATCCTTTGCATAGCTATTCAATGTCGAGTCTTTGCATGTCCCTGCATACATATAGTTCATTGTATCCTCTTATATTGAAAATGTCAAAAAGAGAGTTTGAATGCATATTGTGAGGGGGAGTCAATGCATTGCATATAGGTTGTCAAATGCATACATTTGGCAGATTTCATAGCATATCCTTTATTATTGACTTAGTTGACAAACCTTGATCATATTCTGAAAATTTTTGAGCTTCAAAATCTCTCTTAACAATTGGTATTTCTCCTATCAATTGGTATCGTTTTGTTTCAGAATTCTTTCAGTCCCTCATGAAGATTCCAATGGGCTATCTTGATCATAAATCTGAAAATTTTGAACTAGAAAACTTCTATTATACAGGTTTATGAATGACTGAAATAACTCATGTGGTTTAAGTTTAATGTTCATGGAGTTTGACTTTAAAATCTCTTAAAAATATCTGAAGCATGTTTAATAAACCTTAACCATTTGATTCATGCTACGTCTTGTGAAAAATCTCTGAAATCTACACTTTTGAATACATGACTTTAATTGGTTAAGTACATGAAACTATTATTGATTTGAAGTAATTGAATGCCTCTGAAATGTCTAAAGGGTTAATTCTGTCAGAGCAATGACATTGGCCACTGAGAAACACAAGTCCAAAGGACTGTGTCATGAGGTGCCTTCGTTAACTCTGATAAAATTCATTGAAACTCAGGCAGAGCAATGGCATGCACACTGAGAAATACAACTCACTCATTAGAAAATGATTTGTAGTGTGTCATGATGTGTAAGTGCTAACTCTGTTCACATAAAGCATGACAGTTAGTCACACTAAGGACTTAGGGATATTGGCCTCTAATCAAGGTATATCCTCTAGTTACAATGTGTGCACTGAACTAGAGTGCTCGTAAAATTTGGAGCAACAAAATTGTTAAAATAAAATAAAATGTCTGAATATTGATACACAAATCAAATTGCTGCAACCCTAGACAAAATCATATGACTTCATAAATACTTGACTTCAATACTAGTGCATGTAACTCTGAAAGAAGTCAATAGATTTGATTGTGTAAGAGAAAGAGAGACTGATCAAGATAATTATGAGGGCTTGGTTCATCTTTATTAAACCATAGTTTTAGATATCAATACAGAATTTTACTGATGAACTCTACATACATCATAATTAAACCACGCTGTTAATAAAGTTCATTCATAAGCTCTTATAATGGAAGACTTTGAAAACATGTTTTGGATTTATGAGAATAATATCCCTTTGAGAATCCAATTGAATTTCCCTTCTTATTCTTCTCATAGGCTTCTTTTAGTAAGGGGGAGCTTCATTATTAGATGAATCATGCTGCATAAGGAGGAGTATCTCACTCCTAACTGCATCACTGCGTAGACGCAATGTTACATTAGCGTCAACGCGTTATGCCTCACTGGCCTTTTATCTTGTGTTTTTCGGTTCACTTGCATCACTGCGTCGACGCAATGCCCCTCTCTGCGTCCACGCATTGCTTCTTATTCATATCATCTTTACCCGGTTCACCCACTTGAACCGGCTGAACCGTTCACTTAAAGGGTTCTCGAAGTCTCTTTAAAAGCCAAATGAGACCGCTGCTCTTCTTTATTGTTCTTTTTCAAAACCCTTTTTGTCATTCGACCTCTCGTGTCCCCCAAGAATCCTCTCAGCTCTCTCCCTCCTGCTCGATTCTTCTCCGTGTCATGGATTCTCCAGCATCCACTCAAACAGGGAAGCAAAGGGCAGAGGAACAACCAAGAAGCTCAGAACCAGCAAGAGGCACAATGGAGTCCCACTCTCTAGTAGCTCGCGAAAGGGGAAGAAGGAAGGAGACGGGTCCACGGGATCCAAGTCCGCCAACCAAAAGGTTAAAGACATCCACAGTTAGAAAAGAGAAGCGGAAGGGCTTATCTTCAGGTTCTGCAACCGGTCAGAAGGATGCTGGTAGCTCGCGTACAGTCACCATGGAAGAACCTCTGAAGGTTCTTATTTCCCGGTACGTTGATGCTACTGATCATCACATGATCGAAGTTTTTCCTCAGCTGTTTCCTATACTGGACCATCAGGGCTGGTGGTCGTTTGTCTCAACACACAAGACTTACTACCCCACTCTGGTCAGAGAGTTCTACCAGAACTTAAAATATGAACCTTCTGCTCCAAAACTCACATCCAATGTTAGAGGTGTAAGGTTCGAAATAACAGATAAGCTGCTTGCCAGAGCTTGGAAGGTCCCTAAAGTAGGAGTTCAGCTGCATGATTTTGAGTATGATGCGCATGAGGCATATGAGCTCTTGACTGAGAAACCCAGTAATCTCTCCGATGTCAGGGAGACCTACCTAGGCAGTCTCAAAGCCAATCATTTCCCTTCACTAAATAGACTGCTCCACCACATTTGCAGCTCCATGATCACACCACAGAGCAGTGGAAGAGAAAGGGTGACAGAGATGCAACGATTTCTTCTCTACTGTATGCTGAAGAGAATACAGATTTCCCTGCCGGATGTAGCTATTCAAACAATGGGGTCCTGTCTATCTTAGTCCAGAACCCTACCTTATGCCGCCCCATTAACTGCTATTTTTCGAAAACTTGGTGTAGACTTTGGCTCTAAGAAGAAACTTACCATCCCTCGAGGGAATGTATACACACTTTCTTACATCCAAAAGTTTATTGGTTTTGAGGTCATTGATGGTAAGGCTGTCAGAACCCTTCCTAGTCAGAAATCAGCCCCATCAGACATCGGTCAGGCATCAAAAACAGCCGCTAAGGATGATGATCAAGCACACAGAGCAGAAATACCGATTCCACCTATGGTGAGTGCAGACATGCCAGAGGACAACTCCATTAGGGGAGAGCAATCTTTTGAGGCTTCTGAGGATCCGAGTGGCTCTGTACCTACAGTAGAACCATCTACGTCAGGAGCCATTAAAGTTTATAGAAGAACCTCTCCAAATTCTGATGCTGTTCCACCCCCAACAACTGTTGAAGAGATGTTGGTGAACATGACTATGATGATGCAGCGTTAGGAGGCCAAGATGGACAAGTTGGTGGAGTTCACAACCCTTCATTTTAACAAGTTGACTGCTCGGATTGTGAATTTTGAAACTTCAGTTTTATGTGAGTGGCGAAATTTCTTACTCACCAAGATGGTGTCTGACCAAGCAACAAGGTCAGTCTTGAAACAGATATCATCCCTCCTTGACAAACTTGCCACTCTGGTACAAGAGATGCACAATCAACAAGGTTCAACCCTTTCCTCTTTTGCCAAAATTATTGATCTGTGCTATGATCTGAAGATAGGGCTAGAAACAATCAAAGGTCCTGTCAGTGCAATCCCTCCAGTCCTCAAAGTTGTGCTAGAGAAGATTGACAAAGTAATAGCCAACATCCACGATAAAGATTCTGTCACTGAAATTGGCAATGTTTGCAACTCTCTAAGTCATCAGCTAAGCGAACTTTCTCAAGAGATCAGAGACCTTCTAACCAGGGACCATTCTACTTCAGGACAGACATCTCGCCAGACACCTCCAGGCACTCAAGGACAATCTTCTCGTCAGCAACAACCACCATCTTCTGCCAGGCGTTACAATCGCTTCTTCCCATCTTAATCTATGTTTTCTACATGCACCCCCTTTCATGATGATGACAAAGGGGGAGAGCTTAATGAGCTACTAAATTTTGTTAATGACTGCTGATTTTTGCTAATGAATGCTGAGTTTTGTGCTGAATTTTGCTAATGAATGCTGAGTCTTGTTAATGAATGATAGCATATATCTTCATTTTTGTGACTCATAATTTTTTGTTCAACTGACAAGTAACCATGCGATTGGTTGATGCTAACCATTATGTGATCGCAGAAGTCATTAAAATAGTTTGGGGGTTGTCATCATCAAAAAGGGGGAGATTGTTGTACTCCTGGTTTTGATGATGACAACAGTAAGACTTTGGATATAGACACTTAACCTCCTAATAACTGTTTAATAATTCAAAGGGGTTGCAGGGTGCTCATTGCGTCAACGCCATCAAATGGAAGCGTCGACGCAGCAGTGCAAACTCAAGAAAGAAGCCCCTGGGTGAATTTGTGCATCAACGCAACGTTCAAGTGGAGTGGACGCATCAGAGCATTGATAGCTTGGGCACAAACTCTATACACTAGACTTCGATCCTCCAAGTCTATACACTAGGCTTCAGTTCCCCAAGCCTATACACTAAACTTCATTTTCTCTAAGTCTATACATTGCTATTTGCTTTGCAAAGTCCATACACTGGAAGCCCTTCATTTGATGAAGTCTGTACACTAGTCTTTCTGGCACGTTAACACTAAGTCTATACACTTCATGTTGTGCAGAAGGGAACAGGGTCGACGCCTGAAGCCTAGAGCGTCCACGCATCAGTAGATGAAGCCTTCACGATTTTTTCTATTGCGTCAACGCCACAAGCAAGCAGCGTCGACGCAGCAGTTAAAGTAGCAGAGACTCTTACAAGCGATGAAGCCTTCACGAAATCTTCCACTGCGTCAACGCCATCATCAAGCAGCGTCGACGCAGCGGCTTAAGAGATGCCAGTATAGAAACGTACACGTTCGTGCGTCAACGCCACCAACTGGCAGCGTCGACGCAGCAGTCCAAGAAAGGGACGACTTATCTCTGGCTGCCTTTAATACGTCAACGCTATATGTTGATAACGTCGACGCAGCACGCCTATCTGTTGAAGACTTGATCACTGGACTGCCGATACCGTTGCGTCAACGCAGCAGGCTGATGGAGTCGACGCAGCGGTTAAAAAGATTGAAGAACTCTGATGGCTGCGTCAACTCTCTGGAGCAAGTGAGTTGACGCCATCTAACTCCAGTTGCTGAGCGTACTGGTGCTCGGCACGTGATCTAAGGATAAGGAGAATGCCCAGATGAAGACACGTGTTCTGACAGCTGCTGGATGCTACCACGTGGTCTGAAATCTTAGGGCGGGAACTGTGGAAGCCACACGTGCCCCGCTGCTGCTCCAGGTATATAACGGAGCCTTCGTCTTCTGATGAAGAGAGATCGAAGATTGAAGAAAGAGCCTAGAGAATAGAAAGCCCTCTGATCCATAAAAAGAAGTAGTGCAGCAGTGAGAGAAAAAGAGGAATAGAGCAGAAGAGAAAGAAAGAGAGATAGAGAGTGAGAGAGAGAGCTCGTGGATCTGTCTTCACTGGACCGTGGATCAGATCCAGGCTAGTCAGCTCCGTTGAGAGCCTCATCTGTGTTTTCATCTATTACAGCTTTCGGATTGCTATTTTATTTTTTGTTTATTGTTTTTCCTTTATTCTTCTGATTATCCTTGGTTTTCCGATTGCCCTGTTGGGGATCGGGTACCTCCTGTTGATTTAGGAGAAGGGAGATCTAATCTCCGGGTTGCAAGTGACAGGTTGTCACTTGTGGGTTGTCCCTCCTGGTTTGGAGGAAGAGAGGTCTTCAACCTCTAGTTTCCAAGTGGCTGGGAGTCACTTGGGTGTCCCTCCGGTTGGGAGGAAGAGGGGAGTCTGTTCCCCTGGTCAAGCTGTGTGGCAGCAACTATTTGCAGATTGAGTCTTCTTGGTTCTAGCATTTGCTAGTGAAGCCTCACTCCGGTTGGGAGTGAGGGGTGGATGTAGGTCTGTGGACCGAACCACCTAAAATCTCTTGTGTCGTGGCTTGTTTGATTGATTTGCTTCCGCTAGATGCTTGGATAGGCACGCCCATGAGCTTGTATTTGAGTTGAAATGAATTAGTTCTATTCTGTGTCTCTTTTCTAGCATCCTAGTTTTAATTTGGCCATAATATGTAGAAGGATACATTCACCCCCCCTCTGTATCCGGGCCAAGCACCCTAACAACTGGCTGAAGGGTCAGACCGACGGTGAGGGTCGGTATCTGGCGGGTTATGCTTATCGATATCTGATGAAGGCGTACCGCACCCTCTATCATTTGTCGCACGACACGAGGGAAGCTCGGAAGCCGGGCGAGAAGCGAAGGGTGCGGATGGGTGCCTGGCTCCAATATTTCTTCAATGGGAAGCAGAAGTATGATGATTTTCCCCCGATAGCGCCAGTGGCTCAGAAACGGAAGAAGAGAGTCCGACGCCAGGCCGTATCATCATCATCTTCAAGAGGAGGGCAGAGAGAAGACCCAAACCCTACTGGTGTCGACGCAGTCACGCACTGTGTTGCGTACCTGGTCTACTGGATCTGTTCTTTCGCTCTTCCGCAAGGTTACGAGAGCGTAATTAGGGCAGAGGCATTTTTCCTGCCTGTCTCATGGCTTCCTGCTGCTTAGTTCTGCAAAGTTGGACTCAGTCCTTTCTAACGGCCTCCACTCGATGCGTTACTTGATCCTGATGGTTTGGGTATAGACCGTTACATTGTCTGCTACTGTGACTTGAGCTATTTCGATCTGCCTCTATTTAGACCTGGCGGTCTGACATGTTTTTCACTTTCCTGCCCATCCATACAGTCTCATCCCCATCGTTCACATTTCATCTTCATGCAAACATCCATTCTTTAACATACACTCATTCTCATGCGTTCGTTAGCACATCCATATACATTTCTTGCATTCCAATCATACTCTCACAATACATTTTCTTGCATTCATTCCCATTCATTTTCACATGATCACCTGTTTGCATACACTTCCATTCATTCACATAAAAGTTATAACAAATCATAAAAAAAGATTTGCATTTCCATTTTTCATCTCCCATATAAGTCATGTACAAGTAATAAGAATAAGAAAACCAAAAAAAAATGCATCACTCGGCCGACTTATCCGCCGGGCCGCCATCATCATCTCCTCCCTCAGGTCTCCTCGCAGGTGGTGCTATGGAGGCGCTCTCCTCCTACTGTCCTCTCTCTGCCCTCTCATTCCTCCGCTGGCCAGAGGAGCTGGCAAGGAAATCCCCTATCGAGCCGCTCGGGGCAGCACTCTTCCGTACTCCACTCTGGGAGGCACTCCGCTCTGGTCCCTGGCCCATCATTCTCACCGTCCGCTCCATCGTCCGCAGCTCGATCTTTAGCTCGAAGATCTGACACCGCGTGTCCCGTGCCTCGGTCCGGTAATGATCCAAGTCCGCCGTCCCAGATCGGAGTCTCTCCACCTCAGCTTGTGACCGAGCTAGCTCTGTCCGGAGTTGCTCCGCCTCCGATCGTCCTCGCTCCATCTCTACCTGCAGACGCTCTACCTCCGTTCGAGCCAGCCTTGCCTCGGCCACTGCTGCGGCTAGCTCTCTCGCCTGTAGTTTGCGTTGCATATAGTTAGTCACATGAGCATTTCATTTTTCATAAGCTTAGGCATGTAAGCATAAGCATTTAATTTGCATAAGCATTTAGCATCTTACCCGCTCCACGAGGGTGGCCTCCGCCTCCTCGGCCCGAGCAACTACTCGAGCAAACTCGGCGTCTCGCTCAGCCCTGCCTCCGGCAAGCTGTGAGGATGACGATGGGGCATCCGGTCCCGCTCTTTGGGCTCCCTCGGCCTGCTGCATTTAGAAGTCATGGTCAGTCAATTGCATTTGCATCATAAAGCATAATTATTTTAAGTCCAAGGTTCTGGGAATCTTACCAGGAGCTCCAAGGCAGTCCGGTACTCGTCCCGTTGCTGGACGGTGGCATGAAGAAGCCCCTCGAGCTCGGCTATCCTTCCCTCAGGGTCTAGCTGCATTTTTAGAAGCATGTGAGTCAGTGCATATAGGATAAAATTTTTTATAAAAGGCATTCAGAGTTTTGAGTTTAGAATTGCATACCGGTCATCGGGTACCTTGGTACACCCGGTCCCCATACAGTCGGGCGAAGGCCTTCAAATACGCCTCATCGCTTTCATCCTGCTCTTTCACTGCTCTGCCCCGCTTGTTCCAGTCATGGACGTACTTTGCTTTCCGGGCACACCAATCTATGTCGCCGCTGATTCCCTTCGCCGATTTCCCCGAGTGGTCGTCACTACGGCGTGGGAAAGTCACCTCAGGCTGGTGTAGTCCCCGAGTCCTCAGAATCAGCCGATAATGAAGAGGCTCGATGATATGGATGCAGTGCAACCATATGTCTCATCCCCGGTACGAGAGGGCTGCCTCCACCCACGGCTGTCCCTCGTAACTATCGCCTCTGTACGGGGTCCACCTCACCTAGAAGCATGTTAATCCATCCATCAGCATGTCAGTCCGGTTATCATCATTTAAGAAGCATATAAAAGCATTTAAATCATTTAGAAAGCATTTTTGAGTTTGGGCTTACCGCCGTGTGCGGGAAGGAATCCAAGTCATCCTGGATCGCCCGGGTCAATCTAATGATCGACCCCGAGTCCCTCGCGACCACCCATCGCCTGGCGATCGGGATGCGATCGGTGTGGAGTAGCGTGCCCCGTCCGATGCCTGGGAGGTACATGTAGCTCCAGAACTGCATTTAGTTAAGTCAGTCAACTGCATAACAATTTGCATAAACATTTGCATAAATCATAGTGGAAAGCATTTAAATTGCATTTACCTGTAGAAAAGGCGAGAAGCCGCCCAGCATCGTCTGTCGGTCCATCGTGCTGAGGGACTCGAACAGGAAGGCTAGTACTACCGCTCCCCAGGCGTACTTTCCAACTCTGCCCAGATCCTCGATCATCGGCAGGAGCCTGCAACTGATCACATCTGCTCGAGTCGCGAACAAGAGCTTCCCGAACAATAGCATCAGAAACCACCTCAGGGTGCGATCTCCCTCCGGTCCCGCCTCTGCCGCCACTCGTGGGCGCACCTGGTCGTTCACTCTACCCAGATGTTCCTCTGGTAGCTCACCCACAGCTATCACTACTCCTCTCAGTCCTAAGCTCTCCTGCAGAACAGACCTCGAGAATTGGGATGACGTTTGCCCCGGTCTAATCAAATCCAGCCCCAGCAGCTCTTGGGCCATCTCCCGGTAGTTCCTGTAGGTCCATCCAGTCACTGCGGATCTGTGGACTCGCAGCCCGGCAATCTGGCCATGTCTTCCAGCGTGGGGATCATGTGACCCCACGGGAAGATGAACGCCCTGCTGATCGGATCCCATCTCTCGTGCAAGGGGTACAGCAGAGGCGTGTCCATTCTGGTCACCTCGATGCTCAGCACCTCGGCGAATCCCATCCCAGCCAATCTCTCTCTCTGGTAATCGGGCAGTGCCTGGTACACCACCCGGATCTGAAGCCAGTAGATCCTCGTCCGTCTTTTTCCCTGCATCCATTTAGATCATGAGTCAGTCAAATGCATCATAAAATTATTGCATAGCATTTATAAAATGAAAACAAAACAAAAATTGAATAATTAAAAAACCTAAAAACAATTCTGGCCTCTGGTGCATGTAACGACCCTTGGATGGGGCGTCACATGTCTCTAACGCATCTAGGGTGACGCGTTAGATATGTGACGGTCACTGGAAGGACCGTCACATTCCCTGCTAGAGGGTGTTTTTCCCTTTGTATCCCGTGGCTCTCCCACTTTGGCCAAAAGGCCTACACATGATCCTAATGGGTGCATAGACCCATTTTCTACCCCCCATTGCCACATGCATCCACATAAAAAGTCAAAAAAATTAAAATTTGAAAGAATTAGGGCGAGAGTTTACCTCTCGGTCTTGCCCTCTCTTCTTCTTCTTCTCTTGTTCCTTGGGTTCCCCTTCATCTAGGGATGCTTCCCCTTGTTCTTCTTCGGCCGTGGGGATCTCTTCCTCCACCCTTGGTTTCCTCCTCGTCCTTTTTTCCTCCTCCTCCTCCGTTGGCCTCTTCCTCGTCACGGACGGCGTGACGTTCTCTCGTTCTATCCAGCGGTGAAGCCGATGAATCGCCTTCTTCTTCATCCCTCTTTCCCTCTTCTTCGGTGGCTGAGAGCCCTCGTCGCTGGCCATCTCCTTCGGTGGTCGCCGGTGGTCTTGGGGTTTCTCGTTTGGGTTTTTTTGGGGGCGCTAAGGCTTCAGTGTTTGAATGAATGAAGATTGTGACCGTCCGATTTGTTTTTTTTGAACGCTCATGAAATGTGACGGTCTGTCGTCCGACCGTTACAGTCAATGACGCGTACTCCTTTGACCGTTACATGGATTTGAATTGTTTCATTGAAGAATGTGAACCGCCCAGTCTCTAACGGCCTAGGGCTGGTCTGTTACTTCATATGACGCCCTCTCTGCAGACCGTTACAGCTTGCAAGTTTCTTGATGAATAAAATGGTACATTTGATGATTGAATGACCACATTTTCTGCCATGGCACATATTATTAATGCTTCTAACACGTATGAATGGTTATGCCTTATTTCATGCTCATGTTATTATTGGCTAACCTCGTTCTCCTAAATGAAGTTATGAATAACAACACGCTTTGCCGTTCGTCAGGCAGGTAAGTCAGGTATTGTATCTCTTTCCCTTAATCCATTGATGCATTACTATATATCTATGATATATTATCTCGAGAACCGGCTGGTCATTCGTGTGTTCTAGGATCTGATGTTCCCCTTAAATAAAAATGATGATGATCTAAGTTCACATGTTCAATCATTGGATAGGCCGTTTGGTTGGAAAAATTTGGGGACGATGGTTCTATCTTGCACGCCGTGGTTGCAGATGGTGTCCTGACCCTGGTTTCTCAAGCTTAGCAATATTATTCTCGAGTATCTTGATATTTTATCTTTCTTTGCATTCGTTTTAAAGATTTCTTTTTCTTTAGCCCAGCATGTATCATACGCATCTTTTGAGCATTCATGTGCTTCATCTGTTCAAGGTATCTCGATGTTGGTGAATAGCTGTATTCTTGATCTCGAATGAGGAGAATTATTCCACTCTGAATTAGAAGGTTTCCTTTCATCTCGTCGCTCGATTTGGTTGGCTGAAGATTCCTGTCTGGAGTTTAGTCAGTTCTCTTTCTTTTTCGTTGCCTCCGGCGGCTAGCCGTGTTTCCTTTCCTTAGTTGTTAGTTCCTCCAGACATGCGTCCTTTGGTTGGCTTTTTCCTTGTGATCAGTTCGAAGTTTTCCAGAAAGTTCCTATCGCTTGTTGGTAAAGAACGGGTGTCGTTTACCTTAACGCCCACTTTTTCGCTTAACTCTGCTTCATTTCCGCTTCATCTCCATGTTCCATTTCATTTCCGCTTCACCTCCACTCGCTCCCCTGCAAAGAGGGCGTTAAGGAGGGGTATCTGTTGACACCCGTTTTATGACCAATAAGTTGGGTCATCTTCTTGTTTATCTATATGATGCTCCAAGTTGTTCACTCTTCATCGAGTTTCCTTCGTCGGTTTGAAGCCTGTTTCTTGGGTCTTCTCTCCTTGGTTGAGTGTGGTTCCTTGTGGCTTTTCATTGGATGAAGCTTAGCAAGCTCTTATCAATTTTGATCTTCATTATTTCTAACGGTCCTATGCATGGGTGTTATTTGATTCGAACGCATGATCCCTGGGCCGTTACTTATTGATAAGTCCTAAAGTTTGAGGCCTTTGTTCTAAGGTTTATCCTCTTGCTTATCTGTTGAATCTAACTGTCTGTCGTGCAGCCGTTATTTATTCCAACGCGTCCAGCCTTGGCCGTTACTTTCCTTCGAGAGTCCAACTTATTTGATCTTCTTCCTGTTGATCTTATCTCTTTTGAGATACGGTTGAATGTAACGGACGTTCCCTGGCGTGTTATTTTCATGTGGCGGTCTGTCGAGTAGCCGTTACATCCAACAGAGAGTCCTGGCAGTTTAGGCCTTTTCTATGCTACTCCGTGGTCGAGATAAGAGCTTGAATTGTTAATTTCTCTTCCAAATCTGATCCTCAGAACCTTCTGTTTGTTTCTATGGACTCTTGGTGATATTATCTTCAGGGATTTGCTAAGAGTTATCCTTTTATGTTGCTGGATTATCCTCTGCTCGACCGGAGAGTTTGAGGGTCTATGAATAGCACCCTTGACTTCATGGCCCGAGGAGGAAGATCTGGAGTTCGCGTCGAAGTGCTGCCGCATTCTGGAGTCACATCTGACCAAGGAGAATTATCTTTCACGTTCATCTGCTTCGCGGTGAAGGGAGTATTCGTTCCATTGGTTTTCAAAGTTCATCATTACATATTGTGTTCTTCCTCATCTCCTTTTCATCAAAAGCATTGTCCCTCTTCTTTTTCCACGCTCTCCCTGGTTTTTCATCATCTAAACATCCTCCTATCTTTTTTAAAACGCCCAGAGGGGTTAAAAAACCAAAACTTCCCTGGTACTTTCCTTTCCTTTTGCATGCTATTGAGTTTATTGAAGAATTGATGCTATATTGTTTAAAGGGACAATCTGGGTCTGTTTTCTTGTGTTTTCACGTTCTTTGGCAGGTTTACAGGTTCACCACACGAGGCCCAAATCTTCTGGCCGGCTGAAAGAGTTGGAGTTAAAATAATCTACAAGCTATTACTGTAGGTTATTTTATGGTCTTGTGCAGGCGCGTCAGATTCTTATAGCGGTTCATCGAGAGACCGTCACTTCCCAGTGACGCGTTGGCTTTCGGCCGTTACATTCCGTTGATCTGCAGATTTCCCTGATTTTCTCTCTCCCGTGGGCGGGTGCTTCATCCACCTATTTCCAAGGTATTTTCAAGTCTTTGGCTTGTTTCTACTTTGGTGGTGATCACGTTCTTTCTTGGTATTGGGCATTAGCTTTCTCTCCCCATCTCATATCTCTTATCCTCTTTGCTTGCTCCACCCTTGCGATGTGTTTTTATTTGCTTTTGCTCCACGCCCCGGCGTGTGTTTTTCTTTATTTCCTTTGTTTAGTTTGATGATTGAGATAGCATACCCATGCTAGAGCTTGTTCTAGTTGCCTAGGTTCATGGTTCACATGTCCTTGGGTTGATTGAGATCTTTGATTTTTGCCTATCATCTTTATTGCACATAAAACAAAAAGAAGAAGAGAAGCAAAACAAATCAACACCCGGGTCCTCCTGCATTCATCACACTCACGCATGAGAGGGACACCTATGGATGCCCCGGTCCTCCCAAGCTCATCCAAGTCAATGTGGCATTAAAGCATGATAGGGCCATCCATGGTTGCCCCAGTCCACTTTTGCATATCTTACATTTCACACCCACACCGCATCATAGTGCATGGCCTAAGCATTCCTGCAAGGATCTAACAACGAGCGGTGAGGATCACAAAGAGCGGGCAAAAACTCGTGAGCGCCACTTGGGATTCCAAGTAGGCAACGTGGTGATGGTAACATTGGAGTGGCTCTACCCTAGAGTCACTTCCAAATTGAGGGCACGAGGACTTGGACCTTCCCGAGTTCTGAGTGGCTTTGTTAACCCGGCTTACGGGTTGGACTTTCAGATGGGTTTTGGGATCCATCCCACTTCCCACGTGGCGAATCCGGTACTCTATATGGGCACCACAGTGGAACCTAGTCAGTGCCTCGAGTCTCTACCTTCCTTTGAGAGAGATACCCTCGGAGTGCAACCAAAAATCAACTTGAGAGCCCGACTTGAGCACACGGAGGCAATACTAGGCAAGTAGGGTACCATCGTCGGCAAGAGAGTGTGCCCGAGCTACCTTGAGAGGCTGAAGAACCGTCCCTCGGCTAAGGATGCAGAGTCGAGTCAGGAGATCGTGGTTTGCTTGGAGCTGCTTGGGTGTACCACTTCCCTAGTGGACCCATACTCGACGGGGTCGAGTTCTTCCCACCCTGGGGGTATGATGGGGGCATCCCTAGCCCCTCCACATTTTCGAGGCTCGGATTGATCGTCGGCATGCGCCATTGTGTTCGTCATGTGTTTCTGAGTCTAGTCATATAAATTTTATGTTTTATTTGAGTCATAAACTGTGCAATTTTTCTTTTATTTGAGTCATGTACCTAGGTTAGTGAGTCATTTACCTAAGTTCTCTGTCATATGGTTGATTAGGTTAGTTATTGGGCCCAATTCAATGGCCTAGGCCTAGGGGTGCCCCTCCCCGGTCTGTCTGGTCATTGTGTCAATTGTCTAGGGTCAGTATGGTCATGTGAAAAGTCTTGTGACTATAAATACCCCCCTCCCCTCTCTCATTTGTAACTTTTGATGATCAATATAATAGATAATTCCTTTGTGGAGTTTTCTTTTCTCTCTCTTGATATTTCTTTCTCTCTCTTATCTATCTCTCTCAAAGGGGCTGCACCCCCTCCTCTCTCTCCCCTCTCCCACCTACTTTCTAACTCCCCTCCCCTCATTCAAGAGCCTCCCCAACTACCTACAACCTCTCTTAACTCTATCCCAACCCCAAGGTAGCCTCCACCTATCCCCACTCCACCCTCCAACCACCAACCACCCACTCCCCTTCCCCAAGCACCTCTCTCATCTCCCAAGGGAGAATTCCCCACACCCCAAGCACCCCTTCCATTCCCCAACACAACCCTTCCCATCCCCAAGACCCCCATTAACAACCCCCATTAAGTCACATTCCAACATTGAGAGACATCTCTCCTTCCCTCTCTCCTTCCCAACCCAAATTCGCAGCTCCCCCTTCCTCCACCTGTTTGACCACCTTCTAGCCCCTATTCTGCCCCTCCCACACCTTGGATCGCCCACTACCAGACCCCCTCACAGCCAAGGGTCGGCCCTACACCCATCGACCCCATTTCCCATCCCATCTACCCCATTTCCCATCACCTATGACCACCCTGTTCATCCCAGTTCGCAGGCAGTAGTCAAGGGTCGAGTTGCAGAGGCTGCCACGTCTTCACCATGCATCTTCAGGTGGTGTACGTTATACTGCTAGAAAGCTTCGCGAGGCTGCTTCGTAGGCGAGGTGGTCTAGTCATCGTTCGACTTTGGAGCTGCTCGGAGGAGTCATCTTCATCAGACTACACATTTCCTCCCAGGCAGACAGCCAGTAGCGACTTTCAGGCTTCTTGAGGTGCCATTTGGCTGAGGGCTTCTCCTGCAAGTCCTCTGCCATCTCCAAGAAGCAGAACAATTTTTGGAGCTTGGAGTCAAGAATTCCAATTTTTCTCCCCGAGGTGCGCAAGGTCAGCTCCCCAGAACTTGGTCTGACCTCCTTCCATTGATCTAGTCATCGCGGTCAGCTCCGACCTCCAACGATAGTCCCGTTGGTCCCTGCTCGAAGAGGACTTGTCCAAGATTGCAGCGGTTCTGGTGCCGAATTATTTGGACACCAGGAGTGTTTGTGGCCCCCTCGCTTTCCCGCAGCAGTAGCCTGGGAACAACCAGAACCAGAGTAGATCAGTCCGGTTCCAAACCCTGCCCAGCCAGCGACGTCATTAGAAAATTCTCCAAAAATTCAAAAATCCTCTTGGGTCAACTCAAAAAGTTTCGGCACTAGTCTCGACCTCTTCTTAGCTCTGCAGAGCCCGTGGCGGCGGCGTCATCGACTACCTATCAAGTAATTCCTGAAGCTGGCAGAACCAGTGGAGCTCGGCAATTCGGTTTCTAACTTAGCTCCCCCACCCCGCTTGGCTGGCTTACGGTCCCTCCGTGTGTGGAGATAGTGCTTGGTTGTAATTGGACTTCCCCAGTCCAACCCCTCTACGAGGGAGTAGTGCATGTACTAGCAGGACTTCGGCCGAAGCGTCATCGGCGCGGCGTTCGAGTAGCCCACTCTTCCCCGCTCGCCCTCATCTTTTGTCGGGGTCGACGTCTTCACGTCGACCATGTGAGCTACTAAACATTTCTCTTTGCAAGTTTTCTTTGCTTAATTAGTATTGCATCTTAGTGCCGTCGGCGGTGAGAGACTACCAGATCCCAAATTGTCATCAAATTGAGCGACCACCGCAGAGCGAGGCGAGAGCAACCCCTTACATCCCACGCCCTTGGTGTGCTGGCCGTCGGCGGAATTGAGCATCCTAGGCCCTTAGGGGTCCATCCTATGCTATCCTTACCCTGGAACGTCAAGGTCCCACCTCGGACCCTTCCCACCATCGCTGGTTTGCCTACAAGCAACCGTGAGCGCCACGCGAGTGAGCTCGCCCGAGTGAGTCCGCCGTCAAAGTTGCATGCTTTCGAGTGTAGGTCCAAGGGCATCGGTCGAGTAGCTGCCACCCCCAAGGTGGTGTCACATCAAGAACCCTACCCCATTGACGATCTACGACTACTGCTGATGCTCGTATTATTTCTCTTGCGTCAACGTAGAAAGGCAGCTTCCTCCTCCTCTGGTGCAGGCCGTCGCTGTGTAAAGAAGAAGCCGTGTTTCTTCATCTTTCTTCCGTGATCATTGCTGCATCCTACTATAGTAAATGAACGGAAGAGGAAGACTTCTTCGTTGTCGTTTCTTCCGACTAACGACTGTAACGCATAAAGAAGCCACCGTTTGCTTCTTCCTTCACGTTCAGTTGCCACTATCTGCTTCTATTGGAAGTACTGCATCCTTTTTCCCATGTGCTATTGTTGCAACGTTCTCATCATCATACCATCACTCGTGAAGGAGAAAGGCTGTGTATTACTCTGCTTCCTTCATCGATTCAAGCTGCAGTTGCAGCTTGTTGCCTGCTGCTGCTGCTTGATCACGTTACAGTTGCTGCTACTACTCTTATATTATTCCATCCCTTCATTCAGATCAACCCAAAAGGTAGGTATTCTCAAGATACGAAGCCCAACATGTTAATCATAGTAAATCTATGCATATAGGTCGTTTAGCGATTATTCCATGACTGTTGTTGTACTTTTATGAAGTTTTGTCTGAGTTATGTAAATAGCGACCAAGGCATGGCCGCCTATTATATGAACGCCCACGCAGGCTATCGCCAATTCTGCTGAAATAGCGACAGTGGCCAGGGGGTAGTTTATGGAGCGGCCCTTTGTCAATCTGCTAATTCTTTTAAGTTTTTAATAAATACCACATGTTTAAAAATAAATATCTATGTAACCTGACGTTAAAAATTCTGCATGAGCATGATCCTGGAATCCTTATATTTTTCTTTGCCTATTCATGTCATTACTTTCTTGATTATGTGAACTCCAAGTTTATGAATAGTGTTATGTGTCTAATAGCATACCTGGCCGATGCATAGCATCAGACAAAGAATGGGCGACAGTAATATAGTCGCTAATTAAAGAATGAATGCCCCTATACGGTGGCCGTGTTCTATAAAATCCAGTAAAATAGAATTTAT
Organism: Amorphophallus konjac; assembly: GCA_022559845.1. Classification (NCBI taxonomy): domain Eukaryota; kingdom Viridiplantae; phylum Streptophyta; class Magnoliopsida; order Alismatales; family Araceae; genus Amorphophallus; species Amorphophallus konjac. Next base: position 376,582,777 of record CM040121.1, read on the forward strand.
ATTGAAATTCATGAATGAGTGACCCGAAGCATGATGTCATTTAAAGAATGAACGCCCCGACACACAGTCGCTATTTATAATTATAAATATTAATTTCTGGAAAACTCTAGAATTAACGCCCATATGCAGTGTCGTTAATTCTTATTATTTTTGGAAATTTTGGTTATTAATTAAGATTGAACGACCTTTCAGAAAGTCGCTATTTCCTGATGTGGCGACCTCTGATAAGGTGCCAATTCTTCTCTCTCAGTTTTATCATGTTTTCTGGACCATACCGCGGGTCTATTGACACTCTCATCTCACATCCGTAGATGGGGTTTCTGTTTTGATTCTATCGATTACACACTAACTCTCGGTGATGTTTGAAACCTCCGCGGGGTATTCCTTCCTTCGGACTGGTGATTTCATCATAGAGACCTCTGTAAGTCTACTCTAGCCTTGGATTCTCTCAAGGCAGCCAAGCAGGTTGTACCCTAAAAACCCATGACACCGTGTCTTGTCACGTCACTCTGAAGAAACGTGATGCCTTAGCCCTCTTAGAGCGCTGTTCTCGGCCTCTTTGAGAAGTTTGTTCTCTGTCAAGAATTGGCGACACTGACTTGGGCGCGAAAAGGAATTGTCAACCAGTCCAGTGGCGTTATTTCCCTAATATAGCGACCTGAGCTTGGGCACTATTTTATCGAGGTACTGTTCACAGGAATGGGCGACCACGCATGTGAGTGCTATTTCTATAATTGGTGGCGAGTGAGTGGGTGCCAATTACCCAGTTTCATGACATGTCTTGGTTTTCGTGAGGTTTAATGATGTGTCATACTTGTTCAAAGTTCTGCCCTTGAACTCCTTCATTCGTGAAATCTTCCTTATCATCCTACAATGGTTATTCCTTTGGAACTCTATATTGGCCATAACTATAGTGGATGTATATAATATACATGACCCAATGCCTGCGCATATAGGGCCCGATCTGGTCCTCGGAGGAGCACCCGAAAGTACTTGTGCCCATGGGAGTTGATTGATCATGGTGTGGCATTACACCGAAATGCATGACTAGCTTGATTTATGACATTCCACGACTCGTACTTGACTTGACATAACATGACTTGCGTGGCCCAGAATGGGTATTTACTTGCTTGATATTATAATATCCAATTCATGTAACATGACTTGATATATTTACCTACTTGACTAGCTTGATACATTTTATATGAATATCTTGAAATCTTGCTAGTTCATGTCTATTAACTCTTGTTACACTCTCTCTCGTCATTTTCATGCGTACATGCATAGCTAGACTTGCACTCATGTAACATGTAATTACTTAAAGCAAGCTTGTACTTGATATATAATTCCTACTTAGGGTTCGCTCACCTAGTGTTTTCCCCTGTTTTTCAAGTAATTCTAATGACGAAGCTCATTCTGATGGTGACGGACATGAGTAAAGAGCGTAGAGCTGTTCCAACTATCGAAGTCGTTATCTAGTCGTGTCTTTTCCTATTTCTTGGGTCAATCATTGTAATTTTCTTTTATTGAGTCAAGATTGTCATTTAGTACCCTTTTCTAAAGAGGAGATTATGTAATAGATTTACCTTAATGGTTGTTATGAATAAATTGGATTTCGTTATCTTGCAATTTGCGCATCACTGTCTATAAGGTCGAATTCCTTATGCTCTAATTGACATGAATGATATAAACTCGTCACGCATACCGGGTTCCTTCCGTGCTCGGTGCGTGACAGACGCATTCTTAAAAACATGTCAGCCCCCTTAGACACGTTCTTCACTCAGCATTCGGCGCCAACCCTATCCTTTAGTCTGACAGTTAAGGAAAAATCCAAAAAAAGAAAAACGTCTTACTGACCAGACGTGTCTCTAAAGTCATCGAGATTAGGCACAGAAATCAATGCATTATCGACCCATTTCGGCACTGTATTTATGGAGAAACAAGACGCGTCCACAACACTGGACGCGTATAAAGAACGCGTCTGCGATGGTTGACGCGGATTACTCAATGAAAATAATTTTAAATTCTTAAACGCGTAAGGTCAGCAGGACGCGTTGATAGAAATTAATGCACTTTTGACGCTGTCGGAGCCGTATTATGGAAAAAGAAGACGCGTCAAGCAAATCGAACGTGTATAAAGAATGCATCTGGTAATGAAGATGTGAATTATTCAATAAAAATAAATTTAAAATTGTTGAAAGCGTCTGGTTAGCGGGATGCGTTCACATGAACGCGTCCTTGTGTTGGACGCGTTCGTCTCGAGTTTTCCTATAAATAGAGGATGCCCTCCCATGAAACAAGGGCTTCAAAAAAGCTTCAGAGAGGAAGGGAAACTCTATCCAATCTGCTCCCAAGCTTGTGAGCTTTTAAGGGAAGGTTCTGCCAAATTTTCGAGGGTCTGAGCACTCAAAGAGAAGGTCATTTTTGTCCCCCCCACACATCCATGTCGTCCTCACCTTGTCGAAGCTCTCCTCGAAGCCCGCAATTGGCGCCCTTAATAAGCTTTTCTTTCCCTTTGCTCTTCTTCGCTTCACTTTCATTAGTTGCATGCATCATCTTGCGTTGCCGCATCTCTCTCGCTAAGAGAGCTCCATTTTGTGCATTTTTGCATAAGCCTTTACTCATCACATCATTTTTCCACCCTTTTTGTCCAAAACGTGTTTAAAACAACACCAACTAGGTGTGTGTCCGTTCATGGTTTCATTGCTTTAATCTCAAGGGATTGATACTACACTGCTTTTGTTCTAATTCACTTGGTGTTTGTTCATTTTCTTTACAAGGGTAACCAGGAGAAAGCCCTCTTTATCGGTCGGTCGAGGGAAGAGGAAGAATGAATTCACACAATCTACCACCTCAGAGACATAAACGCGATCACATACTCTTTCATTTGGGGTCTCTGACCGATGGCAATCACGCAATCCACATACACGCATGCACGCTGTTGACACCTAAAATATACAAGGGCAAAAGAAGAAGCCAAAGCAAGCTCAGGGCTCTGCAGACCAATCAAGGGTGCGGCTTCTGTGTCATCCCTGGAAGTTCTGAGAATCAGAATAAAAGAGATCCACTACCCCTAACACCTTGATCGGCTGAAGCCATCTCTGGCTAGGCCGCTACCCAGCACAGCTATTATTCAGATAGTCAGGATGATAAAAACTATGACAAACTCCAGGCAATCATATGCATGTTGAAGAGGATCCTCAGACAATTCAGATTCTCCTGAAATGGGGTTCACAGTGCCTCACACATGTTCGTGAACACAAGGTGTTAAACAAGCCCCAGAAAGAATAAATATACATACCAAGAAGTCCATGAGACAAATGAAAAGAATCCCATTAGATGAGCCCCCGTCCGGCGCAGAGTGCTGAGTGAATGGGCCAAGCCCAATACCAAGTGAGACGCACTGAGATGATGTATGCTGAGCACGCCGGGGAGCTCGTGCCGGAAGCAGATTGCCATCCCTCTATAAAAGCTGCTGCCTTCGACAAGATAAGAACGGATAGACATGAAGAGAGCACAAAGAGAAGGAAAGAAGGAGAGGGTGCCACTGAAAGAAAGAGAGCCCGAGAGCCCGCAAAGGGATCTGAAGAGAGCGAGAGCTGCAAAAGTTCGGAGAAGAAGATTCAAGGTGGGATCCGCTCTAAAATGCCCTGAGAGGCTACATTCTCCCCTTTCCCCATCTTTTATTTAGATATATTTTCCTTTCTTTTGGTTTGCTTCTGAATGATGTTATTTCACTTGCATCAAATGCCAATGTAACCCTGTGGTTAAAGGGGTCGTCTGCATCTAAGATTTTTTTTAGTCTGATTCTCCCTTCTGTACTCAATGTGTATATGTTCTCTACAATAAAACTAAGTACGAGGCTCTAGAGTTATCTCTTTTCCTTTTCGCCTTTCTGAAGTCTGCTGTCAGTCGGTGTGAATGGATTTGGTTCCGATGCATGCTTGCCCCTCCGATTAAATGGATGATTTCTATTGCATCGTACCTGTGCTTTCAACCTCACAATCCCGATGAGAGCCTGAGACAGTCCATCTCATGGTCTCTCATTCGTGAGAGGATGAGGGATATGCTCAAATCAGATGTCATAAGGTTTCCTCTGTAATCTGGCACCCAGTGAGCCTCCATAGTGGAAGCCCCCGTCTCCTCGGAATAATGTCATTCCTCTCGGGCCATCTCAGAATCCCTTGAATGAAAACATCTCAGACCCTTAGGTAAAATATGTCAAAATCCTTGAATAGGATCCCTTAGAACCCCCCCAAAGAAGCCTTTGAAATCCTCAGCTCATCATCCCTCTTAAAAACTCTCTGAAACCCTGATACTTGAAGCCTCCTGGCGTGGCCCTCTCTCGGTGCGAGTTCCGCGCCGAGTGCTGCCCGCGCCGTTTGAGCTGTTCCCATCGCGCCAACACCCGTCTTCCTTGCCGCGCCGACCTTCATCCGTGTCGATAGCCTTGTGCCGATGCTCTCAAGAACTCTGAGCCCTATGATCCATCAGCATAGAACCCTATCACCCGAGGAGCAATGGCCTTCATTCAACCCTCGTGGGAGCTAAATCAACTGGGCTAAACCCCTCTACATTCTGTAACCCCATTGGCCTAAGGAGTTCTGCCACTGCATGCTCTCATATGGCCTTCCCAAGGGGATATTAAGAAACACCACGATGAGTGGAAATTGTCCCATCGGATTGTGATCCTTTTGGATCTCGGGCTACGCCCATTTCTCGTTTGGCTTCCATCCCGGCACTCTGTGGATGGATGACCTATATTCCCCTTCTGGCACCGATCAGAACAAGGGGAGATGCTGCCAAAATTTATTCACGGTCTTCACTTTATCGTATCGTGTGAAGTTTTATTAAACCGATGAATCAACCCCACTTGGTGTGGCAAAAGCCCTGAGAAAGGCTATCTTAAGGCTCTCTGCTCACTATAGGAGGGGAATATAATCATTATGGTTACAGGGTCTCCCTGGACCTTATGTGGATGAGTTTACCCCCACCTTTCAGCTTACCTGAATATCACCGTTTGTGGGCCCATGAAATCCTCGCTGGAACATGAGAAATCTCCTCAATAGAACCCATCAGCCCTATAACCTCACAAAACTCTCAGAACACCTAAAGAAGCTACTCTCGTCGGTGCCATACAGCATCCCGACGTGGCCCCCTCTCGGCGCCAATTCCGCGATGGGTGACGGGTGCGCAGAGATACTAGTCGCGTTGACCATATACCAGGCCGATGCCCCCCCTTCCGTGCTCACTATCGCGTCAAAGCTGGTCGCGCCGGGGCCCCATCGGCACCGATTCGTCTTCACGCTGTTTCCCATCCGCGCCAGTTCATCTTGATGCCACCTGTCACCCGAACACCCAATTGCCCAGCAACCTTAATGAGCCTTAAGCTCAGTCTGAGCCCAATGTCCTGTTGTGCCCCTATGGTCATTTGAGTTCATATGGTCACTTGGGTCATTCGACATCATTCTAGGGTCATATGAGTTCTGTGGTATTCTTGATTTTGATAATGGCTAAACACTATTAGTCATTGATGTTTTTCACTTTCATGTGATTGACATATGTGATGTTTTTGTTCATGATAGGTGCGCCAATGAATGGACAAGAAATCAAGTGGAAATGGCGAACGTGAAAGCTCAATGTTGCGCCCTCGCACGCGGATCGACCTGCCCATGAATTCCGGTCGACCGCCAGCCCCGATGCAGCCTTGTTTGACTTCGAAATCAACCTCGTGGCTAGCCCCTTTCCATGGATTTGTTTAATCAAATCTTACCTAATCTTCCATGATTTGTGGATCTAGTCTAGGGGGCATCTATGGACCATTCAAGGGTTATAAAACCAACACATGAGGAGATGGAAAACCTAATGTTTCAAGGGGCTTCTTGTGAGATCTAGGGTGGCTACAAGAGAGCTTGGAGACGAGCTACTGTTCACGTGAACAGTAGTTCGTGAAAGTGTTCTTCATCCAATCAAAGGGGAATCAAGCTCAAATCAAAGCCAGCAAACTTCAAGGAAGATTACATCAAAGCAAGGCTATCAAAGTGATCCAAGGAAGCCGGTTTGATTCAAGTTCTTCAAGGGAAATCATCTACATCCATTCAAGTTCTTTCAAGCTCATTCAAGGTGATATTTCAAGCATTCAAACTCCTAGAAGCTAAAGAAGCAATCAAGATTCAAGGTAGCTTCATCATCTCCTTCATTCCTTCAAAGAAATTCAAGAGAAGATCAAGAGAGAAGAATTGAAGGAAGAGCTACTATTCACTTGAACAGTACTCCGTGAAGAACATTCATCCAATCAAGGGTGAATCAAGAAGATTGAGTTGAAGCCAAGAGGAGCATTGTTGCTGATCAACATTCCATACAAGGGCTAATTCATTTTCACTCATAACTCAATCTCTTGTTTTAGTTCATTCACATTTGTTTCATTTTCATTATTGTTTAAACATTGAAAGTGTGATTCATCCCTACCGGTGGTTAGTAGGAAGGTAATTGGAGGGTGTTCCAATTTACGGTTGACGTCCCTACCAGGTGGTGAGTAGGAAGGCAATCGGTGGTTTCCGATTTGCTGTTCTGTGCGCTGCACAAGTGAAGCCTCACCGGGTTTTGGTGAGGGGTGGACGTAGGGCTGAGGATTCAGTCCGAACCACCTTAAAAATTCTGTCTAGTGTGGTTTGCTTGTGTGATTGATTCGTTCTAGATGCATGCTTAGGATCGAATTGTTATATATGTTGCTTATCTTGCTAAGTGAATCATAGCATTCTTGGAAGCTAGTTTCTATTCCGCTGCAATTCATTTTAACTAGCTGTTTAGAGGGCCGCATTTCGAAAAGAGGGGTAGATCTATTCACCCCTCCCCTCTAGATCCGCTGTCCACTACACAACATGTCCTAGCCTCCTCAGCCTTCATGCCGGCCTTCATCATATCATGGGGAATCATGATTTTTCGTCCACGCCTAAGGGAGATAAATTAACGGGGTTTTACCCCCACCTTATACCGTTCGACTGTAATGTTTTTCGCTAACCCCGTTGGCCCTTGGAGTCCTGCCACTGCATGCCCTCCAATGGTCTCTTAAGGGGATATCAACAAACACCATGATAATGGACATTGTCCCGCTGCACTTAGATCCTCTTGGATCTTGGGCTACGCCCATCCTTCCTTTGGCATCCATCTCGGCACTCCGTGGATGGATGTCCTATGTTCCCACTTAACATAGACTAAGATAAGGGGATATGCTGCCAGATTTGTTCGGCACATTATTATCACATCTTGCATCGCATGATTATATACACGTATTCTATATCCTGCTCATGAAGTCGGCATCATAGTTTTATCTTGTTTTGCCCTCAAGGCATCCTTTCTTGGCAATTAATCAAGGGTTCTCCTCTTTCTTATGGGACGTAATTAACGTCATAACCTTTACGGTATGGCAGACTCCGGGTCCCGACACGAACTTCACAATCGACTGACCGAGTCAGATCGAGCGCACAATACACTTGTCACGAACGTGACTGGCACGCCTGATAAAAATGGCTAATGAATAAATAAAGCCATACAAATAAATATTTAACAAACCAAAAGAACAAAATATGTCCCCCACAAGTCTGGCACGCCTAGTGGGACTGGAGTCTCCCTTCATCTCTTTGCCAAGAGAGGATGCCTTCGGAGGCTTCCCCCAAGAATACTGACTATTTGTCTACTTATCTCATGTGAATGATGACGTCATCAGGGCTCACCGGTCTTGACTTCGGCCCCGCGATCATCGCCGACCACGCTGAACACGGGTACCTGGCGGTACCCATGGCTTTCGGCTCCTTCCCACCAGCTGTAGACTTCCCCAACTTCTTGGGGTTGGCCTTCGCCGATATGCTGCAGATGGAACCCTCAAAGCCTATAGAGGAGAAGATTACAGAGAAGGTCGAGGCCCCGGAGGCTCGCCACTGTGCTGGCTCGTCCACGAGCCCAATTCAAGTCACCAACTGCATGGTGCATCATATTGCTCACAGGGCCCGCCCCGTCCCTGCCAAGAATTTCGGGAGGCGCCGACACCGGAACCCCCAAAGGAAGGTTGCTGCTGCTGTGACCGGACGTCTCTCCATGTCCGGAAAGTCCATGCTGGTCAGGGGGGTCCACGTCTTTCTGGATGGACGCCCAGCTCAAGTGAGCCTGGATCGGGTGATCCCCACAGTACCAGTCTACAACTCTTATCAGGCTCTTTCTCGAAGGAGAGCCGAGGAGGAAGAAGCCGGCTGCCATGGCCAGAGAAGGTTGGCTCTCAAGCCAAGAAGATTTAAGCAGGTTTGGATCCCCAAGAAGGTCTAGTCTGCCTACCAAGATGCACCAGTCCAACACCGCTCCATATGTACCGGAGCAGACAAGAACAAGAAGAGGGGCCTTGCCCCGAGGATGAAAGAGATGGTTGTGAACCCTCCATGCCGTGGAAGCTTTAGGGCCTGCGCCCGACAGGCCAACATCCCCGCCGCGGGAGGAAGATTTCAGCAAACCGTCGAAAGAGCTCGGCTCGCTTATATCCCTCTGATGGGAGGTTGACAACTATCCCCGACCCTACATTTGGGCCGAGGGCAAGAAGAAATGACCAACATGGTCAGAAGCTATTTTAGAGGATTAGGCAACCCCTCCTTGGGCCAACAACAACTGTTAAAGGCAGCCGTGGCTGAAGAAGATCACTAATCATTAATGGCAGTGGAAGAAGAAGAAGACATAAGAATGACGTCATCGGTCGATGACAACGGGTATGAAGACGGCTATAATATTCAAGCCGATGAATCTACTCCTCACTAGGAGGAAAGGAGAAGGGTCTCTGTATTTGAAAGGCTCACCTTCCCAGAGAAAGCAAGAAGGAGAGTTTGCAGACAGAGGAGAAGGATGCAGATTTTCACCTGTAACATGGATGGGGTGTCTGGCCACTATGGAAGATTGCTTGAGGAGCCTCAAGAGTTGGCCCGGTTGGCCGGAAGGCCGGGGCCGAGTACTCGAAGGGCGGAAGCCGCAAAAGAAAAGCTGGCAGCAACCAAGGGAAAGCAAACACTGGTCCACCTCCAACAACATGACAAGGCCGTTATTCTCACCGTAAATGTGGTGACGGCAGAAGAAGAAGAAGATGTCTTACTCGACATCCTACCTGAAGGTGCACCTGGCGAGAGGACAGAGACCATCCCCAGCACTGTAGCTATGGATTTGGCCGTACTGATGGTACTCCAAAGGTACCGCCAAGAGATCGAGCAGCTGAAGAAGCAATTGATGGAGAAGACAAAGCAGTCTTCGGCATCCAAGCAGCCTGATATGCAGGCCGAGTCATCCCGGGGAGTCGTCAACCAAAATGACTTCCTACCACTCTACACTCCACCTCAGCCGATAGAATCGAGCTTGGCGACGACTCAGCAGCACCCACCACAGCCGCTGATGCCGCCAGTACTACCACAGGTGCACCAGACACCTCCACTGCTGTGTCCTCCTCCGCAGGCGACCACCCTGGTCACCCCCTACCTGCAACCGGCGCATTTCTACCCAGAACCGGTTGATCCGACCGTCATGAATAAGATGCTGGTGGAAAGAAAGATCAAGCTGAAGCTCACTGAAATAAGTGAAGGTGACTATGTTGCATTCGATGTATATAGGGTTCCATACCCGCCGCATCATGCTGCCAAGTGGCACCCTCCTGGGATTAGCAAGCCGCCAAAATTCGAGAAGTTCAACAGGAAGGGATCCCCAAAGGAACATGTCGCCTACTACATGACCGTCATGGGTGACCTGGCCACCAACGAGTCATATTTGCTGAAGTTTTTCGGGTCCTCACTCACGGGGCTTGCATTTGAATGGTACTCCAACCTTCCGACCGAGTCGATTAGCAACTGGTCGGACATGCAGAGGAAGTTTAGAGAAAGATTTCATGTCACGTAGAGGGAGGTCATAGTGGTTGAACTCTACTCAACAAAATAGAGAGCAGATGAGACGGCCCTTGATTACATCAAGAGGTGGAGGAACCTCGGAATAAGATGCAAGCGGCCCCCGCATCAGGAGGACGCTGTACAGATATGCAAGTAGAACCTCAGGAGAGAGGTGCTGGAAAAGATGATTGGCATGGAAATCCGGTCGTTCGACCGTCAGAATAATATTATGGCCGATGTAGAAGTCTTCCTGGCAAAACCTACCCCGACATCAAATATTGCTACTGCACAAAAGGGCAAGGTAGCAGAGCGGCGCCAGGCACCTAAAGAAGCGAGTGCCCTTGATATCAAGGCATTTAAACAGCAAAAAGACAAAAGCAAGATGATGGCTGCTCCTCAGCCTGCTAAGACCGAGGATGGTAAAGAAGGCCCGTCACTCCGGGACAAGATGAAGAAGGCCTACTCTTTCCCGAAGGAGAAGACCAGGATCTTGTTTGACTGCGTTACCCAGTATGATAAGGTCACCCTGCCTGAGCCAAAGAGGTCGGAAGACCTGAAGAGAAGAGACAGCCCAAGATTTTGCCCCTACCACCAGATGCTGGGGCATCCGATTGAAGACTGTTATGTTTTCAAGGATATTATCGAAGGCATGATAAAGAAAGAAGAGATAGAGCTGGGGGAGTACAAGGTTGACCCTCCACAACCACATGAGACACCTCTAAGAAGAGCCGCCGTCAACATGGTCTCTCTAAATCAAGCAATGCCTAAGGAGACCGCAGAAGCCAGTACTCAGCACACCTATGAAGGCTGCTTTCTGGCCCCAATGAAAGAACAGGAGGGATGGCAGCAAGTCCCTGCAAGAACGAAGAAGAAGGGCATGTCTCGCCCAACAGCGAGGGCACATATTCATGGCATCACACCACGACCCCCTTTGCCAGTGACAACACCTGTGTGGACCAACCCACCTGCAGTCATCAGAATATCTACCCACAACCAGAGGAGGTAGACTCTATTGCCAGTAGTCAAGGAAATTAGTCCAGAAGCCCGGCGGCTATAGGACTACATAAATGGGCTAGATGAGTATGTACAGCCCGAGCTAGAACCCTTACTAGTACGGGATCATGTCCCGTGGCAGGAGCTAGAACAACTTTCACTAAAGCAGGAAGAGGAAGCTGACAAAGCATCAGACAAGGATGGCAGCCTATTCTGGAGGCAAGCGCCAGCCGAAGAAAAGAAAAGAAGACAAAGAAACAAAAGAAGGGCCAGCAAGTCTACAAAGGGTGTAATCCTTTCTTGCAACACCCTCTCTGCTCTATTCAATTTGCCTGGTGAGGAAGATGAAGAAGAGATATGCTTCACACCTACTGCCAAGGAAAGTCAGGCTGAAGTCGGAACTGCTGCACACGCAACCCGGTCAGGCCGAAGATGGGGGCGTCCACCACCCGCCAATCACAACATTATCTTTAGGGGGAACGACCCTATAAAATACCCCCTCCGGAGGTTCGGGGAGTCCAAATCCCTCCTCCGCCAGGCCTCTACAACCAAAGTGGGGGTAGCACTCCCGCTCCTTCCTTCCTGGAATTTGTGAAGATGTCAAAGGGGAAGCAGTTACGCTGGGAGGTCGAACCAGCAACTTGGGGCATTCACCCGCAACTCCAGCAATCTTCTGAATTGTTGGAGGAAGCAGAAGCTCGCCCGGTGGCAGCCAGTGAGGGGCAGCAGGGAGACGACCCCAAGCAGAAGGGTGCAGCCTCCGAGTCTGATGAAGCAGGCCCATCAGGGGCCACAGTCCAAGACTCTTCCAAGCCCAGGTGGGTAGAAGAAATGAAGCTATCCATTGTCTGAGTAGGAAGTCGGGTGGTCAATCTGTTAAAAAAGCTCCCGGCAAGATTCACTGTCTCGGAAATCCTCTCTCTGAGTGAAGAGACCCGGCAAGCGATTATTACTGCTTTGCAGACGCCTGCTCAATATGAAGCCAACCTAGCTGAGGCACTACCGGAGACCAGTATGACCTTTACTCAGGAGGACATGCTGCTCCCCACTACCATTCACAATAGACCTCTGTATATGAGGGGGCATCTAAATGGCCGGGAGTTGAACAGAATCTTGGTGGACCCGGGGCGGTTGTCAACATCCTACCCTACAGGATATATGAGAGGCACTACTTCAACATGCGTCTCCAAAAAGTCAGAGATATGCGTATTGCCAGCTTCAATCAAAAGTGTGAGGTGTCGCTAGGAGTAGCAGAGTTCACACTCACTCTGGCGGACTTTGTCATGAAGGTGCAGTTTCATGTCATCGATTCTTGCACCTCGTACAAGGCGCTGCTTGGCCGTCCTTGGCTACACGAGAACATGGTGGTACCTTCCACGCTCCACTAGTGCATAAAATATAACCTAGAGGGGAAGGAGGAAAGAGTATTTGTTGATCTCCACCCATTCGAAGTGTTCGAGTGCCACTTGGCGGATGCCCCTCTATATGCAGAGCGGTCGCAGAAGGCCCCTGAAACCAAAACATCTTCCAACACAACAAAAAGCACCTCCGGAGCTGACTGGTTCCCTCCGCCGCCGTGTGGATATGTTAATCCCAGGATGGTCTCACACATCACTGTCACCGGGGATGTGGGCCGGGTAGCACCTCCCTCCATCTACCCCGAAGCTAATGAAGTGAAGGTCGACCAGCAGCGCGACCACATCGGGATCCCGGAAGGCCTTACCAAGCCAATTCTCGGTCTCGATAATGTCACTATCCAGCCTTTCAAAGCTTGGGAGGTGGCACAGATAGATGGCCCCAGCAGCTTGTTCTACACAGCTGAGGAGCACCCTACACAGGAGGATGCTGATTGTCATCTGCCTGAAGATATAGAAGACCCGTCAGTGCCCATACAGGGGTTGACATTTATAACGAGTCGAATGGCCAAGATGTTCCAGAAGCAGCACATCCACTCTGGCCAGCCTCGCAAGAAGAAAGAAGCATTTCAGAAGTTGTGGTATCCCCCGAGCCTAGATAAAGAAATGAGGCGTGTATCTCAACACCCAGGGTTGGGCTTCACTCTCGAGGAATACTATTACAGCGAACGCTATGAAGTGGATACCATTTCAACTTTCTACCCAACTAAGGATAACTCACTAGGAGAAACTTTTGATGAACACCTAGCAGGAGCTGAATACACTGAGCAACCTCAACCAAGAAGTCTGGAATCAGAGGCCATATTCCCCTGCCAGTGCTGGGAACAGGTCTACCCTGAAGAAGTAGCTCTTCAAGCCAAATTTGACACATCTAGCAGTAGTGAAGCTGAAGATGTTGAAGAAGCGGGGCTGCCTCCCTTCAGCAGCCCTCCTCTAATGATGATGCCAGCACTTCTTGAACCGGTCAAGGAAGCTTCTCCCAATCCTGATCAAGAGATAGATGTTGCTAGAAAAGAAAAAACTACCTCCATTGACGATATGGTGATCCAAGGGAGTGAGACCTTCTCACCCTGTACCATGGAGCTACAGTGCTACTCTGACTCAATAACAAACAACCACCAGTCCCTAGCGACTGCAACCCCCTCAGCCAAGGATGAGGCAATCGACTCACCCCTCAGAATGGCTATTGAGGTAGATTCATCGGCAGAGCAATTCATGCAGCTGCTACCAGCTGATAACGCGAAAGTTCATCGTTTAAAACACGCATATCAATCTTAAAAATTCTAACTCGCACTAGATGAAAGAAAGACGTAATATGGTGGCAAGAAGGGTCGAATCCACAGGGAAGAAGAGATGTCTTAGAGTTAAAAACCTTAGAGTCCTTTGGAAAACACTTGTGATTTTGCTTTGTTTAAAGAAAATAATGAAATGATGAACGAACCAAACACTTAATTAAAAACACTTATGACTATGAGCCTATGCTTTAGACAATAATTGCATAAAGTGGAGAAGAAGAGGTAGAAGAAGGAGGAAGAGAGGGAAGAATAGCAGGAACTAGATCAAAAGAACAACTCCTTTCATTAACTTAAAAGAAAGAGCACATGAAATGTGAAACTAGATTACACTAATGACACAACGAGATTACAATGAAGTGAAATAACACAAAAGCAATAAGAACAAGAAAAGCCTGGAGTTTAGAGATGGTAGCAGTAATGGTGATGACGGCGCCGTCCTCTCTTGGCCTTGGATCACGAATCACCTCGCGGAAGATGTCGTCTATGCCGGGAAGAAGTCACCTTCGTCGTTGAAGCCGCTCTTGGAGAAGAATGACTTTGAAACCAAGATGAATTATGGGATACCGAAGAAGAAGAAGTTGAAGAGGAGGGAGAGGGGAAGAACTTTGATGAAGAACTCAGATAGCAAAGAAGAGCACAAGGGCTTCAAAATGAAGGAATAACAAAAGCTAGCACCTCATACGAACAGTAAAATCACAGGATAGCAAGTTGAAAAATAGGAAATAGTTTTCAAACTAGAAAGAATTAGAAGATGATGTAGAATAATAAGTTGTAGAACCCTTAATGTAACACCTCTAAAAAAATATATATATATATATATATATATAAAATATATAATATAATATAGTGGTATTATTATTGATAATATTAGCAATTAGCTAGCACATATGTATTTACAAACAACTTATAAAAATTCTTTAAAGGGCTTAAGTTAAAGATCAAAAGGTAGAGTCATTTTAAGTAAAGAGTGTCCACTTCACAACAAATAGTCTAGAGGAGTGGTTAAGAGCCTTACCATTCACCATGAGGTCCAAGGTTCAATACTCAACATCCACACCTACGTACAAAATGGAATTTTTGCAAATCTCACTTAAGCTAATCAAAAACTCTTAAGTTAATTAATTCTAATTGACTAATGCTAAACCTAATTAATTAAGAATCATAGTTAGATGATTATTAAGTACCTAATCCATCTTAGACTAATTAATCATGATTAATTAGAAGATTAATCCATCTTAAACTAATTAATTCTAACTAACAAAAATTAAACCTAAATAATTCATTAGTTGGTAGCATGTCCCTTTCCCCCAGCTTGGGATCGCACCAAGCTGGGCAGGCAGCTCATGGGTGACAAGGCTTTGTCACCTTGTTCCCCTAGTTGTTCCCTAAGCACTATCCTTATAAGATAATGAGAAGAGCCAGAACTCCCCTACCTAGAAGGGTTACGGATGTTGAAGAGAGGGTTGCTGTGAAGCTTCCTGCGCAGAGAAGCTTTGGTGCTGGGAGCTATTTTTATTTCATTATTCTTTTGGTCTTCATCTTAAGAGGTAGGTGTTCTCAATTCCCTTGCAAAATAATAATTAGCATATCTTCATCTCCACAATTGTTTCCACATGCATGCACCAAATTTAATTAAAACATGTTCATAAGTTTTGTTGAGAAAATATTTTAGTTAACTTTGTTAATGACAAACCTGCTCATCATGTCGATTAACCTTGTTAGATAAGGTTATGCACCTATTAATAAAGCATGTTACTTGTACCATGTTAATTAAACTAGCTAATTTGGTAGTGTCGTTATTAATATGATAGTTAATCTAGTGAGCCATATACATGAAAAACACCCTGTTAAAAGATATATACACTATTAGTAAAGCTTGTCCGTAAGCCCCTGACAGTTAAGATTATACTAGTACTCTAGTGAGCCAGCCAAATACATTTAAGACTCCCTGCTGAAAACCCTTGTTGGAAACTAGAAGCAACAAGGGGTCGACCAGGGGTCGACCCTTGCTGCTGGAAATACATGACAACCGAGTCGACCCTGGGTCGACCCGTGCTCAAATTTTGACTGATGAAATTTTTAAAATAATTATATGGAAAAATCCACAAAAATGGAAAACGTATACTCTTAAAATTTTGCTTCCAGATCCTTTCAAAACAAAAAGATAAAAATCTTTTAACCCTGCTATGTATATAAAAATATATATAATTGATTTAATTTAGTCATGCATAATTAACATTAGTGAACTAATAACTACTATACAATGTATTTAACGGTTTACAGTGTATAAAGTTAGAGTATATAGATAGTTGACTGTTAAATAACTATTAGTTATGTATAAATGATATTAGAAATGATATAAAGGGGACAAAACCCTTGCTGGAAGCAACAATGGGGTAGACTAATACATATTCACAGTGTAATTATATTCTGTGAGACAATACACACATACCGTATTAACAGTTTAGTCATTATATATTATATATGTTAAAGTTATATGTTCACAGTATGTTCAAGGTATAGTAAAACCTTACAGCATGTATAGTTTAGTTTAATTGTACTGAGTTATAGTTTAATCAACTTTAATCTCACAAAGTTTAGCTTAAAATATCATTAAAACCCCCTAAATGCTCATTTAGTGATTTTTAATGGCTTGGTCGAAGAAGATAAAGTTGCTTATAAAAATGTGCTCTATCAAATGTGATTTTTATAGATTTTTCCAAGTAGTCTAATTATCACGTGAATAGTGTTTTCCGCATTTTAAGTCAGGATTAATTCACCGATTAAGTTAGGTAAATGATTTTATTAGGGTCAGGCTCAGAAGACAATTGTGTTTACCATCGTGTTTACTAATTAATTACTATTTTTCTGAATTTTTATATGATAGTCAAAATTTTTACTTTTCACCATTTACTGTTACTATTAGAAGCACTATTGTTTAAACTGTTAACCTGTTAGACTCATTGTCGCTAACCTGCCAACCTATTAGAAGTGTTACGGTTTAAACTGTTAAATCGTTAATCTGTTAAACTTAGTGTAATCAGTTAATGTTAATCTGTACTATCAGTTAACCTTAAACTGTTACATAATATAGAACTTTAAACGTTTAATATGTTAAACTGATAGTTAACATTAAACATTTCATCTGTTAAACGTTAAAAGTGTTACTGTTTAAACTGTTAAACCATTAATCTATTATAATCATGTTAGCCGATCTGCCAAAATCTGTTAACCTGTAATTAATTTGTTAAACTTAGTGTAATCAGTTCCTATTAAAATCACTTCAAAACGAGCCTAGATCTAAATGTAAATTTTTCTATAAAAAGTTCCAGAAGACAAATTGTTATACAAAATTTCGATATACCATTTGCTATTTTTTTATCAGCTAGTCAAATTTTTGATGAATAGTATTTTTCTGAATGAATAGTAAATTTTAAGTCAGGTGTAATTAACTGGTTAGCTCATGATAATAATTGTATTAGCAATTGGCATAGAATACAAAATTGATCAACATATTCTTAGCAATTTAATTAATATTTTTACGAATTTGTATGGCATAATATTTTTAGTATCTTTGATAACATGTTAATTAAGTACAGTATATCTCCTTAAGTATATTAGTGGTGTAATCTTAGGATAGTGTTGCTAATAATAATAATGTATTAACACCCCAAAAATTATGTACTATCACTCTAGAAATTTTAATGCCTTGGAATTATAATTTTAATATCTTGTAAATATTATTAAGTGCCATTACTATCTGTTAACTTTACACAAAGAAAATGAACTTCCGTCCAGGAAGGACATTGGACTGGAACACCAGTAACCTTCCCCTTAGGAAAAACTTATGGTATAACAACGCCACATACTATTGTTCAAACTTACATTAAAATTTTATTAATTGCATTAATAAATCACAATTACTTCCTCTATATTTAAAGGTGTTACCATTCGATTACCAGCACCCCTGACCAAGGTGTCTCTTCTGTCAGTTATGCGTAGACTTGAAATTAATCCTTTAGTAATGCATGCATTAGTCCTTAGCAATGTTTTACGTATCTGTATCTTTGGATTCCAAATCTGCCTTATACTGAATACCGGTCAAACCTTGAATTCTTTATTGGCTATACTTATTATACATGAGTGGGTGTCAAAAATAAATGACTAAATAATGCTGGCAAATAAGGGCCTGGTCTGGTCCTGGGGGGAGCGCCCAAAACCCGAGGGAAGATCTCTTGCTTGCGGTGTCTAGCATTGCACCGAACCTACATGCAGGATTTAGACATTCCACTGCTCTTTCACTTGACTTGCGTGGCCCGCAAGGGCAATACTTGACTTGTTTAGCCCGAATGGGCAATGATAATTTGAAATGTTATATATATAGCCAATTCCATGTGATTGAATTTACTTGTTTACAATGATTGCTATTCAGATATTACTTGCTATTCCAGTATTTGTTGTTGATATCACTTATTAATTCCCTATGAAATTGAGTTCTTAATCTTTACTCTTCAGTTAAATTCCTTGTGAATTCCGGTCATTTCTTGATGTTATTTGTCGGCATGCATACATCCTTTCATTAATGTAATGTGTAATTCACTTAAATTCTGCTGAGAATTGAGATGTAAATCCTACTGGGCGTTTTTCGCTCATGCTATGACTTTTTAACGTTTTCAGGGAGCATAGCGATCGAACAGGACACCGATGGGGAAGAAGCCGAGTGATGAGAGTAGTTTTAGTATCATTGTAATCGAGGGTGTGGAGTTGATCTTAGCTTGTATCAGTTGTACCTTTCATGTTCAAAATAAATGATTGTGGTAGTTTGATAAATAACTGTTGTACTTTGGTTATGTAATAATAATAATAATAGTCCAATGTATCTTCTAGTTTTTGTCGCACTCTGAAGATCTTGTAAAATTGCCTAGCTTGCTTTGGTTCTATATAAAGACCCGTCGTGTCTCGGGTATCTTCCGCTCTCGGGACGTGACACTTAAAAACAAAGAACTTTTATGAAGATTGTAAGAGAATAAAATGACTAGAAGAGGGAGAAAAAAGGGAAAGAACAGAGAGAAAATATCGGTTCGCAGATGAACATGATAGCACAGTGAAAACATAAAATATATTAAAAACCAGAAGGAACTGGAAGATGATGTAGAAGAAGAAGTTGTAGAGAACAAAACAATGAATAATTTTTATGAAGACAGCAAGAGGAGAAAATGAACTTACGTGAGAGAAACCGGAGACCTAAGGTTGGGAGAGAAAGATTGAAAGATTACCAAAAGAAGAACTCCCTTTCTCCTCCTTGTCGTGGGCTATTTATAGGGAAAGTTGGGTAGATGGAGGGTGGATATTGTATCAAAAGGAGATGGATGGCTGGGATTTAAGTGGAATATGATGTATGGGGAAGAGAAAAAGTAGGTGGGCACACCCTTTCTTAGACTTTGGGCACCCCTTTCCCAAGGCTCATCATGTCTCTCCTTTATTTCAAACTTTGAATTCCATTTTCCCTCCAACCAAAATATGTGTTTTTTTTCCTCAATTTCAAACTTTTGAAATTTTTTTCCCTCCAACCAAAATATGTGCTTTTGACTTGGTCAAAGTGGTGGTGACAGTTTGGCCCCCGACTTCTTTTACAATTACCTTCGGTGTCCTGCACACACATAATTATAATTTAGTCCATAAAAATTATCATAATATGCATATAAATCTCAAATGCTCATGGTTATGCAATGGAGAATTAATGCTCATGGCCCTTAACTTTAAATTGTTAAATAAAATCATCAAATTAATTAATTTATGTGAAAGCTCCAATTTAAATGCGGAGTTGAGGTTAACTATGAAATATGCATAATTACCTAATTATATGCACATAAAATGGTGTTCATGCGATGAATTATGATAAGAAATGGACACTTATCACACCCCCTAACTTACACATTACTAGTCCCTTAGCAATGCCAATAAATTAAAATTTAGGACTAACAAAAGTTTGTAAATTTCATGCTCTCATATCCAATTCTCCCTTCCTAGAATCAACCAAAGATTAGGAATCTGGAATCATTAATGCACACTAGCCTTATGTAGGAACTTAATAGTACATGATTAAGAATTCAAATCAAAGCTCAATAGCACTTGTGCATGTGTAACTACCAAATCCACAGCTTAGATAATTATATCCCCCATTCACTATTCCAAGCAAATACCTTTCAACCCTGCACCTCTTAGATCAGAGCATTAAGTATATTAACTTTTTGTCTGCCTCATTGCTTTATCCCTTTAGGATCTTTTATACCACACATGATGTTGTACTACCCTTCACTGCTCAACGTGAACCTCAACTCTTGTATTAAGAGAAGCATGCCCAGTTTCATAGATCCAGATTCCCTTTTCCATTTTACGCGAACCTTAACACGTCGTAGGTGAAGTAGACCCGGTTACTAAGACTAGGGGCATTTTTCATGGTGTATTTTTTTTTCTTTTTTCTCTCTCTTTTTTTGTGCCATTACGCTTATTTGATAGATAATTTGGCAGAAAGTTTTGTAAAAAGATCTCTTTTCTTAAGAAGTGCAGAATATCAGACAGCATACCAAAAATAGCAGAGGGCTTATTTTGTTTGTTTCATTAGTGTGCAACATGAATTTTTTTTTCAAAGTGCACATGAACTTTAAAGGGATTCTTATATCAGTTTTTCATGGCTAGATTGACTAAATTTCCCATCATCCTTTTCCCTAGTCTTTTCTATTCCAGAATTACTTTTAATTTAAGCATGAATCATGAAACTCAAAATGGAGTTTACATCTTTCTACTTTCATGCAACGATGACATGCAAGACAGAACTCCTATAAGGTTGTACTATATGCATCATGGAAATTTCTCTCCCCCCCCCCCAACTTGAATGACATTATCTTCAATGGCATATAGAATTGAAAGTAATAGAATAATGTATTAATGAATACTTCTGAGTAGGAAAGAGACAACCGAATATGCGGGACGAAACCTCCATCAATGTCATGGACGACGACGACTTCCTCTCCTTGGCCTTAACCTGACTACTAAAACACACTCAAACAAAAATGTCAAAAACAACAAAAACCATGGGTTGCCTCCCAGAAGCGCTAAGTTTTCCATCTTCAGCTAGACGCATGAGAGCTCATGAAGATTTTATTCCAGACCACTTAGGACAATGGATTCTTTTTGCAACTGATCATTTTCCAAATAAGATTTCAATCTTTGACCGTTGACAGTGAAAATTTGACCATTTTTAGGATTCAAAATTTTGACGGCACCGTGGTCAAAAGTTTTGACAACTACAAACGGTCCATCCCATCTGGACTTGAGCTTTCCAGGGAACAAGCGCAGCCTAGAGTTAAAAGGCCATACTTTCTGATTTGGTTGAAAAGTTTTCCTTTGAATATACTTATCATGGAAGACTTTCATTTTAGCTTTATAGATTTTTAAATTTTTATAAGCTTTATTTCTTAGTTCCTCCAATTCATTGAGTTGTAGAGCTCTTTGGGCCCCGACTTGAATGAGATCAAAGTTGACTTGTTTGATGGCCCAATATGCTCTATGTTCAAGCTCTACAGGCAAGTGACAGGCTTTTTCAAAAATGAGGCGGTAAGGTGACATGCCAATGGGAGTCTTAAATGCAGTTCTGTAGGCCCAGAGTGCATCATCTAGTCTCTCGGACCAGTCTTTTCTATCCGACCGAACTGTCTTATGAAGAATGGTTTGTATCTCCCTGTTGGACACTTCTACCTGGGCACTAGTTTGGGGATGGTAGGGGGTAGCGAGCTTGTGAGTGATGCCATATTTGCGAAGCAGAGCTCGGAATTGAAAATGAATAAAGTGAGAGCCCCCATCACTAATGATAGCTCTAGGACAACCAAATTTAGAAAAGATGTGTTTCTTCACAAACTTCATCACAACTTTGTGATCATTTGTCCTAGTAGCAATAGCTTCAATCTATTTTGAAACATAGTCCACCGCCACCAAAATGTATTCATTGCCAAATGAAGGTGGAAATGGTCCCATAAAGTCTATTCCCCAAACATCAAAAACCTCTACTACCAGAATGGGATTGAGCAGCATCATATCTCTTTTTGAATTGTTTCCCACGGCTTGGCACCTTAAACAAGTTTTGGAAAATTCATAAGCATCTTTGAATAATGTGGGCCAATAGAATCCGCTCTGCAACACTTTCGCCGCTATTTTCTTTCCTGAAAAGTGTCCCCTACAAGCGAGATTATGATAGAAGTTCAAAATATATTGTTGCTCCTCCTCGGAGACACATCTTTTTATTCGATATGGACCCATGTGAAACAACTCTGGGTCCTCCCAAAAGTAGTACTTAACCTTCGTAAAGAATCGATCCTTCTCCTTCCTAGACCAAAATTCTGGGATCTGTCCTACCGCCAGGTAGTTGACTATATGAGAGAACCAAGTGGTTGTTGTATGAGAGATGGAAAGAATTTATTCATCAGGGAAAGAGTCGGACATAGGGGCACTTTCGGGAATTACAATCCCAGATAAGTGATCAGCTACAACATTCTCCAACCCCTTATTGTCTCTGATTTCCAAATCAAACTCTTGTAGTAACAAAATCCACCGTATGAGACGGGGTTTGGCTTCCTTCTTAGACATCAAAATTTTTAATGCTGAGTGATCGGAATAAATAATGACTTTCGCCCCTAACAGATATGATCGAAACTTTTCGAGGGCAAACACAACAGCTAACAATTCCTTTTCCATGGTGGTGTAGTTCATTTAGGCATCAGCGAAGGTGCGGCTCGTGTAGTAGATCACCACGGGTTTCTTTTCAACTCTTTGACCTAGGACAGCTCCTACAGCATAGTCTGAGGCATCACACATGATCTCAAAAGAAAGCGACCAATCAGGAGATTGGAGAATGTGAGCTTGTGTAAGAGCCGCTTTCAAAGAATTGAACGCCTCTAGACAGGACTCATCAAGATGAAAGGGAGTGTCCTTGGCAAGCAATTGTGTAAGTGGTCGAACAATGGTGGAGAAGTTTTGAATGAATCTGAGGTAGAATCCTGCATGGCCAAGAATGGAACGGATCTGTTTGACCGAAGAAGGGGGAGGAAGATTAGAAATCAAATCTACCTTAGCCTTGTCAACTTATATTCCCCTCTCTGAAACTACATGGCCTAAAACGATCCCTTCTCTTATCATGAAGTGGCTCTTCTCCCAGCTCAACACTAGATTCGACTCAATGCACCTTTTCAATACCCGAGTTAAGTTTCCCAAACAATCTTCAAACGAATCACCAAACACTGAAAAGTCATCCATAAAAACTTCCAAGCATTCTCCCACCATTTTAGAGAAAATGGACATCATACACCGCTGGAATGTGGCAGGGGAGTTGCAGAGCCCAAAAGGTATTCTTCTAAAAGCAAACGTGCCATAGGGGCACGTGAAAGTTGTTTTCTCTTGATCTTCTAGGAAAATTGTAACTTGGTTATACCCGGAATAGCCATCAAGAAAGCAATAATACTTCTGCCCAGCCAGTTTCTCCAAGATCTGATCAATGAATGGGAGTGGAAAATGATCTTTTTTCGTGACTGAATTTAATTTTCTGTAATCAATGCAGATTCTCCACCGTGTTGGTAATCGTGTAGGAACTTCTTCTCCTTTCTCATTTGTTACAACTTTCAGCCCTGACTTTTTGGGAACAACTTGAGTTGGGCTGACCCACTTGCTATCAAAAATGAGATATATGATCCCGGCATCCAACCATTTGATAACTTCTTTCTTCACTACCTTCTTCATACTTGGATTCAGCCGACGCTGCATCTCTCTGCTCGTCTTGGCATTATCCTCCAAGTAAATGTAATGCATACACACATCCGGACTAACACCCTTCAAATCTGTCACTGACCAACCTATCGCCCTCTTGTGCTCCTGAAGGACATCTAGGAGTTAGGATTACTGAGCAGCGGTGAGGTTGGAAGTAATGATTACGGGCAGAGTTTGGTTAGGATCTAGATAAGCATACTTCAAAGGATCCGGCAGAGGCTTCAATTATAGACTGGACGGTTGATCCAAAGATGGAAGAATAGGTTCAGCATGAAGTGGAGGGAGTGGCTCTACTCTAGAGAAGGGTGCACTAGAAAGTGGAGAATCCTGGAGCATGCTACCCTTATCTAGACATTCCTCATAAACTTTTGGACTTTCTTCAATTAGTTCTTCAAAAATATCAATGACACTACATTCCTCCTCATGGTCCGGATATTGAGACGCTTTGAACACATTTAGAGAAACCTTCTCTCCTCCGAAAGAAATATCCATCATCCCCATGGCGCAATTTATATTGGCCTTGGCCGTAGCAAGAAACGGACGTCCCAAAATGATAGGTGTGTGGTTTAATTCTTGGGACGAGGCCATATCCAGAATAAGAAAGTCCATCGGGAAATAACATTCATGCACCTTCACAATCACATCTTCCAATAGTCCCCTTGGAATCTTTACATATCGATCCGCCAGTTGAAGGATTATAGATGTGGGTTTCAACTCCCCTACATCAAACTGCTCATATATAAAGGTGGGTAACAAGTTCACACTGGCTCCAAGGTCTAGCAATGCTCTATCAAATGTAATTCCACCTATATCACAAGAGATCAGTGGAGCTCCGGGATCCTTCAACTTTTTAGGCAAATGATTCATAACAACTGCACTGACATCTTTGGACAAGGGACCTTTTATGTTACCGCCTTTGGTTCCTTTTTTGGTGTACATAGCTCTTTAAAAAATTTTACATACGCCGACACATGTTTGATTACATCCAATAACGGAATATTGGTGTTTACCTGTTTAAACAATTCCACTAGTTCTACTTATTGGACCGGCTTCCTCTTTTGAGCTTTTGGCTTTAATGCATTAGGGAATGTGACCTTAGGAACATACTCTCGGGATCCTTCATCATCCATTGCTTTCCCTTTGTCCAGCTTGTTTTCTCCCCCCTCTTGCCTCTTCTTTTCTTGCATAATTACCGGCTCCTCCTCTTCACTATCACTCTCCTCGTGGGCATCTTGGCCCGAACTACTACCCACATCCCTAGCATGATAAGGGTCATTAAGAATTTTCCCGCTCCTAAGGCTAGAGATGGCTTTGGCATTCTCGAACTGAGGACCTATAGGAGGGGGCAGCTGAGGTTGGTTGGGCTGATTGGGTTGAGGAAGAATAGGAGCTCTTGGAGGGAAGCCTAGAGGTTGTTGATTGCGGGGGTTGGCCACCGGTTGGCTAGGGAGCTGGCCTACCTCTCTTCTCA
Organism: Amorphophallus konjac; assembly: GCA_022559845.1. Lineage (NCBI taxonomy): Eukaryota > Viridiplantae > Streptophyta > Magnoliopsida > Alismatales > Araceae > Amorphophallus > Amorphophallus konjac. The sequence goes on from CM040121.1 coordinate 376,607,672, forward strand.
TGTTATTAGTAGCAAGTTGCCCTATCTGATTTTCCAACTTAGAAATGGATTGTGCTTGGGTAAGAATAAGTTGTTGGAGTTGTTCAAACTTATCATCAAAAGTGGGCTGAGTAAGAGGTGGCTGATAATGTGGCTGATGGGAACGATGTGAAGGAAATTGCTGAAATTGGCCCTGAGAAAATTGAGCTTGAGGATATGGGGCCTGAGCTTGATGGAAAAGAGGTTGTTGGAATTATTGATGGAGAAAAGGAGATGAATAAGAGTGATTTGGATTAGATTGACTTGGCATTGGAAAAGATTATTTTTGATTTGAATGGTGTGAGGGATGAGATTGGGTGGATGGGCTTTGATTGGATTTTTAAGAAAAATTTGGGTGATTTCTCCATCCTAAATTGTTGGTGTTTGAGTAAGGGTCGTATACGTGCTTAGAGACACCTTGGACAGTAAAGATTTGTTCTTGGATAAATGGGGGAAGTTGGGCTGCTATGGGACACTCACTCACAGAATGGCTAAGGCTAGAGCACAAAGCACAAGTTTCTTCTTGACTGGGAGTTGAGAATTATTGAGGTTGAGGAGCAGAAGATGAAGAAGGTTCCTGCCTATTCATAGCCAATAGCTGGTCTAGGTCCTAAGCCACCATATCAACCTTCTCTATCTTCTGGGCCAGCAAATCCATTTTATTCAATTTCTGGGTTATGGCATTAATGTCCATCTTATTCTCAAACTCTCCTTGATTCTTGACTTCGTAAAGCCCGGCCCTCTTATTTGGTCCGATCATTCGTTCATATGATGAAAGTGAGGCATGACTGATGGAGTTTTCACTCAACATTTCAAATAGATCATACGCTTCATCCTCACTTTTACTCATGAATGCTCCCCCACTTGATGCATCCACCATTTATCTATATTTCTCTGTTAGTCAATCATAAAATGCTTGAACAATTTACCATCTTGACAGGCCGTGATAAGGACATTTTCTTAATAGATCTTTCAACCTATCCCAAGCCTCATGTATATTTTCTCCAGTATTTTGGGTAAATCCAGTTATGGCTCTTCTCATTGTGTTGGTTGGCCCTATGGGATAGAACTTCTTTAAAAATTCTGTTTACATTTCTGCCCATGTATCTATGATCCTACCCAAGGCTCCTAACCAATATTTGGCCTTATCCTTGAGAGAGAATGGGAAGAGAGTTAGCCTAAGAGCATCATCAGAGAAATTCTGAATTTTAACAGTTGAGTAGATCTGAAGGAACTCATCAAGATGTTTGTAAGGGTCTTCATTGGGATTTTCATAGAAAGATGGTAACATTTAGATGGTAGTAGACTTGATTTCATAATGAACCGCCTGGTTCTGAGGTGTTTGGACATACAAGGATGGTTGGTATTGATTGGGCAAGAAATAGTCCTTCATTTGCTTTGCTTTGGAGGATCGGGATTTTCGGCCATTAAATTTTGGTGGTGAGGTCCTTGATTTTCGGCCATGAGATCTTGTTGGAGATCGTTCCCTGGATACAAGACTCTATCAATTTCTTGAATGGGTCCTAGTAGGTTTGGATGTTGAGATCTTCTACCTTGCATGATCTAGGACGGAGAGAGAGATGAAAGAGATTTTTTTTATGATGATTTTGTTTGTTAATTTTTTTTATTTTTTTTGATTTTGATACAAACTAGGACGAAGAGAGAGGAGAGGAGAAATTTTATTTTTTTTTATGCAATCACAAACAAGTTGTCAGACAAATTACCTAATGACCTAGATGTGACCTAGACCTACAAATTGGGTTTCACAAAATGACTAAAGTGTAACTTGAGTTCACCCTCAATATTTTCACCGGCCAGGTAAGGGGTGGGGTAGTGGGAGGCTCCCCTTACTTTCGCAAGGTCCTAATTAAAAATCAATAGCCCGCTTAAGGCGTTTACCGTCCGACCGTCTTACCTTAGGCACCAGTTTTCACAAGAGTGTAAGCCCAAATAACACAAGAACCACAGTGTGAACCTAGGGCCAATGTCTACTTGATTTTATTTAAGGTCTAGGTGATGCAAAGATGCAAGGGAGTTGTAGTTTGTGGGCTAAGGAAGGGTGATGAAATCCCCACCTTATCTTGCTTTTGGGTGTTGCCCTTAAGATACTTTGAAATGATATGCAACAAAGTAAGTTCAAACAAGGGGTTTTATGCAAGCATGGAAGTGCATGAGCATGCTATTAGAAAAGTTATAGTACTCACCTTGCCTCCCGCAATCTTCAACAATGTAATTAACAACAATTAAGTAACAAGAAGAAAATAAATACTATCCTAAATGATGCATGACCTAAAACATGGAAGTGTGATTTCTACTCTTGGAATGAAGATTTTTATCGAGTTCAAGTGAAGAGTTTTTTTTTGTGAACCTATCTAACAACAATATGCAAGAACATTAAGGAAATGACATAAAATGAGAGGAATACGTTTGAAGACTTACTTGATGCGCAATCCCTCGTTCTCTTTTTTTTTTTGAAATGAAATGACAAAAAGACTAAGGAAAGGGAGGAGAGCTTACCTCTTAACTGCTTCTTTTTTTTCTTTCTGCTTTTTTTTTTTATTTTTTAGCTTCAATTCTTGAAGTGCGTTCCCTCGTTCTTTTTTTTCACCTGTAGAAATAAGAAAAAGAAAGAGATATTAGTACACTTATAAACACAAGGAAAACAAAGTTCTTAAACCAAAAATCATCATTCCTCCCCGACAACGGCGCCAAAAATTGATAACACGAAAGTTCGTCGTTTAAAACATACGTATCAATCTTAAAAATTCTAACTCTCACTAGATGAAGGAAAGACATAATATGGTAGCAAGAAGGGTCGAATCCACAGGGAAGAAGATATTTTTTAGAGTTAAAAGCCTTGGAGTCCTTTGGAAAATACTTGTGATTTTACTTTGCTTAAAGAAAATAATGAAATGATGAACGAACCAAACATTTAATTAAAAACACTTATGTCTATGAGCCTATGCTTTAGACAATAATTACATAAAGTGGAGAAGAAGAGGTAGAAGAAGGAGGAAGAGAGGGAAGAATAGCAAGAACTAGATCAAAACAACAACTCCTTTCATTAACTTAAAAGAAAGAGTACACGAAATGTGAAACAAGATTACACTAATGACGCAACGAGATTACAATGAAGTGAAATAACACAAAAGCAATAAGAACAAGAAAAGCCTGGAGTTTGGAGATGGTAGCAGCAATTGTGATGACGGCGCCGTCCTCTCTTGGCCTTGGATCACGAATCACCTCGCGAAAGATGTCGTCTATGCTGGGAGGAAGTCACCTTCGTCGTTGAAGCCACTCTTGGAGGAAAATGACTTTGAAACCAAGATGAATTAAGGGATGTCGAAGAAGAAGAAGTTGAAGAGGATGGAATGGGAAGAACTTTGATGAAGAACTCAGATAGCAAAGAAGAGCAGAAGGGCTTCAAAATGGAGGAATAACAAAAGCTAGCACCTCGAAATGAACAGTAAAATCACAGGATAGCAAGTTGAAAAATGGAAAATATCTTTCAAACTAGAAAGAATTAGAAGATGATTTAGAAGAAGAAGTTGTAGAACACTTAAAACCAAAGAACTTTCATGAAGATAGTATGAGAAGAAAATGACTAGAAGAGGGATAAATAAGGGGAAGAACAGAGTGAAAATACTGGTTCGCAGATGAATAGGACAGCACAGTGTAAAACATGAAATAGCTTGAGAACCAGAAGGATCTAGAAGATGATGCAGAAGAAGTTGTAGAGAACAAACAAATGAAGAACTTTTATGAAGACAGCAGCAGGAGAAAATGAACTTACGTGAGATAAATCGGAGACCTAAGGTTGGGAGAGAAAGAGTGAAAGATTACCAAAAGAAGAACTCCGTTTCTCCTCCTTGTCATGGGCTATTTATAGGGAAAGTTGGGTAGATGGAGGGTGGAGATTGTATCAAAAAGAGATGTATGGCTGGGATTTAAGTGGAATATGATGCATGGGGAAGAGGAAAAGTAGGTGGGCACCCCCTTTCTTAGACTTTGGGCACCCCTTTCCCAAGGCTCATCATGTCTCTCCTTTATTTCAAACTTTGAATTCAATTTTCCCTCCAACCAAAATATGTGTTTCTTTTCCTTAATTTCAAACTTTTGAAATTTATTTTCCCTCCAACTAAAATATGTGCTTTTGACATGGTCAAAGTGGTGGTAACAGTTTTACCCCCGGCTTCTTTTTCAATTACCTTCGGTGTCTTGCACATATATAATTATAATTTTGTCCATAAAAATTATCATAATGTGCATATAAATCTCAAATGCTCATGGTTATGCAATGGAGAATTAATGCTCATGGCCCTCAACTTCAAATTATTAAATAAAATCATCAAATTAATCGATTTACGTGAAAGCTCCAATTTAAATGCGGAGTTGAGGTTAACTATGAAATATGCATAATTGCCTAATTATATGCACATAAAATAGTGTTCATGCGATGAATTATCATAAGAAATGAACACTTATCACCAGCCGAACCAGAGATTCGTAACGAACCTCAGATAAGGCAAAATGAAGAGATCGAGGTCCTCGACCTCGAAGATGATATACCAGACTTTGTCGATTTCCAGCCTGCACCCCCGGAAATAGAAGACGGAGGCCAAGCAACAGTCGATGAACTGATAGAAGTCAACTTGGGAGACGAGGACAACCCCTGGCCAACCTTCCTCGGCGCCCAGTTATCTGCTAAAGAATAAGGGCTATATATCCAGCTGCTACAAGAATATCGGGATTGCTTTGCCTGGACTTACAAGGAGATGCCGGGACTGAGCCCCGCAATCTCACAGCATGAGCTAACAATAAACCCTGAAGCCGAATCGGTGAAGCAGCCGCCGCGGCGCATGTAAGACCCCAAATTCTTTAGAAATTTATTTAGAAAGTTATTTGTAATTATTTGGAATTTATTTGAAGTTATTCGAATTAATGAGAATTATCCAAATTAATTAGATTAATTAATTAATTAATAGAATAAATCATTTTTCAACTATTTTTTAAAAATCCCCAAAAATCACATCTTGTAGAATTAATTTTGTTTAGCAACTTTGTCTTCTACATTTAAGCCTAAGAAAATCATTTATTATGCCGAATTAGTGAACTTAGTCTTCTGAACTTAACATTTAACTATTTACGGAATAGTATAAGTAAAAATCCGACTACCTTAGAAAAATCTGTAAAAATAGTAAACAGATTAAGGTCGAGGTGGATAACAACTTTTCCTTCTTGCATTAAGCCATTGTAAATCCGTGGTAAGATCCATTTAGAGTTTAAACCCAAAAGTGCACACTTTTGACCCATACCTAACCCTTAGTTTAAAACACGAAATTCAACCTCAATTCTCAACCAAATGATCTAAAATCAGTGGCAAATGGAAGGCCACAATGTAAGGAACATTTACCCTCAATCAATTTGAGGTAAACCTAGACCCAAAACATGCTGCCGACATAGTTTGGTCAAGTCAAAGATTTCGGCGCCGTTTCTAAACACGTAGCTTGCAGCAGCGAATACTCCCAACTCAGAATGCTCCAGAAGCTCTATGAGCTATCAAAATGAAGCACTACGAGTCTTCTTTCATTTGGCTGCTGTGGGGTTCGCCGAAGTTTCAGATCTGGAGAGATCTAGTTCGAATTGTGGAGATGGGTCAGCAGGCCGTTGGCTTCCCTTCATCCTTTTTTGATCCATCGATTGAGGTAGGATTTCTCAACCAAATTTTGATCATGAGTATAGCAAGTTGTTCCTCTCATCGAGCTCTATCCATTGGTGGCAAAAGCCCCAATTTTCATTAGGTATCCGTGGAGAAATCGAGCTTTTTGTGAGGTGCTGTCCAAGTGTTCTTCATCCTAGGGTTTGAGTTTTCTCTCTCCGATTTGAGGTAGGATCTAACAACCAAACTCTAATTAACTTACATGAAGTAATCAGCATGTTATTATCTTTCATTTAACGTAGAAAACCCCAAATTTCATTGAGCATGCATCGTGAATTTTTATTTTTGTAAAAACATGTCTAGAACATGATTCATATAGTGTTCCTTAAGTCAGAGCTTGATTACGGGCTTATTTTGAGTCATGTAACTTGATCTTCATGTAGCATATCATATATGCTTGGATTCATGATCGTGTTAGCTTTCTTTTGACACCAAAATCCCCAAATTTGGTTTTGTATATCGAGAGAATTCGACGATTTAGTGGAAGTATGTCCTGAACTAGGTCTCCTTGTGTTCTTCATAGAATAGGTTGTGATTCTTGTGAATTCTGATGAAATTCATGTTTCCAAATTGTAGTTTTATGACCCTAATATGTCTAGCAAGATTCCTATGGCATGTGGTTTTGATTTCAACTCAATTGGACCTCAATTGGGTGAGATTTCTCGTTTTCCGGAAGCCCCAGCCGCTGCTGTTCTTGCAGGGGTAGACCCCAGGGGTCTACCCATCACCTGGCAGCCCAGGCCAGCCCGAGGGTCGACCCCTGGGGTCGACCCATGCGGCCCAGCTCGAGGGTCGACCCCAGGGGTCGACCCATTCAGCTTCCAGACCCCAGTTTTTCAGGGGTCGACCCATTCAGCTTCCAGACCCCAGTTTTTCAGGGGTCGACCCATGGGTCGACCCGTACACCAGAAACCCGATTTTCTTCATTTTTCGACTCGAAGATGGATCCGAATCAATGGGGAATCAACCCATTTAACTTAGACCCATTGAAATTATATTTTTGAAGAACTTTTGACCTATTCATGTACCCCCCTTGATTTCAATTTGCATTGGTCCTTTCTCGCAAACATAGTACAAAACACGATGTTTACTATCTCCATTACAACACTTACATTGGTTAAATAGAAACTCACTTAATTAATGATTAATGGTGTAATTAAAGCCCCTGATAATGCATTCTATTTCACCGCTGTGAGAGCTTGTTCTATACCTTGACAACTTGTTCTAGCTTGTTGGCTCTTTGGCTAATACAAATGATAATGGTTAATCATGATATCTTAACTTGGTGATTAGGATTAATATGTTGATTAGCTTGTTTGATTGCTGCTGTTTTACAGCAGCGCAGCACGATTTACTCTTGTTGTGACTTGGTTTCGATCTCCTTGATGATTATACTTACCTTGAAATTCTGGAAATGAATCTCTTTCCTACTTGAAGTTGTTATTGCTACTTAGTTTAAACCTTGGAATTCTGGCCATAAACTGTGGAAGTCTAGATTCGTGGGATCTTTGATCCAAAGAAATCTATGCCTGGCAAACAATTAAGGACTCGATCTAGTCCTGGGAAGAGCGCCCGAACACTACGTGTACCCCCGGGGAGGTGAATGACTAGGTGTGGCATTTGGCACCAGTACTTGACATGTGTTAAATCTAGGACTGTCCACTACTCTCTACACTACTCTCTACATTACCTTCTACTACTTTCACTTTCCACTCTTCACTGTTCTATACTCTACTTGTTGTTACTTTACTTGTTGATTACTTGGACGTGGAAATGAAATTACATACGTGCTTGACATGACTTGAATTGTCTTGATATGGCCAACTACTTTTTATCATTATCTCCTGTAGTAAATTCTTGTCTTACCATTCTATTCATTATATTTCTTGACCTTGCAAGATCTTTAAATTTTGTTTTCGTGATATCATCGTTATCTTTTTATTGTTTTATCATTTGTAGCATGACATTTTAAAATGTAATTAAACTGTTAATCACTTATACCTGTCTGTTATTTTCTACTGAGCGTCAGCTCATAGTTGTGTTTTACCCCTTTTCCAAGCTGTTCAGGTGATGCACTTACCGATGGGGAAGGGCAGGAGTGATGTCTTGAGTGTATCAGTTCTAGTGTGTTAGTAGTGTGATATCTTACTCTTAGTTGTGTTTTGGAGAGCTTTTAGTCTCAGCCATGTTATTGAGTTTTAGTGGTTGTTATTCCAGTTGTATTAAGTTGAACTTGAGGTTATTGTATCAGTTGTGGTTTGTTAATGATCATTTAGTATTTCCATCTTGTAGCACTTGTGTATTATTTTAGATTAGTTCTCTCTCTTGCCAGCGTGTCCCTAACTGTACGTCCCGATATTTCCGCCTTGTTCCGGGCGTGACAATTTAGTTGGTATCAGAGCCCTAGGTTTCACATCCCTAGGTTTCACATTCCTAGGTTTCCTAAGTTTTGGGTTTTCTTGCATTGCATCCCAATAATCGGTATATCAAAAGGTGTTGTCCGAACGTTAGGCTACGCCTATCGGGAAGGTCGCACACTTGCGCGAGTGGTCTTCGGACCGATTACCTCCGCCAGGTACCGAGTTTTTGGTCGTGTCTAGGTGCATTAGATCCCTAACCTTGTAAAAGTCTAGGACCTGACCTGGTGAGAATGGGTAGAAACTTGTGTTAAGATCGTTTCTTAATCGTGTAATTATTCATCTTGATTAAACCTAAGTAATCTATTTCTCATGTAGATGGCAGCTGATCGTGCTGAATGGAGGAACCTACAGCGTACGGTGCAAGGCCTTGCTCAGGCCCTTCAGCAAGTAGCTCAGGCAGGAGCGGCACAGCATGGCACCGGTGATCTATACCGGAACTTTCGCGGAATGAATCCGCCTAGATTCGCTGGTTCGACTGACCCCGACCAAGCCGAGCACTGGCTAGATGAGATGGGGAGGATCTTTGAAGTTATGCAATGCACCAACCAGGAGCGTGTCCTTTTGTCCACATTTCACCTGGAACATGATGCACGTACTTGGTGGGATTCTATCAAGGCAACTCTCGGTGATCGGCAAGTTATGTGGGAAGAATTCGAAGAATTCTTCAACAGCAAGTATTTTTCTGATAGAGTGCAAGAGAAGAAAGCGGCAGAGTTCGCGGCCTTGAAACAGTGAGGTTTGTCCGTGGCAGAGTATGAGGCTCAATTTGCACGGCTTTCTCGATATGCTACACATCTCATTTCCACCGAGAAGATGAAGGCGAAGCGCTTTCTCAATGGATTGAAGCTTCATTATATCAACCAATTGGCACCGATGGAGATTTCCACGTATTCTGAGGTGGTAAGGAAAGCGCAAGTTCTAGAGGATACTCTTGAGACGACGGAGAGAATCCGTGGTAAAGGCACCAAGAAAGAATTACCTACGGGTTCCGGGAGTGTCAAACCCGGGTATACCAAGAAGAGGCCTGTTAGTGGACCTGGTTCATGGAGCGGGTCCGGATCGTGGAAGGGCAAGATGCCGAGGCACGAAGATAAGAAGCCTGGCCCTATTGTTCCATTCAAGGGCGTGTGCAACTATTGTGATCGTCCGGGTCACAAGATAGAGGAGTGCTGGCGCAAGCTAGGCGCCTGTTTACGATGTGGAAGTAAGGAGCACCGTATCCCCAATTGTCCTCTCATATCGGAGCAAGCTACACCGGCAAAACCTCTAGTCTTCAAGAAACCACAAGGCAAGCTTCAAGCTTTACATGCAGATGAAACTGGGATTTCTGATGATGGCGGACTCGTCGAAGGTACCCTTACTATAATCGATAAGCCCGCATTTGCTCTCTTTGATACTGGTGCAACACATTCTTTTATTTCACGGAGATTTGCTAAGTCATTAGTTGTGGAACCTGTTTTGATGAATACTCCGTTAGAGATTTCAACCCCTATTGGCACTAGATCAACAATCCAGTATTTCTATCCTTCTAGTAAGGTTATGATTGGTGAACAGAACTTTCCAGCAGATTTGGTCTGCATGGATATGAAGGATTATGATGTAATCCTAGGAGTAGATTGGTTGGCCAAATATGAGGCCAATGTTCACTGTAGTTCTAGCTCAGTGACTTTTACTGGACATTCTGGTTTATCTTTTACGGGAGTCAAGCACCATAACTCCGTACCGCTCATTTCGGCTCTCCGAGCTGATAAGCTTTTGAGGCATGGGTGTGAGGCTTTTCTAGCCTTTGTCTGTACAACTCCTGAGCAGCAGATGGAGATTAAGGACATTCCTGTTGTCCGAGATTTTCCTGATGTCTTTCCAGAGGAACTACCAGGACTTCCGCCTGAGCGGGAAGTTATCTTTTCTATTGATCTTATTCCTGGCACATCTCCTATTTCCAAGGCTCCTTATCGTATGTCTCCTGCGGAACTGCGGGAATTGAAGCAGCAACTGATGGAATTGCTCGAGAAGGGTTTTATTCGTCCTAGTACTTCTCCGTGGGGAGCCCCTGTACTATTTGTCAGGAAGAAAGATGGTTCGATGAGGCTGTGCATTGATTATCGGCAATTGAACCAGCAGACTGTCAAGAACAAATATCCCTTGCCGAGGATTGACGAACTATTTGACCAGATAGCAAGAGCTCAATATTTTTCTAAGATCGATCTTCGATCTGGATATCACCAGTTGCGGATTAAGGAAGATGATATTTATAAAACGGCTTTTCGCAGCAGGTATGGTCATTTTGAGTTTGTCGTTATGCCTTTTGGTCTAACGAATGCACCAGCGGCTTTCATGCAGTTGATGAACGATGTATTTCGGCCCTATCTTGATCAATGGGTCGTGGTCTTTATTGATGACATCCTGATTTATTCTAAAAATGAGGAGGAACATGCTGAACATCTGAGAATGGCATTGCAATTGTTGAGAGATCATCAACTATATTCTAAGTTCAGTAACTGTGAATTCTGGCTGCAAGAGGTGTCCTTTCTAGGACATATCATTACGAAGAACGGTATTTCTGTTGATCCTTCGAAGGTTGAGGTAGTGAAGAATTGGGAGCAGCCTACTAGTGCAACTGAAATTAGAAGTTTCCTAGGCCTGGCAGGCTATTACCGAAGATTTATTCAAGATTTCTCCAAGATTGCAGTACCTATGACAAGATTAACCCGCAAGGAGAATAAGTTTGATTGGTCAGATGATTGTCAGCGAAGCTTTCAGACTCTGAAGGAGTGTTTGACTACTGCACCTGTTTTGGCTTTACCTTCTGGTGAAGGAGGATTTGTTGTTTATACTGATGCTTCAGGTATTGGCTTAGGCTGTGTACTCATGCAGCATGGGAAGGTGATTGCCTATTCCTCTAGGCAGTTGAGGAAGCACGAAGATAATTATCCTGTTCATGATTTGGAACTTGCTGCAGTCGTGTTTGCTTTGAAGATATGGAGGCATTACTTGTATGGAGAAACCTTCACAGTGTTTTCAGATCATAAGAGTCTGAAGTATTTATTTTCTCAAAAGGAACTCAACATGAGGCAGCGGAGATGGTTGGAGTACTTGAAAGACTTCGACTTCTTGATTGAGTATCATCCTAGCAAAGGTAATGTTGTGGCAGATGCTTTAAGCCGGAAGCCGGTAGCTAGATTGTCAAGTCTCATGTTACAAGAATGGAGGTTGTCGGAACAATTATCTAGTCTGGATCTTAATATTGACAATGATCGGATCTTGATTGCACAGATTCAACTTAAACCTGAATTATTGATAGAGATCAAGTCCTTGCAAGATAATGACCCCGAGTTGGTAGAGATCAAGGGAAGCTTGAGCAGCAGACCTGACTTCATGTTGGCCGATGATGGTAGATTATTATTTAAAGGCAGAACTTGTGTTCCGGATGAGGCTACAATAAAGAACAAAATTCTTGAGGAAGCTCATAGATCCAGATATACCATTCATCCTGGAGGCACTAAGATGTACCGAGATTTGAAAAGGGCCTTTTGGTGGCCGAATATGAAAAGAGAAGTTACAGATTTTGTGAGCAGATGTTTGGTATGTCAGCAAGTTAAGGCCGAACATTTCAGACCGGCAGGGAAATTGAAACCACTCGACATACCCCAATGGAAGTGGGAAAGCATTGGCATGGATTTCATTATGGGTCTACCTAGGACTCGTGGTGGATTTGATGCGATATGGGTGATTGTCGATCGATTGACAAAGTCGGCTCATTTCTTACCAATTAAGTCCAAGTGGACGATTGATGTATTGGCTGCCTTGTATATAAAAGAAGTGGTGAGATTGCATGGTATCCCAGTGAATATAGTATCTGATCGAGACCCCAGATTTACTTCACATTTCTGGAAGGGACTGCAAGAGTCTTTGGGTACTCGTCTGAATTTCAGTACTGCTTTTCATCCACAGACAGATGGACAGACTGAAAGAACCAATCAGATAGTGGAAGATATGTTGCGAGCTTGCATGATTGATTTCGGTGGTAATTGGAGTGAGCATTTGGCATTAATTGAAGTCGCTTACAATAACAGCTATCAGTCTAGCATTCAGATGGCTCCTTTTGAAGCACTATATGGAAGAAGTTGTCGTTCCCCGTTGTATTGGGACGAGGTAGGTGAGAAACAGTGGCTTGGACCAGATCTTATTTCGGAATCATCACAGAACATCCGTGTTATCCGAGACCGGTTACAAGTAGCCCAGTCAAGACAGAAGAGTTATGCCGACAACAGAAGGAGAGCATTGGAATTTCAGGTTGGCGAGCATGTGTTCTTAAAGGTCTGTCCAACGAGAGGGATCCGAAGATTTGGCATTCATGGCAAGCTGAGTCTGAGGTACATTGGTCCATTCGAGATTCTAGATAGAGTGGGAGAGGTGGCATACAGAATGGCTTTACCACCGCATTTTTCTGGCGTACATAATGTTTTCCATGTGTCTATGTTGCGGAAATATGTGTACGATCCCACTCATATCATTCAGCAGGTGGATTTTGAACTGAAGGAAGATTTGACCTATGAGGAAAGACCTGTCAAGATTCTAGACCGGAAGCAACAGCAACTCTGGAATCGTTCGATACCGATGGTCAAGATTCAGTGGAGTCGGCGTGGGACCGAAGAAGGTACATAGGAGTCTGAAGAGACTATGCGAAAGCGGTATCCCGATCTATTCTAGGTGAGCGATCTTTTTCTACTCTCAGTTTTAGTGCAGTGAATTTGGAGGACCAAATTCCTTTAAGTAGGGGAGGGTGTAAGACCCCAAATTCTTTAGAAATTTATTTAGAAAGTTATTTGTAATTATTTGGAATTTATTTGAAGTTATTCGAATTAATGAGAATTATCCAAATTAATTAGATTAATTAATTAATTAATAGAATAAGTCATTTTTTAACTATTTTCTAAAAATCCCGAAAAATCACATCTTGTAGAATTAATTTTGTTTAGCAACTTTGTCTTCTACATTTAAGCCTAAGAAAATCATTTATTATGCCGAATTAGTGAACTTAGTCTTCCGAACTTAACATTTAACTATTTACGGAATAGTATAAGTAAAAATCCGACTACCTTAGAAAAATCTGTAAAAATAATAAACAGATTAAGGTCGAGGTAGATAACAACTTTTCCTTCTGGCATTAAGCCATTGTAAATCCGTGGTAAGATCTATTTTGAGTTTAAACCCAAAAGTGCACACTTTTGACCCATACTTAACCCTTAGTTTAAAACACGAAATTCGACCTCAATTCTCAACCAAATGATCTGAAATCAGTGGCAAATGGAAGGCCACAATGTAAGAAACATTTACCCTCAATCAATTTGAGGTAAACCTAGACCCAAAACATGCTGCCGACATAGTTTGGTCAAGTCAAAGATTTCGGCGCCGTTTCTAAACACGTAGCTTGCAGCAGCGAATACTCCCAACTCAGAACGCTCCAGAAGCTCTATGAGCTATCAAAATGAAGCCCTACGAGTCTTCTTTCATTTAGCTACTGTGGGGTTCACTGAAGTTTCAGATCTGGAGAGATCTAGTTTGAATTGTGGAGGTGGGTCAGCAGGCCGTTGGCTTCCCTTCATCCTTCTTTGATCCATCGATTGAGGTAGGATTTCTCAACCAAATTTTGATCATGAGTATAGCAAGTTGTTCCTCTCATCGAGCTCTATCCATTGGTGGCAAAAGCCCCAATTTTCATTAGGTATCCGTGGAGAAATCGAGCTTTTTGTGAGGTGCTGTCCAAGTGTTCTTCATCCTAGGGTTTGAGTTTTCTCTCTCCGATTTGAGGTAGGATCTAACAACCAAACTCTAATTAACTTACATGAAGTAATCAGCATGTTATTATCTTTCATTTAACGTAGAAATCCCCAAATTCCATTGAGCATTCATCGTCAATTTCGATTTTTGTAAAAACATGTCTAGAACATGATTCATATAGTGTTCCTTAAGTCAGAGCTTGATTACGGGCTTATTTTGAGTCATGTAACTTGATCTTCATGTAGCATATCATATATGTTTGGATTCATGATCGTGTTAGCTTTCTTTTGACACCAAAATCCCCAAATTTGGTTTTGTATATCGAGAGAATTCGACGATTTAGTGGAAGTATGTCCTGAACTAGGTCTCCTTGTGTTCTTCATAGAATAGGTTGTGATTCTTGTGAATTCTGATGAAATTCGTGTTTCCAAATTGTAGTTTTATGACCCTAATATGTCTAGCAAGATTCCTATGGCATGTGGTTTTGATTTCAACTCAATTGGACCTCAATTGGGTGAGATTTCTCGTTTTCCGGAAGCCCCAGCCGCTGCTGTTCTTGCAGGGGTCGACCCCAGGGGTCGACCCATCACCTGGCAGCCCAGGCCAGCCCGAGGGTCGACCCCAGGGGTCGACCCATGCGGCCCAGCCCGAGGGTCGACCCCAGGGGTCGACCCATTCAGCTTCCAGACCCCAGTTTTTCAGGGGTCGACCCCAAGGGTCGACCCGTACACCAGAAACCCGATTTTCTTCATTTTTTGACCCGAAGACGGATCCGAATCAATGGGGAATCAACCCATTTAACTTAGACCCATTGAAATTATATTTTTGAAGAACTTTTGACCTATTCATGTACCCCCCTTGATTTCAATTTGCATTGGTCCTTTATCGCAAACATAGTATAAAACACGATGTTTACTATCTCCATTACAACACTTACATTGGTTAAATAGAAACTCACTTAATTAATGATTAATGGTGTAATTAAAGCCCCTGATAATGCATTCTATTTCACCGCTATGAGAGCTTGTTCTTTACCTTGACAACTTGTTCTAGCTTGTTGGCTCTTTGGCTAATACAAATGATAATGGTTAATCATGATATCTTAACTTGGTGATTAGGATTAATATGTTGATTAGCTTGTTTGATTGCTGCTGTTTTACAGCAGCGCAGCACGATTTACTCTTGTTGTGACTTGGTTTCGATCTCCTTGATGATTATACTTACCTTGAAATTCTGGAAATGAATCTCTTTCCTACTTGAAGTTGTTATTGCTACTTAGTTTAAACCTTGGAATTCTGGCCATAAACTGTGGAAGTCTAGATTCGTGGGATCTTTGATCCAAAGAAATCAATGCCTGGCAAACAATTAAGGACTCGGTCTAGTCCTGGGAAGAGCGCCCGAACACTACGTGTACCCCCGGGGAGGTGAATGACTAGGTGTGGCATTTGGCACCAGTACTTGACATGTGTTAAATCTAGGACTGTCCACTACTCTCTACACTACTCTCTACATTACCTTCTACTACTTTCACTTTCCACTCTTCACTGTTCTATACTCTACTTGTGGTTACTTTACTTGTTGATTACTTGGACGTGGAAATGAAATTACATACGTGCTTGACATGACTTGAATTGTCTTGATATGGCCAACTACTTTTTATCGTTATCTCCTGTAGTAAATTCTTGTCTTACCATTCTATTCATTATATTTCTTGACCTTGCAAGATCTTTGAATTTTATTTTCGTGATATCATCGTTATCTTTTTATTGTTTTATCATTTGTAGCATGACATTTTAAAATGTAATTAAACTGTTAATCACTTATACCTGTCTGTTATTTTCTACTGAGCGTCAGCTCATAGTTGTGTTTTACCCCTTTTCCAGGCTGTTCAGGTGACGCACTTACCGATGGGGAAGGGCAGGAGTGATGTCTTGAGTGTATCAGTTCTAGTGTGTTAGTAGTGTGATATCTTACTCTTAGTTGTGTTTTGGAGAGCTTTTAGTCTCAGCCATGTTATTGAGTTTTAGTGGTTGTTATTCCAGTTGTATTAAGTTGAACTTGAGGTTATTGTATCAGTTGTGGTTTGTTAATGATCATTTAGTATTTCCATCTTGTAGCACTTGTGTATTATTTTAGATTAGGTCTCTCTCTTGCCAGCGTGTCCCTAACTGTACGTCCCGATATTTCCGCCTTGTTCGGGGCGTGACAGCGCATGAGGCCAGAACTCATCACTCAAATATGTAAGGAAGTCGATAAGCTCATTGACGTTGGTTTCGTCGAAGAAAATCAATATACCACGTGGCTGGCTAATATTGTGCCCGTAAAGAAGAAGAATGGACAGATTCGGATATGCGTTGACTTTCGAGATCTAAATAAAACCTGCCCCAAAGATGACTTCCCAGTGCCAATAACGGAAGTCATGATAGATGCAACAATCGGACATGAGACCCTATCATTAATGGACGGGTCATCCGGCTACAACCATATATGGATTGCGGAACATGACCGGGACCACACTGCCTTCCGAACTCCCAAAGACATTTATCACTATAAGAGAATACCGTTTGGATTAAAGAACGCCGGCGCAACTTATCAGCGGGCGATGACTAGAATATTTGATGATCCGCTCTACCATAAGGTCAAGTGCTACATAGATGACTTGGTAGTCAAGGCCAAAAAGAGAGAAGACCATCTGCAAGACCTCTGAGTTATTTTCCAGAGGCTAAGGCAGTATGAATTGAAGATGAACCCTATGAAGTGTGCGTTCGGAGTATCGAGCGGAAAATTCTTGGGTTTCATTGTCAGATATCGGGGAATTGAAATAGAGCCCGCAAAGATCAAGGCAACTCGGG
Source organism: Amorphophallus konjac (assembly GCA_022559845.1). Taxonomy (NCBI): domain Eukaryota; kingdom Viridiplantae; phylum Streptophyta; class Magnoliopsida; order Alismatales; family Araceae; genus Amorphophallus; species Amorphophallus konjac. The sequence goes on from CM040121.1 coordinate 376,624,462, forward strand.
AGCTACCTTCACCAAGGAACCTCTCCGAGCTGAGATCTCTTCAAGGCCGCCTAGCATACATCCGGCGATTTATATCCAACCTGTCAGGGCGATGCCACCCCTTCCATAAGCTAATGATGAAAGATGTTCCCTTCTATTGGGATAAAGAATGTCATATACCATTTGACAAGCTGAAGGATTATCTGAAGACTCCTCCAGTGCTAGGTGCGCTGGTGAAAGGACGGCCGCTAATCCTTACATAGCAGCCACATACAACTCCCTGGGGTGATGCTAGCCCAGAATAATGAAGAAGGGAAGGAACAAGCCCTCTATTACCTCAGTCGAAGAATGGTCAAAACAGAGGAGAAGTACACTTATATCGAGAAGATCTGCCTGGCATTGGTCTTCGCAGTCAAGAAACTCTGACACTATATACTATCGCATGAAGTTAAGCTGATTTCCAAAGAGGATCCGCTTAAATACATCATGTCCTAGCCGACACTCAAAGGCCGCCTAGGAAAATGGGCGGTGATTCTTATGGAGTATGATATCTCCTATGTACTGTAAAGAGCCGTCAAAGGGCAAGCTATCGTAGACTTCTTTGCTGAGCATCTAGTACCTGAAGACTGCCCCCTGGAACCAGAGCTTCCTGAAGATGAAACCCTATAGGTCGGCTAGGTGTAGCCCTCTCTATGGCAGCTGTATTTTGACGGTGCTTCCAGAATTGACACCTCAGCAACTGGATCAGCTAGAGTCCGGGCGGGGGCAGGCATAGTCCTGAAATCTCCAGAAGGAGAAGTCATACATACATCCTGTTCAATAAATAAGCCTTGCACAAACAATGAAGCAGAATATGAAGCCCTCATAATCGGGCTACAGATTGCTCTGTCCGTGGGGATTCAGATGCTAGAAGCATTCGGGGACTCCATGCTGGTTATAAAGCAGTTGGAAGGGGATTTCCATGTGAGGAAGCAAGAACTCATTCCTTATTACCATCTGGCTCTCCGCCTAATGACAAGATTCTATTTCATCAGCATCAAGCACATCAACCGAGGATAGAATGCTCAAGCTGACGCCCTCGTAAAGCTGGCCAATTCTTTGGCGGTCCCGCCTGATACAAGCCTGAATATAACAGTAATCAACCGGCGGAAGGTCCCCAGTGTGACAGAAGCTCTAGCCGATGAACTAGTAAATGAAGTGGCAGCTGTAGAAGCAATCCAGCAGTCTGATTGGCGGGAGCACCTCCTGCATTGGTTTTAACACTAGCAACTCCTGAAGGAGAAAGAACAGAGGATGAAACTCCTGAGAGTTAAAGATTCTTATGAGATGAGAAATGGAACGTTGTTCCGGATAATGGTAGATGCCCGAAAGAGGATTTTACTGCGCTGCTTATCTCCAGGGGAAGCTAGGCAGGTAATGCAAAAGGTCCATGCCGGGTAAGTCGGGGCACACCAGGCCGGTCCGAAAATGAAAATTGAAATAAAGAAACTAGGCTACTATTGGCCCTCTATGTTTGATGATTGCTACAAGTTCACCAAAGTCTGTCAGAGGTGTCAAGAGCATGCCACTGTGTCAAGAAGGCCAACTGTGCCACTGCATCCCACCATCCCAAGCTGACCATTCGCTCAATGGGCTACGGACGTGGTAGGACCACTACCAGCATCTTCATCAGGATGCAAATATATCTTAGCAGCTATAGACTACTTCTCCAGATGGGCAGAGGCAGCAACATTGATAGAAGTGACAGGAGAATTGGTCACTAGATTCTTCTGACAAAATATAATATTCCGGTTTGGAGTACCCAGCCGAATCATCTCTGACAACGGCAGTCACTTCAAGAACCAGAAGGTGTACCGACTAGCTGACAAATACAAGATTGATTAGAAGGCATCATCTCCCTACTACCCTCAAGCCAACGGACTTGCAGAAGCCTTCAACAAGACGCTATGCACTCTGTTACCGAAGACTGTCAAAGCTAACAAAAGAGATTGGGAAGAAAGACTGTACGAAGCACTCTGGGCTTACCGTACAATCTATAAAACCCCAACTAGTTGCTCACCCTACTCCCTCGTGTACGGTCGGAGGCTGTGGTGCCAATTGAATTAGAGGTCCCCTCGTTGTGAATCGCCATCCAACATGGATTGGTAAGCAGCGAGCAGACCAATATAGAAAGAAGACTGGAAGAGCTCGTCGAGCTCGAAGGAAAGCGTCTCCGTGCGCAACAAAATATCCAACTCTACCAAACCCACATGGCCCGTGCTTTCGATAAGATGGTCAAAGGACGAGAATTCAAGAATGGTGACCTGGTAATGGTTAAAAGAAGAAAAGTGATGGCCTCTAACCCCAAAGGGAAGTTGGTTGAAAACTGGGTCAGACCATATGTCGTCCACCGAGTATATGAAGGGGGTGCATATGTCCTTGTAGATCACAAAGGAGTCGTCCAGTTCTCTCCCCTTAATGGAAAACATATGAAGCTGTATCACACAGTTCAACCGGCATTTTCAGAATGACCTATACCTGTCTCGGTCTAGTGGCATTCCACCCTGACCGAGATCTACCTATCTTAGTCTAGTGGCATTCCGCCCTGGCCGAGTTCTACCTACCCTTGGTCTAGTGGCACTCCGCCCTGACCGAGCTCTATACATATCTTAGTCTAGTGGCACTCTGCCCTAGCTAAGTTCTATCTACCCTTGGTCTAGTAGGCATTATGCCCTGACCGACCTCTATACCTACTTTGGTCTAGTGGCACTCTGCCTTAGCCAAGTTCTACGTACCCTTGGTCTAGTGGCACTCCGCCCTGACCGAGCTCTATACCTACTTTGGTCTAATGGCATTCCGCCCTGGCCGAGTTCTACCTACCCTTGGTCTAGTGGCACTCCGCCCTGATCGAGCTCTATACACATCTTAGTCTAGTGGCACTCTGCCCTAGCTAAGTTCTATCTACCCTTGGTCTAGTGGCACTCCGCCCTGATCGAGCTCTATACCTACTTTGGTCTAGTGGCATTCCACCCTGGCCGAGTTCTACCAACCCTTGTTCTAGTGGCACTCCGCCCTGACCGAGCTCTATACATATCTTAGTCTAGCGGCACTCTGCCCTAGCTAAGTTCTATCTACCCTTGGTCTAGTAGGCATTCCGCCCTAACCATGCTCTATACCTACCCTTGGTCTAGTGGCATTCCGCCCTGACCAAGCTCTATCCGCCCTAGTCTAGGTGTCATCTGCACCCTAATTAAAGTCCCACCTGCCTTAGTCTAATGGCGCTCCACCCTAGCTAAGTTCCACCTACCTTAGTCTAGTGGCACTCTGCCTTAGCTAAATTCTACCTACCTTAGTCTAGTGGCACTCCGCCCTACTA